>JAEIHA010000320.1:10000000-12435423 GCA_018904595.1 Zaprionus indianus
TGCCCAACACAGATTCCGTATCGAAGTGACAGGTGACACGAATCAGTGGATCAAAACATGGTCCCGTTATGTTAACCACTTGACCGCCCAACATGTTGCCCGACTCGGGCGCAAATGTCAGCGGCAGCAGAGCAGCATCTGTCAAAGTGCAAATAAGTCGCAATGTCAATTACAAATTCCGTAGTCCAAACCGAAACTCAGCATTTATACGCACCAATATCCTTGTTGCAGGATCCAATTAAAATTTGCTCATCGATGCGGAAGATGTGACGTCCGGGGAAACCATTGCCCCAGCCCCGATTGGCCAAGTCTCGTATGACCATGTTCTGGCTGTATGGTTTGTACTCATACGCCTGGGTACCGTTGCCGGCGTTGAAACCGACCTGCATAATATAAAATACAAATAGTGAATATATGTATTACTTCTCTCCATCTCTCTCTCTTCACTCTGGTTGCACAAAATATGAACGGCATTCAATTAAATTTATGAAGTGAGCAACTTACTGGCGCTTCTATTTGCAATTAGAAACTTTTGACCATTTAACGTAAATTCAATTTGTGCGAATTTGACAACTCTTGAAAACATGTAAACAAAGTTTTTCCATTTATGTTTAATTAACAAAACTTGTAATGAGCTGCAAGTTCTGAAAGGTTGACTGCAAAATACACTTAAAAATAAAGTTTTCGTTGTGAAGTGCAAAATAGAAAGCAGAACTTGTTATCGATATCGATATTTGCGCAAATAGATCTATAGACAACAGAGCTGTTAAAATCTAACAGCCTGTTACCTTTTATCTCTCACTGTTAACTAACAGTTGAAAAGAAACAGACTGTGCCTGCTATCTCTCACTGTTAATTGACTGTTGAAATCAAACAAACTGTTATCAGCTATGGTACAATCACAGGGTGACAAAGACAATGTAAAGCTCAAATGGATATTCTATGATATAACATGAAATGTAAAAAATTGTAATTGTTAAATAAAAAATTTAAAGAAGCAATCGATAGACAAGCAAACTAGATGAAATTCATGATGCCAGTAAGAGTGGCATTCCATATTATCTCTCCTTGTTGAGATCAACAGACTGTTATCTATTCTTGACCGGTCGCGGTGTGACAAAATATAATGTGAGATGGCAAAGTCCAAATTAATATATACAAAAAGATTATCATACCCTCACTGCGTATTGTAATTAAAACACAATTTCCCAGAATATCAAGTGAGCTAAGCTGTCAAAATTAATTGGCTCTGCAACATAGTGTATTTCCAGGAAACTTTTGCAAAGTTTCCATAAATACGATATATGTTACCATGCATGTGGCAACCCAAACCAGAGCATTCACAATGAAGCATGAAACGAGGATGGCACATTTTGCAGTACAAATTAGAACATCAAACTAATGTTTGAAATGTGAAGTGAATCAAAATCAGCAACAAAGAGAAAGCCAACGAAAACTTTGCCGTTGCTTGGTAACCGTCAATAATGAACATTGCGGTGTTTGCAGCGCGCATGTGTGTGTGTGTGTGGGTGATGTGTAAGTGAATTTCCTTTTGTGCAAAGTGTTTAATTAAGTGCGACCCGAAACGGCAATAAGAGCGAGAGACGACAGAGAGTAGTTCAGGGTTGCCAAGTGACTTACGTATGCTGGAACTCCGCCCTCGCCCTTGGTGGTATCACCGCCTGCCTCAGTGTGTGAAAGCCAATTGAGGACCGCATAGTTCCAGATGGCATAGGTGTAGACTTCATCGGTGGCGAGCACCATTTGGAAGGTGTTTGTCTGCAGCGCAAAACGTAAAGATTAATATCATCCATTTTATATTCATCTAGCCACGTGCACTTACCGTAAAGAGCGAGTTATCGATGCCACCGGCAAAGGAGACGTTCTTCCAGGTGGCGATCACCACGTGCTTGGGCACAAAGGTATCGGCGCCCACAACTCCAGTGCGTATGTCCCACATTGTGCGCTCTCGCACCTCGACGCCGAAGCGGTCTGTGCGTCCCATCAGATCACGTACCACCCTGTGTTAACATGCGCAATATAGATGGCAATGTATAAGTCAAGAGTTCAAGCGTAAGTTAATGTGTGTGTATGTGTGTATGTGTGTGTGTATGTGTGAAGATGAAATAATGCGAAATCAAATCAATGGCTGAGCGTAGAGAAATTTGGCGCTTTTGGCGTCAGGCTGCTCGCGTATATGAAGATAAATGGATGCGATGTTTGGCATATAAATCAACATACGGCCCGAATGCTGATTTTCAAACATGTTGGCAATATTTAAATACAGATTTTTATGTATTTTACGCTCTTGTGCGCACTTTCAAGTCGCGTTGCCGTTTGCAATTTTTTCCTTTCGACAACATGTCGTATGATTTATATGCTTTAATTATTCATTGCGCCTGCCACAGTAAATAGGATTTCGTCTTTGTTGTGCGTACTCGACTCGATTTTCCATTCGGCTTTTGCATGCATTATAAAGTAATTTAAGGCAGTCAAAGAGAGCTTAAAACATACAATACGAAGCTATAAATACGCCATATGGTGTATACATAATAAATATAAATAGATGTGCATGTATGCGTGTTTTGCAAGCAATTGCTCTCTAATAGCCTTGTCAACAAATATCCTTGTAATTATTCCAACTGAGACAAGTCGTTTATCAGTGCTTTTATTTTAAGTTCTTGAATTATTTAATTACTTGCAATAATTGCTGCATTGACACTTGCAAATATGCCTTGTATACACACACACATATGTACACACATACTACACATGTATACATGTAGATATGTTTGTTTGTTTCATTTAATTTCAGTGCCCTGCGTGTGTTTTTTTTGAGGATAAACGAACGTATTTGTAATTAAGTGAAATCGAATATATATGTATATGGTATTCCTGGATAAAAATCAAAATATTTTTGTATGTGCAACATTGATAAATGTTGGCAATATATGCATTTGCCCATTCAGGCAACAATTTATTGATTTCATGCTACGTTTCAATTGGAAAGACTGAAGCACGCTGCCAAAGGGACATAAACCAACAGCAAGTAGACTCATGAATGTGCATTCGTCATTTACAATACAAACACACACACAACAGCACCAAACATGGCGTATGCGCAACATATATTCATTTTAAATTAAAAAAAAATAACAAGACTGTGGGAAAGGAAGCAGTAAACAGCAATAAATGCCGTTGAGCGAGTATTAAATTATTACAAATTGGCATCGTATTACATATTGTTTTCTAAGTATGTCGGCCTATTTGCCTATTTAGCCACCGCATAACTCTCTCGTTGCCGTTGCTATTTTGCCGATGCAATTATGGCCCTCATAAATTATAACGGACAGCAGCTGGCAATCGAAAATAAATTGCATTTGGGGCCTCAGCTGACTGAAAACACATGCTGTCCACATTGTTAGCGCAACCGACAACCAAAAAAGGCCAACGAAAGCCGCAAAAAGTGCCAGCATGATGTAAAAATAGAAGGAACACAGTGCAAGCAAACAAGCTGGCTAAGGACGCGATTGTAGGCGACTAACAGTTACCCCGTATGGGCTGTCCATGGAAGGAAATATACATATTATGGAAGTCCTCTTATTCGCAATTATCAACCTTTTTGCCTTGACTTTTGTCTATAATTGCATTGTTAATAAATGTAAGGAAAGTACAAACTTTACAAAGATATATCGATATACCGAATATTAAACGTCTTACATAACTCTTTTAGTTAAATATCATATTTAAACAACCTACTAACTGAGTTTCCTTTTTGCAGGTCAAAATGTATAAAGAGAAAGGCCAAAAAACCGCACAGTGAAAACCTCATGCCACAAAGAGACAACTCAGCCCGCACAAACACCACACACACACACATTTACATAGAGGAAACATGCACATGCACTTGCATACTTTATCATTTGTTTTGTCCCCCGCCCCCTCACCACGCCCGCTTCTTGGCCCTGCTTAGCTCGGCGCAGCTGCCTGCGCCATGAAACTTTAAATGTCTGCAATTGACATTCAAGCAAAAATAGACAAAACACATAAAAAAATAGTAACGGAAAAATTGTCACACAGCCTAAAATGCGCGCGCAGCAGCCAAGCTAGGCCAGGCCAGGCCCACAAGTATGCACGTGTTAGTAAGCCAAAAAGCTATATATATAGCTACACACACCAGCTACACACACACACACACACACACACACACACATAGAGCGCAGGCGAGTAGCAAAAGTAATGGAAATTCGCAAGGCTCATATATAACCACGCCGTGCTGCTCGTTTCGCCAGCGTCGTCAGCGTCTCTTTCAGGCGGCTGCCACCTCCACCAACAGCTCCCCTTTCCACACCCCCCCCCCCTCAGCTCACTTGCCACTGCGCCCCCGCACGCCCCTCGCATTTGGCATGCCAGTTCTTGAACTACGCCATTATGTACTTTATTGCATACATTCGGGCGCCGTCGACGACGCCGCTGCCGCTGCCTCTGTCTCTGCCTTCGCCTCCGCCTCTGTCTCTGTTGCTGCTGCTGCTTCTGTTGCCGCCACAGTTTTGTCTGCATTTTGGGTTAAAATGCCTTTTTCACAGTTTTGCATGAATCAGTCGACGTCTCTGTCTGGCTTCTCTTTTTCTTTTGCCCCAATTTCAGCTGTGCGAGTGTGCGCGTGTCTGTGTGTGTGTAAATGAAAGTGAAACAATGGCCGTACTTAAAGAAAATAGCGAAAATTGCATATACGCTGCACGAATTCTTTGACTCGACGCGAAAAGCAGAGCACATAAAACGAAAATAGTTCAACGAAATGGGCCAAGCTGGCGCTGTAAGCAACGGCTAAAGTTGATCAACTTGGGGCAACTTCAAGATGCCTTAAAGCCAGATCAACCCGATGACTTTAATGAGCCTGGACGTGAAAATTGCCTGCCCACGCCCAGCAACAGCGTGTTTTAATTGTGGCCAGCCCCAGCGTGAGTGGGCGGCAGGGGAAGCTCTGTGGCAAACTCGTTGCCCTTGGCAAACAACAATTAAATGCTCAACGCCGCCGATTTTCACACTTGAACGCTCAACAAACACTTTTTCGAGAAACTTTCACTAACGAATCCAGTGGAGGTAATCATTTTTAAAGTTAGGGTATAGTACAAGGCATGTGTGAGGTAATGGGTAACTTGGAGTGTGGAGTATAATAATATATATTTGGAATATCAGATATAATTGTTGAAACTGAAGTCTGCGTTTATATAAAGACAGCGAGATTCAAGTTTGGGTGAGGCTTAACAACACTCAACAAAGTGAATAAATATATAATAAAGAAATAAAAAGAAAGGCCACTTTATTCCCTTGCAGGTTCCTATCCTCTCCAATCCTTCCAATACAAAATCAAATTACTAAGCCAACTACAAGACTATTATGAACTCCTACTTTGTTGTCTCTTTCTATATTAAAAATCTAAATAAAAAACAATAAAGAAATAATAACTAATTCAAATCAAAAATTGTATTCAACTTTCAGAGTATACTGTCTTTGCCTTGCCACAGTTACAGCAAATTATTCAACACAACGAGCAACATGTGTATGTGCAATTAATCGCGGACTCGTCATGAGTTTAATGACGGCGGCAGCAAGTAAACGACGCGGCTAACGCGGCGTATGCGCAACGTTGCTACCAACATTACACTTGCCTCGTCACTTGGCTAATCCTGCACGCAGTGTTAACTATAAGCGCGTAATTTAATTGATGTGTGTGCGTATGTGTGTGAGAATGTGTGTAAGTAGAAGTAGCTGTCTGCGCGTCTGCTGGCATTGCAAATTTCTATCAAGCTTCTGGTCTCCCTTGTTCCTTCCTTCCCTCATTCTTCCTGCTTCTTTTCTCAGTTTTCGCTTTTGCGCCAAGCGAAGTTATTTAAATTAAATTCCAACCAATGTTCGCCCACACACACACCACCACGCCCACATCAAAGTTACGTCCAGCATTTTTGCAAAGACAATTAAATGTCAGAATGTTGACCTTGTGCAACCCTTTACCCTTTTTTCCCTAGACACCCCTTTCTACTCCGAACAGCGTGGCCGACGGTGATAGTTTGATACGAGGGTCGTTTGATAAGCGTGATTTTGAATAAAATATATTTTTTTGTCAAAGAAGCGTTTTATTTCTCAACTAAATTCCTTTTAGCTCTGGACATTTAGTAGGTTTCAGATTTTTTATTCCTTCCAAATAATAGGTTTTCGGACAAGCCCTCAAAATTGTCGTTTGTTCTGCTGTCCCCGTTCTTTGCTCGCTCTTTCACTGCGAGCCTTACTTTGTTTGCCAACAAAAAATATACAGGGGGCAACAATTGAGAATATGCGCTGGGTTAGCAGTCCGTAGCCTTTTAAATTTTGCTTTGTCGCACCAATTTGTCAGTTGTCATTGTCGTTAAAATTCACGTGGACACTGCTTTCAATGCCTATAAAACGCAAACAAAATGCAGCTTTTCAAAATTTTAAGTCAGCGTAATCGATAACTGTAACACGATCGGTTTAGTATTTAGAGCAGCGTGAGCTGGCAAATACAAAAAGTCACGGACTTAGCAAGAGGTCCACTAGAGATGAGTACATAAAATATGCCACGATAGCCTAGAGATGTGCACAAAACTGGATTGATTAGAAATAGAGATGCGGTCCCCGTTTTTTTTTCACTAGTTACTGTTCCAACAACAACAGCAAACAATTAAATGCAGTCGTTATGTTTAATATTTTGAAGCGCAACTGCTGAAAGACGAAAAAGAAGAACTATGAATAGAGATGAAATAGACCACGCTTGACTAGAGATGAGTACATAAAATATGCCTACGTAGAGATTTTCAACTGCATTAATTATATCCATTAGAGATGGGCAGATGCCAGATTTATTTAAACAAGTAAATAAAATGACTATATTCACATGGAATAGACCAGACTAAGACGATATTGCCCTTTTAAGAGATGGAAACCTTATAATGGCACATATCTCAAGATTGTTTAGAGAAGAGCACGTTGTCTAGGGTCGCACGATTGAATCAGAAATGAGTTCGTGATAGAAAAGTGAGCTACAAAAAAATGAACTACAGAAGAGCAAGTGAGCTAAGTAACAATTGGCTAGAGATAAGCTCGTAACTTACGACTACGAAGTGAGCTACACCCCAAAGTTATATCGCAAGTTGATAATATTATACATAACCTATTTTTTACGATTTTTTTCAACCAGCTACTTTACACATCTCTCACCACTCGTCTCACATCACTTTAGCGTTATTTTTCCGCCTCGCATGCTCTTTTTCAGCCACTTTTTCGAGAGGAACACGTTCATAAATAATAGCTACAAAGGGGAAACCGACCTTGTTTTCGAAACAATGTTATTGAATACTTCATGCAGCACACACACACAGGGTACCGCAGAAACCTATGCAAATTCCTTTGGTTCTACACTGTTGACAACGCATCGGCTAATTACATGCAATGTCTCTTCATTTTATGTTCGCTAATTACAATACAAACCGCGCTCGTCCCAGGAGCAGCAGCAAAGACAAAAGTCAAAAGGATATTTTGGGCAACCATTGTTATTAGCATAAACAGCGAAACAAAAAAGATTCCGCATAATTTTAAATGCATGTGCCATGAAAAGTTACGCGCATTCAGAAGTGAATTTATTTATTCGAAAAGAAGCAAAGCAGACAATAGGCCCCATCTAGCTAGTACTGTACGCTCAGTGTGCATCGTATTTCCAATTAACTCGTTTGGAGTTGACGTGCAATGTCGAACTGGAGAGCCGAAGCCCCATCGAACCCCCAAAGGCAAAATAATGGATTTGCCTCGCACACACCTACGTGATGGAGCTGTCGTCAGATAAGCAACTGTGTTGGCTACCAAAAGGATGTTAATTTCCTGGAAATCTAGCTGTTTTTAGCTGGTAACACTCTACTTATATTCCGTATTTAGCTCAAAGAAGAGATAGTGAAAATAAAATTGTAGAATGATAAATAAAGCTTTCAGTCAAACCCTGTATAGAAAAATTCCTGGAAACTAAAAGAGGATTGACAAGCACATTGCTTTTACTTATATTTAACTTATTTAGTGTTGCATACTTGGCAGAGAGCGGCTTGGAAATCATTAGCTCTTTAAAATGACTTCATAAATAAATTAATTGTTGATTATCCGGACGCAACTAAGTTGTTAGAAATCATTTGGATGTTGATAGTTATCGTGTTTACCAAAAATAAACTGTTCTGCATGCAAATTACGTTTGCAATTCAGTTTGAATCAATTTACGGGGGCGGAAAAGGGCGTGGCATAAAACCTAAAATAATCTTTGTCATATCTTTCACGTAGTTCCAGTTTTTATAATCACTGAACGGACAGACAGAGAGAACCTAAATGCTATTGATGCTGATTTGGAATATACTTTATATTATTTGTGGAGTCTTTTTCTGCCTATTATATACATTTTCGATTGACACTAAGTTATAATAATCTCCCATTCTAGGTGAAAACATAAGCTCGGGTAAGATACGAGTAGCACGAACTTTCCGATTAATTCATTGAGTTAGTTACCTAAAGTTTGTTTAGCCATTTTTCGGTTTAGTGTGTCAGCTCTATGGGTAACAGGGCCTGTGTATGGGCGTGGCCATTTTGATATGAATGCACGCATAAAGGCATTTCGCTGATTTCAGCAAACCTGACAGCTCAGTGGGTAACAAATGTGCTGCAGATATCACGGCACGAACACGGAAGGCAATGGGAAAAGGGGTTGGAGATGGGGATGAGGATGGGGCTTGGAGATGGGGATATATGTAACTGGATAGGTAGATGCTGCTGGTCGGACTGCGTGCAAACAATGCAGAATGCAGAAAATGCTGTGGCAATAAATGACAGTAACTAGTCAGAAACAATAACAACGGGCATAACCGTACACAATGTGCAGGCGGAAATGGAGCTCGACCATAGCAAACATGGCGAATACAGCACAACACGTATGCATATACGTATGTGTGTGACTGTGTGTGTGTAAAAAGCGAAGTGATTTTAAATATGCAAATGCCAGAAGAAACTAACTATAATTGTGATTATAAATGCAAACGAAACGAACGTGTGGTGTGCGGAAGTGTGTGTAGAGATTTTCTGCTTAGTCTAACGTACCGGAAGTAGACACCCGGTGTGCGCTGGTCCAGATCGCTAGGATAGATGCGTCCAACACGGCATTTGCTGAAGAAGATGCCCATGAATGAGGGATCACGCTTGGTCGGCCAGTCCTTGATGGGGAACACCAGGGGGTATGTGAGATACTCGGGTGGGTCGGAGAACTCCAGATAACCATTCAACGACAGCTATAGAGAGGAGAGAAATATATAAATATATATATATATGTACAATATGTATACTGTACTTACGCGTGTGTAGTTGAAACGGAAGCCGTAGAAGGGCATCTGGAAGTTGAGATTTTTGTGCAGCTGCGTCATCGAGGCGTGAATGTCCTTCTGATAGTCGCCATTGCCACCATATTGGTCTCGGTCGAAGAACCAGTACATGAAATTGCTGCGCAGCTCGGCCAGGCGGGCGGCGGTGATGGTATAGCCTCCAGCTGCGGTTGAGGGCGTATCGGGAGGCGCCACATTGCTGTTGGGATCTAGGGGGAGAGAAAGAAGAAGAGATTTGATATTATATGCAGCCCAAATGTCTTTTCGTTCGCAATTATTAAGAGATTTCAACAGCAAATCCCCCCGAGATTACGTATTCACTTTTCCAGCTGACCGTGCTGCGCATTATATCAATTTAGGCCGGATGCACGCGTTGGGGGCGGCACCGTGAAGCAACAACAACAACAGCTCTGCTCTGGCTCCAGCTGTGGCTTGCAATCTTTGTTTTTTTGCCACTTGCCGCCTATCTTCATTTCTTGCAGCTTCCTGCTGCTGACTCACTTACAAAATGGCTGCCGTGGTGGCCGGAGCAGGCGACTCCTGCCCGCAGCATGCCGTGCACTTAGCCATTAAAGGTCACAGTTAATATTCATTTCAGTTTTGCCAACTTGCCAGCAACAATTTTCCGTGTGTTTCGCTTTGCGCTCTCCTTCTTCTTTCTTCGTGCTTCCTTCTTTATGGCTGCACATTTTTCTTTCTAATTTCTTTTGCTTTTTTAAAGCAATTTAAACGGAGCTGAGCTCCAACTGAACTGTCTAAGTGCTATGCTAAAGATCTCTGGAGACACAAAGCGCTGCGTTGCACGTGGAACGTGCCAAGGATTGCAATTGAAGAGTTTAAGTCGAGGGTAAAACTATTTTTCCATTCTATCTATGCAATGTGCTCAGGCATGCGAAGAGCCAAGCACCTCACTACTACTATACTATAATTTATTGCGATGCTTAGCATCTTTTGCAAGTATAAAAGATTATGGCAAAACACTTTAAATGCAATTGTGCAGCACTTGAAGGCATTATATATTGCTTGATTGCTAATTCTGAGCCACTTCAAACGAATTGCAATAGTAGAATACAAATCTGCTTAAGTTGAACAGAAATTCCAGAGAGAGAGAGAGTGAAGTGCATATCTCATTGGCAATATATGCAAACATTTAATAGTTTATTAATAATTACCAATATATATTTCTCCCACACAACACTTTAACGTTAAAGTGCTTATCAATTAAAGCTTAAACAACGCACGAGTACAGGGCCGTATCGAAGGTATCGGGTGCGCTTGTGCATAGTTTATTGGGGCCACTAAAGTAATTAAGGCTTTACTTTTGAATACGTTATGTTTTCGATTGGAGAAACCTTTGACTAAATAAAGAAAAATAATGCTTATGAATTCTTATTTATTGCTTGATTATATATAGTCAAAATCATCATTAGTTATTGGCCCTCTTGTTTTGAATTGAAAATATTTGCAATCCTTTCAATCATTCTTACTGCGATTCTATTCAATCATTCACTAAGTTTATATTCTTGTTGATTCTTTTCAATTATTCTTAACCCAAAATTTATATATTCTTGTTCGCTCTAGTTTCAATAAAAGGCGCCCCTGCAGCGCATACCCCAAACACGCCTAGCTACGGGCCTGGCCACATTGTCGACTGACAGACAACGACATTTATACTATAGTATTTCATTTATGCATAGTCTATAATTAATTAAGAAGCACTCGAGCTCGGCGGCAATTAATGCATCAATTTGCAACGAGGCATTCATGTTTTATCCATTAAACTCTGCCCTGCTCTCAGGAGTGTCAATTATCGAGGCTGCTCGGGAGTTATGTGGGCCTTGTAATGCTGGCGATAATTATTGCTGGCAGTTGGCTAATTAATCGACCGTTGAATGCTGTTGTGCCGCGACAATTAGTAGCAGCAACAGCAGCAGGAAGAAGATGGAGGAAGAGTAGAGCAATCTTTGCATTTGTTTCTTTTTTCTCGCGCAGCTGTCGCAGAATGGATCAGTTTTTAATCTATTTATGAATCAGTGTCGAGTTGGCAGGCCATAAAACATATTGTAATATCATGGCACGCTAATCCTTTTTGCAGTAACATTGTAATGTCTGCACAGATGGTGTGTGGTATATGGCACTCGATGCTCTAGGTGTGGATTAGCCGCAGAAGCAGCATGAACATTTGCATGATTTATGGTGCTGCCCTTGAGATTGGGTTTTCAGAGTAAAATTGGTGCGAGGAAAATACGCAAAATTCGCGTGCTCGGGTTGCATTTTCATTGGAATTATTTCGCGAGAGAGTTTTTTTCGCAAATTTCCCGGAAAGACGCACAAGGCAAGAGAGCGCGAGTCAAGTATACGTTAATCCGGGCAACTTTTTAGGGACCGCAACCTCATTGACAACTACCTGCAGTGCATGTATCACAGGTAGGCAGTGCAGGACGGACTGCAGCTGTCATCTGGGGCAGGTAGAGCCGAGAGTTCGAGGGTGCTATATAAACAGAGTGCCTGCCAAGGAGTTCATCATATTCGTTTCTCGAACTTCGCCACGTGAACAACGGAACAATTCAAGATGAGCATCAGCACATTCAACTTCCAGTTCTACAACTACAAACTGCCCGCCGAGGTGCCGCTAATGCCCGTGACAAGTTTCAGTGAGCTTGAAATGGACATCGATGAGGAGGAGATGGCATCAGCAACACCAACGATTACCTCGACACCGTTGGCACCAGCACGGCCAGCAACACCTACGCCACGCTACACGAGCGAACTAGCCTTGGCAATTAATGGACCAAAAGTGGAGGAGCAGAAACCCCCCAAGCCAGTGACCAGGCCATTGCAAGAGCTGCGTCCACAGCTGCACAAGCCACAGAAACGCTGGTCTATGGAATTGCGCGAAAAGATTCTGGAGATGTCGAAGCGCAACAATGCATCCGATAGTGAGGGCTCTGTGGCCGATATGCAGCATCGTTTCATGCAGAATTTGCAACAGAATGACAATGAATCACCCAGCAAGGAGGCAAAGGTGGAGGAGGAGCAGGAAGACGCGCGCAGTGTTAGCGACAAAATCAACTTTTTCAACAAGCTAACCAACACCTTTCAATCCGCCAAGGGTACAAACCCTTTGAACAACAACAACGGGAATCGCTTCATATCGCTACTACGCTCGAGTCGCCCACAGGGCGTGGCCACCACCACAGCCTCGCAAGCGGCTGCCAGTGGCTATGGCATGCCACCACCGAAGCCCAAACGTGTTGGCGCCGCATCGTCGACCTCGTCATTGTCGTCGACGTCATCGTACAACATCATCAACAAGGACAACGGGCACTCGTGGCAACATCAGTTTGCCGTGCCAGCAGTGCCCACGGTGCAACGCAAATGCTCGCTCCGCCGCAAGCCATCGATGGAGAAATCACGAGCCAGCATCGCGCGTCAGAATTCCAATGTCTCATTGAAGCCACAACGCCATGCCATGATGGAGGATTTGAGCCTGGTCGTCCCCGTAAGGCTGCGCATTGCCGAATACGAGCAGCGCATCTCGATGAGTGCCGTCTAGTGTGTGAGTGAGTGAGTGAGTGCACTGGAATGCAATTAGCACAGCATTCACTCTACATTCACGCGACGATTGTTCCCTTTAGCGTTAGCTCCCAAGGATATTCTAATCTAAGCTCCTATTAAGGATTAATTAATACTAATACTTTATACTAGTTCCTAACAAGTGTTCAACATAACCAATAATTAATTTTGTAATTTTTTGAAATCAAATAAAGTCAATGAAAAGAAACCAATTAAAATAGAATTTACTGTGTGGAAAAAAGGAAATGGATAAACCTCAAGGTACCTTGGAAGATAAATTTAACAGTGCATGCAATGAGTTTAACTGGGCTAGAGTAGAAAGGAGAGAAAATAAAGTATTGATAGTGCTTAAAACTGCGTCAGTGAAGGATACGTATGGATAGTGTTGAAATCGATTCAATAATTTGATATTTACTTATGAAAATTCATATGTAAGACAGTAGGAACTGCAATGAGCTCGAAGAATGATGTTTATCGATTGTTTCGATAAGTACAGCAGTCCATCGCTAATATTTAATATTTGAAATCCATCACTTCTATCGATAATTTCTTTGATTGTTATCATTCTATATACGAGTATCTAAGACACGGCATTGAAGATAGCATGTTAATTCATAAAAGAAAGTATTTATCTTTTAAATGCAAAATGATGCAATGCAGAAATCTTATTCATAACAAATATATCCAACCACTCTTTATATATCTTTATATAATTCAAGTTATTCACAGTGTGACTAACAAGTACCTTTATTAGTAATATGAACGTTATATATAAATTGATATCAACTCCTGATTACACGACCCTCTGCTCGTCGAGGCTATCAGAATTGTTGTAAACTGAATCATGCATTGAGACTCTACAATAAAACCTGTTGGCTACATTGATACCCAACTCTATACACCGGATTTCATACGTTCAAATATATCTGCCACTAGCTCGGCGCTCTCTCATGCTTTGTTTGGTTTGTGAAACAAAACAACGAAACAACCGTTAGCCGTGAGTGTGTGTTTTATCTTATCGAGGCGCTTTGCGAGTTGGGGGAACTAACTCACGAATGGGGCAAGTTAACTCCCCACGCATACACCTGTCGGGATTGCGTCGCCAAAAGTCGAACAAGTTATCGAGCAAATATTGGTGGTGATGATAAGATAGTCAGGCAGGTTCAACGCTGCGTATGAGTAATGTGAACTGATTCAGCGCTGGCTACCACACTACACTACACTCTTTACTTACCCCAGTTGACTCCATTGGCATCCACATCGTACAGTTCGGCCATGTAGTAGTCCTCATGTGGCATAATTAGTGCACCGGACTTGGGCTGCGGCTTGAGCCCGGCCACAGTGAGAATATCATCGGTGCCGCGACTGGATGCCACAGGCAGCAGGTTCTGTTTCTGTACCGCCGCCGCGGGTGCGACTTTCTGTGGTGCTGGTGCTGGCGCTGCTACAGCCTGCACCGCGGGCACCACTTTTGGTGCTGCCACCACGGGCACAGCAGGCTTATCGACCTTTTTCGGTGGTGTTGGCGGCGGGTTTTTGGGCACCTCCAGCAATTCCACCAACTCGGCGGCATCGTCGATTTCTGGGGATTTGCTTGCGGCCGCCACTTTTTTCACTTGATCTTCCACTTCCGTCGAGACATTCTCATTGGCCAGCACATAGGCCATAAAGCCACAGGCCAGCGCACAAACCACAAACAGTTTGAAGCGCATATCGCTCTCTTTCTTTCTTGTTACTTTCGATTATTTCTTTTTCTCCCTTCTTTTCTATTCGTTTTGTTTCGTTTTTCGATTGAATTCGTTACGTATTTCACTGCAAAATAACACAAAAGAGAACAACACTTGTTAAATTGTTTTCAAATTTTATTTTCTTTGAGTTTTTCACTGACAATTTGGTCATTCGTATGGTTTTTCACTTGATGACATCACCTTCGAATTGCAGGTGAAGCTTATCAGAATTTTGAAATCATATTTCTTATCGCACTGAGCACTTTTTTTTTTTGTTACCAACCTTCTTGCTAGAGAAATACGTTCGATACAGCGCCACGCTCTAAATGGGACTGACTTGTCGGGGCGTTGCCAAAACAGCTTCAACCTGTCACCGTTTCTCGATTGTGAAATGTATTGCCGTTATCAGTTCTATGCTCCACACTCCGTATCTTATCTGGCCAAAGCCACGCACTGATAACGCATTCCTTGTTGGATACCTGTAGCATTGTTTTAGACTCTACTCGACTCGCGCTGTTTGTGTCTGTGTGTATGTGTGTGTGTGTTGTGCAAGCTGCTAGTTTCCAAATTCTGTTGTTTATTCAGTGCTCTCCCTTTTTGCGACTCTCTATTCACCTTATCTCTGCCACTCTCTTCCCGTTCTCTTGTTGATTTAAGCCACATTACAATTTGTGATTCATTTTCATTTGGGAGTTAATCACCGTTTTTCCTTGTCATCAATTCAATGGCACCTCCGACCACTCTCTTCCCGCCCCGGAACTAATTATGGACAATGAGCCATAACTGTCAACAATCTCGTATTTCCGGCGAGGCTCCGGCGTTTTATGAATGAAAGCAGGAAGATCTTAAAAATAGCACAAACTTTATTTCGACAGCCCATGAAAGAGTCTATTAAATTTGCAGAATGCGGATTTAACTTAACTGAACATTAATTGAAAGTGATTTCTTGACTTGAAGAACTTGGTGTGGAGAAGTTGGCGTAATCAATTTAGTAAGACGTTTAAAATGTCGAGGGTGTGGTGGAATTTAAACTAATGCTCCTTAAATATAAACTGGTATGAAGATTTCCCATAAGCCAAAAAATACCAATCATTGAATTGATTTCAAATTCCAAATACAATGTTTGATTTTAACATATTTTAGTAGAAATAATGCAAGTTAAATATTATCTTATCTTTGTTTAGAAATGAAAGAATTATTTGTTAATTAATTGAAAAAAATAATGGAAAAATTTATTTTTTGAATTTGCATATATAGTTTGTACACTTTGTTCGGTTTATTTCATTAATCAGTGTTTGCCTAGTTTTTTTGATGACCGTTTAATTGGTTTTATTATATTTAGTAGATTAGCATGTGCCGGGGTAATAAAAACTAGTTTTGCTGTAAAATTTATTTATTTAAAATAAGGCTAGACAGTTAGGCTTGTTCTGCTTGCTATTACTACTTGAAAATATCCAGATTTGACGGGAAAATGCTGAATGGCCAACACTAACAATCATAATGCGCTGAACATGTTAAATAACATTTAATTACTCTGTTAAGCTATCGCCCTGTAGAATTCTAGCCTGAAAATCAACTGAGTATCTTTTAGGCGCTGTCGGCTAGTGCTGCCAGAATGTTCTGAAAATGTACATGTTAATGTAACTTCTAGAGAAGATATCGAGATGCTGTTATCGTAAGGTGTTTATCGTAATATAAAGTATTTCGATAAGCATTTATAAAATTTGCCCAAAACTCAAACAGCAACTGCAAATAATAAGAATAATAATAAAAATGTTTATTCGAAAAATAAATAAAATATATTACAAATTAATATATGAGGGAAAAAATTAAAATTGTATAGTAATAATAATTAAACTAATTATAAGTAAATAAGACTAATAATAAATAAAAAATAATGACAAATAATTATTAATAAATAAGAAAGTGCGAAAATGTTTTCAGATTATTTTATAATAATTCATACAAAGCGAATCGCGAGCGTGGGCAATGCAAATGCATCAATACATACATAAATAAAGAAACTAAACGGAATCCGCACGCGTTTTAAATTTGCGCTCTCCGAGAGAGTCGTCTCGTCAAAGAGAGTGAAACTGATCTCTTATCGTCGTGCTCAGTCTGCTGCCGATCAGTTTGCTTATCAGCGAGAACGAAGACCAGGGGGTCCGTTTCCAGGCAAACATATAGTGCGCGTTTAGTTGTGGGTCGAGCGCGAGCAGCTGCGGTTCGTTTTTGGAATATCATTAAATATAGTGTTGAAATATTGCAAATATAATATAAGTAAAATGTTGCGCTGCATTGTAAAGCCAGAGGGAAAAGTCGCCGGCCTGCTGCAACGCGGTTATCATAGCAAGCAAGGCGTCTGGGGCTATCGACCGGTTGCCAAGCGTGTCTTTGAAGGTGGGAGAAATCGGGAATACCACACTATTTATAACTATGTACCCGAAAGGGGAGTGAATCGCGCGTGAATGTGTGTGTACTCGTTTAATCGAGAGAGATTACTTCGCACTTAATCTCGTATTATAAACTTTCCTGTCGAGCTGAGATAACAATCATCATTATTAATAAAATAAAAAAACACTTTTGATAAGTCCAGTGCGAGTGCGGGAGACAAACGAGAATGGAACTGTGGAAACTTTAAAGCGAAAACAATAACAAAAAACACAACCAAACTTTTCTTCTTGCGGCAACGGTTGTTGTATATCATATAGTATTGTTGTGCACTTGCTCTCTCTCTCTCCACCTCTCTTTCTCTCTCTCTCTCTTGGTTGTGCTGCTGTCGGTGCCGCTGGGCAGTTTATCAATGCGTGTTTGAGAGAAGCCGCAAACTCTGCTTCCCTCTCCCCTCCCTTTTTGACAACTACACAACCATAAACAACAACAACAACAACAACCGGCTGCTGTAACACCAACAAAACAACAATTCAAAGCAAATTGCTGTGGGCAACAACAAAACAGCAGGCGAACTCAAACATGTTGACAGCTGCAGCCGTACGCACTTACAACATGTTTGAAGGCAACCTGTTGCAGTGTGTGTGTAGTTAATGTTCGAGATGAGAAGTTAATTTGAGTTGACTTTTTGAAGTTATTTAAAATACATCGATATTATATATTAATCATAAATAAATGAATAAATTAAAATAATATAAATAAATAAATTTATATATTAACATATAATATAACTTTGAAATATTTATAGAAATTGCATAAATGTTATTGAAAATGTTGAGAACGCATTCATAAATACTTTAGAATATTTAATTAAATAAATAATATTAAAAATAAATTTGAATAACAATTTCTGTCAAATTAACAATATTTCAAACATAATCAGCACATATTTATGCGTTATAAAATATTCATAACACACGCATAAGTTATGAAGCATTTAGAACGCTTTCATAAATATTTAAAAATAATTAATAAAATAAATAATGCTAAAAATATATTTAAATAACAATTTCTGTCAAATTTACATTTCAAACATATTTACATTTTAACATTTAAAGCGTAGTAATTAATTATTTTATGAATAATAATTATTTTTTTGTATATGTTTATTATAAAGTATTTTTAATATATGTACATATATTAATAAAACCAACAGATGTCCGTACAGAATGAGTCGCTGGCTTTTTATGCCATTGCAAAACACCTTTAAGACCTTTAAATCAGAATGCATCGATACGTGAAGTTCGGAAAAGCACAAAAGATGCGAACGAGAATCTTGACTAAGTCAAAAACACTCACCTCATGCAACATTCGAGGGCGACTTTTATCGAAGCCAGTTAATCATCAGTGCACAAGGAGAGCGAAATGGAAAGGACTGAAGATGGGTAGTGGCAGGGGGAAAGAGAGAAAGAGAGAGGGAGAGCTGTCCAATATAGTGCACCTTTGCTGCGAGATTGTAGACTGAGCTGGACACACACTTGTTTGCAAGTCCCTTTGAAAGGTGGGGCCATATCCTGGCTTGATTTTTTGTTGACTCGCACACGACATCATCGAGGGAAGGCAAAAGAGGGAAGAGAGGGAGAAGAGCAGCAGAGTCTGAGTTCCGTTTAATTCACTTGACATACCAATCAAACGGGTGCTGCTGGCCTGACCTCTTTTTTTGTGGACTTCTGCCATATCCTTCCTGCGCCCTTCGATTGCTTGCATTCAGTCTGTCCCACTCCGTCCTGCAGTGCGTATACGCAATATATGTACAACTGTCAAGTTGCCGTTTTTCCTTTTCTGTCTCAATAATATTTACACGCTCAACTTGAAATATTTCCCCACAAATATAATTCATCATTCGCCTTACACACACACACACAGGCAGACATCCCTTAGTCGGTCTCCAGTTTCGTTTGGACAACAAATTGATTTATCACCACGAGAAATATTGTCAAAAGAAAATTTCATCAATTTTTAAGCAAATTAAGTTTTAATGCATTTACGAAATGCGAAATTCCAATCCTGTCTAGCAACTGTCGCACACAAATCCTGCCATCCATCGCACCAATCGGTTATCACAACACACACACACACCCTCTCACATTCCTACGCGGGATAATACTTTAGCACATAAACACCTAAGTAGCAAGCGGGGCTATCAAAGGCTTGGCGAACAATAAAAAAATAAAAGAGAGGTGCCAGCAACATAAAAAACCAATATAAAACCGACCAGTGCCATAACTCACGTGTGTGTGAGCTTAAAAATCAAAGTTGTCTGTTGTATTTGAACGACTTTTGCATACCCTTTGGGGTTGATGATATATTGGCAAAGTTCTTTAAAATACATAGTATGCTAAAAAATGTGTGATTATATCCTTTTAAAATAGAAAATAAATTAATAGGTCAAAAAAGTACAATAGTTTACCGTTGTTTTCGTATCATTATTATTTATAATATTCTTTTTATTTATTGAAGATTTAACGAATAAAAAATGGCGAAATTTAAGCCAAAATTTATAATACTAAAAAATGAGTGATAGCTAAAAATACTGAATATAATTTTTTTTTAAAATAATAAAATAAAAAAAATAAAAAAAATAAAAAAAAAATTAGCCTGGCAACCCTGGTAATGCTCGATCGACAGCATATTGTCATCTCCTGTTTCGTAGACCTGTTACAATGTGCATATACCCTACCGGTCTGAGGTCAAGTACTTTTGGGCTTAAACCAAAATATACACATAACACACATATATGCCATAAAAGCAAAAGCAAAATGCCAATAAATTCAAAAGGCCGCACACGATGGCAGCAGAATTCGTATTCGCATTCGTATTTTTCTTTATTTAATAATTTATAACTGCACGCGAGAAAATTTATATTGTTTACGCATGTGTTTTTGCAGTGTCCGAAGAGACGAGGCTGGCAAGGAACTCACAAGGCAATGTCTATCGCTGGGTCGAGGCCTTTCGCCAGCACGGTCACAAATTGGCCGCCGTAAATCCTATCAGCATCAAAGAGCCCAACAGTGAAAGGTAAATAATGTGGTGAACAGGTGGGGGAGTAAGAGGTAAGAGGTAACCACCACTTCAAGCTCTCCACCTCTCCAAGTACGGTTTACATATTATTTATATTTTGCAACCTTCTTCTTTTATTCTTTTGTAATGTCAACTGCGCGTGTATCCTGCCCCATGCCCCAGCTCGTTGCAGGAATTAAATCCCGCATTTTATGGACTGCAGACACAGCAAACGGTGCGCACCGCTGGCCTCTTGAGTGCTCCACCCACGCAGACCGGGCAGCAGGCCGAGAACATTGCCCAGCTGGAGCAGCTGCTTCGCGATATTTACTGCGGCAACGCAGTCAGTGCCGAATTCGCCTACGTCGAGGTAAGCAGCGGCCATATAATCTTTTGTATCCCATCTACATAAAAGACACCTTTTGACCGGCAACGGCAACGGCATCGTCACCGGCACAGGATATCGAGGAGCGTGAATGGCTGGCCAGGAATTTCGAGACCCTCCAACAGCAGCAGCAGCAGCGAGGCCAGCTGCAATCCGAGGAGCGACGCGAAATCGCCGAGCTGCTAATTAAGTCGCAGGCCTGGGATAATTTCATGGCCCTCAAATTTCCCACAGTCAAGCGCTATAGCGGTGAGGGGGCTGAGTCTATGTTGGCCTTCTTCTGGCAGCTTCTTCGCGACAGTGTGCAAGGTAAGTAGAGCTGGCAGCAGTGCTGGAAAAACGGGGGATCCTTAATCTTTAGCCAATTCAGCAGAACGAGAGATGAGACCGTGATTAAAGCACATCATAGTTGCGCGTGGGCAAGCTGAATCGGCAGACTGCAGGTATAGGGGACATCCAGGAGCAGGTTCACAAATTGAGAAGTAGTCTGAATTGTATGATTTGCTGAATTAGGGAAACAGATGATTTTCAGTTGTGCTCAATATGGGTCAGTAGAAACCAGCATTAGTCCAGACACAGAGCAACTTAAGTTAACTTGCTGCCTTAGGGATTTGAAATTTATAAAGGGAGTATAGAAATGTGAGTCTGCAACATGAATCATTAGAAGGAACCTATTGAGTGCAGGACTAGTCTACTTACAGAGAAATTGGAGTTCGATATACGCACAACTATCGTCTACTTATCACGGAAGTCAGTAGAGACCAATCGAATGCAGGACTGGTCCAGATACAGAGAACCTTCGGTTCAGTTTATATAAGTCCAGCAAGAACGTGCGAATTGCTGGCCAAGGGATGAGGTCGTGATTTAAGCAGACAATAGTTGTGCATAGGCAACGTGAATCCGCATAGGGGACTACCAGGAGCAGGTTCACAAATTCAGAAGCTCAAACCAGCCCAGTAATGAAGTAGAGAATGATGTAGAAACCAATCGAATGCAGGAGTAGTCCAGCAACAGAGAACCGTCAGATAAGCTTTAATAAGTTGTACTTCCTTGCTGGCTTGGGGATGAGGTCGTGATTAAAGCAGCCGTTAGTTGCGCATTGGCATTTAATTCGATAGAGTGCACCTTATGAACACAGGAGAGAGAAACTTAAGTCAACCTTAAACCACATCAACCAGATGTGGAACGGCTTGCTAAGGGGAATAGAAATGGGAACGTGATTAAATCGTGTGCGCAAAGTTATGGGAAAATATAAAGTTATCTGAATTAAGCATGAATACTTTGAAGTTAAGCATCTCGCTGCACAGGACTAGGAAATATATTCATTTCGTTTGACCCGCATTCTCTTCTACGCCTTCTGCGAACATTAAAACTTTCACTCGCATAGCTCTTGCGCTTCTCTTAACCCTTGACTGATTTTTCCTAAAAATTCTATTGTCTTGGCATGGCCACCTACGGCGGCAACAACAACTACAACAACCACAACAACAATGACAACAGCAAACGTTGAGCATGTGGTGCTGGCAATGCCCCATCGAGGACGCACCTCGCTGCAGGCGGTGATGTTCAACATGCGGCCAGCAAAAGTTTTCCGCAAACTAAGCGGCACATCGGAGTTTGCCGACGACATTGAAGCCATGTCGGACGTCATAAGTCACTTCCGTAAGTGAAAGTTTTATGTGTGTGTCTTGTCTTGTTGCTGCTTGTGGCTTCGCACACGCAGCGTATGCGTAATTTAATCAAAACCTATTTCTCGTCCAGATGTTTCCGAACAGTTGCAAGTTCTAGGCAAGAGCATCAACTTCAGCATGGTGCGCAATCCCTCACATCTGGAGGTAAGTAAGCTCAATCAGGAATCCCTCCATATCTTCCTAATACTCCCCCTTCATCATCGTGTAGGCAGCGAATCCTGTGTCGATGGGCAAAACACGTTCCAAACAACAAAGTCGCGGCGAAGGCGGCTTCAGCTCAGATAAATCCACTCCAGCCCAGCCTTTTGGTCAGCATGTGCTTAATGTGATCCTGCACGGTGATGCGGCGTTTCCCGGCCAGGGCATCAACCAGGAGTGCCTCAACATGGCCTATGTGCCGCACTTTGAGGTGGGCGGCAGTCTGCACCTGATTGTCAACAACCAGGTGGGATTCACCACACCCGCCGAACGTGGACGCTCGACTGCGTATTCCTCTGATCTGGCCAAGTCCATACAGGCGCCAGTCTTTCATGTTAACGGTGATGATCCTGAGGCTCTGGCCCTCATCACCAACTTGGCGTTCCGCTATCAACGCGAGTTCCATAAGGACATCTTCATCGATCTTAATTGCTTCCGTCGCTGGGGTCACAATGAAGTGGATGATCCGACCTTCACTAATCCGCTTATTTATGAGATTATCCATCAGCGTCAGTCTGTACCCGATCTCTATGCTGCTCGGCTGGCCGAAGAGAAGGTGCTGAGTGCTGAGCAGGCCAAAGAGGTGCGTGAGAAGTATATTGCCTATCTTGGCGAGGAACTAACTCTGGCGCCCAAGTACGAAACTCCGGCATCCTTCTTCGAGCAGCAATGGGCCGGCCTGCAGTTGGCACCCGCCAATGAGCTGACCTATTGGGATACGGGATTGGACTATGGCCTGCTACACTGGATTGGCCAACAGAGCGTGGCACATCCGGAAGATTTCGTAAGTACAACGAAGTCTCTTTGAATCATAAAGAGAATAAACCTTCAAAGGTTTCTTTTTTAGAATATACATCCGCATTTGCTTAAGATGCATGTGCAGGGAAGGCTAAAGAAACTCGCTGAGGGTAACAAAATCGACTGGGCCACAGCGGAAGCATTGGCCATCGGCAGCCTCATGTACCAAGGACACAATGTAAGGATTAGCGGCGAGGATGTGGGTCGTGGCACCTTCTCGCATCGCCATGCCATGCTGGTGGATCAAAAGACAAACGAGATGTACGTTCCCCTGAATCACATGGAGGGTGGCAGTGGCGGTAAACTGGAACTGGCGCACAGCATTTTGTCCGAGGAGGCAGTACTTGCCTTCGAGTATGGCATGGCCATTGATAATCCAAAGAACCTAATCATATGGGAGGCGCAATTCGGGGACTTTGCCAATGGGGCGCAAATCATCATCGACGCCTTTATAGCGTCCGGCGAAAGTGAGTGTGGAGAATATTATTTATGTATAAATTGATTGATTGATGTCTGTTTCCATGTCAGCCAAGTGGATGGAGTCGAATGGTCTGGTCATGCTGTTGCCACATGGCTACGATGGCGTCGCCTCCGAGCACAGTTCTTGCCGCATCGAACGCTATCTACAACTGAGCGACTCCAAGGAGACAGCACCCGATGGCGATGGCGTCAACCTGCATGTGGTGAACCCGACAACCCCAGCCCAGTACTACCATGTGCTGCGTCGCCAGCTGGCGCGTAACTTCCGCAAACCCCTCGTGGTGGTGGCACCCAAGACGTTGTTGCGTCTCTCGGCAGCCACGTCGACGCACCAAGACTTCGAGCCAGGCACAATGTTCCACAATGTACTTGGTACGAATTGCACCTCTTTGTTTATTGCGGTTTGCGGGCCTTCCCATTACATGCAACTTTATTACACAGGTGATACGACGGTGCAGCCGGAACAGGTGCGCAAGGTCATCATATGCAGTGGCAAACACTATTACAATCTGGCCGAGGAGCGTGCCAAGCGGCAGGCCTACGACACGGCAATTGTTCGCCTCGAGTCCCTGAGCCCCTTCCCCGTGCAGGAGCTGCAGGCACAGTTGGCCCAATATGGCGGCGTGCAGTGTAAGTTCCTTGTCGTAAACTTCCATGAAACAGCCTTTGCAACCTGACGTTCCAATCTTCATTTTGCACAGCTTATGTCTGGAGCCAGGAGGAGCATCGCAACATGGGCGCCTGGACTTTTGTGCAGCCACGCTTTGAAAATTTAATTGGCAAGAAGGTAAGTTGCAGCGCTTTTCTATCCCCCTTCTCCATGCCCAGCCCTACTCTACATGGAAAGACATGTTTAATCCCACTCAAAAACCGTAACTTTCCCCACAGCTTGTCTACTGCGGACGCACAGAGGCAGCGACTCCTGCCACGGGCATTGGCAAATTGCATAAACGGGAAGCTGATGAGGTTGTACAAGCGCCATTTGATGTTTAGTAAGCTTCCTCCGACCACCACCCCCTCCAAATCCCCCCCGCTCAGCACTCACTGCCACACCAAGTACTCTAGCCCAATAAAACTGCCAAAAAAACAGGAAGGGAAAGGAAAACGTGGACAGGGCGTGGCATGTGGCGCAACAAAATAATTTATCGTATGATGAAAAATGATGGCGAAACTTTCCCCCAAAGTTTTTAATTGTTTCCTGTTTTTGTTGCTCTTGTTGTATCTATATATAGTCTGTACCGTAAGCTATTTGCTGTTGCCCCCGACCCAGAATTCATAATAAAAGCCCAACACAATTCTTGGCCGGCAGCAATAGAAGAGAAAAGCCCACTTAACCTACCGTAAATATTTATTATGTTTATGCAACATTTTACAGACTTTCGATTGGAAATTGTTTAACTTAAGTATGTATATAGATATAAATCGGAGGATACACAGTACATGGACTAACGTAGTTGGATATACATAGGCGTAGAGTAGAGTATTGAATACAAAAAACTAGTTCAAGTATAAATAGATATATAGTGTACTAATATGGTATGTGTGTGTGCAG
The DNA here is from genome assembly GCA_018904595.1 of Zaprionus indianus. Lineage (NCBI taxonomy): Eukaryota > Metazoa > Arthropoda > Insecta > Diptera > Drosophilidae > Zaprionus > Zaprionus indianus. The sequence goes on from JAEIHA010000320.1 coordinate 10,025,281, forward strand.
ACTAATGGGATGACATGAGGATTCCTACATATAAGGCGTTACCAAGGACTCTAAAGTTTGGGTAGACACAGTGCTACGAAGGGAGATCGAAATAAGAACAAGGTAAACAAGGTTTGAAAAAGTCTCATCACGCTTAACTTCCAGTTCAAGGTCTCGGCAATTGCTACTTGATCATTCTATATGACCTGCCTGCCATAGACTTGCTCTAGAATATCGTAAAAGTCGGTGGACGTCTTATATGCAAAGTACAGAAGTCACATCCAAAACACAAATCCCAGGCACACGGCTATAATAACTAAGGCAGTATCTTTGCAGTGGGCACTATCCCAGCCACATTCCAGATCGAATTTCAGAGCCTGCAAAACGATATGTTAGCTTATTGACTTTTATCAAGATATAGACACTCCTTTGACATACCTCCAAGAGCTGTTGTCCGCCCTTGTTATCACAACGCGTCTCGCGAAGATCGTCATCATGATTATCGCAGTTGTGGCGTCCGTACACCTGGCACGGTGAGTTCATGAACGTACGGAAAACTGTATCGGTCCAGGTTTGCGAAGAGCAGATATATTGCCGCCGCTTGCGTTGCCAAAACTCAACCCAGCTGAAAGGATTATTATTACAATTATACTGTTTTCAAATTGAAAATCTCTCACCCCAAATCGCAATCGCAGTTTAGATCCGTGTGCGACATCTTCAGATCAGTTAGGAAAACGCTATTCGGCAGATAGGGCACTGAGCCAGTGTTCGGATTCGGTATCTTCTTCAAGTTGTGATTGTGATAACGAATGTCCAGCGAAATGTTGCGCACTCTTCCCATGTGTTTGAAGAAGTTTGGTGGCAATGCTTGCAGCGAGGTATTGAAAAGTTGCATGTACAGATAAGGTGAACGCATGCCCTGTTTGGATGAGTAAATGGTTAGTTAGTAGAGTTAAATACAGATAGAGAAATATATATATTATTACTCACCCGCAGTATGCGCTCATTTAAGTTAGTAAATTGTGGTCCGCTGAACGTTAGATTGGTCAACTTGGATGGCAGTTGTCCCTCCATTTCACGCATTAGGTCTGTTGGCATGCCCAGCTGAAGCGTCTGCATTTCCTGCGTTGGACCCGACCCCTTTTTGACAATACGTGTAAATGGCTGCGGCGCCTCAATCCAGAGCTCACGTATGTTGTGATGATGCCGCAACAGTTGAGGAATGTTGAAGTGCTCCAAGTGCGAATAGGCAGTTAGTTTGAGGGATCGCAAATGGGGCAGAGAGTCAAGACAGCCGTACTCAAAGTAATGCAGACGGAAATTAGATATGTCCAACATTTCAAGGTCCTCGTTGACGCCATCAAAGCTGTTGTTGTTAAGCGAAGTAATCGGATTGCCAGAAAGCATCAAACGGCTGCAATATTTAAAAAAATAATTCTTTAAGATGTTCTTGTTATCTTATTGTGTTAACCAGCTCACCGCAAATGTGGCAGCGATTGTGTCATCAGGGGCACATTGGTCAAGTCGTTGTTCGACAGATCCAACATGCGAAGATTGGTCATATTGTGCGCCAGCTCCTGAGGTATCGATGGCAATTCGTTGTAGCCCAGTCGAAATTCACGCAAATATTTCAAACGAATTTCGGGTACTGTGCTCAGCGACACGTTTTCCAAGCCCAATTTAATTAGCGATGTTTCCAGACCCATAAACGATTTGTCCATAACCTTAAGATCGCGATTGTGGGACAAATCCAGAACAGCCAGTTTCGGCATTGTGGCAAATACCGCATCGTCAATGCGCAGTAAATAGTTGTACGAGATGTCCAAATACCGAAGGGACTGCGGAATATATATTGATATCGTAAATGCTTAGTCACAAGAATATAAATAGTTATAATTTACCCTAAACTTGTTGGACAGATCCATGCTGTGTATGGTGGAGATAAAGTTGTTGGACAAATGCAGTTCGCACAAGGTTAGGGCAGCCAGACTCGACAACGATGATGAGGGTATCTTCAGGAGCATATTGTGCGAGACATCCAATCTGAAGATAGAAAATACATTTTAAAAGACGTACTCCTTTAATATATAAGCTAACCTTGATGACTTACTTTTCCATTCCGCCATTGTAGAAAAGATTATCGGGTAGACCGCGAAGTTTATTATGTGAGAAGTCAACGATGCGCAATCCCTGAATAGGCTTGAAGATATCTTGAGGAATATCGGTCAGGTGGTTATGATCAAAGTAGATTAGCTGCAGCTGTTTGGTGTTCTTAAAGGCATCAAAGTCCAGTTCGTGTATCCAATTGTAGCTCAAATCCAGCCATTGCAGATGCGGCATATTGCCAAAGACATCACGCGTAGTATTCTATGGAAGATGAGTAGAATTAGAATATATATACAGATAAATATCGGAAAATATGTAGCACGAACCATTAGTGAATTGTAACCGAGGTACAAATGCGTAAGCGAGATCTCAGCAGGGCGGAAGTAGCCAGGATATATAATAGAGATGTTGTTGTGCGAAAGATCCAGAATTTTAATATTCGAATGGTACATTCCGCCTGCAAGGATATTAATGATATACAAAATTGTATAACTAAGTCTGTTATAACCATTTACCATGTTCATTGCGGCCACTCCAGGAGGAGTTGTACATTAACTGTCGAATCTGATTGTGGCTTACGTTGACATTTAAATTGGATAAGGTGCCCACTTGATCAAAGTAATCAAAATTAAAATTGGGCAACTGATTAAAGGCCATGTCGAGTATTTCTAGCTTTGGTAGGTTTTGGAAAGATTCATCAGCCAAATTGTTCAGTTTGTTTCCGCGCAGACTCAGATATTCAAGCTCATCCAAATTCATGAATGCACGACGTTCCACCTTGTCGATTTTGTTATCATCCAGATGCAATTTACGCAGTGCTTCCAAGTCGAAGAAAGTGTGCTGTGATATCGATGTGAGATGATTGAAGCGCAGCGAAATCTCCTCCAGCTTCGAGTGTATGTCACCCTGGAATGTACCCTTCAGTACTTGCTCAATGCGATTATCGTGTAGTTCCAACAGCCGCAGATTCTTCAAGAAATGGAAGCTTGTGTCGCTCATGCTGCTAATGTGATTGTTGCTGAAGTCCAGCTCTTGCAGTGAGGTCAGATGCCGCAGTGCCTCGGCCGGCAGAGCGCTGCCCGAGTAACCATGAGACATCTTCAGTGAAATCAGCGAATGACCAATCTAAAATGTGAAATAAATATTTAGCCAAGAGAACAATTAATCAATCATCAATTGCTTAGACCTACCTCATGGAAAGCATCGTTTTCAATGCTCGATATACCGTTCTCACTGAAATCGAGTCGCTTCAGACCTCGCACATGCTTGAAGGCGTGCGACTGTATGCCCGAGAGACTGGCGCGTGTTATCTGCAGATCCTCCAGCTCAACGCCAAAGTCCTTGAAGTCCTCGGAGCCCACGGATGTGGAGCCCATGCGGGATATCGACAGCGAGCGCATGTTCCGCATTCTGGTCATACTTTTTGAAAATAAATTCAAAACGATATGCACGGGTAAGGGGTATGTGTGTGGGGTGTTTCGGGATATTTTTATGTGCCATAAGGGGACATTACTTACTTGCGCAATGTCTGAAGATTAGTTGGATCGTTGCGATCGCCACTCAGATCAAGTTTCAATAGCGTATAGTGCATGGCATTGAACGTTTCAGTTGGTTTGTCGATTTTTATCTTATTGTCCCGCATGCTGATGACCCTACAATGATACAATAATACAGTTAGATAGAGAGAGAATGAGGAAAAGAGAAAAGAACATAAGCACAGGGTGGTTAGGTTGGTTTATTAGGGTTCGTCTAGCTGATTATTGCTACATTCGCCTCATTCGTCGTCTTCCATTCGTCACGTTTTCGTTTGTATTTAAAAAGCAGGTCACACCGCATGTGGGGAAGCCCCACATGGCACAGAACAATCCGATTAGGGGCGCACCTACCTCAAGACATCGAAATTATTAAAGAGCTTGTGATGCAGCTTTGTTAAATTGTTGCCAGAGAGATCCAGAATCTGCAGACTGTTCACCAGACTATCAAAAGCCACCGGCGAGATGTTGGTCAGTCCGCAGTATCGCATATAGATCTCACGAATGCGCGCAGGCTTAAATGCATCGTCCTAGAACAAATCAATATATTATTATAATGTATAGTTTATACATATTTTCACTGACAAACTCACCTTCAGCGTATGTATGGGATTGCCATCGAAGAAGGTGCGGTTGACCGTATCGAAATACTTAAATGAATTCGGAGGCAGCACTTCAATGTGATTGTACTCCAAATGAAGGTTATCCAGATTCAACTTTGTGTTCGCCTTAATGTCATATGTCTCATTGCCGCTCAACGACCATATAACATTGTGAGATATGTCCAGGGTGCGCAAACTCTTCAGCGGCCCCAAGGCATCATAGGGTATCTCCGATAGTATGTTATCTGTGAGCAGCAGCTTCGTCAGCCTGGGCATGCCATCCACAAAGACATTCGGATCGATCTCAAACAGACTATTTCCACTCAGATCTAACGTCTCTAGTATCAATAGACCCGAGAAACTGTGCGACTGCAGCATCGAGATGCAATTCTCTCCCAGATCTAGCGTCTGTAGTGACTCCTCTAGGCCGCGAAATGAATCATGGTGTATCATTGTTATGTGATTATTGGAAAGATCCAGAATGCGTAGCTTTTGCAAATGACGGAAGGACTTTGAGGGTATCTCGACCAGATCGTTTTGTGGCAATATCAACTCCCACAAGGACCGTTCCAATCCCGTAAAGGCATCATCGGGTATTTCAGTTAAATGATTGCCCGATATCTTTAGACGATACATGCCAGTCGATTGCAGAAAATAGGGTTCTATTTCTCGCAGTCCCGTATTCTCCATATGCAGCATGAAAACCTAACCGAAAGAATTATATCCTTGCTGTCTGCTTGGACACATCCAAGCTACACTTACCTTCGATTGGTTCACCATGCGCGGCAATGCGGGAAATGGAACATTCTTACAGAACACAAGACCCAAATCTGTTGAAGATTTGGAGCACGTGCACATCACATTGTAGGTGCATGGGGGATAACGTGTCTCCTCCATTTCGCGACTAAATATCGATGCACGAGCCAAGGACATCCAAATCATTATGATTAGTGTGATGGTCAGGAAGGCATAGCCGAATTTGAAGAAAAACTCTAGACCCTGGAAATGTGCGAAAGAAACAAAGATATCCTTAAAGTTGAATAGATTTCTGTTGTGGGGCGAGATTTATGTTGCACTTCTTTAGGGGATTGAAGGGTTTCACATAGTTTTTCTCTGCTTTTCTTTTCCAACCCTTGAGAATTGCACTTTTATGGTTCTTAAATAGTATATCAAGTGTCCTTGTTACTGTTCATTTATGGAAATCGTTCATTATCCTGTAAATTTCTTATTTTATTTATATTACACACACTCCCACACACCATTTTGTTAATTCGATTAGCCAGACGCGATAATTGACATTTAAAAGAATTATTTAATTTGATTTATCCGTCTCGACAGCCTGTGGAACGATGCGTAGAATTTTTGAGGACTTGCACAGGATGTGCGTTAATTAGGACTCTTTCCACTGGCTCTAAAATAGGTTCCCCGCTCGCCTCGATCTAGCCAAATGCACCGCCAATACGTCCGAACCGCAGCGCGTTCCACGCACGTCTGAGTCTTGAAAATCAATCGGGGTAAGCATTCAGCGACCAGGTTGGCAACTTAGCAACTTGGCAACTGGCGCACAATGCTAATTGGATTGGTACATTTTGGGATGTTCGCAATTGGCGACCACCTTCGGGCGGATATGCCAACGCCAACGCCAACGCCAGCGCCAGCGCCAGTGCGGTTGGTGCGATTTACAAAAATTACTTTACGCATGGTTGGCTGCTCATTTCCTCGCTTTGCATTTTGTTTAGAATATGGTAAGCAAAACAGGAGAAAATTGGTCAACGGAACGGAAGGTGCTTACTGTGTGTCTGTGGTTTGTGTGTGCCAAGTGGCATAAAAAACCCAAAAGATTTCAGGCCTTGGGGACATCGTCGTCGAAGGCGATTCCCGTGCAGTACATGGATGGATTAAAACTTGTAGGAATTCAGCAAGTGAAAAGAGCAGCTTGTACAACATGCATTGAGCTTGTACAATTATTTCAAATACTTCTTCTTCGTTTTAAGGAAATGCAATTGCTTTATTTCATGCAAACAATTACTGTAGTACAGCGTGTGAGTTCAGGTAAGTGTGCGAATCTTCCGATATAACCACGAATGATATGTGCGCTCCTTGGTCAGCTCCTTATCTGCAATAGAACATGCTCTAGTTTATCATATTATATGTTAATTAAGTGTAACTTACCATCGCACTGAAAGCACTTTCGCCAGCTCGGGCGGACAAATGTTCTCGAGATTGAAATAGAATGTGGTTGTCAGCTCTCTAAAGTTGTTCTGTGACTTCATTATTATTTGCCGTGAATGCGGATCCTTGCCATCCAAATGCTCCCGCACATAATGACCCGACAATTCAATGTCCACCACATCGCTTAGTTGATCGTCAATGGATTCCAGCAGGCGCGGCTGCTTACTCAGCAGTTGACTACAGACATCGGCATAGACTATGGAAGGAAACATAATATAGTAGAAATACTACAAATAAATATGCCTGCAGCTTACCATTCGGTATATTTAAATTGATGTGAATCATCAGCAGATGCTCCAACGCACACTGGATTTGAAACAGATGCGATATACGCATCATGCTCTCTTGCGCATCAAAGCTGCTGTTCTTAAAGCCAGCAGTGTCATCGCTCTGATACTTGGCACCATTCTGCTTGGTGTCACCGCTGTGATGCAACAATGTCTTCCGCAAGCCTCCGCCAGGAGTGGGATCAGCCCTCACAGCATTGTGCAGGGATTTGCGCAACTTAGGTATATCATTCGATGTTTCAGCACTTGTTCCCACCTCGACGTTGCCCTTAAGCAGATTCGTACTACACAATTTGCTTTCAGTGAATATATACACATAGTCCTTGTAAACTTTCTCCAGGCCTATTTCCAGCAATAGCTCCAAGGGCTCAGCTCCACTGAGACACGGCATTGCCAGGCGGCCATTGGCCAAATTTGAAATTATTTCGGCCAATCGATTCTTGTTGGTCGGCATGTTCTATAAAGTGAAAAAAATATTAATGCTAAGTCAGGTTTAAAGGCTAACTTCAAGCTTACCACAATATTGCAGCGCACAGCACATTGGAAGAGCATGTTGAAGGCTACTTTCAGATCCTTGTATGATGCACAAGCCTGATGGAAACAGAAGGTAGTTTATATCATATATCTTATATATTTTGGATGTCTTACTTTTGAAGAGGTCCCACAACTTGTCCGTCAGGTCGGTGAGTCTGCGCAGTTTGGCCTGTTGGACGACACCTTCGATGTCAAACTCTGCATGACCGTCAACAAAGACATCCGTGAAGCCAGACACCTCAGTCATTGTCTTGTTAATCGACTCCCGCAGCTCATCCATATCAATGCCACTGCCACAACGGTAGATGGGATCGCGACTGATGCCCAGCTTGACGTCATTATGATAGCTAACAATATCCTCACGTATATAGACCAAAATCCTTAGTTGATTCATAAAATCATCGGTCAGCGGACTACAGTCGCCGACGCGAAAGGTTTGATTCAGCACCACATTGCCAGCACTTAGATCGATCAGTAGAGGCATCGGAGCAGGCGTTGACCAATTGAAACGCAGCGACATATTCGGATTCACCTGGTAGCAGTTCTCAATAAACGTCTCTCGCAGAGCACCCGCACCAGCCATGGCATGTTGACGTACCAGAGATTGTGATGTTACCAGATTGCAAGGCAGTACACCAGCGTAGGTGACAATGCCGCGCGAGAAGTGGGTGGGATTGAATTCATACTGCAGCAACTGTGTGTGGCAGAAGTCGCTGCCATCGCACAGGAACCAAACGGAGCCTTGACCATCGCCCTTCTGGAACTGTTCGGTGCAGATGATTGCTCGCATTTTATCAGCCATCTCACCCCGATGATATTCTTCATCAGGCTTCCAGGGACTTCGATTGATTATATGTAGATCCAGTGACAAGTCCCCAATGGCATCCACAATACTGTCATCTTTCAGCGGGCTGCCAGTAAGATCAAGTTCCGAAATGGATGAAGACTTCTTCGTCTTGGTCAACAGTTTAGTCGGCGTAGTTGGTATGCGTTCTCTTGCATTGCGATCTTCTTTGTAGAATAGGATTACTTTGTTAGCAGCTTCGCGCGCGCCAACTAACCTGACCAAATAACTTGGGCGGCGCACTGTAGGTGATTGTATAGTTATCACCATATTTACGCAATAATTCGGCGTATATATTAGCAAGGTTAGACATTTTATAAAAATAATTACGGAGAGCAAAGCAAAACTTCAGAAAACAGTACAAAATGAATCTTCTTGAATTAAATTTTGCAAAAGTTCTTCTTCTTCTAAGCATTCGAAATTTAACATTTTCCTGCACTGTTATTAACAGCAAGCACAACCCGACGCAACTAGCTTTTGAACCCAACAGCTGATGCAGTGTTGTTTCCAATGTGTGAAAGAAATAATTTATACTTATTTAAAATCTTAAAGATGTTTTACTTACTTTTACGTTAGTTATGCTCTTTTTACTCCTTATTTTTCATTTATTTATAATTTATTTTTTAGCACATATAAAATAGCATTTACACGGCACACACTATGGCAAGACCTGGTTGCTACGAACCCCTATCGACTTAATCACCCTGTTATTTTCAAAGAAATTATCGATAACTATTTGAGCGAGTCGCACGTGTTGAAATTGTTTTCTTTTGACCAACATTATTTTTTAAGTTTATTAAAATATGTCCGACTTTGAATTAGAAGCGAGCGGCTCAGAGTTCGAATCAGATGACAATTCTGATGCAGAGGTAAGTAAAAAAAAGCCGAAAGATTTTTCCCAGATAAAATCTTATATTTGAACTGTTTTTCAGCTGCAAGCGGCGTTCGAGCGTGGTGATCTCAAGCCCGGTCTCAATGTAGAATTTAGTGGAAATCGGATTAAAGTAAATGATGTTGTAAGTAGAGAAGCATTAGTGTGTGTGTGGGTGTTGTCCAAATTCGTTTACTAATCTTTGCACTTATAGCCCAAGCTATTGGCTAAAACACAAGCCATACGCCTGGATCTGCCATGGGTTGAGCGCCTGGACATGGTGAACAGCTTGGCTCCACTGGCTCCCGAGTTGGCTGTGCAGCTGGAGAGACACGAACAGAAGCGCGCCAATCAGTTTAAGGGCAACGCCAAGATACCCTATGTACGACCCGAAGAAGATCCCGTGTTAAACGACTTCAAGCGTGAAATGCTCTTCCATCGCCAAGCCCAAAGTGCCGTCCTGGAGGGCATTGCCCGTCTGCACGAGCTGGGCATCAAGACACGACGACCCGATGATTACTTTGCCGAAATGGCCAAGTCCGACGAACACATGCAGAAGGTGCGCGCCAACCTGATGGCCAAGCAGCAGGGTCAAGCCAAATCGGAACGCATCAAACAGATTCGCGAACAGCGTAAAATGGGTAAAATGCTGGCCAAGCAGACGAAGGTGCAGCGCGAGGCGGAGAAGAAGGAAATGCTCGACAAGCTGAAAAAGTTCCGCAAGGGTAAACTGAAGAATCTGGACTTCTTGGAGGATGCCAAGGCACTGGAGTCCAAGCAAAAGCAATCGGCAGACAAACGTAAACAGCGAAACAAAAAGTTCGGATTCGGTGGCAAGAAGAAGGGTCTGAAACGCAACACAAAATCCTCTGCAGCGGGACTCGACTCGGAGAAGTCAACGCGTCGGCAGCGCGGTGTCAAGGCGGGCGCTTCAGTCAACAAGCGTCTGGGCAAATCCCGACGCATGAAGGCCAAGGCCAGAAAGTGATGACGGGATGAAGAGAACACAGCCTATGATTAAGTGACCTAACTAGATAATAATTGACGCCGCATAGATATATATTATACCTAAATATATGTTGGATTTTATTTCAAAATACAATTTGTACAATTATTCCCCCTGCTTGTGCTTCTTCCTCTTTTTCAGCTTGGCAGGTGCCTCCTCCTCAGCCTCATCGCTGCTCACTTTCTTGGACTTCTTCTTTGACTTTGATTGGGATTCATCTGTTAGCTCGGTTTGCTGTTCAGCTTGCTCCTTTTTTCGTTTCTTCTTTTTGCTTTTCTCGGACACGGATTCGTCGATCAATTGCTGATCATCCTGTTCAGTTACTTCTTCTGTTTGCTCCTTCTTTCGTTTCTTCTTTTTGCTTTTCTCGGGCTCAGGTTCCTGCACTTCGCTAGTTTCATGGATCTTCTCCGTGTCGGATTCATGTGTTATTTGTGGTTCGACCTGATCAACTGCTTCTTCGACCAGGTCCTTCTTTCGTTTCTTCTTTTTGCTTTTCTCGGGCTCCGCATCCTGCCCTGCAGAAGCGTTCGTCGTCGCCTTCAGCTTGGCCAGCATCTCGCGCTCTTGTTGCTCAATGCGCGCCAGCTTTCCACTTAACTTGAGCCCATGTCGCGCTCCCTTGTGTGCAGTTCGTCCTCCACAGGCCTTGAACAACTCCTCATCTGTCAGCACATTGACCTGCGTAACGGCAATGTCATCCGTCTTGATACGGTCTGTGTTGGCCACCTCGCCTCCGTCTTGGGTGAGCAGCGCACTCTTCAGGAAATGATTGTAAACAATGCCATCACTTTCGTTCTTGTGCTGCTCCTTGGCCTTCTTCAATTTGCGAGCAGAGTAACCCTTTGTGGATATTTCAACAGCTTCTTCGCCAGCCTTACGTGATGCGCTCACCTCGCCATTCTCCTCCACTTGAACGGTCACGTTTGAGGCTGCCTCGTTGAAACAGCGTTCCCACCAGTGATCGTTGAATTCCTTGGCGCGATCGACGCCCAAGCCGGCATTGTCAAATTTAAGGCTGGCTTTTAATGGTACTACAATTCCAGTATTGCTCTTTCCCAATCCATCGCCCTCTTTCCAGCCATATTTTCCTAATATTTTCTTTGCAAAATCCATCAAACAATGTGATTTTATTATTATTCAGTTATCGTTCTCATAACTGAATTTATCGAAAATAAAATGTGCTAACATGTGTTCCACAGGGCGCCCAAGCAAAGTGACAGGGTTGTATGTTGAGCGATGACTGAAGATTATTACAAGTTGGCAGGTCTGATTTGCAATAACAGGGTTGCATTTGCGCGCCTAATGTTTAAATTTTCAAAACCAGATACAGTATGGAGGACTTAAGCGCACAATATTGAGTTCGTTAACTTTAATTTCAGATATTTAGGTAACTAAATAGTAGAAATAAAAACAGGCAATTTCTTTAACGCATTCATGTTTCTTTATTTCACAATCCTTCAAACTTAGTTTTCTTCAATAACTCTAGCCAATCATCTAACACACTTTACTGTATCAATGAATATTAAGTGGCAAATGAATAAAATTAATCGCTTTTAATGTAAAAAGAAAAAACAAGAAATGGTATCAGTACGCGCCACATTAACTGAAAATAAGCAGAAAACACTCAGGACCTAACACGCAAAGCACACTCTGGATGTACAGTGTAAAGGAATGCCAGCACGTGCTGCCTGCCGCTTCAGTCGGTGTTGTTGCCAAAGCCATCGGGGGGAGAGAGAGTTGGGGCAGCACACGTGACCTTCCTTGCACAGTGTGACAAGAGAGTTGTTCGCAGGGTGGCAGTGAATTTCAGTTGATTGCAGTTTTCGTGTGTCGCTCTTTCGGGCAGTGTCAACCTAAAGTTTGCATCAATTAAAATTTTGAATTTCAATCTTTACATCGCAAACTTCTCGCTTTACACTTTACATATTCTTTATATCGTTAAAATCGTATCGTTCTGTTTCTAACTGTTCTCTGTTGTTTTTCTCTATCCACTTAAGTCGAGTGTTTTCCAATATTTTTATTATTTTTGCATATTTGTTTCCGTTTTTTTTTAAGCTTAAATCGAAGTCTTTCTTCGATATTTGTGTTGTTGTTGTTTTTTGCTTCGTCGAGGCGATCACTACAGTTTCGAATGTTTTTTAAAAACAAAATTACATATATTATGTTGTTGTTGTTATTTTATAATAAGATAGTACACAGGATGTTGTTGCTATCAATCATTATTTTTATCATTAATAATCGAAAAACGAACGTTGATGTTGGTTGTTTGTTGTTTCTTCATCTTCTCTAAATTGCTTTCTCGCTGCCACTGCTGCAGCTGAATGGGGGCGCGTTTACCTTCCCCCTTTAGTTGAAAGGAGGCGGCTCCCGCACACACACACACATACCGCACACAATTGCACGAAAAACGGTTGAGGAGCGCGACGAGACGCTTAGAAGGCGAACAGCAGCAGGAAAGCCATCATAAGACAGAACAGACCCATAGCCTCAGACAGGGCGAAACCCAAGATGGCATAGGAGAACAGCTGCTGTTTCAACGATGGGTTTCTGGCGTAACCAATGATGAGGGAACCGAATACTGATCCGATACCAGCACCTGTTGTATTGGTTGTTGTTGATGTTCAGTTGCCACGGAAGAGATAAAAGAGAAATAGATTAGTTTAGCTCTGAGCATGAATCGAACAGATAAACATTTATGGGATATGGGATGAAAATATAACTGTATGGCATATATTGGCATCGAAAGGGAATGAATCACTCTCAGTCTCAGCCTCTGCCTGCACGCTTATCATCTTCTTTTGGGATCAGTCAGTCACAGATTAGTCTGAATTGAGTTCTACGCATTCGCGCAGCAAGCACATCGCACTAAAATTGCTGGTCACGAAAGATTTCAATGCAACGAAGCGGCGGTCATGGGTTAGACAACGGCAAACGACAACGATGCAGCATTTCTGGTACTTTCGCCTTGTGATTACACAAGTTTCCTGCTAGGAAATGAAGCTGCACAACACGAGCTTTGACCAATTCTCAGACCTTCCCGGGGCAATTGTTTTTGGAGTAATCAGATACTCGTTATGTGTGCCCCAGATGCTAGATTGTAACTGACTGTAGATGGATGAAGGCGCATAGCGGGCAAAAAGACTTGACTATTCACTGGGTTTAATGGACAAGATGAATAACAGTGTGGAAAGAAACCAATACGAACCGGAACCAGCGACACCGACTGTTGCAGCACCAGCACCAATGAATTTGGCAGCCGAATCAATGTCACGCGTGACTGGCGAGGTCTGGAATGACCTGATCTGTGGCAGTAATGCTACGGGGGTTGTGTTCTGAGCGGCCAAGGTTTGGCTCTGGCTGATGACGGCGCTGCTCAATGGTCGCAAGTACTGCTTGGAGTTGGCGAGGAGCTGTAATAGTGCAACGAGTAAAGTTATGTAATAATTAAGAGAAAAATGTGCGTTTTGTGTTTATGTGAGATAAAAATGTTTGTCCCGCCCCAAAGTTTATCTTCCCCCCTTGACATTTACATACATACACTGCCCCACAGCAAAGTTATGCAATGCATTAACCAATTTGGCTTTATGTCATTTGGCAGACCCATTTGTTTTTGTTGTCATTCACGATAGCGGGTTGCCAGCAACCCCGTCTATATAATTCTATTATGAAATAACTAAGCTATAGTACCTATTTAATATATATAAGTTGTTGAAGTATACACAATTGATTGGGAAGCTTTCACCGGTTCTAACCTCAACCGAAGGTAATTTGCTACAACTGGTTATACAATGTGAAAACGTTATCAAATTTGCCTTTGGCTGTGTAAAAACACAAATTTGGTTAAACTTATACACTGATAACTGCTTGAAGCTGTTTATTATTGCTAAGTTCAAATAATTGCAAACTATTCAAGCGAACATAACCTCAATTGTCGCTCTCAACTTATGTAACTGTGTATGTTTTCCATTGGAACTGAAAGTCACCACACTGTATGCTGCTGCAAAGGTTTCTTTTTTAAGCAACGAAAATCGATCCCACTAAGAATATTTATTATGTAACAATTAGGAAACTATCACAATCATTTTTATCTCACAATATAAACTACATTTATTATGTACTTACCGCGGTCCTGGCAACGGGGGCAATGCGAGAGACTGTCGACACGAACATTTTGAATTGAATTTTAATCGGCGTTTCGCACAAAATTGAAGCAAGCGCACGGAGCTCTGCAAAAGATATAGATGTAGATTCTTGTAAATAAATTGTATTATTATATGTAGAGGAAGATGTTGCGAATTTGTGTGTTCTTGGTGCCGCTGCCCGCCTGCATGTTGCTGCCGCTGGTTACGTAATTGTGAAAACGTTGCCTGTATTCAAGTATCCAAAAGAATTTTATAAGCACTAATTTAAGTATAAATTGCAATTACTTTTCACTTAATAAGTTGAAGCTAACACCGATTTTCTTGAATTATTGAAGTTTTTCAGTGACGCAACGAATCTGCTCACGCACACTACGGAACACACTAACACTGACAGTTCTCTTGACACGGCCGTGTGACATCTCTCGTACATGTGTGTGTGCGTGTGCCGCAAGATGGCGACATTGAACACGTTTAGGAAAATATTTTCACTCATATGTACATTGGTCACTCTTTTCACTTTATATTATTAAATATATTCAATTGGAAAATAATTATCATTTTTTTCATCGGACACTGATTATTCAACCAGCGGCAACTGCAGGCATGGCGGCGGGGGTGCTCCACATTTTTAATTTCGGCGCAAGATCGCCGTTGAACTCACTTCGAACAAACCCTTAACAACAGTGGAACCGTATTGAACGAGAATTTTTGCTTTACCCTATGGTCGCCATGCAAATTTACATTTCGTGGTGAATTGGAAAGGTAGCTGGAAGTACTGCGCGCGCACGAACGCTTGTCGATAACTGTGTGTGAACTTGTTAGCCCTCTATAGTATAGGTATTCCCACTATGTACTATTCAGTGATAAGGAACATTTGCGGACCATATTGAAATCGTATTGCTTTAAAAGGTTTATAAATTGAAATAATATTTGTATTGCGCCCTAGTAATAATTTGGGATGAACACCACTTCAATTACTATGCACTGTGTTGTAATGTATATATATATATATATATATATATATATATATATACTTGTATATGTATTGAAATCTATATTACCTGCGAAATAATGCACTTTTTTATTTGCTTGTAGTTAGTTTTCGTTTTTTTTTTTCAAGAAACAACAGCAAATAATAATTGTCTGCCCGGAAACTATTTAACGTCTTAAACAAAACTATCGTCAATAAATGCAAGCCTGTGCTGTGGTGAAATGGAAAGTTAATTGGAAGTCGATGCCGGCATTTGTTAAAATCGTTAAACTTACGCGCTTAAAAATTGTATGATAAAATAATTGAAATTTTAAATTATTGTTCGTACGGTCTACTTACGAGAAACAACTTGTCATGACCGAACTGTCGTGTCACAAAGTGTCAAAAATATTTATTGACTAGAGTTCACATTGTATCTATTAAAAGAGTACGGGCGCGAAAATTTGAAATTATTTCAAAAAACTGTTAGTGTTATAAATTTAATTGGAGTTAATAGTTAAATTAGGTCAATTGAGATTATGTAGAATTAAGATAATTATAGCTGGAAAAAATGCATTTAAAGTGTTAAATATTTGAACCGAATTGCATTCTTATCGATTATAAATCGAGTGTGCATCCAGCCCTGGTCCGCATACAGCCACGCGTCGTCGTGTCTCACATCGTCTGGGAATTTGAGTACTTTTAAACTCAGCAAAGTAAAAAACAGCATGTTGTAAGTATTCCAAAGATGTGCATTATTGCTTGGAATCGGTCTAAAATCAATAAATATTACTAAAGCGTTGCTAATTCGCATATGTGTGTCATTGCAGCCCTCAATTGCATAACAGCAGTTTTGCATAAGTGTGTGTGTTGTGTGTGGACAAGCCAGGGAGGAAACACACTTATACATACTAAGCCGTGGAACGCTTCAAAACAACAGTCGGCGGGCTCAATATTAACATTAGCTAATATCGATAAACGCTACTGGAGTCAAATGCAGAACAAGTAAATTAATTTAAACAAATCAAATTTGGAACAACGCCGCTTAAATTTTAGCTGCAACTTTATATCGATAGTTAACAGTATTCGATTTACATAATCGTAATTGCTGTTATTATCACTTATCACTTGATAGATGCAGTGATTCGAAGCGTGTTAACAGCGACTGTTAAACTGAATATTGAAGTATTCGTTAAATTAATCAATTTCTTGTTTAAAAGACGAATCTTAAAACCGTCACCAACATGAGTTTGCATTAAGCAAATTCAATACTGTGCAAGGCAGATAAGTAGCGGATTACGTGCGAAATAAATAAATGTTCGCTGTTGATTACAGTACAGAAAGCTGTTAAGCTTAGATGCCAATAACAGAACAATTAACTAACAGCAATACATTACATAAAACTCACAGTAGTCAGTCAGTCGAGTGCGTCGAGTGATATGGCCGTGTTTCTGATCAACATCTGCAAATTCAATGGCTGTTTTAAAACATTTCCAAGTCTAAGCGACTTAATATCACACATCGAGGACACACACATAGGTAAGTACTAAAAACAACACGAATTAACGATGGAATAAGTGTTAAAGTTGAAAAATATCAAAGACAAACAACATTAATTGGTCGCGTGATATCGGGGCGGCTTCGTTGTCGTCGTCGTCGTCGTTGTGGTTGTCATCGGCAGTCTGTGTTTTGTTTATTTTATTTATTTATACATACGTATACGCACACAAACGTACGTGTGTGCGTGTGTACACACTAGCCATATAATGTTAATGAGTAGTGTAGGAATTGTGATTGTGAGTGTGTGTATGTGTGTATTTAAAAGAAAATGTTTTTAATTGTTACAACGCCCCAGCCCTGAAATAAATATTTAGCCCCAAATTTGCTAGTGCTGCAGTTATCTGCAGTGCAATAATATTAAAGTGTGCCATGGAAAATCAATATGGCCAGGCCTTAAATACGCACGCACGTTTTAATGCGTACGCGTCGTCGCCTTCAATTGAAACAAGCGAACGCATTCACAATAGGCGTCAAGCCAAGCTGAATTACCTGTGCTCGCACACACACACAAACGCGGGCTCACATACAAACACACATACACAGGCAGACCCATGCCCGTAGCATGTACAGCATTCATTCTACAAAATTACATACATCAAATAAACATACGTGCATACATACAAACATGCTGCTCACTGTAGATTGGCAAACGACATGGGTGCGAGTGAGAGAGCAGCTGCGTGGCAAGCAAAAACAAAAAAGCTGACTAAAAAGCCGGTGATCCATTAAACAACAACACATACGAAGAGAATGCTTCAAGTGACAGTGCATGTGTGCGTGAGTGTGTGTGTGTGTGTGTGTGTGTATGTTTGTCTCTGTTTGTGTGTGTGTTTGAGCGTGCTTTTTACATGTATTGGTAAGCCGCCAGCGTAGCAGCAGCAGCATCTGTACCCCGGCAACGCCGGCAACAGCAAGTGAGCGCCCTTTTCTTGTTGTTGTTGTTGTTGTTGCTTTTGACCTGTCTTGCGCGTCTTTTGGGATTTGGGCGCGTTTCTTGCAGGTGCAGCTGCTGCCAGTCTGCCTGCTGCTAGGAGAAATGCGCCTTAGTCGTAATCAATTCTTGTCAAAAGCAGAGCCAACTCGATACACGTGTCCGATTACCGATTACCCACATTTCACCGGCTGGCCAATTAATCAAGTTAGCCACCCAACACACACACACACACGCATACATTGGCACACACA
The DNA here is from genome assembly GCA_018904595.1 of Zaprionus indianus. Lineage (NCBI taxonomy): Eukaryota > Metazoa > Arthropoda > Insecta > Diptera > Drosophilidae > Zaprionus > Zaprionus indianus. The sequence goes on from JAEIHA010000320.1 coordinate 10,043,134, forward strand.
CAAGTTGGGCTTCCTTAAAAGAATTCTAATATTAGCATCTTTCGCAGTGCTCCAGGTACTTAAGCAGCCTGCAGCCCCTGCGACGCGAGGGGGTGAAAAATCAATAAAATTAAGCTCAGTGCTGCCACTTCTGTTGTTGTTGTTGCTGTCCAATGGTGGTGGTGGTGGTGGTGATGTTGAGTAGGGTGGAGGTGATGATGGTGGTAGTGTTGATGTGGTGGGTAAGGTGGTGCGTTAGTAGCAGCAGCTGTTGGGTTTTGGCGTTGTTGCTGATGTGATAACGGTCAGCACAGTAAATGGCGGCGCTGCACAGTGGGCCAAGCAGACCGAACTAGCGGAATTAAATTCAAAATTTGGCAATATTTGCCAAGGTTTCTCATTGCAATCAAAGTAAAACACTAAAGTGATATTGGAAACATGCAATATTTTGTATATTTGTTTTTAGCATCCAAAAATACAAATCCCAAAACTAACTGCAATACTATGGTAAAAAAATCAAACTGAAATTAATCCTCATCATTAAATTCCACTGGATCGTTCTTCTGGCCCACTGTGCATTGGCTGGGCTGACGAGCATTACATAAAGCTCGTACTACTAATGGCTTCTACACCCACGCAGGGCCCCCATGGCAACAACAAACACAGAATGACAGACAGATCAAACACATGTGTACACACACGCACACACACACACACACGCACTCCAATATATTTCTAAAGCTTTGCCTAGAGTTTTATTATCTCGAAGGACTTTGCTACGTGCGCATTAACTTAGCACATAGCACACATACATACATATATGTATATCTCAATGTATTGTACATATTTACTACGCGCATGTAATTGTTGTATTTGTGTCCCAGTTTCCCATTTTATCTGCGTCGGTTATCACGTCCGCCCACCTTCCCTTTTATGCAATGTTCTCTCCAGCTGCTCTGGCCGACGGTGGCGGGAGAGTTGAGCGCCCTTTTTCCCTTCGTTGCTGCCATGGCAACAGTCAGTCAGTCCCAGGGAAAGACCTTCAAGTTTGTCCTTTGCACAGTTGCCAGGCACCTGTTGTGCAAACGCAGATACATAAACATACATATATACTCGTATATACAGATACAAATACATGCTGTTTAGATTTTTTGTTATCGATAACATGTGCACCGCACTGCGAAATGCAATATGCCCTTTGCAATATGAGTTATGGAATTTGTTTATTGCATTTTGACAATATTTTAGAGCTCTCTGGTATCTTCAACAGACATCGGCAGTCAATGACATTTATCATGCCTCGACTACGATATGTGGAACATTTTTGATTGGAAATTGTTTTGAACATTGCACTCGCTCGAAAATAAAAACAACATCTGTACTTGCATAAATGTTTGTACTTAATTAAACTGTGTGCTGTGCGTGTGTGTATGTACTCTGTATGTGTGCGTGTGTGTGTGTATGAAATTATCTGGTAAAAATTCTGCAACAAGTGAGTGACTCAGTTGACAACGCAAAAGCAATAAGAATAACAGGAATAACGACGACGCAGAGAGCTGCGCGTTGTGTTTATTTTGTTTTTAAATTGTAAATGTATTGTACGGCTAGCGATACAGATATAAATATTGTATATATGTATGAATGCACACACATACGTAAATCTATATGCACAATATGTATAGCTAGCTAGATCAAATTTGTTTAAAAACAAATGCGTTCTGCTTTTACTCGATTTGATTATCAAGTTGCCTGTGAACCGACGCAGCTGAATAGTGTTGTCACCTAACCAGACATTGAGAAAATCAAGAACTGCGAGATACACTGAGGTTATCAACTATTGGAGCACACATTCACATCCACACACACACACATACGCATATACCAATGAATACAGAGCAACGACAATAACAAATCATAACAATATTGAATGTGTGAATATTATAAACTGATTTGACCGTAGCAAATGACGCCGTCTATGAAAGTTATTGGGTTCGTATGGCGGAGGAGGCAAGGTCAATAGTTACACGACAATTTCGTAAGGTTTACGTAGCTAAATAATATAAATAAATATATCGTAAATAAATATAAATAAGTTACGCACATGAATGTGTCATCGATTGCTCTCTGATAGTTATAACAGCTGATAGATAACGCATTGAGCGAAGATTTGTGCTTTTTTAATTTGCCGCATATGTTTCGAATTAAAACAATATGTATGTTATCGACACAGTTGTGTTATCGTTTGATGAGTAATCGTGTGGGTAGAAATGGGAAGGATGTTCCCTCAACCTGTTGCGTAGTTATCGTGATGCATAGGGTGTTTCAAGTGCAAGTGAATGTATTGACGATGCTGTGAATGTGCCCCCACAAGGAGGTTAGGTAACGTTTGTATTCGGGTGTGTATTTGTGTGTTGTTTGCGTGCACATGTGTATGAGTGTGTGTGTGTGTGTGTGTGTGTGTGTGTGTGTGTGTGCATGCCATGTGCCTCAGTCAACCAATCACCTGTGCGGCTTTATTATGCACCGCCTGATTAGGCAAGCTTGAAGCTTATGTTTGTCGCACGTCGTACGATAAGATAGTCCGTCGTCACACATGTGCTCCATTCCATTTAACAGACCCACATCCCTATACACACCCCTATACAGTGATGTATATATGTTAAATCATAAGACCCCTATATATAAAATGCGTCAGCGAACCGCAGTACGAAAGCTGTAGGCCAGTCGTACGAAAATTAAACATGCGCGCTCACATTATTTATTTTGTTGTATTTTAACATTTCAATAAATAAAGACAAGCCACTGTCGGTGGCACTGTGTCGCCGCCCTCCTGTGCGCGTGTGTGTATAATGTAGAAATGGGTGTGTGTGTGTGTGTGTCGTGCATTGCATCGTGCTTATCGCAAACACACGTGACAAGGAGGTTCACTTAACACAAACAAACAAATATACGCGCCTAAAATTCGAGTTTTAATAAATACCTGGCCAGCCTCTAGTAATGGGCTTAACTTGTTATAATTTATTAACCTATTTAAATCAGGAGAGAACAATGTAAGAGAACCTGAAGTAATTTTGGCAGGTTATTTATACTGCCCGCGTTTGAACTCAATATGTAATTAGATATTGCAGCGCACTGAACTGATATTGATTCATTTTGTTTTCAACAGACTATGATCCTAAGGTGGTCGAGCAAAAGGAGCTGGCACAGCCCGCATCTCTGCCGCTGAGCTATGTGCTGCGCTTCATCTCCGACGATGCACGCAAAGAGACTTCCACATTTCTGTCCAACACCAGCAGTACACCTAATCCCACGACAACCAACACAAGTGTTAGCAATAATGCGGGCAATGCGGAGCTCAAGCGGAAGCTTGCTATTAAGCATCATAGCTATAGCATGTCATCGTCCAATCGTAGCAACACGCCGACAGGTGAGTGATCAACTCTTTTTACAGAATATTGCAAAAACCTATAATACTCCTTTTAACTTGTTTTGTAGGCAGTGAAATGGACGAGGATGAGATGGTTGTTACCGAATCCGAGGATAGCAATGACTCTTGGACCACTGAGGAGTTTAGCTCGGAGTTCATTATGCGTTATGGCAGCAGGTTAGTTCTTCGACGTTCTTCTGGCTAAACTTGATGTGCATTTATTAAGCGTCTCTTTTTTGTTCTAGACATTCTGGCGGCGGCAGCAATGGCACGCCAGGAAATGAGAAACCCTTCGCGTGTCCAGTGCCAGGCTGCAAGAAGCGTTACAAGAACGTGAATGGCATTAAATACCATTCGAAGAACGGGCACAAAAAGGATGGCAGGTTAGTAGAGAGCGCGCAATCTCTTGCCAACTGATATTGAATATACTCGAAACTCATTTGCCATTTATCACGAATCATTTCCACAGAGTGCGTAAGGGATACAAGTGTCATTGCGGCAAGAGCTACAAGACAGCTCAGGGCCTGAAGAACCATGCTTTGCTCACCCACAATACGCAACCGGAGAGTGTCCTTACCACACAACAGTTGGCCAACTTGGCAGCAGGTGGTGCTCCTGGCGATAACGAGCCAGTCCAGAGCCGATGCAAGCCCGCCACCAACAGCGGTCCATTGGGTAGCAACACTGGTGGCAGCAATGGTGGACTGATTCAGCGTAGCAACTCACCATCGCAGTCGCTGGGCTCGATGAGCCCTTCCAGCAGCAACATGTCGAGTAGCACCAGTACCAGTGGTCATGGTGCTGCCAGCATGGGGAGCAATAGCTTGTCTAGCAATGTTGCATCTGCCAGTAACATGCTGCAGCAGTTGAGTAATGGTAACATCGTGACTGTGACAAACGTTCCACAGCAGCTGCAACAACAACAACAACAGCAGCAGCAGCAACAACAATCAATGCCGCAGCAGCAGCAGCAACAGCATCAGACGCAGCAACAGTTGCAGCAAATGAACATCAGCACACAAAGTGCAACACCAACCACAACAACAACAGGTAACAGCCACAACAGTTTAATGCGCAGCACACTCGGTTTAGTATCCATTAAAGCCAACAACCACAACATCAACAATAGTAACAATGTTGCCGCTATCGCTGGCGGCAACAATACCAAGTCCGTTAGCAATTTAATAGCTGCCAATGCAACGGCCAACAAAATACTCAAGCTCGCCACAAATGTGGCAAACGGCGTGGACATTTCACACCAACAACAGCAGCAGCAGCAGCAACAACATCAGCTCAAATTGGTTGAGAACATGTCGAAGGCAAATGAAAGCGGCAACAACAATGTCGCAAATGTGGTAACCACAACGTCCGTTGGCAACAGTACGCCCACTAAAATCACGCTGCCCAATTTGGTTAACCTTGGCATACTGACGCCGGCCACCTCGCCCACCAAGAACACTCAGACACTGACTTTCACCACCACGGCCGGCAGCCTTCAACAGCAGCACCAACACCAACAACAGCAACAGGCACTTGTGGCCTCGCTGACGACCAACATGTTGCAGCAACAACAGAAGCTACCTAGTATAACCAAAACGAACATATTGCTGCTGCAGGAACCAAATACGGTTACCACCACACATTTGATACAATCATCGCCGCCGCAGCAACAGCTACAGCAGCACCAACATGTGTTGCCCATTAGTCCCACAAGTAGCATTAGTAGCAGCAAAAGTAGCTCGCCGACACCACCACAACAGCAGCAGCATCTGGTCAAGAGCTCATCGGGCTCTGTGACGTTGAAACAGAAGCAGCATGTTGTGGCACAACAGGCCACAACAACAACAACAAGTGTTGTTGCCACCGTCGAGCCGATGGAAACGGATGAGACGCCAGTCGGCACCACCATCGATGCACTCTCAGATAACACTTTGGCCTCGACTGTTGTTGCCACAGTCGATGGCAAGGATATAATGCCCTCTTCCATTGCGGCAGCCGTCACTTCGGGCACCATTACCGTAGCGGCCATTGAAGTTGTCGGCGCTGGCGTTGTCAACACTGAAACGTAGCCTATACTCAAGAAGCTACTGATGCGTCGCAAGTGCGCTCTAGAATCTGCAATGGCAGCAGCGGCTATGCCACATTAAAGAAGGAGGGCGATTCTTGTATACGAACAAAAACAAAGATGAAAACAAAACATTCTAACAATTTATATAACTATATATACTGTATACTGTAATCTGATCTAGATTTTGTTCTCACACACTGCTTAGTTTATTATTATTATACTCATAATTAGTAATTTCGTGTAACTTTAAGGGACGCGCCCTCGCCTAGGATGAGGCATGAGGCGGCACAGAGTCACTCACCAAAACCCACATTGGAAAACATTTCGTAGACTGCTTTTTGCTTATAGACCACAGAGAATCTTTAGTGTTCTCTTGACATTTGTATTATGAAAAAACACTAATCGTATATAGATTGTGCAATATGATTTTGTATACACATTTAGTTAACGATTAACGGTTGATCTCCTCTTAATTTAATTATACATTTATATACAACCACATATAGACAAGCGATTGGCAAACAAAGAAAAAAAGAAAGAAAAACTAAACAAACGATTGTAATAAAAATGCATAATTTGAATTTAATTTCTATTTGAAACATGAAACAACAACAACACACACACTTTTATTATCAGAGGCAGATAGAAATTGCAAAAGAAAAGTATTATTTATGATTTAAGCGTTAGTAAAGTGAATAATATAGTATATATAATGGATAAAAAATGAATATTTATATATATTAAACACATTGACTTTAAGATTAGACCTCTCATTATCTTTAAGTTGACACACACACACACACCCATCGTATTTTTCTGATACTTTCCAAATCCTGTGCAATATTTACTGTTTTATTTTGTGGTATTCTCTCATTTTGAAAATTTAACATATAAATTATTTTGCTATTGTTTGTTTTCGATTTCGGTTTGTTAGAATTTTGGTTTTTATTTTATGATTTCGTTACTTCTTTTCCTTTTCTCTCTACCTATTGCAGAAACCTCTTACTCCTGCTCACCCATCATCAACAACAGCACCAGCAGCAGTAGCAACAACAGCAGCAGCACCAACAGCAGCGACAATAGCAGCAAACAAGTTGCCACCGTTGCTCCGGCGCTGGCGCTAACAACGCCAGCAACACCGGCTATTGCAGCAGCTAAGTACAACAGGCCCACAGCAGCAGCAGCAGCGACGCCAACGTCGACGGTAGCAACCGCAAGTGTTAAGTCGTCGTCGTCGTCGTCGTCGGCAGCAGCAGCAACCACGCCTATGCAGATCTCGCCGACGTTCATTGAGCACAAGTATTCCGCCCTGGCCATCAAAGAGAAATTCTTTTCGAATCTTCGCGCTTCAAGAACCGCATCAGCAACGGCAAATGGCAGCGGCGGCTCTGGCGGCGGCGGCAACAACCTGACTGCAGTTGCTTCCGCTTCGAACGGAGTGGAGTCAACGCACAGTGGCAATGCTGCGCCCAATGCCGCCGGCAATATGTTGCGCGCTGTTGCTGTGGGTCAAATGTGCGCGATGCAGAATGAGCACATACATCAAAATCTGTACAAGAAAACGATCAATTGAATTGAGAGAGCGAGAGACAGAGAGAGATTAAGAAGATCGGATCGCTCAGTGCCGCAAGCACAGAGCTGGCTGTGATGAAGTATGTTCTATATATAGTATATATATATATATATATATATGGGAAGAACTGAAGAAAAGGCGGAGCAAGAGGATTTGTCAGTATGGCAGAGAGAAGGATATGAAAGAAACGCGCAAGATTGTAGGACATTTATATAATATTGAAAAACATAAACAAAAATAACAAAAAAAGAAAAAAACAAGGAAAGAAACGAAAAAACAAAAACAAATCAAACACAAACTATTCATGAAAACACACAATAACAAAAATATTAATAATCATAATTACAATTTGTCTATTTAATTGTTAGCCGAACCTCTTTCACACATTTCAGAAGCTATTCAGAATACAAATGAAATCAATACAAATTTTCGATTGGTAGAATGCCCCAAAAAAACATCTATTTTCCTCCAAAAATGCATTGGGAAACTATTTAATACAAAAAAATGAAAGAAAAACAAAAAAATAACAAAACTAAAATAAAACCCCTCACAATAATCATTAAATTTAGTAAATAAATTTTGAAGATGTTTCTTCAACTAGTCATTATCGTAGTTAAATTAAATTTTTGATTTACAAGCACAATGTAGAAATTGCTGCCCCCCCTCCCTACATTTTGGAGGCACAAAATGGATTCTGAACATCCCCCATATTATATTTTTGTCGCTACGTAGTAGTTAAAAAATTGGCAAAAAACAACAATAATGTTCTTTACATTAGCTAAATTTTTTCGGTAACCACGAAGTTTGAACTTGCCTAGAGAGCTTCGTGAATGGAAGTAAGAGTAGAGAAGATAAAGAATTATGATAATATCGAATCGAATATGCAAGCAAATGTATTAGCTAGCTACAAATGAAAGAAAATATTACAGAATGTGTGGAAATTGATTTAGCGAAGCTATTCTGAAAACCTTCAGCTTCAGCTTTTCCGTTTAGAACCCATAACTCTGTAGTAGTTATAGTATTATATGGTATAGCAGTTATATATATATAAATATATTGTATGTTTATAGCTATATGTGTACATTTAATTTATACTTGGAAATGATTAGATAATATGTTTTATTTATGTGTGTTTGTCAGTGTACGTGTTCGATTATGGAATTAATTGTAATGTTTAATTCGAGTTTTGATCGTCCTTAAATGTAATATAAATACATACATACATTATATCTATATGAAAATATTTAACAACTACATAAGTGTATGTTCTATGTTTCTATGAAGTGAGTCATATTCAAAGTATTTTATGCATGCATGCAAAATTAACATTAATTATTAGAAATTATTTAAATAAAATACATATATACATACACACATATATTGATATGGAATACAATGAAACATATTAATTGGGTTCCTTATGTACGAATAATGCATTATTCAAATGAAAGATTTCACCGTAAACAGAACAAAAGTAATTGAAATTGGTAAATATATATAATTTACACAGAATTATGTACGAATGTAATCGCATAATGAATACAAACATTGCATAAACATACATACATATATAGATACATAATGAGTAATGTTAGTTAACATAAAGCCGCCAACCGCCAAACAAATTTAAAAGCGCATTTTCAGACGCCCAGCGTCTTAAATTAGAGTACGATGATAACAACTACAAAACATACATAATTGTGCGCCGAAAATAATGAAACATAAATCTATATACATACATACATTTAAGACCTCACGCTTACGACGCGTCGTCCGTCATCGTTTGGACTTCTCGACTTTTATATCAACAAAGAAATAACTTATTGGTTACTCTAAAGTTTCCAAACCCACTTGCAGATGACAAACCATCAAAGAGAAATGCTATATCTGCTCAATTTGAATGATATATCTGACAGAACTTTTTGGGGTTCAAAGTCTATAGAACATGCTTCATTCAGTGTGCGACACTTGCGCAACAAATGAACGTAGAAATAGGAAAAATCAACTCAAACCCTCTAAATGAAAACAATAAATTAAATATATACCTATTTCTATATTTAAATGTATTTCATCTTATATAAGACTGCTGTTATGTTCGTAAATATATTTAATATATATTATAATTAACGAAAAACATCTATATAGTATATATACTACTTACTATATATAATAAAAAACAAAAAAAAGAAAAACAAAAAAAAAAAAAAACGTAAGCTCCATAACTAATTAGTGTATTCGTACTCTACCTTAATACTACATATATGACTATGTACTATACTACATACATAAATAATAATGTACGGTAATTTACTAAAGTTCGTAACTATATACATATATATATGTAGAGAATTAACTGAAGCGTATGTATGTATGTGTATGTAAACGTAAATCTTATAACAATATATACACGCATATTGTAAGGGCAAAAGTTGTAGAGACTTGAACTAGAACGGGTTTAATATCGTGTAACCTTACTGCATACATATATACCTACCTTCCTATCATTATCATCGTCATCATCATCATCATTCACGAAACTATGTAGTAAATTGTTCACTTTTTCCTTTATGTGATCTATCAAAAACATACATATACATAACTGCATCCATGCATACATAAATGTGTACAATAAAAATTGTCCTCGGAAAATTTTAATGTTGTTTTAACTTCAACAATTTTTATTCAATCAAAACGGAACGCGAACGATACATATATATTTTTTAACTTTGGTTAAATATGGAACATAGTTCTTTTGTTCAACAATAACGCAGATATTTATGCGGAGATATATATATATATACTTTGCTGTGGAATGTTTATTTAACGTCTGGCTTCTAGTGTCGCAATATGAGCGCCAAGTTTATCGATTAATACCTGATCCCGAAGCAGTTGTATTTTCTTCTGTAATTCATATAGAGAATGTACGTCCCGCTGCTCGAAAGCACAATCAATTGCCTCCTCGTATAATCTATAATTAATGATAAAAGATATTGTATTTATTAGAATTTCCTTCGAAAAGGTGTCGGGAAACTTACTTAGCTCGCATAAACCAATGCACCTTGCGTTTATCCGGGCAACGTGCAATATATTTTCGGGCCTCTCGTGCATTATCCGCTTGCAAACAGACCTCAACGAATGGCTCGTAGCCAATGGGACTTTTCTTGCCCTTCGAGAATTTTTCGAGTTCCACCCAATTTTGCTGCTCCACAAGGGTTAGTATGCGCATCCACCAATATCGTCGATCGGGTACCTTAAATTCGTTTTTGATTTTCTCAGCTTCCTTAACATCGCCCTTGCGCAACAGTTCCGTTATGGTATCGTGGATGGACAATCCATTGAAAGAAGCGTCCATATTATTCTTGGTAGCAAGTGCCTTTTGAACCTTCAGAATGCGTCCAGTTTCGGCGCACAGTTCTGCCTCCACTGTGCATCTGCCCTGGGCATAACTATTTCCAATTAACGATAGATTCGACTCTAGTCCCTCGCTGTCAATGGCATTGGAGAAATGGAATTCGGCAATGGCTTTGTGATCGTCTTCGGTATTGTAAATTTCATAGAGTGCAGTGCGACTACACTGGTACATAATGTTCTTGTACATATCCAATGCCAATGGATAATCTCGTATAATCATCTGTAAACAAAAGTCTTAGTAACAATGCATCTAAGAGCAAGGACTGCACTCACATGGAAATTTGGATAGCATCATTTTCTTTTTGATTTCCAAGAGCACCGATGTAACGAGCTCTGTGTCGCCTGATTGGGTGGCACTTGCCACAGCCCGATCAAACTTGCCCATCTTAAGCAACAAGGGAACGTGCAGGGCGGCGCGTGGCTCCAAATCTAGCAGTTTGATGGCCAACTCATCGCGTCCATTCTGATGGGCCCTAGCGGCAATATTGCAGAACGAAATGCCCTCCACTGATGGATTCTTAAACTTCTCTGTAATCTTACGGGCCACCTCGACATCGTCTAGAAAACCACAAATCAGTATTAACGATTGTATGAAATACAAATTTAATATCTCCATCTTACTCGGATCACTCATAACCTTATGGTAAGCCCAATGTTCCAAAATCCACGATTCGGGTAACTTCAAATGTTTGGCAACTTGAATGGCAACGCCATAGTGCTTGCGAAGGACCAAACGACTTAGAATGACGTCGGGATTAAGATGAGTAAACCTACAAAAATGGGAAGCCAGTAAGGGAAAATGCCTTAGAAATCTTCTGATGTTATTACTGGTTGTAGGTCAGCGGCATAGCAATTTTCGTGTGTCGCAATGTATTAAGAACTCGCAATATCCTTAAGATACGCATATACTCCTCTGGGTCATGTCCCGGTATGAAACCCTTGCCAAAGTAAGCTGTCTGCAATTATGCATTAGAAACACGTTTATTATTGGATTACTAACAACTTACCCGCATTAGACTCTTTTGGGTTTCCGAACAAAATTCAAAAGCTGCCGCTTCGATGCACTCCTTGACAGCCAACTCAATGTCCTCGCGACACATGCTTAGATACTCATCTGATTTATAGGATCTTTCTTCGAATTTTTTCTGCGCCTCAAAGAGATAGCTTGCCGGCTCTTGGCTATTAACGGCAAAGATATTTTCCACACATTTGGGTAAACGTTGAATCATTTCATGAGAGTTTTGGGTTATAATGCGTACGCCATCCATTTCGGCAACCAAAAACATTACTGGATCATATGGGTATTCGCTCCTGTCCGCATTACGATTGACAATGAGCAAATAGGAAGGATATGAAATGACTACAGCGTCAGCATCGGTGTTGTGGGTATTCATGATCCATTCAATTTGCAACGGCATATCTTTACGTCCGGTATCGAATTCGCAATACTTGTTGCGCATATCGACACTGCCAAGCCATAGAAGTCCAGTGTTGGTATAGAGTGCCAAATGTTGGTGGTTATACGATACGGATATCTTGATAATACGGTCGTATAACTTCTCAAATAGGTTGGCTGTTACTGTTCCCACTGTCTGGCCGTGCATTAGCTTAATGACCTCGCGATCTCGTCCCAGCAAACAATAGCTGTTGCGACCCTCAGTAACAATCTCCCAACAGGTACAATTCGCATTCGAATCTGAAGTTAAGATCGAGCGTATCAATTATTTGTCGTACGTAGTAGCAAACTTATGCTCTTACTTGGAATATCGGGAAGTTTTCGTTCGGTTTTGTTGCTGTTCTGTTTCAAAAAGATCCGACCGGATGTTGTCATAACAGCAATCCCAGTACCAGCAGCGGATTGAAATACTTTAGCTTCCACAATTTTGATAACGCTTGCCTCGCCTCCAATGCTATACGACTCCTTTTCATTGCCAAACATATCAAAGACAAAGACCTTAGCATTTTCTAGGACGCAGATAAGGTCCTCGGTATCAGACCAACCCATGCTAATAAGTTTGCCATGATTCCACTGAAAGTATTAAATTGTTAAAAAAAAATATTTTGAATTTTATTCACAGTTGCTTACCAAAATATGGCCCAGCTCATTGCCACTGGTGTCAAAGATTCGTATCATCGACCTGGATGTGCCCTTAACTGGTACCAGTTTAGTAGCATCGCGTATAGTTGCAATTGGCCCGCCATAGGGTGCAGCTGCAACCTGCATGTACTCCAAGTCAATATCGATCGGCCACTCAGGTGTGGGCAACTCCACTTTTCTGTGGGCGTCAAAATGCAAGATACATACAAATTTTTTTCACACATTCTACAGGTTTTTCATGACGTTGTTTGTTGATAATTACCTGTAGTAGTCAGGACGAACCTTGAACCACTCTCCCGTATTGTACATAATTGGCATTTTTATGGATTTATTTAATAACTAAACTGCCAAAATAAATAAAAACCGCTATGCATTTTTCGCCTCCCTTCTTGTTGCACCAAACAATCGCACTATCGATAAATGAGTAACTGTTACTCTGCGCAAGCTCCCATGAATATCGACTATATCGTTGTTATCGAATTTAGTCTGGAAGACTCGATAGGTCGTACATGCATCTGTAGGAGGTTTATCGCACTGATTGTATTGCCTTGAAAGGACGGTTAATTCAAAATTATGTTTAAGTTGATTAAAAATATATTGTTTTGTGTTGGTGAATAATTTGTGCCTAATTTTAGATTAAAAGAGAGACATTCATCATTTCCTTTAAAATAAACATTATAGCAGCTAGGTGCAGCAAAAACTGTTTATTTTTTCATAATTAAAAGTTCTTAAAAGCAAAAGTTTCTTTTGTAAGTGTGGAAATTTCACTCTGTTAATCTATTTGATTAATAATATCCGGACAGAAACACTATGAAGCAACTTGACATTAAAAGTGATGTGTATTTAAGTTTACAATGCAAACAAAAATATGTCCTAATAAGCAAACCTTGTTGACGAGAATATTAATATTTATATGCATCATAAAAAAATAGTAGCTCCACTTGTTTTGTTTTCACACTTTAAATTGTTAGGTGTTATGGAAGTGATAAAGCACACATACTTATGCGTTCACACGAATTTTTTAGAATGTGCTTACAACTTGTCTTTGTCATCTAGTAAAAATTGGATCACCTTCCATAGTTGGTCTACTCTCAAGAATGAATCATCTACGCACAATATCTGTCTTGCTTTAAATTTGATGGAAAAACAGAGCAATAAAAAGTATCTTCAATCGATCCATTTAGCACATATGTATATCTTTAATTATTCAGAACAGATATATTACGCATATGCACAGTTGTTGCTATAGGTTGATAACGTTGAAGATTGTGTTTATACAAAACTATCTGCATTCCGTATACATCGGTAGGAAATAATATTAACATTATTTACTTAAATGAATTGAAAAATAAAACTGGGTGTCTCTCGGTTTTCTTACTATGTATTTGATAAATCAAACAGATGTCATCTCCAGACTTGTTTATCTTAATTGCGCACTGATAACGAAACGAAAGAAAAACCTTCCATACCAGAGCCGTAGGGCGTCCTCTCATCGCGCTTGTAAGTGAACTTTAGCAAACTCTATATGTTCTCAAGTCGATCGAGCAATTACTTCAGTAGCACTTCGACCGAGCTTCGGTAAAGACAGTTAAGTTCGCCCGAGATAGGAATACTCCACCCACAATGCGTAAGCAACCGGATACGCATGATATCGAATCGAAGACCGTCGATGCGGTCGACTCGAACGCGAGTGCTGGTCATGAATATGAGGAAGTTCTCGAGTTAATCGGTACGTCAAATTGATAAAAATTTAGTAATTTATGTGAAAAGAAGTTAGAGGCATAATGATATATTTATGTGTCTGCGATTAAGGATTCGGACGTGTGCAATGGACAGTTCTTTTTGCATCCGGATTGTTGCTTATGATGGTCATCAACGAGACAATGGGCATGTCGTATATAACAATAGTATCTCAGTGCGATTTTCAAACCAACTCAATGGACAAAGCCATCATGAGCGCGGCTAGTTTTATCGGTAAGTCATTAAAATTTTTAATAATGCATTTAATGTGACTCAATTAAAAATTGCAAAACGGCTGTTTTATGAGAAGTATATGCACCTTATGTTTAGAGTAGCTTTGGAAATGTATCCACCTTAACCTAACCTTTAAAGTTAAGAAACTAGTTTGTAAACCATATTCTTTTCATTTAACAGGCATATTTTGTTCTTCATATTTTTGGGGTTATCTCAGCGATTCGATAGGACGTAGACCTGTGCTCATATATACAACATTTTCTGGAAGTCTAGTGTCGCTGCTTTCCATTTTTATTCCAACCTACTGGATATATGTAGTCCTACGATTTATAGTTGGTTTTTTGTAAGTATTGCTGAATAGTTTTGTATTTAATGTCGCAATTATATACGTATATATTATTCTATATAGATATGCATATATAATGCTTATACTTACTGTATTATAGTTACTTTTGAATGGGTAATAATATTTTTTTATAGCATAGCTGGTGCGTCTTCTACAACGTATGCATACCTTGGCGAGTTCTTTATTCCGCGTCACCGACCCATTGTAATCAACTACGCTAGTCTTTTTGTGGGTATTTCAACGGTTTATGTACCAGGAAAGTATTTTATATTAAACGTGCGCATTTAAATACTTATTTTAATACTATAAATATTACTTAATTAGGTGTTGCCTGGCTGGTTATGTCAATGGATTGGAATTTGCAGCTGTTAGACGATTTGTCATTTCGTCCTTGGCGTTTATTGACAGTTTTCTACCTACTTCCTGGAATAGTGGGAACTCTGATTCTTTGTAGATTACCTGAAAGTCCAAAAATGTTATTATCACTGGGTAAGACCCAAGAAGCCTTTGATGTTGTAAATTGGATTGCATTGAAGAACTCAGGCAAGCCGCTCAAAGAGTTTAAAGTCAACAAACTGAAAACTGACATTGGCATTCAAAGAGAAAATGCACCATGTGTTTCGAATTCTCCGTAAGTATGTTTGTTATTTAAATATAATAAAGTTTTTCAGTATTTACCTCTTCTTAGAATCGCTATTTTGAAAAACATGTGGAGAGACACTGTGCCGTTGCTGAAGAAACCGCATTTGGTCAATTTTTGCATAAGCTGTACGGTTATGTGTGGTTTGTTTTTCAGGTAAGTTAAAACTAATTTTTAGAAAATAAATTGATTTTTTTATTATTAATTATTTATTATCAGCTCGTCGGGCATGGGCCTGTGGTATCCGGAAATACTTAATCGCTTGGGATCAACGATGGTTGAAGACTCGGTGACTGTTTGTGAGGTTATTGATGCCTCTATCGATCAATCACATCTGAACGTTACGAGTAGTGTAAGAAAAGATCTTAACTGCCTACAACAGGATTTATTGTTTATTTGTTCCTTGTCTTGTTTAGGTTTGCAACGATCAGATAAATACAAAAAGCTACATAGACACTATAACTTACGGTTCAGCCTTGATCGTAGGATTTATTGTTATGGGTTTCGTTATCAATCGAATTGGGCGTAAGGCCTCAATCGTTGGAGGCCTTCTAATTGCAGCAGGCTGTGCCGTGTCGTTGATCTGGATCATGGATGAGATTGCCATTATGGTTTGCTTCTGTTTGTACTTAGTACTGCCAGGTCTATGTATATCTGTTCTCAGTGGTGCAGTTGTTGACCTAGTTCCTACACACCTCAGAGGTAAAGCGGTTTGCATTTGTTTGATGCTTGGGCGAACGGGCAGCGTGTTTGGTAGTAACATCATAGGGGTACTCCTAGAATCATATTGCACCATCACTTTCGGGGTATTTTCTGGATTTGTTTTCGGTAAGCTGGAGTAGTTTTATAATATATGTATATCTGAATTGTAAATTAATTTTATTTTCTTTTAGTTTGTGCACTGCTCACCTTGCTCTTGCCAATTTAAGAGGTTACATTTAATGAGGATCGGACGTGGATCAAGTTGAAAATCGAAGTACCTATCTAGACTTACATAATATGTATTTAAACAGTTCCACCGCTTTTGCTATATAGTTAAGAAAACTGTTGTATATATGAATACTTATATTAGGGTCTTCCATTTATCAAAGCGCATATCAAAATAAATACTTTTTATAAGAAACCAAACTTTGATACTTGCACACAACTTTTGGTTGAAATAATTATATGTTACTGTGTTTATATTGGCATACAAATTCCTAATTAAAAATAATAATTATAGGCCGGGGTAGTCAGTAGTAACAAAAAGTTTGTTGAACAGTCTATTAGAATTAAGAAAAATATTTTCATTCAGCTTCTAATGAACACCTACACAAATGAACTAAATTTTGGAATTTTTGGATATTTAACATTAAGCTTTACTAATCATATAAACAAAACACGTTTTGTTTTTTACTCTGACTTTATAATTGAATATTTTATTTTCGGCTGTCTCTTAGAGATTTGTCTCGGAACGTTTGATTTAAGAGGGAATTCCCGGCTACAGTTCTGAATTACCCCAATTCCGATTATTACTCATATGTAAACAAATATATAGGTAAACAAGTATGTAGCTAAACCACCCATGAAAGCGAAAAGAAGAGAGTGTTTGGTTGATATGTTTGATCTGCTACGAGATACCCTGATAACTAAATGCTTTAAATGACGAGATCTTACTTATAATGAATACACAATTCTTATAATAAAATTAGCTGATATATAAAATTAGCTGTATGCAGGGAAACTTTTTCTTTCTCCAGTTAAGAGTGTTTAATTGTTTTATTTTGACTATGTTCACATTAATTAAACTAAATTAATGTTGAAAATTTAAGGAAATACTAACACTCAATAAGTATTTGTTTAGAAAATTCAAAAAGTTCTTAACTGACAATTAATTTACTTAACACGTTTTTAAAGATTATATCTAAGTCGAAACGTTTAACTTTTGAATACGAACACGACTTGAATAGTTCTCTTAAAATGATATTTAGATCTGAAAACGACAAACATGTTCACCGCAGAACGAGTTTTTGCTTACTCAACCAGCTAACGTGCCACTCTAGTAGAGGGTACAATAATTAAATCATATAATTTGTAACTTGTTGCGGTCGAAGAGGTTTTTGAATTGCTAATAAAAATAAGTCTACGAGACGAACTAAGATGAGAGCAATCTGTTAGAGTATTCTTGCTTCGTCAGCTTTGAATACGTCATGAATTTTATTTGTATTAAGTGCCTCGGACACTGTTGAGTTTTTGTCAAGACAATCAGTGTTAAGTTCGCTCTTGGAATGCTAACATGCAACGCCTTAATACAATTCCCAATGCTCCGGCTGAATTGGAATACGATGAAATATTGGAGAAGATTGGTAGGCTAATTCTTTGTTCGAAAACAAAATAGCTATAAAGGTTCTTTCCTTTTAGGTTATGGCAAGGCTCAGTGGATATTGCTGATCGTGAGTGGGCTCCTGACCATCACTTCAGTAGCCTCACAGCAAATGATGAGTATTATAACAATCGCCTCTCAGTGTGAATTCGAAACAACTCAGGCCGAGAGAGGCCTCATGATGGCAGCCTGTGTGATGGGTGAGTCTCTGAGTGATTTGCATAGCATTAACGTTGTCTCCATGCTGTATAATCTATTGTTTTCTTCAAGGTATTTTTTTATCCACTTATATATGGGGATATGTCACCGATATCATAGGCCGACGCACAGTTCTGCTCTATGGCATATTTGCTAGTAATATTTTTCATTTCCTTCTCATGTTTGTGACCAGCGTTTGGCTCTTCAATATTATTAACCTTCTCTGTGGCATCAGGTAGGGCGACGCTATTCACATCTACTATATTATAATATATCGCTTCCCACACAATTACAGTATATTTATGCAAAGTACGAGTATAGTATAGAAACTATCAATTGGCAAAGCAGCATTCTTTTGTTTAAAAACCTACCAGGTGCAGTAGGTTTCTACTGTAAATGTTTTGCGATTCCTTTGCTTTGTCTTCTAATTTCTTAGTGTTAATATATTCTTTTCCCATACATATCATCCTTTTATTCGTACTTAATTTATCTCTTGCAGCCTCGGTGGAGTTTCTGCCGCACTTTATGCATATTTAAGTGAATTCAATATACCCCGACATCGGGCAGTTACTATCAATTACTCGACCATGTTCGTCAGCGTGACTGCAATTTATGTGCCAGGTAAATGGAATATGTCCAAATTGATGAATCTTGAAGATATATTTCATGCACGTTTCACTATTTTATTCTCTATTCTCCAGCAACCGCTTGGTTAGTTTTATCTTCCGACTGGTCTATTAATCTGATTGGTGACTTTGTTTTCCGACCTTGGCGATTACTATTGCTGGTTACTCTGTTGCCTGGCCTTATCGGAGGCCTGATACTTTTAATTTATCCTGAAAGTCCCAAATTGCTGCTTTCACTCAACAAAGAAGAGAAGGCGTTAGATGCTGTAGATTGGATTAGTAAATTCAATCGACGGATTCCACTTAATCGAGTGTTGAATTCCAATGAAGTTTCGTTGAAACCCGAAATTCAAGCCGAAGAGAACGTGTTGGCCAATACGAGTGGCTGTGGCATGTTAGCCAATATCGGACGTGCCACACTTCCCCTGTTTCATAAACCACATGGATATAATTTTGTGCTATGCAACTTGGCCGTGTTTGGGATGTTCTTCAGGTATGGAATATATCGTATTTTAATGAAATTCTTTTGCTAAAATTTTCCTTACTACCTTTTCAGCTCGAATGGCATGCAATTGTGGTTCCCGGATATTGTAAATCGTATATCCAATGCTGGTAACTCGAGTTCTTCGACAGTTTGTGATATATTAGATAATTCAGAATCGGAAAATAGCACGGAAATAGAAGACATGGTAAATTGTTTATTCGTTTGCCTCTTATTTAAACTAAATATTTGATATATGTATTTTGTTGCAGCTCTGCTCCGATCACATATCAAACAAGACATATATCGATAACTTGGTTGTTGGAGTTGCTTTCTTGATAGGATTTTCGATACAAGGATTTCTTCTCAATCCGATCGGTCGCAAGAATGTTCTTTTGGCCGCGCTAATATTGTCAACCATTAGCGGCATATTACTGCACTTGGTGTCGAATTCTACTGTAGTACTGATACTATTCTGCCTCTACATACTACTGCCAGGTCTATCAATATCTATAATGCTGGGCGCAATTGTCGATCTGATGCCAACACATTTAAGGTAAGGGTACTATTGAATTTATAAGAAGCCAACACAGAAATGTAAATTTCGACCTTTCGAATATTATATACCTCTAAATTTGGTAAAGCCTTTATCTTAGCTAAGACTAATTTAATATCTTTGATTTTTTTTAGGGGAAAAGCTGTAAGTTTGTCTATGACACTGGGACGTCTTGGAATTATAGCGGCTACCAATCTTATTGGCGTAATGTTAAAACCTTATTGCAATTCAACCTTTGCCCTAATGACTGTTATACTTTTTGGTAAGTCGCGCTTTATATGTGATTTCCAAAGCATTATTTATTATTTTTAAATTTCTTATTGCAGTTTGCGTTGGGATTATTTACCGCTTGCCAATCAAGAACTCAACCTAGATCCTTGAATACACCATTTCTGCATGTTTTTATCAATGTTGTTATTAATTAAAAGATTTATATATATAGTTTTAAATATTAACAAGTTTTACTCACCTGAGTACCCCAGAAAAACTAAAGACGATAGAAAGTTTAATCAAACATAGATATATTTCTCGAATATATGAATAATTTGATTTGATATGGTTTCTCGATGTTAGGTTTAACTAATTACTTTGCAAGAAAATGATCGTCGATACAAAAGGAACTACATTTTTAAAAAACTAATATTTGCTTATGAACGTTCGGATTTTCGATGCGTAAAATAATGATAATTATGTAAATTTTGAACATATTTCTAGTTTCAGCCGACAATGCGCGATTCATGAACCATTAATACATTATTAATATGTAGAATTCGTTAAGAGTAGAAAATGTCGACCAGGGAGGACACACAATTCTCCTATTCCTCTTCTTCAGCTTCTTCGTCTTCGGTGTAGCTTTCGCCGGCAGTGTTATCCAACTCAACAGCGTCGGGAACGTTGGAGGTCAACTCAATGATTGGCTCCTGAGCATTTTCCTCTACTGGAGTTTGAGGTTCGTCCACAATGGGCTCAGGTTCTTTTTGAATGGATTGCAGCTCCTGGGCAGCGATTTCGGCCTCTTGACGGGCGATTTCGGCCAGTTCAGCAGCCTGACGAGCCAGTTCACCCTCACGCTCCTCTTCAGCTTGCTTCTCGATTTCGGTCAAGCGGTTCAACTCTTGCTCCAGCACACGCTGTTCCTCTGCTAGGCGAGCCTCCTCAGCCAAGCGTTCCTCCTCGGCCTTAAGAGCAGCAGCTTCTTCAGCAGCACGTGCTTCGGCCTCCTGCTTGGCTGCCTCCTCAGCCACACGAGCCTCTTCGGCCAAGCGTGCCTCTTCAGCCAGACGTGCCTCCTCCGCTAGGCGTGCTTCTTCAGCTAATCTCTGCTCTTCAGCAGCTTTAAGTGCTGCTGCAGCTTCCTCAGCAGCGCGAGCTGCGGCCTCCTGCTGCGCCGCCTCTTCAGCCAGACGAGCCTCTTCGGCTTGACGTGCTTCAGCGGCTAATTTCTCCTCTGCGGCCTTGCTGGCGGCAGCCTCTTCTGCAGCACGAGCTTCATCGGCCAAACGGGCCTCTTCGGCAAGGCGCGCTTGCTCGGCAGCACGAGCCAACTTGGCCTGTTCCTCAGCCAAGGCCTGTTTAGCGGCTTCTTCGCGTTTCTTCTCCTCCTCCTTTAGTGCCCTATGAGCCGTAAGAAGAAACCAATCAATAGAAGAATATAACATAAATTTCTACTCTACGTACTTTTCTTCACGACGCTTAGCTTCGTCGGCACGTTGGGCGCGCTTCTTCTCAACTTCCAGCTCATCTACAGCCTCTTCGTTCACAGTCAGTAGACGTTCCTGACGCAGACGCTGCTTCTCTTTGGCCTCCACATCGATTTCATCCTCAAGGGGTCGGGGAGCAGAGAATTTTCTCGACGGGCGATTCGGATCCAAATCGGCGTCTGTAAGGCAAAACATGTCATGAACCATTTTTGGGATTCCTCTTCGGTGTTTTCTATACAACTATTGATGTACAATACATATGTATGTGTGTGTAGAAAAGAGAATGTAACAAATACGTGAACACATCGTAGTTAGGTATGAACTAATTACGTGTAGATCGACTTTTGTATGATATATATATTTACAATTCGCAAACCATTATGCTAGAGTACTTACAATTTTCGAATGTAGTGGATTGGGCCTATGCGACGAGAACGGAGACTTGCAGATAGAGAAGACTCCGATAACAGAGTATTGTTTTGTAATGATTGTAGTCTGTTAGTATGTTAAACACATATTCATATCGAGTGTTAGACAAACCCATTGAAATGACTATTGCTATGAAATTAGTAAGCTAATGAATAAACTGATATCTACAAGAACATAATGAGCATCATCGAATGGACGAACGTATTAGAATACAATATGGGATGAAGACTTTCATTCGTCTCAAACAAAAATGATTAAAGATGTTATCGTTGTATCAAAAAATTGTATAACTTTGGCACTGAATAAACAGTGAGACCAAAAGGTTTTTAATTCAAAAATTCCAAAAATATAAAAATACTTAAAAAAACAAGATAGAATGGCTACCTTCGGCATGCCGAATGTTATATACCCTTGCAGGTTTTTATCTCCTCTGACTGTTCTAATACTATTGAAATATAATGCCGTAGAATGGAGTGGCATATTCAATATTATGTCTCACTTTAATTGGCACTGATCAGTTGAGTATTTTTTAAAATTAAAAACATTCCGGCATTTATCTCTTAAACTTTTAAAGAGACGAATAGAGAAATTTACAAACAGACAGGAATATATCGACTTGGCTGTTGATGCTGATTGAGAATATATATATGCACTTTATGCGGTCGCTGATGTCTTCTTCTGCTTGTTTTCCATCGCTATGAAAAATACGCCCGCATGTATAGTGAGTAACAGATGTTTTCATTTAAGTAAATGTAATAGTACAAGTATGTACATATGTTACTAATATGTGAAATTGTGCAGCAATGGTTTTCTATCACTTTTTAATATATACAAATTTAGTTCGAACACATTCGATCGAACAATCTTAGCAAGTGGAAATTGACGTCATTTGTCTTTTGGCAATTAATAAATCATTTACAAATCCTAGATGAGAATCTAAAATATAGGTCAAGGCCATTTAATTTATAAAGATATATTCCCGTGATTTATAGCACATCGGTTGGGACTCAAGGCGAGACAGTGTGATAGTAGTAGTAGCAGTGTCTGTATATATATATATATATATATACTAGTTTTATAGTTGTATATACTTAAAATGAATTTATATATGTATATATTGTAGAAACATAGTTTCGACATGACGTACATATCATATTCATTATAGAGGTATATTTGTATAAATTCTAAAACGGCGGATGAACTTCTGAAATTGTTGTCGATCCCATGTTCTTTAGAACTATTGTAGAACCCCCTAATTAAACAAGTTCAACAATTGAAATTAGTCGTACATTTTAAAATCGGCGCTTACATACATATATGTACAATATATTATAGTTTCATTATACATGACATTCGTTATAATATAGATTACACAATCGTAAATATACACATTAAGTAGAATCGATGATTATAATCATTTAAACATTACGTACATTCTGTAAATGCCCAACAACATAAGATTAATGAAAATACAAAAAATTTCGGGCTCATATATGAAATTTTTGTATCATAACTAATACATTAGATAAGTTTAAGATATACACAATTAGGATTAGTCACAATATGTTTTGGTTTTTGGTTAAGTATTAGGAAAATGTTAAATTTCAAGAAAATATCTTATCTGATCTGATTATTAGTTGATATGCATGTTAGTCTGGGTATGAAAGCGACTGGGTTTCGGTGATATCGTTTCTTTATATGTATAATTTCGGATATCGGCTCTTTTTTTTTTTTTTTTTGTTTTCTACCAGGCAAACACAAGTCTTGCTTGATTAATTTATTGAAAGAAAATAAAGGTAAGTGTATATGTCCATACAATAAAGTCAGGCATGTTATCATTTAGGCCTCAACTTCAACAGCTTCAACTGGAAAGAATCAATCAATCATAAAACGTATTTAGTTAGTCAAAGACAAGGAACAGAACTAATTAGGGGTACGTTGACCAAATGCGTTAGTTACAAAGATGTCAATTTAGTGTTCGCCTTTCACATTCAAGATCAGAATACATTTAGTCTTAAATGAAGGTTCAGTTTTCTATAATATCTCTTTTAGAAGGAGATTAATGTTTTTTTTGTTTATATATCATTTTATTTTCTCAATCTGCTTGAAAGGCTCAAATATAAATGATGAGTTAAAGAAGAATGAGTAAGAAATTTCTTTTGCTATTTACAGACAGCTGAACTTTGTAAGCACATGAATAATAAAAGGTATTTGTTTTTACAGCTACTTACCTTCCTGTTTAGCAGAAGCAGAATTTACTTGCTTCTCACTTTTCCAGGTCGGATGTCTAAGGTACCAGGACAAAAGGTTAATATCGTTTCGAACTTTGTCCGAATCGTACAATTGCCTTCTAACATTATAGGCCTTATCACCACATATCCTTACAGAGGCAAGATGACTTTTACCTTATTGTTTAATATTTAAGAAATATCATTTAATACCAATGCAATGTTCACTTACAAGTCAGCACACTTTCGATAGCACAATAGGAAAGTTAAATCTAGTGTGACTAGTTAGTCGCTACTTACCAACATATTTTACAGCTGGTCTCGGGTAGTACGAAATGTTGTGCACTTCCTTGGCAATGTGACGCACTGGGTTCGTAACCCGGGCAACATAGGCATCTAAGGCCAATTGCGAAGTAGGACCATACGAATACCTACAATATTGGGTATGGTATAAAGATCACCTTGGCGAGTTTAAAGGAAAGAGGTCGACAGAGCTAACATTCCTTAGAGATCAACATACTCTGTTATGTTAAGTCTTATGTTGTCAATTGTGACCTTAGTTAATTGTGACCACTATCGTAAGTTTATTTAGTTATCATAAACCCTATCGATAGGATAGTGTTGTATAATACGAAAGGAGCGTTTAAGAGAGCGAAGGAAACACATTGTACAAATAGAAAAGCGCGTAGTAAAATAATTAAATACCCAAATATCCAGTTTAGGATAAGTTGATATTATTAAACATATGTTGTATCATCTCACTTTAAGAGATCTACATACATTTTTTGTTGATTAGATCTAAACTCTCTAAAGTTAGTTCCTGTCGACTTCTTTACCGTGGCTTCAACTTACCCAGTGACGGGAAATGGAGTGCAACTACGGGCACGACGCACGACGGGAGTGTGCAGATCACGAATCAATGATTGCGCACGATTGCGAATTCTGCCCGTCTCCTCCGAAAAGGTCTACAATTTAATGCGTATGTATTTGATATATATAAATAAATATTTACATCAGGAACCACTGCGTTTATGCCATGCTCAACAGTTCATGATGTTTATTGCATAAACGTAGCTTTGTGGCCAATAGAAAATTGTGTTTGCTATCAAACTGTCAAGAACTTACGGTGAAGGGTTCGGTATTGAGGTAATTAGTCAGAGCCCTTGCGCCATATCCTGGGGGCAGTCTCTTCAGATAAGAGGGTGTTACACTTGTTACACGAACCGGTGATGTGGTGATCCTCACCGGGGAAACGGAGCGAGCATAGACCCGTGTAATTGTTGTCGGATTGTAGTGATACGATGGCGTGTAGGTTGTGTACGATGTCGGGATATAGCTCGAAGTGTAGTAGCTCGATGGCAAATAGGTTGGACTGTAGTATGACGATGGTGTTGAGTAAGTGTACGAAGTTCTCTCCGGGGACGAGATAACACGCGTTGTCGTGCGCACAACACGCACGGGCGACGGCGAGTGTATGACACGTGATACAACTCGGGTGGGGGAGGTAACAACCCGAACAGGAGATGAAATCACACGTGTTCCACTGACGATGCGTCTGGGCACCGAGTAGGTCGAGTAGATCGGATAACTCGTTTTGTATACCTATTATGTATTCGATATTTTGGTCAATCGGCGTAATATGCTACGCACTAAGAGTGCATATATGAAGTGCGACTCAAGATGGATGATCAAGCATTAGAATGATTTTCAGAAAAAAATAAGTTACATGAGATTTCCATGAAAAGCAAATAGGAAAATAAGAAAAGCTATGTCAGATGAATCGATATGACTTTACTTTGGCTTTTATACGATTAAAACGTATTTAAACTTGATACAACGTACACTTGATACGACGTATACTTGATATTTGAATATTAACTAAAATGATAAAGTTGTTAATGACGAAGCTGAGTTCTTTAGAGTCTTCTGCTGGTACTAACCACGTATGATTCCAGATTTTAAATATGATGTGATTAAGTTTTGAAATGTGCGACAGGAAAAGTTTCGAAACAGAAAAAATGGATGACAAGCGAACAGTGAAGAACGTGAAAGTGATATCAAAATACTTACACGAGTTACTTTTTGAACCGATGGGTACTGAAATAGAATCATATAACAATTGGTTAATTTGCAATCTAACTCTGATATATGCTGGGTAGCTTTATCATTTTCTTTATGAACAATCATTTGACAATGAATTATTCAGAAGTATTTTAGAATGGAACTCGCCTAGCTATCGTCTCAATTGAACACCCATATGAATATCGTATTTTCTCTTATATCTATCCAAATTAAATAATACATTTGATTGGTTTGGTTTTTTGTACATACATATATTTTTGACGAACGCGATTTTCTTTTATTGTATCACAAATACTTTTCAACTGAAAATGATTCTATGGAGAGTAAATACATCATTTAGACTGTTGACTCTAAACATCTATTTAACAATCAACTGTACCATTAGTGAAGTTAGTTAAACTCAATCAGTAGTTTACACAATTCCCATGACAAAGTAATAATATAAGAGATAAAAGTGATGCATACATTTGGTTTTGCGTATGTTTCCGGTTGTGCAAGTCATGTTATTGCAGTTACAAATAACAATATCAACATTTAAGCGGAGAAGAGAGATTAGTGTAAGTAATGGTTAGACTGCATATGGGATTTAATGTCAAACACTTTGACCCATTTGATCTAGACATGGTACGAGAAGTGACGGTATCTGGTGCCGCCGGGCAGGTTTCCAGATGTGGTCGACGAGTAGCTGTAGCCACCGGGTCCACCGCCAGTGGTGCTGGTCCTTTCGGTGCTATAATTGTAACCGCCGGGTCCGCTGCGCGACGTTTTCTCCACCGTGGAGGTATATGTTGATCTTTCCGGACGGGCGTAGGGGTTGCTCGAATCGTAGCTGCTCTTCTCAACTTTCGAGGTGTACGAATAGTCCGAGGAGGCACGACTGCGATGCGAGCCAGGTCTATCCGTGCACAGGTCTAAGCGTGGAGTCTATAAATTCCGATTTATGTATTTGAATGAGAATTGTTATGGCAAAATAGACAATCAGCATTAGAATCATTAGACAAACTAACTTGCTGTTCCAAATACAAGATGCTCTATCCTACATATACTACAAACAATCCCAATTCTTCATTTATTCACATAGATATCTAACTGGGAAACCCCGATTTCGTTGCCTGGCATGAAGTATTTAAGTTGAACTTTTACGGCAAAAACAGACAAAATTTATTTAGAAATGGATGTTTAAAATTAATTAGTTTACAAACAAGTTAAATAAGAGCATACTATAATGTGTATGTACTATGGTGCATAAAATTACTCAATAGAGAGTCGTGAGTCGTAGAAGGAAATTGAAACATGTTCGAATCTTATAAAGTAGAATGCATTTTAGGTTTGTTTTGCTTCTTGGGGCTTTCGATAAATAAATAGATTTATGTATATGCAACAATATACATTTGACTTGCGTAGAGAGCAGATTATGGGACGTGATTGGGTAATATTAGATACGCAACGAATAGAATGTCTGAATTGTTTTTTATGTATTTGCATGTGTATATACTATGGCTATGTGTTTAATGCATCCTAATTACAATATGGTTATATAGTCTTTTCGTTCGTTGAACTTGTGATTTTTATAATTTCGTATCGGGGTTTCAGGTATTGGTTACTCCGCTTTTCGTTAATTAATAGGAGTACTTTGTGACAAGGGCACCCGATTTTTCGTTGCGATAGGTCTCCCGTCGCACAGGCAGGCCTTCGGAGACGGCGCGATGTAGGCGCGGAAGTTGAGCATCGAGAGAGTCGCGCGCGGTGCGGGCTGCCGTATTGCCGCCAGCTTCAACGGTATCAATGTGCTGGCGCACTTGGCTGAGGATACGCGTGCGATTCTTGTCACGAGTCGACACATAGGGCTCGATGGGCTCATAGGCGATCTTATAGTTCGGTTTGATAGCAGCCCGATTAATGGGATCAAGTATCGATCGCTTGCGATACTCATTGTCCGGTCGGCGAACTCCAAAAGCTGTCACCGGATCGGAGATGAGTGAAGGCCGTGGCACAAACGGCACTTTCTCCCAGTCGATTGGAGGTCTGTTTGTTTTCTGCAATGCCCAGAATGTCACATAATATTTGGGTATTTTCTCAGCTCTTTTTCGATTTTTGAGAAAGCCAAGTTAGGAAAATTGTGTAATGCTGTGCATATTGTTTGCTGGCGTGCTGGCAGTTCGATGGCTGGGTGGCTACCATCATCGGTTATCATCGGATACAAACATATTTACAGGTGGATCGAGACAATTCCATACATACATATTTACAGGGTATTATCTCTCGCTGTTAATAAGCCTAGTGTACTAAAATGCTTGCCATATATATACAGCTATAATCTGAGGGATATATACAGTGGGGTTCTTTCTGTCTGTGCTCAAGTACGCGACTTAACTAGATTATATATAAAGGTACAAACAAATAGTTGAACATATATACAGGTTTAGTTAGAATGTAGTGTGGCTGTAAGTGATTCGCAAGCTTGGTCAGGTATGATTGGTATTATTAAGTTTACAATAGAATCGAGTAATATTTACATTAAACAACTGATTTCATATAAGATTTGTATGTGTGTATATATACTGTATAAACAATGTACGAATACTGTTAATTGTCAGTGTTCAGTTGATTTTATTGTCGAGCGACATATGCAAATTGAAATAAATGGAACTGTAGAATTCATTATCTCTTATAATTTAGCGAATTTTTAAAGGCTATACTTTTCCTAAATTCTCTTTTTTGCCGTTGTTAATATGAATGTGTTTTGGAAAATCGACGGATATTTTTAGATCAGCCCGAGCACAAAATGCGCGAGGAGCTTATATTACACACACTTTTCTATATATTTCGAAAGTCATATGTACAGACTGTACATATATCTCTGGGCAAATACACATATGTATTTTATATATACGTATATATGTATGTGTCAGTGGGTTTGTTATTAAGGAATCCACACACGAAAATAAATTAAAAATGAATACATTGTGGATGTTTTTCGGGAAAATATTTTAGCATTGATTCGCATTCTTCATAAATTTCAAATTTTCATGGTAATGGTAATAATGTTTTCTATCTGCGTAAATATAATATTTTTTATAGATCGAACATATGCATGTAAATATCGGCAAATTAATGACATGACAGATAATACAAAATTACAAACTTAAGTATACTATACACATTTACATGCATACAAAATATATATATGTTTTTACATTCGAAAAAAGAATTGGAAACTAATGTGCCCGAAGATTTGCATGCTTTGCCAGAAAAGTCGTCTGAGTTTATGACTTGGCGAACATATTTGTAAAAATTATTATGATAAAGAATCTGCCATAACCTTGAGATATATATTTGCTGTAGTCGCATCAAGGCGATGCGAATGCAAGCGTAAAAAAAGAGGAGAACGAATACTATTCATGAATACTTGTACAAATTTTGCTATACATTTTGACCCTCCAAGCAAACTCTCTCATAAATAAATATTTTTGGGCTCTTACGAATACAGGCTGAATTCCCAAATAGATAAATACACTCATGGTGTGAATATGTATGTATTCGCACATACAACTAGATACAAATATTGTATATGTATGTAAGTAGGCCGGATGTTTGTCTAGATCAACGTGAGAGATGATGGCGAAAAACGGCTAGTTAGTATTCGAGTGGGTGAACATCTGATTTAATAACTGTACAAACACAAATATGCACATACATACATAAACACATAGATACACTCACATGTATTCATATGCATGTATGTATATTAGTTATAGAAATAGGATCTTTACATCTAAACATTTTATTTACTTATGTCACAAATAAAAATTAAATTATTTTTATAAAATCCAGAAGTTTTCTTTTTTTATATATTTATGCATATACATACATACGTATACATATGGATGTACCCTTTCGGTACTTATGGGTAAACACACATATAACTGTAATATAATGCTGATACGATATTCATATGTGAGACATTCACTTTGGCATTAGAACGGAATGTGTTGTTATGTTACTTTGCACTCAAACGTGTTTCAATTTCGTAAAAAGTTTGCACTTTCACTAAAAAAACGATATTACGGGAGACAGCAAGTGGATAAAGCACCTTATAAGAATTACTATTTCAATGTAGAACTGTTTGCAGTATGGTTAAAAACGATTCCGAATGCAACTCTTTTCATAAAATCTTCAAATACAATTGTACTTAATTTGTACACACAAAGTTCATTATATTCAGAACTACAATAATTGAATACTATATATATTTCGATTTTTATTTCACTTTTATTTTTAATGCACAAATGTATTGCACAGATTTTATGAAACGAGCACCACACTACTTCTATACGAAAGTCCAGAAAATATCTTAGGATTTGACGCGTTAACGCAGTGAAAAGTTTTTGAAAACTTACCGTAACTGCGTACGATGTGGTTACAGGTCTGGAGCTGTAGGTTCTACGGGTTGTAAATCCACTTTCGTAAACCATTTTGATATATTAAAATGTAAAAATTAGTACAAAAATCACTAGTCGTTGGTTATCGAATTCGAATTTATCGTCTAGACGTGTTCTTCACTAGTCGCCCGTTCGAGTTGTTCTGTTCGAGAACCGAATGGAACGGTATCTTATAATTTTTGAAAATACACAAATATTGAATAGCCTTCGCTCTTTCTACAGTCTCTTTCTCTGACGAGAAATACATTTATTTTTGGAATAACAAACATTTTCATCCTACTCTCACGGCATAAAAGAGAGCGCAATTTCTTCTCAGTACATACATATTCATATGTACATTGAATGTATACAAATATACGTTTGCACACAAGTGTAAATCTAATATTTGTTTTTTTGCACAATGCTCTATGCATATCTACAAATATTTTTGTATATAGATAAATTTATACATATTATCGTATGTTGTACCAATTGTTGTTTCAGGGTAATTTTTCGCTTTCGATTAGTCACTTATGACATTTTCAACACAATTGTGAGAAAATAATTTAAAGTAATAGAAATTCCAAGGCAGGGGTGCACAGAAAATATCAATTTTTATAATTAATAGAACGGAATAGTATATAAATTGACTAAACAATTTTTTTTTTTTCATTTTTAATTTTTTACTACTTACAAAGTTTTGTTTATTTATATGAATTGTGTCTTTATCTTAAGAGTAAATTTAAAATATTTTATCTAATATTGAAGACATTCAAAAGTTCTATTAATGTATTATAAAGTTTAAAAAATATTACTAGTTTTAAGTCATAAAATCACAAGTAATGCTGTACTGCTGAACGTAGCCATCAAATCTTATACGTATCTTCATTCTTATAAAAATAACTGCAAGGTGAATAGACAAATTTTTTATGACATTAACCTTAATGAGTGTCCATGAATATAGCAAAACAAGTTCAGACCACGCAATAGTGTGACTGTATTCATTTGTATTTACTTCAAAACTAATTTGAATTTTATACTTTCGTTCTGACCTTTGACAATAGTAAGAAGAATTATTTTAAACTGAGATTTAAGTAGCGTATCTAGAGATATGTATTTATCTAAGGATACCCTTTTCGATTTTCGAATACACTCCCACATCGTTGGACACCCACACATGATGAAACAGAAACCAAAACAAGACAGAAGCGACACGTCATTGGGGATTAAATGTGTTGAACTGAAATTCAAGGTTATATAGAATATTCAAAATTGTGCTTATTTTACCAACAGGCGACACTGGTGATTTCGGCCTATGAACCAAATTCGGTGTCTGCTATACAATCTGAGAGATAAATATACGAAAAAAAAACAAAGATTTATAATTTTTGTATCCTCTAAGCCAGTTAAACAATTTGTATTTCAATTTGGTGAATGGCGTATAAAAAGTAAAATTTTAAGACAAAAACTAAAATTTTTGTAGCTACATAAATTCGAGATTATTCGAAAAATGTTATTAACAAATTATGGGAGAATAAGGCGAGCAGGCCTGTTGATCCAGTTTGGTTGTGCTATACGGATACAATACATAAATTAATGTTGAGGCTAAAACATGTATAGGCATTGCTTACGGTCTAAAACAATCACGGTTTTCCATATTAGCCCGCATGACATCACAAACTCGTATTTCATTTCTAAAATAAGGCGTCGATAACTTCAGCACTGTCAATCTATTGTTCCTTTTTGCAGACTTTATTTTGCCATTTTTGATAGATTGACTTCGGGCGACCGATTTGTTCGACCTTGGACTCGTAGATTTCTGCGGTGTTTGGTTTAATTCGTCAACCTTTGTACCCTCAGATATCTTTTTGTCTTGATCAAGTGTAGAACTTTTTTTCACAATATTTAGATTTCTGGTTTTGGATAAACGCTTTTGTTTATCGGGCTTATCATTGACGTAGGTGCCTTTAATTTTCGCTTTCGATGATCTTTCAGCATTATCTTCTGTTGCCTTAAAATGTCTCCTACCAACGTGCCTTTTTGAGACATTCATAAGATCTTTTGGATCACTCTTTTTGCTCAATCCATATAACTTAAAGTCTTTAGCGAACGTATTGCCTTTATTATTTTTCTTCATCCCTTTTTCTCGTCTTTGTGTTGCATCTGAAGTTTTCTGATCCTTTTTACCACATACCTTTTTTTCTGTTTTCTTATCCATCTCAGTTTTAAATGGCGATCGAATGTGACTTGTGTTCTTGTACTACCTCTCAAAGAGGGTCTCCTATCATATTCTTATGCAAACTCACACAATGTGAAATATACACACACAAATATACTCCAACAAAGCGTACTAATGCGTTACTAAATTGAGGGTATACACCTTCGTTGTAAGTTCTACCAAAATACTAGATCAAATAATTTATTATTAATTTTGTGTATATATGTATATTTAACTAGCGTGACAAGAAATTTTATGATACGATATATTCTATATGATACCAACGAATGATTGAAGTGATTGAAAATTCAATACAACATTGACCACACAAAAATATGGTACCTGTTTATATAAACAAGCATAAACTTTTGTCCCTTTTTTCTAAACAAGCTAATCGCGAATTGTTCAAATATTATTTTTGTACCCACAACCCAAACGCGTAAACGAATGATATTTTGTATCGGGTGAAAATGTGTGTAACAGGCAAAGCCCACAAATTATAACATCAACGCCGAGCTGCCACCTGGTTATCTTTATTAGAACTTTGATCTAGAGATGAGTACGGGCCGGGCCGGGACTCCCACACTAAGTGACTAGAGCTTGCTGGCCCCTTTGCAAATGTAGAGCTATGAATGTAATAAAACACAATTATGTTAAGTCTCAATGTCAATTATATAATTGTTGGGTTTCAGAAACTATGTCAAGCATGGTTTAGTTTAAAATTTAAGATAAGATTTAGTAATATCTGCGAAGATCACGGTTTTCCAATTTTGCACGCAAATAATCGCAGACCCGAACCTCTTCAAAACGACTTGGTTTATTAAATGCTCTCGTCAAGCTACTTTCGTGGTCATTTAAATTCCTATCAGTTGGGTAGAATTTTATTCCAACTTGGGACTTGGCAGGCTCTTGACACGGTTTTGCGTTCGATTTCGTTTGTTTCTTTTTTATGTGTCCCTTCCTCCTAGGTTGCATTGCAGTTGATTTCTTTTTTTCTTGGCCACCTTTTGAACGATCCGGTTCAAAATTACATTTTGGTCGTGTCTTACTACCAGTATTTCCAAAAAAGCTTCTCCTCCAAACTGTTTTTCCATATCTAAAATCATTGTTTCATTTTTATTTTTTTTGTTTCTTGAGTCACAGCAGCACCCCTTAAATGAGTTAGTGTAACACCCACAGTCACATTTCTCTTAAAGAAGAAATTAGTAAAATGGTTAGTAACAGTGATTCTTTTCATAAGAGCATTTATTGATAATTACCTTCAGGGCATTCATCCGTTTGGAGCATACCTCCAGGAAAAACAGCATATTTTTCTCGACATTTCTGCCGATTAAAGTCTTTAAATATCTTGTTGCAGGCTTTCTTCAATATACCGTAGGTATGTTTATTCAAAAGCTTCTGTTGGCAGCAGGAATGGCAGCAACATCGTGGACTACATTTTTTTTTATCACAAGAAACTGTAGTTGAACTTGAGGAGTTGCTAATGGGGGAGATGTTTGTAAAGTTTTTAGAGGCCAATCTGTGAGAAAATGTGGTAGATACCTTGGCATTGCATTACAACAAGATTTATTTAAACCGAAACTCATTTTTAGTAAATAAAATACACATGTTCAATTTTTGAACTCTGTTTTAATCGTTTCTTACAATTATAATGTTCTGTATTTAATTAATATCTGGATAACTGAAATAAAAAAATGACATATTTGGATTTTTGAAAAAATATGTATTTGCAGAGCCTACCTTGTTATTGCGTTTGTAAATATCTCAATGATCTCGCATGCGAGAACTGGCCAAATCAAGTTACCTATGGTAGAGTAGGGTGAGTGAAAAGGTCGTTCGATCATTGAAAATAAACTAAAAAGAGTATTCTTTGTTTGTGCGAATGTATGCGGCAAGCAGAAGGCGTACATACCCCACAAAGTACTTATATAGAGACACCAAATTTGGCATTAGGGTCAATAAATAAATTTTGACCACGCTGGATAAACTTGCATGGAGATCTGGCAACCCTTTCATTTTGCCAATCACATTTTTTTAAATATTTATTTTCTGTAATCGATATCCTTGTAATCATCGCTAACTCTTCTTCTTTCCATCGCTGACTACCAAACACACCACACGTGCCGCTTTGTAACTTTAAAAACTTTTACTTTTAATTGAGATAAATCGTAAGCATGAAACACCATTCCCTCTAATTGATTAGACCAAAGATCTACCAAAACTATTGTTCCCACACTATGAAAACAAGGAAATGCAAGTTGACGAAAAAAGGTACGCTTGAAAT
This sequence comes from Zaprionus indianus, assembly GCA_018904595.1. NCBI lineage: Eukaryota > Metazoa > Arthropoda > Insecta > Diptera > Drosophilidae > Zaprionus > Zaprionus indianus. The sequence continues at coordinate 10,078,235 of JAEIHA010000320.1, forward strand.
TTACGAAGTCTCGATAAAAGCTTTACTGATTTTAGATTTCCAATATACTTATACATTTATACATAGAACATTTGTTTAGCAAGCCTTCTTTTAAACATTTCAATACTGACAACAAGGTTTACAGCAATTGCGGAAGCTATAGGGAAAATAATATATCAATAATTCAGTGCAAATTTAGCTCTATAAATGTTACTTACCATCTGCAAAGATCACGGTGTTCCAATTCTATACGCATAACATCACAAACTCGCACATCAAAACGATTGGGCAAACGATCTTTCATTAACTTTTTTCCATTCTTTGATACTCTGATACTGTTTTGTTTACGACATTTAGATTTCCTTTCATTTTGCTTCAAATTTTCATTCTTTTTGTTTGTAGGCTTTTTATTTGTCTCCTTTTTTGCCTTGGCGTCTTTCTTATTATTATTACTTTTATCTTTTTTTCCCACGGCAGAAGCAGTTGCGAAAGCACCTTTAGTAACTTCTTTTTCATCCTTGTTATCTTTATCTACACTGGTGCTCTTGACGTCCTTCTCACCCTGTTTTCTCTTCTTATTTTTCTTCGCACAGGGGTCTTCTTTAACAGCATTAGGGCCGCACAAACAATTACATGGTTCCTGACCTATTCATATTCATACTTTCAAACTAAATGACTATTCACAATTATATTAATTGCGATTGTACTAACCTTTAGGGCTCTTTTCGGATTTAAACATGCTGTTGCCCCCTCCAAAAACTGTAAAACTCTCTTGACACATTTGGCGATTGTAGTTCTTGAATATCTTGTTGCAGATTCGCTTTACAATTTCGAGCGTGCGACCATCGTTCGCGAACCGTCTACAGCATGAATGACAACAGCAAGCGGGATTGCATTTACCGAAATCATTGTCACAAAAGATTCTTGCAGTACTTGAAGAGCTAGTAACGGGATAGACAGATTTGCGCAGTAAATTGTGTTTCAGAAAAGGATCTTTGAGATCGCATCTGTATGTGGTACAGACCTCGACGCTGCATCCAAACAAATTTTTTCTAAATCAAAACCCATTTTTCAATAAAATACATACTGAATTTATAATCTGACATTGAATGGTGAAAGAAATACTCGGTTTAATAATATATGTAGAAATATACGTATACATACATGTATGTACGTATGTATATATGCATATAGAAGGCTGTGAATCGATATGAATCGAACTACACACTTGTGCTATGCATATATACAAACATACATACAATGCGCACATATTGGTAAGTTGAACTACTAAACAAGTCATTGACTTAGTGCCAGAATTTTCTTGTTCTTGTTGTGCTACGGGACGTTAATTTGATGAATTCAGTTACTTCCTCCTAGTCGAAGTGCATTGAGGGATACCTAGACGATTGCAATGTAAGCCGACCTGCTTGAAGTCAGCCATAGAATATAAGTAAGTAAACAAAATGAATAAAACTAATAAAAAATAAAATGCAATTGACATTTACCAAGTTTCGAAATAAAGAGTTTTACTTATATTGCACTTCATATAGACTGAGACATTGATACATTGATTGGTACATGAACCTTCTTGGGAAACGTTTTCAACAAGTAGTGCGACAACAAGGTGGGCAACAGCTAATACGACAGTTGCAGATGCTGTAAGGGAAAAAATATATATTAATTATATCAGTTCTGTAAACATCACTTACCATCTGCAAAGATCACGACTTTCCAATTCAGCACGCAATGTATCACTGATACGTATTTCATCAAAACGATTAGGAATGCGATTTTTCATCCACTTTTTCCCCTTTCCTCGATTCACTGCTAGACTTAGAATTTATCCTACTTTTTCGAAACAATTTGCTTCCCATACGCGACCCTTTTTGACCCTTTCTACCTTTTCGATTTTTCTCTATCCTGATTCAAGCTTACTTTCTTTGTCCTTTTATCAGCCTTGGCGTCTTTACCAGCAGCTTTTGCGAAACCACTTTTATCATATTTCTTTTTAACGCTCTTGCCCTTGTCCGCGCTATCATTTTTACTGCTCTTCTCGCCCTCTTCGCTCTGGCCCTTCTTTTTCTTATCATCTTTATCATCCTCTTCGCTCTGTTTGCCCCTATTCATATTAGTCTTATCGATACCACAGGGAAATCCTAAAAATGCATCAGTTTCACATCCACAGTCACATGTTTCTTTGACTATGTGTATTTAATAAGGTTAATTACCATTTAAAATAGTGTTTATTCGGGTGTTGTAGTTACCTTTAGGGCTCTCCTCAAACATATTGGGCCCAGGAAAAACTGCATATTTTTCTCGGCATTTCTGTCGATTGAAGTCTTTGAATATCTTGTTGCAGGCTTTCTTCAGTATTCCATAGGTATGATCATTCAGAATGGACTGTCTACAGCAGGCATGGCAGCAACAACTCGGACTACATTTATTCACATCACAATTGATATTTGTAGAACTTGAGGAGCTACCGATGAGGTTGATATTTACACAGTTAAAAATCTCTGGGAATTTGTAGTAGTTACCTTGACTCTTCATTACAACAATTTTTTTTAATTTTAAGCCTCATTTTTTTTAAAATAAAATACTCATGTTCAATTTTGTTAATTTTAAAATATTTGATGAACTTTTGAGTACATAAGTTCGAAAAGTACTTTCTTATCTATACCAAGTAGAGGAATTTATGAAATTATATTAGCAGAGCCAACTTTGGTCCACCTTTTCCTCAATTTAAGCAGGAATTAATATAATTTCATCTATTGAAACTGAAAGGAGAATACCCTTCAACCCAGCTAGGTCAAAGACCTAATGTGCAGTCTTGCCACAAATCTTAGCTTGAATCTTTCAAAAAGCTAAAAAAATAAATAAATAAATAAGGAAATATCCGTCTTATTAGAAAAGAAAAGACAAAGAAGAATTTTACTTATATTGCAATTCATATAGATATATTTATTGGTATTGTACATAAAAGGATTTGTCAGATAAGGTTCTTGTAAAAAAAAGTGTTTAACAATAGCAACAACAAGGGCAGCAACAGTTATTACAACAGCATAAGCTATGGAGAAAACAATTATGAAACAATGATATTAAGTTCGGGGCTATAAACGTGGCTTACCATCTGATAAGATCACCGTCTTCCAATTTGATACGCATAATATCACAGATTCGAATTTCATCAAAACGACTGGGCAAATTAAGTATCGACAAGGCTCTTTTTCCCTTCTTCAAAGCAGTGCGAGACCCCTTTTGACCTTTTTTATTAGATGTATTTTTCGAGTTTTCATGTTCTCTATTGGTGGACCCTTTACTTGCCTCCTTACTCTTCATATCAGTTTTGGATGATCTATGCAAAGCAAGAGCCCTAAATGAACGTTTGTCATCTAGTTTATCGCCTTTAACTTCTTTGCCATCCTTATCGCCTTTACCATTTTTTTTGCCTTTATTACGCTTTTGTTTCGACTTTTCAGGTTCTGTATTGGTGGATCCTCTACTTGCCTTTTTACTCTTTATATTAGTTTTGGACGATCTTTGCAAAGCAAGAACCCTAAATGAACTTTTGTCATCTTTATCGCCTTTACTATTTAGTTTGCCTTTATTACCCTTTTCCTTCTCATTGGCCTTATTTCCCTTGTCCTTCTCATTGCCTTTATTTTCCTTGTTTTTCTCTTTTTCTTTATTTTCCTTGTCCTTTTCGCCCCGTCTTTCTTTCTTATCCTTATTCCTTTTATCGCTTTTATTGCCTTTATGTCCATTGTCACTTTTATTCCCGTTACCGCTATTGTTATCCATTTTTTTGTCCTTACTGCTCCGATTTGTTTTACCAGCTTTATCACTTGAACTACGCTTTTTATTTTTTTCTTTATCTTTTTTTGTTTCTGTAAACTACCGAGCCCTTTATCATTTGATTGGACATCGCCGGTAACTTTTTTACCGAGTGCCACTTTCTGTTGCGATCTATTTCCCGGTCCTCTTCCAGATTTAGCTCCTTTATCGCTTGTTTTATTACAATTGTCATTATCTTTTCCCAAGGACCGTTTTTTATCATTCGATTGTTTTCTATTCGCTCTATTCGCTTTTCGATCCATTTGATTTCCATCATAAAACGCATTTTTCCCAGAAAATCCCAAAGAAGCTCCGAACAGTCTTATACATTCCTCCCTTTCCTTTTTCAGCAAATTGCGGCGAGTTTCTTCTTCAACATTACAGCCACAAGCGCAGGGAACTTGAACTATATAGATATACAAAATACAATTCTTTGCGTTTAAATTATTAGGCTTCTACTTACTCGTACGATGTTTTCGTAAACTACGCGTAAACATATTGTTATCTCCCCAAAAAACAATTTTTTTCTCTCGGCATATTTGCCGAAATTGAGGAGCTCCCAATGAGGGTGACATTTCTTTTTTTTTTTTTAACAGTTAAGTACGTTTTAGATGCGAATCTCTGAGAACTTGTGGTAGTTAACTTGACTCTTCATTACTACAATTTTTATTTCTTTTGAACCTCATTTTATTAAAATAAATAACTCATGTTCAATTTTTAAAATTAACGGTGTACATGTTTCATGAAAATTCGAAAAGTAACCCCCTTTATTATACCAAGTAGGGGAATTCATGAAATAATATTAGCAGGGCCAACTTAATACTGGGTTACATGAGTTGGTTCCATCCATTATTTTATCAATTTAAGTAGGCATTGATTTCACTTCATTTATTGCGACTGAGTTCAAAGTGAATGCAAAAACATATAAATGAATTTGTGGTTTATGCTTATACTCTTTACCGCCATTTTTTTAAATGATTACATAAAATGACCTATGCATCAACCCATTAAAAGACTTTGAATGATAAATGGTAAATAAATAAATAAAAAAAAGGCCCGTAGCAAGGCGGTGGGAGGGCAAAGGCCCCAGGATATAAATAAAATACATGCAGCGTTCAAGTTCATTCCTTAGTAGGATAACCTTCGACCTTTGTTCATGCTTTAAAATTATTCTCGAAAGAACCCTCCGTTCACTCACGAATGATGTTGTTTTTAGATTTTCCAGATTGACGACAGATGTAAGTGACCTATATGCAACCTAAAAACTTGGAAAAAAAAATAAAAAAAATATCCCCCTATGATGAGAAGAACTTTTCTTTTATTCCAATTCATGTATATATAGATATATACATTGGTACATAAAAAGATTTCTCAGTAAGGATCTTGAAAACAAAATGTTTAACAATAGCGACAACAGGGCCAGCAACAGGTATTACAACAGCAATAGCTACAGAGAAAACAATTATGAAATTATTATTAACTAAGCTCGGGGCTATAAACGTTGCTTACCATCTTCTAAGATCACGGCCTTCCAACTCGACACGCAACATATCACAAGTCCGAATTTCATCAAAACGATTAGGCAAATCAACATCCGTCGAGACTCTTTTTCCCTTCTTCGAACCAACACGAGACCCACTTCGACCGTCTTTGTTTGAACCTTTTTGTTTGGTGGACCCTCGTTTTGCATCTTTTCCCTTTCTGTCAGTTTTGGATGATCTTCCCGAGGGTTGATCATTCAATGAACTTTTGTCGTCTGCTTTAGCACTTTTAACGCCTTTGGTATCTTTATCACCTTTACTATCTTTAACGTCTTTATTGCCCTTATCGTCCTTATTTCCTTTATTTCCCTTATCGTCTTCCTTGCTCAGTCTGGCCTTCACAGCCGCATCGCCTTTAGCGCCCTTATCACTGTTGTCGCCCTTATCGCCTTTAGTTCCCTTGTCGTCCTTCTTATCCTTAGTTCCCTTATCGCTGTTGTCTATTTTATCACTTTTGTCCCCCCTATCGTCTTTATTTCCCTTGGCGTCCTTCTTATCTTTAGTTCCCTTGTCGTCCTTCTTATCCTTAGTTCCCTTATCGCTGTTGTCGCCTTTATCACCTTTATCGCCTTTATCACCTTTATCGCCTTTATCACCTTTATTGGCTTTATCGCTTTTATTGCCTTTATCGCTTTTATTGCCTTTATCTCCATTACCGCCTTTATCTCCGTTACCACTATTGTTATCGCTTTTATTGGCTTTACTTCCCCGATTGGTTTTACCAGCTTTGTCACTCGAACCTCGCTTATCATCTTTTCCCTTGTTATCGTTCTTCCCGTCATCTAATTTCTTTGATTTTGATTGGACACCATCGGTATCTTTTTTACCGACTGCCCCCTTCTGTTGTGATTTGTTCTCCGGCCCTTTTCCGGGTTTACCTCCATTATCATCTTTTCCCAAGGACCCTCTTCCATTCGATTGTTTTCCAGCTCTATTCGCGTTATCGCCACCATTTTTATCCATGTCCTTTTTTTCATAAACGGCAGAATTTTCTTGAACCCCCAAAAAAGCTCCATCTCCGAACTGTCTTTGCATATCCAAAACTAAGGTCTTCTGACAATCATCCCTTTTCTTTTTCAGCAAATCACAGGGTGACCCTTCTTTAACGTAACACCCACAATTACATGGATCCTCAACTATATAGATAAAACATATGTATGCAAAGTCGAAGTTATCATAATTTTAATATTGAATATTAAAATGGTACTTACTCTTCGGAATGTTTTGTAATTCAAAAATACTATTGCCTCCGTTAAAAACTGTGTATTTTTCTCGACACTTTTGGCGATTGTAGTTATTGAATATCTTGTTGCAGATCCGCTTTAAAATTTCATATGTATGATCACTTAAAGTGGACTGTCTGCAGCAGGAATGACAGCAGCAACGGGGATTGCATTTATTGTAATCATTATCACAAAAGATTCTTGTAGAACTTGAAGAGCTGGTGGAAAGAGGAGTTTGCAATAAAGGAATTCATATATAAATATATATGAAATAAATTGTACCAACCTGGATGCTGCATCACAACAAATTTTGTCTAAGTCAAAACTCATTTTTCCAAAAAATACATACTAAATTTACTAACTTTTCTAAAACATTTCTGGCATGGAATGCCGAAAAATGTTAAATTTTCGGTACAGCTGCGCATGTATGCGTTCCTATGTATATAGCAGGCGTATGTGATAATAATCGAATTACGCACTTATGCTGTACATCTATATGTACATCGGTGTGCCCATGTGCATGGCAGGTATTGGGAAGTACAATGACAAAACAGTCAGTGACTTAATACCAGAAATTTCTTGGTCTAGTGATTTGTAAGATTGCTCGAGTTACAGGTGCAAATACTTCCACGTCTGCCGGTGCTACCTCAGTCAAAAACACAAAAACAACACTCGATGCGCATTATTGTCGCGAATCCATGCTTTAAAGTGTTGTAAGATACTTTAGCTGACATGTGTGCGTGTATCTGAGGCAACAATTTTCCAAGATAATTGAGTACGGCTTGCGATTGAGTTTGGCAACTGCACATACATACATACAATGCCATCATATGCACACACACACTTAAAGCTAATGTAACAGGCTTTCGTTGTGCTGGAATGAGTTTATGCTCGCCCCCACATACACACACACACATAGACACGCAAAGGTATGTACGCTTGCATGAAGCGCATAATGGACTTGTTTGACGATTAATAATTTGTACAAATTGCTTGAATCTTAAGGTAACGCATGGAACAACCTTAGTTTCGTTGGGCACATATAAATATGAGCTTGGATATATTAAATGGAATTAGTTGGGACTTCAAAGTGACAGTGAACTGACACAGAGTGCTTGCAGTGAAATATCTCAAAGGAATCAAAAAGGATTTATTGAAAAAATAACTGAAAATGGATATTAGAAACCTAACCGTTCTGCAGATGATTGGAGTGCTGCTCGCTCTTAGCTTGGTGCAAGGTATCCCGAAATATGAAAGCAAGCAAAAGTGAGTGAGATGATGTGGCGAAACATGGAGTACCTAACGACTTTACCTGTTCCTACATAGAGCTTACATAGACAAGGCACAATGGAGTAGAGCCTACCAGAACGAAAACAAGACCAACAACCTGCAAGAGCCGCAAACAGCCTCGACGAAAGATAGGCTCGAGCGCCTGGGATATACGACTGGATATGGATCTTTGAATGTATGTATTATAAATAATAAATGGATAAATGTTGTTAAGAAATGATAATCTTTTGAAAATTTGCTTAGGGTTATCCTGGAGGTACAGGCCTTTCTGCATATAATCCCATTAAACTAGATCTGGGCGGAGTTGTGCTCGGTACACTGGTAGGAATTGGAGCCATAATCCTGATTCCCAAGATATTATCTGCCTTCCACGGAGGTTACGGAGGCTATGGGCGCAGTAAGTCGACAAAATATTTATATTCATATTTCGAAGTACTTAGATCACAATTATAAAGGTGAAGACGATAACGACTTGGCGTCATTGAGCAGTATGATCACTAAAATAGACGATGTGCTTGGCCAGAACAACATTGATTCAACGAGCTGCATGCAACGCGCCGTCTGTAGTTATATTCGTTCCACGGAGAACAACATGAAGGCCGGCGAATCGGATCAGATGGATGAATTCATTCACATGTTGTCCGAGTAAGTTTAAGAACGTGATTTTCTCTAGATTTATTCAATAGAAATAGGTATGTCTATTTGATTTTTGCTTACGTATGAAAAGGTGATACATATAGCTAAATATAAAATGTTTATAATGCCAGTCGAGTTCAATCGCTAAGAATTAATGTGCGGTCTATTTTTAAATATGTATGAAAATAACAAAGTCGAATATTTGAAATGTATGTGTGTGTATCTGTGTATAGAAGAACATTTTTGGCATTTTACGTTAATGATTCGAAATGTTTTTAATATTTACAAAATTATATCTACGCCTTTGACAAGTGAAGAATGCATAAGTTTCGCACACTCGCCTTGAAGATACTCAGTGATTACTTATTATTTTATTGATATTCACAGAAACTCTCTGGTTGACTATTTATTGGACGGCTCTGCCATCAAGGAGGCCTTGGAGCATGGGAAGGAAATAGATAACAAGCCCTGTGAAGAACTTTACGTATCCTGTCCGTTAGATAGTGCATCGGCCACAAATATTCTAATGAAATTATTGCCTAAGAAAAGTAAAATAGGAAAGTCGAAGGCTTCAAGTGCAAATGCAAATGCATAAATCGAATTTATAATTGATATCTTAAATGAAAACCATTTTCACTTGGTAAAGAGAAAGAAGTTCATTTGTTAAAAACACAAAGATTATTAAATATATTTAAACAGTTACACATTGTATGTTGATTATATCTATTTGAAATAGTGGAAAAATCTAGCGAAAGAAATTTTTTCTATCACTACACAAAATATATGTATAATTTATAAACAATCTGTACTTTGTTTAATACATATTCATTAGTTTTTGCAGTTGTAATTCCTGTTCTTCGATTATAGGCACCCAGTACTCGGATGGAAATTTGAAAGAGCTTGGTTCGAACTTTCGAATTGTGTCCAATGTCTCCAATACATTTTTACGCTGCATCTTTTTATCTTTTATGATGCTTTCCAGTTTGTCCACCAGATTGTTTGACTCATAAACAAGATCATCGATCGACTGCAGTAGAGCATACCAGTCAATCTTCTGTCTGCCGATTAGCTCATTTCCTCTAATGTGAAATGGCAGAGGTATAAAACTGCGCCATGGTTTAAAGGCTTCAATGGTGTAGGGTATAAAATGTTGAGTGATCTCCATTTCCATAACGTCATCATCAAAGTGCCACGACGCTAGTGTAGGACTAAGCTTCACACCCGGCTTGCCCTCCTCTGATTCAAGCGGAATTGATATCTCCTCATTAAAGTCCAAAAAAGGAATGTTTTTCGAATGCTTTGCTGTATTTACCATTTCATTGTTACCAGAGTGCATTGAATCCATACCATATGAGCTAACTATTTCCTCATTATACGGCTTGGGCAAAAGAGTTTGGGTATATGCATCCGCCGTATCGATCGAATCGGTCATTTGCGAAATGGAATAGGTCAATATATCTGTAAGAAGGATTTTTAACTTAAATGATTTTCATTTTAATTATTATGATTCCCATACATTGCTGAACGCCATCTTTCTTTATAGAGTATTGTCCATCAGTTAACACTCCAGCATCTCTCAGTAAAATCAAGTCATTCTGTGGGCCAATGCTCGCCTCTTTCATTAACTTCGTTGGTACAAAGTCCGTTTGAATTGCCACATTGGCCTTTCCAGCTCTCAAACGTCTACAACAAAACAAATTGCTTAGTCAATAACAAATTTATATAATGATCTCAACTAAGCTTTAATATAAACCTGGAGGCATCAAGTAATTTTGCTCGCAGCAAGGCGTTTTTGTCCGGCTTGGGCAGGGTGGAAACACTAACTGCTCGCCAAGGCGGTCGCTTGGCTTCATTCTCCTTCTCTTTTTCGGCGGCCAGATCCTTCATGCGTTTCCAACTGGTTTTAGCTCTGCAAATGAGTGTTATTTAGCTTTTTTTATAATTTCATAAATACAAATAAGTATTAACTGTGCTTTTTGCATATCCAACTTACCTTATTGAAGCAGCACTTCGATTAGTCGACGATAATGCCGTTTGATGGTCCTCCACACTTTGCGTTTCACTATTTTCCGACGATGTTGCACTATTGTTAGAGCCCGCTGGTGCTTGTGTCCGTACCTTACTCATATTACTGACTTTTTTACTTATTACTCCTTTCAATTTGATTGCAAGTGACGTTTCAACTACCCGAATACTTTTATCGCAACCAATACATTGATGCAAAACAATTTGCCACCCATTCCCACGTTGCTATGGAATCCGGTTCAGCAAATTCCGCTTCCCCTTTAAAACAGTACTTTTGCATGCCACACCACACATAAATCATATACATAGATATAAGCAATATATCAATATTTTCAATTCGTTGAAAAAAAAGTATACCGAGTAATGGCGATAAAGATGATTTAAAAATGATTTTTCTGAGAGATACTTTATCTCTCTAACATATAAATAATAATTGTTTGATTGTTAAACTGAAACAATAATTATTGTAAACTTACAAACATAAATAAACGATCTTCAAATTATAATTAGTAATTCATGACTTATAATGCTTACGATCTCTGGTTTAAAGAGTTATTAATAAGACTGAATGAGCACAGTGAGCCATTTTGATAGTTGAATTGGTATTCCCACTCTATCTAACATATAATGCTTTATTTTATTAACGAATATTCAACATTAAGAGTTATTATAGAACGCGTTCAAGATACGAAAAGCTTCGCTGTTATATCCCTCAATATGGGGCTTTCCAGTCACATAGGCGCACTCCGAGAAGAGCTCCACACTCGGGCGATGGAACCAGTAGTTTTTCAAGTTGCTGTTAGAGCTTAGATTAAGTGTGTTCAGTTGGAACACTCCAAAATGAAATACTCGTCCATCGGTTTGAACACATTGTACAACAACTGGCTTTTGCAGAGCATCCTTAAGAGAATCACCATACAGCTGTTTGGCGCGAGCTGCAGCTACAACAAAAGCCTTGAGCATTGTACGTCCGTAGAATTGAGTCGAAGATATTTGGGAACCGTGTACGTTGCCAACAACGGTTTTATCAAAGTACGTCAAAAGCGTATGTGGATGCGAGCTGCTAAGTTCCTTGCGGATTGCTAACATATGGAATATGGATTTTCAATCAGAAATTTAGTTCAAAGTTTGTTCTGCATTCAACTCACGATAAAAGGTGTTTTCCGGGTAAATGTGTTGTTTCGGCATTGAAATTGTGCATTTCATCGGATAAAGATCTGGCAATTCTCCATCGAATTTCCCCTTAATAGCATCCAGTGCACGGGATGAGCTTATTAGCTTGTCGCCAGTTACTTTCAATGAAATTACTTCACTGTCCTTTTGTAAAGTTGTCTGAAATGTAACATTATCGATTAACTTTCGTCGCACGGTCGTTGAACGTCCGGATAACTTTTCGATTTCAAACAATAACTTGTTAATTAGAAGGCGACTGAAATGAATAAATAGTTGATATACATGAATTATAACGTTTCGATGGATTTATTAATTTAAACTTACTTGCGTCTTTCATGCGATATACCATAAAGGCGTGGTAAGTTAAAAGCTGGACGATCGACAAGTTTCACTTTTGGAAGCTTTACTTGTTCTGCATCCAGTAATTGCGAAGAAAATATCGCGTTTTGAACACTTCGATCCACGGTCTTCGGCAGCTGGCCATTTCCCAGAGCTTCGTCGATTTGTTTTGGAAAACTATTTATTTCAATTGCATTCGTTAAAACCTGGGCTTGTGGTAATCCTCCAATCAAAACGTTCTTATCTCCAAAGAAACTACAAGCCTTTTTATGCCAATTGGGATGAGTTTCATCTTCAAGAATTGGCTGTGGACTGGCTCCAACAATTTTAACTCTGCCGGTAAAAACTTTTTTATAGATTTCTGTCAACAAAGTTATTCAACTTTTCTTACATTTTCGGTTCAAATTTCGGGTTTACCACTTCATCAGTTTGCTTCACTTGAATTCCTAATCTTAGGAGTTCAGCAGTGGCACCTGTTTCTCTTGGCACACGTCTGCCTTGAACCTGCCAGTGTTTCTTAAAATGCCAACCAATATGTTGGGCATATAGTTTATTCGTAAGACGCATTTTTCTTTGATTATTTAAGAAATTAAACCAATATACAACACGTTCAGGTTATGAAATGTTTGTATGTAACTCTTCCAGCTGTTTTTGCCGAAATCGATTGTAATATCGAAAAATATTCGATTAGCAATTTTAATTTGATTGGTACTTGTGGCAGTGTACTCCGCGGCAAGAAATGCAGATAATAATCGACGTTCGATAGCCAGTAGATGCATCAGTGCGCATCTCAATATCGATAACATAAAAATGCATCCCTAACTTTTAGCATTTTTGTTTTTGTGCTTGGTGGAGGCAAAAGGCTTCACGAAATATTTACTTTTGATCAAATATATAATTTGTTGGTAAGTAAATAGGAATAATTTCTTAATTCAACAATGCAGGGTAATAAAAAACAATATTAAATTATGAAATATTTCTATTGTTTAAATTTAAGCGCGATATACTTGCAGTCTGTTCGCAAACATATATGTATGTTTGTATGTATACAGATATGCCATGTGTGAATTAAAGTATTAAAGTGTGTATTTTTATTTGTACACCGATGTGCACATGAGAATTAATGGTATATTGTTAATGTATGTGTTTACAATTCAAAACTCTGGTACCTTGGTTCCTTTATTCCTTATGTTTATCACCCTTTTTCATCACTTTCTTTCGTGCTGTAAGTTCAAGGGTAAAATAAGTTTCTACATACGTATGCATGTATATGTATGTGTATGCATAAATTCACACTGACTTAATACATTCATATCTACATGCATTTATATGTAGTTAGGTCTCGGTTCACTATGCACTTTATCAGTACAGTTTATTAAATAATAAAGAATTCAAAAATAAAGAATATTTTCAATTCTTTTTACAACAGAAAGTATACAAAAAACTCAAGTGAAAATGCCACGCTATCGTGAATGGGACTTGGACTGCAAAGTGTATGTCGGAAACTTGGGATCATCGGCATCAAAGTATGAAATCGAGAATGCCTTCAGCAAATACGGACCATTGCGAAACGTGTGGGTTGCACGTAATCCTCCTGGTTTTGCATTTGTTGAATTTGACGATCGTCGCGACGCCGAGGACGCAACAAGAGCTCTTGATGGCACCCGTTGCTGTGGCACACGAATCCGTGTGGAGATGTCTTCAGGGCGCTCGCGCGATCGAGGCCGCCGTGGAGGACCCGAAGGAAGCGGTAGCAGCCGCGGTGCTGGAAGATTCAGGTAATTGTATGCACAGAAAAATAAAGCACTCAATTCAAAAGCATCCGTGTCCGTCCGTTGTGATAGCAGTGTCCTATACATTTCAGTTTTTATTCAAAATGCAAGTATGCATCAGGTGACGACTTATAAAATGTTGTCTTTATGACGATTTGCATTTACCTCTCTCATAAACTTGTTTCAGTTCAATTATTTTACATTGGAATGTTTGATTTAGATTAAAATATACTTGTGAAATCTCAATGAGCTCATAGACTGGCCATTTTCTGTTGCGAAAACTATTAGTTGTTGTAAAACTCTTGTTAAAATCGAAATTTTTACAGGATGAATCCTTTGACAACACATTCTTCTACAACATCCTCCCTCCTCAACAACAAGAACAACAACAACAACAACATCACCTTCACGATTCAAAAGTACTGCTTCTCCACCAAAATCTTCACAACCTCAACCTCGAACAGCAGGGCTCTAAACAACAAGCTTTACAACTGTAACAAAACAATCCTCGCCGGTCCGGTTCTTCAGATGCCTCGATTTCAAAATGAACAGAATGTCAACATTACAATCTCAGCACTGCAACCATTGGTCACAACAACAACACATCACATACTTCTGTTTCTCTTACTTTACTTTTCAATCTACCACCGAATCGTCGTCATGCATTTCCAAGCCCTTGTCTCCGATCAACTTTCGCATCGTATACTCTACTTTTGATCTGATTGAGTTTTGAATATAATTATAATGTTATATCGCCATCGGAATATATGCTCAATAATGTGATAACCTAACTAAACAACTGTGATATAATTTAAAGTACAAATAAAGCGTGAAAACATTCTATGTCTCTATAGAAATGAAAGAGTGGATAACAATTAAAGTTTAACATTTCAACTGTGTTTTAAACAATATAAGTGTAAACATGTCAACGCCGCAGACTACAAAATTATACCAGGATATTTACCTAATTATTATTTATTCAGTAACTTGGGTTTAGAAACCATTGGAAATAATTTTTATTAAATGTTTTTTTTAATGTACTCTTTTTCATCAATGAAAGAAATTTTATAATGTACTTGAAAAAAAGACATTATTTTATACATTTCTATCTAAATCTAATCTAGTAACTTACGGAAATTTCCCCTGCGTAATCAGCGTCAGGACAAACTGTCTTATTATGTCTACAATTTTTTGTATTAACCCGTCAACCATTTTTATGGATGGCAACGGATTGATATGATAGATAATATGTGAAATTAATTTATAATTTTGGTTATAATAATTTGGCTTTTGTACACAAACTTTTTCAGGTCCCGTTCACCAAAGCGATCCCGCAGCCCACGAAGCTTCTCCCGAGACCGGAGAAGTCGTTCAGATTCTCGTGACCGACATTAATATCTAATAAATACTTATAACAGTTCAGTTAAAGCATTCACTACAAATACAATAAGTCCGACAACAATGAAATCTTCTTTTGACTCAACATTTACAACTCTTACACAAATATTTTATTTTGTACATATCCGTTTGAAGGAAGACTATAATGTAGTAGCTCTACGTTTTAAACTTTTAAATTGAAACCCACATTCAATAAACGTTTACCTAATAAATAAGAACAAATGGACCACGCTCAACGTAAATTTGCAATGTTTTTGTATCTAATTAATATTGCGAGTTAAATGTTTATTTACATCAACTCATTTTGAATCTCCAATTGAAAAGGGTTCAATACACTTTGATTTTATGGTTTATTTAGGCAAAGATTTGCAGAACAAATCATCATTTGTGGCATTTGGGGGATAACATATTTGTTATGTCTCCTTAAGTTATGTCAATTATTTAAATTGGTAAATAGCCAAAAACCCAATCGCTCTCTTGGTAATCTACAATTTTGTGAACATACTGCAAGTCAAAGAATCAAACAAGAACATTCGATTTAGGTGAAATGGTATGTTTGTTACACACTTTATTATGTTTATGAGACTTAATGTGCCACTGTACAATATTCTTAGAGGTATTCTTTGAATAATAATTTAAACAGGCGCACAGTTGTAAAAATATGATGTATACTAAAAAGGTACACTTTTTAAACTTAGTAGAAGACGCAACACAAATTCGTTGCATATTTCGCACTGGATTATATCTTACGTCTAGTCATCGGTTTATTTCCCCTCAATGTTATGAAGAAGGCAGCAGCCTTGAAGCCACGTTGGTGTATGGCATAACCCTAGCGCATGCGGTATGTATTTGATTCTTGAATTTCAGATAACTCCCCTTTGAAATTGATGTCGATGACAAAGTCCAAATCACGATTATTACGCTCGTTGGGTTTCATCTGAAACGTGCCGTGGATTTCCTCATTCTTTTTGGCAGTCATGTGATCATCTAAATAGAAAACAGTCTGCTTCCAATGTGTGTATGTGGAATCAGGGGACGTACTGAATCCTAGTCGCTTGTGGCACTTGGTGAACTCAATATTAAAGTATGTGACCAAGGCTTGAACAAAGTCGTTTCTCTTAATAGTAAGACTAAACTTAGAGGAGAAATTTAGATCTGACTTTTGCACTGTGTACAAATCGACTTCCTTTACCATGCACGCTGTGGAGACCACTTGCTTGGGGTCAACAACATCCACCAGCGGCTCGGTCACAGCCACTTTACGTATGCAGCTCATATCAAAGCCATATACATCGTCCCACCAGTTAATTTTCTCATCCTTGTACTGCCGATCCTCGATGGCTGTGATATATAGAGTTCCCCTATCCGGGAACATCATGCCATTGGGCTTCAGCCATTTGTCACGAGCATATAATACCGTATCCAGCATGGACTCATAGAATAGACAATACCTACAGTAGAATTTGTGTGTTACAAAATGGGAAACTTATAACGCAACCATCATTAGATCATACCCCATCCATTCAGAAATGATGATGTCGACTTTCTCGACTCCACTTGGCAGTTCAATTTCCTCGATCTTTCCCTTGACAACCGTAATAATGTCCTGCAAGTTGTTGTCAATAATCACTTGCCGGGCGAACTCAATAATATTCGAGCAGTCCACAGCAATTACTTTGGCGGCACCGGCCTTGGCTGCAAACATGGAAAGTATGCCTGTACCACAGCCGACATCTAACACAGTCTGATGAAGGGTATATGTCAATAACTGGACAACTCATAGTTTCAAAACATCAAATCATCATACCTTGCCCTGAAAGAGATGCTTGTTGTGATACATTGCGTTGCGGTATGTGACAGTGCGCACTTCATCCTTGAGCATTTCCTCGTGAATTCCGAAATGTGCGTACGAGTCAAAGTAGTAATCCCTTGATGTCATGTCATCGGCGTTGGCACCCGCCTCGCCAGCGTCAGGAGATGCTGCGCCAGCGCCGCCTGCCTTAGTTTCGGCAAGTTTCTTTATCACATTGTTCGTGGTGGCGTTACCGGTTGGTGTGAGACCGGTTGCAAGCGCACTGTCGTGTTCAATACTCGCATCCATGGCAATAGCTGTAGAAGACTGCACAGACAGTTGCGTCAGATTGTATATAAAAATTCAGAATTAGTGACATACCATATTACTTTGTTTAACTTCGGTGCGCTGAGATTAGTGCAAGAAATTTAGCAATGTGTAAAATTCCGGTCTGCTTCCCTCCCAAACACACGCGAAAAAGTGCTGCCAATCAACTTTCAACCAGGGACAGTAAAATAAAATCGATTAACTTAAATGAACTTATCGATATCTTGGTGGTGTTGGCAATTTGGCGGGAACCAGTGTTTGGCTGACTTGAATTATCTTATTAATCTATCTTACATATACTATCAAATATGTGTTTTTTATTCGAGTAATAAAAAATAGATAGATATCAAAGTACCCGACTTTTGTGTCCCTCTTTTTATTGTCCCATCTTATCAGTTACATTGAACAGTTAACAACACTGCAAGTGCCTTGCATATCGGCATAACAACTTGAACTTATCGATAAAATAATGCTTCTGCATTTTGGCGGCAAAACCCTGGGTCTTGCTGCAGCCGGAGCATTCTGTTGAAGTTTCTCAAAGACGCTGTGTGTTTGTTTAGATTATCTTCTCTGTTGATTAATATTAGTAATAATGGAAGGTTTTGATGATGCCGGTGTGTTTTTCTCTGATAACTTTGGAGGAGACCAGCAACCGGATGGAGCCCAAATAAATTTACAAGCTGTGAAGAAGAAGTACAAGGAATTTATTCGTACTTTCAATGAAGATAATTTTTTTTACAAATATCGGTGAATATACTAACATTTTATCTGTTAAATCCAATTTATAAAGCTCAAAATTTATTTAGCGATAATCTAAAGCGTAACTATCTCAATGGACGCTACTTTCTGGAGATCGAAATGGAGGATGTGATGGGTTTTGATGAGACGCTTGCAGACAAACTGAACAAGCAGCCCACAGAACATTTGCAGATTTTCGAAGAGGCTGCGCGGGAAGTTGCCGATGAAATTACAGCTCCTAGACCGGAACATGAGGAGCATATGCATGACATTCAAATACTGTTAATGTCCAGTGCGAATCCCACAAATATTCGAGAACTCAAGTCGGACAGTGTCTCCCGCCTGGTTAAGATTGCCGGCATCATTGTGGCTGCTTCGGGTATTCAAGCAAAAGCTACTCGTATGTCGATTATGTGTCGATCGTGCAGTACTGTTATACCCAATCTTAAAGTCAATCCGGGTATCGAAGGATATGCACTGCCACGTAAGTGCAATACCGAGCAAGCCGGCAGACCCAAATGTCCACTCGATCCCTACTTCATTATGCCCGATAAATGTAAATGCGTTGACTTCCAAACGCTTAAACTACAAGAGCTCCCGGACTTTGTGCCTCAAGGAGAGATTCCACGCCATCTGCAGTTGTTTTGTGATCGTTCGCTGTGCGAACGCGTCGTTCCTGGCAATCGTGTGCTCATCCAGGGCATTTACTCCATTCGCAAGGTGAGCAAACCATCACGACAAGATGGTCGCGAAAAAGCAGTGCTCGGAGTGCGTGCTCCTTATTTGCGTGTTGTTGGCATCACCGTGGATGCCGAGGGTGCCGGCGCTGTGTCTCGCTATAGTAACATTACCAGTGACGAGGAGGAGAACTTCCGCCGTATGGCAGCTTCACCTGATATTTATGAACGTCTCTCCAAATCCTTGGCACCCAGTATTTTTGGTTCAGGCGACATTAAGAAAGCTATCACTGCCATGCTCTTTGGTGGCTCACGGAAACGACTTCCGGATGGACTTTGCCGTCGTGGAGATATAAATGTGCTGCTCTTGGGTGACCCAGGTACAGCAAAGTCGCAGCTTCTTAAGTTTGTCGAGAAAGTAGCACCTATTGGTGTTTATACGTCCGGAAAGGGTTCTAGTGCAGCTGGTCTTACGGCATCTGTCATGAAGGATCCGCACACGGTAAGTCTTAAATATTTATCTATGAGTCTTTAACTGCAAACTACAAACTTGAACATGTTAATTGCTTTTCTATGTATATAGAACAAAAACAACAGTTGCATTACCATGAAACTTGTTTGTTTATTTGTTTGCAAACCTATAATTTTCACAGTGGCAAGTTAATAATAATAAATAAATAATTTCTCATAGCGCAACTTTGTTATGGAAGGTGGCGCCATGGTACTCGCTGATGGAGGTGTTGTTTGCATCGACGAATTCGATAAAATGCGCGAAGATGATCGTGTTGCCATCCACGAGGCGATGGAACAGCAAACTATATCCATTGCCAAGGCTGGCATAACCACTACACTGAACTCTCGCTGCTCCGTTCTTGCGGCAGCCAATTCAATATTTGGACGCTGGGACGATACCAAGGGAGAAGAGAACATTGATTTTATGCCAACAATTCTATCAAGATTTGACATGATCTTCATTGTAAAAGATGTGCACGACGAGACACGAGATATCACATTGGCCAAGCACATTATAAACGTGCATCTCAGTTCGAACAAGTCGGCGCCCAGCGAGGTGCCCGAAGGAGAAATATCGCTTTCTACATTCAAGAAATACATTCACTATTGTCGCACCCATTGTGGTCCGCGACTTAGTGAGCCTGCTGGTGAAAAGCTGAAGAGTCGCTACGTGCTCATGCGAAGTGGTGCTGGACAGCAGGAGAAGTCTGCAGATAAACGTCATTGTATTCCCATTACAGTCCGTCAGTTGGAGGCCGTTATTCGTATCTCGGAATCACTGGCAAAGATGCGTCTACTACCGTTCGCCACGGACGAGCATGTGAACGAAGCTCTTCGGCTGTTCCAAGTTTCCACACTGGACGCAGCCAGTACGGGCAGCCTGGCGGGTGCAGAAGGGTTTACCACCGAGGAGGATCAGGAAACTCTTAATCGCATAGAAAAGCAATTAAAGCGTCGTTTTGCCATCGGCTCTCAAGTTTCAGAACAGAATATCTTGCAGGTAAATATCATAAATGTTTTATTTTACTGATAACACCTTATTAACATATTTAATGAAATATTCACAGGATTTCTTGCGTCAGAAATACGAGGAGCGCACAGTAATGAAGGTCATTCACACGATGATTCGCCGCGGGGAGCTTCAGCATCGAATGCAGCGTAAAATGTTGTACCGAATTTGCTAAGAAATTGTTATCATTATTCGTTTTGCGCATTCATGAATCACCACCTTTTAGAATTTTTAAATCTCATATATACTTCATATATTTTTCAATAAACTAAGAAACAAATATATTGTATTTAATAACTCAGATGCCTAATGTACATTTTTTTTTAAATTGTATCGAATCGAAATTTTTAATGTGTTGTTTTTAGTGTTTCCAGACTTTTGACATTTTTGTCTACATCACAGGCCATAAATTGTTAACGAACATGGCTAAATCGAATTGCTGAAAAGAATTTTTATTCTAAGGTCGCAGATGAGATCGATCTCCAAGACGTAGAAAAACTCTTCTATAGTTTTTGCAGTTTATTTGTTGCTAGAAAGTTCAAATGTAGAGTTTATTTTATAGAATCAACTGAAACGTTGAGACATTAAGTTCTTGGGATATCTGCGGCTCATTAGACCAAAACAAATGCATAAATATATATAATACAAGTATGTACCGTATGTGTTCATTTATTTATTTCGATTCCATCGCCATCCACTTGAGGCAACCGAACCATCAATTTTGTGGGATGCAGATACAAATGCGAGCACATATGGAATTGGAATTTTCTTTTGGTCTATCTATCCGCACGTATTCAGTTGAGTTCGCTTATCAATGAGTTCTATTTTCATGGGTTCACTCCACCTTTCCGACGGAAAGGTAATTAACGCCATTAATTTCCTTCTGACCGCAGATACTCGTCCGTCAACGTAACCATTGTATAGTCACCATTCCTGCGATTCATTGCAGGAAATAAACATAAATTCTCATTCACACACATGTTCGTATGTCCGAATATATATTTATAAAATTGTTTTGACGATAAAACGATGGAAATGATTATGTCGATTAAGCTGACTCTGCAATACTCTTTCCAATTAATTTGACAAGATCATTTCTTATATAATTATATGATGCCATTTTTGATACTTCCAAGCTTATGTCTAATTATCTTAAGTCAACGTTTCTTGATCTTTTAACTAGCATCACACTTGGATCTGTTCCTAGTGTTAGACGCGCTAAAGAATGTAAAGCTACAGATGACCGAACTTTAAACAATTGTTATTGGTTTTGTTGTGTTGTTGTTGTTGGTATTTTTCAATTAAATATCATTAACGTCATGAACATCCGCGACTATTTTCAATTTTCAAAGAGAACAAAACACATCGAAATCTAGTTTCAAACAGACGCCGAGACATAGATATAAATACGTAAATTCACACACACACACACACACACACGTTCAGGAAGACATATGCGCACAGACACGTGTGTGTGTGGCTGTGTGTGTGAGTGTGTACATTGTACACAAATATAAAAGATACAAATACGATTCCGCCCCAGAGGACGGTGAGTATGTGCGAGAGCATAAATGCTGAGTGTGTTGGGGATCGGGCCTGTGCCGGAGGGAGGTGGGAGAGGGGGACTTGACTGGTCGCGTCGGAGAGGGGCTTTTGTTTTCTGAATGGAAAAATTAAATGAAAATTCTCGGTGCACAGCAGCCAATTCCGTTATATATTCAGTCAGTACATTTATAGCTCTCGTAAGAGTCAGTTCAGACAGCTGCTCGCCGAGCTCGAACAAACCAAACAGCTCGTTAAAAGGGTTTTCCCTTCTGTGTTCGATTGCATTGTAGATCCAAGACATACACTAATCCAAACGTACATAGGTTCTTGATCAGTTCGAGCCGCTCGAGATCATGTACATATATCCGAGCTCTCCAGAATCAGCGTCATCTTTGCAGTCCGAGGAAAGTGCAGCCATCAAGATACAAGCGGGATTTCGTGGCTATCGAGTACGCAAACAATTGTATCGCCTCAACAAATCCGGCGCCAACATCAGTAGCAGCAGCAGCAGTAACCGTTCCAAGGGCCGCCAATCGAGTTCCCGTCCAAGTGCACTGCGACGCCAGCAGCAACAGCAACAGCGCGCAATGGAAGAGAGGCTGCAGCAGGATGGACAGCAGACGGCCGATGGACAGACGGTGGAGGATCGTTGTGCGACCAAGATTCAAGCCGGCTTCCGTGGATTTCTGGTGCGGAAGAAGCAGAAGATCGCAACAGATGCAGCAGTGAAAATACAATCGAGCTTTCGTGGGTTTAAGGCTCGCAAGGAGGCGGAAAAGATGAAACAGACGTAAACTCATACAAACACACACATACACACTCGCAAGACCACAGAAACACACACATACACACATGTGTATGTGCGTGTAGACCAGAACTCTGTGCCGTAGAAATAGTAACTCGTAATGTAATTAATGTAAATTACTTTGCATGCATTCTTATTCAGTATGGAGAGACATACATACGATAGCCATCTTGTAAATAGATAACAGTAGATCATAGTTACCGCAGGAACAAAATAAAAAATTAATAAATATATTAACTCACACATACACCTCGCACGCACTCACAGACTTGTGTTAAGTAATCGGCGAATATTTCGAATGATTTCGATAAGTTTCAGAAAGGTTTGTAATTGTTTGGCATCTTACTGCAGAAGCTGCAGGCCCCCAAAACTATCGAAATGCCTCTGTCCTGTTCTTCGGGATCTCCCCTCTCGTTTCTACCTTCAGCTTACACAACTGCCTCGACGAATGTACAATTATTATAGCCTTTTTAAACAACAAAATATGAAATCATTGCGTTCGCGTTTTCGGTGATCTAACCATAAATATCTGAAAGTCAGCGCGCCTGAATAAGTATGAATGTCTGACTGTATAATTGTATGACTGTATATATGTATATGTACTGACGTATGTTTATGCACACTGGTGTGTGTGTCGTGAATACCTCTGTACAAGTACAGTGGGCATACGTGGGTAAGTACAGTTGTATATACTATCGTGCTGTGCGGCATTTATATTTATCTTCTATGCATTTTGAGAATGACGACGATGATGTTTGTGCAGCGCGTAAGTCGCTTTGTTTTTTCTATTTCTCTATGATAATTAGGGAGCCCGCCCTAGTGCTACTTGTTTTGGGCGGGGCGGGGGTGCACAGCTCAGTTGTGTGTCTAGCATTCCCACTGTTTTCTAAAGAAAATGGGTAAACATCATGACGCCCCAATTGAACAAACATTTTTTTGTGGCTGTCAAGCGTGCGAGATTCCTGGCTGGATAACTTACGTATCTTGACTTAAGAATACGGAGGTAAGTTTTTATTACGTGTAGACAAATTTATAGGGACAATTTGATTATCAACAATGATACAATCTCAAATAACTAGCTGTAATAATATTGTATTTATTCTTTTATGAAAGTTGACTTATCCATATGGATATTGCTGCGGACCGCATCAAAAATATTGTTTTAAAACATCGTTTAAATTAATTGAATAGGTTGCCTTTAATTGTTATCGATATGAATTTGATCTCACAGAACAAACAAAAAATAAAGTTGGTTATTTCTGTATTTTATTGGTAAGTTGTGATAAAGATATAAGAATATATTATTTTGATACGATTAATTTATTTGCGGGCCTTCCGTTTTTCATTCTCTGCACTCTTGATGCGCTTTCTCATGTGCTTGGGAATGGGTCTCATCACCTCACAGTCTATTTGGACTGGCATAGAGTTTTGTCTCCTTGGCAGCCAGCTCAATCCGACACTGGGTTTTTTCGAGGTACGTCCCACTGCTACAGTTTAAAATAATTATTAGAGTTACAAAGCTAAACGTAATTTTATAATCACTCACCAGTTGCTTTGCTTCGTTTTGATTCAACTATCTTCTGCTGCCCATTCGAGGCATTCTCGCTGTTCTCATCCTCCGGAGTCGTGTTCGAATCGTTCCGCAATGCATCACCACGTTGCAAGGTCAGCCTCTTGGCGGCCAAACTACTCTCGAGACTGGCACTTTTAAGCTGGTGCGTCTGTTTCTTTTGCTTTCTGCTGTGCAGTCTATATGCCACTTGTATCTTCTTGGCAGCCTCCTCTTCTATGAACCTTTCCAGTGATTCGCTAATGGCATCGTTGCCAAAGGAAGCCTTTGTATCCATTGTTGAGGCATTCGTTCCCGCACTGGCGCGACGCAATCTTCGCCTGGCTAGGAAACCTCGTGCACCGGCCTGTATTTTTGTAGCTGCTGAAACTATGGTAGACTCGGTTTCCGTGGATGTGTCCATGGCATCGGTCATTGCGGTGTCTATGTGAATGTCATCATTGACAATCTTATTGGGATCAAAGTAATCGGAGTCGCCCTCCGATAGCGAATATGCCATTATCTTTTTGCGTATGTTCTCAGAGGTTTCGTCATCCAAGCAGAAGCTGTTATTGCTTTGCATTTCACCCAGAGATTCATCGTTTCCATCCTCAATGT
The DNA here is from genome assembly GCA_018904595.1 of Zaprionus indianus. Taxonomy (NCBI): domain Eukaryota; kingdom Metazoa; phylum Arthropoda; class Insecta; order Diptera; family Drosophilidae; genus Zaprionus; species Zaprionus indianus. Next base: position 10,103,018 of record JAEIHA010000320.1, read on the forward strand.
ACTTGACATTTTCGTCAATGGTCACCGACCTAAAAATAACATTTGGATCATCGCCGGCGATCGTATAGTGACGGGCTAACTGTGTTCTGGTTGTTTCCACATCAATCACCTTATCGTCATCCTCTGATCCGAACACAACAGAGTCACTCTGAGCCGAGCTCTCACGGGTGTCGTCACGTTGCAGGCGATTGTACACGATTAGGTCACCATCCTCAATGTCGAGTGAGCTCTGTTCTTGCAATGAGCTCATGGGTCGTATGATCGGTTCATCGAAACTTGGCTCCGCCACCACAAAGTCATCTTTACGTCGCTCTCGTAACTCAGCCGATCGTCGAATTGCCATTTTCTCAATTACCTCATCAGGTTTCGATAGTTTTAAGGCTGCCTCTTCCAGTGCATCAACATCCGTTCTCTGGGATTCGGAATCGTGTTTGTTCTGTTCTTCAACGTTTTCCTGTTCTGTCTTTGTAATGTCGGTTTCCATATCCGGATCGGTCGTCAGTGAAACAGATTTCTTAATACATTTCTGTTCATCTACTTCTACATCAGATGTTTGCTCTCGAATCTGGGATTCTGTTCCTTGTGCTGAGCAGTATTCGATCTCTTTGTTTAAAAATTCGTTCAGCATTTGACGGGTAGCTGCATCGACTAGTTAAGAAAAAGAATTAAATGAAATATACTCGTGTACCTCTTAATATTCCTTAAGTATTCCACTTACCCTTATAAACCATACCCTGTTCTGAGGATGATGGAACTGTTAAGTCCTTTGTTAAATCCAACACCTCTTCGCTAGTCGAACCTGCTGAATTATTAGAATCTCCATTATCTTGTTCAACTAATTTTTCGTCAACAATATTGCCAATGTCAGGTATTAATTTTGATTCAAGCAAGCCCATTTGAGTACCTACTATAGGCGATTCGGTTTGTGTATCGTGAGTGTTTTCAAGCATGCGTGCACTCGAATCAACATCCGAGTCCAGTCCAGGTGAAATGGACTCATCGTCGAGAGAAATGCGCTGTGAGCCAACAAACCATTCCGGCTTGGTGGAGCTTTGCTCTCCATCTCCAGTAGGTTCACCGAATATTGATTCGGCTGGATCTACTAGAGCGTCCAAGGATTTCGATTCGCCAATGTGTTTAGGAATTTCTGTTCCCAACTCATTTTCATTTTCAATTTCTTTCGTAACTTCTGTCTTGCTGTTCGTTTTCTTTTTATTAAGTTTACTATAATTTCTGTACACATTTTGAATTCTCTTCGCTGCTGAAATTTCTGCAGTTGAATATGTTTTATCTTTGAAATCAGAGTTTTGTGTTTTCTTCTCTGCAGCTCTAAACAAAAATAGTCGCACTGCTTTTTGAATTCTCGTGGCTGCTAAATTTTCAGTCAATTTAGTTTTGTCTTTTAATGGCTCTGCATCTGTAACATCGTTCTTAACGATATCATTGTTTAATTCATTTTCATTGGTTTCAGCCTGAGTTTTAAGCTTGAGATTCATATTTCGTTGTGCTATATAATTTTTATAAGCCCTCTCTATGATTTGCACACTTCTGATGTGTTTCAATAAATCTGGCTGGTCGGTCTTATTTTCTTCCACTATTTTATTTGTGTCAGCAGCCATTGTCAGTTTATTTGAATTGACTTCACTCAAATCCTTACGTTGTTCAGCAATAATTTCTACTTCTTGAGTTACGTCTTCAGTGGCTTCAATATCCTCTTCTCTATCCACATCAGGCTTAAGCTCATTAGTTGATTCGGTCTCATTGAGTTCGTGTATGGTCTGTAGCTTTTGTGGACCGAATTGTGTAGAGTACCTTATATCGTCGTCGTCTTCTTCTGATATTATTGGATCCATTTCTAAGTCCTCTTTATCGTTCTGAAAATCTTTAACTTCAGGAATGGCTTTCTTTTGTGGGGTACTCTCAGCAGATTTAGGGTTTGGGCTCAAAAACCTTTTAGGTATTTTGAAACTTGTTTTTCCATCGTCTCCGTCAAACGAAATAAAGAATGCAATCGATTGCTTGGGTTGTGTTCGTTCTTGTGAAGATAACTCTTCACCATACATATAATTTGATATCCTTTCTTCGTACTTATGAGATGGTGTTAATGGTAAGCTGGGATTATCTTCATTATGATCACTAGACAGCTTATTGATATCTTTGCTGGGTTCGTTTTCGGTTCCATCAGATTGTGGTACATTCGACTCAGTATATACCTCATACCAAGGACCGGAATCAGCGGTAGATTTGAAAGACTTCAGTTGCAATTCGGCAATCGGTGCATTTACTAATCGACCCGATTGGGAAACTGTTATCTGTTTTTCTTTCGCAATAGGTATTTTTTTAGCTTGTGTGTCAGATAATTGAGTGCTCAAATGCAATGGAGATTTTCTCTGCTAAAGTGAAGCACAAATTTTTAGAATAATTAATTTCATTTAATTCTTACCGATATTTACTTCATGAGTTGTCGTATCCAGTTTAAGTTCGTCATTTGAGGATTGCGATGCTGAGAATGGTACAAAAGGTAATTTGGTGTAAAGTTCAGGATATTATTAATAGATTAACAACACTTACATCTTACATCCTTATCATTTTCAACTTTCGAATTTTTCTCATCAGGTTTATCCAAGGATTCTTCTGAAAAAAGCGAGTCTATAGATTTGCTAATTTGTTTTTCCTTGAATATTACCTTTCATGTCAGAAGATTCTCTTTTTTCATCTTCTAACCTTAGGGGATCCACGGGAATTTCGTTTGTTTTGCTTGTGCTTTCTGTTGCGATTTCTATATCATTTGAATTTTTTATATCATCAGCATTTTTATCTCTACTGACTTTATCGTTATTGGAACCTAACAGTTTTTCTTCCTCTGCTTTGAATAATGTTTTTATAATTTCTGTTTCAATTGAGTCCTTTTCTTGGTTCTTTAGTTTTTCTGGTTTGGATACTACTTCAGGAGAATGAGTATACTCACCAGTTTCTTCATTTATGTACCGTTTCTTTAAATTACTATTTTTTTGATGCGTTTCTTTTTCTAATGTTTGAATATCTTCATCGAGAAGTGAATTAGATTCTTGATTTTCGCTTTGATTTAGAGACGGCTTTTCAGTACAGTCTTCTACATTGTCAACTTCTTTTGAATGTCGAATTCTATTCTGGTCTTCTTTGTTTACATTTGAAACATCAGAACCATCTGCCAAGTTTGTATTTAAAGACATTGCACTTTGTTCATTTGCACTTGAACTAATAGAAGAATCTTCATGGGTAATTGGACTTAAAGTTTTGTCAGTCGATTCATTTGTAACGTCTTTATTTATTTTTTCATCTTCTGATTCTTCAACCATATCAGTTTTTGATTTCACATCCGGAACAGATACTATTGAGTCTAGTTGATCATCTAATGGAGCTGATTCAGTTTCTGTTTTGTTTTTTAAATGTTGCGGAGATTGTTCATTGATTTTATTAGAAGACGCTGATAATGTTTTGTTACTTGCGACAGTAGGTTGATCTTCGTCTTCATTTATCTCCTTATCATTCTCTTCTGAGGCATTGGGAAATGAGCTTAGTTCCCTTGGGCTATTTAAAGCTACCATATTATCTTTGGTAATCGGCTCCTTTATGACCGGTGCTTCAATAGTTTCTGGAGTAAAAGGTATTTCTTTAGTTTTCTCGGTTTCTTTAGACTGATCACTAATGAGAGTAGTATCGTCTTCTTTTAACGTATTTTTTGAGTGCAATTCTTCATCTACCACAGTCTGACTAACTGGATCTGTTGTTGCATCCGTTGAAATCGGGAGTATATAATCGTCTTCACCAGGGAGAACACTGTGAATGATTATAGACTTTCCTAATTCTTCAAGAGAGATATCTTGCATTATCGGTTCTTCTTCGGTCTTATGAATTTGGGCTTTAATTATTTCCGGATATTCATAATCTGCCGAGCTTTTCCGACTTAGGGCTTCCGCGGTTGAAGAGGAAACTCTTTCCAGTTTAGGGCGTTTTTTCTTCTGTTGTTGAAATTAACGTTGACTCTGTTAATATAAATATATTTGACTTACAAAATGGATAACAACAATAAAATACAAATTTACATACTTGGTTGCTGTAGGTTCTCCTTATCGAGAGCATGATTTGTTTTCAAAGTACTCAGCACAGACTGAAGACTATTTACTTCAACTGAGTTTGTATTCTCTGGTTGAGATATATGCCTTCCATCTGCCTCTAAAACTGCTTCTGAATTTTCGGGATTGCTTTCTTTTAAATCTTTAAACAAATGAACATTTAAAAAAAAAAAATTTGCATATTATTTTAGAGATCTTACCTGTATTACTTTTGTTAGGACTACTTAATGTAGATTCTGTTTCAGTTGAAGGACTCTCCAATTGTGATTCGACAAGGTCCCCTGTTGATTTTTGAAGATCAAGAATCTTGTCGTCGACAGCCGAATAAGGCTTAGATTCTGTTTTGGATGATTGATTAATGTCATTTAATTTCTCGTGTGAAGTATGGGTTTGCATAGGTTTGCTGGGAGGTTCTTCCTCATCCTCAGGGGGATTTGAAACAAGTTCTTGCTCAGGTTCACTGATAGATCCGCCATCCTGTTGTTTTATCTCTACTGATGGTTTTTGAGCTGCTTCCAAAAGTCCGTCTTGCTCTGTATGAGGTGCTGTAATTGGCTCATTATCAGCTTTATTGCCACATTCATCATTTGGTGCCTTTATTTCTTCTGGCGAGCTTACGATTTCTTCCACAGATTCTTTCTGAATATCTGAGCTTAATTTTTGTTCCAACACAGTAGGTTTTTCTGCTTCTTTAGGAACTTCTTCTTGATAAGTTGCGAGTTTAGGGACAGGTTCCTCATCAAGTTTAGCAACGAATTCATCGTGCAATGGTTTTATTTCTTCTAGAGAGTTAGCAGTTGCTTCCACAGACTCCACAGGCGTCTCTGTTGGTCTTTCAGCTCCTTCAGAAATGTCCTTCTTGACTTACACTCCATTCTGTGGCGGGTTCCTCATCATGTTGTGATTTTATTTGTTCGGGCGAACATTCACTACCTTCTACAGATCTCTTAAGAATATCTGAGCTTAATTCTTTCTCTAACACAGTTGGGTTTTCAGCTTCTTTAGAAAGTTCTTCTTGATAACTAGTAAGTTCTGAGACAGATACATTATCAGGTTTAACGACGAATTCTTCATTCAATGGTTTTATTTCTTCTGGAGTGATTTCAGTTGTTTCCATAGACCCTTCAGGCATATTTGATTCCAATTTTTTTTCCGACAGAATTGGCTTTTCAGTTGCGTTTGAAAGTTCTTCTTGATTAAAAATGGATACTGACACGGGTTCCAAGTCTGGATGAACCGCGCATACAACATCAAGGCGCTTTACTTCTTCAGGAGGTTTTTTAATTGGGTCCACAGATTCCTTAGGAGTATCTGAGATTAATTTTTCATCAAACATAGTTGCCTTTTCAGCTTCTTTAGAAAGTCCTTCTTGTTGGGTTATGAGGTCCGATACAGGCTTGTTATCAGCTTCACCAACGATTCCATCATTCTGTGGGGTTATTTCATCTGGAGGGTTGTCAATTCCTTCCACAGATCCCTTGGGTGTATCTGAGCTTAATGTTTTTTCCGCCACAGTTAGCTTTTCAGCTTCTTTCTTAAGTTCTTCTTCATTAGTTATAACTTCTGAGACAGGCTCCTTATCAGAATCAACGACCAATCTATCAATCAGTGGCTTTGCTTCCTCTGGACCTTTTTCAATTTGTACCACAGATGCTTCTGATATATCTGTGTCCAATACTTTTTCCGACTCAGTTGATGAATATGAACGTTTGGCATCACTCATGCCAGAATCTTCCACTTTTTGATCATTTTCTGGCTTAGTAATTTCAATTGTTTCCGAAGTTTCTTCTTCAACGTCGTTGTTCGATTTACCTAAAAGATTTGAACTGGTTTCTACTTCAAAAATACTATCGGATTTGTCATTTTGGTTATCATTTCCTTGTGTAACTTCCTCTTCAGCGTTGTGGTCATCTGCTGAAATAATATCGATACTCTTACCATCTGAGATTGGTAAAGCTGTTTCCAAGCTCGAAGCGACGTTTCTTTTATGTCTTTTCTCAACACCTTCTTCTTCAGGAGTATTGGTTTTCACGGGGTGATCACTTGCCAATGCCAATGCTTCAGCTTTTATAAAGTTATTTATGATATTCTCATTAGAGGTTTCATTCTTTTTAACTTTCTCTTCCCCCGCTTGTTTTTCAAATGTTTTCTTGGGGTCAGTGAATATATCCTTCCGGGTTTTTTCTCTATTTAAAATTCCTAGCTTTTCATTATTTGACTCATCAGTTTGGGAATCACTTAATATATCTTCAAAATGTCCATCTACAAATAAAGTTTAAAAAGAAAATATTAGTTTAATAAATAAAGGAAACTGTGAACTATATTTTTTGCAGTGTATCGGCAACTCTTTTAATATATGCCTAGGGACACATTTAAATGTTGGCCTATACTTAGAAATACGAGTGCGTAATCAATTACCATTACCATTGGAACTTATCGATTTTCCACTCGATTTAATTGCTTTCGTTTTGTATTCGTTTTGTAGGTTTACGTTGTCGTTGTCGACTTCCTCATCTTCTTGAATGGTCTCCTGGTGTACTCCCTCTTCGTAGTTGTTGCCACCGAATTCATTGTGCTCTCCTGTCGATTCCGTTGAAAGGAGAGCCGTCGATGCTGACGTATAGGAGGCTGCCTCGGAGGCATTATCGTTCACATCGTCGTCCGGCTCGGCTTGTATATGTTTTTTTGCCCTGCGAGCCCTGACCATTCTACGGAATGCGCGTTGAATAACAAAGGCTGCAGTTGTCATTGAAACTTTTCTATTGGATTGGACGTTGCCTACATTCTCTTTTCGTTTCTCCTGTTTTTTCCTGTTCAAATATCTGCGACAATATCTCTGAATAATGCTTACGGCTCTTATATATTCCGCTGAATGGTAACTATCAGATTTCAATTCAGCTTTAGTTTTCGCTTCTCTTTTCTTTTCCAAATATAATCTAAATTGCCTTTGAATTATCAGAACTGCATTAAAGTAATCTTGACTCTTGTGTAGGTCTGTTGATTTGGAGCTGACCTTCTCGGTCTTACTTTTCTTATGCTTCAGATATTGTCGAAAGTACTTTTGAATAGTACAGACTGCTTGCAAATAGTTAACACTTAGATTTCCATCCAAGGATTGTTTTTCCTCTTGACTAATTTTAATTTCTTCAACTTTGACTTGCGTATCCGTTTCTTCAACGCTTCCGTTAAGTCGACGTCCACAAATACACGTCTCTTTTCGGGGAGTAGAATTAATCCCACTCTTCTCTACACATTGTTCGTAGGCCGTATACCTATTATACTCTATCTTTGGTGCTTTAATTGAGCGCAGTTTGTTAAAATATTCAATGGCGAAAACAAGTAAATTTTCGGGATTTTCCTTGAGAACAGCTTTGATGAACTTCTTGATGAGCTCGGTTAGGTTGTCGGGAATAATGTTGTAAACAGCAGACAAAGGGATTTGCTGTCGCAGCCGGTTCTTCATAATGATTTCATAACTCTGCAGGGGCTCGTATTTGACCACCTTGTAGTGTTTTTTACCAGCCGCAATTCTCTCAAAAAACTGTGAAGAGAATTCATAAAGGTTTGTTGGCTTTTCACGTAAAACTTCCTTCGTGTACGATTTCATAAGATCTCGAAGACCTTCTGGTACTCTAGGCAAATTAGTCGTTGCCATATTGCCAATTTATCGCACAATACACAAAACATTCACCGCAAAAGTCTAATCAATACTGAACAAGAACCCAACGTTTTTGCCTAGAGACCCCTGAAAACCTTTGTTAAACGTTTCCATGTTAACCATTTGACAGCCACAACAAAGAACTCAAAAGGCGTTACACTGTTCTTTCTGAATCACTTCCATTGAAGTAAATAAGCTGTTGATAAGTTGGCTTCCTAGAAGGTAATATTATTCATAGGCTTTCAAGATTAATTGTTTTGTTCTGTTAAATAAAGATGTGGTTTATGAGAAATTAGATAAGCCATCAATTGGAATTTGTGAATAATAATTAGAATAGCGGCAAAGAAAATTAGGTTATTATTCAAAGAAATGTATCTTTTGACTTTTGATCATAGATAGATTTAAAAGACATACACTATTATTTATTCATATATATTTTTTTTTATTGGCCTTCTTCTTCAATGCGACACAGTATGGGTATATCCGCATCCTTGGCAATATCTTTGCAGTCCACACGCAATTGTTTTCGAATGAAATCCGATTTAAATTGTTTCCATTTCAAAGTCTTTAGAAAATCTTGAAATAGTTCCTCCCTTGAAGGAATTGTACAATCTAGATAGAAAATACGTCGTTGCCATATTTTGCCAGGATTTTGGTTTTCCTCCAATAGGAAAAATCTGGGTAACACCAGACACTGCACTGTATTTCTTGCCATTATTGTCCGATGTTCGATTCTTTCGCCTAATCCAAATATTCCACCAAATGATAGCGTTCCAACGTCTATAAAACGGCTCTCGTATTTATCCTTATAAATTTATAAATATAAATATAAATTTAATAAGTCAAATTAGAACAGTCTTTGACTTACTGAATGGGTGCTGATTGATGATTTTGATGATGTACTTTGTGAATTTGCAAATATTTTAGATCCGGGTGGGCTCTCACTTAAACTACTTGAAATTGGACTTGAAACACGTTTCTCTTCAGCTAACAGAACAGATAGAGCTGAAGAGTTTGAGGAGAATTCATCATCCCACTGAAATTCCTCTTCTTCGTAGTAAGAATCTTCAAATTTGTTATAAATTTCGTTGAAACTGCTTTGAACTGTATGAAAACCCAAATGTGACTTTTTGGGTGTGGCTAACATTGCACATTTCATTTGAATTTCTTCGAGGGTCTACGGAACAGAGTTAGACTAAGTGAAACGGAATCTCAAAAATATTAAAAAATGAGAGTTTATGCTTGTGCGGTTTATATTAAGCATAGGTCAGGAAGGTCAAAAGAAGTTGCAATTTTCCTTGTTATAAATGCAAATATAGAAGTCAATGTTGATGAGATAACTTTACAGAATTTCAAAAGAACAATTACCTTTTTTATTTCTAGATATAGTTAACTCTTCTAGGTAGGTACTGACATTCTGTATTTAATTTGTATTCGTGTATCGTGAACTATGGGTAAACGAGTTGCAAACAGGTAATCTGCACACTTACCATTTTTGCTTGGCTGCTTTTCAAATCTGAAGGTTCCAAATCTAAATTAATATTTTTCGTTTCAGGTTTATGATTGCTTTTCGCAGTGAAATCATCCACTTCCAAGCTGTCCACAAGCTCATAATTTTTCTTTCCCTTGATTTTATCCACCTTTTAGAAAATGATTGAACATTATATTGTTAAATAGATAATAGACTAATATCCTTCTGTTACCCGAAGAAATAGACATTGGAGTATGACGCACTCTCCGCTTAAAACAAAATAAACGTTTGAAAGTGTACCCTCATCTTTGGAGTATATGGTATCCAGAGGCTTGAACTGCTTCAGTGTGGAAAGTTTGCACGCGGTTAAGAACTATCAAAGAAAAAAAACATCTGTTAAAATAATATAATAAAAATGTTAGCCTGACTCACCTGACTTTCGTTGAGGAAATCGAAATAGTCTAAAGGCCCTAATGGCCCGCTTCTTTTCATTCCAAATTTTCCCCATGAATGGTTTCAGAATCGAGATAAAGTCATCGTCGAACACAACGAGGAGCTCGCATTGCGCTGCGGAACCGTTTCGCGTTCAGTGGGCACCAGTAGCGATTGTGAAATGGAAAGGCAGTGCATCAATTCATTTGAAGATTCCCAACAGCCCGAAACCCGAAAAGAGAAGCAACATGCCGAAAGCAACGAAAGAAAAAAAAAACATAATAAGCCCCATCGTGGCGAAGTGAAAGCAAAATTGAGAATCAGTTTGAAGACTAAAGGGTCTGTTGTTTGTGCCAACCTATATTCGCAATACGTAAACGTAAACTATAGTCGCAAATCCATGCCATGTTCTTGTAGCCCCGCGCGGAGAAGAGTGCGGGGTAAGTGGCAAGGGTGGAGGAGCTGTTGTTTGCTATTCATTTTGATTGAATCGAATTAGGACTTAACTTTTTTATTGCTGATTAAATTGGCTGGTGCACCCCTGCTTTGGGTCACGAAACAGCGCAAATTTGTTCGTTCCTGCAGCAACCTACGAGCTTATGTTGAAGTCAATTGCATGTTGGGCTTTAGTCTAGGCCCTGAAGCTACACACACATACATATATTACATATATTTCACGTCTAGTATTTGGCAGGAATTTCTGCACCACAGTTGTATGAATAATCGAATGATGATAATATGCAATATACCAATAAATCAAGCGAATATTTACCTAATTTTTCAGAAATATACTTGTTCAGCGAAGGAAGAAGTTCAGGGCTCAACTTTAACCATTCAAATTAAACTTTTGGTACTATGGAGAATATCTGAATATACTTAATTCTTTAAGAATAAGTTGTAATTACTTATTGTCAATATTAGTTATTAATTAAAAATGTTGTATGTATTTTTATGTTATAGATTATACTTACTTGTAGTTATAAAAGAGTGATCGCGACTGTGGTTCTCTAATATCTCTACATCGCCAATGCAATCTCCTGGTCCGAAGATTAACTCCCCTCGCGTCTAGAAATAGAAATAATACACCATTATACATATATTTTTTTTAGGCCTTTTTTACGGCTTACAGTATTTTCTGATTGAGTTCTCTCCTCAACTTCTCCGCTAATAATGAAAAATATCGTTATTGGGTGATCTTCCTGTCTCATAATTGTGCGTCCCGCATTAAGAGACATAAATTTGGTAACGGGTACCAAGCAAGCCCGCAATTTCTACAGAAAACAAAAGGGTTTTGAAACTGAGATTGATTTCGTTCAAATGAATCGTATACTAACAGGAGGCAAGCACGAAAAGCATCTGAGTCCTTCAAACAAAACGCACAATTTCTTTTGATCAGCCACTGTTCGGAACTTAGGTGGAGTACGTATGAGGGATTTATCCTGCAAATACAAATTTTATTCAGCATACCACGCGCTTCGAGTTTTCAATAGAGTAACAAAAAATTATGGTTATACTTAAATTCTCACCACCGTTGTCAGAATTCCCATTTTCTTCTTCGTCCTTACTAATAGAGCAATGTTTCTCTTGGCATTAGATGATATTTTGTGATCGTCGATTCCATCGGCATCAAGCCAGTTACTGTTTACAATGACTTCACGAACGACCTTTTTAAGCAATGCTTTAAGAGAATTCTTTTTCTTGGCCACTTCTGCATACTTTTGACGTCTCCACATGTCATGAACAACTTTAAATACAACGTTACACAAGAAAAATACTGAAAACAAGTAACATAAGTACAATAAACAAAAAAGTATGTTTTATAGTTTCATGTTTTATTATTTCTTGACAATAATCTCTAAAAAGAAACAAAATTAACCAATTTTTTGTTTTATTCAAATATTAGCGGCTAACGAATAGTAATTTATCGATTTTACTATTGGCGTAACGTATTTCATTTCAAATATAAAAATATCGATAAGTCAATTACTCGATAAAAATACAGAATACTGGGAATTGACAAGCGCAAAATGAATAAATTAATATAATAAATATAATTGATTTATATGAATATATTTTTATATTTTATATAATAAATGATTTCTATCATCATTATCTTTATGAATGATTTCAGAGGAGCAAAATTTGAATTTCGCGCCAATTCATACTTGCGCATTAAGACGACAGCAAAGAAAAAGACATCAGCTGGCCCGCTGGAAGCGAACGCGTTGTTGTGTGAATGGTTTAAGGTTATTTCAAATTTATTGGTTTTCGTTGGTGATCGTGTTTTAAAATTTCCGTTTTAATTAATTAGAGAAATTTCCTATTTAATTGTTAAAACTTTAAAATATATGCAATTTTAAATGCTGAATGTGCTAAAATTAAAAGTGCTGACTGGAAAGTATAAAATAAAATGGAAACAACTATATTTAGTAATAGTTGTTTAATTTATTCAAATGTGTTAATATAAGCTTTCACCATTTTAGTTACCAAGTCGCTCTGCAAAGATGGTACCTAAAGTTGTTATGATGTTCGCAGTGACAGTTTTCATTGCAATAATAGTGCAGGTTTTACCCTTGTTTAAAAAACTAAACCTGATCAACGAAGCAGAGCATCTTCAGAAGCGACTGCCGACTTATGCGATCCATACGCCCTCTCGAGAAATTCACTTGATGCACATAATAAATATCTTAACAAAATTTGGCTATAAACGAGTGGAGTTAGACGAAGGCAAATGGGACTTGTTGTGGTCACATCACTACCCATATCGACAGATACCGAACTTAAACCATCTTGGAACTCACCAATTGGTCAATCATTTTCCCGGCTGTGGCTATTTGACAAATAAAGTAAATTTGAGTACGACGCGGCTGCCATTTTTGCCTCGTGCATTCGGTCTGCCAAGTCAGAAGGAAGAATTCCTGGAGTATGCTGCAGCGCACCCAGATGCACTTTTTGTAGAGAAAAACAATAGGCACCGGCACATACGTATTCGGGCACCCAACGATATTAATCTCCATTCCATTGACTCCTTTGTGCAAGAGTTCATCCAGAAACCATTCCTGGTTGATGGCCATAAGTTCGATATCGGCGTATATGTTGTGATTACTTCTATTAACCCATTGCGAGTATATATCTACACTGGCGACGTTATGTTCCGCTACTGTCCAGTCAAATATTATCCATTTGATACCGATAACGTGGATAAGTATGTTGTAGGCGACAACTTTTTGCCTACTTGGAAGATTCCATCGTTGCGTAAATATTTTGATACTTATGGAGGCAGTATGCGTGCCGCATTTGAAGCGTATGTCCGTGATCAATCTATGGATCCCTCGAAAATATGGCCACAAGTCGAAAGTATAATTCGAACGACTATTTTAGCAAAGGAACGGAATATTACTGACGTATTGGCTTCGTATAAGACTCATAATTTCTTCGAATTGTTTCGATTCGATATGTTCATTGACGAAGACCTCAAGGTTTATTTAATGGAAGCCAACATGTCACCAAACCTCTCTTCAGTACACTTTAAGCGTAACGCTCTGATTTACGAACAAGTTATCTATAGCCTCTTCAACCTAGTTGGCATTCTTCCTGTTAGTGAATATGGAAATAGACGTGCCATGTAAGTTATAGTTGTCACTTTTCCTAGATGAAATTTATCAAACATTATTAAACTGTCTTTGCAGATCTTTCGAAATGGTAACGGCTAATAAGAGCCTGGTCACTTCACTGAATAAGTGTGAGAGCTTCAACTGTGAGAAGTCGTGCAATCGAGACGAGTGCGACCTGTGCCTGCCGTGTATAAATGGAACTGAATACGATTGGTTAGTGAGAGCACACGAGGAGCATCTGCATCGTGTTGATATGAAACGAATCTTTCCCCAGCCAATAGTAAGATACAAAATTCAAAATAATTAAATATTTTTTTAATTATTATATTCTTCTTCCAGTACGATCTTCAGAGCTACGATATTGATTTGGAAACGAAAAACATGTCAAAACGAAATGCTTTGATGTCTCGTTGGTTTTACGAAAAATGCAAATACGACAGAAATTGGTGTACATAAATGAACATTCCGCGAATTGACAGTAAAACTTTTTAGAAAGTGTACTCTTGACCAATGTAATTGCCCAGTTGATCAGTTTATTTTTCGTCCTTCCTTGGCTTGGATTGGTAATGGTAAATCGTTTGTAAGTCTTAGTTATTCAGTTTTCGTGTTTTATAAGAATAAGAGGCTTGACTACTTATATTACCTATAAATATGCATTGTATTTTTCATGGGGGTGGTATTTTGTTATTGTATTACGAATTTTTATAAATAAAATGTAGAGGCGAACCTTTTTATTGCACAGATTAAAATTATGAAATCACTCTAAATATTAATTAAAATAAAATTTGACAAACAGCATTTGAACTTCGCGCCAATTGACGCATGCGCATTGAACGATTGCAAAGAAGAAGACATCAGCTGTCCCACTGGAAGCGAACGCGTTGTTGTGTGAATGGTTTTGGGTTTAGAAATTTATTGCTTTTCGTTGGTGATCGTGTTTTAAATGTTCCGTTTAAATTAGTTAAAGCTATTTTGAATTTACTTCGTAGAACATAAAAATGGAAGCAAATCTTAATTCACAAACTGCTGAAAACAAAAATGATGACTATAAAGTATGAAATTGAAAAGGAAAAAACTATTGTTGGTTTAATTTATAAAGGCAATATCAACTTTCACCTTTTCAGTTATCAAGTAGCGCCGCCAAGAAGACGGAACCTAAGGTGGCCACAGTTCCTCTTCGAGCAGTTATGATATTTCTAGCGGCGACAGTAGTCACTGCCATCGTAGTGGAGCTTTTACCACACTACACAAAAGTATTCAATAAACAAAACATGAGCAACGCGACAGATCATCTTCAGGTGCGACGACCTACTTATGCGATCAGTACCGAAGGCCCTGGAGAAGATCACTTGGTGCACATAGTGAATGTCTTAACAAAATTTGGCTACAATCGAGTGGAATTAGACGACGGAAAATGGGACTTATTGTGGTCACACGATTACCCATATCCCCAGATTCCGAATTTAAAGAATCTCGGACCTCATCAAATGGTCAATCATTTTCCCGGCTGTGGATACTTGACCAATAAAGTCGACTTGTGCACAACACGGCTGCCCTTTTTGCCACGTGCATTCCGCCTACCAAGTCAGAGGGAAGAATTCCTGGAATATGCTGCGGCACACCCAGAAGCACTATTTGTGGAGAAGCACAATAGGCACCGGCACATTCATGTTCGGGCACCCAACGATATTAATCTCTATTCCAATGACTCGTTTGTGCAAGAGTTTATCCAGAAGCCCTTCCTGGTCGATGGCCATAAGTTCGATATCGGTGTATACGTTGTGATTACTTCTATTAACCCATTGCGAGTATATATCTACACTGGCGACGTTCTCTTCCGCTACTGTCCCGTCAAGTATTATCCATTTGATGCCGAGAACTTGGACAAGTATGTTGTGGGTGACAACTATCTGCCCACGTGGGAGGTTCCAACGTTGCGTAAATATTATAACACCTTTGGCGGCAGTATGCGTGCCGCCTTCGAGGCGTATGTTCGTGATCAATCTATGGATCCCTCGAAAATATGGCCACAAGTCGAAAGTATAATTCGCACGACCATTTTAGCAAAGGAACGGGATATTATTAGCAGTTTGCATTCGTATAAAACACATAACTTCTTCGAATTGCTTCGTTTCGATCTGTTCATTGACGAAGACCTCAAGGTTTATTTAATGGAAGCCAACATGTCACCAAATCTCTCCTCAGCACACTTTAAGCCCAACTCTCTACTTTACGAGCAAGTTATCTATAGCGCCTTCAACCTAGTTGGTATTCTTCCTGTGAGCGATTTGGGAAATAGACGTGCCATGTAAGTTTCAGTTGGTAGTTATGCCAGATGAATTCTATTAAATATTATTTAACTGTCTTTGCAGATCTTCCGAAATGGTGACGGCTGATAAGAATCTTGTAACCTCACTGAACAAGTGTGTGACCTACAACTGTGATAAGTCCTGCAATCGAGACGAGTGCGACCTGTGCCTGCCGTGTATGAGTGGAACTCAATACGATTGGTTAGTGAGGGCCCACGAGGAGCATCTCCATCGCGTTGATATGAAACGAATCTTTCCCCAGCCCATAGTAAGTTTTAAGATTTAAAATAATTAAATATTGTTTTAATTGTTATATTCTGCTTCCAGGACAATATTCAGAGATACGATATTGACTTGGAAACCAAAAATATGTCAACACGAAATGCTTTGATGTCTCGTTGGTTTTACGATAAATGCAGATACGATAGGAATTGGTGTTCATAAATGAAGATTTCAAATTGCCAGTAAATCTTTTTAGAAAGTGTTGTATTGGCCAATTTATGTAATAAGTTTGCCCAGTTGATCAGTTTCTTCTTCGTCCTTCCACAGTTCGAATTATGTAAATTTAGTCGAACCTTAAGAACAGAGGCTAGAATACTAATTTTATTTATCTATAAATCTGTATTGTATATAATGTTGATGGTAACTTGTACCGTATGTCAAAGAGATGTTGAAAATATTTAAATTCTCAAAATATTAATAGAACTAAAACCTGACAAACCACAAAAAAATAAAAAAACAATAATAAATAACAGAAAGTGTTTTGTTCTTGTTTATGATCCGATCAACCAAGATTTTAAATGCATAAGATGCACATCTAACGCAATTCTGATCATATCAAGGTCGTAAATTACTTATCTAGTACATAATATATATAACATAAGTATATGGTGTAAATATGCATATAAGAAGAACATAAAAATTACATAACTTTGTCTGGACAACCGTTAATTATCAACTGCAGCCCGATGCAGCCTCGTATGCACCTCAGTTGCATGTGTGTGTGTGTCTGGATGTGCCCATGGACGACGTTAGGTTAAATGCTTTTACAGATAAAAGATCTGGAATGGCGAATGCGAAAACTTGTTGCACAGCTTGGTTGCCGGCCCGTTGACGCTCGTTGACTAACACTTTTCTTAGCCCGCTGGCAATTGCGTTCATGTAGCATAATTTTCAATGGCAATACGTTCTCGCAGCTCTCGGGGTCAGCTAACGGATAACGGAGACATGGCATTGAAATTGATCCTAGCTATAAAAATCGTAGCGCCGATTAATGAACATGGTATAGTTGATAGACTCAACCACTCAAAAGGGACGCTGCACTCAAGATTCACACAAAGACACCAAGATACGAGTAAGTGAAACTTATCTGTGAAAGAGTCTTTAAATATTTTAATTTTTGGAAAGAATGCAGGTGTTAAATGCAGGCTAAGCGATCATATAACGTAAGGCAAAAAAATATATACATAAATATTGATCGAGCTACCAAACATTCTTGAGTTTGGCAGATTTTTTCGCATAGGATCTTGGAGGTAAACAAATTAGGATACTCGTATCTCAAATTACCAAGGTGAATGCGCTAATTAAGTATGTGAACGGACGAGAACGAGAGTCACTCAGTCAGTGATGAATATTCTGATATGCGCAGAGTTAACAGGTGCAGGCAGCACAAGGAAGTGCGTAAACAGTAAACAGGTGCAAATACTTTACACTCTGTGATATTTTTTGCCATGGGCGATCGCAATTAACGCAAATGATATATAAAACAAGCAAAAGTGCGCTAGTCCAGATAGACGACGATCGACTAGTAGATAGCCTAGCCCAAGCCTCGCCTGGACTGGGCAGGGCAGGGCTGGACTGGATGGCAATGCGGATACTTGGTGGGGATTAACATGCAGCTTAATCTGTCTCTGGAGCCAAGTCAACTCAAATGGGCTCATAAACCACTTTATTATTTACTTTTGCCCATTTAACCGGTACAGGGTATAATTAGTGTAGATTTGAGCATGAGAAATGCAGGCACGTACACACACATATCCTATGCTCCTATGCTTGAACGGATTTCCCACTACATACATGCACAAATGGTATGAACACGTATGCACGTAGTACGTATGTGATGCTTCTTATTCAAAGAGCTCAAAACAAGATTGCGAACAAAATGCAAATGAAATATGCGCCGGCATTAAGAGCGAAATTACAAAATCAGAAGGAGTGCAGCAGGGAGAGCACTGTGTCCGAGTCGAGCTTGGCTTGGCCGGGCCTGGCTTGGTCGGGCCATTTCCTGGCGTTTGGAACGGGTTTCGTTTGGCGGCGGTTACAATTAGCGGCTATTTAAATTGCCGCACATGAGCCGCTATTAATTACAAAAATGATGGGACCGCGCAGCCGAATCGCAGAAAAAGTTGTTTATTGCGACTTTTCAGAATTGTGCAGGCCAAGGCAGGCAAAGTCGGCAGAAGGCCGGGAGACCGTTAAGCGGAAACTTAAATGTCTCTTGCGTAACTTGCGAGAGTGAGCAAACGCACACAAAATGAATCCCGAAGATAGCGATATCATCTAAGTAATTCAAAGTTACCAGAGAGGGACTGAGAGCAGGGCCGCAGCAAGGGTGTCAAAGGCATTTGGGCTAAACCTCTTGAGGGCCCACTTTGTAGTATGTATGTATATATTTGGTTTATTAATCTTTCACAAAATCAAGAAACCTAACGTTATATCTAATTTTTCCCGCGAGTGTATTTTGGCAGGATCATATATATTGTATATTTTGAAAAATCTATATTTCGGGCCCTCCTATACACGATTTATATACTATTAGTATTGTCAGTTAATTTAATCAATCTTACTCCATTCGCAATTATTACACCCATTACCCATAAAGTAAAAGAATATTATAACAGGTTTGCCGAAAATGTATGTAAAAGTTTATACTATACATATATATTCTTGTTCAGTATCAAATGCGTTCGACTTAGCTCTTTCCGTGCTTTTAAACGTCAAGACCTGAGCTATTTTTTATGTTTACTACAGACACCTAATGTGGTATAAAGTTCTTTGGCCTTGGCCCCTGTCAGCCGTGGGCCCTTGTGCGCCGCACACCCTGCATACGCCTAACTACGGGCCTGCATGTGAGCTCAGAGTGAGAAAGAATTAATCGTTTACCTACTTAGACCTTTCTTCGTAGACAACCGAAAATATACGAGTATTCAAATGCCCGAATCGAGGCCTTCGCTTGTCCGATCGACAGATTGCGCACTACTTTTTCTTTTCCCATGACACTGGACGGATTTTGCGTTTATGGCCAAATCGTACAAATGGCTAAACGGTGGACAGACAGACAGACAGACTGGGAGACGGACAGGGACAAACAAACAGCTAATGCACAGAGACAACAGCCTCTAAATGTCGAACAGAGTCAGCGATAAATTCAGCTTCTTGATTAGCTGTTAGGGCAATAAATCCATCGCTTCACACCGCCGCCACAAATAATTGCCGACAAAGCATCTTCCCCTCTCTCTCTCTCACTCTCTTACTCACTTGCTTTTCTCGCTATCTCTTCTCTCTGTCGCGGGGGGAGGAAGTCTTAGACTAAAGTCTGTTCGATTCGAGTATTCCACATTTAACATTTAGCAGCAGCGGCAGCAACAGCAACAGCAACAGCCAACATTGGCGACTTCGCCTGAATAAGAATGTTTTCTAGACAATATTTTATCAAGACTGACATTTCCTCGTGTAGCTCCGATTATGGGTTGGGTAGCTAGCGACGCGTCGCCGGCTGCAGAGCTCTCGGCTCGGCTTCGCTTTGAGTAGGTCCTAATGCTGCCCATGTGTATTCGGATCCATTGGTACATTGATGTTGACGTTGACGTATCTTACCTGATATCGGTTTGCAAAAAGCATACGACGCTTCTTGACCATGCGATTCCAACTCGAAGACAACGCGACATTGCGACGACGACGACGACGGCGCAACGATGATGACGACGTTTTTATATACACATACATGCACATATTTTAGCTAATTTGGCCAATTGTTGCGGTGTGAACGCAGCTTAGGCCAAAGAGCGAGCGACACGAGTCTCAATAGATTTTCATAAAACAAAAAAAGCGAGAATGCTTTCGCGAAGCGACTCTGTCTGCACTCGACGCTGAGATACGCTGTATATTGCATGTATGCATGTGTGTGTGTGTGTGTGTGTGTGTACAGTGTGCACACATTAACATAAACATTGTGCAAACAGCGCACGCTGTGCGATTAATTGTTGCTCTACCACAGCGCAGCTCCTCCCCCCGCACTCCGTAGACACTCCAATGAAAATTGTTGTCTAACTACTGTGTTTATTTTCCGATCAGGTTTTTGGGTTAGATAAAGCGTCGGACATGAGGTCGGAAAAGTTCCTGTCTTTTACGACTTTAGTAAAACAACATGGCTTGAGGTTTTGTAGATCTTGACCTAAATACAAATATTCTACTGCGTTCTTGGTAAACAAATGAGTTAGTAAATAATTCTCTTGGGCTGGAATGCTCAAATAAAACATTAAGGAAGGAGAGTGAGAGATTTGCATCAAAACTATTGCTTAAACACTTATTTTAAATATCGATATGCAGTTGATATCGGCTGTTGTACCATCTCCTTGATAATCTGGTTTTAAAAAAAAATAAAGAGTGAGTGGGTTTTATATAAAGAATGAATGACAAGATTTATAAGTGAATCTACTGATTATAAGCCTGTGTGTTTTTTTATAAAAAGGGAATGCTATGATTAATTAGTGAATCTACTGATTTTCAGCCTGTTTATTGTTTTTCTGAAGAGATGACTGAGTTGTGGAAGGGAAATCAAACTACTGAGACACATCTGGCAACCCTACGGAGTGACCTGAAGCTCTCTCGTCGGTTTTTTAATTCAGATTATACATATATAAATACAATAGATTATTATATACTCGTTTGTTTACAGGTAGGTAGCACATACATATATCATTCAATTGCTTTCATTTATTATTTGCAATATATAGATTCCAGAAGATCGATTAAATGCGAAACAAAAGAGAAAGTCAAGAAAAACAAAAAGGCTGCACGTGCACTAGCACTCGCATTCGAAAATACTTCCTGGCAGGCAAAGAGAAACAGACTGTGCTGCCTAGCCAACCCAACGTTGCCTTGCTTGCTCCCTACCCTGTGGCACCCACATCCCACCCTGCCCCAGGCACCCCCTAGTAGGGCCACTTGGCACAGCAAACATTTGCCTATTGACAGAATATTGACAGAAGCTATTTCACTTTTCGGGCGCCGCGCCACGCCTCGCCGGCTTTGCATGCTGCTTGTCCCATGACAGACATGCCGTCGACGTCGACGTCAGCGTCGACAGAGGCGTCGTCGTCGTCGTATACAGCGACTTACGCAGCAAAAGGCGCTGCGGCCATCGTCTGAGGAGAGCCGAACAGGGTTTCCGTCCGTGCCAAAAGTTTTGACTGCAATTCAATAAACAAACGGGATCATTAAATATTCCGCTCGCCTCGCAGTGCAGTTCTCAAGACGCCGCTGTCGGCAGAGGCAGAGGCAGCGAAGTCGGCGGCAGAGGCAAATGCAAATGGATTTTAATAAGCGATAGGAGGCGGCCAAGTTGGCCAAATTCGGCAGCTCTCTCCGCCTGCTCAGGCTGCTCAGCGTGCTCGGCGTGCTCTCTGCCGATGACTCTATAGCGCCGTCTAAGGTGTTTAAATGAATGTTGCCAGGATACAGGTGCCAGGTGAGGCCATTTTGTTATTTTTATTTACTTTGACAGTCAGCACGTGAAACGCAAAGCAAACGCTGCGCCGCGCCGCGTCGCCGCCATCGCCGGGAGTCGGGTCGGTCGGGTCAGAAGGGTCGGTCGTGTCTATATGTGTATATGTATGTATGGTAAATAAATATTTGCCTATGCACTTGTACTTGGAACAGTTTCATACAGTAATCTAGCCAAAGTTCGCCGAATGCACAACTCATTTTCAGTTGGTCTGAGTCGGTCAACGACAGATGGTTGATGTGGCCAACAACAGCAGGCACAACAATTGTGAATCGGTTCGTTCGATTGTGAATTGCCCAATCTGGTCATCTCGCATTGCTCTCGCCTCTCTACGTCGCAATGAAGCCGTTCACGAATTTCAATTACAACTTCTCGCCGGGACGCGAACGTCACCCAAGTGCCGGAACTATTGTGAAATATCGTGTCCTGCCCCACTGGCTCATGCACCCGAAATCATAATCCTTAGCTTCAGACAGACGCCTACTTTAGCAAGTTGGCAGCAGCAGCGAGGTGAGTTCAAGTAGTTTGTATAATAAATAACTTACATTCCTCATACATAACATCATCTTATGTTAACTATCCAATATCCTTAATGACTTGAAGGAATCTCAATTTTTGTTTTGGAATTCATGACAATTTCGGGCACCTGCACCAGGTTCGTGCTGGGTCTTTTGTGACCCAGTCAAATTATCGCCTGCGTTAAATAAAGTGAGTGCGGTAATTTAACAACTTTGCCAAGAATTCGCTGAGGATTTTCGCGGCTCTTGTTCTCATGCCTGCAGATGGAACGCAGCACGCGAGGGAGGCACTTGAAGTCATTCAACTTGAATCTGATAAGCACAACTACAACATATTACATACAGCAATTGTCTATGGGGAAACCTTTAACTTGATTGGGTTGCTTGTAGTTCTGATATACAAACATACGCATCACTTATTCTTGGGAATTATTAATAACAGAGTCAATGTCCTTTACCAGGCCAGGTAAAATTCAAATTTCCACCTCCTTGGCAAATCGAAAATAAAGGAAACACATGCACATGTTTTGAGGAGTGTGGACTATATGAGGCATTCTACAAGTTTACTTGTAAATAGCCAAGTGGGTGTTGTGCTGCCACTTTGTTTTCCTCTTCGATTCGTTTCGTTTGGCTTTCTTTTCTGGTAAGAGAATTCAATTTTCAAAAGGTGTGCAGATGCATAAAGGTGTTAGGCAAAAAGCTAGCAATGCTAGGAAGAAACTTATAAAACATATGTACGTATATACTATTTCTTTATGTACATTCATGTATTTATATATTTATATTTGAGTTAAGAATCCTCGAAACATTCTAACTCATGCACGAACCATTTCTTGACATGTTGGAAAATATGATTAATTGTATAGCGTGCATAATCAAACGATAATTAAACTTGCCATAAAAGTGTGGTAAACGTGGGGACCTTGAAAAGCATATATACATATATAAACACATATATATTCACAAGACGTTTATATAAAATTGATTTCTGAATTCTGAAATTGTATGAAACGAATTCCTAGCAATTAAATGTACAAATATACGAGAATCCAATTACAAAATTAACATTATATCATGTACAAATTGAGAATTATGCATATTTATACATGTGCATGACCCCGATTTGTGGCAATTGTGGCCTAGTGGCATTTCTTGTAGCCGCGGCGCACGCAAATCAAAGCGAAAGTACTCATAAGTGTCATTAAAGTTGAATTTGAATTTCAAGTGTCGGTCACTCGGTCCACTTGCGTGAACAAAGGAATAAAGTTAAGGCAAACAAGTAATAATTAAACATTCCCGCGTGCTCACACTCTCTCTTTTAGGCAACTCTCCACATCCCACTCTCTCTCTCTCTCTCTCTCTCTCTCTCCTTCTCTCTCTTCCGGTCTTAGTCTCTTTGTTTTTTGGAAATAGCCTGGCATGCAAATGAAACCTCAACAAGTCAGCCCCATCGCAATCCCGGAAACCCAAACACAACGCCAAGTTTGCTACCCTGGGAAAACATGTGGAAAACTCTTTAGGTTTTTTTTTTATTGTATTTCAGCAGCAACTAGAGTCGGATACGAATGAATATGTGGAGCAGGCAACGCAATATTTATACTCGGAACCTCGGGGAGCCATGGTCGGCCTTTAGGCCCGAATTCATAAATTTCAGCCACAATTAATGGAAAGTCCAGTGTCCTGTGTTTTGACCAGCAGTGGTAACCATGGTACCCAGAGAGGTCACTAAAAGAACTTGCATACGAATAGCGTTAGAAGGTTTCATTGTACAATTCCCGTCAATTTGCATAAATCAAATTGAGAATATTTCAAAAGAAGAACTTTAACTCTCTTCACGCTTCTTCTTGCCACTTCCTCTATTGTTGCCCCATCTACGTTTGCAACGATTCGAGTTCCCGTTTGCTAATGTCTCACTTGAAGGCCAAGGTATTTAATCATTTCTATTTCAGGCTAATATTTTATTATTTCCAATAAAAAAGTCTAATATATACTCACGAAATATGCAATATATATTCGCGTGAAGCCTCGACAGAACTGTGAGCTGGGGGTATATTAGCATTATGGCCATCCTTGGTCAGCTTTCGAGCTGTTCTTGAGTAAGCGATTAATTTGAATTTCCACCAACTGCGAAAGCCATGGCCATTCCAAGTTCCAGTCTCTGCGATAGCCAGCCAGCGCACGCTACCTGTTTGTATTCCAAGACTAGAAGTAACTACTCAACGGACCCAACCAGTTGGTGGCTCGCCAGCTCGGGTCACTCGTATGCAAATCAAATCGCAGTCCTTTAGACGTGGTCAAGACTCTGGCTTAAATAGTGTTTCGTGCGGGTGTGTGCAACAAAAGTTTTTTCAGTCTGTTCCTTGCTTCTGAAAATTATACTACCATTTGTTCTTCCGTCGAATGCAGAATATGCAATGAATAAAATAAGTGAATGTTGCTATAAATGTTTTTAAATGTTGATGAAAGTTTACACAAAGTTCGGTGGTAGAAAGCCCTGCCTTATGATTCAACTAATTAAAATGACTATGCTTGTAGCAAAGTTAAAACATTGCAGTGTGACGAGATATCCAATCAATAAAGTACGTATAGAAGCTCATTTTATTCCTACAGTATTCACAAAATGTTTAAGCTAGAATTTCCCATACGTGGCTCACAATAACAAATAAAATAAGTATTAATGAAAAAAGACACTCAAGTAGAAAGACTTTCAAGTAAATAAGTATAAAGAAGACATTACATTTTGCTTAGTTATAGTTCGTAGTGTGGCAATGATATTGGAAACTTGAAGAGTTAAAGGACATTCCAATCGCTTCACTCGTTTGCTTCGCTCACTTGAAACGATTTAAACTCCAATCAACGCAAGATATATACTAAAGATAGATTGACGACCGGTAATCATGCACATCAACTTTAATTACTTATAACCAAGTGATGGGGAACTGCTTGAATTCTTTTTTCTACTGTCAATTGCTTTGTCTCCCGTTTCTCTCATTCATTACTTGAGCCTTTCTTTCTCTAACCACAGTCACTTTAGAGTTTTATCGATTACAGTGAAATTAGTTCAAACAAGTTCAGTTGGATATATATAGGTTCGTAAATACATATGAGGTTTAATGCCTTCACAAAGGGCAGGTACACTATAATCTAAGTTTGTACTTCCTGTTAAGTTACTGCGTACACTGCATACCCCTTCTATGGCATTGATATGTACAGGGTATAAATAGGGAAAGAACCTCCATTAAGCTTAAAATACTCCTGGAGGCATATTGTGTTGACTATCATTCGTGCTTAAATGCCTCATACTAGAATCCATGAATTGCATCTACCCAAAATTACCCAAGTCGACTCATACACACACACACACACATCGAAGTACTTGCACGTATGTGGTTGGTATTCCCAAACAATACGAGTAATTAACCTAAATCTAAATACCATTTACCTTCGTGTTATTCGGGTAGATAGATAAAGAATGTGGAGCTTGAATTAGGTGAATAGTTTGCCGTTGGGTTGGGGCAAACTTAAGGGAAGTACGCCAATGCAGATATTTATATCTCTTCAGAAAAGGTGCCAAAATCCAAATTTGTAAATTGAAACCCTTTCGCTGAGATCGCGTGAGCCTTGCACTCTGTACATTGCATGCCAAAAGTACTCATATTAACACGACAATGTGCAACATTGAGTCCACAAAGGAAAACCGCAGCCACAGCCCAATAATAAATTTACTCATATAATATATAAACATAACAAAGATATTTTAAAGTGTTTGTACATATTTAAGCCAACCAAGTTTCACTGATTTAACAAATTTCTTAAAGTGAAAAAGGAATTTTTAAATATTGAAATCCCATTAAAGAAACCATTTGGACTTTGAATTCCATGAATTGATTTATGCATACAGATGAATGTCAAGATAGTTTGGTAATTCCCAGTATGGAAATAATTTCCCTATAGTCAACACACCTAATCACAGCTTGTTATTCAGTTCACTCCATTCCTACCTCATCCCTCCGTACTTAAATGGTCAGATACATGTACTAATACATTGCATAGTTAGTACATGCGTATACATTTGCATACTAATGCACATAAGTATATACATTTTCCACTTTTCACTTCCCATTTTCCTGTTTTCCCAGCCGCTAATTGACTTTTGAATAATTCATACGCGTTTTAACAGGAATCGCTGTGAAATATTATTAGAGATTCAGAGCCGATGACATGCCAGTGTTATTATCGCATCAAGTGCTGCAATCGGATACACCCCTTGATTAATCAAGCACTATTTTATCATTAAAATATATCCAAGCAATTGTTTATCCTTAACTTAATACATTCTAATACATCTATGGAAAGTATGCATATTAATTGATATCGATAAAATCGAATCGAACTATGTTCAGGGTTTATTTACAGTGAGTCACAAAGGTCACCATGCAACGCGCTGGGTGTGGGTGTGGGCGGCCACATCGGGCTTTATCAAGGTCAGGTCGTTAGCGGCGTTAGATTATTGTCACAACTCCAATAGAATCGACGGGCAATTGTTCTAGGCCAATGGCAGCCATTAAGTCGATAGCCGGATAGGTCTGTCTGTGTGTGTGTGTGTGTGTATTAGAGCCAGGGTCAAGCAAGGGTCGGCCCTTCGGAGACAGCAAACATTACTTTAGTCGTTCATATTCCCAGCCATAACAATTGCAGGATGTTATGGCTAGATGGTTAGACCTAACATGACATCAACTACTTAGGTCTCCCCTGGCTCGTCCCCCACAGACGTGACCAATAAAAAGTGGGAAAGTATGTCACAAAGTGGACCTCCACAGCTTGCGCTCTTCTTCCAGTGTTCTCGACTGCAGCCTGTTTTTATTTTCGTTCTTCTACGTCTTTTGTTACCTTTTTTTGGACTTTGCCTAAAGTGAATTTCCTAGTTGCATTTTGGCTATGCCAATATTTATCTGCTTCGACATCAATTGAATAGTTTTTTTTTCCTTATTCCGTATGGAGGTTAATATGAGAAATGAGTTCAACATCTGCGCGTTTTACTGGTTTTGGGTTTGGGCTTGGGCCTTTGGTAAACCCGTTTAGGTTGCCGCCCTCGTTGCATTTTTTTCTCTCCTGTGTACAAATAATCTGAAGTCAGTTAACAGCGACAACGTAAAAATGTTTCTCTAAATATCGAGGCACTGCATTAGATGCAGGCCACCAGATAAAAGGCGAGAGTACAAAAAGTCGACTATGTGCACGTATGTGGTACATGCATAAAACATGATCGTACAATGATGCGAACCACATAGTACGAGTGCTCGTAGTAGGGGGCATCCCTATTGAGGTTGAGGCAGCAAGTAACCCCAATGCTATATTGGAGTATATCTCTTAACGATCCTCAACTCTTAAGTAATCAGTCAGATCAACTATCTCACAATTATAAACGACCTTGGCTCCTACAGCTTTTACACCAGTTATGCATATTTATAGATCATATCTAGCGCAGTTGACAAATTAAACTAGTCGTCTTATACGGTTTTATTTATAGTAGCCGGCTCTGGTAAATACATCTGTGTAAACGGAAAGAAACAATATATTTTTAATGGCAAAAGTTTCCTTCTATTTTCGTGGCAATCTCTGTACCGCACATTGTTGCAGCATGCGCTGTACTCGCACACATATTTATAGATGCAAAATTGCGCTCTTAACGCCAACATCCTGAGACACATTATATGCATATAATGCACAGACACACGGGAGCAGGGGATCGTGCAGTTGATCGTGCGGCTTAAGGTTGATCGGGCGAACAAAGAGAGCGCAGAACGCGGCCAAAGAGCAAGAGAGCACTTGGAAGAGCGACTTTGCAACGAAGTTCCGAGCGATAAACCGGCTTTTCACTTCTGTCGTACGATCGTTCTCTCCACGTTGGGGCTCGGCTTACCTGGCGCTCCGCCAGCGTCGCTGTCGACGTCGGCGTCGAACGAGCTCAGCTGCAGCTCCGAATACGTCTTTATGCTCGATTTGCTTCCAGTACCATTTCAACAACGACGCGGAACACAACAATCAGATCGATGTCAGGCGCATAGTGAAGACTTGCACACACACACATACACTTACGTACACACATATCTATTTACCGAGCCTGCTCGGTATCTGCCAAGTAATTCAATCTGGTTGCGAATTAACCCGAGTATATTATTTCCCTCTCTATATACTCTTGCCACTTGGTATTTGAATTCATGAATATCTGAAAGTGTTGTGCAGTGAATGAAAGTGAATTTCATTATTATCCGAAAGTCTCATAGTTATTTCCATAATATGTTTATGTATGTGATGCAAAATGGAAACTGTAATCAGTGCAGATAGGTTTCGTTTCGAGATACTATACGATTTGCCGTTGTCGGAAGCGAAATTCGCGCGTCATATCGGTTATTGGCATTAGAAACCTAAGAACGAACACGCAGTGCTCTCAAGTGATGTGACCGACTCTAATCCGATTTGCTTGATCTGCCAACAAGGTCGTTTGGGGTCCGCTGAACCGGTAAACGGACCGCCACTGCTGCCGCTGCTACCTACCTAACATAGTAGGCTACTCGCTCGATACGCGCAGAAAGATCTATCGAACTTGAATTAATTACCTGCTCTCCTTTTTTATAAATCGCTGCAGTCCCTTTTGCGTGAGTGCCGTTTCCCAATTGAAGCTAAAAAACTCCACTTCAAAGTATTAAGTGAATAACGCAACACATGAGAGACAGAGAGACTAAATACCAATTTAGTGAAGCGAAAATGTTTGTAATTTAGAACAGATTAAGCAGATTACTCGCTTCATCGGTGGTTTTGTGCACTTGACTATAAGAACTCAATACGTGTCTGACGATGTCGGAAACCTGATACGATACACACAATACATACTCCGGAGGGATGTTGCAGAAAGACTCAACGAATCATTTCACAGCCTCCACTTAGGAACAAGCACAGCTGACCTGTTTTTCGGATTTTTCAACAGACTTTGTTTCTTACGCACAAAAGGTACTTACTCTATAAGGAATTCCAATGTAATTTACGTATTCTATTCAATCTGTGGATATCATGTGACAAGGTACATAGGCAGTTTTACCTACTGTACGTACTTCAATTGTCTTAAGATTTCCTTATACGGTTATTCCTCAAATTTTTCTTCTTCTTTTCATGAAGTGCAAAAGTTGCCAGAACATTTTATAAAACATTGACTCGGCTAAAATAAGAATGTTAAAAGCAAAAAATAAGTTCATAATCAGCAATAAATGCTGGCAAATTCTTAACTTATGTGGGAAAATATTATTTCATTTAAGGGGCCATGTGTTCCATCATTACAGTTTCAAATTGAAAGAATTTTAGACTTTTAAGGTTAAACGTATTTTGTTTTTTGATATGTGGTGAACAATAGTTTTGTTTGATGTTTGGTGTAATAAAATGGCGACGAGGTTTATTTGCACTTAAGATTTATTTTAATTAAAATCTAAAAGTTGCTTGACAGATAGCGATGGGAAAAGGACAAGTTAGCGATAATTGCAAGGATATCGATTACAGATTATTATCTATGCAAATTCAAATATTTAAAAAAAAGTGATTGGCAAAATGAAAGGGCTGCCAGATCTCCATAGATCCACAACTTATTTATGACATAAGTCATCTCGATTTAAAGGAAGTTTTATTTCGAATACTTTGAATCAGTATAATTGTTGAGTGTATTCACACTTTTGCGATTCGAAAGTGCTTATATCGGCATGGGAAAAACTTGCGTTGTCCGTAATTTGTTGTCATTAGCATCGGTCGTAAGGAGCCCCCACACAAGCCTAAAATTATACACCGATGTGCCGATTTGCCGATGTGGCCATATGGTTGTTAAAAGTCAAAATTGCAGACTATATACAAACACAATTGTGTGTGTGTGTGTGTGTATGTAGGTTATGCAACGACGCTTAGAGGCTGGATATACTAAAAGCAGACAGGCGGCCAGGCGGCAAGTGGCCAACTGACTAGCGAAAATAGCAGCAGAAACTATAAAAAACAACACTTACTTTTGCGCATGTTTATGTACTCTTGTGTGTGTGTGTGTGTGTAGATAGCTGTATGCAGCGAGCCTAAAGTAAACAAAAACAACTCGAATTCGACCTTGTCTGACCCACTTTAGACGGCGCAGTGCCAAAACTGACAGCTGTGCGGCATTTTACAATTTATGTACGAAAACGAATACGAATACGAGTGCGAGTGCGAGTCGCAACTTATAGACTTATTTCACAGTGTTGCAAGTAATTCATTTGAGGCGCCGCATGCGTGTTGCGCGACTTGAAAGTGTTTTGCTTTGGCAACGCAAACAGCACCGATAGTCCAAGTCCAAGACCAGGCGAGGCAGTCAACAACCGTTGGCAACGCACCGCTAACAACGCACAGCGGCAACAGCTTTGAACGACAACAACAACAGCAGCAACAACAGCAGCAGCAGCAGCGGCAAAAACAAGTAGAACGGCAACAACGACGACAACAATGTGCCGCTTGTGCGGCAGCCTTTCTTGTTGAGAGCGCCTCATTTATAAAATTCGAAACGCCGCAGAGGGGCGCAGTCGTCCGCTCGATAATGATTTATGCAACACTCAAATCAAATTGGATCTCAGATACAAATTGTTGTCATAACCCAAGAGATATGGCCCAAGGGTGTTAGCGATTACCCCCGAGATCGGCTCGCCAAGTCCGCGTATTAATTGATGGATGTGAACTGCGACAACATCTGCGCCTAAATGACGACCACGACCAGGGCGGCACACTATAATGGCTGTACTACATACATCTCTCTCTCTCTCTCTCTCTCCCTCTCTCTCACTCTATATGGAATTACGTATGTTATGTATCATAGTCTATCGCATGCTGGCTGATCTAGCCGGCTCTCTGTGCCGGCATGGGCTGCTCCGGCTGTCGGGGCTGTCGGTGCTGCTAGTTGTTTGTCTAGTGGCTACCGACTAATAGGGCTAATTATACTGCTGCATCGCGTAGGCAAAGCATTTCGATCTACGCACCGAGATTAACCATGCCTCCAGACATTTGAACTCAATTAAAAGAGGCCTGCCTTGTGCGTTCGTGCCTTAAGTCTTCTGTTTGGCTCTGCACGCTGCCAACGAACTCGTCCCTTCTCCCCCTGTCGCCCGTCGCTTGTCGGCTGTGTAATGGAACAAAAACAGAAAACAGCAACAGCAGAAAACTCGTTCTTAGCCGACAGTGCTGCCACTGCCACTGCTGCTGCTGCTGCTGCTGCTGCTGCGTATGTATTACCCAACAACAGTGCGAGCCGTAAAAGTGTCGTTCAACTGAAGTTGAAATTTTGAATTTCGAGTTCGCTAAATGAAGAACAATAACATAAGCGAGCTCACATAAAGACAATCATTAATGCCTGACGCCCACAATCGTCGTCGCGACGTCGCGACGCGTTGCCACTTTAACAATATGCCAAACTGGCAGTCAGTCCAGGCAGCATTTGGCCAGGCCAACTCCAACTCCGACTTCGACTTCGACTCCAACTCCGACTGCGACTGCGGCTGAAGTGGAAATAAATTATTACGTTATTGAGGAGAGTAATTGCGACAGACAACGTTGTGGCAAACCCTTAGCCATGGCTGCAAATAGATTTACAAGTCGCGTCTCGGAAGCCCCCCTCCCTTCCCTCTTTCACGGCCTGAGTGCCGCCCATGTATTCATCAGTCACACTCTTTGTTCGACCAGCTCAGCCGCCTCGGAGCTTGCCTTCCCCCGCAGTTGGCAATTTGCGAAACAAGAAACGCGCTTTTCATGTTATTGTTATAGTTTGTCTTCTTCTGCCTAGGCCCAAGACACATAGGTCGACTATCCTGTTTGGGGATCTCTCGGGCATCTCTTAGATTTATGCACTTAACGCAGCAACGCCAAGAACTGTTCATAAATTAGCCCGTATCAAGCAGGCTGGCGGTTGTCTAATGTCGCTTTTTAATTGAACTCATTAAATTGAGTACATTTGCCTAGCCAGCCAGCAGGAGAAAGAAAGATAGGGAGAGGGAGGGGGGTGCACATAAATTATGCCAATTATTTTCATGCCTGCAATAACCATGCCAAGTCCTGATACCAATAAAGTCGAGATTCAATTTGAGTACTTCGCCGCCGGCCACTAAGACTCTGAGGACCAACAGTGCAGGCAACAAAATGTTGCTGTTGTTGTTGTTTCTGTTGGGGCCTGGGGCTATCCAGCTGCCTCTCAGCGCCGGAACGGTCAGTCCCACGCACATTTTTAAAGGTTGTTGTTGCTGTTGTTGTTATTGCATTCATTTGAGAGTCTTTTATTTACATTTTTATTTTTGCTGCATTTCATTAAAAGTCGACGGTTTGAAGCCCATTACGTATGCCACCTCCGATGCACAGCAACGAATCGTAGAACCCAAAGAACACAGCATAATAACAACAACAACAGCAGCAACAACAACAGCAGCAACAACAGCAACAGCATGATAGACACAAAAGTCAAGCAACGTGAGGCGGACAACGAAAACGTCCCAGTCGCAGGCAAAGTGGAAGGCAAAGCCGAAGACGAAGACAAAGTCGAAGTCGAAGGCGATGGCGAAGCTGGAGTTGAAGTCGACGGCGCAAGCGCAGGCGATGACGGCGTAGATGTTGAAGTCTGTTAATGCTTATCATGACGGCGATGATGAAGCCGACGTCAGCGTTGGCACCGCAACTAATCGAGTGACTTTCTGGCCCTGGTCCAGCCCCCGTGGCTCCAGACCTAGCTGAGCTGAGCTCTCTGTGGCAGCAACACGGCAACAGCACAGCAGCGCAGTGCGCATATCTTGTGCATTGTTTGTGCTCTTCATTTACAATCGCCTGTAAATTGCGGCCCAGCTTGCAGCTTGTCTTCTACGTGTACGCCGAACATTGTTAATTATAAAGACCGCTCGGGTACCGCATGGATCTCTCTCTCTCTCTCTCGTAAGGAGAGAAAATTATTTTATCTCTTTTCGGTTTTGGCTTCAGCTTTGCCATCGCCATCGACGGTGATTAGAAATCGGTGGGAGCAGCCCTCGGATCAGCTAAGCTATACAAAACAACAAAAACAAAAATGAGAAGAAAAAACGAGTGCCGACTCTAATCAAATTCATGCACGAGAGTATCTGCTCAGCATTGCGAAGGTCTTTTTGGATAGCCAAGTTCACAGCAATATTAGTTCCGTTCAATTACGCTTAGTTTAAAGTACGTACTCAATTATTTTTGCTGCTTACCTGGCAATGCTTTTTTAGGTAGTATATATTCTCAGATGTATATATACTTTATGATTTATATTATCTTATGATAATTCTGAAACAAATTGATTGATGAATTACCAAGTTGAAATAGAAAATCGCCTTAATTTTCGCGCCTCTTTAAACAAAGTGCTAGTTATACATTTATATATATAATATCTTCTATATCTTATGTTTATTCTTGAACAAATTGTTATTTTATTTGTTTCATTTTTAATCTATAAACAAAGTGCCATTTATACATATGTATATATTTTATCTTCTATGTCATCTTATAATACATCTTGTAATCTTGTAATTCTTATTCGATATCTTACCAAACTGAAATAGATATTCGGCTTTATTTCTCACCTCTATAAAACAAGGTTATATATAATGCCGCAATTCAGGCGTAAATCATTCCTAAGGCATTCAGGAATTGAGATTTCAATTTTTTAAATTTAGCATCAACTTAATTAAGGGGTGGCCATATGAGACAGTTTGTCCGACATTTTAAAAGAATATATGAGAGAGGGAGATCGACAAAGCCTCCATTCATCGGCAGTACACGAATGACTATATATATGACTTTATGATACCCTTTATGTACAACAAATTCAACATGCTGTATATATATTCTGTTTTATAGCAGTCTGCTATAAATATTTTATGGCATATAAACATATTTTGACACCCAATTTGGAGTCATAGAATTTCGCAAGTTACGATTGTATCTTCATGTCATGTAGGATATCTTTTAGTCGCACATTTTTGGCTAGAATCTCTTAACTTGTTTATGCGCCCATATTACCTGAGAGGGCGCACCCAAAACACACCCGCAGCTGCAGCAATAAAAACTCCATACGTATGTATATATGCATATGTATGCACATAAATATGCAGATACACAGATACACACACACAGACACAGGGAGAGACTGATATACATGCATAGAGATATCTACACTTAGGCAGTAGACGGGGCATGCACAATCGAGCAAACCCGCTGACGAGGCACCCAGACGACGCACCGAAAGGCGGATAGTCGAAATGGTATCCAAAGACGGACAGCGCCCAACAATCCAAGCTCTCTGTAATGGAACTGCAGCAGGAGAGCTGCATCAGACAGGCATCTAGCGTGCTGAAGGACGGTCATGTGATGGAAGCAGCAGAGGCGGGGGGGGGGGCATAAGGTGGGCAACGTGGGGCCGAACTACGAGAGTGCGGCCAAATAAAAGTTGATTACGAGTCTGCGTCCCCGGCCCAGCCCGGCTTGACTCGACTTGACTTGACTGCCTGACTGCCTGGCTAGGCCTGCAAGGCATGCCTAGCTCCGGCTGGCTGGCTGGCTGGCTGACTGGCTTACTGGCTGGCTGGTCCATTGTCGTGAAGCAGATTAGTTTGCCATCGGGTTCAACTTTATTTGCAACACAAATTTTCATTCTAGTTGAGTGCAGGCACAGCCAGTTGGTGCAGCCCGAGCCCGAGTCAGAGCCAGAGCCCGAGCCAGCCGTGGCCAAGCGCTGCAAGCCCAACCAAAAAGAGACCAAAGCAGCAGTGCTCACGAAGCTGCTGCATTTTCCGCATGTTGCAGCGACCGCGAAGTCAGCCTAAAAATTGAACAACGCCCAAAATCTTGTTTTGCTTTAGAGTGAACTCACGATTTTTGGCGCGGTCGCAACGCAGCGCAGACCAGACAAGACTCGAATAGACCCGACCCGACTATAACGAACTGAGACTATGAACAACAAGGAAGGACATTAATCGTAGTGCAGACAAAGCGCGCAACTTATAGAGACCAACTTTGAATACTCTATGTTCTAATTCTATAAACAATGATAAGATATTATAGTACTTATAGCAACATTATAAATATTCAATCTCTCCTTAAATGTTGAAATATGGTGTTGAATTCATAATTACAGATTGATAGTGACTCTCAAGTATTTTATTCATTTCTACAC
The DNA here is from genome assembly GCA_018904595.1 of Zaprionus indianus. NCBI lineage: Eukaryota > Metazoa > Arthropoda > Insecta > Diptera > Drosophilidae > Zaprionus > Zaprionus indianus. Next base: position 10,138,142 of record JAEIHA010000320.1, read on the forward strand.
ATGATATTCAGCATCATTATATATTTATTGCCTCTTAATTACATAAAATATGTTCTTTAATTTATAATTATAGAATGATTGAGATTCTGAAGTATTTCATTAAATTGAATGCTTAATTTGCAGTACCATTTTAAATCTGTTCTCTTTGAACAATTTAAAATATGATGTAAAATGCATATTTATAGAGTAATTCTAAAGACTTTATCGAGATCTGGCAGCCCTTTAATTTTGCCAATCACATTTATTAAAATATTTAATTTGAATAGATAATTATCTGTAATCGATATCCTTGCAACCATCGCTAACTCTTCCTCTTTCCATCGCTAACTGTCAAGCACACCAAGTGTGCCGTTTTATAACTTTTAAAACATTTACATTTCAATTGAAATTAATTCATGATTATAAAATGATTCTGAGCTTCAAGTATGTATGTACGCAATCTCTTGATATGTTTTTAGAATATTATAATACTACATATTCATTTATATATTCAAATGAAAGGTTATCATGCTGTGTTGTTGTCCTCACATTTATCAGCCTGGCATACATAATCAAAATGTCAACGTTCACACATATTGCTGATTAGCCAAAAAGTTCTGCGATCTCTTTATAGAAAGTACAGCTTAAAAGTAATCTACCTATAAATACAGTCAACTTTTATTTATTTTAGTAACTACAATAATCTTGAATTTACTTTATGTAAAAATTCGAACTAATAAACGATCAGCAAGGTCATATTTCCTCAAGTTTTCCTCATAACCCAATTTTGTTGTTAAACTGGAACTTAAAACTGCCTCCATTTAAGCCAATGGGAAAACTCATTTCGAATACGAAATGTTCATCATTTAGGCCCTCGCTCCGCTAATGAATTCACGATGTCAATCAAAGTTTTGGGAAAATACAATTTAAGGACTGACCGAAATCTTGCCAAGCGCCTTGCGGCAATCGGCGAAGACCGAAGAGTGCATCACATGGCCATTAATCGTTGCTCAGTCTGGCAGTCTGACTGTCTGGCAGTCTGGCTGTCTGTCTGTCTGTCTGTCTGCTCGGCTGGCCCGTCGTATGTGTGTTAAGAGAAATTTAACCAAATGGCACAAATATTGTGTGCTACAATTGTTGCGCAATAATAGGTAGGCAACGCTACGTTGCAGTTCGCTCTGGTGCTGCATGGTCTCAAAACCAGTGAATGCGAAAAGTAACAGACGGGGATAGGAGACTGCAACTGGGAACGAGCACGGGCAAGGAGATGGGGTAGGAGAAGGGGAAGTAGAAGGCAAAGGAGACTGCGAGTGCAACTGGGACTGGCGGCTGGCGCTTTACTTACGAATGCGCACTCACACTCGTTTCCATCGAATAGTGGAGCCTGTCTAAGCCAAATGCGGGCAAAACATAATATTGCAACATACTTGGCCGTAAATTCAAACGACGCTGTGCCAACTGCGAGGGTGTGAGGTTGGCCAGAGCCCCAGTCGAAGCCACAGTCAGAGCCGTGCCTCGTCTCCTCTGAGCTTGCCTCGCCGCCGTCTCTCGACTGACATAACTGGTCATTCGCTTGTGGAGCTTGCCGCTGTGGTTTGCTGCTAAGGACACGACGCTGCAGCTGCACAAACTGCACAAACTGCAAACTGGAAATTCGCGAGTGGAAACGCGACTCGGGGCCAGACAGTTGGTCCGTCGCAGCGAAACCGGATTGGCAATGAGTTCGAGTTCGCCGAGTGCAGAGCAACAGCCGCAAATGCAGATGCAGCAGCCTCAGCATCCACATCTACAGCTACAACTAGAGATCGGTCTATTTATCAATAGCTGGAGCGCTGAGCTCGCTCCAGTTGAGGGCCAATCTGAGCCAGAGTCATCCCAGCTGGGGCGGCAGTGGAGTTGTTGCTTGTTGTGACTTTGACTTCGGCTACCGTTTTTTCAGGGGGTATTTCTGGTGTGCTCTATTAATAGACCGACGGGGGTAACTCCCAAACGACAGCCCAGGTGGGCCATCGTTTAAATTAGGCAATTTCTCAAGGCAGTTTCTAATAATTAACATAAAAAGTGTATAACCATGGAGCGCCCCAACTGCCCCGCCCAAACGGACTGACTGTTCGTAACGGGCCTTGGGCCATTTCATTACCATCGCTAATTCCGTTCTGTCATTTGTCACTGTTCTAAGTGTGTCAACTGTACTTCTCATTTATTCAGTTTTATGCGACAAATTGCCCTTTAAAGTCGCTCTTGAATAATGATGATCGAGCATACGGTGGAGAGGTTTCACCTCTGTAGATACGCTTCACAAATGTAGCGCTTAAATGTTCTAAGCATGTCTTGAGCAATTCCACTTCAACTCCACGCGCTGTCCCTCAACAATGGACGATGGCTGCGAAAAAACTAGTTCAACACACACACACACACACACACACACAGTGGCTGCCACTCGTACTCACACTTACAGTGTTCTTACAGCAAACATTACAAAAACATTTCTCTCTCTGAAATGCGTCTAAAGTACCGCTCGTAATTGTCGCACATGATTCGACGTTGGGAAATTATCGCGCGTTTAGGCAGACAGCGACGTGACCACTTAATGTTCACAGTGCACAGTGCTGGCAGTAAGTGTGCGTACGTGTGTCAGTCTCTGCGAAATCGATGCTCAATCTGTCGAGGCGCAAGGTTAAATGAATTTATTAAAAACTTACATATAATCTAAAGATATATAGAATCAATCTGGCATGGGAGAAGGGGGTTAGGTTTGATGAATATCATATATAAGTATATATGTACGAGGGTCGTTTGATAAGTCCGTGACTTTTTGTATTTGCCGCGCACCTGCTCTAAATACAACACTGCTCCTGTCAGCAGTTATCGATTAACAGCTGACTGTAAAATTTTGAGAAAGCTGCGTTTTTTGGTTTGCGTTTTATAGGCATTGAAAGCAGACGATCTCGTGAATTTTATCGAAAATGGAAAAAAGTGAATTTCGTGTGCTAATGGCAAAATTTCATAAATTGGGCTACGAACTGCTACCCCATCCAGCATATTCTCCAGATTTAGCCCCTGTGACTATTTTTTGTTTCCAAACATGAAGAAATGGCTCGGCGGTAAGAGATTCGGGTCAAATGAAGAGAAACACAGAAACAAACGACTATTTTGAGGGCCTTGAGAAAACCTATTATTTGGAAGGAATAAAAAATTGGAAAAACGCTGGACTAAATGTATAGAGCTAAAAGGAGATTATGTTGAGAAATAAAACGCTTCTTTGACGAAAAAAATATATTTTATTCAAAAAGTCACGGACTTATCAAACGACCCTCGTATCTAGTCTTCTTATAGTTATCTTCTTTGCAAATCGGGTCAATTGGGCGTTACAACAGCTGCCATTATAGAGGAGGACGTCCTCTTTACCGTTAGCAAGAAACCTGATACACATTTTTGGCCAAAATGGAAGCTGGATGATTAAATTGTTAGCATGTCTGTCTGTCTGTCTGTCTGTCTCTCCATGTACTTGTCTGCCACAATTTATGTGCTGAAATGGCACAGTTTACAGCTTGACCCAATTTGCCAGAGCGGAGCAGAGAGTCTTCGGCACATTGCTGAAACCGGGACGTGAGATCTTATCTGCCTTTTTCGTAGCCGAGTGCGACATAACCCTCCGCCCCCCTCATACAGCTTACAGCATCTGTAAAATGGAAAGTACAGTGGGAAGAGCAGGTGAGAGGAGGAGCAGTAGGGAGGGAGGCAAATGATCTTCAGCAAATTATCGGATTGAGGTTCCCAACATTAGTTGCACATTGAAACCGTATTGCGGTAGGCAATTAAACACTGAAGCAAAGGCATTGAAACACACACACACATAGAGAGACGGAGACTCATGTGTATTCAGGTGTGTGTCGCTTCTGTAGCAAGCTCTGATTTTGTGGTAGATCCAGCTTACGAAACTCTACAAATTTATGTTGAACTCTGTCCAAATCGATTTATCTTAGTGACCGTGTCGCTTCGCTTTTGCGTTGGCACAGTGGGGCAAATAAGATGAAAAATTAAAAACGATTTTAAATGTATATTAAGCTCGTTTAGTAGAAAATCCTAGACATCAAATGTGTCTAAATTCTTCAACTCAGCCCACTGTGCGCCTGACTGAAAACAAATTGATAGTCGCATCTGTCGCAGCATCTAATATATTTAAGTAGTTCGCCGAATTAAAATGTTTCCCTTCATTAGGTAATTCGTTTAGTCGAAGGCGCAAAATGAAAGTGTTAGGCCCCGAATTATTCAATATACATAACCAATTTTAAAGCGCAGCTCAGCAGCACAGCATGATTTTGGAAAAACAAATTCAAGTTGCAGCCACTGCCACGGGAAGCGACGCAGCATATTGCGGTGCGGGTCGTTGCTGTTGTTGTGGTTGCGGCGTCGGCGGTGACCAACCCAAGCCCCAAACCCAACCCAAGACAGACTAACACTCTCAGACTCCGAGCCTCTCGAGCTCCAGCTCCGACATCAGCTGCAACAATCTAAAACAAGCTTTCATATTTGTCTTAGGTAACACAATTATGATTCGGTTAAGTCTGAGACTTACCTACATGGCTCTCGGCGTTGCTCAACTGTTTAATTAAGTTCAATTTTGGTTGCACTAGCTAAATATAGCTACGTAAAATTGGGGGTATTCTTGATCTAATTGCAATCTTATAGATGGGTGTACTTGAAATTGAATTAGTGGCAGAGGAACTTTGTTTATCAATGTTAACACACAATCAAAATGGCTGAATTGTCTATGCAAAATAAATATTTCAAGGTTAAGAAACTACTAAAGTGTTTGCCAATTACACTAGACAACAAAACAAAAACAAATATCAGTTGAAAGATCTAAACCATTCAATTTATGAAGATATTACATATATAAATAAGATAAACAGATGACAACAACGTTTCTGAATACGTGATTACTATATTGTTTACGTTATTGTTTAGCTGAGTACGTGTATACGATATTTCATTCATTCAACTGTTCGGAGTAAATAAATGTGCAATTAAGCAAGGTCGAAAATTCGTATCTGTTGTGTGAGTCAACTTTCTTTCGACGCTGTCGAACGTCGAACCGACGTCGAACTTCAAAGATACGTGCCCTTTCAAGACAATAATTCTTTCCGTCTTCTGTGCTTTTTTTTTGTTTTTTTCAGCAATGGCTTCCAGCAGTAGCAACGATTCCCGCAGACAAAGTAACAGCCCAACACATGTGCCGCAATGCCGCCTGAGAACCTCCAGCAGCACCGACATCGCCATCGCCAACGACACCGACACCGACACGAACTCCAAGACAGACACCGGCATCGGGACTGCGACTGGGACGAAGGCAGATGCGAGCGAGGGCAGCCAGAAAGAATGCTACTATTATCAACCACCTACCTCCCAACAGCAACAACAGCAACTGCAACAGCAGCAGCAGCAACGGCCAAGCTGGCCAAGTCTGCAGTTTGGCCCATGGCTGGGCGCAATGACCGCCTATCGATTGCTGACAATCAGCCTCCTAATTGGAATTCTGTGTCTACATCACGTTCACGGAGTGGATCCCAAATTCGACCCCTCCACGCGCATGAGGCTGGTGCTGGTGCCGGCCGACGCACAGGTCGGCTCTGTAATCTATAGATTGCGTGCAACTGACGAGGAGTTCGACTATCCACTGACCTTTGAGTTTATGGGCGATGCATCGTCGTCGACCGTCAAGGTGGAATCGCTTCCATGCACCAAGTACAATTCGGTCTGTCAGGCAAATGTTGTGCTGCAGCGTCGCCTCGAGCCGGGCCGCTACTATGACTTCCAGGTCTCCGTGAAGGACACAAATGGTGGCATAGCCATGCAATTGTGCTCAATTACAGCGACCAATTTCAGTACACCCCACGACCTCATATTTCCACACAAGCCGGGCATCATTATGATACCCGAGGTGAGTACGCCCCAACATCTCAGCATCACAGCAGCATCCCAGCAATCCCGACATCGTCATCATCCCGATAAGTTCTAATCATGCAGCTCAAATCTGTTTGTAATAGAAATACCTTTCCGTCAGCCATTATAACATACGTTCACATTATTAATACGTGCCCAAATCCACTGGAACGTCTCATGACTTCGTCATAAGTTGAACCCAAGATCATTCCTTCTAACTGTTATTGCATTCCGCATTGAACAACATTGATTTGAGGCCTCGCTTGAGCAAAATTCATGGAGATTACATATGTTGCTTTTAACTTGTTATCTACTTGTAGGTTTATTTTTACTTTTATCAGACTCATAAATCGGGCAAACATCGAATATTGAATTCTTTCTTGGTTTTTCAATTTAATTCAGTTTCAATCTATTACAAATCAGGAGTAAATAATCAAAGCATTCGTAATGGCTTTTAAAATTTGCGCAAACATAAAATCCCCAAATCGTGACTAGATCATTAACTATATTGACCACCCCGTTTTCACGCTTTGCAACTTTAATCGATCATTATCTGCAAAGCTTTTTATAATTTTTGGAATGTAAACTAAAAGTGAATTAAGTATTTTCGTTAAAGGTGCAAAAAAAACGAAACTTTCAGACGTTTTTCAAATAAAACAAGGAAAATTTTCAATGAACAATACACCTACACCTACACCTTTTAGTTTTCGTTCCAATTATTTAAGGGGGGAAAAAACACTTGACTGCAATTGAACATATCGTTATAAACTAAGTTTTAAGTAATTCATAAATTTAGTTTTATTTTTAAACTCACTCAATGCAACTCTTCTCGTAGGATGCAAAACGAGGCACAGAGCTCGACTATGTAATTGCCCGAAAGAATCCGCTCTATCAAAAACCAGTCTACCTCGAGTTATGGGTAAGTGATGAAATATATATGTACTTTATAGAGCTTATAACCAAGCAATGTAATTCGTGTAGGGCTCACCATTATTTGCCATAAGACAGAAAATCATATCGCCCGAGACAACAGAGGGTACCGTCTTCCTACTGGGACCCTTGGACTTTGAGAAACAAGCCATGTACCACCTAACGATACTGGCCAATGTAATTACCATCAAAGCTTAAATAATTCAGTTAAATAATGTGCTTAACTTTAGGATGCATATGCTGAGCCTGGGCAGGATGGACGTAATATTGCGGGCATGGAAATTGTTGTCATTGTGCAGGATGTACAAGATCAGCCACCCGTGTTTACACTGGCGCCTCCAGTTACGAAATTACCACCTGGTATTCTTCCCGGCGACAAGGTAATTATCACAGACGTGGTTACAAGAGTATCATTTATAAGTATGAATTTTCTTGAAGATATTGCAAGTTCATGCGGAAGATGGCGACAAAGGAAATCCGCGTGAAGTACGCTATGGATTGGTCTCCGAGAACAATCCATTTACATCATTTTTTGACATCAACGATACAAGTGGTAAGTTTACGAATTTACATAAAATTGGTAACTTCACTGGGCCCGTTACTGAGGCAACAGAGATTGATTCGATGCAAGCACAAAATCTGACATCCTCAAGATGCGGAAATGCTTTCTTCTGTCTGTTACAATTGCATAAAGCGCTGTTCTACCCTTATAACTATTTTTATGGATACGACAACGTCAGAGAGAACGACATATTAACATAACTACAGCGCAAGAACAGTCTTAACAGCAATCGAACGGGCAAACTGCAATCCGGTCCGATGGTCTGGCGGTCTGACGGTCGGTTGATCTGACGTTTGGTCCGTCGTTAGACTCGTTAGATAGTGAAGCTCATCTGCAGCGCGATACGTTCGTTGTGACCAAGTTCTGAAACTGCAATTTGGCTCTAGGCTTCGCTTCTCGCTGTCTTCCAAACGCTTCCCTTTCCTTCCCTTCCCTTCTCCTGCTCTACTCTCCATCCTACCCGCACTCCACACGAGTAATGATTGCTCGAGCTCAGCTTCCTTGTTTCGTGCTCGTCTGGTTCATTGCCAGTTTGATGGCAATGACTCTGCCTCTGTCTCTGTCGCTGTCTCTGTCTCTGGCTGTGGCTGCGGCTCAGGCCGGGCTCCCAGGTAGACTGGTGTCTGGTGTCTGCCATCTGAAGTCTACCTTTTGTTTTGTTTCTTTTCGCTGAAAACTTCGAATCTCTATCGCAACTTGGAATATGTGTGTGCGTGTCTGTGTGTGTGTGCATTGGGCATATTTGTTAGCCCGGTTTTGCGGTCGTCCTCAACGAGAATTGACAGAATTCTACATTTGCAGCAAGCCAGAAGAAGAATTTATCTCTTGTACCTTTTGGTTATATGCAGATATTGAAATTGCCAACTGGCAATCAAAGTTGACGATGCATTTGATTAGACTTGATTAGTGAGTGTCCAAATATATGGAAATACTGATTGCCGCATGAATACTTCTGTGACATCTACCCACAAAGGCTGTATTGCCAACTCACATTCACAGGAAACGGGAGAGAAAAAAAAGTATTCTCATTCTCATCGCAGCACCTGAGTACTTTCTGTTTCCTTTGTCCCCCAGATAATTTAACCAAGTGGCGAGCAAAAAAGTGAAATGAACCCATTAATGATCACAACTCGGCCACATCGTACACTCCATAAGTATGAGAGCGTTCTCTTTTTGCTTCTACTGCAGTTCCCATGGATGTCAGCTCCGACTTTTTACAGGCTTCCTATAATAATAATATTTTTTGTCGAATACTTTCCTGGAAAAAAGTCTAATCTCTTTATTGACCGCAAAGATCTTAAGATTTGATTTCGTTTCGATTTTATAAATGGTTTCTCTTCTAGTTAGCATAACTTTTTGCTATGAACAAATTTAAATTGTTTTGAATTCTTGCCTTTGTTGCAGGTGAAATCTTTCTGATGCGCCCTCTGGAAGACATTGCTGCCATAACGCATGTGGGCGATCCTGTCCTGCTCACTGTAATTGCGGAAGAAGTTAAGGTTGGTCGTGACGAACCTCCAGCCATGGCCTCCACAGTGCAATTGGCGTTCTTTCTGCCGGATCGTACCAATTCGCCGCCTTACTTCGAGAACGATCAGTAAGTATGCAAGTATGAAACATGTAATAATGCTCCAGCAGTGCCTAGCCCTATGAACGACTAGCAGATACCCAGTCCTAAAGCGAACGCTCGAAATATCAATCGAATTGCGAACGATGTCTTACTAATTAGATCGATCATTAAAATTTTCTTTAGAATTCGTAGATTCTCTTTTACAAATTCTTTAAAAGGGTGTTTCAGAATTTCCTTCCAAAGTGTTTGCAGAGTATTCCACATTGAGTTTTATTCAACTCAACAACTTCTTTGCTACCTACCTGCCCTACCGCAATTCGAAGTGTACTTGCAACTTGCCCACGACGACTATATTAAGGCGCATACATAGACGAACAACAGCAGCAACAACAACAAGATTTTCTGCCACATGCATTTACATAAATTTTCGAACAGTCCACAGTGCAGACGATAAGATTACAAGCACGTCAAGAAGAAAACCAAACCAAAAAAAAAGTGGAAAAACAACGACTATATCAATTTATGCCAACTTACTTTCAAGCGCAGTTCGTCCCAGCGAATTCCGCCAAACTTGAAATACCTTCAACAAAATTTGAACCGCAGCGCGTCGTGGGCTGCTTCCTAGTCGATTGGTCGGTCGTTTGCTTGGTTGGTCGACTGCTTGGTTGGTCTGTTGGTTGGTTGGTTCATCGGTCGATTGGTCGATTTGCTGCAGCATTTACATACTCGTAGTTCTTTCTTCCATGCTAATAACTCGCTCACGATTTGTTTCTGCTTCCTCTTGTCTTTTCTTCCCTTTTACCTTCTCCCTCTTCCATTTATTTTCCTTACTTTTTGCAGCTACGTCTCGAGGGTGGACGAGAATGCGCCGCAGGGTACAGCTCTGACGTTCGTCGATCCATATGTGCCGCGCGTGTACGATGATGATATTGGCAAAAACGGTGTCTTCTCACTGACACTGCTCAACAATAATGGAACTTTCGAGATATCGCCGAACGTGGCCGAGCGCAGTGTATCGTTTCTCATTCGAGTGCGCGACAACTCTTGGCTGGACTACGAGCAGCGTCATTCGGTGGAGTTCAAAATACTTGCCCAAGAGCTGGGACCGGCCACGAATCTCTCGGCCATCGTTAATGTCACAGTCTACATTAACGATGTTAATGACAATCAGCCGGTCTTCGATCAGCCAACATATACGGTGGAGCTTCCGGAGAACATGACAGTGGGCACAAAGGTTGTGCAGGTACATGCCACAGATTTGGACTCCGGTTTGGGTGGCAAAGTGCGCTACACAGCCATATTGGGATATCTGAACACATCACTTAATCTGGATGCAGAGAACGGTCTGATCTCGGTGTCCACAAATACGCACGGCTTCGATCGCGAAGTGATGCCCGAGTATCATCTGTATGTGGAGGCACGCGACATGGATGGCAATGGTAATCGGGCTCAGGTGCCGCTGATTATCAAGCTAATCGATGTGAACGACGAGACGCCCATCTTCGACAAGGAACTGTACGAGTTCATACTGTCACCCAATCTCGATGGCTTCACAACAAGCGCATTTATTCATGCCACAGACAAGGATGCCACAGCACCGAACAATGTGGTGCGCTACGAACTGATCAATGGCAATTATGAGAATAATTTCATATTGGACAAGGTTACGGGCGAGTTGACTGTACGCGAAAAGATACATTTGCGTTCGAAGAAGCAAGTGAGCGAGCGTAGCCGACGTGCTGCACCCTCCTCGGCCATTCCTGAGGAAGGGGAGGGAGATCTCTTTATACTGACCGCTCGGGCGTACGATCTGGGCGTGCCGGTGCGCTTCTCAACGACAACCATACGCATTTATCCGCCAGAGAGCCGTAAGCGAACTGTAACGTTTGTGGTGCCCGGTCTCAATCCGGATAAGCGCAAGACCGAGGAAACTCTGTCGGCCATAACGGGAGGCAAGGTCTTCATACACGATATACGTGCACTGCAACCGGAAGAGCCTGGTGCAAAGGACATTCCCAACGGGAATCCCAACATCAAGGAGCGCAGCGTGGTCACAGCGACAGTGCTCTACGATAGCTCATCCGTGGTAGACATCTCACAGATTCAACAGCGTCTCTCGCAATACAACAACTCGTACGCCATAATGCCCCAGGATAGAGCTGACACAGATGTAAGTTATCTAAGTGAGAGAGAACATAAGAATTGTTGACTAGTTTGCGTTAATAGATTCTCACTCCCGTGCAGACGCAGTACAAGGCCGAGAACAAGGTGCTCTTCTGGCTACTCATCCTCTTGGCTACCTTGGTGGCCCTCACCATTCTGATCCTGCTGCTTTGCTGTATCTGCTCATGGTGTCCACTCTATGGAGCAACCTCGTAAGTACCGCACCTTCAATAGCACTTGAACCCCAATGGAATCTTGTAAACTATCCCCTACTTTCATCCCCTGCTTATTGACTCGGTAACTTAGTCTCGGTATGCAAGAGATGGTACTACTCAATTGGAAAAATACCATACGAAGCTAAACGAAAAATGCCACATCATTGTTAATAATTCCACCTAAATATTCCAACACAATAATACTCGAATGTTATGTGTACCAACCATAATGACCGTCAATAACAATAACTTTTAACAAAGCCCTAACGAGTTTGATAATCAACAACTATTATGAAATACCTTGGGTCCGCTGCACTACTTGAGATCTCCGATAAGAAAGAAACAACTAATAACGAATAACGAACATTGATGAAAAGAGTTTCGATTTCACTAACTTCATTTCTAAATCGGGAACGTTAAACATATAAAAACGTTTATAGAATCGTACCAAAGACTAAGTACAGAGTTAAGAACCAATAACTTTGCGAAACTCATTGAAATAATTCCCACCATTCACCATTGACAACACTTATCTCATCTTTAATTGTTTATTCTTCTCTTGTAGCAAAAGAATAGTTAATATCAGTAAAACTGAAGACGATGTACATCTAGTGCATAGGGAAATGGCAAATGGAAAACAAACAAAATCTGTTCAGGTAGATTTTGATCATTTTCGAATCACACACACAGTAGAGCTCTTGCAATCAATAAGTAAAAAACAAAACAAGCTTCAAAAACACACACTCACAAAATGGCAATTTCGTTAGTTATCTATTTTAAGTTTTTCCATTATTAAATTCATTACAAATACCTAAACCGGACACACTCCTTAACAATTTATTTTCCTCGTAACTCACAATGGTCTTGAAGGTTTTATTTCTTTTTCTAATTTCTACACTTCCAATCTGAAACTTTGCTTTTACTTCTTTCTTTTCGAATTAAGTTATTATAAAGGTATAATCTATAATTATAAAATATGTATATTGCAGGTCGCAGAGTGGATGGGAAGACGAGAGGCTTGGTCAGCGGAGAAGCCATCCGATACACGAACGAAACCCACACGCTGGGAGTTCCGCGATGGCCGCGAACAGTCTGACGAAAACGTAGAGATGCAACAGCCCGGTGTCCACATTGATGGCAATGCAATGCGTCAAAGCCAATCAGCAGAGTATCAGCAAAGACGCGTCCGCATCAAGTACGTTACAAATGGAGGAATTTTTAAAAACAGTTTCTAATATGTATTTGATGTTTTCAGGAATAACCGCACAACCAAAGAAGATGCTCATCATAGTTTCCATAATTCTAGAACTAATTTAATCAACGATCGTGATGTTTACATTGAAGACGTCATGGATGACCAGAACCTGGTCGAAGTCAAGGAAAACTTTAGCCGTGCCAAGGGGAACAGACACCAGGAACATGCACGCAGCAAGAACTACGACACGGAAAATCGCCAGATCGACGACGACTCAATGCGAAGACACGAAATCGACCGTGGTAGCGACATCGACCTAAATGCAACGCAAAACAGTCTCAAAAATAAACGAGAACTCTTCATAAAGGATGGAAATGTTGAGATTCTACAGCTGATGACCAGAGACAAGACCCGCGACGGGCCCACACTGGACGATGATAATATTTATGTAAATGTTCCCATGAAAACATCCAACAACCTTTCGCATCCACAACTATTGATGGTAGACAATACGGGCAAGGAGATCCTGATGCGAAGATTCATTGAAGAGCAACCTGACGGAAAGCAGATAATCCGTGAACATTATCACATTGTTCCCGGCGCAACCTACATACAATCGATGCCAAACGAAATACAACAAGGATCAACACTCAAAGGCGATACCTTTCCCTTTGGCAAATCGGGACCAAATAGCATAGTCTACTCGCAGACAGAGCCCGAGGTGAAGGTTATCCATACCCAGTCGGTGCAGGGTGTCGAGGGGACATCGCAAATGCAAGCAGCCATATCGAATCAGTCAATTACCCAAGAGCTTGAGCACTCGCTGAAGCAACAGAATGCACTTCTGCGTCAGATTCTGATGGAGAAGGAGAAACTGGAGTCTCGGTACAGTCAGCACGAGGTAGTTTTAGAAACACAAAGTCTTCCAGGCCAGTCGATGGCCATTGGCACGCAGACGGACTGCGACGCGGGCACACAAACCGAACCGTCTGAGAACTACGTGGAGAGGACTACGGTCAGCTCTCAGGCCCAAGTGGGAGGTACTGCGCGACGTCGAGCGCGTAGCGAGAACGATGATTCCATGTCAGAGGATGAATACAAATATGTACGCTTCAGTCCACCAAACAGTCCCGAAGGAGTTTACTGGATAAAGCGACGTCGGCCCAAGAAACGCTCTAGGATGCGTGGCGACCCACATCAGCGTAAAAGAATAGTCATGGTGGAAGAGGTCAAGCGAAAGATCAGAACACCCATTAAGGAGGAAGAGGAGGCTTACGAGAAGAAGCGTGTACCACCCAAGAAGCCGTTACGAGAAACGAAAACTAGCATTCTACGCAAACAATTGAGCGATGAAAGCCGTAAGAACGACCATGCCGAACCTAAAGAATTCCGGGCCAGGCACAAAGCTGAGCCCCTAAGCCGAGAGGTTCTAATGGAAATCTCAGATTCCCTCGACGAACATGGTAGTCCGCGACAATACAGAAGCCGCAACGTGCCTGTTCAAGAGTACTACGACAATTCCGAGGGTGAAGTCGATGAGAACGATACCGAATACTCTGTGGACTCAGACGATGATGAGATTGTCATCAGGACGAATACAAACTCTTCTTATGCCCATGAACGCTCCAATGTATATGCCAAGCAGCGGCCAAGAGATGGTGAACTAATGGAAGCGCATGTGAAGCATATATCGCAGCAAAACAAAGGTAAAGGCACAAGATCGCCATCGTTGACGAGAGAAGCAGAGCCAGAGGCGCAGCCAAGGCTGTCGCGCCGGGACAGTTCGAGACGTAGTCAAAATACAAGAAAGCAGACATCTTCAGAGCCACCACACAATCGGGTATCCATTTCCAAATATGAAGGTGCCATGAGTGAGAACGGAAGAAACGCGACTACAACTGTCAGTGAAATTGGTGGCACGAAGCGATCCTCAACCGAACGAATCTATCAGAGTGAAACCGAGTTGGCCGGCCCCGACGAGGCGGGTGCTCGCAATGTGCCCAAATATATGGAGTGGTATTATAGTAAGAAGAAGCCATCGCAGAGTGGGCGCACATCCACGGAATCGTCCAAGTCACAGCTGTCGACCAAGAAGAAAGTTGATGTGCCTGGAAAACGCGTGTCGAAGACCCGCATGTCCCACAAGCCGGAAGACCAAGCGCCATACGATGAGTCAGGCAAATTTAAGCCAGAGCCGGCACCACGAAAATCTCCGCCAAAAGGCAACCGCATGTTGAAGGAAGATCGAGCCTTGAACAAACAGCACAAACCCAAAATAGAGACTGATACCAATCATCCGCTGCTGCAACACTCCGAGCATCGATTCGAACGCGAAAATGCACCCGAAGTGCCACCGCCACCCACCAAGTTGCCACACTACATGTATCCCGAGACACCGCCGCATGCGGACAAGGAGCATGCAGCGCAGCGCTCCAAGCCGAAGCCATCGCCCATTAAAGAGAACGAAGTGAAGGTATCGAAATCGAAAATCAATCTTAATGCAGACAATCCCGGAAATGCTGCTCCACACACCTCCCACTCCTCGCACGTGCAGAAACAATTGAATGCGTCCACGCTGGAGGATGACCACGATTCGGGCATAGCCATGAACTCCCTGATGAACAGCATGGGACGTCGTAATCCGATTGCAGACAAGAAGAGCGTATTCTCCATTGCATATGACGATGTTAGTCGCGTCAAGAAGATTGCATCGGGCGGCGAGTCGCCGCAGTATTCATAATAGCATTATACGCAGATCGTGGAGCATAAGTAAAGAAGAACCCATACCCATATATATGTGATAGCCTCTAAGGCTCGTTATCCTTGAAGCACGAGTCGTTATACGATTCCTTGCGAACCAGTTTGTATACTATGCGTCTGAAGTTGTAGAGTTAGTTTACTTATCTCGCATGTGCGTGTTGAGGACCTTGCAAATAGTTTTTACGCACCGAAAATGTTTAAGATCTGTTTTCCTAGAAATATCAAATAGTTCTACTCAGTTTTATGATGCCCGTATATGTATTGTAGTTTCCTTGAAAGTGGTTTACGATGTCTATATTTATGATTGTGAACTTGAAGAAATCGACAATTGGAGGGTGACTGGAGTTTCTCTATTGTATAGTTTCTATTAAATTTGAGTATTATTTATTGGCAAGCCCCAGTTACCGTTAAGACAAGTCATTCAAATGTGCTATTCCTATTACGACTCTTATGTTTATGGTTGATTAGTCTCCAAACTGTCCTCTATATAGTTAGAATCTTATTAATGTCGCACAGGTAATTTAATATTTCTTAAAATATTTAAATAATAACTGCCATATTGACGTAAATTCATCTGCATATTACAATTTAACATACAACTTCGATGTACATACATACATACATAGAATAGATCTAAAGATGTAGGTATCATATCAATATTCTTGCCCGTAAGTAAGTGTACATAAAGTATACATACATACATACATATGTATTTATTTGTAAGAACAAACGCACCTGATTGATGAAAGCAATATATAACATATGTTTGGATTAATCAATTAAGTTATATACATATACATATTAGATATACATACATAGTTCACATACAAATGTACGAGTTGAAACAAAATATCCTGTATAATGTTTTTATATCAGATTATTGAATATACAAATACAAAACGTATTCATTAGAAAGCTAATTTCTAGTCTTTTTTATTGCTTGGGAACATTAACTTCGTAACTTTTAAAATAATTCATATTTAACCACAAAAATACACATAAATATGAATGAAAATAAAACAAGAAAGAGAGAGAGAACAGCAATTGTGTGGTGACTAGTGATTACTGATAAAATATTGTACGTACATGTATTTATGTATGTACAGACTGTACATAATCGGTTCCTTTAAATAAAATATAAATACGGAAACGACTTATCGTTTTCTGTTAGTTAATTGAGCCATCTAGACCTTCATATATGTATTTATGTATACATACATGTATTAATCATCACATATATACATACATACATGCATATATATGTGTATATACACGAATAATGGCTTTGCCAAAGCCAGATTAAAAGATGCAGGTGATCAAGAAGCAGTTTCATTTCTTAGGTAGAAAAAAGCAATTGCAGTGTGGTGGGTTTGGCCCTCTGAGAGTAAGTTTAAAAGAGAGCAAAATTCATGTTTCTCTTCACCTCATGAACTTCAACTGAGAGATCGCACGTCACACTCTGTGTATCTCTCTCTCTATGGCGTTTCCCCGCACTTTTTCTTTTCTGCTCACACAGATGCATACATATACATACATACGTCACTGCCTCACTTAAACATTTTCATTCCTTTATTCCTGTAATCCCCCTTCACTCACACGTACTTAAGACATGCATGAGATGTATGTATGTATACCACAGACAGTGGTACCAACTTGTATTTAATCTTGGTTTTTTCTAGGGATATTAATTGTGTGCAGAATTTTCTTAATTTGCATTGAAAAAGTTTAAAACATAAAATATACTTCTGGGCAAATATTTTATGTATATGATAAGGGATGGGATATTTAGAAACGTGTATAAATATATACAGGTAGATTAGTTGTCAATTGTAATGGCTTATAATAAAGAATAAATAATAATTTACGACAGTTAGGAATTATTTGTTTATTTTGTTCATCTGCGCGTCACTGTGGCAGTGCACTGTACGCGCAAATTTGTTTACCGACCTCCGTTTCAGTTCACTCTCTCTTTCTCTCTCTGAACACAGTCTGCTGCCGAGCAGCAGCTGCCGCCAGCTATAATTCGTTTCAGTTTCAGTTTCTCTCCATCTTCTGGCGTGGTAGGTTGTGCTGTACTGTGTCAGACTCCGCATTTACGCGACAAAGACGCTCATTCAGTTGTTTGAGAATATAATTGTATTAATACAATGTAAATACTTTAAAATTAGCAAAAATAATAAGCTCTCATTCTCGCAACTTGAGCTCTTGAACATCGTCTAAATGCGGAACAAGTGTACAAATTAACTAAATTAACTTCAATTACTTGGGCAGCAATTATTATTTTATACTCACAGTCTGTTTATTCTGTTCTCCTTTAGGGAAAGTTGTAAAATTAGAGCAAAATGTGCAAATGTCTAGCCGGGAACGTAGCGTGCTGGTAAGTTTAATTCAATTATATTTTGGTACTTGTATTAGTGTAGTGCATGCATATGTACATTTGTAAATACACACTTGTTAAATATCTAAACTACAGTGGTTGGCTGGAAGAGAAATGCTACTTTTATATATTTAACATATAAGTAGTGTGAATAAATAGGAAAGACACGCATAAATACTTAGATACTATATATTAATGTGATGACACTTTTACATGTATGTACATATATGTATGTATCATTGGTTTATCCAATATACAACACCTTCACGTACATATGTACATACATCCTACACATCGCAAAAGTGAACAGTGAAAACCATACAAATTGATTGTGCCGGTGTTACTTATTTAAAAACGGAAGCAAGCCTATTCACACACGCACAAACCCATGCATACATACATATATACACGAACATATCCATAGACGCACACGTACGAATACATATGCCTACCCATTGTCATGCAATCCGTGTACACAAAGCGCGGTATAATCTTAGTTACAAAGCAAACAACCGCTTGAGCGTGTTAAAGAAGTTCGCTTTCTGCGTGCTCTTTAAACAATATCACTCTCTTTAAAATGTACACACAAACATCAACAACAACAACAAGTGTGTGTTAAGTCTTGTTTATTAATCTTGCGCATTTAATTGCTGACATCATGATTGGGATCCTTGCTAATGACGCATACATAAACAAACGTATTGTCTGCAAACGTATGTCTCATATACATATATGTATGTACATACATACATACTTACAAATTCGTACGCATTCTCTGGTGGTTTCATGTCAAATGCATATTACGTACAATATATATGTCTCTATTTAAGATATCTAGGAAACCAATTACATGTTTACATGCATAGGGGCGATGCCAGCGTACCAAAATGAGCACTTAAATTTTTAAATTAATGCAGAGGGTATAAAAACTTTATCCCGAACCCTATGAGACATATTCCAATCCCATTAAGTACATATAAATTCTCAACCAGGATCAATAGAACTCATGCAGAGGGTATAAAAACTTTATCCTGAAGCCTGTCATATTTTAACCCAATTGAGCACATATAAATTCCGTAAAATAAAGAGTGTGCAAATATTCAATATTGCTGGCAAAGATTAACAATAAACTACGCAGTAAAACTTTTGGGGTCTGGTATCATCATCTTCGTTGTATAAGTACAGTCGAATGTTTGGTTACATACAAAAGTATGTATGTATGTTTTTATGTACAAATATCTTGCGCCATTTCCCTCATTTATACAAACTATTTCTCATCGAGCACACTCGACTAGTGCGTTCGTTTGTTTGTGTAATATTGTACATACCAACAAATGTCTGAAATGAAATTCATACTCCTACACATACATACATATATAGTCGTATTTGCCTGTCTCCAGGCAGTCCCGGCTCCACTCGGTCGCGACGACTTAACTTTGTTTATCCCACCCTTGAAATAGAGCACCACAAGAATAACTTTCAGATAGCCGCCAGTTGGGCGCCAGTCGTCAAATTGACATTTCTATAAGTATAAGCTGTAACGCAATGACTAAATAAGGGCGTGTGCACAAGGGTTGTTAGAGCATGTTACTTATACATATATCATATATATGAATGTATATGCAGGACCTAGTTTACATTTAGAGCAATTAGCATTCATATGCGTTTAATGATGCCATCCATTACCATTAATTAATTAAGCAACATTAATGTTATGACTAGATGCATTTTTTTTGTAATGCATTCATAAAATTACAAATTGACCTACTTATTTTAAATTATTCTTTAAGCAATTGATAGTAAAAGCTCTCTATCCTAACTCTTTATAGCTGCTTCAGCTGCGCACTTAGCATGCTGGTGTCCATAATCAGCGCTTTCTTTGTTGTCTTCGTGATAATCGGATTGGTGGTCTACTTTGTTTACTACCACGATAAGGACACTACCGATGCTACCAAAATCACAAACGAAATACAGGATGGCTTTAAGAACACCTTTGATAAGATTAAAGATAAACTAAACTAACTTTAAAACAGGTAAATAGAAACGAATAACTAAAATTCATTTTTTTCAAAAACTTCTCTATTTCAGTTCCGATAAACAATAATAAAAAACTCCATAGCAGCCTTTATTGCACTGGCTTTTGCCATTCAACGAAAATGACGAAGCCTACACATTTTACAAACCTTATACAACAATAAAGTTATTGCATTTTTAGTCTTCTGTACAAATTAAATAACATAAGTTTTGATAAATATTTATGTATGAGATAACATGTTTTATATATTGTTCATCTGAATCTCAAAACTATTTATTCCAATGCATTCAAATACAAAGTTAAAAAATATAAACGAAAAAAAAACAAATGTGTTTATTCTATCAAAAATTCACAACAAACCCGCCAATACCCTTTTATTTAAGGCACATTCAAGACAATACTATTAACCATATAAACGTGTATCTGATAAGGGTATTAAATGCTCACTGTGGACCCTGCATCTATATCTTCATTTAGGTGGCAAAGTTTGGGTTTAGCATCATCACTGTCGTGAGGAAAATGAATTTAGCTGAGCAGTTTAAATAAATAATTGTTCAACAAGACAGTGAGCAGTAAAAAGGTTTAAGAACAGTAAAGAAAGTTACTTACCACTCACAAATAAATACAACAATTATTAAAACACACTAATATTGCAAATTGTTTTTTATTTATGTATAACTCGGAATCGGGTATTGGGGACTTATCCAAGTTGAACTCAACATACATACAAATTTAAATTACTCCTGCTCCAAATTTTTACTGGGTTATGTCACTAAGCATCGAACATATAAAGTACTCAAACCGCGGATTTTACTCTTTTGATGCTATGTTGACTTTGAGTTTTAAAATTTATATAAATTCATTCAAGTTCGAATAATCTGTATAATTTTGGACCAAATAATTAATGACATTTTTGTAAATCTTAATTATTACCGAAAAGAACAATTAAAAAAAAAACAAGTAAAAGCTTGAGACAAATGTACATTCTTTCACCTAAAATCAGGCTAATAAATATTGCTCTATGTCTAGAATCCAAATGTAAAAAAATCGGTTATGTGGGCTCTGCAACTGAACACTTTATGATTTTTGATGCAGTTGACCAGGTCATCATAGTTATGTTCTTCTGTCCAGTCGGGATTAATGCGCAGTTTGACTACCCGCTTTTAAAAATTGTTCATCTGATTGTCAAAACTATTTATTCCAATGCATTTAAATACAATTTAAGACGTTTATAAGAAATGTCTTTATTTAAATCAATTTGAAGATCTGACAGTCTTTATACAAATACAAGCCTTTTTTTGTAGTAGCAATTACCAATTCCAAAATACAAGGTCACAGGTGTAAAAAAGACACGGATTTTCTCAAAAATTGGCGAAATTGGTTAATTGACTTCGAGTCTACTATATAATTATACAATAGAAATGGCTCAATTATTATTTAGGGAAACAAATCGTTATTGGTTTTAATAATTAAACCGTCCAAATTACTGCATAGACCTGTTACAATCAGTTATTACACAACAAACCCGCAAATACCCTTTTATTCGTGACACATTCAATACAATTGTAACCCATATGAATGTGTATTTGATGAGGGTATTAAATGTTCACTGTGGACCCAGAAGTGGATTGCGAAAATGTAACATCTGCTGTCAATTTGTTGCCAAATCCTGTCTATATAATCCCATGTTTCACCACAACAGGATTCAAAGTTAAGGAAACACTTCACAATGCTGGAGAAATTTTTTACACGCATAAAAGCTGCTCCACTATCGGAAAAGGTCGCAACCCGTGATGGCTGCATCTATATGTATTGGGTAATGAAAGGATTTGGATGGTTTCCACCGAAAAAAGGGCTAAAACGTCGAATCTGGCAGTCGTGGACATTTATATCATTCGCTTTTGGAGCAGTCTACCTCCCCTTGGCATTCGCGCTCAGTTATATTATGGATTTCAAAAGTTTTACACCAGATGAGTTTTTGACCTCATTGCAGGTTGCTATCAATGCGTACGGTGGCTCTGTTAAAAGCACTATAGTCTATCATAATCTTTGGCGCTTGCGGAAAACCGAGGAAATTCTGGACGAACTAGACAAGCGTGCTCGGAGCGATGAAGAGCGTCAGAAGGTGCACGAGACAGTTGCCTTCACCAATTATGTTTTTCTCATATTCACCATCATCTATAATGTTTATACGATCTCCACATTTCTGTCCTATTTGTTGAGTGGCAGACCGCCTTATTCTTTATACAATCCTTTTATCGACTGGCATGCCAATCAGATTAGCTTGGTCACAGAGGCAACATTTGAGTATATTGTAATGACCATTGCGGTGACTCAAGATCTACTCGCCGACACTTATTTGTTGATATACATACTTCTTATTCGCGGACATTTCGATTTGCTAAGGAGGCGGGTAGTCAAACTGCGCACAAATCCCGACTGGACAGAAGAAGAAAACTATGACGAACTTGTGAACTGCATCAAGGATCATAAGATGATAATTGAGTAGGTCAGGTATTTTTAAGTAGGGTGCATCTACTAAATGTGTTACCTTCTTGTCTTCACTGCCAGGTGCTGCCACACGATACACCCAATTATATCGGGCACGATATTTGTTCAGTTCGGATTGATTGGCCTTGTCTTGGGTTTTACTCTGATTAATATATTTTTCTTCTCAAATATTTGGCGTGGTCTTTCGTCATCTGTGTTTGCCCTCGCAGTTCTCATGGAGACTTTTCCTTTTAGCTACAATTGCAATTTAATAATGGACGAATGTGAAGAATTAGCAAACGGACTATTTCACTCAAAGTGGATCGATGCTGAGAGGCGTTATAAACGGACACTAACTTTCTTCATGCACCAAGCCCAAGAGCATATTGTGTTCATAGCGGGCGGTATTATCCCAATCACAATGAATAGTAATGTCACAGTAAGTAAAATAAATCAGTTTTATATATTCACTTTAAAATTTCTTCCACATCTTTATTTAGGTGGCAAAGTTTGCGTTTAGCATCATCACTATCGTGAGGGAAATGAATTTAGCTGAGCAGTTTAAATAAGAATTATTCAACACGAATATGATCAGTCACTAAACAAATTTAGAGACGGTAGAAAAAGTTATTTAACATTCACAAACCAATACTACAAATATTAAAGCACACTCATAATAAATTGCTTCTAATTGCAATTCTGTTGAATATTAGAGACTTATGTTTACTGGGTTATGTCTATTAACAGTTGAGCTGCTGCTCTTTTAACATAAATACTCCACACTTGTAACATAATTGCTCCACACTGTTGTATTTCTGAGTCACTTAACAGGTAAGCTCAATTCCTTTATTGTTTGCAAATTTCACAACACTTGCTGCAGCTGTTGAGACCATAGACAGCGACTGAGCAAATCGCGTTCCGTTCAGAAAATCAAATTTATTCTGTGCTTATAAATTAATTAAGTGCCTAGTTTTTCTTCACAAACACTTAAAAATATGTCGAAACTTTTGGCTGTCCCCCTGAAGAAGCCATCAGAGGTGGACATTGTCAAGCCTCTGAACAACCTTATACAAAGCACCTACAATGGTGCCTCCGCAGAGGAGAAGGCGCAGTACTCGGAGGCCGTAAATGAATTTACGAAGCAACGCAATACGGCGATTTGGAAGTTCTTTGAAAAGTATGAGGCTTCGCTGGAAATTGTTTATGCGTAAGTATCTTGTGAAATTAGAAACGAAAAGTTTTCTGGGGGTTTTCATGCAGAATACTCTTGAGCATGACTCATACCGGTTGATGAAAGATTAAATAGCTTCAGTTAATCAAAGCATATACATATACATTTGTTTATGTATGCGTACGAGTGACCGCAAGTGTGAGTGGGACAAAGAGAACGACTTGCTAGACGTAAACAAGCAATGGGATGACGTAGTCAATAATAGGACGCCTATGGCGTTTGGTTTCCCTTTTATTTATAATTATTTAGCTACTACGATCAGATATGCGCATTGGAGACAAAGATTTCAGTCAGCGAGCTGCAAATACCCTTCAAATGGAAGGATGCCTTCGACAAAGGTTCCATTTTCGGTGGTAAAATAAGCTTGAGTAAGTCTTGCCTTTGTGTTGTAACAACCGGTTTATCTTACAACACCTGACTTTTTTTTAGCTCATACATCGTTAATGTACGAGAAGGTCTGTGTTCTCTTCAACATCGCTGCCTTGCAGAGTAGCGTTGCTTCCAGCCAACATTTGGACACAGATGAGGGTCTCAAACTGGCCATAAAGTTGCTCCAGCAGAGTGCCGGCATATTTCAGTATTTGAAGGGCGCAACCCCAGCGGCAGTGCCTTCAGAGCCGACACCAGACTTGAGCCAAGACACTCTTATTGTATTGCAGGCCTTGATGGTGGCCCAGGCTCAGGAAGTGTTCATACTCAAAGCCATTAAAGGTAAGCAAATGGAAATTCTCTTTATCAAATGGATGACTAAAGATATTATTCTTGTCTTGGCTCAGACAATATGAAGGACCAGATCATAGCTAAGCTTTGTTGTCAGGGTGAAGAGTTCTATGCGGATGTGCTACGTGCCATGCAGAAGGAGTCAGTGCGCAGTTTGTGGGAGAAGGAATGGATACCGACAGTGGCCGGTAAACAGGCCGGTTTCCATGCACTCACTCAACTCTACCAGAGTTTGGTCTGTCGTTCGGCAAAGAGGATTGGGGAGGAGATTGCCCGACTACGCAATGCAGTGGAGCTATTCAAGGCTGCCCAGTCTCGTGGTGGCAATGAAACCTATCTGGATGAATACTTTAGCCGTGCCAAGCGCAATCTGGCCGAATCCACTAAAGATAATGAGTTTATCTACAATGAAATGATTCCGGAGCTAAGCACATTGGCTTCGCCGGGAAAGGCACAGCTGGCCAAGCCACTGCCTATCGCTGCCCCCATGGCAAGCAACTTTAAGGACATTTTCACCAATCTGGTACCCGTTGAATTGCATCGTGCACTCACAGCCTCGGATATGCGCAAGAATGAAATTGTTAACGTGGAAATTATGAAGCTACGCGAATCCACACAAACACTCAATGCCGTCTTGGCCAGTTTGAATCTTCCTGCTGCTGTTGAGACAACCGATGGCAACAGTGGACTCCCACCTTCGCTGCGCGAGAAAGCCAATGAAGTGCGTGAGAAGGGAGGCATTGAGAATTTGCAGACAATGCTAAAGGATTTGCCGGAGTTACTCAATCGCAATCGGGAGATACTCGATGAAACAGAGCGGCTCCTGGACGAAGAACGCGATTCTGATAATCAGCTTCGCAGCCAATTCAAAGAGCGCTGGACACGCATCACCTCAGATAAGCTCACTGAAATGTTTCGCACTAACGCCAAAAAATACCGTGAAGTCATCACCAATGCCATTGAGGCTGATAAGGTTGTGCGACAGAAGTTCGAGGCTAATCAAAAGGGCATCGAGTTGCTCTCCATGTCACCAGAGCAAATACAGCAAGCATTACCCTCGGCCAGCGGCAGCGTGGATCCCAATTGCTCCAGTGTGCAGCGCCTAAAGCAACTAATGGAGGCCGTTGACACAATCAAGGCCGAGCGCGATGCAGTCGAGTCAGAGCTAAAATCGGCTACTTTCAACATGAAAGATGAGTTTTTGCTTGCCTTGCAAAAAGATGGTGCCATCGATGAGCCCGCTTTATCCTTGGCCCGCATAGGCCAGGTGCTAAGTCCGTTGCAGGCACAAGTGAAAGAGAGTGTAGAGCGCCAACAAACTTTGGTTTCCGATATTCAGAGCGCCCATGCGGCCTTCGTTTCCGAGACGGGCAACTGTGGCAGCTCACGTGACAAACTGTACCAGGAGCTGGCCACTGCCTATGATAGCTATGTAGAGCTGTCGGGCAATCTCCAGGAGGGCACTAAGTTCTACAACGACCTCACCCAGCTTCTAGTCGTTTTTCAGAACAAAATCAGTGATTTTGTATTCGCACGCAAAACTGAAAAAGAAGAGTTGCTTAAGGACTTAACCACTGAGTCGAGTCGTCAGGCTCCTCCTGCCACACCGGCCTTGCCATCACACTATGCATCAACATCGGGCAGCGGCAGTGGTTTGTTAAATTGAATTCTAATCCATTTTTGCCTTACTCATCGTGTTCTGTTACTTTTAGATATTCCATCGACGCCTGCTGCAGGCGCACCACCAGCCGCAGGTGCTCCGTCCAATGTACCATACCCAGCGCAAGTACACATGCCTGTTCCATATGGTGCTTCAGCTAACGTACCATATCCCACATACGTACCACCTCCCATGCCCCAAAGTTTTAATCCCTATGCAACATTGCCTTATCCGGGCGGTAAGTTTCTGGTAATTCCGGAATGCGATGAAAAATTTCTTATTTATGCAAATATTTTACAGCCTATCAATATGGTGGATTTCCTCAAGGACCTGCACCGGGCAACTATGGCACATACCCTGGCAGTTACGCCCACCAACAGGGGGGCTACCCCAACCAAAAGCCACCAGGCTGGTAAACATCAAATACCCTACCATGTATCTTATATTTTGCACTGTGTTTAGCCGGCGGCTACACTGCACATTATGTTATTCGCGACTCTAGATTCTATGGAAACCAAACGGTCAAAGCATTTAATGCGCTCCTTTGTGGTTTTGTTTTTTAAATTTTGTATCATAGAAGGTTGCTTGATTATCGCAATTTAATCTCATATAATACATACGTATCACAATAAACGTTCCGTCTTAGCGCTATAAACTCTGACTCTGACCCAATCTGCGGAAAAGTTCCCGCTTGATAGTAGCAATACAATGTGGTGCACACATGCTGTTTATCAAAAGCTCAAGAGTGGAACTAATGATGGTTTCCTCGTTACTGGTTTCCCTGTTTGGTTTGTGTAATCTGTGGCGCCTCGAGTTCTTTGTTAGGAACTCCATGTATGCATTGTTAGACATCATATCCACAGTTTGGATGCATACGTCAATGTTGGTAATGAGTTGACTAACCTCACTTTCGTTCAGGTATTCGGTATCCCAAAGTGTTCGCTTGCACTCGGAACTCTGACTTAGGATCACCTTCTCGAAATGACTGAACAGTAAGCTAGGTTTATCGACAATTTCGTCCAGCTGATTAGGATTCAAAAGATATCTCTGTAATTGATCACTCTCGCCTTTAGCAAAACTCTCGATTATGTGCTTCACTAACAGTTCGTCTAGTGTGTAGTCCAGATCTGTTTTAAGTGGCACCCAATAGTTAACGCTGAACGAGGTATTCACCGCCTCTACATAGTGCCACCAATGGCGTGGCACAATTAACACATCTCCTGCACCCAGTACACAGTTGTAGGCTTGCTCCTGGAACTTTTCATAGTGGCTTAGTTTATCAGGATCGGGAGCATAGAAGTTTTCCATGCAATAAACGCTTGATTCCTCGTAAGGAATGCGGGTACTTTGCAAAGGTGTTTTAGGCGGAAAGAGGAGCCATGACTTGTTGCCGTAGATTTGGACAACTATATTTACACCGTAGGTATCATAATGACACGGCGTATTGGCATTTTGTGAACCCAACCACAGGCTAAAGTCATTTTGGTGCTCGGCGAACCCGAATGGATTAAAATCAATGCCCTGTACACAACTCTCCGGTACCTCGTGTGCACGAACGTATTGATATGCAGCCCACTCTGAGTACTCGTGCTCCAGCTGTCCAGATTCCGTGTAATTCTGTAGAAATTGTTGCATTGTAAGTTTCTTCTGTTTTCTTTTTCGTTCCCATTGAGGCGTTGCACAGTCTGCAACTTCCATGACTTCAAAAGCAGGCACGCTGGAGGTATCCTTATCAAATCGGGAGCACCACTCGTCCAGCGAGCCGTCGAAACATTTCCAATTAGTGGCAAAATCCTTGAGCACAAGAGGAACTCGTGTGTTCAAGATTATGTCACGAAGTTTAGACTTCATATAGCAAGCTATTTATTGATGGTTGTTGAAATATATTACTTGGTTTATTTACAAATTAAAGTGTTGTTTGTTTTGCCGGCGCCTAAATCATCTGCTTACGTTTCGATATGATCGATAACGTATTACCTTTATGGCAACTCCAGTTAAATTTCATTAACAGATGGCATCACTATGGCGCTACGATTTCAAATTAATCGATAGCTTAATTACTTTGTGTTTGAATGACGCAGTGGCAACTCCAGCTTTAATTTTACCAATAGACGGCAGCTCTTTGGCGCCAAAATTTAAAATTCATTTTAAACCTGTACAGTTTACTATACCAACATCCAGTTTCATATTTACTTGCAGTTCTGCCTGAGAAGTTCGCACTATCTGGCCAGTATTTCTTTTAGACCGCGCTTTCGTGCCACCCATTGACAGTGAATTCCTGCAATAAATTCACGCAAATAACTTACTCAAAGTTATGTAAGCACAATTAAGTGAAATGTTTTTTTAATTAGTTCACATTTCGGAATTACATAATTGCAATCAAGATTGCGTGAAAAACTAGTTCTACAGATCAAGTTGTAGTCATCGAGCGGGCAGCCTCGCACGCAAACTAGCGCCGCCCGTTACTGATTGCTGCCTTCTGTTGTTGTTGTTGTTGTTCATCCTCCTCTTCTTCTCTTGGTAGTTGTTGTTGTCGCTTATCGCAGTCATGGCTCTTAGGACTTGGTCTAGGCAACACTTTGAGATAATTATATTGATATGACAGACGGAAATGCAACGGCGTTAACAAGTTGCAACTTCTGGCAGCGAAGAAGATTTTCTTGTTGTTTGATTATGCTTAGCTCAGTGTGTCATGCCACACTTATCCCAGCGTTATGTTATCTGACTGCAATGTGGCATTTGATAGCTAAATACCCCATAGTAATTTGCATTAGAACTTTGATCAGATATTTGTGTCTGCTTTTGAGTTGAGCCGACATTTGTCGTAAACGTGATTTATGTCGCCTTCTTTCCACAAGTCATTAAATCTACCACTCAATACAGACATCCACACACACACAGCCACAGTGGGGTGAAAAGTTCAATGTACGTGAGTCAGCAGACGAAGGAAAAGCATAAGCCAATTCAAGAAAACAATTATGCGGCAAAGTTGCCAAAAAAAAGGGGAAGAAAAGCAAAAGAAAAAGAGCGCAAAATGTGAATCAACAACATTATTTATGTGGCAGTTTTGAGGTGCGCCTACTGCCTTGTCATTATGATTATTGTTTGCTTATTATTCGTACGACCCGTCGCCGACTTACTTACGGATCGTGTATCTGTATCTGTATCTGTATGTGTATATACAGCGTGAGCTTTTTATCTGAGCAATGAGATATTGCGCATGCGCGCACTCGCGTCGCCTCGCTTCCGTTTCCAGGCGAGTGCCTCCAAGTGCGCTGATCTATCTCACTTTGAGCTTAAGCAGAACAATTCCAGCCTTACGCACACACGCACGCACACACACACACACACTTACACACACTCATTTGTATAATTAGCAAAGAGGCTGAACAAAATTGCGGGCGACACGCTTGCTGAACAGGGTCTGCCAAAAATTTTCTGAAGTCTCATTCTCCCAGGCGCCAAGCAGACGCGTTCTTTAAGATACTTATCTGTATCTGTATCTGCATCTGCCTTAAGCTGACATCGGCTTGGCATGTCAATAGCCTCCCTGCAGGTAAAAAATCCCAAGACAAAGATGTAATCTCTGAGTCGCGTGTCTTTTAAATCAGTCATCGTATTTATTATTGCAAAACAAATTCGTTCTTGAGCTTAAACATACGAGTAGTTATTCTTTTATGATAATTTCCCCTTGATTGACAGTCGCCAACGTCGTGCAACTTGCAACGTGCAACGTGATTTGAGTTTTGATATATAAAAATACATTTTCTTCCTCGAGAGCTCGCTCTCTCTCTCTCTTTCGTATTGTATTCGGATTGGGGACGGAAGTTCTACGAAAGGGAACTCGTCTCTTCTGCTTCAGCTATGCTTCTACTCGCAGTTAGTTTTATTCGGTTAGTTAGTTGCTTGGTATACGAGAGTGGTACATGCACATAGAATAGAATATATTATAGGTAGATGCCCACACCACCACAGTCTTACAGATACCTAGAGTCACTAAGCCTAGGTCTCATCTATTGTAGATACAAATAAAGTAAGATACGCAATGCGCTTATGATATGATATTCTGATAGAATTGCGGCTTCGTCTGGTGCTCCTTGATCACATAGAAGCCCTTGGGTTTGCCATTGCCAGCGAAGTACTTGTGGAAGCTCTGCTTGTTCACCGCCTGCGAGGGAGCATAGTATGTGGGTGACTTGGGCTTCAATGATTTCTTGTATTTCGATTTGCCACCACTCGCACCGCCTGCCCCACCAAAGGACTTCTCGATGGTCTCGTTCTCCCAGGGTTTGCGCCATGTCGGTATGTTCTCAATGTCCAGCAGACGATTGCGATCCTCCGCGGAGACATGTGCAAAGTGCGGCTTCTTGTGCAGCGCCTGCTTCAGCACGGGCAGATTCCAATGATAAATACGGCCAGGACGTCCATTCGAGCTGAAGGGAAATGAGACCTGTCCAGCATACTGATTAGTTATGTACTTACTGCTCACTCGATTTCCATTACTGCATTAACAGTAAAAGTAACTCTGGGATTTACATTCGGTTGGGGTGACAAGGGGACTCGAGGGGGACGCGAGGGGCGCGAGGAGGCATGCCTTGGTTGATAGGCGCCCCATAAATTAGTCAACAAGTACATAGTCGCATCTCTCTAACAAATTGCATTTTTAATTAAAGCATCTCGACTTGGTTAATGGCCACGGCTTGCATATTCATTTACGGCCAGAGCCGTGAGAGCGTAATAACTTTTATGCTGGCCACATCCTCCGGCATTGACATTGACACAGCAACAGCAGCAGCAGCAGTAACAACAGCAACAGCAACAGCACCGGCGACAGCAACATCGACTGTGCGTATATAAATAGCTGTAGCTGCGGCTCTGCCTGTCACTGGCAACTGCCACTGTGGCTGCCACAGACAACAGTGGCAACAGTGTCTGCTGGCTGTGCCAAAGTTGGTAACTCGGTCGCCAGTTGGCCGGACATGTTGCTGCTGCAACTGCATCAACTGCAACAGTCTCAGCAGCCCAAATGGGTAATCCATTTTCAGCTCTGCCGCTGTTCGTCTATCTTTCTGTGTGTGTGTGTGTGAGTGTGTGTTTGCCCGAGTGTTAGTCTGTTGGTTTACCACACATACCTTTGCTTAGGGTATATTGTTTTTGTCAAGTTGCCTGACACTCCTTAGCCAGGTATTATCGGTTCTTTATCTATGTATAGTAAGTTATTTAGCTCCCAATCGATTTGGCAGCAATTTGAGCTCATGGTCTGCACTTTAAAGAAGTGAGATAGCTGTAGACAGGTATGCACGACTGCTATATACCCACTACAGATTTAAACCTTCCCGCAACTAATATAATATCTTTTATAACCTTTCTGTTTATCATACGATTAGAAGTAAATTATTTCTAGTAATTAAGTTGAAGTGGATAATTTCTTACACCAAAAATTAATGTTCTAACTTTAAAACTATCTGTGCAGCTCACTTTTTTACGATTTACAACACTCTAAATTAAGCTTTATCTCTGCACAACAGTCAGACAAATTGTTACCAAAACTTGATAGCACTAGCTCTTCTATTATCTGAGATATAGTGTGTCATACAGACGGACTTGGCTATATTGCCCCAACCTTTGAATAAGATAAGTTGAATAATTTGTAGATTAGGTAGTATACAATGTGTTGTCAGGACGGCCTCCTCGTTTGTCACAAAGTATAATGATATTCCTGATTTGATTACTATCATCATCTCGGCATATTAAATAACGCTAATCCCGCTATCTGCAAGCGTATTAAAGCTTCGGCCTGCCCAGTTTTATCTCGTGGCTTGTTTTCTTTTGCAATTTGTTTTGTGCACATGCGCGCACGATGCTTATCATCAGCAGGCCAGTCCAGGCCAGCACAGAACAGACCAGACCAGACCAGGCCAAGCCACGCCAAGCCAAGCTAAGCCAGACCAGGCGGGGCAAGACATACTGCAGTCACTGTTGCTGTTGCTGTTGCTTGTCTTGGTGTAACCTAATGGAATCCCGTTTACCTTTTTCCCGTTAGTTTTCAACGCCGACGCCTCAGTCGCCGCTGTTGCCTCAGTTTGCTGCGTTGCCTTCGTCTGCGCCTTCGCCTTGGTCACCTTCGCCTCCGTCGCCAAGAAAGAAGCAATTTTCTGTGCGTTGTCGTTGACGCCGTTGATCATTTGATGATGCTGCTCCTGCTGCTGGTGCTGCTGCTGCTGTTGCACACCGTTGGGGCTGTTGTAATAGTGCAGATTCGGAGGCAACTTGATGATGAACATGTGTGAATCATCCCGCGATGCGTGACGTCGTGACTCAACCGCCAGGCGTTTCCGGTTGTGGCTGTTAGGCGCCTTCACCTTCATGAAGCCCATTTTGCTGCAGTGGCCAAAACAAAGACCAGCACAACATACAGAGAAAAAGAGAGAGAGAGAAAGAGAGATGGAGAATAGTTGCTTACTTGGTTAGTTCCCATCGGGTGTGCTGCAGTCTAAGGGCGTGTGATGCGCTGTCTGGCGGGGCATCGGTGGCGGCATTTACCATGAATATTTCATAATATAATTTATGGTCGCTCGGACAGTTTCAGTTTTGTTGTGCTGCCATGTTTCGTTGCCACCAGACACGCAGCATTAATTAAGTCCCAAATAAGAGGTGTTTCCTCGCCACTCCCTCCCTCCCTCCCCCCCTATCTCACCATTCCCCTTGCCCCTCATCACACTCACCTGAGCAGCTTCTTGTTGAGTCCGTGTGCGCCTCGTGCGATTGGCTTCGGTTGATGCTGAGTCTGCTGCTTGGCGACCGCCTGCAATTGGTATTTGTCCTGCCTCTTGATTTTATACATGTGCGCGGCATCCTTGAGCGTCGACGATGACGACGACGTCGTGGAGGACGCGGCACCCTGCGCCTGCGCCTGTGCCTGGACAAGTGCCACAGCGAGACAGAGGAAACAGCATAAACTGCAAAGTGAAATAAGCTTTTATGGTCTGTCTTTTTATACGGCCAGTTTCTTGTGATTTTATGCGCGATATTCTATAAGGGATTAGGTCTAGGTTCAGGGTCAATCAGAGCGTTCACTGCCCGTCACCGCCCCTAGTCGGCATATGTAAGTCAACTCTTGCCAGTGCATTTCGAGTGGAATTCCAGTCCAACAACAAACCGGCGGCTTTGAAATCGGACCAGCAACGATTGGCCCAAGGGGGCCCCCACCTAGGTTTATACTCTTTTTACAAAGTTCTATTGCAGCCCTCTTTGTGGTTCTCTGTTTTTGTTGTTGTTGTTCTTGCTGGCAATAATAAGGAAGAAAGCAAACTGCAAAGCGGCTCAAAATGCAAATGAGCACGTTCACACACACTGCGCAGGGAGACAGCAAAAGAGAAAGGGAGTGGGAAAAGTAGAAGCAGAAGAAGAAACGGTCATAAAGAAAAGTCACATGCGCTACGCTTCGATGGAAATGCAACATGGATGACACGTGAGTTTCAGCAAAGTTTTTCCACTGCCCCAAAACTGTGGCAGATCATCAACATGATCAACGTTCTCGGGGTTTGGGTAATCGATAAGCCACCGAACCCGCTGCATCTCCAACCGAAGAGCCAAGAAAGGCCTAGCGGGCCTGAACTACAAATTATCCTGCACTTGTGCACACACACACACACACACACACTGTGTATGTATGGATATTGACTTGGCAGTTTGGTGCATCAAATGCAGCGTCGGAGAGCGACGTGCCCGGCATTTGGCAGTGGCTGCCAAGACAAGACTCTGCCTCGAGTCTCACACACATAATTCATGCAACGTTTGTTGCAAGTGAACAAATTTCAAAGAACTCCCAACTGTTTCGCATGCCAAATTTGAGATACCCTATCGAGCAGCAAATGATCCCTTTCTTAAACATTTAATGACGTTCATTTTGACTCATTACATATTATAAAGAAGATAATGTTATCCATCGATTTTATGCACATCTTAACAGCACATCTTAACATCTTAACTCATCGAACTTGATATGAAATAAAAGAACATTGTAGCAAACAAAACATAGAGGGAGCCTTGACTTGCTGAAAGTTTGTTCTTTTTGTAAGAAGCAAGCTCAAGAACTTAACGATTTTCATTTAGTTACAGTGTTCCATCGATAGTATTTTATATTTGATATGCATCGACTCTATCGATAGTTTTATCAGTTCTACTGACAGTTGCTTAGGTTTTATAGATAGTTCCATTGATTCTATCCATAGTTCTGTTGATTATTTCGACAATAGTTCTATCGGCTATACCGAACGACTCTATTCGATTCGATTGATAGTTCCATTGATTCTACCGATAGTTCCTTCGGTTCGACATAAAGTTCCTTAGATTCTTGAGTTAGTTCCATCAGTTATATCCACATACTGAATGTTCTATCTATTCTATCTATACTTCTATTGATCAATAAAGCCATCAACTCTACTTAGTTCTGTACTCTATCGACTCTAGTTCCTCTCTAATCGATTCTATAGATAGTTCCATCGGTTCTATTGATAGTTCCTTGGGTTTGAAAGATACTCTATGAATTCTATCAAATTCTATTGATAGTTCTATCGATTCTTCAAATAGTTCCATCGGCTGAAGGATTCTACTTGATTCTATAGATAGTTCCATCGATTCCATCTGTTCTACTGATAATTCTTTAGATTCTATAATAGTTCCACCGATAGTTTCAACAATTATCATTACTATTATCCATTATAAAGCCGTGTGACATAGGTTTGATTGGGCTTATAACTAAAACTTCCGTTTCAATACAAAATGATCAGAGCAGTTAACAATTCTCTTTCGCTGGACACACCCTTCATAACTAACCTACTCTCCGAACAAGTTGTGGTATCTCTGTCGGGGCAAGGTACTTAAGTACTTTGATGGAAGCTGGCATAAATTGCGAGCAGAGAAGCAAAGCCCCAAGCGCCCCGGGCGGGATTAGAGGCAGCCGATGAGCGGCGTAAGGGAGACGGGACGCAAGGGGAACAAGTGTCAGACGCTAATGTCGTTGACTTGGTGCAATGTGGTGCACATGAAGCGCAGCCAAGTGGCAGGAGGCAAATCAACAAGGCATTTCGATCGACACGTATTTAGCATGGGCCACCAATTGCGACTGTCACAGACTGTGGCGCACATGCGGCGCACAAACGATTGTCGAATTGATGAATTGATAAATTGCAAAATAATCGAATGGAGCCATTCCCCTTTCCCTTTTTTACTGTCTGCCCTTTCTCCGCCCTTCTTCTCTTTTCTCTCTCTCTCTCTCGTCCTGGCAGTGAACAACATTTGTGGCACTCTTGAATTATTAATGAAAGCAACACAAAGCAGCCCGCGGCGGCAGAAGCAGCAACAGTAACAGCAACAGCAGCAACACAAACAGCAACAGCAGACAGCAACATCGGACAGACAACAACAGCAGCAACAACAACAACAAGAGCTCGGCGTTGTTGCGTGTTCACAGAGAAGACAAATTCAAAGGGCTCTGCGTGTCAAAATTGAACAGATTTGCGGCCAGAAGCAGACAAGGGCAGAAATTCAACAGATTGGCTTTTTAATGTTCTCAAAACAAAAAAAAAACAAGCAAACACACATGCATACGTAGACGTGTATTTGGGTACACTTAGCAAAAAAAGAGTTATCTCTCGATTTTGAGGAGAAGAATATCAAAATTTAAACAATGATTTCTGATTGCTGACTTTGAAAATCGCAGCCAGATACTTCAGCCATGACACATTCTACTTTCAGAACTTTGATAAACAAAATTTATTTGGTTCTGAACTTTGTTTGAAATATTAGTTGATATTTCTGCGAATTATTTTATATTTTTGATAAATCCGATATTCAAGTTGTAACTGCTTTTTATATTTGTTTTTATCCAAATTACATATTGTATTACATAACGAACACATATATAGCCATGTTTGTGTTGGATCTTAAGTCCCTGATGCAGGTGTCGAATGCGATGAAGAAGCCAACGCTGATGCACAAGCGCATAAGGTGCGGCAAAGCTGGGTGAGCTAGGATTGCTGAGGATTGAGCTGGAGCACAGAAGATAACAGTTTAGCTCTGCCCACAGCTATCTCGTTTGCTACATACTGCACGATGGACGCCTGACCGTGCAGCGGGTGAGGCACGTTCGCAGTGGACAGCGTAAGAGATCCCTGAAGAGATGTAACAGTACCCGAATTGCCCAATTGGAGTGTATAGATCAGTACAGTCAGACGAGTAGCGCGCATGATACGAAAGACTGTGACACCCAATGCAGCATGGAGTGCGAAGTACCCGAGGCAGTGCAACTCATGAACGTGGCCACGGAAACGGAGCAACCGGAGTTCTTGGACTGCAGTGTGAATACAGTTAGTGTGACTGTACCGGTGTCTCGGCATCAGCAAACGAATGTAATCAGTTTGATGACCACATGCAGCCAGACAAGGAAGGTTAAGCTGGAGATACGTTCCACGCAGGTCGAGCTGCATCTCAAGTCGAGATCGACGGAATGTTCGCCCGACCAGCGTCGCACCATCAGTGTACAAACCAAATCGTTGGTGCAACTTCGGCAAAGCTTTGCACAAACAACGCCGGAGAGTGAGAAGGACATGGAGGAGGAGGCGAACAATGGACAAAATTCGGTGCTCAATATAATTATGGCCTCCATTGGGCATCAGAGTGAGATGCTCTTCAGCTGCCTGCAGTCGCTGCAACAACTGATTGAGTTCAAGGAGCTGGAGTTGGAGAAGCAGCGCTTGGTCGAGGTGCAAGCAACGGGGGTGACAGTTACAGTGGCAACGCAGGTGCCGGAACCGGAGCTGCAGCCCAAGTCAAGCGAGACAGGAATGCAGTTGAAGAAGCCAATAAAGGTCATGCAGCTAACCGTCAAAAGGTAAGAAATAAAGTTTACAACACCTAATGCCTCCACATCCACCTCCTCCCCCACTCACCCACACCCGGTCATCTCTAGAGCTCAAGCACGTAGCAAGCATCGCTACCGTCTGCACATGCAACGCAACAGCAAGACCAAGGGCAAGACCTGGCAGGGCCTGGTGAAGCCAAAGAGGAGTGAGGCACAGATGCAGACGCAGACAGAGCCTACGCCCACGGAGTAGGTGTTTGACTAGTCGAAGCGTCATCAATTCTTCTATTTGTTCTCTCTTTCCCTCTCTTTATCTCTGTCGTGCAGCCTCCAGTGGACGCAAACGGAGAAGGTCATCTGCTTGGTGGCCAGCACGCAGACAGGGCGCGAGAAGAGATTCCTCTGGCTGCGGCACAGAAACTGAACTGAATGCGAATGCGAATCGTAACTTACCAAAGCCAACTCCAGTTGCCGACTCTCATTGTTGCTCCTGTTCTTCTCGTTGCTGCTGTTGTAGTTGTTATTATTTTAGTTGCACTCATTTTGATTAGCATAAACTTCTTTCTTGCTTGTTGTTGTTGTTGTTCTTGACACTCTTTGTATGCTTAGTGCATCGTTTGCTGGCGCCAATTCGTAATTGCCAACTCCTCCAGTGGAATATAAATTAAAATACTTTGCAATCCGCAGACACGTCCGCACGCGATTAAATCTCGCCAAAGACTGAATGGGCCATCGGCTCGGCCGTCCGACCCGAAGTGACTGCAGTTTATTTCGGCTGTGGCCGAAGCCGAAGCTTCGACTTCGGTTTTTTGTTTACCTCGCCTCGCATCGTGTCGCCTTGCTGTAGTTGTTGTTGTTGTTGTTGCTGTTGCTGGTATGCAAAGAACCAACAAAGAAAGCAACAGCAACAACAATAGAAAAGTCACGCTTAACGACTGTGACTGCGACTTGGTCTAGGCCAAAAAAAAAAAAGAAGTAAGCTGAACATGCAACATGCGACCGCGACGGTTGTGGCATGTAGGAATAAAGCATGGCCGAAAAGCAGGCACGTCTGTCTATCCGCCTCCTCTCTATCCCTTCTTCTTTGTCTCAGGTGGTGGGGGGTGTGAACGCGAGACAACTTTGTGGCAGAGTTTGCATCCCGATTGCAGGCCGGGATGCAGCGCCAGCCTCAGCTGATTGATTGTTTGTATGTCGACGCCCCTGCAAAAAAAGGGTTGCACTTTAATTGAGATTTATTTATGGCCACAGCAACAACAACAACAACAACAACAACAAGAAATACAAAGAGCTCCTCTCAATAATGAGCCAAGCGCGCACAACTCTCTTGGCAACTCTGGCAATATTTGGACAGCAGCCGCAGCCAATTGAATACTTCAATTGTGTTGCGATTGTTGCGATTGTTGTTGTTGTTGTTGTTGTTGCACTTCAGCAGCACAAAGCATAAGGGGCAACGGCAGTTTGGGCGTGGATTGGGCGGTCACCCGGTCGACCGTTCCTTGTTGTCAAATTGTTAGCAGATTCTTTGAACGTGAGTCTGTCTGTGTGTGTGTGTGTGAGTGTGTGGGCTGGGTGGGTGCTGCTATTTTCTGACTTTGACATGGCAACTAACTGTCTGCTCTGCCCGCCCTGGAATGCACTACAGTTGGAGTCGCATTTGCTTCTGGGGTTAAGTGGCACCTTGAGCTCCACCACGCTCCACGCTCGACTCACGGCACAAATTGGAGCAGCAATCGAATCCACTCGCTGCACTGCGCCACTGGCCAGCGAACCAGAGCCCGACGACGAGGCCTCCACTGCAGGCAACGCGTTGTTTTGGGCTAGTTAAGCTCAATTATACGGTGCAAATTTCGTGCCATGAAACAGAAAACTTTCACTCGGCAGCAGAACAAAAGCACAGACATGAACAA
The DNA here is from genome assembly GCA_018904595.1 of Zaprionus indianus. Lineage (NCBI taxonomy): Eukaryota > Metazoa > Arthropoda > Insecta > Diptera > Drosophilidae > Zaprionus > Zaprionus indianus. The sequence continues at coordinate 10,176,749 of JAEIHA010000320.1, forward strand.
AGAGCAAAAACAAAACAACAAAAAAAAACGAACAAAATGGCGACGGGCCACAAATTAACAGGGACAGAGAACAACAGGAGAAATGACTTTGGTTTCCTTCCGGTCGCGCGAGACGAAAAAATTGGCAAAATATGAAAAATAGAGAGAATGAGTGTGCTATAAAAACAACCACAGCGCAGTAAATAAAAATTCAAAAAGAATTTCCAATAGAATGCTTGACAATAGCGTTGCGCACGTGTAGAGTTGCCAGCGTGACACGAGTACGTTACCTCCGAATTGCGGAACATAACAAAATTAAAAATGAGAGATCAGTGCTGCCAGAATTTTTGAGATAAGATAAGTCAAATTATATGAAAAAACCAAATAATGTTTTTATAAAAAGTAACGTTGGAAATATTGTTGTTTTCGTGGCGGCAAGATTAAACGATTTATCCTTATAGAACTCAACGAAAAAAAAAACGATAATATTAAATGACAAAATATACCATAACTATAGGGTACTGAAATAATTACTAGTGTAACTAAGATTTTAGAATATGTGCATACAGTTTGGCTTTAAAATATAATAAAGTTTTAGTTGCTCATTTTTTGCATTTTTGGTCTATAAGGATCAATCGATCGATCTATCTTCTCTTTGTAAAATATAAATAGATATGTAAAAACTAGTCCAATCAGTTTGAACCTTTATTCGTGTATTCTTTTTCTATTAAAAATATTGAATATTGTTAAAAATATTCAAAATTGTAAACGAAGACGAAACAGTCTTCAAACGGGAATCCATATACAAAGTCATAAAGTAGAATAAAGAACGAAACATAGCAGACACTCAGAAAAAGACTATTTTCTTGGGACCGCAAAGAGGGAGCGTCATGTAAGGTCATTAAAGAACTGACCATAAATAAGACATAAAAATGCATGCAGCACGGGATGAGGTTGCAAGTACGGGTACCGGTATGGATACTGAGTATGGGTATGGGTACTCGTCGTTTAGTTGCAAATTTTAACAAGAGGCTGCAAATGATTAATGTCAATAAAGCGCAAACTCAGCTCCGCCAGTTTCAGTGCCACAGTGAGAAGGCTTAGACAGGCATTTAGGTCGTGAACCTGTGCTTGCATAGAAAGAAAGAATTGAGGACAGACGCAGACACAGACACAGCGTTACCAGCTGATCCTCAGAGCGTCGTGTGGGCGCAATGATGGTTCAATTGGTGTCAGGTTGGGTTAACAGGCGGACATGGCCTCGGCCTGGGAAATTCAATAAATCGAAAATGGCAGGGATGCTGAAGTATAGGTTAATGATAAGTTGAGCATGCACTCCGTGAGGCAGCACATTTTCGTGAGCAGGCACACTTCTCTACACACACACACACACCCAAGCACAGTCGTAGAGGTAATTAGCCTCGCTCTAATGAGGCACCTGAAACTACGTTGTACATATGTATGTATATGTGCAGATACATACATACATTATAACAATGTTTATTCATCGTTTGGCACCAACTGCAGCCCTGTGGCAGGTGATGAATGCCTCTGCTGCATGTCACGCACACGCATGTCCAGTCGCACCGCCAGACGTTGACAATGCGGTGTCTCTTAAGTACATATCCAACATACATACCTGCATATCTACGTAACCTGCCACATCACTGGGGCTTGGAACGCATGCGCTGCTGCTGCTGCTGACAGGGGAAACGCCAGACGCTTGACGCCTGACGCACCGACTGGCTGGAAAAACCTTTGGCCGGGAAAAACGTCCACAGCATGCTAAGTGATGCATCTATCTCAAATAGCGCACAATTGTCACACTACTTGGCGATTTAGCACATTCCTAGCCCCCACACGGGGATGGCACCAGCCGCAAAGTGGAACGACTCATTTGGCAATTTAGCTAACGGCAACGCTACATTTAAACCATATTTGGCGGGATTCTTAACTCCGAATATTCTTGCAATGCGGCGCAGCGAGTTTGATTGACGCCTGCCTGTCAATCAGTACATTTAATTGAAGTGTTGACGCATTGTCAAATTGCATTTGGATGTATGAAAGCTGTGCAATTAGCTAAAGAGAAAACTACTAATAGAAGTTTAAGTACACACATCTTTAGATACATTTGGCACAGTGCTGTCAACTTAGCTGTTTTCCCGTCCAATCTAGCTCTTTTCAAACATACATAGCGGAAAAAAACATCGAAAAATATTGCTATTTTTATTTTTAATGCAGATAACTACAAACATTTAGATTTAATTTTAGTTGCGACAGCTTAAAGAACAGTTTTTATTTTAATATAATTTGGTTTTTCTCTGCACAAAAATTCTAGATATGGCAGCGCAAATTTTAGGCTCATTTCATTGGCGTTGCCAGATAAACAAACATCGAATACCACAGTGGCCGCGATACCGCTATCGATTGTTTCGTCGTCTGCGCAGCTTATTCGATAACACAGTTCGATGGTAAACAAACGCAAATCATGAAAAGTATCGAAAATTTGTAGAGCAAAGTGAAAATTGTGCGAGAAAAAATACAAAATAAATGAGAATGGCTTCAATAGAGCCCACACAAAACAAAACATGGGAGTTGTCGCTGTACGAGCTGCAGCGCAAACCACAGGAGATAATTACAGACAACACCGAAATTGCAGTATCGCCACGCAGCCTACACAGCGAACTAATGTGCCCCATCTGCCTCGATATGCTCAAGAAAACGATGACGACCAAAGAGTGTTTACACCGCTTCTGCTCGGACTGCATTGTGACAGCTCTGCGGTCGGGCAACAAAGAGTGCCCCACTTGCCGCAAGAAGCTAGTCTCCAAGCGCTCACTGCGTGCTGATCCCAACTTTGACTTGCTCATATCGAAGATATATCCAAGCCGCGAAGAATACGAGGCTATACAGGAGAAAGTAATGGCCAAATTCAATCAAACACAATCTCAGCAGGCTCTTGTCAACTCCATCAACGAGGGCATCAAATTGCAATCACAGAATCGACCACAACGTTTCCGCACCAACAAAGGAGGCGGTGGTGGCGGAAGTGGTGGTGGTGTTAGCAGTGGAGGCGGCGGCAGCAACAATAGTGGAGGTAGTGTTGGAGGAGCCGGTGGCACACGATCTGGGTCCAATACAGTACATACCCACGACACGGCCTCCAATGATAGTAATAGTAATACAAATGGCACGGATCGAGAGAACCGCGATGCTGCTAGCTCCGGCGGACCACCAGCCAGTGCGGGGCCTGTCAGTACCGCACCAAACAGCACAACTACAACAGTGCCGCCTTCATCGGCTGGTACTTCGGGCGCCAGCACCTCATCGAGTCGCATGCAAGTGGATGATGCATCGAATCCACCATCAGTGCGCAGCACACCCTCGCCGGTGCCATCTAACTCCAGCAGCACGAAACCCAAGCGAGCCATGTCTGTGATGACCTCTGAGCGATCCGAAGAGTCCGAATCGGACTCGCAAATGGATTGTCGCACAGAAGGTGATTCCAACATCGATACCGAAGGTGAAGGCAATGGTGAGCTGGGCGTCAATGATGAGATAGAGCTTGTCTTTAAGCCACATCCAACAGAGATGTCTGCCGACAATCCACTGATCCGTGCACTGAAGGACAACTGCGTACGCTACATCAAGACCACTGCGAATGCAACTGTCGATCATCTCAGCAAGTATCTGGCAATGCGGCTTACACTGGATTTGGGTGCCGACTTGCCGGAAGCCTGCAGGATTCTCAACTTTTGTATCTACGTCGCGCCGCAACCGCAGCAGCTGGTCATCTTGAACGGCAATCAGACCCTGCACCAGGTGAACGACAAGTTCTGGAAGGTAAGTTAATCATCAGACAGCTTTTTGAACTCGAAACTAATCGGAGTGCTCCCGTTTTTGCAGGTGAACAAACCAATGGAAATGTATTACTCGTGGAAGAAAACCTAAGGACTCAGTTCAAAAGACATCAGCATCTTTAAGGCATTCACAGGCGTTACAGTTACAAGGCAAACATTTATTTCAGCAGTCGAAATACTTATAAACATGTATATGTACAGTTATATCGTATCGTGTGCTTAACAAGAATATACATACATATAATATTAAAAAAATATATATATATTTAAATTGTAACAATACAAATCGGTACTATGCGGGTCTGGAGGATTCATATGTTTGATAAACTCTACGAATTATTACAGTGTGGGTAAAAACTAACCGTGGGACGGTTTCGATGCACAATTTGACTAAGCATTGTGACAGGATTCGAATAATTATCTATAAACTGGGAACAAAAATGCATGTGACGAGATTTGGTGCAATTTCAAGCTGAATATTATCTTACTTGCAGTGGAATCTGAACACACATGAGGCACCTTTTGACTCGACATGAATCACTTGGGCACACGACGCATCTTAGCAAGTATTGCATCTCGGAAATCCTTGAACTCTCTGCTCGCCTCAATCTCATTACGACATCTACCCTGAATGCGCATAAGACCCAGATTAATCTCTGTGCGCTGTCCCCCCAGTGTGCGTCTTGTTAGATCTTGTTCTTGGTCATACGACAGTCCCAAGTCACAGAGCTGATCGATTTCGTCTTGAGCGAACGTGTGATTTGATTCCTTCAAGAACTCATCGCATTTCTCATATATATCCAGAAACTGTTCGATCTCGCCTTTGTCTCCGGTTCGCTGTAGTTCCAGGTAACGATGTAGCAGCCTTGTCGCATCACTGTCCAGCAGGGTTTGTTGCACACTGTTTGTTATGTTATAAATGCGATGCACTTCCTCAACTGTCATGTCCGTGCAGCCGCAAAAGCACTTGATCAGCTGCACCGTCTTGCTCTATCCATATGTATGTAAATAGATGTATGTATGTGTGGGTTAGTTATTGTTTACCTTATCAGCTTCGCGTATTTAAATGGATTACTATAACAAACCTTATAAGAAGATGTTGCCATGATAAAGCTGTAAAAGGTTAAAGTTGTTCCGATTTATAATTCTAATTCTTTTTCCGCCTTTCTCGACCTTATTGTACAACTCCGGAGTCTAGTAAAACAGCGGTTGGGGCAAAAAAAGCATGATGAATGTAGTTGTATATTTACCAGTTCACTTGAACCAGTTCTATCAGCTGTGCTAACAGAATGTTTATTGGCTGATAACATAAATATATTAGGTTGGCAAATATTAGGTTGTCAAATATCTCCCTTCCGCCAGCCGGCGGAAGACCTGTGACGACAAATACCGATCAAATCATGGAATACATCGAGTTAGACCGGCATATGGTATCTCGCGACATCGGCATTATGTATAGTGTTGCCAGATACGAGCTCTGTAGCGCTTTGTACATAGCCGCGAAATTAAAAAAAAAAAGCGGAAGCGGAAGCGGAAGGGATATTTTCAACCTAATATCTTTTTTTTTTTTTTTTTTGTATATGTACAAAGCGCTACAGAGCTCGTATCTGGCAACACTATACATAATGCCGATGTCGCGAGATGCCATATGCCGGTCTAACTCGATGTATTCCATGATTTGATCGGTATTTGTCGTCACAGGTCTTCCGCCGGCTGGCGGAAGGGAGATATTTGACAACCTAATATTTATAAAAATACCAAATAATCCAATTATTTATCGATTTATGTATCTATTAGTCACCTGCTGTAAACTTTAAGTGTGTATTCTATAAAAGGCCGTAATTGTTCTAAGCCTACGTTACCTAACATTGTAATCATACACTTCCAAAATTTATGTTTACAGTACGAACGTTAAGCCTTTTATAATGGATCCAAAAGAAGCCGAAAGAATATTTACACTCACAAAAAGCCCAACTAAATTGCTCCTAGATCAGAAAGCCATTGATGAGATTCTGAATTACGTCAAGGACCGCGAATTGGGAGATAGTCAATTTGTAACTCACATTGAAATATATCAAAAGTGCCAAATATTACTTGGTGAGTCCACTCAGCCCCTAACAGAGAATGAGTTTCACGAATTACGGAGCTTGGGCATTGGTGCCAGGGAGAGACACGAGCTAAACGGCTCTCTTGGTGGTGATCGATCGATCAGTAATCGAGTAATTCAACAAATTCAGCAAAGCAGCGTCAACAAGATTGCAATGTTGAGCGATCTTCAAGAATTTAGTGAATATATCTTTTCTAAAACCAACGCCAAATGATTACAACAAAAGATGCAGCCGGCAGCTGACGAAAATAATATTTTAATATTCTTCGTTTTTTATTAATCGAATAAAACTTTAATACAAAAATGTTGAGTTTAATTTAAAATAAAAAGTGGGTTTGTCAATATCATGGATAAAAATGTTATTATTTTTTATACATATTTATGTTATCAGTCAATAAACATTCTGTTAGCACAGCTGATAGAACTGGTTCAAGTGAACTGGTTCTTATACAACTACATTCATCATGACCCGACACAGACATGAAGCGATACGACCTTATGCACCACATCAATACACGTGGCACTTTCCTGGTGTCCAAGGAATGTCTGCCCTATTTGCAGAAAAGCAATCACGCACACATCCTCAACATCTCCCCGCCTCTTAGCATGAAGCCCAAATGGTTTGGTCCTCATGTTGCCTACACCATGGCCAAGTACGGCATGTCTATGTGCGTGTTGGGCATGGCAGAAGAGTTCAAGGATCGCGGCATTGCAGTGAATGCACTTTGGCCCCGCACCGCCATACACACGGCAGCGATTGAAATGCTCACCGGCCCCGACAGCGCCAGCTGGTCACGTAAGCCTGAGATTATGGCCGATGCAGCCTATGCCATACTATCGAGGGAACCCAAACAGTTCTCGGGACAATTCTTTATCGACGATGAGGTACTTGAGTCTGTGGGAATCAAGGATTTGACCGACTACGCTTGCGTTCGGGAAAATGCTGACAAACTGATGGTCGATTTCTTTGTCGAAGAGAAGGGTGCCCCAGCCGAGGGTTCAGAGGGTGCTGCACCGGCAGTAGCTACTTCCACTTCTGGAGAAGAAAGGATACCTCAGCTCTTTAAGAAAATCGAATCTTTGCTGTCGCCTGAAATAGTTTCGAAGACGCAGGCTGTATATCAGTTCAACATCAGCGGGGCCGAACAAGGCACATGGTTCCTTGATCTCAAAAATGGCGCTGGCGCCTGCGGAACTGGTAACCCACCAGCTGCTCCAGATGCCACACTTTCAATGAATGCCAACAACTTTTTTGATATGTTCTCCGGAAAGCTGAAGGCGGCTCCAGCCTATATGACCGGCAAGCTCAAGATAAACGGAGACTTCCAAAAAGCGCTCAAGTTGGAGAAGCTTATGAAGGCATTCAAATCCAAGTTGTAGATATTATTGTCAATTTATAATTTCAGAAACTTTAATTTAATTTGAGAAAAATAAAACCTTCCTTATTATTTTCTTTAAAAGTTAAATTTTACATTCTTTTAATTGAATTATAATTATAGATTATGTGGTAATCTTTAGTTACCCCAATGTTTAACTTTCCCGGCTGGACTACCCGAATGTAAACAGAAATATTTGTACATGTATGTATGTATGTATGTATGATAATCTCAAATTGAATTGATCGCGTATATGTATTTGCGTGCGATAAGAAAGTAGCCCCCACAGACTTATGTTGGGGACGCTTCGTATATCACTTCAGTCGTATATTGTCTATCGAAGGTAGCATATGTGTGTTAACTTTAACAAGCGTGAGTTAGCACACTTAATAAATCAGGGAATAGTGTATATTTTAAATTCATGTTTATATCTTTACGTTAACTTATTATGTTAAGGTGTATTTGGACTTTTTTAAAAATGATATTAGGTTGGCAAATATCTCCCTTCCGCCAGCCGGCGGAAGACCTGTGACGACAAATACCGATCAAATCATGGAATACATCGAGTTAGACCGGCATATGGCATCTCGCGACATCGGCATTATGTATAGTGTTGCCAGATACGAGCTCTGTAGCGCTTTGTACATAGCCGCGAAATTAAAAAAAAAAATAAGCGGAAGGGAGATATTTGCCAACCTAATATCATTTTTAAAAAAGTCCAAATACACCTTAACATAATAAGTTAACGTAAAGATATAAACATGAATTTAAAATATACACTATTCCCTGATTTATTAAGTGTGCTAACTCACGCTTGTTAAAGTTAACACACATATGCTACCTTCGATAGACAATATACGACTGAAGTGATATACGAAGCGTCCCCAACATAAGTCTGTGGGGGCTACTTTCTTATCGCACGCAAATACATATACGCGATCAATTCAATTTGAGATTATCATACATACATACATACATACATGTACAAATATTTCTGTTTACATTCGGGTAGTCCAGCCGGGAAAGTTAAACATTGGGGTAACTAAAGATTACCACATAATCTATAATTATAATTCAATTAAAAGAATGTAAAATTTAACTTTTAAAGAAAATAATAAGGAAGGTTTTATTTTTCTCAAATTAAATTAAAGTTTCTGAAATTATAAATTGACAATAATATCTACAACTTGGATTTGAGTGCCTTCATAAGCTTCTCCAACTTGAGCGCTTTTTGGAAGTCTCCGTTTATCTTGAGCTTGCCGGTCATATAGGCTGGAGCCGCCTTCAGCTTTCCGGAGAACATATCAAAAAAGTTGTTGGCATTCATTGAAAGTGTGGCATCTGGAGCAGCTGGTGGGTTACCAGTTCCGCAGGCGCCAGCGCCATTTTTGAGATCAAGGAACCATGTGCCTTGTTCGGCCCCGCTGATGTTGAACTGATATACAGCCTGCGTCTTCGAAACTATTTCAGGCGACAGCAAAGATTCGATTTTCTTAAAGAGCTGAGGTATCCTTTCTTCTCCAGAAGTGGAAGTAGCTACTGCCGGTGCAGCACCCTCTGAACCCTCGGCTGGGGCACCCTTCTCTTCGACAAAGAAATCGACCATCAGTTTGTCAGCATTTTCCCGAACGCAAGCGTAGTCGGTCAAATCCTTGATTCCCACAGACTCAAGTACCTCATCGTCGATAAAGAATTGTCCCGAGAACTGTTTGGGTTCCCTCGATAGTATGGCATAGGCTGCATCGGCCATAATCTCAGGCTTACGTGACCAGCTGGCGCTGTCGGGGCCGGTGAGCATTTCAATCGCTGCCGTGTGTATGGCGGTGCGGGGCCAAAGTGCATTCACTGCAATGCCGCGATCCTTGAACTCTTCTGCCATGCCCAACACGCACATAGACATGCCGTACTTGGCCATGGTGTAGGCAACATGAGGACCAAACCATTTGGGCTTCATGCTAAGAGGCGGGGAGATGTTGAGGATGTGTGCGTGATTGCTTTTCTGCAAATAGGGCAGACATTCCTTGGACACCAGGAAAGTGCCACGTGTATTGATGTGGTGCATAAGGTCGTATCGCTTCATGTCTGTGTCGGGTCATGATGAATGTAGTTGTATAAGAACCAGTTCACTTGAACCAGTTCTATCAGCTGTGCTAACAGAATGTTTATTGACTGATAACATAAATATGTATAAAAAATAATAACATTTTTATCCATGATATTGACAAACCCACTTTTTATTTTAAATTAAACTCAACATTTTTGTATTAAAGTTTTATTCGATTAATAAAAAACGAAGAATATTAAAATATTATTTTCGTCAGCTGCCGGCTGCATCTTTTGTTGTAATCATTTGGCGTTGGTTTTAGAAAAGATATATTCACTAAATTCTTGAAGATCGCTTAACATTGCAATCTTGTTGACGCTGCTTTGCTGAATTTCTTGAATTACTCGATTACTGATCGTTCGATCACCACCAAGAGAGCCGTTTAGCTCGTGTCTCTCCCTGGCACCAATGCCCAAGCTCCGTAATTCGTGAAACTCATTCTCTGTTAGGGGCTGAGTGGACTCACCAAGTAATATTTGGCACTTTTGATATATTTCAATGTGAGTTACAAATTGACTATCTCCCAATTCGCGGTCCTTGACGTAATTCAGAATCTCATCAATGGCTTTCTGATCTAGGAGCAATTTAGTTGGGCTTTTTGTGAGTGTAAATATTCTTTCGGCTTCTTTTGGATCCATTATAAAAGTCTTAACGTTTGTACTGTAAACATAAATTTTGGAAGTGTATGATTACAATGTTAGGTCACGTAGGCTTACAACAATTACGGCCTTTTATAGAATACACACTTAAAGTTTACAGCAGGTGACTAATAACTACATAAATCGATAAATAATTGGATTATTTGGTATTTTTATAAATATTAGGTTGTCAAATATCTCCCTTCCGCCAGCCGGCGGAAGACCTGTGACGACAAATACCGATCAAATCATGGAATACATCGAGTTAGACCGGCATATGGCATACGAGCTCTGTAGCGCTTTGTACATAGCCGCGAAATTAAAAAAAAAATAAGCGGAAGGGAGATATTTGCCAACCTAATATCATTTTTTAAAAAGTCCAATTACAACTTAACATAATAAGTTAACATAAAGATATAAACATGAATTTAAAATGTACACTATTCCCTGATTTATTAAGTGTGCTAACTCACGCTTGTTAAAGTTAACACACATATGCTACCTTCGATAGACAATATACGACTGAAGTGATATACGAAGCGTCCCCAACATTTGTCTGTGGGGGCTACTTTCTTATCGCACGCAAATACATATACGCGATCAATTCAATTTGAGATTATCATACATACATACATACATACATGTACAAATATTTCTGTTTACATTCGGGTAGTCCAGCCGGGAAAGTTAAACATTGGGGTAACTAAAGATTACCATATAATCTATAATTATAATTCAATTAAAAGAATGTAAAATTTAACTTTTAAAGAAAATAATAAGGAAGGTTTTATTTTTCTCAAATTAAATTAAAGTTTCTGAAATTATAAATTGACAATAATATCTACAACTTGGATTTGAATGCCTTCATAAGCTTCTCCAACTTGAGCGCTTTTTGGAAGTCTCCGTTTATCTTGAGCTTGCCGGTCATATAGGCTGGAGCCGCCTTCAGCTTTCCGGAGAACATATCAAAAAAGTTGTTGGCATTCATTGAAAGTGTGGCATCTGGAGCAGCTGGTGGGTTACCAGTTCCGCAGGCGCCAGCGCCATTTTTGAGATCAAGGAACCATGTGCCTTGTTCGGCCCCGCTGATGTTGAACTGATATACAGCCTGCGTCTTCGAAACTATTTCAGGCGACAGCAAAGATTCGATTTTCTTAAAGAGCTGAGGTATCCTTTCTTCTCCAGAAGTGGAAGTAGCTACTGCCGGTGCAGCACCCTCTGAACCCTCGGCTGGGGCACCCTTCTCTTCGACAAAGAAATCGACCATCAGTTTGTCAGCATTTTCCCGAACGCAAGCGTAGTCGGTCAAATCCTTGATTCCCACAGACTCAAGTACCTCATCGTCGATAAAGAATTGTCCCGAGAACTGTTTGGGTTCCCTCGATAGTATGGCATAGGCTGCATCGGCCATAATCTCAGGCTTACGTGACCAGCTGGCGCTGTCGGGGCCGGTGAGCATTTCAATCGCTGCCGTGTGTATGGCGGTGCGGGGCCAAAGTGCATTCACTGCAATGCCGCGATCCTTGAACTCTTCTGCCATGCCCAACACGCACATAGACATGCCGTACTTGGCCATGGTGTAGGCAACATGAGGACCAAACCATTTGGGCTTCATGCTAAGAGGCGGGGAGATGTTGAGGATGTGTGCGTGATTGCTTTTCTGCAAATAGGGCAGACATTCCTTGGACACCAGGAAAGTGCCACGTGTATTGATGTGGTGCATAAGGTCGTATCGCTTCATGTCTGTGTCGGGTCATGATGAATGTAGTTGTATAAGAACCAGTTCACTTGAACCAGTTCTATCAGCTGTGCTAACAGAATGTTTATTGACTGATAACATAAATATGTATAAAAAATAATAACATTTTTATCCATGATATTGACAAACCCACTTTTTATTTTAAATTAAACTCAACATTTTTGTATTAAAGTTTTATTCGATTAATAAAAAACGAAGAATATTAAAATATTATTTTCGTCAGCTGCCGGCTGCATCTTTTGTTGTAATCATTTGGCGTTGGTTTTAGAAAAGATATATTCACTAAATTCTTGAAGATCGCTTAACATTGCAATCTTGTTGACGCTGCTTTGCTGAATTTCTTGAATTACTCGATTACTGATCGTTCGATCACCACCAAGAGAGCCGTTTAGCTCGTGTCTCTCCCTGGCACCAATGCCCAAGCTCCGTAATTCGTGAAACTCATTCTCTGTTAGGGGCTGAGTGGACTCACCAAGTAATATTTGGCACTTTTGATATATTTCAATGTGAGTTACAAATTGACTATCTCCCAATTCGCGGTCCTTGACGTAATTCAGAATCTCATCAATGGCTTTCTGATCTAGGAGCAATTTAGTTGGGCTTTTTGTGAGTGTAAATATTCTTTCGGCTTCTTTTGGATCCATTATAAAAGTCTTAACGTTTGTACTGTAAACATAAATTTTTGAAGGGTATGATTACAATGTTAGGTCACGTAGGCTTAGAACAATTACGGCCTTTTATAGAATACACACTTAAAGTTTACAGCAGGTGACTAATAGATACATAAATCGATAAATAATTGGATTATTTGGTATTTTTATAAATATTAGGTTGTCAAATATCTCCCTTCCGCCAGCCGGCGGAAGACCTGTGACGACAAATACCGATCAAATCATGGAATACATCGAGTTAGACCGGCATATGGCATACGAGCTCTGTAGCGCTTTGTACATAGCCGCGAAATTAAAAAAAAAAAATAAGCGGAAGGGAGATATTTGCCAACCTAATATCATTTTTAAAAAAGTCCAAATACACCTTAACATAATAAGTTAACGTAAAGATATAAACATGAATTTAAAATATACACTATTCCCTGATTTATTAAGTGTGCTAACTCACGCTTGTTAAAGTTAACACACATATGCTACCTTCGATAGACAATATACGACTGAAGTGATATACGAAGCGTCCCCAACATAAGTCTGTGGGGGCTACTTTCTTATCGCACGCAAATACATATACGCGATCAATTCAATTTGAGATTATCATACATACATACATACATACATGTACAAATATTTCTGTTTACATTCGGGTAGTCCAGCCGGGAAAGTTAAACATTGGGGTAACTAAAGATTACCATATAATCTATAATTATAATTCAATTAAAAGAATGTAAAATTTAACTTTTAAAGAAAATAATAAGGAAGGTTTTATTTTTCTCAAATTAAATTAAAGTTTCTGAAATTATAAATTGACAATAATATCTACAACTTGGATTTGAATGCCTTCATAAGCTTCTCCAACTTGAGCGCTTTTTGGAAGTCTCCGTTTATCTTGAGCTTGCCGGTCATATAGGCTGGAGCCGCCTTCAGCTTTCCGGAGAACATATCAAAAAAGTTGTTGGCATTCATTGAAAGTGTGGCATCTGGAGCAGCTGGTGGGTTACCAGTTCCGCAGGCGCCAGCGCCATTTTTGAGATCAAGGAACCATGTGCCTTGTTCGGCCCCGCTGATGTTGAACTGATATACAGCCTGCGTCTTCGAAACTATTTCAGGCGACAGCAAAGATTCGATTTTCTTAAAGAGCTGAGGTATCCTTTCTTCTCCAGAAGTGGAAGTAGCTACTGCCGGTGCAGCACCCTCTGAACCCTCGGCTGGGGCACCCTTCTCTTCGACAAAGAAATCGACCATCAGTTTGTCAGCATTTTCCCGAACGCAAGCGTAGTCGGTCAAATCCTTGATTCCCACAGACTCAAGTACCTCATCGTCGATAAAGAATTGTCCCGAGAACTGTTTGGGTTCCCTCGATAGTATGGCATAGGCTGCATCGGCCATAATCTCAGGCTTACGTGACCAGCTGGCGCTGTCGGGGCCGGTGAGCATTTCAATCGCTGCCGTGTGTATGGCGGTGCGGGGCCAAAGTGCATTCACTGCAATGCCGCGATCCTTGAACTCTTCTGCCATGCCCAACACGCACATAGACATGCCGTACTTGGCCATGGTGTAGGCAACATGAGGACCAAACCATTTGGGCTTCATGCTAAGAGGCGGGGAGATGTTGAGGATGTGTGCGTGATTGCTTTTCTGCAAATAGGGCAGACATTCCTTGGACACCAGGAAAGTGCCACGTGTATTGATGTGGTGCATAAGGTCGTATCGCTTCATGTCTGTGTCGGGTCATGATGAATGTAGTTGTATAAGAACCAGTTCACTTGAACCAGTTCTATCAGCTGTGCTAACAGAATGTTTATTGACTGATAACATAAATATGTATAAAAAATAATAACATTTTTATCCATGATATTGACAAACCCACTTTTTATTTTAAATTAAACTCAACATTTTTGTATTAAAGTTTTATTCGATTAATAAAAAACGAAGAATATTAAAATATTATTTTCGTCAGCTGCCGGCTGCATCTTTTGTTGTAATCATTTGGCGTTGGTTTTAGAAAAGATATATTCACTAAATTCTTGAAGATCGCTTAACATTGCAATCTTGTTGACGCTGCTTTGCTGAATTTCTTGAATTACTCGATTACTGATCGTTCGATCACCACCAAGAGAGCCGTTTAGCTCGTGTCTCTCCCTGGCACCAATGCCCAAGCTCCGTAATTCGTGAAACTCATTCTCTGTTAGGGGCTGAGTGGACTCACCAAGTAATATTTGGCACTTTTGATATATTTCAATGTGAGTTACAAATTGACTATCTCCCAATTCGCGGTCCTTGACGTAATTCAGAATCTCATCAATGGCTTTCTGATCTAGGAGCAATTTAGTTGGGCTTTTTGTGAGTGTAAATATTCTTTCGGCTTCTTTTGGATCCATTATAAAAGTCTTAACGTTTGTACTGTAAACATAAATTTTTGAAGGGTATGATTACAATGTTAGGTCACGTAGGCTTAGAACAATTACGGCCTTTTATAGAATACACACTTAAAGTTTACAGCAGGTGACTAATAGATACATAAATCGATAAATAATTGGATTATTTGGTATTTTTATAAATATTAGGTTGTCAAATATCTCCCTTCCGCCAGCCGGCGGAAGACCTGTGACGACAAATACCGATCAAATCATGGAATACATCGAGTTAGACCGGCATATGGCATACGAGCTCTGTAGCGCTTTGTACATAGCCGCGAAATTAAAAAAAAAATAAGCGGAAGGGAGATATTTGCCAACCTAATATCATTTTTAAAAAAGTCCAAATACACCTTAACATAATAAGTTAACGTAAAGATATAAACATGAATTTAAAATATACACTATTCCCTGATTTATTAAGTGTGCTAACTCACGCTTGTTAAAGTTAACACACATATGCTACCTTCGATAGACAATATACGACTGAAGTGATATACGAAGCGTCCCCAACATAAGTCTGTGGGGGCTACTTTCTTATCGCACGCAAATACATATACGCGATCAATTCAATTTGAGATTATCATACATACATACATACATACATGTACAAATATTTCTGTTTACATTCGGGTAGTCCAGCCGGGAAAGTTAAACATTGGGGTAACTAAAGATTACCACATAATCTATAATTATAATTCAATTAAAAGAATGTAAAATTTAACTTTTAAAGAAAATAATAAGGAAGGTTTTATTTTTCTCAAATTAAATTAAAGTTTCTGAAATTATAAATTGACAATAATATCTACAACTTGGATTTGAGTGCCTTCATAAGCTTCTCCAACTTGAGCGCTTTTTGGAAGTCTCCGTTTATCTTGAGCTTGCCGGTCATATAGGCTGGAGCCGCCTTCAGCTTTCCGGAGAACATATCAAAAAAGTTGTTGGCATTCATTGAAAGTGTGGCATCTGGAGCAGCTGGTGGGTTACCAGTTCCGCAGGCGCCAGCGCCATTTTTGAGATCAAGGAACCATGTGCCTTGTTCGGCCCCGCTGATGTTGAACTGATATACAGCCTGCGTCTTCGAAACTATTTCAGGCGACAGCAAAGATTCGATTTTCTTAAAGAGCTGAGGTATCCTTTCTTCTCCAGAAGTGGAAGTAGCTACTGCCGGTGCAGCACCCTCTGAACCCTCGGCTGGGGCACCCTTCTCTTCGACAAAGAAATCGACCATCAGTTTGTCAGCATTTTCCCGAACGCAAGCGTAGTCGGTCAAATCCTTGATTCCCACAGACTCAAGTACCTCATCGTCGATAAAGAATTGTCCCGAGAACTGTTTGGGTTCCCTCGATAGTATGGCATAGGCTGCATCGGCCATAATCTCAGGCTTACGTGACCAGCTGGCGCTGTCGGGGCCGGTGAGCATTTCAATCGCTGCCGTGTGTATGGCGGTGCGGGGCCAAAGTGCATTCACTGCAATGCCGCGATCCTTGAACTCTTCTGCCATGCCCAACACGCACATAGACATGCCGTACTTGGCCATGGTGTAGGCAACATGAGGACCAAACCATTTGGGCTTCATGCTAAGAGGCGGGGAGATGTTGAGGATGTGTGCGTGATTGCTTTTCTGCAAATAGGGCAGACATTCCTTGGACACCAGGAAAGTGCCACGTGTATTGATGTGGTGCATAAGGTCGTATCGCTTCATGTCTGTGTCGGGTCATGATGAATGTAGTTGTATAAGAACCAGTTCACTTGAACCAGTTCTATCAGCTGTGCTAACAGAATGTTTATTGACTGATAACATAAATATGTATAAAAAATAATAACATTTTTATCCATGATATTGACAAACCCACTTTTTATTTTAAATTAAACTCAACATTTTTGTATTAAAGTTTTATTCGATTAATAAAAAACGAAGAATATTAAAATATTATTTTCGTCAGCTGCCGGCTGCATCTTTTGTTGTAATCATTTGGCGTTGGTTTTAGAAAAGATATATTCACTAAATTCTTGAAGATCGCTTAACATTGCAATCTTGTTGACGCTGCTTTGCTGAATTTCTTGAATTACTCGATTACTGATCGTTCGATCACCACCAAGAGAGCCGTTTAGCTCGTGTCTCTCCCTGGCACCAATGCCCAAGCTCCGTAATTCGTGAAACTCATTCTCTGTTAGGGGCTGAGTGGACTCACCAAGTAATATTTGGCACTTTTGATATATTTCAATGTGAGTTACAAATTGACTATCTCCCAATTCGCGGTCCTTGACGTAATTCAGAATCTCATCAATGGCTTTCTGATCTAGGAGCAATTTAGTTGGGCTTTTTGTGAGTGTAAATATTCTTTCGGCTTCTTTTGGATCCATTATAAAAGTCTTAACGTTTGTACTGTAAACATAAATTTTTGAAGGGTATGATTACAATGTTAGGTCACGTAGGCTTAGAACAATTACGGCCTTTTATAGAATACACACTTAAAGTTTACAGCAGGTGACTAATAGATACATAAATCGATAAATAATTGGATTATTTGGTATTTTTATAAATATTAGGTTGTCAAATATCTCCCTTCCGCCAGCCGGCGGAAGACCTGTGACGACAAATACCGATCAAATCATGGAATACATCGAGTTAGACCGGCATATGGCATACGAGCTCTGTAGCGCTTTGTACATAGCCGCGAAATTAAAAAAAAATAAGCGGAAGGGAGATATTTGCCAACCTAATATCATTTTTAAAAAAGTCCAAATACACCTTAACATAATAAGTTAACGTAAAGATATAAACATGAATTTAAAATATACACTATTCCCTGATTTATTAAGTGTGCTAACTCACGCTTGTTAAAGTTAACACACATATGCTACCTTCGATAGACAATATACGACTGAAGTGATATACGAAGCGTCCCCAACATAAGTCTGTGGGGGCTACTTTCTTATCGCACGCAAATACATATACGCGATCAATTCAATTTGAGATTATCATACATACATACATACATACATGTACAAATATTTCTGTTTACATTCGGGTAGTCCAGCCGGGAAAGTTAAACATTGGGGTAACTAAAGATTACCACATAATCTATAATTATAATTCAATTAAAAGAATGTAAAATTTAACTTTTAAAGAAAATAATAAGGAAGGTTTTATTTTTCTCAAATTAAATTAAAGTTTCTGAAATTATAAATTGACAATAATATCTACAACTTGGATTTGAGTGCCTTCATAAGCTTCTCCAACTTGAGCGCTTTTTGGAAGTCTCCGTTTATCTTGAGCTTGCCGGTCATATAGGCTGGAGCCGCCTTCAGCTTTCCGGAGAACATATCAAAAAAGTTGTTGGCATTCATTGAAAGTGTGGCATCTGGAGCAGCTGGTGGGTTACCAGTTCCGCAGGCGCCAGCGCCATTTTTGAGATCAAGGAACCATGTGCCTTGTTCGGCCCCGCTGATGTTGAACTGATATACAGCCTGCGTCTTCGAAACTATTTCAGGCGACAGCAAAGATTCGATTTTCTTAAAGAGCTGAGGTATCCTTTCTTCTCCAGAAGTGGAAGTAGCTACTGCCGGTGCAGCACCCTCTGAACCCTCGGCTGGGGCACCCTTCTCTTCGACAAAGAAATCGACCATCAGTTTGTCAGCATTTTCCCGAACGCAAGCGTAGTCGGTCAAATCCTTGATTCCCACAGACTCAAGTACCTCATCGTCGATAAAGAATTGTCCCGAGAACTGTTTGGGTTCCCTCGATAGTATGGCATAGGCTGCATCGGCCATAATCTCAGGCTTACGTGACCAGCTGGCGCTGTCGGGGCCGGTGAGCATTTCAATCGCTGCCGTGTGTATGGCGGTGCGGGGCCAAAGTGCATTCACTGCAATGCCGCGATCCTTGAACTCTTCTGCCATGCCCAACACGCACATAGACATGCCGTACTTGGCCATGGTGTAGGCAACATGAGGACCAAACCATTTGGGCTTCATGCTAAGAGGCGGGGAGATGTTGAGGATGTGTGCGTGATTGCTTTTCTGCAAATAGGGCAGACATTCCTTGGACACCAGGAAAGTGCCACGTGTATTGATGTGGTGCATAAGGTCGTATCGCTTCATGTCTGTGTCGGGTCATGATGAATGTAGTTGTATAAGAACCAGTTCACTTGAACCAGTTCTATCAGCTGTGCTAACAGAATGTTTATTGACTGATAACATAAATATGTATAAAAAATAATAACATTTTTATCCATGATATTGACAAACCCACTTTTTATTTTAAATTAAACTCAACATTTTTGTATTAAAGTTTTATTCGATTAATAAAAAACGAAGAATATTAAAATATTATTTTCGTCAGCTGCCGGCTGCATCTTTTGTTGTAATCATTTGGCGTTGGTTTTAGAAAAGATATATTCACTAAATTCTTGAAGATCGCTTAACATTGCAATCTTGTTGACGCTGCTTTGCTGAATTTCTTGAATTACTCGATTACTGATCGTTCGATCACCACCAAGAGAGCCGTTTAGCTCGTGTCTCTCCCTGGCACCAATGCCCAAGCTCCGTAATTCGTGAAACTCATTCTCTGTTAGGGGCTGAGTGGACTCACCAAGTAATATTTGGCACTTTTGATATATTTCAATGTGAGTTACAAATTGACTATCTCCCAATTCGCGGTCCTTGACGTAATTCAGAATCTCATCAATGGCTTTCTGATCTAGGAGCAATTTAGTTGGGCTTTTTGTGAGTGTAAATATTCTTTCGGCTTCTTTTGGATCCATTATAAAAGTCTTAACGTTTGTACTGTAAACATAAATTTTTGAAGGGTATGATTACAATGTTAGGTCACGTAGGCTTAGAACAATTACGGCCTTTTATAGAATACACACTTAAAGTTTACAGCAGGTGACTAATAGATACATAAATCGATAAATAATTGGATTATTTGGTATTTTTATAAATATTAGGTTGTCAAATATCTCCCTTCCGCCAGCCGGCGGAAGACCTGTGACGACAAATACCGATCAAATCATGGAATACATCGAGTTAGACCGGCATATGGCATACGAGCTCTGTAGCGCTTTGTACATAGCCGCGAAATTAAAAAAAAAATAAGCGGAAGGGAGATATTTGCCAACCTAATATCATTTTTAAAAAAGTCCAAATACACCTTAACATAATAAGTTAACGTAAAGATATAAACATGAATTTAAAATATACACTATTCCCTGATTTATTAAGTGTGCTAACTCACGCTTGTTAAAGTTAACACACATATGCTACCTTCGATAGACAATATACGACTGAAGTGATATACGAAGCGTCCCCAACATAAGTCTGTGGGGGCTACTTTCTTATCGCACGCAAATACATATACGCGATCAATTCAATTTGAGATTATCATACATACATACATACATACATGTACAAATATTTCTGTTTACATTCGGGTAGTCCAGCCGGGAAAGTTAAACATTGGGGTAACTAAAGATTACCACATAATCTATAATTATAATTCAATTAAAAGAATGTAAAATTTAACTTTTAAAGAAAATAATAAGGAAGGTTTTATTTTTCTCAAATTAAATTAAAGTTTCTGAAATTATAAATTGACAATAATATCTACAACTTGGATTTGAGTGCCTTCATAAGCTTCTCCAACTTGAGCGCTTTTTGGAAGTCTCCGTTTATCTTGAGCTTGCCGGTCATATAGGCTGGAGCCGCCTTCAGCTTTCCGGAGAACATATCAAAAAAGTTGTTGGCATTCATTGAAAGTGTGGCATCTGGAGCAGCTGGTGGGTTACCAGTTCCGCAGGCGCCAGCGCCATTTTTGAGATCAAGGAACCATGTGCCTTGTTCGGCCCCGCTGATGTTGAACTGATATACAGCCTGCGTCTTCGAAACTATTTCAGGCGACAGCAAAGATTCGATTTTCTTAAAGAGCTGAGGTATCCTTTCTTCTCCAGAAGTGGAAGTAGCTACTGCCGGTGCAGCACCCTCTGAACCCTCGGCTGGGGCACCCTTCTCTTCGACAAAGAAATCGACCATCAGTTTGTCAGCATTTTCCCGAACGCAAGCGTAGTCGGTCAAATCCTTGATTCCCACAGACTCAAGTACCTCATCGTCGATAAAGAATTGTCCCGAGAACTGTTTGGGTTCCCTCGATAGTATGGCATAGGCTGCATCGGCCATAATCTCAGGCTTACGTGACCAGCTGGCGCTGTCGGGGCCGGTGAGCATTTCAATCGCTGCCGTGTGTATGGCGGTGCGGGGCCAAAGTGCATTCACTGCAATGCCGCGATCCTTGAACTCTTCTGCCATGCCCAACACGCACATAGACATGCCGTACTTGGCCATGGTGTAGGCAACATGAGGACCAAACCATTTGGGCTTCATGCTAAGAGGCGGGGAGATGTTGAGGATGTGTGCGTGATTGCTTTTCTGCAAATAGGGCAGACATTCCTTGGACACCAGGAAAGTGCCACGTGTATTGATGTGGTGCATAAGGTCGTATCGCTTCATGTCTGTGTCGGGTGTGTTGGTCAAGGAAATGGCACTGGCGTTGTTCACAACAATATCGATGCCCCCGAACTTAGCCACCGCATCCTGGATGGCGGTGCGCACTTGCTTTTCATCGCGAACATCAACAACGCACGGGTGGGCTCGTCCCCCAGCCTTTTCAATCTCTTCTGCGGCCGAGTAGATGGTGCCTGGCAGTTTGGGATGTGGCTCTGCTGTTTTGGCCGCAACCACAATATTCGCTCCATCACGGGCTGCTTTCAGTGCGATTGCCTTGCCAATTCCTCTGGAGGCACCGGTAATGAAAAGTGTACGTCCTGCTAATTTACCAGAGTTAATCATTTTGTAATTCAAATTCCGAACTGGTCGCTTTATAGTGTAGATCTGCACTGAATCAGTTTGAATCACGGACAATCAATGTTGAAATGAGAAAGTCCAAAGTGCAAGCAGATCGCAAACAACAGGTCCAAAGCGTACGCAGTACAAGAGTTCGGCCCAACGCAACTCTGAATGCCCTACACCAGACCGTGTAGCCCAAGACATTGAGTGTAACTATTACTATAAAATAATGTATTTTCTAAATGTAATGGATTGAAAAATTTCATTTTAATAAAATGTACATATTTTTTTATATTTGTATTTAAAGATTTAAATTCCCTATGTTTATGCCGGCGTTGCCATTCGCTTATTTTGTGTGAACGGTGGTTGCGGTGTGAATGTCAATTGCAGAGTTGCAGTGTGAATTAAGAATTAAGAAGAAGATTCAGAGAGCTGCGGTTTTTGTTTACAATTAATAAAGATAAAAAGATTACAACCTTTAACATAAAAATATAGTAAAATAAAAATACATTCAGTAATATTTAATGGCGGCATCACGTTCGCGGCGTCAAAATGCTGGCAACAAAATTGCCAAGCTGCTGGACGAGGAAGAGGACGATTTCTATAAAACATCGTATGGCGGATTTCAGGACGAAGAAGGAGATAACGAATATGTGTAATTATTGAAAGAATCAAAACAAATCTAACCATAAAATAATCAACTTTAAATTGTTGTTACAATAGACAAAAAGACGAAGAAGAGGATGTCGTCGATTCAGATTTCAGTATCGACGAGCAAGATGAACCCGTCTCGGACCAAGAGGAGGCGCCCGAGAAAAAACGTAAACGTGGTGGTGTTAACACTAAAGCGTACAAGGTAAGTGGATTTATATTCACACAGAGCACTTTAATCTCACATTTAAATGATTAAGGAACCTGTAAAGCCTCCCGCTAAGAAGGAAGCAAAGTCCGCAACAGCGCTCCACAAGAAACGTGGTGCTGGCGGCGTCGTCAAGCGAAGAGTCCGTGCGCGATTTACTGTACTTGACTCCGGCCGCAAATCTATTCGTACATCTACTGCCATCAAGACACAAGCAACAAAAATTCGACTAAAGGAACTGGACGATGCACGAAAACGCAAAAAGAAGAAGGTGCGTGTGGAAGATTATATGCCAACACAGGAAGAACTCCTGGAGGAGGCGAAAATAACCGAAGAGGAGAACATCAAGTCACTCGGTATGTTCACTCGATACTAATTAAGCTATTCAACAATAATAATAAATTATAAATGCCCACAGAGAAGTTTCATAAAATGGAGTCGGAGAAGAAGAAAACACGTCCAACCAAACGCGCCTTTGTGGGTCCAACTATACGCTATCATTCGATGACCATGCCTGTCATGCGTAAGCCCACACGCACGACTACATTGCCACATGATCCCAATGATCCGGCATCAAAGTGCGAGCGTACATTTGTGACCTTTGAAAATGATTTCAATGATAAAGCTTTTAACGCGATTTTCCGACCAAAACGACCTCCAAAGACGTCGAGTGGTATCTGCCCCATTACAAGATTGCCGGCACGTTACTTCGATCCCGTCACTCAGCAGCCCTACTACAGCATTCAAGCGTTCAAGATACTTCGCGAGGCATACTACATGCAGCTGGAGCAACAGGGAACCAGCAGCGATCAGCCCGAGTTGGCCAAGTGGATGGAATGGCGTAAACTGGTCAAGGAAAATCGACAAAAGGTGGCGGCCACAGCAAACAACAACAAAACTGCCGAATCTTAACACGTCGTACATATATTTATTTATCATTTTATAAGATATAATTTCAATTAACATACATATGCATTTTACTAAAATTATTTGTCTTATCTTAAGAGACCTCTTCAAAGTGCAGACAAACTAATAGTTTATGCTTTGTCCGACTATATGGGGTAATGTATTTGAACAAATTAACCTCTAGAACGTCTAACAACTACTGGGAAACATACAAAATCGGGCACATATCGAAAACAGTTATTCATATTCATATTCATATATAAAACTTAACATCAACTACGTATTCATTAAGACTAGCTAACATATAGTCGCTTTGCTAATTGAAGTTAGTATGTAATCAGGGCTGACCTAAAGCTCGTAAGCTCGGTCGCCGTTCTGTGATTGTTAAATAAGTGTATCTTCGTCCTGACCCTCGAAGACCATGAGCAGCGAGTGCTGCGAGGGAGAACGACCCAAAGTGAGGCCGCCAAGCGAACCGTCTGGAGAGAGTAGACCAGTCTGAAGGCTGTTGTTATCCCGATATCCGGATGTGGACGATGTCTGCGATACCGAGTCCCAAGAAATTTCACCAAGTGCCTTGGCCTGATGCTCCTCCTGGGACAGTGAAGTCACCTGCAATGGGTTTGTGATTTGTAATCGCTATAGTTGCGTCAATGGTTTGGAGGAACTCACTATGCTAGGAGGCTCTATAGGAGTTAGGCGACTTCGCTTCAGCCTAAACGTCTTGCGACTTGCCGCCTTGGAGCGCTGCAAACGTGAACGTGTGTGATCCCCCGAACTGTCTTCGGCCGGGCTCTCGGGTGAGAGCGGCGTTGTTGAGGTCTCGCCCGACGAGTGTCGGAACTCGACGGAGGAGACAAAACGCAACTTCGGCGGCTGTGCCTTAAATGGCGCCTGTTGCAGGGACTGCGAATGAGAGAGTTGAGAGGCAATTCCCGGCGGCAGCGCGGAGGCTGTTGCCATGCCATGGCCCGAGCTGCTGGGCGCCGGACCAACCAGCGTTGGAGCCGAGCCCGCTGCCACCTCGCCGCTGTGACTCTCGCTAGTAGTCGTATGATGTTCGCGACCCGTCGAGCTGCTTGAGAGAGATTCGCGCGGTGGATGCAGTGTTTGCTGGGAGAGTGTATCGCTGGGAGTACAAATACCACCAGAGCCACTGCGCGAATCAATCGGAACAGCAGAGACGTGAGAGTGTGTGGCCTGACCAGTTGTGGTGCCAGTGAAGATGGAGATCAGCGACGGTCGCTGTTGGGATTTGTGTGCATCGGCGGCGCTGGTGGCAGCTGGTGTATCGCTTTTCTTCTGCTCCGAACTCTCGCGATCTGTGGAGACTGAAGGATCTGGATGAATATGTAATTCTACTTAATCATTGCCTGGTTACCATAACGCTTATCTTCCAGTTCGTCACGCAAATCGCGCAGCTCGCGGGCCAACTCCAGCAGCAGGGCACCCTTGGACTTGAGACCACCTTGCGGTGGTGTGCCGCGTAGTCTCTCTCTTATGATGAACTGCATGTGCCGCTCGTGGTCACCAATCGGAGGTTGCGAGATCTGCAAGTAAATCAGAGTCAGGATGGTTCAAGGAGTTTATAGTTTCTATCGATTCTCACCTTGTGTAGAATGAAGGGAAGCAGCACAATATATAACGGCGTGCGATGGGTCACGACGAATTCCATGAAACTCCATAGATCGGGGGCAGCCTCGTTGCGTCTGCCCAGGTCACGCATGACGCGCACTATTCGCGGCCATTCGCTGGAGAGACGATTCTCGAAGCAGATGCAGACAATGCGCAGTGCCAGGAAGGCAGCCTGATAGAGAGAGCCAGAGATGCGAGCCGGTCGCTTGGCATCGCGACTTCCGGTGAAGGTCAACGAGCCGGCACGTAGATCACCGGTGACTCTATTGATTTGAGACACTGCTTGGCCGGTTCGTCCAGCCGGCGGACTCATTGCATTCAGTACGGCCGTCAGGAGGAATTGAACATCGGTCATCTTGAGCTCACCGACATCGGAGACACCACGACCGGAGCAAACCTTCAAGCACAGTGGCATGATCAGATGCATTAGAAATCCTTCGGCCTTTTCCTGCGTGGCAAACTCGGCACTTCCGCCGCATATCTGTACCAGAGAGAAACAGTCCACGGGACTGACCACTTGCAGTGCAACTAGACGCACCACGGCCGAGCAGAAAAAGGCCGGCGGATTCTGAGACATGAGCGCTGCACCTGCGCTGGATACGCCCTCGGGTATGCCAGTGCCAGGCTCGTTGACAATCAGATTCTGTACGGTGCTGATCAGTGTCTTCATCTGTTGCCAGTGAAGCACATACGGATGTTTAATTATCGTCTCATGGATGCCCTTCAGCAGTCCGGCTGCTGCCTCCCAATCCGTATTGCGTCGAATCGATGGCTTCTTCGATATCTTGAGGAACACCTTGTCGATGCGTCGCAGTACGGTGACCAGCGCGTTGCGCAGTGTATCGTTTGACCACTCGGCACGTGGCAGCACCGACTGCATGTACCGCTGCAGGCCACGGCAAGCCATCGACTCGGGATCGTACGGCGATACCTTGAGCAGCGAATGCGCAATGTCCGCCAGGCGAATGTGGCACTTGGCGTCGAGGACCTCGGTGGGTTTGTTGTCGTTCGACGGCAACTTTTTAGCTAACTCACCCAGCCGGGTGGTGGACTTGATTAGGAAATCGGCCACCACCGAGAGCAGGACATCTCTGGGCCGACGGTATTCAGTGCGTATCATTTCAGAATCCTCTGCTGAATCCATCATGTTCTTGTTGCGTGGATCTGTTGCATATTTCGTGTGCGACTCCTCCTCGAAGTCCATGCCAGGGGAGCAGGGCGGACCTCGACTACAGTTGCGCTGCGAGGATCCCTTGTGCTCCGGACTGTTGCGATAGGGTCCGTTGTAGCTCTTAGCCAGCCCTTCGCAATTGTGCACCATGGTGCGTATTGCCACGGCCAGTTGGAGTATGATATCGCGCTCGGATTTGCCCTGCAGTGGAATATAACTGGGCGATTGGATCTGCTGCAGATAACAGGGCAGAATGGCCTCAAGGATAATCTACGAAAGGCATCGATTGAGTTTATTGCGGGGAAAGGCACTGTGGGTCAGTGGGAAGGGGGGATATTGATACTTGCCAGCATTTGATAGCCTCGAGTGCTCTCCGCCGAGTAGGAGACCACCATGACGCACAACGTGATGCAGTCCAGCACTGTGACGTCGTCATCCTCGTCGTGATAGCAAAAGTCAATAGCCTTGAGCGGCTTGGGCTCCTTGACCAGCTCGGCAATGTTGAGTGGATCGGGTGAAGGATCCTCCAGGCTGAGCAGTAGATTGAACAGGCAACTGGACTGCACCTTATGTGCCTCGCCATAGGTGCCATCCTCATCGGTATCGAGAATGGCCGAGACCGAGCCAAACATCTGCAGTATGAAGGGTTTCCGATTGAGCAGATAGAACTGCTTCACGGCGTACTCAATGGTGGTGGTGATCAGCTTGTTGGTCTGATGTAGCGAGTACACCTGCAGCAAGGTGGGCATGATCATGAAGTACCCATTGGTCGAGAATATGTTCTTGAAGTTAAAGGCCGCATTGATGAACGTGGCCATGACATAACGCATGATGCACGAGTCCTCTGCATGCAGTATGGAGGCACCGGACAGTACGTTCAGGAAGAGTTGTATATCCGCCGAGTAGGCAAAGTTGCCGGCCATTGCCTCAAACATACGCGCTATGAGGCGCACCCACATGAACTTGTGCAGCACGTCCAGGCCGAGCAGTACCTTGCCGTATTCCCCGCCATGATGTAGATCCAGATCCACTTCGAGCGCTTTGCGCGGGAACGAGGGCAGCTTCATGAGCTCCTCGTGCAAGAAGACCACACGTTGCACCACCATATCCACGTTCTTGAGAATGGCCCACGTCAGGTGCACCTTGCCGATCTCGACAAACTTCTTTGGTCAGCTCCTGTTTCTGCAAAGCCAGATAGGATTCCTCTGGCCGCATGAGCACCAGTCGCACCTCCGGGTACTGGGATCGCTTGAAGAAGTACAGATCGCGTATGTACCAATTCGGGTTGAGTATCTTGTCTGCAATGATTGGATAAGGTTATGATTGCTTTGAGGTTATGTAATTGTCCTTGGATTACTCACTGCTCTTGTAGTCCACCAGGCAGTAATGCGAGATGCACTTCTCATCGATGGGATAGTAGTCTAAGGCCTCTTTCAACAGCTGGCAGAACAGCGTATCCTCCTGGACGGGAAACTGCGAGGGAATGTTGTAGTCATCGTCTGCTGGGCCGTGCACAACGATCTTCTTGGCTGCTGGCACGTTGGCTGTGAGCAAGATGGAGGCATCGCACTGCTCCTTGCGCAGGATTTGCTTCAGATCCTTAAACATGATGCCGTGCACCGAGTGCACAACCATCCAGAGTACGGACAAGGCTGATCCCACAAGCTGCAAAGAGATGCGATGAGTAATCCAACCAAATCATGTGAATCTCGGCACTCACCTCCTGTTTCAGCTCGTTGGACGAACGCACATAGAACATGATGTAACCAATGATGGAATTGTATAATGCAAAGGCGGCCTGTTGCGGTAGGCGTGGCACAAAGCGTATCAGATGACGCAGCAGCTTGAACATCTGATCCTGGCGATCTCGGGTCAAGCGCTCGAACACATACCGCAGAAACAAGGCTGACTCCTCCACCAGACACACCCAGATGACCTGGTAGGCAACCTCATAGACGGAATTTCCATCGGATCCGATGGCTGCATCGTCCAGGCAACCAACAATCTGCATCACAGAGGAGCAAAGCACCGAGGGGAAGAGCGAGTGAGCGTGATGCAAATGCGACGATGCTCGCGTGCCGTCCAGATCCTCTTCGATCTCGTGATCCTCATGCTCCATGCCTGGCTCGTGCGAGGCCTGTTGACTAATTGGGATCATGGTAATGAGAAAACTATGCCGCTCCGCCCTCTGCTTGTCCCTTTGCTGGCGCAGCGCATTGCGTATTGCCTCAGTTTGCTGCATCTTGCGGCTCTTGGTGGCAGTGACCAAGGAGCGCTGCGGAGGCAGGGTGGAGTAACAACAATAAGTAGATTTGATTAAAGGTATTTCTGCACTTACGTGTCTATCCTGGTTGAGTGTCATATCCATATCCTTTGTCTGCTGCACTGGCATCCATGGAGGATCCACCACGGGCAAACTCTCAATTCCAATTTTGGGCGAAGGCAATGTAAACTCGATTCCACCTGGAGGCACCTTGAAGGTGGCATCATGTGCATTATCCTCCATGCGTGGCCAGACATGAAAGCGGCACTTCCATAGCACAAGATAACGTTGGATCGCTCCAATGCGTACGTCCGGATTCTTGTTCTTCAGCGCACGTTGCATTATGTCGAAGGCGAAATTCTGTGCCTTCACCGAACCCATCAGAAAGACGGCGGCACTCGAGGTGGCCGTATCGTGATTGGTCTCCAGCAACAGCTCCCAGGCGGCTGGCATGGCCTCAATGACCAGCTCCTCGGTGAGCACCACAGCTCCCTTGAGCATTGTGGCCAGCGGAAAGTGGAAAAGATTCCTTATGTGGATGCGTATGAACTTGAGAATCGGTGGCTCCTCCAACAGCTTCTTCTCCTTCTCCTGTCGGAACGAACGTGCCAGTTTCTCAGCCATCTCAATGTCAGGATCATCGCTTATGCTGCCGTATTTGATCAAACGTTTATAGGAGACTGTACTTTGGTTTATCTATTTTCAACTACAACATACCGATCCTTGCGGGACAAGCTGTCCTTGCGTTTGGACGGCGAAGTTTGTGTTGAACTCTGCTCGGAGACCTTGCGCGTAGAACGCGGCCTTGTCGAAGGCTTGGGAGCACTTATAACCGTTGGCTCCACCGTCGGATTATCCACGTCAAAGGTAAAGCCGAATTCCTCGCCATAGACCTACGTAGAAGAGAAGTGGGTAGAGCGTATGTTGAGTGAGTTGCAGAGATTGCCGCCTATCTACCTTGCGTGTGGCTTTAATGAGTCTTGTGCAGGAGCGCATGTGGCGCTTATAGCAGAAGGGATGACAGTAGCCCTTGTGGGTGCAGTAGTAGTTATAGCTGGTGATCAGGTCGATCACTGCCTTCAGCCAGGGCATGTTCTTGGCCGTCTCATCGTTCTCGTTGGAATCCGTGGGCGATTCAGGCTGCTGATCGTCGCTAAGTATACCGGGTGATTCCTCGCCGCCACTGACCATACCCTGCTCTGAGGTATCACTGCGATCCGATAAGGACGACACCTTGCGTCTCGATTGCGTATTGACTGCACAGAATTATAAACGAAATTACCATATATAGAATGATATATAGGCAATTGAACTGGTATATACATACAGTCCGTTTCGATCTCCTTGCTGTCCTTGGTATTGCGACGCAGCTTGAGCGAGCGACGCTTGAAGGAGCCGCCAGTTGTGGTTGCAGTACCACGCCGTAGCAGGAATGGACGCACTGCCGACGCGGTGGGCCGTCGGGCTGTAAAGATTTGGACAGTGATGAAAAGTTCCTTGAGGAAGCGCACACTATATGTCTGTCTGTCTGTCTCTTTTTGCCTACTGAAGTCCCCTCTGTCTCTCTGCCTGTGTGTCAATCAGTCTGCATCTCTTTCTCTCGGTCTGTTGGTCTGCTTGATTGCTTGTCTGTCTGTCTACTTGTCTATCTGTCTGTTTGTTTCTTCACTCTGTCTTACATTCTGTATATGGCTGTCTATGTCTGCTCTGTACTTTAGGGTGTCTGTCTCTCATTGTCTATGCTATCTCTCTCTCTCCGTCTATCTGTCATTCTGTCTTTGTCTGTCTTCCGGCCTGTCTGACTATCACTCTCTTTGTCTGTCTGCCTCTGTCTATGTCTCTCTGTTTGTCTCTTTGTATGTTATGTCTGTCTGTTTCTCTTTGTCTATCTTTCTGCCTGTTTGTCTATCTGTTTGTCTCTTTCTCTTTGCCTGTCTCTCTGCCTGTTTGTCTTTCTGTCTCTATCTGTTTTCCTGCCTGTTTGTCTCTCTCTATGTCGGTCTGTCTCTCTGTCTGTCCCTTAATTTATGTGTTAGGCTACCTGTCTGTTTCTGTCTGCCTCTCTCACTGCCTACCTTTCTACCTCTATGTCTGTGTCTCTGCATGTCTGTCTATCTACTTGTATGTCTGTCTCCTTTTGTCTATCTTTCTGCCTATCTGTGTGACTCTTTCTACGCCTGTCTGTCTGTTTGCCTGTCTCTCTGTGTGACTGTCTTTCTATTTGTCTTTCTCTCTGGTTGTCTGTCTGTATTTCTGCCCATATATCTGCCAGATAACGGCTTATCTGTCTGTCGTTATCTATCTAGGCACTTCGACCTGTCTGCATCGAAGAATAACCTTACCCTCTTCGCCTTCTTTGGTAAGTGTAGTGTTGCTGCTATTCTCCGATTCGTTGTCCGGCTCGTGCAGCACAAAGGAAATCTTGCGCTCCGTCTGTCCGGCACCATCGTTGCCCGCTGCAATGGATTGCAAACTCTGCGCCGAGGTCTGTGAGTGGCCCATGGAACTGAGAGCCATGGACCAGCGACGATTCGCCTCACGGTACACCTTCTCCCACGGTGCCGGTCTGTCGCGGTGCATCATCTTCGACGTCTTCGGCAACGTAATGTACGTGTCACGAAGGAAGGCTGTAATCTCGAAGAGCAACACGCAGGCAATCAGTTTGAGTGCGTGCGGACAATCGTTGCCATGTGGATTCACCGAGGACTCGTCCAAGAAGTCCTCCTCCTCATCCTGCTGCAGCAGTTCGCGCTGTTTCTCCGGATCCGTGAGACTGGCATTGAGTGCCTCATACTGCAGGCGCTCGGTAAAGAGAATCTCCTCGAGACGCGCACCCACCATCTCCGCCCATTGATGAAACATTTTTCCGGCAGCACGCAGCAAGATGTGCGTGCGTCGAGCACTCGTCTGGCTGGCCTGATGTTTCATCTGGGCGGGGTTGATGTTGGCACCCGAGGCGCGATACCCACCTACGTTCTGCTTCATCCAAATGGGCCACTGACCCTTGTTGCACAGATGCACAAAGTGCGCGCACTCCAGCAGGAATGTGGCACGCGAGACCAGCGGCGCTTGTGGCTGCAAGTGGCAAACATGCCTAAGAGAAAATCTCTTCAAGATTACTGCACTGCAACTTACCAGATCCAGCACGGCAGCAATAAGCTGCGGATCAGGAAACGTGCCGGGTGCACATGTCTCCAGCAGGAAGGAGAGTCGCAGCATGCCAACACGCACCGGCTCGATGGGCACCAGCTTGCGCTCCTTTAGGATCACCACCTCGGACTCACGTGGTCCGTCGCACATGTCCGACGAGCTGCGACGACTGTAGTCCGCTGTCTCTTCGATGCCGCCCACCTTCTTCTTGCCCTTCACAATGCCGCCGAAACGGTTCAGCCGCCGCTCAACGCGTCGCTTGGCGCGCTGTATGGAACGCCCAATGCCGTCGCTGGAACGACCACGCTGAATCTTCAGCGAGGCGTGCCGCATGAATGTGGACGATATCTCGGGATTTAGCGAGCCTATCTCCAGGTCAATGGACGACGCCTCCTTGGGCGTGCCGCGAAACCAGCGCACCAAGCCGCTGAGCCGTCCCAGCGAATTGCGTTCCGAGCTGGACGTGGAATCGGAGAGCAGCGCCCGCTCGCTGTGCCGCGGCGTCAGCGTAGGCCTCACCCCCGTGGTGCGACGCCGAAAGTTGCTCAACGGAGACTGGCTGGTCTTGTAGTGCTCCTCGCAGGGTTCCGTTTCCAAACAGGCTCTGCAAATATGGGAGAAAGAGATGAGCAAAGTGTTTGAGCTCTACAAACAAGACTCACCACGGCGCAGGCAGAGGATGTGCTGCGTTTCTTGAGCAGCAGACGACGCTGCGAGCGATTATCATCGTTCTGTACGCCACCCTGAGAGGCATCCGCCTGGGGAATGTGACTAAGGAGATGCAGGGTAATGTATGAATGAAAGCTTTAGACTGATCCATCTAGCTTACCGTATCACGCGTGTGGTCTGTGACGAGGGTCCCTTCTTGTGAGGACGCGGCGTGACTGCCAAGATGCCGCTGAGCGCAACCAGACGGAAGGGTCCACCATGGGCACCCTTCACATAGGTGACCAACTGCCTTATGTCACCGTAGAGTGCAACATTTTCGGGTGATTTAAGATCCTTGCTTGCCTCCACAAATCTGCTGACCAACTGCTTGAAGACGGCGCCAACCACTTGAGCCTCTCCGCCTCCGCTCATGCCGCCACTAAAATTTGTCGAATAGCCGCCCTGACCTGATACACCGCCAAGATCGGTGTTAACATTTTTATATCCACTCTGACGTTTATGAGCTATTGCATTGCATCATTATATATACATACATATATACATATACAACGTACGAGTATTTGGTATATATATTTTGTG
Source organism: Zaprionus indianus (assembly GCA_018904595.1). Taxonomy (NCBI): domain Eukaryota; kingdom Metazoa; phylum Arthropoda; class Insecta; order Diptera; family Drosophilidae; genus Zaprionus; species Zaprionus indianus. The sequence continues at coordinate 10,209,735 of JAEIHA010000320.1, forward strand.
ACATTGGGGAAGTTACAAGAGGATACAACTCAAAAGCATTAGCCGAACTCATCGCATGCAGAGAGATACTTAGAGAGATACTTAGATACAGAGAGAGAGTGATAGAGAGAGAGAGAGAGAGAGATGGAAACCACACACAGAGATCACACACACCAAGAGAAACGAAATGACAAGCACGAAAGCTACAGTCGAGTCAGCTCGACTGTGTTACACCCGCTACACACTCAATATGTGTTCTATGTTTAGCGTATTTTGTGCTGCATACTTTGCAGCTGTTTGCAAATCAGTGCTTCCTTTAAATTATTTCTTATATATCTTTTATGTTAATTTTGCGTTCAGAACCAAATTTTCAGATCTCATTTGAGCTTAGATTGATATTGTGTTTACTATAAATAAACAGTGCTGCCTTAAGAGTACGCTTGGAATTCAATTTTTAACGATTTAAGGGAGTGGCAATGGGCGTGGCAAAAATATAAAATCAATTTTAACTGCGTGCAATAATAATACATATTGACACCAAATTTGGTAGCCGTAGCTATTTGATTCTCTGAGATATAGCAGATTTTTTCAAAGGACAAACAAATATAAGAGAAAGACAGACAGACAGGCAAACAGACAGACAGACAGGCGGACATACAGACATGTATATATCGACTCAGCTGATTTAGCATACATAATATATAGTTTTTGGTGTCTGTCACGCCTTCTTCTGCTTTTCATATTACTTTTTGCTTGTCACAAAGTTATCAAAGCCTTCTTCCCACATGCGTAGCGGGTATAAAAAGTCGCAACTGAAGAGCGTAGCCAATGTCAAAATGTGGCAAAATTCAAAAATCAAAATAAACTTGCAATTCTGTTGGTAATTTGTGCAATTTTCAATTTCATCTCAATATCGAAAGCGAAACATTCGGCAATATATGATAAGAATTTCTTTTCCTTTTTGCTTCTTTCTTATTCTTTTTTTTATGATGACAGAACTTACTCAGTGGCGACAGCAGTGAGCTGGGATCCACACAGAAGGCGAGAAAGGCATGGAAATAATCAATCAGTTCCGGCAACGGCGAGGTCTTCACCATCTCCTGCAGGAAGCGCTTGGTGCGCTGCGAAGCCTGGCGCAGCATGCGCGACAGAATTTTCTGGCACTGATTACGCAGAAAATCAGCGGGCGGTCCACGAACTCCTGCAGGGGGTGCAATATATGATATATAATTATGTATCCTTAGTTTTCAGGCCACGCTCACCATCGTTGCAGCCATGTGGACAGCCCAGCACTTGCAGGGCTCGCCGTGTTATGCCCATAGAGATCTCGTGCGCATGCTCGCCCAGCTTCAGCACACCCATCTCGATGAGTAGCTCGCAGATGTTGAGCCCAGCCTCGAGCACTCGCAGCGAGCAGACCTGCGATGGGTCTCGCTTGAAGACGCAGCTCACTGCGAGCAGCACGATCTCGTAGTCAATGCCGCCATCGCGTGTTATGTAGAACGACGAACCGGGCGCCTCGGACTCATCGACACCAGTGTAGTCGATGTGCGAGTCTGTGTGGGAACGCAGCATTGGACCACGATAGCGTATGGTGGTGCTGCCACCTCCTGCACTTCCATTTCCCCCAGCGCCGGCAACACTTCCGCCATTGCTCAGTGCATCCAGTTGCGAGTCAATGGAACCCTGACAAGGCAAATGAGTTCAACCTGAACGGGGTTCACTGGCGGCGACAACTACTCACCTGTCTTTTCATATAGTCCGGCGAAGGTGTCGGTGTGTGCTCCGTCACAGTGATGATGGGATTACGCGGATAGAAGGCCTGGGCACGTGGACCAGTTGTGGTTGTTGTCGTTGTCGTGGTCGTTGGCGGTGCTTTGGCGACCTTGGGCGGCTCTACGTATCTGTAAAATCTAGCATTTTGTAGGACACATGCGATAAGCATAATGTGCAGGCATTAGTCAAACAGGAAGTGCAGCATTAACTCGGGGATTAAAGCAGATCGGGAGGGCAACAACAACAAATCTAATTGTCTGGGGGGAGTGTGTGCAGGCAAACTCTTAGGTGAGAGAATCGAAAGATCCAGAGGATATAGAGGAGTTGGCTAAGTTCGGATATAGAATTGGAGTAAAGCATAGACAGAGTTGTGGATAAACTTTGTATGTATGAAGAGGCTTAGGCGTGTAGAAGACATAGACCAAAACTCACCCGCTATCAAGCAGACAGCTGGTTGTTGAGTTCATAGAAGACAGTAAGTAATACAGATTATATATATACATACAGACGTAAGGGTAGATATAGTACAGTCTTCAGTTGAGTTGAGTTGAGTTGAGTGTGTTGTTCTTGGTGAAGGGTCAATGCGAGAGATGAACTTACCTTAGACTGGGCATGGACTTGCCCTTGATGAGATTACTGGCTGGCTCGCGGGTTATCATGGATGCCGAACGCGATAGCTTCTTCTCGCCCGTGTCGAGACTGCGATGATATTCCTAAGAAATTCATAGATATAGTTAGTAAAGGTTTTAATCGTGGATCTTCAGCTAACAATCAACTTGAACGCAACAACACATGAACAGTTTCGATATTTATCGGGGTGTGAATTAAAGGATGAACTATCGCATTATCATAAGCAAAGAACGCGTGCTGTAAACTGATCAATGATAGCTATCGGCTTACTGCATGTTGCAGTGGGATCTTGCCATTGGCAGAGTTTGTATCGAGCCCTACTTTTTCCAGATTCTTCTCCGACTTGGAGAACATCTTTGTCTCGACGAATGCCCGCAGATCGGCCATTTTGACGCGCTTCTTCTTCTCGCTGCCACGACGCTCCGAATTGCTGGGTATGCTTTGGGTTTCCTCTGCAAATAACAAATGTTTAATGTGTCGTATACGTAACGCCACTTAAGGAACTCTTTCAGCTTACCCACAACGTTGACTGTTGCCGTCTGGTCGGGTATTTCAATGTAATCCTTGACCACCGAGCTGCCGGGACTGTCGCGACTATTGCTGCCCGGTCCCTGATACAGTGAGATCTCGATTTGTGGTATAGGCAACGAGTTGGAACGCTTGCGAGGTTGATTCAATGTGATAGCGGCTTCCTCGCCAATTTCACTGAGTCTACGAAGGCAAAAGATATAGATTGATGTGAATTTGATCATAAGAGATACTGCTACCTGTTATAGAGGTACTGCAGACTCCAGAAGATGCCCTCCTCCTGCCAGTGGGAGATGAAGAGGCAGCGCAGCACGGCCACATCGAGAAAAGTGGCGGCCGAGACGTCCGCCTTGACGCTCTCGGACTTATCCGACTCGGACTCCTTCTCAATGGATGCGCTGCGTTTCTCCTTCATGGAGGCGCCACGCGTCAGTTCCTGCTGATCGAACTCGAACTTGGTGGACGGTACCTTCTCCTTGTCCCGCGAATTCATTGACTGATGACTGCCTCGTCGGCTCTGCGACTGTTGCTGTTGCTGCTGTTGCTGTTGCTGCTGCTGTTGCTGTTGCTGTTGCTGTTGCAGCAAACTGGCGTCGGCCTGCAAAGGAACATGGAAAGTTTAAACATATGAAGCCCCTACTATGATGTCGTTACTCACTGTAAAGAATGAGTTATCCATTAGTTGAGGCGCCGAGGGCAGTCGAAAGATGACAACACGTTCATCCTCAATGCTGGAGGCTTCTTCGGGTATGGTCTCTGGAAAGAATTCCTTGGGGGATGACACCCAGGAGCCCTAGCAAGAGACAGCAGTTAGTTTAGTTCAATACCATGTCAGTGCGATAACTAGGCTCACCTCCTCGTCCTGCTGGCCATAGTCGGTGATGCCACTCTGTGGCGAATCCGCCTTGGGTGACATGGCGTCGGGTCCCAGCGAATGCTTGCGGAATATATCTGTGGAGCCCTTCGGCGTGGGTGCACAGAGCAGATTGCGCGCCTTGGGCTTGACGGGGGCAGTGAAGCAAGGTGCACCGGGCGCGCGATTGTCCCACATGCCCTGCCACAGCTTGATGCCGTTCTCGAGGCGAAAGTTCTGAAAGTCCGACTCCTTTAGATGATGAATGATGGGTGCGAAGAGATACACAAAGAGCTGCAGGTATAAATTGGGGATTAGTAATCTAGAAAACCAGTGATGAACTAGATCAGCACTCACAGTTATGGTTGGCACTGAGAACAGATATTGATCCATGGCCTTGGGCGGCTTGGGCTCAGCTGCCTCGGCCAGGCCTAATTCATCGCCGCCCTCATCGTCGGCGCACTCCTCGGCGGCATAGAGCAGTATCCACTGCATGGTGTACAAGAGTTTCGTCTCCACCGGCCCGATGGCCTGCATATCCTTGACGCGACAGTAGAGCAGGGCGGCACAGGCGTGCATCACGTGTGGCAGTGCGCCCTGCAGCAGACGCCAGCGTGGAATGGCGCCCAGTGCTTTGGTCAGCGGTGGCGACAAACCAAACTGTATGTTCTGCACGAGTACCTTCTCGAAAGACTGCAGACAGGAAAGAAAGAAAGAATCTTAATGAATAAACTCCTTCCCAGAGCAATGAAATCTATCTTCCTACCTTGCAGGCTTCCTTGGACTCCTGAGTTATGACAAGATGCGTAGCAAATGGAGAAGATAATATTGAAACTAATTAGTTGGGTCTTATATAGTCAGGGTCACTTGAGATGAACTAGCAACTCTAGCAACTATACAGCGAAATAAGAATTGCTTAAGACTTGAAATATATATATATAGGAAAGACAAGACACAAGCTACAACAATAAAAGATAAGTTAAGCATTGTTATCATATAATACAGTAATACAAGTGTTAGTAAGGTAGTATATATATATTTGGTATATAGAACTGTACATAGAACATTTATCACTTACATGGTGTCCCGGTGCATGTTGACAAAACTACATTCAGATTCAGACAAATTGCGAGAGATTTTACAATGTACAGTTTGTTTGTTGTTATTGTTATTGTTATTGTAATTGTTATTGTTGTTGTTATGTTTGAAAGCGTATTGAGGGGGCGTGTTAGTGAGTTGTAGAAAAGAAATTGAAAATCGTATGCAAAATGAATAGAGAAAACACATCAAACATCAAATCGAATTTATTATCGAATTTCGAGAGAGCATCAAAGGAAACAAAAGAGAAAAAATAAACTAAGGATCACATATATAGTCATATAGTATAGTTATATATATATATATATGTATTTCGAAATTGTTCCGATAGGTATGTGCCAATGGTACAGGTACACACACAGACACACAGCCATCCATCCTTACAACAAACACGAATAGCGAATTTACAGCACAAGTCTCTCATTTCTTGGCACCGTTTCTTGGCGAGATTTCTGTTAGCCAATTGCCCCCATCTTCTTGGGGATTTATCTTCGCTGGACTCTCTGCTCTTTGCCCCACACACTTACCATGCAACTGGCCTCGTGCAGTTTGCCCAATCGCGGCCTGATGAACGGCGCTATTTGACGCCAGAGAAATGTTTGCACCGACACCGGCAAGCCCAGATCCTGCAGTCCATCATCCTGGTCAATGTCAAAGTCATCGTTGTTGTTGTTCGCCGTCTGACTGTTGTTGTTCGCCTGCAGGTTGTTGTTGTTCGTTGTTGTTGTTGTTGCTGTTGCTGCTGTTGTTGCTGCATTGGTCACCATGGTGGCCAGCTGTGAAGTGAAAACAAAAGGAAATGAAAGCACAACACGAAGGTCAGTCGGAACATGCAACAAGTCGTGGCGAGTCGAGTGGAGTCATTCATAAAAAAAGAGGCATGACACGCCACAAGGGATTAGCATGCCAACAGGCTTGGCAACAGGTATTTGCGTGCGCAGGCTCAATGGGGGCAGACAAACAACCATTCCGCCCCCGCCTCGCACTCGCAGCCAGCGCGTCTAGGTCAGTGCCCAACAAGCAGAGCAAAGCAAAAGCATCTCCAGCATTCGGCAATCAGTCAGGCGCATCTCGCCACAGCTGAGCTCCAGCCGAGCCGAGCGAGCTCCAACCAGCTGCTTGTGCTGCTGCTGCTGCTCGCACGCTGCGCAGAACGCAGACTCCGGGCTGACTGAGTTATAGATACAGAATTGGGTTTTCGGTATACATGCAAATTTGGGGCAAAGAAATTTTCACACAGTGTCTTATATAACGCATATGACTTTTCACTGGCGAAAATTCACAAAATTCATTTTCTCTTTAACTAGTTTGCTGTGCAAATGTCTCACAAATTGTCGAAGAATTTAACACGCACTCAAATCAAACGCTGCTTCTATGTAACGACTTTGGCCGCACCCAATTGAACAAACAGTTGAGCTGCGAAGAGTTTGGCTTCTCCACTTGTGCTTTTCCTTTGTTTGCCTTCAATTAGTTTAGTTTAGTTTAGTTTAGTTTGGTTTATGTTGTGTGCACATTCAACACACTGCAAGTCCTTTCTTTTGTCTATTATATTTTATTCCCTTACTTTGTCTTTTCTTTTGTCTATTATATTTTTCTCTGCCTTACCTCGATTTGCGTGTAGCCAGTTTCGATAACGTTGACGGTTGGAGCGTTCGGATGCAACTGGGACAAGCGTCGTTAACTGACGACCGATTCTGAGCCTCGTTATCCTTCTCGTTCTCGTCGTTGCCAGCAGTGCGTATACACACACACACACACGCGCACACACAGCCATCCTTGTTAAGTATACGCACAGCCACCCCCAAAGGGCTGCTCATGCGATATAGGGTGCTTAGCCACTAGATGCCGCAGCGTAGCAGCTTCACTCGCACTAGGTCACCCTGTATGTTGCCCCATTGATAACACACCAAGTTGCCTTTTGCGAGGGTTGAAAATTGCGTATACGCCGTGTGTGTGTCTGTGTGTCGCAAATTAAACGTTCTACTTATCATTAAAGCCATTGTCTGGCGTCTAAAGCGAAGCAATACGAGTTAAGTGGAACAACTAAGTGGAGTTGCCCTTTGGCATGCGATGAACCAAGTGGTCGTTCTCTCATTTTCATCAATGGGATGCGCAATTTCATCTGCGCAGAATCGGGATGCCCATTAACAGCTGACAAAGCCCAAAAAGGCGGCCTACTTTCGGTGTCAACATGGCCCAATTGCGGCAACAGGTTGTTGCATTGTCTCATTGGCACAATGAGGCTGCGCGGCACGAGAGAGCCACCAGTTCGATGAGTTCGGCTTGGCGCACAGCTGAGCTCCAAACTGGGTCATGAAAGGGAGGCCTGTCTCTGGATGTCAAGGACAAGGACTGCTCGATGGATGCTAAGGTTGTTGGTCTTTGCGCAATTTATGCCTTTTAAAGCACTAATTGCAAACATAATACGCCATAATATGCCTTATATACAGAATTTTATACAATATCTACATCTATGTATAGACATGTGTGTGTGTGTGTGTGTTGTGTGTGTGTGTGTTTGCGGGTATTTGGGAACAGCCCACACGAAAATGCGTTGTACATTATTGCTCCGAATAGACTCGGTGTATCTGTGTCATAGTTTTTATAAATAGCGCACACATTAAGTTCTCTGCAGAGGCGAACACAATTGGATGCCTGGCGGAGACTACAGTGAGCGCTAGTAATGCGCCTTCTATGTAGATGCGCAAGTGAGAGCGCAATACAGGAACAGTAGAATGCAGAAGGAGAAGGAGAGCAGGGAGAAATGCGGGAGGGAAATACAAAAATATTACGCATATTGCGAACGTCTTTCAGGTGTTCGCGATGCCGCAAAACATTCAGAATGATAACATGTTCGATAAAAAATGTACGTGAGAGCTTGCCAAATGGACGATCAGGGTCGCTATACAGTTTATAGTATATATATATAATATATATATACATATATACTAGAGAGATGTATTGTACAATATGCGTGCTGAGATTCGAAGCATTTATAGTTATTCCTGCGTAGATCTCTCTCAGCCTCTTCTGTTGCCTGTCTGTCTGTCCGTCCGTCTGTCCGTGTGTCCTCTATGAGGGCCCAAAAAGAAAAACAATAAGCCGATGTGTTACCCAGCATATTATCGGCCAAATCGTGTGTAACATCAAATGATATTCAACACTATGCGGCGGAGAATGCCACAAGTGATTATTATTTTGCAGTCGAGGGAAAACAGAAAAAAGAAATAACTTAAAAATAGACCGGGGAGAGAAAGAGAGAAGGATAGAGAGAGAGCGAGTGTGTGCGCTTCCAAAGCAGACTCTCTTCGCATAGTTCTCGAGAGAGAAAGAGGGAGGGAGAAAGGGAGCGAGAGAGAGCGAGAGGCAGAGCAAGAGGGCATATGAAAATACTGCCCAGATGAAAGTAAATTCTTGCCAGCATATGTTTCTATATCTATCTATATGTATCCCCGCGCGCATACGTATACTTATGTAGGCGAGTGTTTAGCCTACAGCCTTGCGAGCATCTCGCAATGTGCGAGTATCGTTGTGTGCGTGTGTGTGTGTGTGTGCGCCTCTCGCCTTGGTGTGCGTCGGTTAGAATCGCCGCTGGCTATCACCTCAGAATTACCTTGCCGTGCTGCCACTGACGAATAGCGTTCAGTCGAGACCGAGCTCATCCGCGCTACAGTTGCTTTTCGCATTCAATAGACAAAATGGTGAGTGTGTGAACTGTCGCACATTTTCCTCAAAGGAAAAATACTTGTGATCGCACTGAGAAATTCAAATTCAAATTCAAATAAAATATGTGAAAATTCTTGTTTGCCTTTTGCATAACTCATCAAATATTACTCTCTTTCTATCATCCAACGACAGGCTGATGTTCCAAAGCGTGAAGTTGAAAGTAAGTTGAACCCGCAACGAGCAAAAAGGATTATTTCGCTAACCTCAAAAAAAAAGAAAAAACTCCATCAATAAATAAAACAACGAATTAACTCATTAAAAAACATAAACGCAATAAAACTCATGAAAGGCATTAAAGCAATGCAGATGAGGACTAAGACTATATATGATTTGATATATTATATGCACTAAAAATACCGAATACCGAATACCGAAAATATCGGAAGAAGTGATTGCATAATGTGCGCGTGTGTTATACAGATAAACTCGACATTTATATGCATACATATGTATACGCATTTACCGCTAAACTGTTATACAAAAGACAGAAGAGCGTGGGTTATTCTGCCCGATCAAAATCATAAATACTATATATCAAAAATATATATTTCGTAATCGCACGATGAAACACATCAATCACACTCACACATGCATATAATATATATGCATATGTACATGGAAAGTTTTCATAAATATCATAGATATATATATACGTGTATATATGTTACGATCTCATAATCGAATGCGTGAATGTGAAAACTATAACTAACGAAATACTCTCGCAATGGAAAATTTGTGTGTATGTCTGTTGGAAGGGAGATCGCGTTGGAAGTCGCTCTCTCTCTCTCTGTCTCTCTGTCTCCCTCTCGCTCTGGTGCTGAGAGAGCATGATCTAATTTTGGCCAAGTTATTTCTTGGCATTTATTTTGGTTGGAACGCACTGCCAAAGAAAAACTAGGCGTCCGTCTGACTGACTCTCTCTGTGTGTGTGTGTGTGTGTAGGATAGACGAAGGCGTTCGGGTGTCGGATTACGTATACGTATGCTCTTCGCGCTGGCAATGCTCCCACGCACAGATACACACACACACACACAAACACTCAGACAGAGACGTATCCAATGCGCCGCCATGTCATGATTCTTGTGATGACCAAAAATGTGCGTACCCTCGATTTCAGGGTTATTCAGTTGACCTCATTCGATAGGTGGCCCCAAGCAACACGATTGAAACGAAATAATAAATAAACAAAGAACATCAAATCAATAATAATAATAATATTAGCAACAATTAAATGAAAGTAGTCAATAGTTGAAACTACAATAATTTCGATATGTTTTCGTGCAGATGTCGAATTCGTTTTCGAAGTTATGGGCTCTCCCGGTGAGGGCATCGATGCCGTCGATCTAGGCGATGCCCTGCGCGCTCTGAACTTGAACCCCACCTTGGCTCTGATCGAGAAAATGGGTGGCACCAAGAAGCGCAACGAGAAGAAGATCAAGCTGGACGAATTCCTGCCCATCTACTCGCAAGTGAAGAAGGAGAAGGAGCAAGGCTGCTATGAGGATTTCATTGAGTGCTTGAAACTGTACGACAAGGAGGAGAACGGCACTATGCTGCTCGCTGAATTGCAGCACGCCCTGTTGGCCCTTGGTGAGTAACCACCCCTTCCCCCCCCCAAGCAATTGATCTCCAACTCATGTCATTTGCATTCTTAGGTGAGAACCTCGATGACGAGCAGGTCGAGACTCTGTTCGCTGACTGCATGGATCCCGAGGATGATGAGGGCATGATCCCATACTCTCGTAAGTATAAGTTGACCATATCTTTTGTGTCGTCGATCTACTCGATATATATGTGATGTCAATTTGTAAATGTTAAACATATTGTTATTTGTATTCTTTACATGCACCTCTTGTCTACGCACACTCCCACACACACACACACACACACCCAATCACAACCTGCCCACCACACTCCTGTGTACTCGAATGTGTTATCTGTGTACTCTCTTGCACACGCAACCCATGCACCACCGCGCACGTGCCGTCTCTGTCGTATGCCACACTGTGTGACCGATCCCATAGAGTTCATCCAGCGCTTGATGAGCGATCCCGTCGTCTTCGACTAAACAGTAAGTTCTCGTCTGATCTACCCGACTGTCTGTCTCTATCTTTATCTCTCTCTCTGTCTCTCTGTCTCTTTCTGTGCTCTATATCTTTATATATTATTTCTGTTGATATTAATAATGTTGTTGATTTCTTCACGAATTTCTAGCATTCCTCGCAAGAATGTGTGACAGACCAGATCAGCTATAAATATCACCACCAACAACAACAACAACAACAACAACAACCAAACAACAACACCAAACAAATTTATAGCAACAGCCATTCTCCATAGATGTTATATTCATCGCTAACTCTCTCTATCTCTCTCTCGTATATTATTTTAATTAAATTCTACTTCTGCTACTACAACTGCAAAATTGAACTTCAAGATAATATTATTTTTTAAAAAATAAAAAAATTTAAATTATAAAAAATAATGAAAGAAAAAAAAACTGAAAAACTACGTTTTCGTTCCAATTATTTTGTTGTTCGATAAGTTATTCGAGTTTTGTTTTCTTGTTTTTTGGTTACTTTATGAAACATGCAAATAAAATAAGTTGCAAAAGCATAGAATATGTTGGGAAATACTCGTAGTAGGGAAGTTTATTAATAATGAGATGAAGGTTAATTTAACTTTTGAATTTAGTCCATATCACCCAGTCTGGATATGGTATGGAGTCAGTTATACTGATCGAATAATGCCTACTTATGTATATGCACTAAGCACTGAACACATAGAGACCTCAAACAGGGGTAAATCTGTTATTGCTAGTTTTTCGATCGAAGTACCCAAGAGCTCGAAGCATTGGGAGTAGAGACTTCGGCTGCACGCGCGGCTGGGATACTTCGATGGGTTGAGGTACAAATGTATTTTAAAGATACAAATGTATCTCTAGCATACAAATTTCCCAAAAACTAAAAATCGGGTTGCGGCACAAAAGAATCTTAGAGATACAAATGTATCTTAAGCATGCAAATTTCTCAAAAACTAAAAATCGGGTTGCGGTACAAATGTATCTTAAAGATACAAAATTATCTTATGCATGCAAACTTTAAAAATCAGGTTGCGGTGCAAATGTATTTTAAAGATACAAATGTATCTTTAGCATACAAATTTCTCAAAAACTAAAAATCGGGTTGCGGTACAAATGTATCTTAAAGATACAAATGTATCTTACGCATGCAAATTTCTCAAAAACCAAAAATCGGGTTGCGGTACAAATGTATCTCAAAGATACAAATGTATCTTAAGCATGCAAATTTCTCAGAAACTAAAAATCGGGTTGCGGTACAAATGTATCTTAAAGATACAAATGTATCTTACGCATGCAAATTTCTCAAAAACTAAAAATCGGGTTACGGTACAAATGTATCTTAAAGATACAAATGTATCTGAAAGATACAAATTTCTCAAAAACTAAAAATCGGGTTACGGTACAAATGTATCTTAAAGATACAAATGTATCTTAAGCATGCAAATTTCTCAGAAACTAAAAATCGGGTTGCGGTACAAATGTATCTTAAAGATACAAATGTATCTTACGCATGCAAATTTCTCAAAAACTAAAAATCGGGTTGCGGTACAAATGTATCTTGAAGATACATTTGCATGCTTAAGATACATTTGTATCGAGCGTGCAGCCGAAGTCTACTCTCAATGCTTCGAGCTCTGGGGTACTTCAATCGAAAAACTAGCAATAACAGATTTACCCCCTGTTTGAGGTCTCCATGTGTTCAGTGCTTAGTGGTATATGTGTGTGTGTTCATTTTTATTAAACTGACTAGCTTTCGAAATACTCGCTTATCAGTTATCTGCTTGTCTTTCAATTAAATTTTGAAGAAATTAAATAGAAGAAAAATTATAAATAATAAATAAATAAATAATGCAAAATGAAAGAGATCTTGAGTTAGCCGAGACACAAAAGGGATCGTGTCTTGGCAGAAATGGTATTGTGTCTTGGGTTTGCACTGCAAAGCAAGCGGAACTAAGCAGTGCGCTGGTTATCTAATGCGTTCACCCGGCACACAAATGGGTTTGTGTACTGGGAAACAGTATTCTGTTAGCATGCCAAAGACAACAGATGGCGCTTTAGCGCAAGAAAAGCTACGCCAGAAAAGCTCCACCGACCTTCCCCTTCGGGTGTACTAAAAAAGCTGCGTCGCAGCTTGCGCGTCTGCCGAGCTACGTTAATTAGGAATTTCAACGAACTGAAAATCAGTTGAAAACGAGATAACAAACGCAAAAGTAACCGAGCTCTGCGCCTACGCATAAAGTTGTTTAAAGTTTAAAAAAATTCAATTCCATTCGAATTTCAAATTCATTGCAATCGAGCAAAGTGAGTGTGGTGCGAGAGTGCAGCATAATTATTGTTAAATATACTATATGTGTGCAGATGTAAATAAATATAAATACATATACATACATATATCTATTTTGTTGGCCGCAAACGTCTCTGTTTTTCTCTCGCGACAAGTGCATTCGAAGAGCAGCTAAGGCATTCCAAACGAAACAATTGTGAAAAACCATAAAATAAATCAAGAAAAAAGAGGTGAAGGAGGAAAGAATACCGAGTACACACAAAGTCCTGGCATCGGGAAAAAGTTAATACGCACATAAAAAGTCCTGTTCTGAGTGCAGTGCACACAAAAACACAAGCACACTCCACACACACACACATACACAGAAACACTTTCAATATGGCGGATGTCATGGAGAAAAGCTCTGTGCTGGAAGCTGCCGGGCCGGGCTCAACGCAGCCTTTGCCAGCGCAACTGCAACAGGAAGCGCAGCTGCAACAACAACAGCAGCAGCAGCAGCTCCAACAACAACAGCAGCAGCTCCAACAACAACAACAACAGCAGCTGCAACAACAACAGCAGCAACAGAAACCGGAGCCGGCACAAGCGGCACGCGCTGGACACGAGCAGAAAGGTAAGGGACCTCATCGCTAATCACGCATACGCCGCGTATGCGCTGCACCTTTCTCAAAATCAATTAGGCAATGTTACGAGCCAAGACAGACAGACAGACAGACATTCAGGCAGGCAGGCAGCTATGGCTCAATTATACAAAGTGTGGCATTGACACACCCCCAGGGCAGGACACAGGAACACTGATGGTTATGTCTGTGGCACATGCAGCTCCGCTCACGTCATGTTTCCAGCTAAGGCTCCTCCCCTGCTGTCAGCCGTTATGCAAATAGATTTGTGTTGTGTTCTGTTGTCGCTCGTGTTTGCGCAACTGTCAACGAGTTTATTACGTCGATCAAGTCTGTGTCTGAGGAGTTGCGACTAAAGGACATTGTGCGCCTTTGTCTCGCCAGGTCCAACGACCTGCACACGATGAATGCTTAATGCCCAGCCCTGACATGCATTGTGCGGGAGGTTGTGTGTGTACAGTTGATGGCGACAACGATAAAAGTTATCGGCAACTCGAGCTTGTGCCGCAGCAGCCTCCGGCGCTCTGCACTATGCCCGCCCCTTGCCACTGTTTGTGGTCGCTCTGCATATGACCTCGTTTAAATTAAGCTAAATACGCTTTTGCGATGCTATCGCGACTTTGTCATGTGGTTTGCCAAGCACAATCTCATGTGCTTGATCTAAAAATTGTAAAGTCAATGTTTTAAGTTTTCTTCAAAAAGTTTTCTTCAATTTGATTTAGCACATTATCTAAAGATACATATCGATGCCTCGTTTCTATAAATCTGTTAGCTTCTAGTGTGACCAAAGCGCAGTCCTATCTTCTATATATGTCCTATCTCAAGTCTATGAAAGTAAACAGTTTGTAGTATGTGTGATTTGTGATAAAAGAAAGTTTATATAAAATAGATAAGCTGATGAATGTTATCAGACAGGGTTTAATATATATTATACTTGAATTATTAACAAGACTAAGCTGTTGTCTTCAAGCTACACCGATTGTTTCTATACTAGTAATAAGATTACAGAATCTTATAACGTTGTACAGACTCTAATATGTAATATGTGTGATATATAATCTGCAATAACTCTAATTGCTGGGCATATCAAATTTGCCTATGAGAATATTCATACTGGTCCGATTCCATTTTACAGGCATATTTATTTTTTTAATTTATTTATTTTTATTTAAAGTCAACTATAGTCAAATGACTGTTTAAAGTAAGACAATAAATTAAGTCTATAAAAAATAGGAATTAATTAATAATTAAAACTTTAATAGAACGAAAAGAATTCAATAAGAATTTATTGGATTCTAATAAAAAGAAAAATGTAGTAATTTTAGTTTAAAATTTTTTGCAAAGCAAACATCTGGCATAAGTTTCACATACCTTGTGGGGATAAGTCGGACTTCACTGTGTTGTTTATACTGTCTTAATAAAAAACCCACTTAGTAATATCTATATAAATACTATATACATTGATAGTAGGCTGCCATTGATAAGATTGCAATTGCAGTAGAGTATTTTCGCTTCGAATTGACACAAATACTGAATGAATACGTTTGTTTTGTATGCCACACACTCGCACACACACTCGAACACACACATGCAGATACACCCCTGCCGCTGATTAAAGCAAATGTTTAGCTCAAGTGCAAACCGGCTCTGCTAACTAATCCAAGCAGCAGCAGCAGCAACAGCAACAACAACGCCGCGCTATTGTTTTGTGCGCTTTTACCTTAGCGTTAACTGTCGCAACAACAACAACAACAGCAACAAAGTCAAAGAGTAATAAAGAGCGAAATAGCAAAACAAAACGGAATAAATATATAGTTGTTGATTGCTATCAGTGCTCGCATCTCATCTAGCTTGGTTCTGTTGTCATTCCCATGAAGTCATCAGCGCACCTCCAGCGGGTCTCGTATGATCTATCGCATTTCAATAGTACGAGTAATATGAAAGTGTTTTCTTTATTGTGTGTTTGATAACAGGTGTCATGACAGAACGGTAACTGTTTATTTACCTACACAATGAGTACATTTCTCTTACTGTTAATTGCCCAGTGAGAGAGAGAGAGCGAGAGAGGGAGGGAGAGTGCGAGAGCTGTGGCACTTTAAAAATAGCCAACTTTGGCTGCATTTCTGTCACCTACTTTTGTTCGCCTTTCGCCTTTCAATTAGCACGAAAATTCTGCTGCCAGCTGAGCGACAATTTTTCATTTGCATTTTCCATTGATTTTCTATTCAAGTCTCTCACTCTCTCTCTCTCTGTCTCCCTCACTGCATTCACTCTAACGGGGGCGTGCTAGTTTTTCGTTTGGGTTTCTCTTCATTGAAAAGACCATCACATCTGGCAGTTTCAACGAAACTCTGCTAATTGTTACGGTTTCCGCTAAATTTCATCGTAAAGCAATTACCAAACATTTAGCGCCATATTTGTGTTAGCCTCTGACACGCCCTGCTGCCAAAAAAAACTGAAGCACGAAAATCTATCACAGATTTTACTACATTTTCTTGGCTACGCGTGGTTCCATATTTGGTCATAATGTTTAATTAGATGAAACTATTCATTGTTTTGGTTTTGTCGTCTTACGAGTGTCGGTCTAAGATTTGTATGTTCTTTAAGGTTTCGTTGGGAGACTTTTGCGATTTACAGCCGACAGTTGCGACCTTCAGTTTGGAAGTTAACTTTACTGAAAGATGTTAAATGTCTTAAACAAAGTGTGTGATGGGCACTTCAGTGCATTAACTGAACTCAAAAACTGAAGAGTTCACTTAAAATTCTAAAATTTGTGGTTTGCTTATCTGTCTATTTTCTATTTCTCATTTCGAAACTGTTTCTACAGCCGAGTTGAACTAGGCTTATTTAACAGTCCGTCTTAGTTTTAGAATTATTATCTGATTACGAAATATTATTATTATATATCGCATAACTGCCAAAGACCCTTTGCAAGTTTTGTTTCATGGTAGTGCCACCAAAGTATTTACAATGGTTTAATATGCTAAATGAAGAGTTAACCGAAATGAGATTTGAAACACTGTATTTTGCCTTAAAATCTTACATCTTATCACTACCAGTTATGTTTATATGACTAACCCCTATATATATTACCAAATCATCGAAATCACACAATTATTTTAAAGAACAATCAGTCGTAAAAGAAGATTTTTAAAAGTTCAATCAAAGATTCTTTCATATTATTAACAGTCTCATTTATTCTGAAGAACAATTAGTCCAAAACGAATTTTTTTAAAAGTTCAATCCTGGACTTTTTTATATTATTTACAGCTAGCATATGAACAATCGATACAGAAACCAAGAGGTGGAAGAGTATTTAACTTTAAGTATCCTTAATGTGGACTTTCTTTCTTGATAATATTTATGAATGGAAGCGAGGCTGTTGAGCTAATTATACTATAGACATGTATATCCTCTACAAAGGTATATTACCCTAGAATGGAACTGTGGCTGTTGAGGGAATTATACACATATCCATAATATCCTCTACAAAGGTATATTACCCTAAACAAAGATAGAGCAAGAGTTGTTTAAAAAGAACCCAATCCAATCTGCGCTTGCATTCGGATATGCATTGGGATAGTCCCAGTTACCCAGTTCTCAAACAGATTGACATGTCATTGCCTCTCAAGGTGCACTAATGCATTAGTATGGACACTGTGCACAGTGAAGCATTTGTCAGGCTGCACTGTGAGTGCGTCAAGTGAATAATAAGTGGGAATCGCTGCGGAATGCGGCACAGTAGTAATTTCTCTTGATTAATTAATTAAATTTTCGGAACTGACATTTAAAAGTTTGATCAATAAAGCGTATGCGAGAGATTAATAAAGAGACGATATTATGCAAATGCACAAGTGACACCCCTTAAAGGAGGGAAAGGAGTACAGCAGCAAAGTGCGGGAATTCTGTCAGGGTGTTGGCTTAATTGTTTTCCCTCGACAAAGTGTCGCTTGGCACGCGAATTGCAAACGAGTTGGGTGGCAACCCTCTCTCCCCCTGCGGGCACTCCTCGACGAACCAGTGAACTAACTCATTGACAGTTCATTAAACTTGGACCAAACACTCGGATTAGCTTTGATTTTATTTCGATGTTGCACTTTCGCCGCGGGGGGAAGGCGAGCAGAGGAGTTGCTGCTGGGTGTCTTTGCCGAGGGGAGGAGGGCGGATCGACTGGTTACCCAATGGCAACCGCATTTGGTAGCCATCGCATAATTTGTAGTTCTTGTTGTGGCGTGTCCATATTGGGGTGCGCCGTACGTGCGTGCGTCAATTGCCACATTTTGTGGCAATCAATAATCGAAGTGCGTCAAGAGTACAAATGTTAAAGCCAAAACTGGCCTCGACACAGTGCGATCGATGATGGTTAGTTGCCCCCATGCGAGGCGTGCCTTTAATTCCACTTCCATTTTCACTTTGCTTGCATCTCGGATGATTCATCTATTGCGTCGCAGAGCAGCGCAGCGTTTCTTTAAGGGCTGCAGTTGCATAAAGCTTGCTGCAGAGCTTTCATTCATGCAACCCTCTGAAAGAGATTCCTCAAGTGTCATTTGCCTGCTGCTGCTGTGCATCAACCATTGAAATCTAGACTAAACTTGTCCTGCTTGTTCCAAATGTACACGGAGAAAATAATCAATGAGTCTGTCAAACGCAGTGAAAGCAAATGCCCACACACACCACACACATATGTATGCATATATACATAGTCGTGTATGTACTCTACTTATGTAGACAAGTGTGACCAAAGGGAAGCCAACAAAAAGAGGCATGCCGATAGATACCGAACGTCGCACCCCTGCACCCCCAACAGCAAGCAAAACAAATGCCCAACAGTGAGCGGGAGGAAGAGCAAGAGAGAGAGAGAGAGAGATAGAGGCGAAGGGGAAGAGCCAACGGTGGCGGCAGCAGCAGCAAAACGCCGGCAGAGCAGCGTCAGAGCAACCCCCGTTATGTGTGCGTGGTTACTTTAACCAACATCCGTTAGAACAGTTTCCCCTCACGACCGAGGAGGGCTTTTAGCACAACAGCTGTAGCAAAGTTTCACATCGCAGTCTTATTTGGACAACAACCCAAATACGCGCTGTGGCGTAGTACGCCGTATATCCGCTATGTGACAGTGGCGTTTAGTGAAGCAGGGAAAATAATTTCTTATAATTTGTATGTTTTAAATTTATATTAATAAATATATTTATTTATTTATAATATTTGTATTTTTTTATTTTATTTTATTTTTTTTGTATTAATTTATTAAACACCTTATTTATTTATTATTTACTCAATGCATAGTGAAAACCATTGACTCAAACATAGATAAATATTATCATTAATTAAATTTAATAAAATAAGAATCCAACACGTATGTTGGTTGTTAGAATGAAGAATAAATAAATAAATAAAAGTCAGAATGAGTACAGGAAGGTGTATGAGCTTAATTGCTCTGATTAATTGTAATGAACTTAATAAAGAATATTAGCAATAAATATAGAGAGAAGAAAGACATTGATTGGTTTAAGCAAATACGTAAATTGATTTGAATAATATTAAATATAAATAATTGAAATAAATATTTTCTTGTTTTCCTTGCAGGTAAAAACTCTTATGGAATAAAATACAATGATTTAGTTCTTAAATGGCTTCATGGGCACGTAAGTCTTTCTTAGCTAACCAATGAACTCTTCCATGTAATAGATAGTGTAATTTTTATACTGCAACAAAATGTTTTTGTCTAAGTCAGCGCTTTTTAAGCTGCTAACTGTGCAACTAATCCCAATACGACGAGGGTTACCTGTCCCTCATCCCGTACTGTCGCTGCGCACAGACATAACAACCTTGACAATCGAACGAGACCTGCTAACAAACCCCCGAGACTAACACAACATGCAATAGACGCCTTGCTATAAACGACCCCAATCCCAAGCGATACGCTCCCCTTCCCCCACATCACATACTTTATATATAACTTTGACTTACTTTTGGGGCTACGCAGTATGAAGTGTCTATATCTAAACGGAATATGGGGCTTGCGTGACGCTCGACTCTAAATATACAACAATTAGTTGCAAATCATGGAACCTATGACAACAACACCCGGAATAATAGACAGAATGTACTAAAAATCAGCCCGCTCACTATGCGATGCGTGGCAAGCGGTGCCTGTGGCGCCTCGCTCTGATTTAGATGACTGCGAGGGTTGCTTATTGAGTAATCGACTGGCAGAAAATATGAGCTTCGTTATTCAAGTTTCTTTTCACACAAATTTCACACAAAGTAAAGGAATAATAAATAAAAAATGTACAGTCGAATGTGTTTGACTGTTATATACGATCAGGTCAATTATTATTATGTTAAGAGTGCAATGTATTTCTTTGAAAATATGTTATGTATTCGCACCAACATTCTCTCTTAAATATTTTCTATGAAAACTATCTGTTGGCAACCATACAGAAATCTTGTGAAAGTTTATAATTTATTGTGCAAATCACAATTTAAAATTTTAGTTTTTAAATTTCGTTTGCAATTCTGCTTTTTTAATTGATTTACAAGGGCAGTAAAGGGCGTGGCACAGTTTTTTTTTGGGTGCAACATATTTTTAACAAATTTTGTTAGTCTTAGCTCTTATAGTCTCTGAGATCTAGGTGGTCATACAATACCAACAAACTTGGCTTTATTGACTCAGTGATTAATGCCGATCAAGAATGAAACACGAACAATAAATCAAAAACTTCACATCTTAAAATTAATTGAACGACCCTCGCATATGCACATAATTTGTATATTTAACATGATATTACCGTTAGGAACAAGAAACAGGCCTGGGAAATGCACAAAGGCGCTTCTAATGCGCCCCCTGTGCCCATTAAATTAATCAAGCCAAATGAAATCTGCATAAAAAGCTCTAATTCCGAGTGTGTGCCTGTGTGTGTGGTTCCAGTTCCGGATACGGATCGGGGCCCAGAGGGGGGTGGGGGTGCTGGGTGCAGAGTACAGTGCCCCATTGTTGGCGTGTTGAATTTGCATTTCACTACGGCGCCCAACTAATAAATTTGTATGTCAATAGAATACGTTGAAGACGTGGAGCGAAGTCGCTGAATCGCCAGGTAGAAAGGTAGCCAGGTAGCCAGGTGAGCGAGCGAGCCTCGAACTGCGCAAGGACATTGAGCTGCGAGAAGTTTACGAGTCAAACCCACCAGCCCGCCCCGCAGCGAGCCCCTTCTCTGGCTATCAAGACCAAATCTAAGTATTGTAATTCGAAATTTTTCAAAGCAAATAAAAGTAGTCGAGTTTTAACACTCGCGCCAAACGGAACGCAGCGAGCGCGCCAGGGAAAAGCCGAAAAGGAAAACAAAAAAAAAAGAAAAAGAAGAAAAATAAATTGCAGCACTAAAGAAAAAAAACAAAACAGAAAAAAAGGGAAAACCAAAGCAACTGCAAAAGAAATAAACAAAATAATTACGAGAGAATTTTATTTAATGTAAACAAAATATACGATTTATATATATTTAAAGTGCTCGCGAGTGCAAGCAGTGCCAGCAAGGCAGTAGAGGAGTATGTAAAGCTGCCCCCTCCCCTCCGCTCTACCCCTGCATTGCCACTTGCCACATGGCCAAGTGGCAACCGAGTGCAAAGTGCATTATCCTGTGCGGGGCCGAGTTATTGCCCTTTGGCTTGTGGGGAAAATCGATAGAATTGCAGCGTTTCAGGGTTCGTTGTGCGTCCGTGTATGTGTGTCTCTATGTGTGTGTGCGCTGCTTTATGGCCAACTGCAACAATTGATAACGTCGAGCAGCCGTGTGGCATGTGGCAAGTGCGCCCATTGTGTGTGATAAAAATCGCAACTGCATTGGAAAACTTTGCAAACAAAAATCAATTGGCAACTTCTCGCAAAGTTTGTGAACATTTGCATTCTAATTGAAATGACGGCTTCGAGCTTAGACGCGGCATGCCACAGCCACTACGAAATGTGGCAGCCAAATGCGCAACGTGTATACGAACCGTGCGCCGTGCAATTTGTTGATGATGTTCTCATTGTTGTTCTCGTTATTGTTCTTGTTGATGATAATCAATTTTCTGGCAAGTTTGCTCGTTTTTCAACCACAAAATGACAGTTGCCACATTCTGTGGCAGTTGACATGAAAGCCAAGCAGCGTGGCTTCAACAACAACAACTACAACAGCAGTAAGAACAACTCGTTTTGAGAGCCTAATTTACGGTTAGCAGTGTCTTTGTTGCAGTGCGCCGGAAGTCGCAGGTCACAAGTCGCGTGGCGTCGCTCTGCAGCAACAGCAACATTTGCAGCTGCAACTTCGCGGCTCCACTTAGTATAAAATTGTTTAATTTGTATAAAGTTTAAATTTCGCTGCAATTTTATCGATTTTCTTGCACGTGGCCCAGCAAAACCAAACTAAATGCAAATCTTCTGCTCAAATTAATTGCCAGATTGTGCCGTTAAACCCAAACTCCAATCGTAAACCCAAAGCCATAACCGAAAGCAAACCACATTGATATGGGCGATACCGATGCGGTGAGTTCCAGTTCCCCCTATTGTGTATTTCCATACCCGCTAACCAAAGGATAGACAAGTGCCTTTTTATTATAATAAATCTATGAATGCAGAAGGTGTGGCAAGCCCCAAAAGTGTATATATTCTTGATCAGCATCATCAGTTGAGTCGATGTAGATACGTTTTTTTGTATGAACAGCTAGTTCTCATAGCTAGGACTGCCAACTTTGCTGACTAAATATATCTGTTATTATTCCACGCAGATTTGACTCGTTTTAGAACATGTCCACGCCCTCTTCCGCCTCTTAGAAACAAGAAAAGTTGAATTAAAAGCGTCATTTAAAAGTTAGAACGTTTATTTTTGGGTTGAACAACAGTTAACATTCTCCAAATAACCTTTGAGAAATGTACTGCAATCGCATATATAGCATACAAGTTATTCAAGAACTAATTTTAGTGCACCCACCTTTAGACGCCGCCTATAAGTATGCAATACAAATTTATATGAGATATAATCAGTTGGTTAGCGGGTATATAACAGTCGAGCACACTCGTCTGTAGCTTTTTACTTGTTTTATTTTGTCATAAAGGAAAAATACCAAAATTTATGAGTAATTTGTCATGGATTAGCATAAGTCAGTCAGAGTCGAGTGGAGCCTTCGAATATGATTGTTTGTTGTCATTAAACTGTACATACTACCAAAACGATAACGATACATTATCGTGCTGACCTTGACATGTCAGAATAGTTTGTATTCAAATCGCAGCGAGAACCCTTTGCAAAACAAAATCAAACAGCAATTTGAGGCCTCCCTTAGAGGTCTTAGAGCTGTCGAACAGAACGCTACTTTTGTTGAATCAATAAGCGACAGTAACAACTATTTGGGTCACATTCCAATCGGCAGCCGCATTTCATGACAATATTCCCTAATGGTAACCGAAAACCCAAGCCAAATAGTCGAAACTACCAAATACCAAATAGCAAATACCCAGAAATACCCGCAAATACCAAATACCAAAACAATAAACTGTAAACAAATGCAGAAGGAAGCCATCAAAATTGAGAGCTCCACTCGATACGTATTGAGACCTGTCTGTGATACATGCACCCCCCCACACACACACACACACACATGGCACCCCCACCCGCACCCACACAGAGACACCTGTGCTTGGCTTTTATGCATGCACGTATGCAAATGATGTGGCTGAGCGTCGGGCGTCGGGTGTCGGGCGTGAGGCTACCTCATATTGGATTACCCGACACTTGCACATTTCTGCACCGACACCGCAGGCGTTAGGTTCATCCGAGCAAGCTCCGATATGTACAGCAGCAGCAGCACAACTGCCTCCAAGGAGCGCTTGGCTGGCGAGAAGACAAGTATGAATCCGGCCAGAGATTACGCAGAGCAGCCTCAAAGTATGGTTGACCAGGTGCCTTCCAACTACATGGAGGCCGACCGTCCACAGGCGCAGAGATTCAATGTGCAACGCCCGCAGCCTGCCGCTCTGCAGCGCTCGCTGTCCAGAGCCACCATGGAGCAGCAGCTTCAGCCGAGCTATGGTGGTGCCAGTGCTGCCAGTGACTATGCCAGCATGCGAGCCAAGGAGCGCACCGAATACACAGCCAAAGAACGCACACCGAGCACCGCTTACAATCCAAGCAGCACCGACTTTGTGCCCAAGGATCGACCCAATCCGAACTTTGTTTTGCCCTCGCAGATGCGTCCAGCTGGCGTTGCAGGCCAACCGCCGCCACCGCAGCCGCGTCCACCCTTTGCCGGTGCTCGTCCCATGGTGGGCGTTGGTCCACGTCCGCCCATGCCGCCCAACATGGTGGGTCGAGGGATGCCACCGCCTTTGCGGCCCACAGACAGCAAGAGTAACCTGCTGATGGGGCCGCCGCCACCATCACAAATGCGGCCGGGAATGCCGCCGCCGCAGCTTAATATGCAGCAAGCCCAACGCATGCCCAACTCGGGCGGACCACTCAGTCCACCCGGACAGGGGCCACCAAGGCCACCGGGAGGTGGCTTTCCCTGGGCACCGGCTGGTGGTGGTGCACGACCAGCACCACCACCAGGACAGAACATGACACGTCCGCCGCCGCCGACATTTGCGCGTCCCATGCCAGGGCAGCCGCTGCAGGCGCCATTCCGACCGCCGATCTACAACCAACAGCAGCAGCAGCAGCAGCCACAACACCAACAACAGCAACAGCAGCAGCAGCAGCAACAGTTGCCGCCACAACAGCAACAGCAACAGCTACGCCCACCTTCAGCCGCCAGTGTGCACAATGAGAACGACGACGATGACGTCATCATGGGTCAGGCAGTCACGCCGCTCAAGACGTTCAATATGCGCAACGATCCCATGGGATCCCCGCTGCTGGAGGAGACAGAGCCACCGTTCGACACGACAAGCCCCTTGACAGATGCCCCCTTTGGCAAGGCGGGCGTGCACAGTAAATATTTGCCACGCCCCCTACCTTTCGTGTGCCCTATGAAGCCATTTGAAGAGATTCATGAATTGTTAATTGATTAATTGACTGAATTAATAATGATTTTCATTCGCTTCTCTTTGCAGAAGGTGACAACGACAGCGGCGTGGATGAGTCCACTCAGGAGAAGGTGAGTTCAGTTTCCGGCCACCACCGACAACCGGTTAAGATCGTTATTTAATTGAGATGGAGAGAGAAAGAGAGGAAATTAACTGGCTGCAAATTAATTGAATTTGCCGTTGACCGTCTTCACAAATCATAAATATCTGTAAATGGACTGTGCTGGTGGGGAGTGGGTAGATGGATGGCTAGATGGGTAGCTGGCAGTAGGTAGTGGGCAAGCAAGGGGTGTCTCAGCTTGGCTCCACGCTTCATTAGGCAGCGCCAGTTGCTGCCGAGAGACGCGAGACAATTTGTGGCGCACATCGTCGAAGTTCAGACCAAATTGTGGCTTGGCAAACGTCAGTTCGAGCAGCGGAATAACCCGAAAGCAACAGCAGTAAGCAGCTCCGAGTGTGCCACGGTGTGTGTGCGAGTGTGTTAGTGTGTGTGTGTGTGTGCGGTGCTTTGCAGGGCCTTACAGGTGCGCCAAATAGCTACAAATTGCCAAAAGAAATGCGATTTCCAAGTGTGCCTAGTCAGTGACTGAAAGAAGAAGGAGTGATGGGGGGGGAAGGGGAGGGGTTGGTGCTGTGTAGTTTCGGGGCTGCTGCTCTATAAATATAAACATGTAAAAACATGTAAATGCGCACTCACATACACACGGATACATGTGAATCCATTCATTTTGCCAAGTTTTGCGGCCCTCGCGGCGACAATCGATAAAACAATGCATAAACTATGAATCCTTCGTGTCGACAAGCACAACAACAAGCACAACAACAACAGATGGGAGGACGACTCTGGCGACGCACCTGGCACCGGGCAGATAGCCCCGTCGTCGGTGCTTCTCTCAAGGCAGAACGCTGAAAGCAGCAGCAGCGGATGAGTGTTATTTGGCAACGGAGTCGTAAAACGTTCAGACACACAAAATGCACCTGGTTATCATGGCCGATGCCAGCTATCTCATTGTAATCCTCTCGAGCACGGCTTGTACATAATACTAATGCTCTTCTCATTCACCACAACAGGATCGCAACGGACCCAACTCGCCCAGCTCGCCTGTTAAGACGCCCACATCGAGCTCCTCGAAGCCAGACAAGTCCGGCATATCGCGTCCGCCGAGTGCCACGCCTTCGAATAAATCAGCCTCCAAATCGCGTAGCACCTCGAAGAATCGTCTGCTGCTCAAGACACCCGAACCGGAGCCGGCCAAGAAAGGTAAGAAGATGCGATGAACTGAGAACTTCAATCCAAGGCATTACTCTGGTTTCAGTTCCAATGAACAAGGTGCAGGTGGGACATGCGCCGTCGCCGAATCTGAAGGCGGTACGCTCGAAAATCGGTTCGCTGGACAATGCCACCTATAAGCCCGGTGGCGGCAATGTCAAAATCGAGTCCAAGAAGATCGACATCAAGGCAGGTCCGCGCATCGAGGCCAAGAACGATAAATATATGCCCAAAGGTGGCGAGAAGAAGGTAAGTCCAGTGGCCAGTTTCAGTTCACTCGGGTTGGGGTCTCTCTCTCTTATCATCTGCTGTGGAATCTTCATGCAGTTGTTCTTCAGCTGCTACTTCTTCTTCGTCGTCGTTGTTTTCTTCTTTTTGGTAGTGTTCTTTAATTGAGAAAAGAATAAGAATAATAAAGTAAAGTATGCGCTAGAAATGCAATTTCACGGTCGATTTGCGATTCGAGATGCACACGAGACATACGTATCTGTATGTGTATGTATGTCTGTTGTATGTTTGTACAAATGTATCGTAGGAAATGCAATTACACTTACCAGCATAATTCAGTAGCCTTTTGTAGCGATTCCCAATTATAGAATAACTGGAAGTATCTATCGTCTATATACGATTCGATCTGTGTTGACATTGAAAACTTAGTTCGATTGTTAATCTTTCTCCTTACCTTGTATCTATTTGCAACTACAACTACAACAACAACTGCAACTACAACTACAACCACACCTTCACCACAAATTGCAAACAACAACAATTCCGAACTGAATCTTGTAGATAGTTTCAACAAAGTTGCAGTGGAATGCCAAGTCGAAAATCGGCTCTCTGGACAATGCGGCACACAAGCCTGGTGGGGGTGACAAAAAGATCGAGACACTGAAGATGGACTTTAAGGACAAGGCCAAATCCAAGGTCAACTCCAAGGACAATGTGAAGCATCAGCCCGGCGGTGGCGACATTAAGGTATGTATGCCACAAACACAAAATCATTCGCAGCAACATCATCATCTGCAGTCGGCTCTGACCCAGAGACCACATACGTTTATATACTCGTACATACGGTTTCTTATCAGTTCTTTCCCCCCCACACCCCGATAAACAGTTGAGTATTTTTAGCGGTTATTTTTTCGGTTTGTTTTTGAGCCTAGTTTTGTTACCTTTACCGTTACCGTGGGCAACGCATGTGGTCGTTCTCGCTCTTTGACCTCAACATGGCATGGGCATGTGCGCCGCTCCAGCTCATCGGCTCATCTGCATGTGCTGCAATCGCAATCTTTTAGTACCTACCGCATGCTATCTCTCTCTCTCGCTCGTTCGTTATTTCTTTCTCAACTTATTCATTACGGTGTACGATACTCACAACAACAAGAACAACTAACACCTTCAAGCAAATTGGGTATGATCCACAGAGGAACCCGTTCAGGTTCCCCCGCAGAAAGGTGAACATTATCTACGGCGAGGGTACCAAGGTAGTCAGCCATCGCTTGATGCAATTAAACAACAAGCGGCTGGACGAGAATTTGTACAATCAAGACGATTGATTGATTAGACGATTGATTAGTCGGGTTGTTCGGTACGTAAACACAAGGTCAAGCAACTGACAACAGTATCCGGTGGTAATACAAATCATCAATCACTAACCCCTTCAGTTTGAATCCCTCATCAATTTAGTTTGCTTTAGTTACATTGTAATATAATATGTTACTCTCGATATATGGAAATTCCATCCAGTTCGGCTGTTCCCGAACATGCGTAGAACACTTTTCAAATGGTATAAAGATTCATTTGAAATCTGTTTGACTCGTATCTCTTTTGATTTGAAACATTATTAAACGAAATCTTTCGGAATATGTATTTTGTTTTAACCATCATGTGTTTGCCTCTAACCAAAGGATAACAACGCAAAGGATGTAAGTAGTATTCGTTACCTCTTTCTCTCTGTGTAATCATTAAAAAACAAAGCTTGTGTAATGAACGTTGAACAATCGTTGTTATTTGATATTTACCACACACAACTTCACTATGTTTGGGAATAACCTAGTTACACCTATGTAAATTGTAGTATTGTATTTTGTTTACCTCTAGTTATTATATATTACTATGTATACTGTCTGTAGTTTGAGTTTGTCCTTGTCTTAAGTGTTTTTAGTTCTTTTGTTGTAGTTTCTGTTCTCATTATGTGTTGTGCGCTAAATGAATATTCTAAATTCCAGTTTTACTCAATCAACGATTGGCATTTATTCCTGTTGTCCCGTGTCCCTTAACACACACACACAAAAAAAAGAAATATCGAGACAATATCATGAAAATGAAAATGCAATTTGCTAATCGATTTCCGTGCGTTGCCGGTGCTGCTACTTTTCAGATTCAATCGCAAAAAATAGAAATTAAGGCACAAAGCAAAGTTGGCTCTTTGGATAATGTAAAGCACAAGCCCGGCGGCGGTGAGAAGAAGATTTTCGATGATAAGGATTATTTGAAAAATGTTGAACACTCGGTTGCACTGACAACACCACCAACACAGGTAAACGACGTGTGCCTAAGCCAAGTAGTGACTACATGTAATCATATCATGTAATTAATCCCTTCATTTGTTTGATTCATCATCATCACGAATACAACACACACAATAACACCCATTTATTCATTCATTCATTCGATCAATCCGACATAATGATATTCCATTTTGTGTTGACTTTAAGAAATTCATTTTCAATTGTAATTGTAATGGCATATTATTGTTAATGGTATTATTTGATCACGACTATATGGCATTTGTTTATACAATATATATTCGAGTCCCTCACCCAATGAACCAACCAGCACCAGTACGAAATGCTAAACCAACCAAAACTCACCACAAAACAGCTCGAACTAACAGTAAATCACAATTTCCAATAAGTTAACAAGCGATAAACCTTTCAATCACAACGAAATCAACTCAAATCGAAGCATCTTTCGGCACAATTAAATTAATAAAAATACTTTACTCAGCAGGTGTTGCCCATTGTTTGTTCTGATTATTTTTCATAGATCTTATTTCTCTTTACTTTACTTTACATTTAAAAATGAATTTCTTACAAACTCAAACTGAGATGCATTGGCTGCAACGAACTCGAAATCGAACTCGAAACCGAATCGAATATCGAATGTCGAATCAAAATTAACGTAAATCGAATACTTAATCGTGCTTCATACTCATACCATATGCGTACGAAAGGAGTGTTAACCATTTTACACACATTCTCTTCTCTTTCTTTCTCTCTCTCTCTCCCTCCCGCTCTCTCTCTCTCCCATCCGGAAAAAATATAGTTCGCTGCGCAAGGTCGCTTGGTTGCCACAATCCATCTAGAATTCGGTCTTTGTAATTCAGACTGTGTGTGTAACGATATCTTTGATTCGCTTTTTAAGTGAAACAATAATCGATATGAAAAATCTTAAACTATACTTAAACTGTACCTAAAAGCTTCAGATCGGGTCAAAATGACAAAATGAAACAACAAAAGTACATTGATTAGCTCAAATCCCAAAACTGTAATTGATTTCAAACCGGAAGTCCGAGGAACTTCCTAACATGAATATCTCGAATGAGTTTGCAAGAGTTTCGATTTTAAATTATATATATAATATATATACATATTACACAAGTATTATACACTATAAGGAATCTCTGAATTTCGGCCAGCTGAAATTATTTGTACGCTTTCCAAACTACTAGATGATCTTTTGGAAAGTGTATGAACTGCTCGATGATGTTTTAAAACATCTGTTAACCCTTTAAGTCGATAATAATTTGGAGTGAGGCCAACTGAGTATTATTTATGACAGAAGTCGCGACTTTTATACTATGTAGACTAGTACAAATTTTTAAATAATATTGGTGTGTACCTAGGAACAATACAAGTTACTGACCTAACAATAGAAATGCTCAATATATGTTACGAATATAATATATATGTATTATTAGTGAGGATTGTAAAAGTCTGCCCAGCATTTAAATCATGAAAGTGCAAAAAGCTTTGCTCTCCATTACCTTCATTATAACCAAACAAAAATCAAAGCATAACAAAACCTTATTAAATTTGGGCTGGTTTCAACTCATTCTACATAAGATACATACAACATAACTGTGTACAAACTAAAACAAACGGAAATTGTCATTATTTTGTTATTGTTAACGATTCATTGTGCGATTTTATGTGTACTTCATTTTGTGCTAAATGATTTTCTTTTCTTTTTCCGATCATTATAGGAATATATGTATACATTTTATTAGTCTAAGTCATTAAAAAAAAGTCCTAAGTGCATTAAATTCGAAAACCGTATACACGTACTTACTGCAAACAACAACAACTACGTCCATTATTGCATACTGCATACTCTTCTTTCTCTCTACTCTACTCTATATTGTGAAACAATGCGAATTCGATATACGAAAACTATTCGAACAAGTCCTGTAAGTTTGCGTGCGAGTTGAAAACTCGCGTGTGCGTTGCGTATCTCATAACAGTGCTGTGATAGACTAACCGTACCGAACCGTACCGTACCGTACCGAACCGAAATCAGCCGAACCAGACCGAAGCTTAACCGATTTGATCGACCCTTAATAACAATAACCAAACATACTAAACCCATTTCTCGAAAAATTTGCTTGATATGCTCGACTCGTCGTGGCGTCTTTTGTTTTTCCCATTTTCTATTGAGTTCGCCAACATTTTCCTGCAGCCCCTTCTGGTTCTCATTTGTACCACTTATTTATGTTATGTTCAACTTTTGATTTCGCTATGATTAAATGCATTTATACGTATATTTTCTGTATCTTGAACGCAGAGTCCACAACCATCCATGACGGCTTCACCCAGCGGCGCTGATGAGAATTTAAATCAACAATGTTAAATGTCAAAAAAAAAGCATGTTGAGCTGAAATTTTCTTTTTCAAAAGTAAAAAAACACACACAAACACACACACACTACACTTTGAAACAATTGAGAAGATCTTTGTTGAAAATTGTATTGCTAGGCAAAGGAAAAGCAAGTGAAACGTACGCAATAAATACGAGTATTAACTCAATTTGATGACTACATTGTGCACACATACTCACACACACACACACACACACACTAAGAAAACAATAAAGAAATCAAAGTATATGATTAGTTGATCAATGCACTATTTATCAAAACAGATAGCAAGGCGAATGCATAAACTATATATAATCTATACATAAAATATGCAAATTTCATATACTACAAGCATATATACACATATATATATACGTATACCGAGAACAAACAAGTATCTAAAGAATTAAGGAAATTATACAAACAATGATACAGATACAAGATAGATAATTGCATATGATATCTGTGTGCTTTATGTGTAGTTAAATGTGTTGAACAATTCGTATTTTCACTCTCGACGCGTAAAGAAATGTTAAAATATTAAATTTGCATATATATACACGCAATATATATACATATGTATATCTGATACGATTGAACGACCTATACGAACCGAAGATGAGCCCACACACACAAGAGTTAACCACAAATTGAGCATACATAACTATTATATACATATAATATTTTATGATTTGTACGAGTATCCTTAATACTTAGGAAAAATGCATCATTCTCACAACTTATTTACACCCCTGTTACGAAATGTAAGAACAAATGCAAATTAAAAAAAAGTAATAAAAAATCAACTTTTTCATTTATCAACAACTTTTGGAGATTCTTGCACTTAGTTCCTTCGATTTTGACAGCTAATTTGGATACACAGCATACATATACATTAGCATTTACAGTATATATACGAAAGACTAATGAGTAGAAAACAACAACAACAACAAAAAAACAACAGCAAGAGCAACAAAGCAACGCCCACGACCACGCCCACGCCCGCAAGCGTATCAAAAAGCCACACAAGTGCACAAATCAACCACATTGGATGCATTGGTAAAGTGATCTGAACAAATTTTGATAAATTGAAAGCAAACATTGTAAGTTTCTATCTTAAGTCAGTTGAACATCTTGAAATTATTTCCATAGTAATTTATGAACATAATGTGCCACCATAATATTTGCAGAAGTATTATTATAAACAGTTAATTTTAATATTGATTCTTTACTCGTTCCACAGTACTGGAAAGCGCCGCGCATACAACGTGCCACAACATTGACCTCATCCATGTCCTTGCCAGCCGAGTGTCTTGTTCTCTCTGTCTCCATGCCATCACTTAACTCCGAGCCCAAGCGACCGAAGAGTGCGTGCGCCAAAAAGAAGCCCGGACAGGCCGTGCATCCGAAACCCTTCCGTCTGTACTGAGAGGCTAAGAACCTTTCTCTACTCTCGTCTCCTCTCAAAACCTAGTCGCAATATGGTACACTGCACGTTGCACCAAAAGATCTCCTATTTACGGAATTGTTAACAAGTTGCAATCGAGGCACGCACTTGAACTTCAACAATACAAATAAATCAACAACAAAATAAAATCATATGTATATCAAACTGTTAATTGTTTATGACAAAAATAATGAAACGTGGCATTTAAATAAATCAAAAAAATTTAATAACTAGCAATGTCGAGCACACAAATCGAACAGTTTTTTTGATTTTATTAATTACAGTATTGTATATATATTTCTCGTAAGTAGATAATCAGTTTTCGGGCGCCGCTCAATCTCAACGCCCTTCGTTTACATTGCATTTACATGAGTTTTTCGTTAGTTTTCTCTCTTTATATATATGTATGTATATATATATATAAATATAAATAATATAAAAAATGGTTGGGGATCTATTCTTAACGTTGCTCTCTCTTCATCTTTTTTAATGTATACAAAATTGTGTGCTTTGTTTTGTTTAGTTTTGTATCTTTTCTTTAAGTTTTTAGTTTTGTTTTGTTTTTTTTTTTTTTTTTTTTGATTCGAGTCAAGTCACATTTAAATGCAGTTTGCCATTCCTTTTCCATTTCTATTCACACTTTTTGCTATACTTAAGCCATAAAAGTTGTTTATACATTGCGTTATTAATGTTAGGACAATAAATAAGTTATTATAAAATAATAGAACAACAATTGTTACAATTTGAAGAGACAATTTCAAATGATTTCGCTTCGATTAAGCTAAGCAAGTACATATAGTTTGAAAAGAGGTTATGCTTAAGTGCTGTATAAACTGTTGATTTTCGTTCCTCTATGAGCTCGTCGTCCAGTGATAATTGATTATGATTGATGAAATTAGGAAACGCCTTGGCTACATAATTATAATACATTTGATCAAAGTTAGGATTTGTTTTTGTAACTATTAGCACTGATATGCATTCGAAACCAATGTTAATGTTTATATTTCTTCGATTTGCATTCTGCATTGTCATAATTGTCATAATTTACTGCGGCTGCGATTAAAGTTAGTACAATACATTCGATTCAATTGACTAGATTTCAATATGTGTAACTTTGTTTTCTTTTTAGCATTACGGATACTATTCCTGTCTTTAAACTTTAGTTCTAATGGGAGGGAGTCGTAGAGTGTTTGTGCCATGTGGTTCGAATATGAAAAACAAACATATGCAAATGATATTCATAACCTATAGA
The DNA here is from genome assembly GCA_018904595.1 of Zaprionus indianus. NCBI lineage: Eukaryota > Metazoa > Arthropoda > Insecta > Diptera > Drosophilidae > Zaprionus > Zaprionus indianus. The sequence goes on from JAEIHA010000320.1 coordinate 10,243,251, forward strand.
ATTAAATTAATGTTAATGTTGCTCAATGAATCAAGTTTCGAGAATTGATTTGTTCACGCTTAGGTAAAGATGAGGGCGCTCCATTGGTTTTTATGTTTCACTCTGTCTGTGTGTGTGTGTGTCTCTCTTTGTCCACTTGTGAGTGTATTCACTGTCACCGCGCCGGTCGAAAGTAAATATGTTAACATGCTGCCTATTTACATAACTAAACACTTTCGCTGGCGTCGCTTTAATGGCTCCGGCCTCAGCACAGCGCGTACCGCTTCCTCGAATACCTTAAAAGTGAAGACCAGACATAAGAATCAGAATCAGATAGTATAGTAATGCATCGGTTGTAGGTGTGCCTTGCTTACTTGCTTGAGACCTCGCTGCGTCAAGGCGGAGCACTCCATATATTTCACAGCGCGTATTTTATTCGCCAGCTTCTGACCTTGCTCGCGCTTCAGCGGCGTCAAACCCTGTTCGGCCAGGCCGCTTAATGTCTCGCGATCGTCACGCAAATCGATTTTGGTGCCTGTAAACGAACACACACACACACACACATTGAATTCACATCCGATCGAACAGAGAAGCAGAAGAAGACTTACCGACTAATATAATGGGCGCGTCGGGGCAATGATGTTTTATCTCCGGATACCATTTCGATGTGACATTCTCGAATGACGAGGGGCTCGCAACACTGTAGCATATCAGGAAAACATCTGTCTGTGGATAGGAGAGTGGCCGCAGGCGATCGTAGTCCTCCTGACCGGCTGTATCCCATAGACCCAGTGATACTTGTATTGTGTCCACTTGCATGGGTGCAGAATAATTATCAAAACTGTATAAAATACGGAGGCATTAGCGAATTGAGGGAAGGAAATTCGAGGCAGAGTAACACTTACACTGTAGGCACATATTCACCGGGAAAACTGTCTGTTGTGTAGGAGATTAGCATGCAAGTCTTTCCGACAGTACCGTCACCAACGACGACACATTTTATGGGCCTTCCGGTTGACATCGTCGGGTTGTGACTGTGTGTTTGTTCTGTACAAGCGAAATGAGAATGGGAATGTGAATGTGTTTATCAGAACGTCTTTTGAGTGGATGCGTGCGCATTTAATTCAATTAATTAAGCTCTACTTGAGGCAATAAACTCTATGGCAAAGTCGGTACATCTTATCGGACGATACAATGAAATGTATCTTGCACTTACACACTCACACACACATCCTAACACACAAGCATACATTTTAATTGTCTGTAGGGCCGTGACTAACCAGCAATCAGGCGTTTATACACCCTGTATATATATATACCTGTGTATGTATCTGTTTTTGTTTGTGCGATCAAAGGCTGTGTCTGTGCCTGCCACCGCAAGGTGTGTCCCAGTCGTAAACATAATAAAACGAAAGTTTTATATTCGCTTTGAGACGTTTTTGCAAATGAAATTCGTAAAAATAGATCGTGATGTGATAGAGACACTGCGACACATATAGTAAATAATAACAAGAGACTCGATTTTCTGTAAACCGAAAATAATATACCCTGTAATAGCCGGTGATGTGACTTCAATACGTATTTAACTTTATAAAAAATCATAATCAATTTTAATCTGCCATGAGAAAGTTGCAAAGATTCACGAAATCACATTACACGACATAGTTTTAATACCCTGTTATATATGCACAGACACAAACACACACACACACACGAACACACGCACAATAGCAAAATGGCAAAGAGCCCTCGGGGGCGCCAATAGGCACGTTATACAGTCTGTAAAACTGAAAGCGTACATAGAAGAGAATGAGATGGTGAGAGGTGGCCAAGGAGGAGAAGAAAGATGTGGCAAACAGACAGAATGCGTCCAAATGTTGGGCGGACGTGTATTGTTAAAAATAGACGCAATTAAGTTCTAATAATGCAGGCGGTGGCAGCGAATCGACCCCTCGCGATGGAAACACATCGGGAATATGCCAATTGCACAATTACAGTTCAAGTGAAAACGCATCGACATGGTATCATTGCATCTGGCCACATGCAATGGCCGAAAACAAAGGCGGGATTAGGCGGGGAAGGCACGGGAGTTCGCGGCGGGGCGGGGCAGTGCGCTCTCGTTTAATTGTTATGGTCGAATGCCGCCAGCCGCTACTGGACATTCGTGTCTTTTGCTCTGTTGTTGTTTTGCGCACACAATAGGCGCTGCCGCCGCCGCCGCAAATAATTACTTAAAATTGTGTTAAGTGCGTGTGTAAACTTGGTTAATACCGTTTATGACTATCCTTTGTCTGTAGCGGGATACGACGAGTCGGGAACTGATATCGTGCCGTTTTTCTTTTTACTTTTTTTTGTACTTTCTTATATCACGACTGGTATAGTGTACTACACAAATCCACTGCTTTGGCTGGCAAGCACGCCACCGGCAGAACTATATTTTCCAGTATTTAATTAATTATTTCATATATAAATAAATTATTAATTGGCAGCGCAGCGTTTTACTTTGTATATTCGTTTTATCTCTGTTTTTCTTGTATTTTTTGTTTTACACAAACGCACACATACACGCCTTTCTTTTTGACAGCGTCGGTCAATTGACAGATACAGTGCTGCAATGCGCCGCGCCGAAATCCCTATTTTTCACGTTGCCCAACACTAACATCTGTTATGCTGTCGGCAATGCATAAACTGTTTGTTGTCACAACTTCGGCAAATGGCAGAGGACTATTTCGAAGTGCACTCGGATCGAATTTAACCAATCGAACATTATGCCTTAGTGCAACGAAGTATGCCGAAACGGATAAAAAAGATGTAACACCCACGCCCAGCATACTGGTCGAAAAAGATGCGAACATAACACTGATTGGCATCAACAGGGAGCAACAAAGAAACTCCATTGATGAAGCCACGGCAAAGCAACTCAGTGAGGCCATCACTCAATTTGAGGCGGACGACAGCTCTCCTGTGGGTGTGTTGTACGGCGTGGGTGGCTCTTTTTCGGCCGGCTATGATGTGAAAGAATTAGAAGCGGAGGCGATGCGTGGCAGTCTCAACTTTCTTTTACGTCATGAAGGTTCGGTAGGTCCGACACGACGTCACCTACGCAAGCCCATCGTGTGCGGCATCAGTGGTTTCTGTGTGGCCAGCGGCCTAGAGCTGGCTCTCCTCTGCGATCTACGCGTCATGGAAGACACAGCTGTGCTGGGCTTCTTCAATCGTCGCTTGGGCGTGCCAATGAGCGATGGTGGCACTGTAAGATTGGCTGCCGCTGTCGGCTATGCGAATGCTTTGGACATCATAGAGACGGGTCGGCGCGTGTATGCCAAGGAGGCGGTACGAATCGGACTGGTTAATCGTGTGGTAGCCACTGGCACAGCATTGGGTCAAGCAGTCAATTTGGCTTTTTCCATCGCCAAGTTTCCAATGGCATCGCTGCAACACGATCGCAATGCTGTGCTAGATAATTGCAATTTCTACGAGCGACATGGTTTCTATACGGCCGTCAACAACGAGATCATGAATGTATCGGCAGCCATGGTCACGGATATGCAGGAGGGTGTCAAGCGCTTTAAGACATGTAAGATGGCTTCATTAAACACCATTAATGGTTTCTCATTAAGTTATTATTCCTTTAGCTGAATCGAAGGGACCCAAAACTGATGCCTGGCAGGTCAAGGAGAAGACCATACCCGATTGGGAGAAAGCGGAAATTGCAATCGAGCAGCAAAGAAAAGGAAAATGACGAAGTCCAATCTCGAAATCTCAATTGAATTGTGCTCGATAAGGTCTCGTTATATGTATAATCTGTAAATAGTAATTATTCTTCTCTCTTGTTGTTGTCTTTTTGATGTTGTTCTATAAAACACAAGCATTTATTCACATACAATGTTATGTTTATTTAATTAGTTGCACGCCTTAGATCGTTTACGATTCGAGTTTGAGTTAGAGTTTATTTCAATATTCACAACAATTACAATAACGAATTTTCTTTGAAATTAAGCCTAACTACAAAAGATTGAGTAAGAGGAAAAGCACAAAAGCTTGGTGTGTGTTTGTTGTCTTACAATGTGTTTTGTTTTCTTTTTTCTTTTCTGTGTGTGTGTCTGAGTGTTATTTAACATTCACAATTAGATTATAATATAAAAATTTGCTAGTTGTAAGCACTTGTACAAACATTCAATTACTTAAGTATTAGGCCCAGCGATTTGTTGTTGTTAAGTACATATGAATGTAAGTATATAAATCATGTTTTTTGTTTCCGTTTGCTTATTTGCTAAAATGTATAACGAAAGGAATTATTTATTTACTTATTTATTGCACTAAAGTCGAGAAAAAACAAACGAAGCTCTCTTCATATATGCTAAAAAAAGGCTGCTGTTGTACAAACTAGTTTAAAAAGTCGACTGAATAATCGTTTGCAGACATTTAAATACTCGTACATCGTTAATGCTTAACATTTACAATCGTGTTTACTTAATCCAAAAAGTTTGTCATACAAATATTGCACAAAAAATGGATCGGACTGTGAGTTCTCTTGCACACCAATATCAAATAGCTAAATACCTTCAATCAAGTGGTGGTATGTGTTCTGTTCTGTTCATATCATATCATATCATTTCATTATACATAATACTCCATCAGAAACCTAAAGACCATAATACGATAAGTACATATTTACAAATGAATATAAAGAGAGCAAGGCGCCTTCAGTATAAAAAATATGTCATGCACATTATATAAAGCAATTGCTGCGGCGTTAACTTTCGTGGCGTGTTAAGAGCAACTTGCTTATGCTTTTAAGTACTATATATATATATAGTATGTATGTGAGTGTATATACCATACTTATACGATAAACACCAATATCTGTTAACCGTCCAAACATTCAATTATTTGAGACGCTGAGTAACATTGGCCAGCGCCACGGCAAAGGCCTGTAGCGCCGAGAAGGGATACTGGAAATCCAAGGTGTACGCGTTGCCATCGATGCGACCGAACTGCATTACCTGCAATGGAATATACATATATGATATACATGATTTATATGATATAGCTCAAAGTACTTTACCTGCTTGCCTCGAAATTCAATCTGAAAGTTCTTGGCGGACTCCTGCGTCACACGACCACCAAAATCCAGTTGATACACTTGACTCATCTCGTTCCACATGGGCGCCTTGTTGTGCATCACAAACTCACGGCGCACTGGCGCTGGATTGGCGCAACTGGCACTGCCATTCGGTTCGATCTTGCCACGTTTAAGCTGTGAATCAATGAAGAATCTTTATATATTTTCCTGATATTTTCGCAAAAATATAGAAGACGAACCTTTTGACGGAGTTGCGCCTTTTGGAATGTCTCCAGATCGCGATACTGCTTGCCATTGCCACCATTACCATTGCCCGAGCTATTGCCCATTTCCTCGCCTGAGCCATTTGTCTGGTTGCCCTCATCATCGGAGCTCTCAATGATGCTGGGTTTCTTGCGCTGGCGTCGATTCAACAGCGGCGAATTGAGTATATGCCGTATGGGTGAGTTGCTCTGCTGTCGTTTGTTCTTTTTACTTGCCGCCGGCGATGCGGGTGAGCTGCGTGGCAAGCGCTGCGGCGTCGATGGTGGCGTCAAACGACCTTCGTCCAGATCCCGCAAGCGACTGATGATGTTCTCCAGTGTGGTGAGTGCCTGCAAATGCAAAATAGGAGTAATAAGTCACTCTGCATCGAAGTATTCTTCTTCCTTGCTTAGCTTACCTGAGTGTGCAACGATACCGACGCCTTGGCCTCCACGGGCGTGGCCTCCACAGTGCCGCAAGCCACATTACCTGTGTCCGCATGCTGCCGTTCCAACGTGCTGCCATTGCTGGAGGAGGCCTGTAGTTGGGTCTGACTTGGCACAGCCTCTTTGCGTCTCCAGCTGAAACTGAAGCTGTTCTCCTGTTTGCGTGGCAAGAGTGGCGTTGAATTCTCCGTACTGCTGCCAGCAGCCAGTTCCTTGCTGCGTCCATACCCGAAGCGATGCTTGCGCGTGAAGAGCGGGCTGTCCGTGAAGCTAGTGATGACATCGAAGCGTTTCTTGGGCGTTGGTTTGGCGGCCGATGCAACAGTTGCTGCCGCTGTTGTTGTAGCCACCTTAGTGACCTCTCTGACGGGTTCAACAGCCGCTGCAGCTGTGGTAATCTCGTCCAGCGCCGAGTTAGCTGCGTTTGTTGGCTGACAACGTTTGCAGGCACTCGATGGATTCATATTGTTGCGGCACTTGAAGCACAAAGTATTGGCGGCACTGCTGCATGCGCTGCTGTCGGAAATCTCCTGCAGTTTACGCACCACTTGCTCGTGCTCCTTGCTGGACAGTTTGGTTTGCAGCGAGAGCAGATCACATGAGTCCAGGCTCTTCGACTTGCCCGTCTGTTGCAACTTGTGGTTGCGTCTCGCATCTGTCTGCTGTTGCTGTTGGCGCTTTCGATTGCGATTCCGTCGCTTGTCCACCAGTATGAGTCGCTTGTTGGGCGCATCCTTTCGCAGTGCTGAGAGCGCCTCATCCGAGGGCGTAATGGCGACAGAGTCAAGGTAACCAACGCTACAGCTGCGTGTTATCGAGTCAGGCAATGCTGGTGCTATGGACACCACAGTGGGAGTACGTTTCATGCTGCTGCTGGTGGTGGTGGTGGTCGACGAAGTTGAGGCTGTGTTGGGCGTCGGTGATTGGGTTTCCTCATCAATGTACAGCATATCGCGTCGCTTCGTTGTGGTTGTCGACGTTGACGTTGACGGTGCAGCAGCAGCTGACGAGCACTTGACGGCCCTTGCATCCATTCGCTCCAGATTCAAGTTCAGATTGAGTGGCACCGGATTCACATGACTGTTGGCCGAACGCACTGGCTCCGACATGAGGGCATTCTTCACCTGCACCACATTGTTGGCATAGTCAGCATTGCTGGAGTAGGACATCAATGTGGTTTGTCCTGCGGCAGGCACTGCCGGTCGCTCGAATATGATGTCCGACGGGGCAACAGCATTCTTCGGCGACTGCAACGTCGGCACTGAGCCATCGCAGTACAAGTGGCGAGATGGCATGACGCGACTGGCAACTAGAATTGGAACTAGACCGACTGTAGCTGTTCTTGAAACTGCTGATCGTCTTGGGACGTGCTATATTCTTGCTGCAGCTGGCAGCAGCGGTGCTTGTCGAGGGCGCCTGATGCAGCAGCACAGTGGTGCTGGATGTATTGCCATTGGCGTTGGCCAAGGCATCCTGAGATTCATTAGATGAGTCATCGTCATAGCTTTCAGCCCGTGCCAATGGGCTGAGACCCAGCGATGATGCAGTGCCTCCTCCTGCTCCTACTCCTCCTCCGCCGCCATTTACCGTTAGTGAGTGAGAGTTGCGATGCCGTGCCAATATACGATTCGGACGTGGCGACATCGGTGCTATTGGCGGCGAGGATGCGCCATCATTGAGTCGACGCTGTGGCATAATCGGTGGCTTCAAAGCCGCCACCGTTTCCAACTGTGCAGCCGGCACTGCATCCTGATTGTGATTGTGATTATGATTATGAGTATGATTGTTGTAATTGTGATGCTCCTCCTCGTCCTCGGAGAAGAGATTCGGATTGAAGCTGGGATCGGGACCGGGTGGAAAATCGTCGCGCAGCTCGGTAATCACCAGCGTCATCTGACGCGGCTGCAAATGCAGTAGGGACGTCTTATAAGTTACTTGGCCTAAATTGGCTGGGACGGTTTTGGCAAGTCCATGGATTTTAAATTTCGTTCCCCAAATATTGGAGGTCACCTCGACCAGCTTGACTTCCTGCTTAGAGAGAGAGAGAGAGAAAGTTGCACATTGTACCACGACTGCATAAACAAAACAACAAAGAAAGGCTGCCTTCGATAAGCCGAAGGATGCAGATACAGATCTTTAGTCGAATTGCCTCATTTCGGTCAATTGTTCTTATGAGAGCTATGTATATGTTATAGTGGTTAGACTTTGATTAAATTTAGCGGACATATTATGTAATTGAAAAAAGGCTGATATAGCTAGTTTGGGTGCGATATCTTGAATATTAAAGAAAACAGGCCGATAGTCATACGATATATCGATCAAATCTGGCTCTATTCGACTTATTCGTATAAAGCAAGTGTTCCAAGACTGAAAGACTAGTTTGCATAAAGATCTTCAGTCGAATTGGCTTCAATATCTTGAATATTAAAGAAAACAGGCCGATAGTCATACGATATATCGATCAAATCTGGTTCTATTCGACTTATTGGCAACGTGCAGAGTGTGCCAAGACTGAGTGACTAGTTTACATTTGGAAAGACAGACAGAAACGGCTAGTTTGACTCCCTTGTTGATCCAGATTAAGAATATATATGCTTATATGATACCAACTGCAAGGCTATAAAAATCATCTGACGTCTGTCTTACCTCGGGCAACGTATCCACATAGGCCAACTCGTCGAGACTGTCGGGATCAGCATTGCCACTGCCCCCGGCTGAGGCACGATCGCCATTCTGATGGCGCCGCTTGGCACGCACACAACGCTTGCGTGGCGTACGAGGCGAGCCGAAGCGTGAGCGCTCCTCGAAATCGCTGTCTGAGGAATCAGTACGTCCGCTGTTGCCCGTCGTGGTCGACTGACTAGACCCCGAGGAGCTCTTCGCCTCGGCAGCGTATTGGAAGTACAGCGAGTTGTCTGTGAACAAGAGAAACATGTCTTGAAGTTGAGGAGAAGGCAAAGGAAGATGCACTAGAGTCACGACTCACCATTAACCTGCGGATCGAAGATGACAAACTCCGGCCTGATCTTGGAGGTACGTTTGCCCTTCAGCAGCGGCACCAGACCGCCCAGATACTCCAAGTAGAGTGTGTAGCAGGTGCCCGAACTCAGATTGGAGTCATCATCATGCCGTATCATGGTGCAGTGCAGCCGCGTGGAGCACAACGGCGGACGCGATACAAACTCGCGCAGCGACTTGAGATCAGGTACACAGCACTAAAAGAACGACACAGGATTCAGATTAGAATCATTCCAATCAAGGTTGCACATCATGCGGGACTCACTCGTATGGTTTGAGCAAAGAGATTGCCAATCAGCGACTTAATCCTAGAAGGCAACGGCAACAGAGGCAGCAGCAGCTCAGAGCCAACACTCGCCTGGATCTGCAGACGGCAGAGCAACTGCAGCGAGGCAACACGTCGCGAGACCCAGGCAATGTGCACCTGTGTTCCCGTCGCTATGAACAGTCGCTTATCGTTGTGGCCCCAGGTGATGGCCGAGACGGTGGCATTGCTGCAGGGTATGTGCGCCTGGTAGAGGCACGTGCCCGTTTCCGTATAGAATTTAACCAAATTGTTGTAGCAACTGTTCATGGTCAGATCGTCCAGCTTGCCATCGGCACCCAGTTGGCCCCCGTTCCCGGTGCGCAGTGTGCCTGCGACGGCGAGCAGCTCACGCGAATTGCTCCACTCCATGACCATGCCGAGGGCGCCATTAAGGCAGGTATTGATATGTGCGGGTGAGACGTCGTCAAACGACTTTAGCAAGTAGATATATCCGTTCTGAAAGCTGACGGCCAAAACAAACGAGCGCTTGGCTGAGAGGGAGAGAGAGAAAAGATAGATGAAAATCATGTAATTTATTCTATGGGGATCTTTCCTTACCGGCATTGGTTACACCCGGTTCCGCCTCCTCGCCCTCCTCCATTTTGAACTTCTCGCAGGACCAGGCCATCGATGTAATGGGCACATCGTTGGATAGCTGCACCTGGGACACCATCGCCCCGTGCACATCCATGACAATCACCTGTCCTTGGGTTGTGCCAAAGTAAACCTGCTGATCATCGGGTGTCCAAATGCCACACGTAATGGTCGACTCTAGATTCAACATGGATGACCAATACCGCTGACCGGCCACAGAGCCGACAAGCACAAAGCCATCCTGGTAACAGATGAGCGCCATGCGGCCATCGTGCGACCAGGAGAAATGTGTCACCGGCGTATTGCGATCGTTGATCAGCTCAATGGACCAACGACCCTCATATTTAATCCATACAAAGATGATGCCTGAACTGTCACACGAGGCGAGCTTCTGATACGGTTCATTCCACTTGACCAGTATTACCTGCAACAGGGAGAGAGATAGTAAGATAAATATGGTAGATAATAACGAGCTCAAGTGCTGCACTTACGTCCGAGCGATGACCCCGTAGATTGTAGTTGGTGCGCAGCGGATAGTCCATGTTCTTGCGGCAATGCGATGTGGTGAATGTGACGCCCACAATGCCGCGTATATTGCCCGTGGCCAGCCATCCCTCCTGATAGTAGTTGGTGCGATTTAGCTTCCAGCCCTCGTCCTGCAATGCGAGAAGAACCAAAAACAGATTGAGAATCTATTCGCAAGTGGCAGTCATCGCTTGGCAGGTCGCCTAAGCAGCCGCCAATTGACAGGCAAATGCGCACAAACAGCGTGAGGGGAGGGAGGGAGGTAGAGAGTGCTTCTAAAGTGGATTACCCCGTCGGCAATGTCCCACTTTGTGGCTCAGCTCTGCTCTGTTACTCAATAAGATTTCTTTCAACTTATGCTCGGCTCTATCTGCCGCCATCTGAGCTGTTTATCTGCAGTTTGCAGTCACTGTAGCTCGAAAGGGAGGCATTCAAAATGGCTTTCAATTGCATTTTGCCATAAAGTGTAGCCTACATTTGAGCGCGCCACAACCTAGAATTCCTGACTCAACCTTCCTTCCTTCCTTCATTTAATTTTTAAATTATTTCTTTCTTTGGGGGAGGCTCTAATCTCCCCGTTGTTTGGTGGCCATTTGGCTAATCCGCGCTAATCCAAAACGGTCAATATTATTTTTAACGGCAAATCCAATTTACGAGGCACAAATTAAAATGCCAACAACAAATTTTGTAATTTCCGCTTGGCCAGCAGCGGGCACAAGCTTTTATTGATTTCGGTTAGCTGATGACACACACACACACACACATTACACACATACGTACATACACACGCGTTAATTGCTTTACTAGCCCGATTGATGCGAGCTGCTGTCAAATGCAATTACGTAATGGACATTCGCAGGATCAAAGGGCCCATCAACTCATCAACCCCTCGTATGACCCCTTGATTGAAACCCTTCCCCACCTCCCCGACACATGACACACAATGTCACTTGGAATTGGCGCATAGTAGTACTCGTAATTCTTCTCTCTGAGACCATTTAGCCGCCTTTTGCAGCACATTTCCATGTGCAACAAACGTTCAATGACGACGCCAATTATAAAGCGCATTTTCTTGTGAAGTGTTATTAACCTTTCATTGGGCCACTTGACGAACTGCAACTGGTCATCGGTTATTCTATATACAGAGAAATACAGACATACATACCTATATGGCATTTAATGTAAATATGACTGTACATGCCTTTCGTTCAGATATAAACACTTGAAAAACTGTTGCCATTCAATTTGTTTGTTCAAACGGAGCATCGACTGGAAAGTTCTCTGTTTCAGCAAGGTATTATGTAGAAATTAATAATGTTTACAATATTTGTGTATCTTTAAGATACATTTGTATGTTTAAGATGCTTCTCTATCTTTAAATTTCATTCTTTAAGATAATTTGGTAGTGTCGATGTAACTACAGGCGGATTCTAGTTACTTTCATATAAAGGAGATACTTCTGTCTTAGGATGACTATATCTATATATCTATATCATCTACTTACAAGTAACTATGAGTTACTTAAGTATCTTTAAACTACATTTGTATCTTTAAAACTCTTTTGTATCTCTTTGATACTTCTGCAGTGTGAATATACCTAATATACTTGCAATTTCCATTAATTTTCATTAGAATCTAAAAAGAAAGAATATAAATTTGAATTTCGAAAATAATTTGTACCCCATACAGTCTGAAATACGCTTCACAGTCCTCTTCATGTGCCGAGGGCACCGAGTCAACACTTGAGTGCGCTTTTATATTTTCATTGCCATTTTATGTTTGCAGTATTTTCAAAGAGCCAATCGAGCGAGCCTTTCATCACAATTTAATAACGCCAAAATGCACTTGAAAACGAGGCAGAAAACGTGAATTTCCAAAAATTTGTTTACAATTCAAGCACAAAATTGCTTAAAACAATTAAAATGTTGAACGCTTCAATGGATGTGCATTTAATTGTTGTCGTTCTTCTTGGTTTTTGTTCTCTGGTAATTGCTTGGAAACTTGGCCAATCACTTAATAACATAGAAGCCCAAACTGGCCTTAGTCTGTCGCTTTATTGATTCTGCGTAATGGAATTCGCTTATAGCAAATGCGGTAATTGCATTTCATAAACACGCTGAACGTGCAGCAGCAGCAATGCAGCCTTGCAACTAGGTTTGAACACGAGGCAAAGGCGTTGACAGGCTGTCCGTAGTCTGAGACAGCTCTACTTACTAGGTCCGTGGCTGCAAAGTTGCTACTTTGCCACTTGCCACTTGTCACTTGCAACTCTTGCCACTTGCTGCTTGTTACCTTGTTAAAAGTTGTCAACACGTTGCACAGCATTGACAGGAAATGTTCGCTGATTGCAGCTAACGGCAACAACTTCCGTTGTCCAGAAAGTAGCAAACAATTTCTGGCCAGGAACAATTAGGTCGACCGTGCAACAACAATAATAACAACAACAACAATGCAATTGCGATTGTTGCATAGTTGCACGAACGGCACTGCAGCATCCCAAATACCAGCTCAGTTCAATGCGGCATGTTGCAGCCATAAATTGTGGACGCCATTTGGCGCAATCTGCCACGTTATCAATGTGCGCCCATTTTGTGTGCAGACACAAACAAACACACACACACACTGACTTTTAATTAAATACCTCACACTAAGTGTTATCTCTCTCTCTCCCACTTCCCCATATTTCCTCTTTCTCCTCCCATCTCCTGCTTGGCATAAATTCCCTTCAGGCAGTTTAATATGCTCTTTAGGGTAATTCACACCGAAACAAAGCCGCATTTAAATAAATTATATTTAAAGTTAAATATATCAATTAAGCTTTTTGTTTTTTCAAAGAAAAAAGTGGTAAAATAATTATATATCCTGTACACTGTAATGACTTTTAATGGTAATAATAATAAAAGAAGTATCAAATAATTTTAACCTTGCAATTCTCATCAAATAAAGTAGAATAATAAATCAATAAATAATATATAATATTGAAAAACCGGAGCCAAGTAATCGACAAATAAATTAACATTTATCAATATATCAATTAACAATATATCAATAAACAATATATTTATATATCAATTAACAATATATCAATACACCATTTAAAAATATTTCATTATATATCATACATCAAAATAAATAAATTAATAAGTATTCTCTATCGCACCGTGCCCATTAACCAAGCTCATTTATTATTTGCTGTAATTAATTAATTCAATTCATTGTAAATCCCATTTACCACACTCATTTATTTGGCTTGATGGACAAAAAATGCTAAAAATAATGCAGTTTTTTCTTCCTTACTGGCTATTTTTGCACACTTGTGTGATAATTTTAAACACACTGCGAAGGGTTTTTGCCTAAACAAGGTCTATTATTAGGGTCGCTGACGGCCAGTGGCGTTGTGAGGGGGCGTTAGTAGAGAGAAGACTGCGTGTTGCCCAACATCAAAACATATTCGACGCATTTCGGGTCAAGTACACGCAGTTTTGTTGTGAGAACAAACCATAAAAACGAAAGATGCACAAAGTGCAGAACAGAACATATATCATATGTATATACTATATGTCTATGGAACCTGCTCTCCCCGAAAAAAGTCGAAAGGGAAAACGCAGCTCTCTCAATGTTCTGCTCTCTCGCTCTCTCTGCGCATTTTTGCGCGATCTTGCGCCTCTTCCTCACTCGCTCTCCCTCTCTCTCTGTCTGCGTGAAAGTGAAATGCCAGACGATCATTCAACACTTCGAACACACTCGAGGAAATTTCGAATCCCCCAAATCAGTTGCCAAGATTCGTTTGCCGCGGCACGTTCTCGGGTCGCGTAAGGGAACATGAACGACTATTTTTATAGCCAAGTGAATTGAAATTGGCAAAAATAATGGAGAAAATGTCGTCGGCATTTGTTTTGCTCTTCCTAATCTTCGGTCAAGTGCTGCTGCTGACTTCCAACGGGGTACAGGGCAAACAGTACTTCGGCATCGGCCGGCGACAAGAGGGTGATAGTCTGGTGCTCAAAGATATATTGAGTTCACGTCCGGCTGGCATCAGTGAACCGCCTAGAGTTGCCTTCACGTACAACATAACCGAACCGATAACCTACATTGAGTTTACATCTGAGGAAGTAAGTTTGTCAATGCACGATGCGATGCACGATTTTGGCTTTTGGTTTTCGCATATTCAGAGACCCCCGAAATAGAAACAAAAAATTTGCTTTTTTCGTCACCACAACAACAACAACAACAACATTTATATTTAGTACACATGTCTGTGGCATACTCTCTGTCAAATGTTCACTTTCTAGTTTGCTTGGATGATTAGCTGCGCAGATTATTGACTCGGCAAAGTATACAATTATTAGCTGAACTTATCGGATAAATAAACCGACTATGATTATGCAATAATTACTAATATGTTTATTAACTTTGCATTTAATACTGCTTATTAAAAATAAACTACCACAGTGAATATAATTTGCCTACGGCAGTCATTTCAACTACACTAAAATCCCGCAAAATTGACAAATGTTTTTTTGAGAAAAATTACCGAAATAGAAAATATTTTTTTTTTAATTGAAAAAATACAAACACATTTAGCTAATTAATAACAGCAGTGCGAGACTTGCTGTAAGTTGCAGAAGGTTAGATGCACTTTACAAAAAAAAAAAAAAAAAAAAAAAAATTCAATGTGAATAAAAACTGCAAACTTTAAGCAGAAAACTTTGTATATGAAGACAATGTTAATTTTATAGAATGAAGAATGCAAAGGTAAAATTTCTCGATCTTATGTACCTATATCATATGCAAATTGTAAGTGTGTACTAGGAAAAACATCATGCAAAACATCAGCCAAAATATACTGCAAATTTGTTTATTTGGCACGACTTCTGTAGGTAAGGGGGCGACGGCCACATATGATATATAAATGTACAAATGTTCGATACCGCAATAGGTCGGCTACTTGTGACGCGAGATTTCGCAAGAAACAGAAATTTACAAAGCAATACAAAGTTCATTTTTGGTATTTGTAAACAGTTTGTGTATATTTGTTGTTGTTGTTGTTATTTTTGGGCATCTGTTGATGGATTGTAAGTGCCAGAGAAACGCCTCTGACATGACTCTGACACAAACTCAACTCTTCTTCAATTGCAGAACATTTCAGCCGAGGTAAGACTAAGCTATTTCGATAGTCTTGTACTGGGCGAGGTTCGCCTGGTGACCAATAACGAAAGTGATGGAGAAGATTTGGAATTCGAAACCCAATCTGAAGCTCCTGGCATTGAAACACCGACTGGCTTCGATGTACTCATCATGATGTTTGGCTTTGATAAAAGCGTAGTGAATTTGAATCCAGCTCTCGTACTGAACCATGACACACAGTACGAGGGCGGTCTCGAGCCGTACGACAATGAGGAAAGCGTGACAAATGAGAATTTCGACATTGAAACGGACAACTACGAACCGATGAACGATACCGTTGAGCATGAGCTAAAGGATAAGATCTTTGAAATCGGAGAACGTCAGCCGGGTAACTAGGAACAAAGAGTTGATTATAATTTCTTGATTATAAATTGCAACTTTTACAGGTGACGATTTACTCTTTGAATCATCGTCTTCCACGGCAGGAAGTGATGAGCCAACCAATCAAACCCTTACCTTCTACTACATCGATAGCGTTCACATAACATACATCAAGTTTGTCATCTTCGATCACTTCACCAACAATGCAGTCACCTCCAAGGATTACAAACCGCCTGTGGTCGAGTACAGTCATTATTCGGCGGGCACGTTCAAGGCAACCATAACTGAATACGATACAATGTTGACGTTTGCCCAAATGTTCGTCTACGGCTATGCCGATAGTAATGCTCTGCCTGCAGATTATAAACCCTTCTTGCCGCCACAAGAAAGAAGTTTGCCCGCTTCGGGTGTGGAACTGACGCCCCAACAACGTTTGCAATTACTTCTTATGACGCAGCAGGCAACAACTCCAACATCAGTGAACAACGAGGAAGATTATGAGGATGAGGAATCGCAAGAGTCGAAAATAAGGCCAGAAGATATGATACCTGATCATAAACCACTGGCGAGCATACCGAACTCGGCACTGGAACAACAGCGAACCGTGGAACAGCGTCTCTTTGCCATGCTGGGCCTCATGCTATATGCAGTTGCTTAGAGGACTGACCGATTAGTTAAAACCAAGCATTGTTTATTTCCACATTCTTCATATTCGTATGTTAATATTTAACCAAATAAACCCATTAAACCTTTAGAGAAATTAACGCTGCCCACAGTGAGTGTTTGTCGGGGTTTGGGAGAGTGCACACTCGCACTCACACACTCGATGACAAACAAATTGAAAAAGTTGTGGCTAAACTAGGTCATGGCAGTAACTTAGCTCCACTTTGCCCTGCCCACTTCTCCACCTCATCCCCTTGCACTCTCTCTCTTTCTCTCTCTGGGCAAATTATCTGCGTCGACTGTGGCGGCGGTGGTTGATTTGGCAGCGCAAACAAAAAGGAAAGAAACACTGAAAAGGCTGCTGACGTATGTACACACTCACACACACACGCCACACACATACAGACACTCTCCATACATAGAGACGTAAAAGTTTTGCGACTTCTGCGACTAAGCAGTCGTCCAGTTCAGCTCCTGCAACTGTTTACACACCGTCCACCCTTGTTACCCCCCCGCCGCCTTGTCTGCAGATGTAACTGGCCTGTGCTGAAAGCCATCATGTCCAGAACAAGACACCGAGCGAGCATACCAAATGGAAACTGGCCTCTGCAGAACAATAAAATGTCGCCTTTAAACATATTCAGGTCCAAACCTATTTGTTTCATATCATTTGCAGGCACCCCAGACTTGTTAAGATGACTTGAACTCAACGACTTTGCGATGCACTGCTTGTAATTTTCTACAGTATCATGAAAATTTTTATACTTGACTCTTCTTTTAGCAGAAACAAGTGTAGATCAAGTTAGCTAGCTGCTGTAGAGTGTCATTGACTGTTGTATATCTGTTTGTTACTTTAATATGTATTTTATTGCATACTTGTAGGCGCCGTTGAGTGAATTTCACTTAGATTATTTTTAAAATTATTTCTTTGTTAATTCAGCGTTCGAAACCAAATTTTAAATTCAATTATTGTGCACAGAAATTATAGTTTAAGCATTGTTATCGCTTTTTATCGATTTACAGCAATCGAATTCTAAAATTAACTAGATTTGTGTGCAGTAATAAAATATTTCATCGCCAAAATCAAGATTTTCATACCAATCGTCCCCATTCTTGATGCTATTCACGAATATATATATTTTCTTTGAGTTATACTACACCTTCTTCTGCTTGTTACTTAGTTACTTCTTAAGAATAAAAAAATACCAAGCAGTTTGATAATAAATTGTATCACAAAATCTAGACTAAATTAATGCTGAATATAATAGAACATCATTCTCCTACCGCCAACCTTTGTTGAATATTAATAACAGCTATAATATAGAATACAGATAATATGGCTGCGACAAAATAAAAATTCCGTTGAGTGCCAGCAGGAATGTACAGTACAAAAATATACGAGCCATAAGACAAATGAAAGACGCGCACCTCGAGGGCACGAACTGACTGGGAGAAAGAAGATACACCTGCAAAGGAGATCCAGGTGGCCGAATTTATGTTTAATGCACAGATGAAATTTGTTAAATTTAAGAAATTTAACAGCACTGGCCAACAGTTGAGAGAGAGGGAGAGCAGCACACGTTGGACTTAAGGCAACTCCGGCGGCAGCTTGGGGCAAATTGAAAATTTCTTTTTATGCGTGCCGCTTACAGTTTTTATGTGCAGCCATACAGCATATTATTATATATATATGCATGTATGTATTTGTATGAGTGTGCTGTGTAGACGGTTATGGCCGCAGGGCGTGGCATTGGCATTGTAAACAACAACAACGGATAAGCAGCACACACACACACACCCACACACACACAAGTGTCATCCATATCCACGCCCTGAGCCTTGCTGAGCTGTTGGCCTGGCAACGGCTGTCAGTCATGGGCACCCTCAGCAAGCAAGGGGTGACGTGTGCTTTTGTCAATAACTTAATAACTTAAAATATGGTTTAATGCTCACGTAACAACATTTTGCCACTTGTGCCAAGCACGCGCCAAGTGTGAAAGGCTTGGCGAACCAACCAGAGGCTCAAACGGGGCGACGCCCAACGTACGAGAGGCCTAGAGACAAGGCCTGAAACAAGGGCCAAGGCACGATGAGTTAAAGGGTCTGCAGGTGTGAGAAATGAGCATATGGCGAGTGTGTAATGTCGATATGGTATGACTTAAAGGATGTCTGAATAAATAATAGGAATGTGGAAAGAACCCAAGAAATAAATATGCATACTAAGTTTGCTATCTATTTGGATCTAGATATGATATATTTACATTTGCCTTTTAGACTTTTACTAATTTATTATCTTCATATCTGCAAAGTTGAAGCACACACACAAATGTTAGAGCAGGTCTGTGTGCCTTGAGGCAGGGTGCACGTGCTCACCCTTTGATCCTTTCTCCAACTTCATTCCAGCATGTTGCTCTTATCGATTTAAAGCCCATTTTCGGGTCTCCTCTTTCAAAGTTTTTACGTGCACATTTTCATTTAAAATAATTAAAAAGCAAAGAACATACATATTATATATAATGTATGCTATGTGCATATGTGTGTGTGCGCCATTACCGCAATTCGGCGGGTCGGTCGCTTCAGTGCATCCATTTCTGGGGCTGCATAATTCATACAATGCTCATTGTCGTCGCGGCCTTTGTGTGTGTCGCGACGTTCGCCAGGCCCGACTCATTAGCGTGCCAGGGGCCCTGCTTAGCCGACTATGCGGAGAGAGGAGGCAGGAAGAGAGGTGAGGTAGGAAGTGCGGGGAGGTGAGGCATGTCTGTCTGTCTGTGTGCCTTGAAAATTGCATATGTATGTCTGCTTTGCATTTGCATTTTATTAAATTTCAAAAGCCCTTCGCACAATCGCGTCCACCCACTTGTCAGTTCACCTGAGCGCCATTGTCAGCTCAGGGTGAGCGGGAAAAGGGGAGGAAGGGGTGGTAGAGGGGTGTAGGGGGCCAAGGGGCAGATGGGGTTGCGCGCATTGCATATTTATGCACTTAATAACGCATTTTAGCATGCTCAAGTGCAACTCATCTTTTGTTACAGCGCACACAAAGTACGCACACACAGACTCACACACACACTTGCAGGATGCATGCATGCATATGAGATGCAGAGAGAGGGAGGGGGGCAGGGGAGATGGAGAGATAGACAGAGCTGCAAATGGTTTTCACATGTCTTCCCTGGCCGGCGTTGACAAATGGAGCATGAGGCATGTCAGTTGCCATGCCAGGCATCCTCTTCCCCTACCCCCTCCTACCTTCCATCCCCTCTCTCATTGCTGCCTGCCCCCAATTCCCAATCCAATCCGATTCACATGCTGTGTTCGTGTGTGTTTGTGTCATGCCTTGCCTGTCAAAGCGAAAACTTTCTGACGTGCACGTGGCGTATGCGTAATGCACAAAAGGGATAGAAATGCTATCCCAAAATGCAAAGTATTAAAGCAATTACCAACGAGCGAACACATAAAACTGTCTGAAGCTGTACAATTTAAGCTGCTTATCGATAGAAGAAGAATTTACAGAATTTATTTGCGAACTTCATAATGCGCATATCATTTTGAATATGCAACACATGACGCTTTATGCAACACATAGTTATCGCCAGTTTACTTGTATAAATAGTAAAAATAACATTTTGAATATGAAACTTACACATGCACGCGCACGTTGCTTTAGTTCTCGTCACTTATATAATTGATTGATGTGACGTGCAACAATTGATTAGGGGTGTTCGGTGA
Organism: Zaprionus indianus; assembly: GCA_018904595.1. NCBI lineage: Eukaryota > Metazoa > Arthropoda > Insecta > Diptera > Drosophilidae > Zaprionus > Zaprionus indianus. Next base: position 10,263,346 of record JAEIHA010000320.1, read on the forward strand.
GTCTTGTGGCTAGTGGCAACTGGCAACTGGCAAGTGGCAAGTGCCAGGCCCACAATAACCGCACACAATAACAACGAAAACAAGTAACGAAGGCAACAGTCGAGTGTGTGCATGACTGTTAAATACCCTGCAACTTAAGTTGAACTTGATTGTAACTTGAATGAAGTTTGCATTAGGTATTCAACTTTGTATTTGCCAAAGTAAAAAGTGCAGTCTTTAATAAATAAATATAAATTATTGCCTTCCGTGGGCGTTGGGCGTGGCAATCCAAATTTAAAGAGCAGTTCTACTGCGTATTTTACACTTATATTCTCATGTCAAATTTGATTTCTTTTACTTAAACAATAGCTGAGTTCTGTGTGTTCACACAGACAGACAGACGATGCTTAACTACAATATACAAATTTTGCGCAGTCTGGCACGCCTCAAACATAAGATTAAAGGAGTGTACAATATAGCAATAATATTAGAAAATCAAAAACTATATTGATCAATAAAATTACCAATTTTCTACAGAGCAAAAATATTGAAAGAAGAAATAAAATAGAAGGAAGATATACCATAAGCAACGTGCGGAGTTGAAGATTATAGAATGACTGCTATTATTATGCTCATAATACAACTATAATTACTATGCACAAACCTGGCATATCCTTTTAGAATGTCCAAAGGGTATAACAACAACGACACTGACCGCTGGACCAGCAAGTTAGTTCGAACAAACAGAATGCTGGGTAAACCAATCAATGACACAACTGAAAGCCACAATGTCAGCCAAGTGTAAAGAGCGGCTGGCCAGCTAATGTGTGTGTGTGCATGTGTGTGTGTTTGTGTGTGTGTACTATACAAGTGACTATATTCTCATGGCATTACAGCTTTTTTTCTGTACGCGCACGAGCATGAGGAAAGGCTTTAGGCAGAGGCAACACTTGAGAGCGCGTGCCGACTCTTAATTGAAACTGTCAGCAGCAGCGGGCCAAAGACGTGACCGTAAATCAATGCGGACTAATCTGGCAACTTAGCCGACTTCATTTTAGGCTAAACAATTAAAAAGTTTTCAATTAACTCGCAGCAGCAGCAGCAGCAAGAGAATTGGCACTTGTAATCGGCACCTGTTCAACAAGCTGAACAAACCTCGAGCTGCATGCTTAAATCAGCTTATGCGTGCCAGCCTACGAAGGGGTTAATGGCAGCAGAGGTGTGTGGGGGCGCAGGGGGCAGGGGGGATGCTCTATTGAGTGGGTGGGTTTGGTTATGTGTGCCTCGCTCACGTAACACATTTATAACGCGTGAGCTGCTCTGTGTGTAAGCGAGCTAGTGTGCGTGTGAACGAGCGAACAGATGAGTTTCGAAACATGCGTCTGTGTGTGCGTCTGTGTGTGTGGGTGCGTGTGTAGAACTTTTCCCAGGGTTGCTTGTTGAACGCATAAAGTTTTGCTTTAAAACAGAGCAGAGCCATAAAGTTAGATATTGCTGAAGTATGTTAACCCGATTCACAGATGCCGTGTACAAGTGAAAAAGTTTTGAAATCATTCGCATAGCTCAACTTGAATGGCTTTAAAGTTCATTTGAATGCTCAAGAGTTTTTAAGTCCATTTACTGTTAGAAATATATAATAGATTTATATATTATATAATAGAAATAAAGTGCTGCTCAAATTAATAAGGTGTGCAAGTTCACATTTTCAATTTAGCAGTTTAAAATTATTTAAACAAAGTTTTGCACATATATAACTATTACTAAATATATTTATTATTTTATTATTATTATAATAATATATTTTTTCCATTAGCCAACACTATTTAATTATAAATTTAATATAAATCAAATTAATCCACACTTTTAAGTGCCATTCACCTCTAGCTCTATTTATTCATATATTAAATTTCTTCTTTTATTCACAAACACATAAGCCCCCTCTGCCCGTCTAAGCTACAGGGTATGTGCAGCTCATTACGAATATAATAAACGTAGAAAAGTAACCAAAGGTACGTAATAACGCAGCCGAAGCCAGAACCATAGCCGTAGCCAGCCAGCACCAATGCCGTAACAAAAACAGCAACAGCAACAGCAGGAGCAGCAGCTTGGCATTTTTATAGTCTTTGCAAAATTAAATAAAAACACGCGCAATGAAACAAACATAAATAACGCTGTAGCACCCGCTATGCTTCCCCTAAGGGGTGTGTGTGCAAAACGAAACGAAACGAGATGAAACAAAATGGAAAATGGAATATAATGAAATGCCGCCAGCATAAGCGCACAGTCTAGTGCACATAATTAGCGGAGTAGAGTAGGAACAATTGGCCATAATACACCCTGGAACTAAGGCAACGCTCCTCCTCTCCCCCTCCCCACTCTGTGCCGGTCAGCTCTGCTTTCTGGTCTGGTCACTGACCAGTAGCTTTCTCCTGCAGTGCACTCGGATTGAATGGAACCAAGAACTCAATTATTTTTTACGGTGTGTAATTAAAACAGTGCCGAGATAGAGAGAGAGAAGAGAGAGAGAGAGAGAGAGAGGGGGGAAGGGGGATGGAGAGACTCCGCCTGAGACGGAGAGTTGAACAATCAACGTCAGCAGTAGAACTTATTAATGATGCTCAGGCTTCTCGCTGGCCATTTGGCCAGCTTGGCCAGCTAATGAACCCTGCCAGTTAAGCTGGACTAGGCAGGCAGTCGGGCTGGCGAAACGATGGCAACCCGGCTTACCCGGTAGTAGACTTCATCAACAGAGTTGCCAAGTTAATTACGCTAAGCGATGCCAAGTATTTTACCTCATCTTGAGCTTAGTGGACGCTTTTGCAATTTATTTGCTTAATACAAAATCTGTTGGCGGAAGCAAAAAGAAAGTGTAGCATACTTTTGAGTGCCGCATAAATATGCAAAATTATTTCACGCGCTTCAGGCAGAATATTTGAGCGAAGAAAATGCAGATGGGTATAAAAAAGAAGCTAAAAATAATAATACATACTTATGAACTTAATTCGCTTAATGAGAAAGCACTTTTCATGGCCAAGTAACCAATGGGGAATCATCTTTAAAGAGGGTTGAAAGAAACTAGAAGAAACGATGATAAATACTATGCATGATTTTTGAAAACTTCCCATCAATGAGGGAGCTACAATTTATTCATTAAATATTCATTACAGACGACACAATAACACCCTCTATTCACAACACCCTCTTTGTGCCAGTCCGCATAGAGAGCTCTTTTCAAAAATATCAACATTTGCACATGTCTGCTAATGTGCCACATTCCGTATTTCTCATTCAAATCAATTCCATTCAAATGTGACATACTCACACAGCATAGTGTCTCTCTCTGTCTCTCTCTCTCTCTCTCTCTCTCTCTTCCTCTGTCTCTCTCTCTATTATTTCATTTCAATTGAATTCGCAAACAAATCCGTAATTCCTTTTTCAGTTGAATTCACTCTGACAATTTGCATGATGACCAACCGTACAGGAAACGACAATGACGTTTCGCAAAATTCGTTTGGATTTTGTTTTTGATTTTGTCAAGCTCGGCACAACACACTTCTCCCACATGGAGTACATTGAGCACTATCGAATTTCGTTTTTTTTTTGTGTCAATTTGTGCGACAGTTGAACCGCATGCAAGCCCCCACCCCCACTAAGCAGGGAGCTGTTGCTGAATTTCTTCAGCGGATTGGGTTGCAATTGGGTGGATCAGTTTACACACACACACACTCTGCACCTGGCACTTGACTTGACACGACGCGCTGACACTGCCTGACTTGCAACAGACAGCCAGAGAGATAGAGACTGAGAAAGTGTGAGTGAGGATGGGAGTTTTCTATTGTGCAAGAAATTTGATTGCCACAAAATATACGCTAAGGCATGACGTTTTATGATCGTCTCTGACACCGTCGACAGGCAGAAGCAATCAGTCAGCCACGAGTCCAAGTCCAAGCCCTGCCAAGTGGCTGTTAAAACATTATGACAGCAGGGAGAGGAGGACCAGGACCAGGTCCAGCAAGGAATGTGGCATCAAAATGTACTCCGTCTTTCACTTTGATGTAATGTATGCACAGTGGGAATATTTAAAGAGCCGTGCAATGCTATTGCTCTCCCTCTCTCACTCTCTTTCTCTCGCTGTTTCTTTTGCTGCCGAGATGATTTATATGAAAGCAAAGTCGCAACTCCCAGCGGCATCGGGCACGAGCTATTACCGAATTGAAAGCGTCAGCGACAACTGCTTATCACCAGTAGATAAACATGAAAATTGCACAACTTGTGTATACCCTGCAAAGGGACAATCCTCTAACTAACCCTCACAATATCTTAGCATATTCTTTTTTAACTCGTTCTTATTGTTCTTTGCATTCTACCCTTTCTTTTAATTTGTATTCGTACAGGGTACAGCGGCTTATCGCTCGTAAATTGTTACAAAGACGTAACGAGCAAAAGAAACCTCCTTGCACTTGGCAATGGGAAATGAAATTGGAAATTGGAATGAGAACGAAATGTAGAATGAGAAGGCGAATAAGAAAGGCAATGTGAAGGAGAAACAGAACGAGAACGAGGAAAAGAATCGACAGGCGTAAACCATGACACGTGCCCTTAACCACACACATACAACACAAACATACGAACTACACACACACCCAGCGTCGAGTGTTGAAAATGAAATTGAAAACTGTTAAATAAATCGCAAGCAAGTGCGGCTCCTAGAGGGCAAAACAGAGCATTTGCCCAGACGAATGGGCAAAGTGAATGACAAACAGACAAACAGACAGACAGACAGACATACAGACAGACACCCGAAGACGATAAAAGAACTTGGGGGGCAGTGGCAAGGATGTAGTGCGAGTAGGGTTACAAAGAGAACCACTTGAGGCACCCACTCCACTTTAATATTGGCGCCACACGATGCAGACGACGCGGACGCATCGAACGTGATTGGATTTTTATATTCAATATAAAAAGGATTATTATGGCCTTGTGTGTTGTGGGAGTTCGTAATAATTGGAAAACTTAAGAGCCCAGACAAGGTAGCAGCAGCGGCAGCAGCAGCAGGTAAAAGGCATCCACACAAGACATAGAAAATCAATTTTAAGCCTCAACAGGAGCCACAAATAAACCGTTCTACTATAAATAGAACCATACACTGGAAAGGGGTCTGGCAAGGGTCATGTCAACGGCACTTCCGGTGCGAAGTTCCATCGGGAAATGTTTCAAATTTAGCCATGCGAACAAAAGCCGTTTGATATGGAAGCCCAATCAATACCAAAACGAAACCTGTCACGCAAGATTTGTTAACAAAGCTTGTACCCTGTAATTTAATTATTTGTTTAAAGTGAAAACTCCAGAAATATTCAAGCAATTAGGGAATATTGTTAAGGTATCTGTTAACTGTTTACTGTAGCTTAACCAGAGAGAATGTATTAATCCCTTTCATTAATCATTTGCTTTTTGAAAGGTTTAAACAGCAACTAAGTCACTCTTCAAAACTCATTTCAGTTAGTTAATCGCATTCGTTTTATTTCCCCTTTAAACTTTAGTACACGCCTCTTGCCAGACGCATTACTTAATCCCTTTCCATTAGACTGTAAGCTCATAAGTTGCCTACCTTCGGCCGTCTACCATCGCCCGCTGAGCTGATCTAATGGCCCTGCCAGTCGTACTTAATAGAGGCTGGCCCACAATTTTTAAGTGCACGACAGTTTAATGGACATTGTCAGTGTATTTATTGTATTAATATTGAAACCAAGGCAAGAAGAAGAAGAAGCAGAAGCAGAAGAAGGGGGGAATGGTGGCTACTAATAGGTTTTGCTGAAAGTTAAATGGACTTACCTCCGGTATATCATCTGGCACTTTTCCCATCCACGATAGCGAGAGTATTGTGCAGTCGCATTTTGTGTTGATGTTGCGTTCAAAGTGTAAATGCATTTTACGAGTTAGCGCCGCTTCCGCTTCCGCTCGGCCACGTGAACAATTTTGCCAACTAGTCAGTGTTGCTACTGTTGTTGTTGCTGTTACTGCTGTTGTTGTTGTTGTTCCCCTGCCTCTAACCAGTAGTTTACTGGCTTACGTCTCGCACATTTTGCTAGATAAGAAAGAGATGATGGTGGTGGGGTAAGGTTTCAATAACGTTTAGTGTAACATAACATAGTCAATAACTAATTTACAATAAAAGCTAATGCCCTGGGAGCTGCCTTATCAGCTAGAGCGCAGCACAGCAGCACAGTGTGTGGGTGTGTGCGTGCGCTTGTGCGCGTTGAGTGCGAGTGCCGGCATATGCTTGCCATCAATTTCTCATAGGGGTTGACAAATTGCAGCACGCAGCACACACACAATTTGAAGCATACTTTCCCGGGCACGACCGACACGCTAATTGGATATTAGTGGTAAGTGGACAAACTTGCCTCAAGCAGCAGACACACACACACACACAGCATACACACACACGTAGCATACACAGAGTGCACATGTTGGCGTCTGCATGTTGTGGCGCATGTCCCTTCTAGCTGCTGTCAGAGATAACCCATTCGCACGCACAGCCAGCGACAGCACAGACTCCGCACACTCACACTCCCACACACACAAACACACTCTCAGACATATACTGTCTCACACAGAGTGGCAGCTGGGAGCAGAAACAACAAAGATGAAAGCTAAAAATGGAAACTTGCGCAATATGAAATTATAAAAATTATAAATTATGAAATGCAAAAAGCTGTCACTCGTTTTAATATTTCACAAACTTTTCAACAACAGAGACAACAACTCTTTCTCTCGCTCTCACTCTCCTACTCACTCTTTTTCCCTCTCTTTTACTCACGTTCTCTGTCTGCATTTATACTTTTCTTTTTGGTTTTGCATATTTCAAAATCTGCTTGAATAATAAATGTTGCCATCGTCTGGCTTTTAGTAATCCGCGTGTGTGTATAGGTGTTTCTTTGTGTGTGTGTGCCTGCATGTGTCTATGTATCTAGGCAGCAACAACAGTCAACATCAACATTTGCCGAAAGCAACGCAATGCCGCAATGCCTGTGCCTACACACTTCAATTATGTCGTGTGCTTTGTCTGATTGAATTTGTCATATGATATACAATTTTTGATTGAGTATGCGCCCCGACAGCATCCCCCAAAGGCGCACAGCCTCCCCCACAATCAGACAGCAGCTAATGACATTGGGACATCGTTGACAGCAACGAGAGACAACAACTCTTGTTGATTGCCTCCCCTGGCAGCCGGGTAAGCCTGGTAAAATATTGATAGAGAGATTACAACAACTACAGCAGTTATTGTAGCTCATTTGGTTTTCTGTTCTTGTTGTTGTTGTAGTTGTAGTTGCTGTTGTAGTTGTAGGTATTGTTCCATTGAATTTAATTTGAATTACAAACCAAGGTTCCTCTCTCTGAGGTTGTCTGTTCCCCTAGCCACGAATGATTGCACATAGGCCACGAGTCACTTTTCGTACGTGTTCTTTTGGCCACTTTCAAACAGGCACACACACACACGCATACGCATGAACACGTAGAGACGCACAGTTGTAAACTGTCAGGGAAACGAGCCATTGTTTGTCGGTTTTAAAGTCGTACAAAGTTCTCTGCAAAGTTCTCACTCACAATATAACTCTGTCTACCTCACTTGATGTCTCCCTCACTCCTCTCTCTCTCTCCTGTCTCTGTCCTTTGCTCTCTCCTTCTACCTGCGGCTCAGGGCCTCTATAATGCATAAAAGCTAGCAGAATTCATGAACGCTGTCTGAAAACTGTCGAAGTGTCAAGCGGTCTGTTAGACAGTTGCCACTTGTCACGTGCACGTCGTGCAGGTGTGTTGCGACGCAGAATGTGCATTTAATCAATGGCAATGATAGCAACAAAAAACGATAGACTCGTTATAGTTTTAACCTTGTCCTTGGTACCTACTGTGTGCCAAAAAAGGCTGTGCAAGTTATGCCAAAAATAGTCGAACAAGTGCTAAATTATTTGCAGCGCTTAATAGTAGGCAACACAATTTGTTCGAGCGACACTCAAAAGTAGGCAACTCTATATTTTGCCAAGGCCTTGCTATTAAAACTTAATTATGTGGAAATTGACACACACACACACATACAAACATAACGCGTATACGTGCATAATCCCAAGCTTGAAGTCGAGCTAAGTTGCACATTAGTTTTGTCTGCCTCTCCTTCTGTCGCTCTCTTTTACTCCCGTAAGCATTTCTTCTCTTGTCGACTGTTTCTTTCGTTCGTCCACTGCAATTAAACTGCCAAAATAGGATTAAGCATACGCTCCATTGTACGCGGCACGCATTTAAGGCGCTTACTTAGCCCCTGTTGACTTTTTCTTCGGCAATTTCTTCGTCGTTTGTTGTAGTCACGTGGAGCAAACGGGAGAGTTGTTGGCAAAGTCTGTCGACTATATAGACGGTCCTCCAAACATTTTATGTGATTTGAAGATTCATGTATATATTATATATGTATCTATGCATATCTAAATAAAAGTCCCAATTATTTTTTGTATTTTTCTTGCGTATTAAAAGGGCAACACTTTGATTGATAGTTTAGTCTATTTCTAAAAATATTCCTGCGATTGAAGTCAGAAATATTTGTAAGTTTTTTACGGCATTTTTCTTTAATTTTGTGAGTGTCGCCATTGTTTTTCAGCATATGTTGTTGATGACAGAGAAGAATGTCAAGCCAGCGAGCAAGCAATGTCCTTGAGCCTCTTTAAACTATGTAGCCTGAGCTCTGCGTAATGAAAATGCAGTCATGCATAACATAACATGGGCCAAAAGCAAAGGCGGCCAACACGAGACTACAAGTTTTGAGCCCATTTTGTGTTGCTACTGTTGTTGTTGCTGTTGTTGTTGGTTGCATGCTGGCAAGAATCTAAAATGCCTGTTACCACCAAACGAAAAGGAACTAACCACCCGCCTTCACTGCCCCCTCCCTCACATACTGTCGGTTTGCCTTTTAGCTCTCGAGTTGCGCATAATTATCTTAACTTTGCCTTGTGCTGTTGTTGCTGTTGTTGTTGGTAGAACGTGTGGCGCCACAGCACAAAGGACTTCAAAGGGCCAACGAAGTGGCTTGAAAATGCGAGCCAAGTGCTAATCGTGCAGTCGAATTACAGTTAGTTTCTGTTCATGTTGTTCCTTCAGGCTTTAATTAGCAACACGCCAGCGCACATGAAACAAAAATCTGCGATAAAAAACATGTAAGAAACATGTAAGTAAACAATGCCAGCAGTGGCTACGACTTGAAGATACCCCTTAGCAGACTGCGCTGAAACTACTGCTATTCAAAGTTTTTATTTATATTTTAAATATGTTCAATCGTTACTTCTAACCCAGCATACTCATTGGTCAATAAGTACAGGGTATAGCAATGACTTGCATGCCTCTTAATTTGCGTATTCTGCGCTGGACTTGGCCAAATCCCAAGGAGCACACAATACAAGAGAAAGCAATAAAGTTTTGCATAAATGACGAAATAAATGACAGCAAAGAAAAGCAACTCTGACAAATACAACAATAACAGACGAACAGAGAGGGTGAGAGGGAGATGAAGGAGAGCAAGAGAACGAGAAGCGACCGCAAGGGGAAGATGGGGGGGAGGGCAAGGCTCTTGCGCTGTCTGGAGGAAGGGACACGGATGGGTTCGGATATTTACTGATGGAGACGGGGGGCTGATGGTGTTGGGTGTTCTCTGTTTGTCGGGTAGGTTAAATGTGTTGTGCACTAAGCTTTGCGGACCAAGAGCGCACTGGGAAATATAAAAGCTGGCGGGCTGTACAGTTCCTTTTTTTCTCGCTGCTCTTGTTCCTGTTTCTGTTTTCGTTGTTGTTGTTGTTGTTGTTTTTGTCCTTGCCTTTGCCTCGCTTGTTGTTTCTGGCTCTTGTTTATTGACTTTATGCGGGGGTGTGGTGTCGTATAATTTGTTTCTACTTTAACCAACCCCGTCCCCAGCAATGCCGCAAGTTGGAAAATTGTGCGCCTCAGTGGCGCTAGACTCACACACACACACAACAACACACACGCGGACTACGAATGCGTGGTATTGTTGTAGTCGCGTGTTAACGTGTTTATACCCTGCATACATTTTTATATATGTACCATAACTGGGCATACAATGCTATGCAAATTAAACAGGAAAGCAGGTTATCTTTATTTCTTATAATGTGTTTGTATTTGTTTTGATATTTTTTTGTGAAATTTAGAACATTTTTTAAAGACTTAAGGGAAGTTTTACTGGGATATGAATGTCTATTAAGAGAATTTTAGAAAATCAATTTGGAACAAAACAAAAACCTAATTTTGTATAAGGAGAGCTCAAAAAAATAATATTTTAGTAGTTATTAAATCTATTTATAAAATTAAGGCGGCATCAAAAAGTTCCTTCAGAACGGTGGATTTCATATAGCGCTACAGGCAAAGAGCGGTCTACGGCTTCTTATAGTGAACTAATATCGGGAATTATAATCATCTGTCATTAATAATTAAATTCGAAATTATACGAATGGAAATTAAATGGATTATGGCAGACAATTATGTGCTTATTGAAAAGGTGAACAAAAAAAGATTTTGGTCAAATTTTGTAACTTTAAGCTCATTGCAAAATAAATTACTTTAGTCGTTAAGCTTTGATTTATGCCATATAAAAGTAGAAAACATTGTTTCCGAAAACATTTATAATAAAGCAAAACGAATTACGCCTTCCGCCCATTATTGTTTGGAGAAACATGGTGATAAATGCGTTTAAAGTGTTCTGAAAATATAAATCTGCAGTGGAACATATGCCTTCAAAATAGCATCCAACGTATCTATTATTGTGAATAGCTGAATTTGGTTTGAAATACTTAAAAAAAGTGAATTATTCTCCTTATTTATGGTAAGTTAATAATTATATAAGCGCAACTTTGTTTTAAAAATACGAAAATAATATCTATATAAATTATTAATCGTGTACAGATAATATAAAAACACAATTGTTTACACCCATTAATCAGACGATGAGTTTCGTTGCATCTGTAAGTTCAATACCTTCCATAGCATATCGCTTAGTCGAGCCATCGCACTTTTGTGAACTCTGCTTTATTTGACAAATACAACAACAGAAGTAAAGTAAAAATAAAAAAGCGAAAATAAACAAACATTACTGTGATTGTCTTTGCTTTTCGTATGCATAAATGACGGCAAAGAATAACAAGAACAAAAGCAATAAAGGAAAACAACAATATTGCCACGTTGCCAATTGCTATTGGCGAAAATATCGGCAAAACATTTACCGTTAACCACAAGGTGGGTGCGGTGCCAGAGAAGGAGGAGGAGAGAAGGGGGTGTGTAGTCATGGTAAGCGCGTCAAGCCCACACACTTGCACTTGAACTTGCAACAGAAACCGCTAAACGGCGTCGTTGCGCGTCCTCCGCGACGCAACTCAAATTATATAATGCAAAAAAAACAACAACAAAACTAGTAAGAAATGGAAACAACATACAAAACAAGACGCAACCTACATAGAGAGAAATAAAATAAAACAAATGTAATGACCTTGAGAGCAGCCGCAACAGCAGCAGCGGCAGAGGCAGAGGCAGAAGCAGAAGCAACAACGACACATCAAATTTAAAAATAATTTCTCAAAGAGCAACCAGAGGATGAGGAAAGAACCAGATCAAGAGCAAGAAATGGCGGTCATGCGTCAGCGTCGGCGTCAACGCCGGCGTCGCTGTCCACACAGAAGGCAGCGGCATTGAAATTATGCAAAATGAGAAATTGCCGGACGTTATGTGTGTACACACACACATGTAGACACACCTACGCAGCCAATGCAGTTATTCGGCATGTGTCGCTGTTAACCAACACTTAACGATAACCAGATTAGATGTTTTAGCTTTCGGCACGCATAAAAACTGCATCTAGAACTATACGATGTGGGTGTGTTTGTGTGTGTGGTTGTGTGCGTGTGTGTTTGGTATGCGTGAATAGCTTTTTATAGACGTGCGTTTATGACTGCTGCGCTTGCAATAGCTGTGTACCCCGTGTACCCCTTGTACCCCACAATAAACACTATGTACCCCAAGGGGTACACTATGTTCTTCTCCAGTGCTCGATTACGACAACGAGAATGAAAGAAATGCCAATGCCAATCGATTTTCATTGTTATGTTAGGCAGATTAATCGAAAAAACAAACCTTGTCATGGGTTTGTTTAACTGTGCATGTCTCTCTTTTTTCAGCCACTTAAAATGCCAAACAAAGCCAAGTAAATACTAGTTAAGTCACATAAATGCTGATAAAAAAGAATGAGGGAATGCAAAAACTTCATTTTTCGGAATGTCGAAAGTGTCTACAGCAGCTCCAACAGCAACAACAACGAAACTCCCACAACGTATGTATAGACATTCCGACGTGTGTTCGTCTGTGTGTGTGTGTGTGTGCGTGTGTCTGTGCGGACAGAAATCCACCACCCAAAATCCCAAGGGCCTGACTTACGCCGCTACCGCAGCCTTTGGCGCTGCTGCTGCTCTGCTGGCGCTGCTGCATTATAACAGAATTCCGCAACTCACCTGCGCTACGTCGGCAACTTCGCTGCTTCGCTGCTGTTATTGCGGCTGTTCTGCTTTGTTTTAACTATTCGTATTTCAATCTATTTAATTTGTTTTGCATTAGTTTAGTTTTTTGTTGTTGTTGTGTTTTTTTTTTTTTGGAGATACTTAAAGCTAATGTTCTATCTGTATTTTATTTTCCCACTGATTCACACATTGGCAAACAGACTTGCACACACTCTCGCACTCACTCACTCACACGCATACACACATGCACGCACATGCAGCGGCACAATCGCGAAAATACCGTTAGCAACACAAGCGCCTAGGCACCGCGCACAGCAAGTTCCGAGCGTCGACTGTTTTGAGGCTTTACTCCTTGTGTTCAATGTGTATGGAAGAAAGTCAGAGCCAGAATATTAAAGAGCGCGCATGCGCCTCAGACATTGCTGTTTTCTGTTTTCTTATCACTGAAGAAACCGAAATTGTCAAACTGACGGAATTTACGCGCTCTTTATGTTGTTGTTGAATTTGTAACGTATTGATTTTTTGACTTACTGCCAAATGATATGTTAAATAGGTTGGCACTGGCAGTTGAAGTGCATTTTTGCTAAACATTGAGTAGGCACTTCGCGAATGCATTGAAAAATAATTGTACTTTTATTCAGTAATTTACACTAATTGCGTTTAATGATAATGTTGCAGTCTCTCTTGGTTGCGAAAAATCGCATGCGTTACAAACGCATGCGAGGGCTGCACTGTTTCCTTCTATGATGCTGATTACTGTTCTGCTAGCATTTCTGTTACTTAACATTTTAATAATGTTTTATCAATTCCATAAAGTGTTAATTTCTACAATTGTCTTGCCTTAGAATTTAATCAGTTTTAAGCAATTAAACACTTTTTAAAATAATTGTCTGTTAAATATCATTTGAATTGAACAGCTGTTTGCTGGCGCCATAAGCGAACAGCTGTTTCTTGGCAACATACAGGGCTGCAGAATTATGCTGTGGCAAGAATAATCGAATATCTTTAAATTGTTGTAACAAATCGCTTTTAATATCTTATCAAATTACTGCAAATTAGTAAGAGATATTTTATAAAATATTATTCAGATTTTTCTTAGCTTAGATTTCGAAATCAGCGTTTTATGATTATTATTGTTTATGTTATCTCATGTATCGAGTATGTAATGTCAGTGCTGGAAATCGCCAGTATTTTGATTTTTTGCTATCGACGCGCCTCCTCAGAAAGCATCATCGATAGGTTTTGCAGTTCTATCGACTAGTATATATTGTTTTTGCTCAGAGTAGTTAATACAACTGTTTTCTTTTTTCATTATTCGCCATCAGGTTGTGCAATTTGTGAATATATTTTGCGTATTAAAGCTGCTGTTACGTGTGTGCATCGAGTGCGTTTCGAATTGTGCCAGTTTAGACACAGTTCACAATGCGAGCTCTGCGAAAATCGAAGAAGTTGCATTCCCAGTCGCATTCGCATTCGTGTATGTGAAAATTCAATACAAATAGTAGGCGACAACAGCAGCAAAGTGAAAAATGTGCTTGGTGGAGCATGCGGGAAAACAGCATAAGCTCTCGACTACTTTCGCAACCAACAATAACAACAACAACAACAAACAAACCTCGTCGCGATCTACGCCAACAACCTGCTCAAATTCTAACGCGAACAACTATAACAAAAATAGCATCACCAGCTACAGCACCAACAACAACATCCATAACAACAACAACATTGTCGTTGTTGATATAAACACGCAACAAAGACAAGAACAACAGCAACAAGAACAACAACAAAAGCATCACCAAAGCCTGCATACTGAGTGCATTACGCCCACATTTAACGCAAAATATAGGCGAAAATGTTTATTGCTGCTCTCACTGCTGCTCTTCCACGGCTGCTTCAGTGGTCTGCATAGCGCCAGTGCCTACAACTGCACCACGAATCCATGCCAGAACGATGGACAGTGCCTTGATGGTCAGTGCATATGTGCCGATGGCTGGCAGGGGCCAGCCTGTCAGTTCTGCGGCGGTAAAGTACGGTAAGTTACGCACAAAATAACCCCCTCCTCGTCCCACCCTTTTCTAGCCAAATGGGCCATAATTTAGTTATCGTTGTCGCAGTGTATGATTCATAACAAGCAACACGAAAGCAACGTTCGAATTGTATTATTCAATCGGCCCTTTGCACTGTTTTGTGGCCTATTTGTGTCAAGCAACGGTTTAGTTTGAGCGCTGCCTTTTGCTGCCGCTGGTGCTGCTGTTGCCCATTCTCGTTAGACAGGTTCACATTCTCGTTCCCGTTCCAGTTTCTCTTCTTCTGTTCTCCTTCTTTTTTATTGAGCTTTTTGTTGGTTTTTTAGCGGCTGCTGGTGCTGCTGCCTTCTTCACCTTTCCATTCGATTCTTCTGTCTCAATTGGCTTTCTACGCGCTGACGCCTACTTTGAGCGCGCGTCTTCTCTCTCTCCTCTCTTCTCCATATCTAATCATAGTGCATGACTTAATTGCCTCGTCTTGCTAAAGCGAAACTAAAACTAAATTGCCATTGGCCTCTGTCTCTCTCTCTTTGTCTCTCAGTCGTTCTCGCTCTTTAATCAGAACTTTGCAATTGCTCATAAGCTCTTCAGACAGCATTGTTTATATTTTTATGAATAACGGGTGTTTACTCAGTGTGTGTAAGTGTTCTCGATAAGGAAATTTCTTTTATCTTGACAATGACGACTTAAAGCCTGATGTTCGTTCGAGTGAAAAGGTGCCTGGTGGTGTCGACAGCTGTTGAGATAGAAAACGTTGAAATCTTAAACAATTAAATTGAATTAATTTAAAAGAAATTGATAAAACATTCATAGCTACTATATCATATTTTTAGTTACTTAAATTCTATTCATAAATTACATTTTTCTCTATTAAATTTATATGAGGATTATATAATGACTTAGTAACACATAACTATCTTTTGTTCCGCTGCAATTAGTTAACATTAAATAAATAAACAATTAAAATATATGTCTGTCAGTGTTTATTTATTTATTTTTATTTTTACTACCCTTTCCGCATTTGCTAATCAGTTTAAATCATGTCAGCAATAGTTCCTATACATATAAATATATAAGTATTTTTTTGTTATTACTATTTGCTCATCATTTAACTAGTAAACAATGCTTCACTGGCAAACAGCTTATAAATAATAAAGGTTAAAGCTTTTTAGCTTATAATAAATTCTATTGCTTTTACAGCTTTTAAAAGTGTGTGTGTGTGTGTGTGTTTGACAGTTATTTTTGTTTTGCATTATATTATATTTGGAAAAGTTCACATAGAAACCCCTTGCTGTACATAGTAGTTAGGTTTTATGATTTACAATTGATAGACCACATAGTCGCCAATCGGGGCCCCAGCTTATCAGCAGCGCCAAAGCATTCGCTTATCATGTTAGTCCCGTTCACCACCCGCACCACCAACTGTCCGGCTGCCCACACTCATTTCTCCATTAAGGTGGAACTAACATGACGATAACATGCTTGAGTTAGTACCGCCAAAGCATCCTATGCACTGTTAGTACTATCGATAGTTTTGTCGTATTTCTTCACAATACTATTGAAGATATATAAATTCAAAAAAAAGGTTTATTTTTATATAATGTAAAAACAGTAATCTTCTAGAGTAATACTATTGAAAATATTTTCTTTAAAATAAACGGTTTATTTCTATATAATGTTTAACAGTATTCGTTGTGAGTGTTTGATTCAGCAATAGTTTTATTTAAATCTTTTCACAGATTTTTCTTTCTTTTTATTTTCTAAGGGTTTAAAAGCGGTACTAATTGAATACTCACCACTGTAAAATCTTAAACAAATTGTGAAATTTCTTTGAGCTTCGTCTTAGTTTGTGTTTATTTAAACTATTATGGTTAGTTGAGTTTCCCTCTATCCACTTGTTGCTGCTTTTTAATGTTGTTTCTCACATGATACTTTGTACATGCTTTATAATGCAAATAAAAGTCTCTTTCCTGACTATTTAGATAAGTAACAAGAGTTTCGATTAGTATTTCTCTTGAAATATAATTGCAATACAAAGAGTCATCCGTCATCATCTTCATCTTTCTTTAAATAACATTAAGTGAATCAGTGTATCGCGATAAGATATATCGATATTTAAATGTAGTACATATAAGGGTGTATCATGGCATATTTAAGGCATATATAAGTTTTTTCACTCGCAACTTCCTTGGAATGACATTAAATTTAACATTTTATATGCATATATTTCACTTTAAATATCTTGACTTCAATGATTTCTCACCTTATCCGCTAAAAATCAAAAGTAACTCGTCAATTTCCATTGCAAACACGTAAAGAATCGACTTGTTCGATAAAAAGGTATAAAGATATTTGTGTATAAGTAACGTTATCAGCTCAAGTATTTGTAGCTATATTTACTCACTTCTGCGAAGGGGCAGCAGAGGGTAGCCTAGGTAGGCTATCAGGCAATAATATCTTATGTTAGTATAGGTTACTCAGTGTAGTTATGTATGTATATACAATACATATGACGGAGCAACGTCACTGGATTGTTTGAAGTTTATAAATAAACAACGCTAAGTTAGTTTGCTTTTTGTTGTTGTTGTTGTTGTTGTTGTTACGGCCATATTGTATGCACTTGCAGCGTGTTATTGTATCGTAATTGAAAGCAAAAAGAAAGCAGTTATTTATTTTTAAACGGATTTTATCATCATCCCTCATGTCCACTCTAGTACGTATGTTAGCTGTAGCAATAATAACAATAACAAAGACCGTAGTCCGTAGACCCCGTCAGCAGATTGGAAAGAGGAGGAATGACGTTATGTACGTCAGTTGCGGTGCTTCTGCAGCTCATTTCGCATTCCGCATTCCCTCAATCATCTCACCTCTGTTTTTCTCTGTCTCTCTCTCCATCTGGGTAAAAGATCCATATAGTCATTGTTGTGTGCATCAATTGAATGAAGCTTGCATTTACGTTGGCTGGTAAATTCAATTATCTTGGCAGCGCAGGCAACATCGGCAGCAGCAGCGGCAGCGAAGGCATCTGGCCACAATTTACATATGTAATTGCGAGCCTGAATTGAAGCCAAATGCAAAGCCTGGCGAAATTGATTTATATTCACGAATTTACTTATTTTCCCTATTGTAGAATGTACCACCCCATGGGCACCATACACGACGGATGGGGCAACTATTCGGTGAGTGTGAAGTGCAGCTGGTTAATCGATGCCCATCACCCGCATTACGGTCGCCGCCACAGCAGCAATCCTTCACGTGCCGCCAATATACGTATTCACCTCCGCGAATTTGCCACCGAATGCGGCTGGGATCACTTGTATATATACGATGGGGACAGCGTCGATTCCCCCCTGCTGGCAGTATTCAGGTACGTGTTGTGCACTAATTGCTCTCCTAATGGCCCGACTGGACACTCTCTCTAATGTTAATCCTTAATCGTTTCTCCTCTCTTTTTTTTTTTTATTGTGCAGTGGCCTTATGTACAGGGGCAACTTTTCCATACGCCGTGTGCCGCAGGTCATTGCAAGGTCGGGCACTGCCTTGCTGCACTTCTTCAGCGACGATGCCTATAACATGTCTGGCTTTAATCTAACATACAAGATGAATGGCTGTCCCACAGACAGTGATGGTAAGCAGTGGTCGCTAATGTAGAAGTAAAAGTAGTTGTAGTAGAAGTAGTACTAGTAGTAGTAGAAGAACTACTAGAAGTAGTAGAAGAACTACTAGAAGTAGTAGAAGAAATACTAGTATTATTAGAAGTATTAGTAGTAAAAGTAGTTTTTTTAGAAGTAGTATTTGTAGAATAAGTAGTAGTAGTAGTTGTAGAAGTATAAGTAGTAAAAGTAGTGGTAGAAATATAAGTAGTAAAAGTAGTAGTAAAAGTAGTAAATGTAGTATAGTAGTATAGTTGTATAGTAGTATAGTATAATAGTATAATAAAATAATAATATAATAGTATAAAAGTATAGGAGTATAGTAATATAATAGTATAGTAGCAGTAGTAGTAGTAGAAGTAGTAGTAATTAGAAAAGTAGTATAGCATGAGAAGGTTAAAAAAAAAGTAGAAATCTTATACTAGAATAAGTAGTAAAAGTGTAGTATTTTTAGTAATAGTTTTATTAATAGTAGTAGGACAATTAAAAAAAAAAGTAACAGTACTGGTAAAAATAGTATAACAGTAAAAAGTAGTAGTGGTAGGAGCACAAGGAGAAGTGTTTCTTCTAGAAGTAGAAAGATTATTTGTGCAAATTGTATAGGAATGTAAGTAGTGAAAGAGTATTAGAATTTGTAGCACAAAAAGTAGAAGTGTAACCAAAATAGTATTGAAAAATATGGTACGAAAAATATCTAAGGTATTGTATAGTAATAATTCTAAGTCATGGTGCTGTTATGTAAAGGTTATGTAAATTTGCAACAATAAGAGAAATGAGAAATTGCTCTGTGAAAATCTCTTGAGAAAATGCTGTGAATTGAATTGAATTTTCTCTCTATTTCCTCTCCCCACACAGATGTGGAGTGCTCTGGTCACGGCACGTGTAGCGACGGTGACTGCCTGTGCGATGCCATGTACCGAGGCGAGGCCTGCAATGTTGCTGCCTGTCCCAACAACTGCACGGAGGAGCGAGGGCATGGCATCTGTAAGATAGACAAAGAGCGGTATGTCAAATGAAATCATCACCAACTAGCAACGAAATGTAATTACAATGTGTCCTCTTCTTTGATTAGCTGTGCATGCAATGATGAGTATGGCGGTGATGATTGCAGTCAGCTGCGTGCACACGGCGTCTGGAGCACGGTGCATCCAAAGCACTCGATCGCGCCACCGGGCAGTGCCTCGCACGGTGCCGCTGTTTGGCGTGATACGCTGCACATCATTGGCGGCGAATCATACGGACGTGGCGAACTAATGAGCACCTACGATTTCAACGGGAATGTGTGGGAGACTATGCATCCGGAGGATGGAAGTGCCATGCCCGAGAAACGCTATGGTGCCTCGACTGTGATGTACGGTGATAAGATATTCATGTACGGTGGCGTTGTGAAGAGCCAAGGCATCACCAACGAGCTGTGGTCCTTCGATGTGTCAGCCAAAACGTGGGACAACATCACTGTGCGAACAGAGCCATGCCAAAATAGCTCACACGTCATGTGCGGGCCACTCCATGTGGCCGGGCATACGGCGACACTAGTGCCTGGATTCGGGGACAAAAACAATTATCAGTATATGGTCGTGATATTCGGGCATTCGCCACAATATGGATACCTCAATACGGTGCAGGAGTTCAACTTTGCCACACGCGAGTGGAAGATTGTCGAGACCTTTGGCTATGTGGCCAAAGGTGGCTATGGCCACAGTGCCGCCTACGATTTGCTAACCGAAAAGGTTTACATCTATGGTGGCATTGTGTCCGAGAGCGATGCCAGCCAAGTGCTGAGCTCCAGGCTGTTTGCCTACGAGCCAGCGACACGCATCTGGACGCTACTGTCGCCGGCGCCAAGTGCACGTCTCTTGCATACGGCAAACTTTGTTAATCCCGGACTGATGATGGTCTTTGGTGGCAACACACACAACGATACCTCGCAAAGCTATGGCGCCAAGTGCTACAGCCAAGATTTGCTCATCTACGATGTGTACTGTGATTCCTGGCACATGCATCAAATGCCACCGCACCTACAAGCGGATCTGGCACGCTTCGGCCACAGTTCGGTGGTGTTCGAGGATGCGCTGTATATCTATGGCGGATTCAATGGCCAACTATTGAACGATATATTGCGCTTCGAGGCTGGACAGTGTAGCTACTACACTAAGCAGGAGAAATGCACCAGCGCCCGGCCAGGAGTCAAGTGTATTTGGGATGTACAAATGATGCGATGCATTAATATAATGCGAGTGCAACGTTCGGCAATTTACGGACGCGAGCAATACGATTATGTGGCATGCCCGTCGAAGAGTCGCATAACAATGACATCGGAGCATCTGCATCATGTGCAGCGCTGTCAGGAGCTGAACAATTGTCATTCGTGTGTATCGACTGCCTTTGGCTGCACCTATTGCGGCAACGGAGTGTGCAGCAAGGAACGTTGCCGGGAGACAACCTCAATGGCATCCATATTCTATGGCGATGCGGCCAGCTCAACGCAACATGGTTCCTTGCATCGTTTGCAGCCACCAACGGTGGCGCCACCACTCAATGCCAAGCGCCTAGAGAGCTGTCCCGCCATCGAGGATTATCTGGTGCAATCGATATGCGAGCAACTGCACAATTGTCGTGCCTGCATGGCCAATGCGGTCTGCAAATGGGATGCGGAGTCGAATCGTTGCCGTAGTCATATATCCGGTTCGGGTGCTCCCTTCAATCGGACGTCGCACGATGAGACACTGTGTCGGCCAACGTGTGCCTCGCAAACGAATTGCCACAATTGCACTGAGGATGAGTGCATCTGGTGCCAGAACGAACAGCGCTGTGTCGATCGGAAATGCCTATACGGCTAGCTTTCCATACGGCCAGTGCCGGGAGTGGACGACATTCACATCGAAGTGCCGATCGGCGCCGTTGAATGCGCTGAGCAGCATTGGCAGCACCACAGCGTTGTCCAGTGCACAGTGCGGCTTCTATAATAGCTGCCAGCAGTGCTTAGATGATCCGGCGTGCGGCTGGTGCGACAACGGCTCCAACACTGGACTGGGCAAGTGTGTTGTTGGGGGCGCGTTGTCGCCGTACGATCAGACAGAGTGCGCACTGAAGCATTGGTTCTTCACGTCCTGTCCACGCTGCAATTGCAACGGGCATTCCTATTGCAATGATCAGCAGCACTGCGAGCAGCCGTGCAACAATTTAACAATCGGTGCACACTGCGAGAAATGCCGCACTGGCTACTGGGGCAATGCCATCAATGGCGGCGAGTGCCAGCGTTGCGAGTGCAACAATCAGGGAGATTATTGTCATCCGGATACGGGAAAATGTTATTGCAATACCAAGGGTATTGTTGGTGATCACTGCGAGAAATGCGATTCACAAAATCATTATATTGGTGATCCGTTGAGGGGTTCGTGCTACTACGAGCTAACCATTGACTATCAGTTCACATTCAATCTGTCCAAGAAGGAGGATCGCCATTTTACGCAAATCAATTTTCGCAACTCACCCGTTAAGCCAGAGATCGATGCGGACTTTACGATCACATGCAGTGTGCCAGCCAAAATGGACATCTCGGTGAAGCGTGCCGGTATGCAGGAGAGGCTCATTTTGGTGGGCATCAATTGCTCGACGTTCCGTCATCGTTTCGCCAAAACCGAATATCAATTCGGGCACTCGGCGGATGACAATAGTTCGCTGACAACGTTCTATGTGTTTGTGCACGACTTTCAGCCGCCCATTTGGATACAGATCGCCTTCTCGCAGTATCCCAAACTAAATCTACAACAGTTTTTCATCACCTTCTCGTCGTGTTTTCTGCTGCTCTTGCTCATGGCTGCGGTGCTGTGGAAGATCAAGCAGAAGTACGATATGTTTCGACGACGCCAGCGTTTGTTTGTCGAAATGGAGCAAATGGCAAGCCGACCATTCTCTCAGGTGAGTGCAAAACTTAAACTCCTCTTTCTGCTCCGAATCCAATGAGAATTTTTGTACAGGTTTTGGTTGACATTGAGAGCCGGGATTGCATTGATTTGAGTTTGCCGCTGGAAGGCATCAGTCACATGTCCAAGAAAC
Source organism: Zaprionus indianus (assembly GCA_018904595.1). Classification (NCBI taxonomy): domain Eukaryota; kingdom Metazoa; phylum Arthropoda; class Insecta; order Diptera; family Drosophilidae; genus Zaprionus; species Zaprionus indianus. The sequence goes on from JAEIHA010000320.1 coordinate 10,285,624, forward strand.
GTAAAAAGGTTAGTAAAACTTGGCAAATATGTTGGTAAAGGTGTTTCCAAACTGCTGTCCCCGACTGTACCTTTTGTTACTTGTTTCTAATTGTTTTCTTTTGCTGTCTTAGGAGTGTCCCAGCCCGATTGCCTTGGAGCCTTGTAATGGCAATCGAGCCGCAGTGCTTTCGCTTCTAGTCCGGCTGCCCACGGGTAAGTTTACTATCTATATTCAAATTATAACATTTCATATTCATTTTATACATCATTCTAGGAGGCCTAGCGCAAGCACCTGCCGGTCAATCGGCCGGACTGGCGGTGGCCAGCGCCTTAGTCACGCTCGGCAATCCGCGTCGACCGTCGATAGAGCAACATCCAAAGGAGCCAAAAGCGAAACGCAAGCAGAGCCAACACCCAGACAGTTGTACATAGAAGCGCATAAAGATAATGCATGAAAATATTAACAATAATATGAATAATAATAATAATAATAGTGATAATTATGATTACCATAATAATAACATTAATAATACCAAGAATAATAACAATAATGATAATGTGTACAATTAGATAATAGATTCTTAGCATATTTGCTCTGTCCTTCTTTATCTAATACACACACACACACACCCTACGCCACAACTACAAACACGCCGATGGGCAGCTAGCAAGATGATAATCCGCAGTTATTATTAATTTAATGCAAATTAGTCTAATACCATAAAGAACACACACACACGATGCAAATAATAATAATAATAACAACAAGAACTACGATTAAAGTAATATTAATAACAATAATAATAATAATTTTTAGCAAAAGGACATATTTATATACAAGTTATATACAATTTGATATAGTTGTTTAGTCGTGTAGCGTGGCAGAACCCTGCATAGATGTAAATGTCTTATTTATTATTTATACCGCAAATGTAAACTAATTTTGTCAGCTCCTTCTAAATAGGCACCATACATAACATATATATACACAAATGTATGCCGATTTATATATATATACCTATATTATACAAGACAAGAGCGCATTGTTAAAATTTATTTATGCAATTGTAATTTATTTTTTGCGTTTTGCTAGGAACAACAAAAGACATTTAATTCAAAGTGATCTTGTTTATAATTAACAATAAATGAGAAGAAAAACATAACAATAAATAACAAAAACAACAACAACAACATGATGTGCATGTAGAAATGTTGCAGATTGTACTGTGTTCATTCATAATTGATAGAAATGATAATAATAAAAAAGAGTATTTTATTTTTGTTTATGTGCAAATATTTACAACAAATGCAAAGAAAAAGAACAAGACAAAAGTGTGAAAAGGCAACCGATTGATGTGTTTGTAAATATACTTATATATATTATATATATAAATATGTACGTAAATTATACACAGCTATATATATATATATACATACAGATAGTATTCTAGGAAAGGAACAACAAAAATGCGCCCAATACAAATCAGATATGTAATTTAGTTTATGAAATGCAACAAATTAAATTAACAAAACAAAGCAAAGTAACTAATTTCAATCGAATTGAACGAGATCAACACAAACTAAGCGTAAGGTTTCCACTTGGATAACACAATTGATCGCAATAACAACAACAAAGTGCACTAAACATTGCAACTATAGAAACAAAAACAACAAATTAAACCGAAACAGAAACAGAATCAAAAGGCACTCAAGTCAATAACTTGTCAACATTTTAAATATACACACTATATAGAAAAACAATGCAACAGATAGAGAAAGAGAGAGAGAGAGATAGAAAAAGAATTAACAAATTAACACACTCAATTTTCGGATAATACTACGGGCTATTAGTCAGCTAATTGTAAAGTTCTTTAACACTCACAACGTTTTGAAATCGAATTTTGAATTTGTAAAATTGCGTTTTTAATTGAATTATGAAATTTATGTCTCCGTAAATACTTGCCAGACCAGAGAAACTAACTAAAATACAAAACGAAACAGAAGAAAGAAGAAAAAAAGTTAAACAAATGCATGCGCAACTCAATGAAAGACTTGTTTGTTGTCCTAGAGTCTTAGTATTCTTTAAAACCACAACGCAAAGATAAAAGTCATTACAGATACACAAACACACACACACATACACATATATATATTTATATATATAATGAACCCTTATATATATATAAATACTAGTTTATTATAAACCAATAAAAGGAAAATGAAACACTAAACAATTTGGTATTATGCAATATCATTTTATATTCGTATTGTATTCAAATTTGGGTTTGTTTGACTCGTTAGCATCAGTTTGATATTGACCGACAGCGTGGCGCATCATTCACACTCACACACACACACAGAACTTTCACTTTCACCAGACGTCAGACAAGTTGTAAGCTGCAGTCGCAGGCAAGCCTCCCATAGGCCTCGAGATCGAAGAGATTTCTAGATCGCAACTTGCAGTGAAAGTACTTGGAAAAGCTCTTAAGAGAATTGCGTCATATTAAATTTTATCAAAATACACTCTATTCTAAAGGAACCCCTAATGAAATACCTGCAAACACACCCAAAAATTTCGTACAGTGTCATTTAAAGCAACTCTTTCTTTACCTTTTGAATCTTTGGTGGTCGTCAAGCTGTTTTTTTTATTTTTAAGAGGCGGAACTACATGAGCTGCACTTTATTTAATGATGGCCAGGGGAGAGCGGCCAGAGCTGCGTGGCTCGACGAAGACGTCGTCGCATTTATTAATGAAATTAACGAAGAAAGTCATTGAAAATGTGGCAAAAGCGTGCGAAACCTCAAGCGAAGCGGAAGCTGCAGCAGAGATGAAAATCAAAATTTTTTTTATTTTATTTGACTTTTTTTGTGTGTTTTGTGAGGCATCAAAAATTTCAAAAACTCAACATAATATCAAAAAACATAAATCAATGCCCTTGGCTTGTCTGACGTCCAATTGACTGACTCACTGGAGGTGCAAATAGCAGAGGCAGAAGGGGGGGGGAGGCCGGAGAGGCAACCATACGGATTTGTGTACGCACGGTTTTACCCGCAGATGGCGCAGTTAAGCTAATTTGCCGGGGCGAAGGCTGTCACGCACTGGGTTAAGTGGGCTTTTTGCGACCCATTATGAGTGCTATGAATCAACAACACTAACAATCTTGGCCGAGAATCATCGTCAAGTACAACTGGAGCATGAATGAAACGAGCAAAGCACCCAAAAACTATTCAAACTTCAAATGAGTAAATGTAAATGAGTAAATGCCCGACGCGCCCGTTCGTTTGGTTTTTCTCGAACATGTTGCATCGAACATGGAGAGCCCAGCGATCCATCGTGTGTACCGCCAGCGACTACCTCTAGCGACTGTGGCACCGCAGCCGCAGCTCAAATGAGCATCGTCAGCCGTTGAAGTCGCACGCGAATTTTTCAAAAAAATTGAACCAACGCAAAATATTCGTAGTACGTAACGAGAGAGTTTTTTGAGTGCTTCGTGCTTCGTAGAAATCCAAAGTGAAAATTAAATTGAGCAAGTGTGTGTGTGCGTGTGTGTGTTTGTGTGCGCCCAGTGAAATTGTGAAAATTGCAAATTAAAATCCCCAGCACCAAACGAAAAAAAAGAAAAAACCAAAAAGAAAAACAAAAAATACTTGTGCACTTGGATTAAAGCACACACCCCATTGAAATATTTGAGAAGGGGCTTAATTTCACTTTTTATTGGATTAGCTGACTGCAATCTGAACAGGTTTGTTGAGCAATATGATCCCCCCGCCCCACTTATTTTATGTGACACACGTGAAGCTGTCAAAGCTGCAGCCAAATCTCATAACTCAAAGTTTTTTGATCCAAATCGGGGATTCAAGGCAACTTTTTGACATTTGACATCAACTTCACTGTATAAACTGTTTAAACTGTTGCCAGAGCTGTTCATGAGCATTATCAAGTTATTTTTATACAATATACTAGAAAGGTATACAAACTATTTCTGCTCAGCATCAAAATCAGAGTCGGTATTTCCATATTTGTCTGTATGAACGCCTATAACTCCAAAACAAAAAGAGCTAAGATCATTAAACTTGGTAACAACATTTCTCACTATTGCACGCAGATATTCTTCAGTTGAGCACCAGGCCACGCCCCCTACGCCTTACGTAAATCAATAAAAACTTAATTGCAAGCGTAGTTTTAATGATGGAATATTAGTTTTTGGTGTGTGAAGCAATCATCACAGTTCTAATGATTACTGCATTTTTCTAAATCTGAACGGTTAGTAAATGAAGAAGTTATTAAGGAAATCAATTTGGTGAAGGCACCAATTTACAAGCACGCCTGCAAGTATGCAATAAATAATGACCTGCGTTACATATATGAGAAATAATAATAATAAACCGTGTATAACAGTCCAACACACTCGACTGGAGCTTTCTCAGTTGTTCGAAATGTTTTTCAAACTGATCATTAATTTCTCTGGTTGATTATAAACTCGTTTCGCTTATTACCTAATCGGAGTACAATTATAAATCGAGTAGCGTTGACACTCTCAGACACATTGGATGCGCTGCCCCAAAATAACTAAGCTGAAAAACAAGCAACTTAACTGCACAGAGGCCCAGCGGACGAACCGTTAGACCCAGCGACCAAGCAAGTCCATTTCGCAAGCGACTGCACACGCAATAACAACTGTAGCAGAAAACTGTGCAAAAAAAAAAAGAAGAGAAACGAAACGAAAAGAAACCGAAATAGCCGAAAAACACAGTCGAAAGACATGAGTCAGCTTGAAGAAGAAGGCGCTAAATTGGAGCAGCTCAAAGCTGGAGAGATTTACTGAGGGGAGAGGCCAGGAAAATGGACGTCTGCACTGAGGTTCTTTTCTCCCTCAGACAGACTGGGCCTGTCAGCCCACGCATGTCAATGGATTGGTATCCGTGACATGGCTTGAATGAGTGTGACCTCATTTCACCATTCGTTAAACTTTACACTCTACTAACTGTCATACGCTAGCGGGGCAGGCCATGCATGGCAGCTAATGTGACAGGGTCAAGCCCTGCTCACAGGCGGCGCAGCAGAGGTACTTCTTTTCGGGCTTCATTCACAACAACAAATGCGCAGACAGCTTTGGGTTTTTTCGTCTTGTTGTTTTTGGCCATGGTGAAATCTGTTTGGCAAGGTTCAAGTTAAGTTTGCGGTACTTTGCCAAGTTTCGGCGTGAAATGTTTTCTGCTGTTTTCCCAGTGAAAAGCCGACTGGCTCTGACTGGCTCTGGCCTTGTTTGCAGAACCTTGCAATGGGTAAAACGAAAAATCCCAAAAAAAAAAACCTGAAAATAATTAAAATAAATAAAGAAGTGCCGCTTTTTTTTTGGCTTGTTTTTTGTCAGTTCCGTGTTTAGATTTTGATTGCTGGCAATGTTTGCTGTCGCCGTCGCCGTCGCTGTCTGCTGTTGTGCGTCACAAATTTTCACCCAAAACAAAAGACTTAGGCAACAAACTTCTGCAGCAAGTCTGCTGCTTCTTTCTTTCTGCCACTCTGTCTGCCTTTTCACTTTGGCAACGCAGGTATTATTAGCTGCGCGATCAGCTGTGTGCGCCCCGTCATAATTAGAGAAAATCACCGCAGGCTGTGTCATTAAAGCTGCTGCCGGCGCTGCTGTTGGCGTCGTTTTCAATGGACCGGAAAACGTACGAAAAAGTGAATTTCAACAGTGCTGGCAAAAATGTTGTGCATGCTCTGCACTTGGCGTTGGCTGCCGTTGCCGTTGCCAAAGTGAAAGCGCAGATTAATCACTCGCCTTTAACAACTACGGCAACAGTAACACGAAGAGCAGCAACAGCTGCTAAAAAATATGTTTACACCAGCTGACAAAACGTGAAAACCGCAAGCAGAGCAGTTCATGACCCACTCGACGTACCACTCCCCCTCCCCCACTCCCAATGTTGCATAAGGTTTATCTGGCTGTGTTCCCCGGCATTCTTTGGCGGCAGTAGAAACGTGCAGATAGTGAAAGTATTTTCTATGCATATTTTGAATTTGAATTTGAATTTCTCATGCCCGGTTTCGGTTCCATGGCTGCGTGTGACGTCAATCGTGACAAAGCGTTGTCGCTCGCACGCTGGCCACTCAGCATAGCTTACACATCTCCCATACACACAAACACACATACTCAAACACCCATATGCATACCTCTTACTGACTGTGAACTCTCTTTTGCAGCTGCCACGAAAAACAGGAAATCTTTTTTGGCAACTTTTTGAATGCTTTTACCTCAATATGGCCCACCAATGTGAACAACGCTGGCTAAAGCTGTTTTCATGCCGCCTGCCACTGCTGCTGCCGCTGCTGTTGCTGCTGTCGCTGTCTCTCTTGTTGCAAGTCGCCGAGGCAAAGCGCACATCGGGTGAGTATTTGGTGGAGCACTTTGATTGTCAGGATGAGGGCACGCACAAAACAGAGTGCAATGACTTACTGCACTGCATGAACACCCTGTAAGGAGGTGCTATAAAGGGGGGTAGGACAAACTGAATATACTATATATGTTAGTGTTTATATGCGGGATCAGTCTGACTAACGTACGTATCAGTAAATTTATGTTTTTATCGAGTTTCTAAATGCGCTGTATCTTATCTTCATCTTTAATTAGCTCTAGATTTTGATACTCTATGCACATTTATTATACGTTGAAAAAGGTTTTACAACTTGGTGCCTACAAAAAGTATATATATTCTTGATCAAAATCAACATTTATCTGTCAGTCAGTGCTATGTCTGTCTTTTGATATTTTAAATATTATTACGCACCCGATTTCCATAGAGTAGAAGGGTTTTACAACTTGGTGGCAACGAACAATATTTGCCAAAGGTAGAAGCAGGCTCTCTACGTCTATATATTCTTGATCAGCATCAACATCTGTCTATCTGTTTGATCGTATTAAAGCCTCTCAATCTGAGAGATTATAAGAGCTGGAGCAATCAAAATTTTGTAATGATATAGAGGGCTTTTTTTTTTCCCCCCCCAAAAAAACAACAAAAAAAAAAAAAAAAAAAAAATTTTTTTTTAAAAAAAAAAAAAAAAAAAAAAAAAAAAAAAAAAATAAAAAAAAAAAAAAAAAAAAAAAAAAAAAAAACCCAACAAAAAAATTTTTTTAATTTAAAAAAAAAAAAAAAAAAAAAAAAAAAAAAAAAAAAAAAAAAAAAAAAAAAAAAAAAAAAAAAAAAAAAAAAAAAAAAAAAAAAAAAAAAAAAAAAAAAAAAAAAAAAAAAAAAAAAAAAAAAAAAAAAAAAAAAAAAAAAAAAAAAAAAAAAAAAAAAAAAAAAAAAAAAAAAAAAAAAAAAAAAAAAATATATTATTATTTCACCCATTTCAAGATGGTTCTACAATATAATTCGACCCCTTACTTACTTGTCTTAATATCGCATACCCTTTAAATATCAAATATGTTGCTCAACATCAAAGTGAAGAACTGTCAGTCAGAAGTTATGTAAGGATAGTACAGGGCAGCTTTCAATCAGGTTTTACCTGAAAGGGTTCTCTTGCTCAATGTTCTACTTGCTGTTCTTTGTTCATGCTAAACTCCTTTCTTGTTTTTATTTTTCGGCAAGTCAATGAACTCTCCAACTTGTTGTTAGTATGTGGAGCAAATTGAGCGACTTTGCTCGCCAGTTGCCACATTCAGTTGCCACAGTTGGCTCATTAAAAGCCAATTGCAATTGCAAAATGTGCATGGGGGCAATTAGCGTGTGGAAATTCGTGTAGAACTCAGGCGCTAAATATAGCACGGCATCATTAAAAAGCGCTTAGCCGTCGAGCACGAACTTGAAAACCGTTACCAATACACACACACACACGCACACACAAACAGACACTCGCACACTGAGGCAAGGCAAAGAAACTTTGCCACCCAGTGTGTCAGTCGGTCAACTTCAGCTCGTCCGCTTCGGGGAGTGTTGTCTATTTGTCTTTGTTTTCGTTTTCGTTACGGCTTCGGCTTTAGGCCCACGGCAGACGAAAGACTTAGGCGACAAACTTGATTTCGCCAGGGCACACACACGCTTTGCCCAATTTGCCGTTGTTCTTGACGGTGTTGCTGTTCTTGTTGTTGTTCCTGGTGATTTCCATTTAATTGCTTATTGTTTTGAATTCACAAACGAAAGCGCTGCCATCGATCAGTCTAATCGAGTTGAATCTGGCAGAAATCACTCGAACTTTCCTTTCGTTTTGAGTGAAAACGTGCCAACAAAAATTAGCAACGTTTTGTATACAATAAATTACTCAAACTTTTAAAGTTGTTTATACAACATATGAGGAATGAACAGCTGCAAGAAAGTGTTTGAATTTATATTAACAACAAGTAACGATAGCTGCTATAAAGTACTAAGATACTGTAGCTCTCTTTCATGGATGAGCCTTGTAGTTCCCAACAGCAAATACTGTTTACCTCTTATGTCTTTATATGTATATATCTATCTAAATATATCTATATGTATGCCCTGCAATATCAATACCCAGCCCTAGATCTAGCAATATGTGACTAACGATCCACATTTAATGTTGATGTTGATTTCCGCATGTTACTGCTTTTATGCAATTGGTTAAGCCCCTCAACCATTCGATGGGGTCAACAATTGTCCACAGTGCAGTCCAATCAGTCTATCAGTCAGTCAGTCAATCAGTCAGCCAATCGCGTTGCATGGCGAATGCATTACGTGGTTTCCCTCTGCCTCCACGTCCGAAAACAATGTACAAAGCGCAACGAGCGCGTCGCGGACTTTACGAAACCCCAAAAAAATCAGCGTTGCGTGTAGTCAAAGATGGGGTAAGCAGGGGGAGGCTAGGCTGAGGGAGGGTTTATAGAGGGCTGTAGTTAGTTGGGTTAGGATGATGCATCAGTTACATAAGCGATGAGAAATAGACAATGAGACTGTCTTATGTTGGCCGGAAAACAAGGCAGAATACACACGCACATATACACACACGTAAATGCACACTCACACACACATAGACACAACAGACGCAAGTACTATGGCGTTAATGGTTCCAAGAGCCATATGGGCAAATTGCGCATACGACGCTTTGGCCGCGCAATGCGCATTATTCGCATACAAAAGCGCTCAATGTTGGCCCTGAGCACAGCCTTAACAACAGCAACAACAACAAGCGAGATAACAACAATTGCAAATGCCGTAGGCAACTAACATTTGTATACCATTTTTAAATTTGTTGCTGCCTCTTTGTGCTTTTTGTTGCTGTTGTTGTTGTTTCTTTCATATCGATCGCGACACGTTCGAGCAAAAGTGAAACTGACGACGCTGCTGGGTTTTTCTGCAATTTGTTTGCTTTTTAAGTATGTTATACCCTGTAGGTGGAGCGAAAGGGTGGGGTATATTGGTTCAGTCAGAATAATGCAAGATTTTTGGGACTGTCGAAGAACTTCTTCCCTTGCAGGTTGTCACTTGAGTATGCTCTGATTGTGCCTAGAGTAGCTTATAGTCACATATACCCGCTGACTTGTTACCTATGCTGTGGTTGAATAACACGAATGTATGTCAACTCTTTCCCGCCAGGCAACCTGACCGCTTGCCAACATCTGCGACGTGCGGAATCACGTCGCGCCAAGGCGCTGCAGCCATTGAGTGGCGGACTGGCCGCATCTGTGCGCATACCACGTTGCCGCAAGGGCGGTGAATTCGAGCGGGTGCAGTGCAGCAACGAACGTGCTGGCGAGGATTGCTGGTGCATCGATGAGTATGGCGTCGAGCTGCCCGGCACGCGCAATGCCACCAGAGCCGGCGTAGTCTGCAAGGAACCCGAACATTGCGCCGCCTCAGCCTGCCGCATGTTCTGTCCCTCGGGATTTGCGCGCGACGCACAGACGGGCTGCACTGTCTGTCGCTGTCGTGACCCCTGCGATGGACTGGACTGCCCCAATGGACAGACATGCCAGCTGCAGGAGGTGCAGTGCAAGTCGGAGCCGTGTCCCCCGCTGCCCACGTGCAAGAAATCCCGTTCGCTGGCCAACTACTGCCCCGCTGGCCTGCCACTGGCCATCGAGGGCAGCGTGCGTCCCTTTCTGTGCGGCCTGGACGCTGGCAAGCCACAGTGCCCGCCCCTGTATCAATGCGCCGTAGATGCGGGCAACGATTACGGCGTCTGCTGTCCCAGCACACTGACCTTCCACAAGCCCGGCATCTGCCCGGCGCCCGAGCAGGCACAGTACACTCAGCGCACCGGTTACATGTGCGGTGCACCCTGCAGCCACGATCTGGAGTGCCGCAACATGGAGAAGTGCTGCTTCACCAAGGGCTGCCAGTTCAATTGCCAACAGCCGAGCAATGTCACGGGCTGCCATCAGGCCAAGGCGCTGGCCGATCTGTTGGCCATCAATGAGCGCGAGGGACGCGGTTATGTGCCCGATTGCACGGGACCCGGTGGACAATATGCGCCCAGGCAGTGCTCGAGGAATGGTCTGGTCTGCTGGTGTGTGGATCCGCGTACGGGGCACAAGATCAAGGAGACCATGGGCGCAGCGAACAATGTCAATTGCGATGGCTGGGAGAACATGATCAGTCGCTCGTATGCGCGCAGCGTCCAGATGGAGCAATGCGACACGAACATCTGCGCCGCCGTCTGTGAATACGGATTCAAGGTGAGTAGGAGAACGGTGAAGTGTAGAAGGATATCGATATCAATAGATCGATAGAATACTTACTTTAAATAACATTTGTAATATTTATATCGCTTATATCGATATATCATCGATTGTTATTATTCTCTTATTTGTTTCCTCTCTCTCTCTTGTTCTTTTTCTCCCTCTCAGAACGATCACAATGGCTGCCCCACTTGCGAGTGCTCCGAGCCATGTGAAGGATTCAAATGCGCCATAGGATCGCACTGTGAGGTTGCCAGCGATCCGCTTTGCGAATCGGGCTCCTCACTGTGTGCCTCGTGGCCCGTCTGCAAACCGGATCTAGCTTACTCCAATCCCTGCGATGTCGGCACGCCTCTCTCGGACACAGTAAGCGGCGAGGTGATGTATTGCTTCGAGGAGGACTCACGACAGGCACGCAGCTTTCAGGCAACCGCTTTCTTTGAACCGGAGACGGAGGCAGTGTCCAAGCAGGGTCGCTCCATGAGCAACCGTATCATGTGCCCAGAGAAGTACAAGTGCACTAAGCTTCATCGCGAGCCAGAGAGTGTATGCTGCCCCTTGCCCGCCGAACCAATTGCAGTTGCTAGCGAGGATCAGCAGACGACACGTCAACAGACCAGTAAGCAAGACTACTCCTCTTAAACCTCCTGCTCCCTTTTCTTTTTTTACATCTCCTTTATCTTCTTCTTGCTCCTCATACCTGCAACCTCCAACCTCTGACCTCCTAACCTCCTACCTACTACCTCCAACTTCCTACCTCTAACCGCTTACCCCCAACCTTTTGCCTCCAACCACCTACCTCCTACCTCCTACCTCCTACCTCCTACCTCCTACCTCCTACCTCCTACCTCCTACCTCCTACCTCCTACCTACTACCTCCAACTTCCTACCTCTAACCGCTTACCCCCAACCTTTTACCCCCAACCTTTTACCTCCAACCTCCTACCTACTACCTCCAACTTCCTACCTGTAACCGTTTACCCCCAACCTTTTGCCTCCAACCACATACCTCCTACCTCCACCTCCTACCTCCTACCTCCTACCTCCTACCTCCTACCTCCTACCTCCTACCTCCTACCTCCTACCTCCTACCTCCTACCTCCTACCTCCTACCTCCAACCTCTTACCTACTACCTCCAACTTCCTACCACTAACCGTTTACCCCCAACCTTTTGCCTCCAAACACCTACCTCCTACCTCCTACCTCCTAACATCCTAACATCCTAACCTCCTAACCTCCTAACCTCCTACCTACTACCTCCAACTTCCTACCTCTAACCTTTTACCTCTAACCGCTTACCCCCAACCTATTACCCCCAACCTTTTACCTCCAACCTCCTACCTCCAACCTCTTACCACCTATTTATACTACAACTTCTTCTCTCTTCCCCCCTTAGTGTGCGAATACCTGCGCGATTTCTCGGAGCGCATGGAGGGTACCGAGGAAGGCATGCAGTTGGCCATGCCGGCGCCGCGCTGCACCGACGAGGGCGACTATGCTGGCAGGCAGTGTGAGCTGCGCAAGATACGTGTGACACGCGCGGAACAGCGCAAGATTCTGGAGGAGAATACCATACGACGCATGCGGATGTTGCTGCAACGCAGTCGGCGCGACACAGAACGCCTCAAACTCTACCGCGTGGATGATGCTGCGCTCAAGGTGCACCTGTCTGCGGGACCCGCTCCCATGGCTCCGGCAATGGGACGCAGTGCCAAGGTCATCGACATGGGAGCCGAGGTGCGACAACAGAGTCTGGGACAACTGTTCGAGACGGAGTACAAGAAGGTGGCATCGGCTGCACCAACCAAACGAACCACTGGAAGCGAAGATCTGGACGATCTGGTGGACATGGAGGTGGAACAATGCTGGTGCGTCGATAGCTTTGGCACTGAGATTCCCCAGTCGCGTGGCTACAATGTCAGCGACCAGAGCTGCCAGCAGCTGCGCGAGGAACTGGACTGTTTGGATCTCACCTGTCGCATGGGTTGCGAATATGGCTTCTCATTGGATCCCCACACCCGCTGTCCCGCCTGCCAGTGCCGTGATCCCTGCGACGGCGTGACCTGTGGCCAGGGAAAGGAATGTCGCATTGTCGACGTCAGCTGCGAGGGGAGAATATTGTCCCCCGGTGCCGGCATGCTTGCCCCGGAAGCCGGGCCAGTGCCCATACCTGGTGCCGCCGGGTCCCACAGATAACTTGGACGCCAACATCTGCGCCTACGAATGCCGCACAGATGCCCATTGCGAGGGCACGCGACGCTGCTGCTCCAATGGCTGTGGCACGCAGTGCGTGGAGCCGCAGCTGAAGACCGCCTGCCAGCATCTGCAGAGCATCCAACTGCATCAGAGCTCTGAGCTGGGCATACCAGCCCGACAGATGACGGTGGCGCAGTGCGACGTGGAGACGGGCCGCTGGGAGCAGGTGCAATGCTCACCCGATGGCCATTGTTGGTGTGTGGATGCACAGGGTCAGCAGCTGGCGGGCACCAGGGTGCGAGCACCGGCAGTGCCTGTGTGTCAGGCAAACTCCAGCTATGCCTGCGCCAAGCGCAGCTGTGACAATGTTGTCTGCGAAAGTGGCTACCAGGTGGATGCCAATGGTTGCCCCACTTGCGAGTGCCGCAACTTCTGCGATGAGGTTAGCTGCGCCAGCGACGAGGAGTGTCAATTGATCAGTGTGGAATGTGTGGACACGCCATGCCCCAAAATGCCCATCTGTGTGCCACGACGTGCGAGTGTCTGTGCCGAGGGTAATCCCCTGCAGCAGGGTGATCTCGACGTCAGCTGCGGTCCACACAACGAGCACGAGGCCTGCCCCACAACGCACACCTGCCAACTCAATCCGGTGAGCAATCGCGGCGTCTGCTGTTCCAAGACACGCGACGTCTGCTTCGAGTCCATGGACAATGTGTGCCTGGCCAGCGTCTCATACGGTGCACAATCACACACGCTACCGCTTCAGTCCCAAGGCCAACAAGTGCCTGGCTGTCCAGATCGATGCCGATGCCGCTGCCTGCCAGACCAAGAATCTCTTCCACAACGAACTGGCCTGCAACTCAGTGTGTCCAGGTGAGCAGCAGCAGCATCGCTAGCTACTCCAGCAACTCCTCTTTAACTCCCTTTTTTTTTCTCCCTGCAGTGCTCACTCCATGCGAACGACTGAAGCTGAAGAACAGCTTGGCTGCACAGCGCACTGGACACTCCTCGGTGTGGTTCCAACCGCGCTGCGATCCCATCACCGGTCACTGGAGTCCCGTGCAGTGTCTGGGCAAGCAACCGGCACAGAATACACTCCCTCACAGCACAGAGATCGTGAGTCGCGCCTTCCAGGCCACACCGAGCAGCAGCCCCTCCGAGGAGCTGCCGCCCAGTCCGTATGGCGTCTGCTGGTGTGCCGATCGCAAGGGTGCTCCCCTCAAGGGCACCTTGACGCGCGACATCGAACCCATCTGCAATAGCCGCCAGGCGCGCAATCGCAAGAGCTACGACCTGAGCGATCCACTGATGGAACAACTAATTGAACAACTCACCCAACTGAATGACATCGACAATGAGCAACTGGATCTGGATGAAGTGGAACAGAGATTGGGGCCACAGCCAACGGCAGCGAGTGTCGCTCAGGCTGTCACCGAGCGGGTCATGGAGTTGGCCAACTCGCTGCTGGACTCACAATTCTCCGTCACCGACTCGTCTGCTCCTCTACAGCCATTGCAATGGAACACGACACGCTGTCGTGCACTCGCCCAGACCGCCACATTCCCCGTCAGCTGCGACGAGATCACCGGCGCCTTCCGTCCACTGCAGTGCAACGGACGCAGCTGTTGGTGTGTCGATGCCGCCGGCAATCAGCTGCAATCCTCACATGTCTTTGGCGTTGGAGATCGCCACTGTGATCCGGTGCCCATCGAGGCAGTATCCATCGAGCTGCACATGAGCAACAGCAGCAGTGGCAGCAGTGTGCGCAATGTCTACGATTCCATACGCCGTGAATTGCAGCAACTACTCGGCGATGCGGTCGTCGAGAATCTTCGTGTGCAAGAGAACTTTGATGGCTCCGTCATTGTGCGCTTCGAGCTGCACAACGACGACAAGGTGGACATGGCATTTGGCATTGAATCAGCCATCACTGCTGGCAACTTTCAACTTGTTGCCGGACACTTCCGTCCTGATTTGACCCGCTCGCACTTTGTCTATCGCACTGCATTGCCAACATTAGCGCAGGCTGCGACCAGAGCGCCAGATGAGTCCGTTCAACTGGCCATGTTCGTGATGGCCAGTTGCTCGGCATTCCTGGTCAGCATTTTTGTGGTCTATGTGATGCTTAAACGTGGCTGGCACAAGACACTGCACAACAAGTCACCCTATCTGGACTACAGCAAGGGCACAGGCGATGCCGGAGGAGGAGCTGGTGCTGCCGAGAAGCCTGTCGATTTTTCACTGCCCATTTTTGTGCTGGACGAGGCGCAACCGGAGAGTATTAAGCGGGTGAAGGCGTAGAGTGGGGTGGATTGGTGTGCCGTGCAGTTGTTGTTGTTAAGTCCTAAGTTATAGAAATGAATTTGTAAATAAATTTCAAAGAATGAAGATCGATTTATACAACTATGAACAAAATAATAGGAGTGATCCGTAATTTATATAAAAAAAAGAAAATAAGCAGACATATGGAAAAACACTCCTTTTATATTGTTTATAGTTGTACATATAATAATAATAATTACCTTGTAGTTCCGTAAGACGACTAATTTATGAATAAAGCTTTAAAAACGAAACGATGTCAGCAAACAGTTTTGATTTTTAATATTCAATAATAATACAATCATTAGTATTAATATAGTACCTGGTACATTCATTAATAACATTCATAAATTTTGGCTTCGATTCTCGGGAGTTCAAGAATAGAGAGACAGGGTTACCAGATCTGTATAGGCATAGGTAGTATATGGTATATGGTATAATGGTATGTTATGTATATTGTAGACTATATACTAACACGGCGCCGGGTCTTCAAAAGGCTGCCCGCTGGCGTACCGTAAATATCTCGAGAGAAAAACTCAATTCAAATAATAATCTTTATAAATATTTATGTATATAAAATATATATATATATAATATGTATATATATAGTATGAAATATGTAAGTTCTTTAGTGTGTGGCATTTCAGAGTTTGCAGTAGAAAAATGCAATACTTATAAAGTTACGATTGGAAAGGTTTCTTTGATTTTTGCAAATGCATATCGGCTATATATATAGTAGATATAGATGAGTGAGTTAGTGAGTATGTTTTGAAAGTATTTTCGAGTTCGAAGAAGGAGCAAAATATTTTACGATAACTATTCAGCTATTTGGACTATTTCTCTTGTTATTCTTTTTCTTTAGTTTTGGACTTAAGCTAGTTATATAATCATCGTACATGTTTGTGCTTGCATGCAATTAAAACATTAATATCGGTTGTGTTTGTGTACGGGTGTGTGTAGGGAACATTTAAGCATGCTAGAAAACTGTTCTTCGAATATCATATTGTTTAACTGTGTCTACTAAACTGATCG
Organism: Zaprionus indianus; assembly: GCA_018904595.1. Taxonomy (NCBI): domain Eukaryota; kingdom Metazoa; phylum Arthropoda; class Insecta; order Diptera; family Drosophilidae; genus Zaprionus; species Zaprionus indianus. The sequence continues at coordinate 10,301,793 of JAEIHA010000320.1, forward strand.
ATACCTTTGATATACAGAGCTGCAGAGCTAACGATAGTTCTTTGCGATAGTACTGTCGATAGTTGCACAGCTCTGTGCATAACTATGCAATCGATGAGTACGTTAATTGTTAAACTATTATCAAAATAATAAAAGTGATTTGCGCTATGGCTTCTCAACATTTTCTGTAGGTAGATTTTGTTTTTTGGGATGAAATGTTTCACTTACGCACTTTTATTATTTTGATAATAGTCGTATATCTATATATAATATATATATTTGTATATTTGTATAGAGAATGTGTTGCAGTGTTATCGACTGAGTGAGAGAACAATTTGAAAAGCAGCGGGAATGTTTCTCAGCTTCCGCTCTAGATTGAGTTAAAAGTTTCTCGATTATAATGGTAAAATTTAGGAACATAGAAGAAATAAGGTAAAGCCTTTTTTTCCAATTTAAAATTGAGCATTTTTGTGTGTATATAATAAAATAGATGTATACAGAAACTCAAGGAAGAAACTCATTTGAAACTACTCCTCAAATTGAGCTCCCATTTAGCAGCTCGACAACACTTTGCGCTATGAAGAAATGCAGCATCAAAATGGAAGAACGATGCGCAAAAAAGATGACCCGAAGATGGGTGAAATTATTATGGAGAATTTTTGGTTACTTCTTTTGTTAGATGCCTATAAAACTAAAGTTCATGTATATAATCCTTATAAACAAATGCAGCCAGTTAATGAACCAAAAGTGGCCCCATTTGTGGCTTGCCAAAATGGCCCAAAATGTACGTATAAATAAATGATAAATTGGTAGCAGCAGCAGCAGAGCCTCCTGTGGATGTGGACGTCTATTTGCCAGCACCACTGCCAGATCCAGCTGCGCCTCCTCCTCCTCCGCCTCTGCCAGCATTGTTGTTGTTGTTGTTGTTGTTATTTCGGGCATTTCGAAATGGTATCGATGCACGCTGATCTTCCATGCGTCCACTCTGCACTTTCATAATGAGCGAGAAGAAGTCCTCATCAGGCACTGTGGTGCCACGTCCACCCTGGCCACGTCCTCCGCCAGCACCACCCGCCGCTGCAACAGCTTCGGGTGCCTGCAATTGTGGTGCCTCAGCATCCATGGTAACATTGGGACGCGGCAGCTCCGAACGTTGTTCTTCCAGTCTCGAGCCCTGGCAACGCATCAGCATGTCCAGGAAGGCATCATCTGGTTGCTGTGTGGTTGTGGCACTTCTGGCCAACGGCGGATGACCAATCGACGGTGGCATGGCAGACGATGGAGACTTGAGACCCGGCAAATTGGTGGGATCCACAAACAATGAATTCTGCTGCACCAGCGGCTTGCGTGTGGCACCAGTTGCCGCACCCACTCCTGCAGCGCCGCTGACAACTCCGCCAGCACTGTTTAGCTTAATCGAGCAACGTTGGTCATCCATGCGCTTGGACTGTGATCGCGAGAGCATCTCGAAGAAATCGTCCTCTTTGGCTTTTGTGTTGGCAGCCGAGGCCGCCTTGTTCTTTTCCTCCTGCATGCGCTTGCCATCTGGCGTGATCTTGATCAGATCCAGTTGTTCCATGCTCTGGCGGCGCACGCGTACCTAGAGAGGAATGGAGCATTAGCTGAGAATGATGCTGCATATGCGCCATTGGCTTACCATGCGTCCCTGTGAGTTCTCGGAGCCATCGGACTGATGGCCACTGGCCGAGTGATCCGAGGCACTTGAGCGCTCCTCCTCCGGTGTGGGTGTATGCTCCGCCTCGGGCATACCGAGCAGCTTGCGCAAATCGGATATATTCACACGTGCTGTGCTCTCGCCGACAGGATCGTGCAGTTCCTTGGCCAGCTGCAGATGGGATTCGGCAAATTGCAAAGCCTTCTCGTTGTTCCCGATCGCCGAGTGGGCATTGCCCAGTGACCAGCAGGCACGTGCCTCGCCAATTCTATCCCCGAGCTCCTGGGCAATAGCCAGATGTCGATGATGGTACTCGATGGCCGTAGCGAACTCATGCAACAGTGTGTAGGTGTTGCCCAGGCTGTAGCACGATTGTGCCTCCACCTCACGTTCGCCCAGCTCTATGGCCAGGGCCAGGGTGCGCTTGTAGTGATCCGCGGCATCCTCGAACTGACCCAGAAAGATGTGTGAGTTACCCAGATTGCTGTTGGCGCGTCGTTCCGCCGCCCGATCTCCGAATTCTCGAGCAATGCGCAAACGTTCCTGATGGTGCTCAATGGCAGACTGCCGAAGGGGGAATACAGTCAGTTACCTTACTCATTGGATTAAGTACGGGGACACTTACCTGAAAGTCACCCAGCAGATAGTAGGTGTTGCCCAGATTGCCACAGGCGCGTCCCTGTGCTCCCCGATCGCCCAAGTCGCGCATTAGCTGTAGATTCTCCTGATAAAAGTCCACAGCCTTGGCCAGCGCCTCTTTGACATCGTCACCGAACTTGCCCGGATTACGTTGGCCCAAATGCTTGCCCTTGGCGTGGTATACGTTTCCCAAGATTATAGAGTGCTCGACCCTCGGACAGTCGATCGCCCAGTTGACGTGCCAGCGTCAGATGACGATCACAACAGATTGCCGCCTCGTCAAATCGTCCCATCACCTTCAGCGTGTTGCCCAGATTACCCGACGATTTGGCCTCGCCCAGTTTGTCGTTCATGGATTTGGCCAGCGTCAGATCGTGCTTGTGGTACTGCATGGCCTTGGCATAGTCGCCGAGATAGAAATAGGCGTTGCCCAGTTGCGAATATATCGCCGATAGGGTGCGCAGATCGTCGGTGCCCGCCTGAATGGCCGCCTGGAAAAAGGCAACGCCCGCCCGACAATCACCCGCCTTGCAGAGACGCTCACCTTCCAGTGCCAGCTCCAGGCACATGCTGGAACCACCATCGCCGTTCTGATGCGAATTGGCGTCCTGGCCGCCGCCAATGCCCATGGTGGACACATTTTCCGCTGATGCGGACAACGAAGACATGACTTTGTTTTTGTTGCTTGTTTTTTTGTTGTTCGCTTGGCTTTTGTTGCGCTAGAAAACTACTTTCCACTGGCCTCACGCACGCTAGATTTCACTGCGACCAGCACACACACGCACGCAGAGATTGTTTGCCTCCGATATTTGGTTGTTGCTTTGGGCAAATATACTATAATTAACAGCGAATTCTTTTTTTACCGTTTAACAAATCAATTGGGTTTCGTTAATTTCATTCTGAATCACTTTAGTTGTCGATTTATCGTCATCGGACGATAGCAATGCTAGGGAATTGCAGTGCGTAGTTGCCAGACTGTTGGAAAAAGATCCGTGTCGTTTATCTTAGTGTCAAATAAAATTTAATAAATGTTACTAATTTGACAAAAGATCTGCTACATAAATTGCATATTTTTAATTTACAACTTATACATGTAGTTGCGTTCCAAAAGTGTAATGTTTGTGCAAGCGTTTCGCAACACTGTTTGCAAGACTGAACGTATTGCGACCCCTTTAAAGATGGCGTCACTTTCTACTGTGTCTGTGTGAACGATTCAAGTAGCCGCTTAACAAAATTAAAGTTTTTTGGCAAATAATATAATCACCGGCTGCACTAAATAGTTGCAAAGTGTAAATAAATGTGCCAGGAATGATTTGCAATTGAAATTGTAACAGGTGTGTGCGCCAATTGCAGTGCAAATAACGAACAAAAACCAAACGCACTGTGAAAAAATGCGAATGTCGTCGTCGTCGTCGCTGTCGTCGCCGCTTTGAGTGTACGTGCGCCGCGTTTTGCATGGCAGCTGCGCTGTTACCTATACCACAGCAGCAATTAAAGGTGTGAATTTGTTACTAATTTATTCATGTGCTCTAACATACGTAAATTGATGCTGCTCTAAAGATTTTGCATCTTGCAACTTGCATTGTCAGGAATGTGCTAAATTATATAAAACAAAAAAAGTAAAATAATAGTGGCCTGTGTTAAAATTCTGCGAGTGGGAGCCGTAGCAGCACTAAAAAGAGCAAGATAGAGAGAGAGAGAGAAAGAGAGTAATTGAGAGTACGCGCAATAGCACACACAAACACACTCATATAAAACGGTACGGGAGAGCGGAAAACAATCATTTGTGGTGAGTGGTGAGTGTTGTTGTTCTTGTTGTTGTTGGCAGGATGGTATTTAAACATTTTAATTATCGCCCATCAGGCCGGCGCAACTATAACTATTTATTGCAAACAATGTTTAATTGATTTATAATTCGAAAGCAAACAATTAAATTGCTCCTATACAGGCGGGGGCTGATTTTGTTGTTGTTGTTTTTGGTCTGGTTTCAATGAAAGAAGAAAATTGTGTTCTATACATATAAATATGTATTTTCCCTTTTTGAAACTCACCACACCCCATACTGGTGAGCACCTTGGGGCTCGCTCAGCACTTCACCGTATGTGTGTGTGTGTGTATCTGTATCTCTGTGTTTGCGTGTGTGTGTGTGTGTGTGTGTGCGTGTGCGTGTCGGTGTTAGTGATTCACAAAAGCAACAACCCCAACAAATTATCTCTACTACACATTTTTGCCACTTTTACTATACCCCAACAACAAGAACGCAGTGCTTCCGCTTCTTGCTCCACCTCCACCTGTCGCCAAACGCAAAACGGTGTTGCCGTATAGTTTAAAAAATACTAAAAATAAGTAATAAAAAAATACGTAGCAGCCGCTTTTTTAAATCTCTGTATGTTTTTCCTTCGTTCTTCGTTTCTTGGGTCTTTGCTTTGGTCCCCACTTCGTCGTGCACTGTCAATATCGCGAGCTTTGGAGGGACTCACTGACACATACGCACACTGGCACACACACACACGCACATACTCTCACAAATACACAGCAGCAGAGAGCGCCAACCGAAAAAAAAATCGGCTTTCTTTGTGCCGCAGAAGCAGCAGCAGCAGAGCAGCGCAGCTATGTCGCGTCGTCGTTTTAGTTGCCGTACGTCGCTGTCGTCGTCGGTTGGGTGCAAGAGAAATACAAGAGAGAGAATATACGAAAATCACAAAAAAGCAGCAGCTAAAAAACCATTAAAAATCTCTGCAATATCGTTGTCGTTATCGTCGTCGGGTTAAAGATATTTTGCAAAATCATATCTGCAATTAATTAACGACTCCGCTTTCAAGTGCGCAATAAATGTTAAGTGTAAATAAATAAGTGCAAATGTATGTATGTGTGTGTACATAATTACAACTATACACTCATACACACACACACAGTGCTACCTACTACACTACTACTCATGTGTGAATGTATGTATGTATATGTACGTACACCGGGCCCGGCAGTCGTTGCTGCTGCTGCTGCTACTGCTGCTGGCTACAATTGAATTTCGTTTGTGCTTTTATATTTTTTATTTTTCAAAGTATATTATTTTTAGAATATCGATTTTGTTGGCTGCCCGCAGCCTGAGCAGAGTCAGGGCAACAGAGTAGTCAGCATTAGCAGCAGAAACCGCACACACATACGCACACTACTCTGTGTCTGTGTGTGTGAGTCTGCGTGTGTGTGTGCCTGAGCTTATTTCATGTGTGTGTGTGTGTGAGTGTGTCGTCAGAGGCAATAAAGAATGTGTTAAGAATATAAGCATAACTCATATAGAGTAGACAAAATGTTACCTAACTGTGCCGTGCAAAATAAAAGAAGAACAAACAAAAGAAGACAAACCAAAAAATAAAAAACGAAATTAAAGTGTCTCTTAGTCTCTCTCTGTAATTACTCTGCGATCAAAACAGCTGCTCCGCTCCTTCTGCTTAGAGTTGAGCTCTCTCATCTACACACACACACACACACTCTCTCTCTCTCTCTCTCTCCCTGTGTCTCTTCTCTTACTGCTGTCAATGCTGCGCAAGCACACGTCGTCATTCTTATTGGCGTTTTCTTTTATTTGATTCTTATATTTCACCTACATTATTACCATATACACACACACACACACATACACTAGAATGCGGACAGACACATGAGTACCACACACACACACACACACACATACGAATGTGCGCTCACAATTTACTGCTGTGTTTTGCTTTTCGCCTCTTTCCTTTAGCATCGCATTCGTTTTAACAAGATCTTTGCGACGACTGCCCTACGCCCACCCGTCGTCGCCGCCGTCGTCACGTCTCTGCCCACGTCGCAGTCGCCGCTGTTGTCGTCTGTAGTAGTTGTTGTTGTTGTTATTGTTATTATTGTTATTGTAGTTATTCCCTTGATGCAAAATTGCAAATTTGAATATAGCTTGGAAAGTATTATATTTTGTAAATAATTTAAGTCCGTTAGAAACATCACAATAATTTATTCATAATCATTCATTTATCTACAATATGTCTTAGGTTTGAGTGCTTATTAATTAAGAAAAAGATTTGATAGAAAACTGAATCTAGATAAAAAACTGTGAACAAAATGAAAAGGCAAAGGAAAATCGCGTGTTGATCAACAATTTTATTGAAGTTGGCAATCAAGAGGTATAAGAAAATACCATTAAAATGAGATATATAATTCATATCATCCACCTACATATAAATTGTGAACGGAAGTTGCCGCCTTGTAACCACCTGCCCACAGAAGGCGCTGGCGGCTGCCATTTTTGGACCGTTTTGTTCTATTTCCGTTTCGTTTGAATTCCAATTGGACTCTCAGATACGTCAGACAACAAAGAACGGGTTCTAATTGATTGAGTGACGAACCTGCTCGCCCAATTAACAAGTTTCGATTGAGCAGTTACTCGCAAAACGGCTGGCGTTGCCAGACTCGCAGCGAAATTAACACAATTGTGTGAACTGCTTCTGCTATATATACGTGAATATTATTATAATATGCACACATACTTCATACATAATTTACATATGTAGGTACACACACACATGTATACGCAATACAAGCGCATATATCACACATAAGGGGCATCGAAATACGCGCATGAATGTAACTTGGAGGAGGCTTTGCGTCGTCATCTTCCCTTCTCTTTCCCTGTCTCTCTTTCTCCTTCTCTGTCGCTCTTTCTCGCCTCTGACAGGTGACAAGGCCACGTTTAGTTATCAAATATTTGCTTAACAAGCAACAGCAATTTATCGATGTCTCTACAACGTTTTATTATAATAAATAATAATTTATAATAGCTTAGACTACTATTTGCTTCATCACTGAGAGCGCAGCAATAAAATCAACAACAACAAAAATAACAATAACAACATCTCAATTTGTCGTAACATTGAACGTGACTTCTGCTCTCTTGGCGCTAACATTAACAACTGCAATACATTTTATTTTTGTTTTTGGGTTGCCTTTGCGCAATCGTTTATATGTGTTTTTTTTTTATTTTGCAAATTTTCCATTTGTTAATATTGCTTATTTCTGTGCTATCGATTGTTTCATCTAGTTGATTCGCATTTGTATTGGATTTAACTGGAAATGATTTCGAACGAGTGTCTCTCTCGGCTCAAATCGTATCAGTAATGATTTGGTAATCGTTTCATAGATGAATAGAACAGCTAATATTTTATAACAATATTCATTTCAACAGTGTATCGATACTAATAAGTCTAACGCAATATTCCTTATAAATTGAAGTAGTGCCTAATTGAGATCTAGCAATTTATAGCCAAGATTCTGTAAACATTCCTTGGTTATTTGATGAAAGATTGTTGCAATTATCAATCAGTATTTGATAAATTCATCTAGTTTACTTCTGTTTATATTAAATCAATAGACTCAAATGAAATAACTTCTGCTCTTTAATGGCACTGTTAGATGTTCAAATCATTTTATATAAAATAAAAAATATTGCCATTATGTACCTATGAATATTTTTCTCTAATTAATTCGTTTTTATATTTGAATCAACTGAAAATGTTCCTCTAACTCTCTCGACTCAAATAGTATCACTAATAGGCAATCTTTAGGCTACTTTAACGGCACTCTGGTTTCTCTTCAAACGGATACCAAAGTGTAGGCCTCAAAAATGTCATAAAGAGCCGTCGGTCGCCTCGAGTTGCTCCACTTTTTACAACAATTTCTGGCGTTCTGATGAAGCTCTAATTATCATCAAATTACCGAACGACCTGCTTTTTTTTTCTTGTAATCTGTTCACCTGAGCGTTGCACTCTGTGCTGCTCTTCGTTTTTATCGTGGTTGTTGTTGATGTTGCTGCTTTTATAGTTACTGTTACTGTGGCTGCAGCCTTAAACTTTTGCCCGACTGCAGTTAAAGAGCGTGCTAAAAGTCAATTTGCCCGTCTCCATATTATTCATACATGTCTGCTATGTGTTACTACATGTGTATAGTATCTTTCCTATGTTTCTTAATTTACATACATACAAACACACAAAGAACACACACTACTTGTATTATCTTCAATGATTTGCTCTACCGCCTGGCATAACTTCTTAATGACACCCCCTGCCTATTGTGGTTATAAAACTGCCGAGAAACAGTTGTACTCACTTCTCGTGCGTGCGTGTGTGTGTGTGTTGACATTACTGACCTCAGTTTTATATATATGTGTGTGTATACCCTACATTTAGGGCGTGTCTGTCCGGTAGTAAACTAACTAAACGAATTGTTAATTGTCATTTCAACAATCTGTCAGTAAACTGTGAAAGCTTTATTTTGTAATCTATATATAAACTTTGAATAGTTAAAAAGAAAACAATAGACAATAATGTCGATACTAAACTTTTGTAGTATATACCGAATCGAGCGAGTTTGCAAACCGGTGAAAAAGTGAATCCATTCAATTATCTTGCATATTTGTCTTATTGACGAATGCCTTATAAAATACGAGTTTCACGTTCGGTTAAGAGCAGCTTAAGTAAGTCTGTTATGCGCATAAATAAACGAATATATTATAATCGTATACACATTGTGTATGTGTATATATATCTTCTCCGATAACTGGCGCGTGTAAAAAAGCATGCAAATTTTCGATGGGATTTTGTTTCTCTCTTATTTCTCTGATGGATTGTTAGTTTTCTGTTATTGTTGTCGTTGTTTTTTAGCTTAAACTGCAGCTCGTTATTCAGCACTTGTTTTTGTTGTTGTACCTGTCAGTGCGCGCCCCCCTCGTAAAAAAGCAACTCCCTAATTTTGTAGACGACCCAATTGACGGCGCAGCAGCCTCGTCTACTGTTGTTGTTGATGTTGTTGTTGTTATGTTTACATTCATTGGGTTTGCCTCTTTCATTTAACATTGTTGTTGTCGGTGCTGCAGTTTTTTTGTTGATGATGTTGTGCTCGTAGAACTTGCGCTCGTTTTAAAAATATATGTATATAGTATATATATTCGTATGTATGCTTTCACGTATATATAGCTTAGCGCAGATACATATTTCTTTCAACTCCTCTCGTTAAAGAAAATTTCGATCTAAATACTTTCCTTGTTAATCGTCTCCTCTTCAGCAATGTAAAACAAAAATTTAAAAAAAGTGCACTCAGGCGCACGATAAATACCCTTTAATGGTTAACCCACATTTCAATTTAATTATTCCGATTGACAAACTATTGAAAATAGTTGTTTTTTACCTATAAAACTTGACAGGTAAATGAAGCGTAACAAACAATAACTTAAACATCAAACCAGTCAAAAAGATATGACTGTTGGAAGTCCATGAACACGAACATATGTTACGTTATCTTAACTATGGATATCACGTTCCCATAAAGCCTTCTTCAACTATTTTCATTGTATACTCGTACACCGTGTATGAATAGGAAAGAAAAATGTTTACTATAAAATGCTGTTACAATAAATTGCATTAAGGCCTTTTCATTGAAAAATTGAAATGGAATTTCAATTGGGTTTTTTGCTACTTTTGTAAATAATATAAAATCGCAAAAGCGTAAAATCAAATTAGCGAATAGTTAACATTTATTGTTAGGCTGCGGATTTAATTAGCTTTTTTATTTGTTTTTGTTTGTTGTCGGTGTTTGGTTAACCATGTTAACGAGACCCAATCACTTGTCAATTGTCAAGCGATTTTTGGCCCAATTGCTGTGATGACGTCATGTCCCAGACAGGCATCAACAGAGTTCGAGTCGAGAGTTCATTATAATTAGACAATTGCCCTCTTAGTGCGGGTCTTTGATGGGGAATGCTGCCAGTCTAGCCCCATCCCAAGTAAATTGCCGTTGAGTTTCTGGTTTGTGTTCTGTTCTGTTCGTTTATTTATATTTTTGCACAAGGTTTGTGTTTCTTTCATTTTACTGTAAAAAAATCAGCTGTCAGAAGCGGGCACAGAAATAATTTGCCGTGAAAAGCCATTAAGAATAAAGCGCGCGCATACACACACCACGCTCTCCTCTCCTCTCTCTCTCTCTCTCTCTCTCTCTCTCTCTCGTGTTACACACTTTGTTTCACTTTTACCCAAAAATTGTTCATTTTCTTTACGTTATACGGCAATTAATGACGTTTTTCCCCATGATGCAGCACAGCTCATGATATAATTTTAGATGGGGCAAATAAATTTGCAATAAACGGGAAATGGTTGTGCTCTAGTAGGAGGAGGAGGAGGTAATGTTGCCCAATATTCCATTCAAGCATTTCGATTTCTTTTTTCCTCGGCTAAGAACTTTCTCAATTGCAATTGAGTTTAGAAAAAAAAAAATTAAATTGCGCTTATTTTTAGCATTTTTATTTTGAGTTTCTTTTTAAATGCCATCTGGATGAAATCACAAGATGATGGCCTTGAATAAAGATTATTAAAGTCTGAACCGCAACGAGAACGAGTGAGAGAATATTAAAAATGCCAAGTGCGCTTGCAAAGTATGTGTGTGGGGTCGCATTGGGGTCGTTGGGTTGCATTGGAATGCGTTATATGTATGTATGTTATGGAACTGAAACCTTAACGAAATAGTCCTTATTAAAGTCCTTGCTTGCGCGATTGAATTTTCATAAATTTTCCATTAATTACTACCAGTGGCGCCTGTACACAGGTGTGCTGTATATTCCACCATATCCAATGTACAGCTGTGTTCACAAAAATAGCAGTGCTCACTAGCTGCAACTTTAAACTTAATTTTATACATCAAAAGTAAATGAATGTTCACAAATTTAATTTTGTTTTTAATTTTGTGATTTTTTAAACAAAACAACTCATTTTATTATTCAAAATGTTATTAATTTTTTTATATTATTAATTAAAACCAAAAGTGCTGTTTACAGCTGTTCATAAAATAGCAGTGCGTAATGAAAACAGTGGAATTAGTTGAAAAACATTGTAGAACTTCAAAAACTATTTTAATTTGTTTGCTAGCGTTAGTACTTAATCGTGTACCCATTATTATTTATTACGGCCTGGCATCTGCGAGGCATAGAATCCCAAGTCCTGGCAGCGCTTGACAGGGATCCGCTCCCATAATTTTTGAAAAACCTCCCAAGGCTAGATCAAGATGTTGGTTTGCATGTGCAACATATCTTTTACATCTTCCCATAGGTTTTCAATTGATTTCATCCGGAGACTGCGCAGGCCATGACATAAGATCGATCCGCTTTGATCCCATCCAGCTTTTGACCAGTTTGCTTGTATGTTTGTGGTCGTTATCTTGTTGAAACCGCCATTTTAGTGGCATTTCGCAATTGGCATAAGGAAACATAACATTTTCTAACATGTTAACATATACAGATCGATCCATGATCCCATCAACCATTAATAAAGAGCCTACGCAGCTACAGTGCACTGTAAGAAAAACATGCCCATACCATAATTCTCAAACCGCCGTGTTTAACTGTCTTAAAAGTGTACCTAGGATCGTACTCTGTGTTAGGTGGACGTCTGACATATTGTTGGAGCCCTTTCCACCAAATAACACATTTTACTTTCGTCACCCGTAAAATATTTCGCCACTTTGTAATGGGCCAATTAAGGTGCTTTTGGCGAACTCCAAACGTGTTTGACATGTCTGGTGGCTAACAGTGGAACTTTTCCTGGATGGCTGCTTTGAGATTTTGTTCTTTAAGACATCGCCGAATAGTAACGCCAAAACATTCAGCTTAAATCATTTTTATCTTGCTGGACGATGCAAAAGGCTGCGCCCTGTTATCGCACAATAGTCGGTCCTATACGGCGTGGTTTTCGTCGGATACACGATTTTCGGACATTTCTTTAAAATTTAAAGCATTATGAATCATTTTAGCAGAACATCACATTTCTTGGTGTTTTATATGTTTTTCCTGGTTTCTTAGTCGCACTCTAATATTTTCTTTCAGGGACAATGTTTGCCCTGTCCACTACGTTAAAAATATAAATTTATTTTAGTGTTTTCCATGTAAATAATGGGCACTAATACAAACCACACGCTTTTATTCGATTAAGCGTCTTAACAAAATTTTTTCGCCTATCAAGATACGCACGTATTTTAATGAAGCCAAGTCTGATGATTCTAGTAAAAGAGTTGTTCATTTGTTTAAACCTGCAATCGAACGGGTTTTTCGTTTTTACTTATACATTCCATTCTACCATAACAATGCGTAGAAGTTGGAATAATCGTAACGGAACTTGAAAAAAAATCACATTACTTGATTGCATTTCTCGCACTGCTATTTTTGTGAACACAGCTGTATATCGGGGAACTTGGTTGGAACGCCCCCATGGGGCTGGCTGGCAGGCATGGCATTGAAACTCTTTATCTAATCTGCATGGCCGTTCGCCTTAGATAAAATTGCCGATGCGACAGCCCTAATTTAGCCACGCCCACCCGCATGACAGGCACCGCACACTTGTCTGCTTATCGGAGCTCTCTAATCTCATTATTAATTTCAAAGAGGAAATCAGTCAGTCAAAACTTTACCCTGTAGTCAGTTGTTTAATGATGTATACAGCGTACGTGCCTCTAAAGTGGATATATTTTTGTAGGTTAGCATGCCAACCCACAGCTGTTTTACAGGGTATTCACTCTGGTTTGTTTTCAAATTAAATTAAGCCTCATGTGTTCATGGCGCATGTTCTTTAGAAATATTTTAATTGTTGTTGCTTTTGTATTTTTGTTCTTTCCTTTCTTTATTTTAATTAGTCCAAACAGCTCGAGGTGGTCATGTCTGTGTTTTAAGTATTTAATTAAATTGAAGCAAATTTGCAGCTGCTGTCATTGTTGTTGTTGTTGTTGTTTTTTCTTCTTCTATTTGCCTTCGGTTTAATGGTTTCGTCATACGCCATGTTGGTCTAACAATTTGTTAAGCTCTGTTATACCACATGCAGCACACTTGGCTGATGCAATTATGACGCACATAATATTGTTATGTTTGTGCACTTAGTTTGTGTGTGTCTGTGTCTTTCCGTGTGTGTGTGTGCACTTTCTCTTTGCCTAACGAATGTCCCTTGCTCAGGTGATTTGTGGTTTAGGCTTAACTTGTGACATAATTTGTGCTGTATTTCTGAATTTGACACGCGATTTGCATCGAACCTTTTGACATTCATTCTTAGTGGGAATCTTTAGGCCACAATTTGGCTTGTTCAGTGGAATTCTTAAGCTTTTACATTATAATTATAATAGACCTTTATGTGTAGGATGTGTGTCCATTCACCCTACGCCCTGTCAATCTGAAAATAGAAACACATTCTGTATGTGGCACTTCTATTTTTACTTTGTATTAAAACGTTGTTATTATCGTTGTTGTTGTTGGATCATGGGTGGCATAACTGGGCCTTATTGCGTGCGTTTGTTCCATTTTGATAGAGCGTAAGTGGGAAAAGGGGGAGTGGAAGGAGGTACGCTCATGCATAATAGAAATTTAGTGAGGTGCTTGCTGTTGCCACACGATAGGAGGCGCCTCTTTTAATTGACTTCATTCAACCTAGAGTGCGTCAAGGGCTTAGCAACTAAATTTCTGAACTATCAATAAATTGAATCTGCTTTGTTTCCCAAAATATCCTGACAGTTGATGAAATTTCTCCTTTTTTGTCTTTTGCCTTGCTTTCTCATTCGTTTCGTTTCCGCTTGTGTGCTATCTTCTTTCATGACTTTGTGCAGAATCAATAGTTTGGGCTTTAGTCAGTCAGTCGTGCTTCATGCAACTTTTTTCCAATTGTATTTGCAAAAGTTTTTCATTTGTTCTCAACTGCAAATTGCATTTTCTCTGCGTTGTATACGATATTACATTTCACATTATAAAACTCTTGCTTATCGCACAATAACGAAATTCCTTTGTTTAAGCGAAATAATATAAAAAGGTAATAATAGATTTCAAATAATTTCCTTGGCTTCTCAAACAAAAAACTGACCCAATTTCTGGTAATTTGAATACACTGTGCATAGATGTGTGTGCATGTATATATAACATATATATAGATATGAGTTGTTCTATACGAGAAGTGAAACCAAAACAAATAAATAAAATATGTAGGGCCCGCAAATGTGGAGTGGCCACGTGTGACGCGGTCCTCTAAAGAAATGTAAGCAAAACATCCTTAGAGTGCGGGGGGCCACACTTTCCCTGCCCAGCCCCCACAGTGTACGCTTGTATACGGATCTCTCTTTGTGGATGTCTTGTACAGCCGCCCCCACTAACGGTGTTTACAATGTGCTACTGCTGTTGTTGCTGTCAGCAGCAGTGCCTCGAGGCTGCCGCGCACACACATTGTGAAAACTTTCGATTCTTCTACTGTTTCTGTTGCACTCTACAATGACAGGAACAGACAGGGGCAGAGGCAGAAGAAATCGTATACAACTTATGGTAGCATTTCCTTTCACTTTATGCAAATTGAACAGCGCATTATTCTGGCATGCGTGGCAAACAGATACAGATACAGTTGCCAGTTGCACTTACAACTACATTTGCATTTTGCCTGCGCTGCATGATGTTGATTTGATTGATTTAATGATCCCGCTGGCATGCGCTCGTAAAGCATCTTAACGATGATCTTAGCCGATGCCCAGGATGAGGTCAAGGTTAGCATAACTTACTGCTATTTTTCAAATTCCTGCAACTCACAGAACAAATGTAGGTACCTTATGACTGTGATTGTGCCTGCCTTCTCCTGACCACAACTACACCCACACCCACACCCACTCCTGCTTCTCTACCTCCTTAACTATTTGAATGCGTTTGCACTTGATGTATTTTCTGCTTTTACACGCGCGTTTCTTTGTGCAATATTCTGACAGAAGCGATGCAGCAAGCGGCAAGGCGTTGCTAAGTTACTTGTGTGCGCTACTTGTAAAGAGAATACGCCCCTGAACTCTTCTCAGGATTTGCCGTGCTGTGCGCTGAGTCTACGTCCCTGTGTGTGTGTTTTTGAGTGTGAATACCACATGCGCTTAAACGTGCACAAAATATTACTGCGTAGTTTACAAGCTGCCCTTGCGAGTGACGACTGAGAGAGAGAGAGAGTGTGCGAACCCCCGACCCCGAAACCACAACCCCTTAAGGCATACGCCAATACCAATTTCTTGAGACACTTTTCAAGTACGCAGCAAGTCGGAAAAACAGTGCGCAATTTGCCAGGACTTTGTCTAACATCCCTTTCGTTTCTAAGAACTTATAACTTTACCTAGGACCCTAGCTGGGATATAAATAAAACTGTTGTTTTGAGGACTCTTACGCTGAACAGTTTCGTACTTTAACAGATTGCTTAGACATCAATATCGTTTATAGACTGCTGCTGCTGCGGCACGCAAGCATTCAATAAGATGACTCTTAATATTTTTTTACGAGCCAGCAATTTGCGCATTGATTCATTCTCAAATATGATACTTAATCTATTGAACATGCTATACGTCTTTTTTCTCTATAATTTTGTTTACAATCGTTATAAAACGGCTGTTTTTCGCTCCTAAAGAGGGTATTTTTATTTTAGCCTGGGAGTTTAGTTGAAGGGGATGTTCGATGCTATAAAGTATATTTATTTTTCATCCAACATCTATCGGTAAATATTGAAGCCAAAAGATGCAAGAGTAGCTAACTCTCAGACTTTCTTTCTTATTGAGGCTCACAATATTGATATCAAGAGATTAACTTTGAAGACCTTTAAAAGTTACTCAATGACCGAACTTCCCTCTCTAAACGGAAAACTATGTTACCTGAAAGAAAAACAGTTAATAGAAGAACATTTGATAAGCAATAGAAAAACAACACAACGTTGATTTTCAATTGAGGTTTTTTCACTGTCAACAATCGAATGACAACAACAACAACGATAGTACATGTACAAGAAAATATAATAACAATAATAACAACAAGAACAAGAACAAGCGACGACGCGCAACAGAAAGCGCAATCAAATCAAAATCGGGCAAAGAAAAAATTCATTAAATATTTGCACTGTACCTCCCTTCTCCCTCCCACTACGTCAAGGGAATTACATGAAATGAAGAAAAAGGAAAAAAACAACACACAGTAGTAAAAGGGAAAAACAAGAATGCGAATGGGAAAGTGAAAGAAAATTGAAAATGAAGAAGCTCTATAGCAAACTAAATGGACACTTGAATTTAGGTGTGGACGGGACACGACAGGGTGACAGATTGTGAAGGTGGGAGGTGTGGAAGTGGATGTTGTAGAGGTGAATAGTGGATTGTGGATAGCTTGTGGGTGTGGACAGTGTGGTGGCGCTATATTGATAGCTAAAGTTGACAGTTGACAAAAGTTTTAAGCAGTTGCAATATTCTCGCTGTGTATCGATTATGTCGGGAAAATCAATAGGCACGCGTCAACCAAAGAGACAAGACAGAGACATAAAGATAGAGAGAGAGAGAGAGAGAGATGGATGAGAAAGAGGCAGCGAAAAAAGAAAGATGGGGAGAGAGAGAGGGAATTAAATAGGGAAAGCGAATAGAGGGAATGGGGTGGTGGTGGCGTTGTCGTCGCTGTGGGTTAGTCATTAGCGACGCCATCGCAGATGACGGCTTTGAACGGTGACGGCTTTCCAAGCGTTAAAAGAAAATCTTGAAAACGGCTGACACACTCGCCAGCAACAATAATAACAACAACAACAACAGAAGTATCAACAACAAAAACAACAGAGTCAACAACAATAGCAATATTACACCAGGCTGTCTCATTATTTTGTTGGTTTGTTTTTCCTTTGCCATTCCCTTTTGCCGCTAGCTGTTTTGGCTCTTCTTGTTGTTGCTGTTCTTGTTGTTTAGCTAATAAAGTCATAAGGTCAGACGCTCAAATGGAAGAGTGAGAGAGGGAGAGAAAGAAAAACACTCATTCGACAAAATACATGTACGTGTACACAGACGACTGACTGACTGACCGACCGACCCAAGGCACTCTCTATCCCATCGGACATGTTTGTTTATCCACTACCTATAGCACAGTAGGGTAACCTTACTTTGGGACACCCAAAAATATTTGTAAATATATAATATAATACATATATATATTCGTGATTTAACATCTAGGGAAGTGTCGAAATTCTGTCCTTCCGTCTGTGTAAAAACCTAGATCTTAGAAACTATAAGGGATAGGCGTACCAAAGCTGGTGTGAATATATCATATTATTGTAGTTTGTTATTGTGGCTTGAATTTTATTTTACATTTCTTTATACTAGTTTTAGAATATGATTGCGAACTTATAATTAACATAGAAGAATATATTTTAGAAATAACTTTATTGGATGTTCTGAATTCAAAGGCACAGCCCTCAAGTATGCAATATAAAATAGAAAACTAAAGTAATCATATCAGTTAGTTGGGGTAAAGGGTGTTAAGCAGTCGTAAATAAATAACTAAAGTACAAATATTTCGATTAATATCTTCCTCAACATCACACACAAAGTCTCCTAAATAAAAATCTACAGCAGGGTAACTGTAAGTCTGTCACTTTCCACTTCTTTGCCACATTATTATCGTCTTGGGCCTGCCCTCAGGCAAAATAAATGTTCTTTTTTTGCCTTTTAGATGTATGTTACATGGGCTTGTATGTATGTGTATCGCACATAGAGCTGTATGAGGAAAATAACTTAATAATTGTAGCTACATAACGGTTGCAGAGAGCTCGTAATTGTGTCCCCAGCTGTTGCCGGTTCCGTTAACTTCGTTGGTTTCCTTTTCATTTAACATTCATTTAAGCCGTATGTGTGTGTATGTGCATGTGTGTGTATGTGGGCGTGGGCGTTGTGTTGGCATTTACCAACAGAGTGGGCTGCACATGACTGCAAAAGCAGCCCCACCCAACATACGTTCGTATTTAACTTAATTAAATCAGTTCAGTTTAAAGTGCACTCATTGCATCGCTTTGTGCCAAATTGCACCTGCAGTTGCTCTTAACGAGGCTCGACTGTATGAAGACTTGTACGAATACACTATATGCTGCATATACATATCATCTTTGAATCTCTCTACAGAGATATGTACGTCTGCTGCGTTTTCACTCAACTTTCTGCTGATAGTTTTATGCGCCAGGATGTGGGAGGAGTATCTCTCTTCGGTCTCTTCGGTTCCGGTGGTCAGCATTGAACGTTGTCGTTTCTCGAATCTGAATCAGCTGCCCACGCGGCTCCTCGACATTTCCATTTGCAATCCAAACAGCTGTCAGCAGCCAAGTCTCTACTGTCGCTCATACGCCCTGTGGTCCGGCGACGACATCAGTCAGGGGCACAAACAACTGTAACTAGTTGGTTAGCTGACTACGCCTGCCTACCTGCCTGTGCCTGAGTGTGTGTGTGTATGTGTGTGACATGTTTAACATGTTTTCACTGGCACTGCTGGTTTTTCTTCTCACTTGCATGCAAATTTGTGTTGCGGTTGTCTGTGGAAACGGGGTATAAAAAAAGTTCTCGAAAATCGAAATTGATATCGTTCTGATTGAAATTCCCAGAGCTAAAGTTTTAATGCGCCATGTAGAGAAATGTGACCTAATAGCCAAGCAAATGGTGCACAGTGTATTGAACTTAGCTGTATTTGTAAGGAAATTACCTAGTTACTTTTGTTGTTGTTGCTGCTTGCAACTTTAAATTGTGTGTTTCTTACGTCCTCAAATGGAATCAACGCAATGACAAATTCAATTTGCAAAACTACAAATTGCAAACGACATGGAAATGGCCTCGTTTGTTGCTGCTGCTGCTGATGATGCTACTATCGGTAGCTGCTCTCTCTCACTCTCTCTCTCTCTTTCTGGACATCTTTCGTTTTACTGCTGCCCTGTCGCAACCATTTGCGGTTATGATGGGGGGTAATCAATCGCAAAAGCGAACATCATTTAGATTTATCAATCTGCCAAAATGCAGTGCAGTTTTTTATTTGGGGTCATTTTGAAAATGAGCGAACCAATATAACCTCATTTGGCGTTGCCAACCAACCTTTTAAAATCACAGACAAATGCCGCAATTGTTATCTAGCAAACGATATGTGAATAGGCCGGTAAAGTGGGAAGGGGAAGGGATAGTGGCTGATTAGATAAGCTGCAAAAATAATAACAACAGCGAATGCTTTGCGAAAACTCTTTGGTATGAAATCGGTTTTTGGATGACAAACATAATTATAAAAGGGTCATATATTTTGTGAATTGTTCTGTATATAACTATTAACAACAACAACAACTAATGTTTCCTTTTCGCGTTTTATTACATTTCAGTACAGGAATTACCAAATATTGTCAAGCGACCAACACCAAAAGAAGAACTCTGCTGACACACAAACACGAATACACACACACCTTCACATACAGACACATACACAGAGAGAAAGAAAAAGAGAACGCGAGAGCAAGAGAGATACAGTGTGAAACCAAGAGAAAGAGAAACCATCATAGCGAGAGAGAATATGTGAATAAATAAATCGTAAAGCAGCTTGAACAGCCGATTCTCTCTCCTTAATATACATACAAACATTTGATGTGCCATTGGGACAACAACAACTAGATACGTAGAAGCTAAGCGAGAGTATTAAAGCAACAACAACAACAACAAATATAATCAGTCGCCTGCAACAATCCCTCCATTAAAACAGCAACAACAGCAAAGAACATCCATAACAACAATAAAACGAAGCAACACACAGGTAAATTTCAAAGTGAATAAAGTTTAAATTTAAATAATTTTTATTAAAAAAATATTTCTATTGTACTTACAGTGTAACGAATTTACGTCAACACGGGTGCAACAAGTTGCATAAAGAGCACTGGCATTAGGCAATTAATCCTGAAAGCAGCAAGTAAAGTGTAATTAGCAGGACATTCTCCTTTGGAGTATATACTGATGCCAAGATAAGTCGTTATCGCATTAACAACGCCATCAACATAACACAGCAACTGCAACTGCAACACCAACAGCGGCAACAACAACAGCAGCAGCAGCAACGTAAACAAGAGGATCGCACAATACCGCTGTGGGAAACAAGGTCATCGTCGCGTGGCAAGGGTCAAGCGAACAATTGCAAAACGCCAAACTCAACTGCAAAAGTCGCCAACATAACACATAAAATTTTTGGCTGGCTACGCAAAACGCGAAACAAAAAACCAGTCGCGATCCTCAGCAGCGATTTCGACGAAGACGGCGACGAGGGTGTGGGTGTGGGCGTGTGCGTGGGCGTGGTGGGCGCATCTGGTCCAGGTGCTGCAGGTTCAGGTGCCGGTGGGCCGTTGGACGATCAATTTTCTTCATTGGCAACCGTTGGATTAAAAACCGCCAAGCTGAATACCACACAGACAGCCACGGAGACCGCCATCGATTCAAACGAACCCAAATCTGAAAAGATGTCATCGGGCACGTTTGTGGATCGAATCGACCCGTTCGCAAAACGTTCATTAAAAAAGAAAAGTAAAAAGAGTCAAGGTTCCTCGCGCTACAGAAATTCTCAGGATGTTGAACTGCAGCAATTGCCGCCATTGAAAGGTGATGATTTTTATTGTCAACATAACATATATGTATGTTATTTATAATCGATCTGTATATCTTACAGCTGATTGCTCTAGCTTGGAACAGGAGGAGCTGTTTATACGGAAATTGCGTCAGTGTTGCGTATCATTTGACTTCATGGATCCTGTTACGGACTTAAAAGGCAAGGAAATCAAAAGAGCTGCTCTCAATGATCTATCCACCTATATAACACATGGGCGTGGCGTGCTTACGGAACCGGTATATCCCGAAATAATTCGCATGGTAAGAAAAAAAAAGAAAGCTGAACATAAGTTGAACTATAAAAATAATTATACTTTCACATTTCATGTATCTATGTAGATATCTTGCAACTTATTTCGCACATTGCCGCCCAGTGAAAATCCCGATTTTGATCCAGAAGAAGATGATCCAACACTGGAGGCATCGTGGCCACACTTGCAATTGGTCTACGAAGTGTTCTTACGCTTTCTGGAATCGCAAGACTTTCAGGCGACCATTGGCAAACGTGTGATCGATCAAAAGTTTGTTTTGCAGGTTAGTTTATTATTTGAATTCTTTCGATTTGAACTGTTAAGAATGTTTACAACGTTTCTGTTTAGCTATTGGAACTGTTCGATTCGGAGGATCCACGAGAGCGCGATTTTCTCAAGACGGTCTTGCATCGCATCTATGGGAAATTCTTAGGCTTACGCGCTTTTATACGAAAACAAATCAATAACATATTCTTGAAGTTCATCTATGAAACAGAGCATTTCAATGGCGTTGGAGAGTTGCTGGAAATTCTTGGCAGGTAAGCTTCAACAACAACAACATGAACTTGTACTTTATGAGGGATCTGCCTAATCCAATTTGTAAATTTACAGTATCATTAATGGATTTGCATTGCCCTTGAAGGCGGAACATAAACAATTTCTGGTTAAGGTTCTGTTGCCACTGCACAAAGTCAAATGCCTGTCACTCTACCATGCACAGCTGGCATATTGCATTGTACAATTCCTAGAGAAGGATCCATTCCTCACCGAGCCGGTGGTGCGTGGTCTGCTCAAGTTCTGGCCCAAGACTTGCTCCCAAAAGGAGGTGATGTTCTTGGGTGAAATTGAGGAGATCTTGGACGTGATTGATCCGCCGCAGTTTGTCAAAATCCAGGAGCCACTGTTCCGGCAGGTTGCCAAATGCGTGTCGAGTCCACATTTTCAGGTATTTCTTGTAAAAAAAAAAAAAACAAAACCATCGGATGGAGTATATATGTATATTTCTAATCGTAGGTTGCTGAGCGTGCTCTATATCTATGGAACAATGAATATGCAATGT
Organism: Zaprionus indianus; assembly: GCA_018904595.1. Taxonomy (NCBI): domain Eukaryota; kingdom Metazoa; phylum Arthropoda; class Insecta; order Diptera; family Drosophilidae; genus Zaprionus; species Zaprionus indianus. Next base: position 10,323,868 of record JAEIHA010000320.1, read on the forward strand.
CGCTCATTGAGGAGAACAATGCGGTCATTATGCCCATTATGTTCCCGGCGCTATATCGCATTAGCAAGGAGCACTGGAATCAGACAATCGTTGCACTTGTCTACAATGTATTGAAAACATTCATGGAAATGAATTCAAAGCTGTTCGATGAGCTGACTTCTAGCTACAAGGCGGAAAGGCAAAAGTATGTGTAGAATACTCTCAATTGTAACCTACAAACATATATAACTAAATAAAGTGTATTCATCTAATGACTATGTTTCACATTCTTGCAGGGAAAAGAAACGTGAACGCGATCGCGAGGAGCTGTGGAAGAAACTACACGAACTTGAGTCAAATCGTTCCAGCGGGCGTGCCGCAGGCGGCAGCGCTGCGACAGCAACCGGCAGCGGATCTGCTGCTGCGGCGGCGTCATCATCAACGTCGTCCCTACAGCCGTCGAACATAGCCGCCATGAACTCTCATCAGCAACAGTCGAATAGCAACAGCAGCGGCAGCCTCTCCAGCAGCGGCGGCGGTCCAGGCGGCCCAGGTGGTGACAATAATCCTGCGACAACAAATCTAAAAGTCAAACAGGAAAACTAAACAGATGCAACGCAATGCGCGCTTGAAACTAACAATAAACGGCAACAGTTAAATGCAAAATTAACAACAACAAAATAAACATATTTAATGAGAAACAACACGAACAACAACAACAACAACACATGAAACGTCAGCTGGCTCACGCACACCCAAAAACACAAACACACATACCTACCTTACTATCCACACACACACATACACATATATTAAATTGAATCAAAGAAGAATAACTCTTGAGCTGGCAAACAAAACAAAAAGGAAAAACAAAGAACACAGAATACAAAGCTAAAGTAAAAGTTAATGTAAAACAATGCAGAAAACGCGAAACTTAATAAATATGGTAATTAAAATGTATACTCGTTTAACAAGACACCAAACTGGAGCTGGAGCTGGAGCTGATCGACGTTGTTTGAGTTTGAGAGAATCGAGAGCGTGGCTAGAAATGAAATCCATATATGCTTGAGGGGCGTTGCGCACGCAACTGCGTTCTGAATGCAGCTGCATCAAAATTCTATATAATATATAAAACACACACACACACACACACACACACTACACACACATTATAAATATATATATATTACATGAGAAAGAGAAAAAATATTATTAATTAGGTTTAAGATAAAACAAAAAGAAAAAAACAAAAAACAAATTGAATAAAGCGTAAAAGTGTTAGTAAGTGAAATGTAAACAATCCCATAATTGTAGCTGATTGATTGATTGATTGTTTGATGATTGTTGAGTAAACGCGCATTCAAATTATTATTAAAAAACAAAACTAGAAGTGTTGCTGCTAGAGATCCTAGCCTAGAATCGCTGATCTAAACAGACCCACACACACACCCATTTAATTTCGCATACTTTCAAAACTACTAAACAGTGCATCTGGTGTGTGAGCAAATTTCCATAGAATTTTCATTGCATATACATATATACATATACATATATACATGGTACATAGATATTGATGTGAATATTGTATAGGTGTGTATGTATATTTATATAGATTATAGACGTATTGAGCGACTATGCTAACTTTGTTACCTATATTTAAGTGTTGCACGTTGCCGTCAAAACTTTCAAAACTATTTCGACAGAACAGAATAGAAAAACGAATAGCCCCCACAACCAACTGGTCTAATGTCTATCATGCCTATAAATATATATATATATACATATATGAATAAGGATCTAAGAGTGTTAACTTAGTCTACAAACAATTATAATTAGCGTCATTCTGGCAGAGAAACGAGAAAAGCATGATGAAATATAATCGGGCTAGATAAATGGCTTCAACTGAAACTTTAGCATATATACACATATATACCACATAAATGCTGATCTATATACAAATGCGAAACTATTAAAAATATATGTATGTGTATGTATATGTATGTGTGTGCGAAATAGAGTCTCTTTCTAAGTTAAAGATAGAAAATGTTGCGCATGCATTGTAAACAATATTCATGATGATGCTATAAGATGAAATGAAAGTATGGAATTAAAAACGAAATAAAAACCTAAAACTATATAATGAGTAATATGCACTGTAAAAAAAGTTGTAAGCTAAATACCGAAGTAAACATTTAAAGTAACATCGTGTTAGTCTCTAGTAAAACCTAAAGGAACGATAAGCAAGGCACCGTTTCACACACACACACACACAACTCACGATCTGTCTCGTATCATCCACTCGAATCATCCTCAGACTCGATGTTACTACAATACATATGGACATGCCTAGGGAGCGCCACTTTCCAAACACACATAGACTCTCGTACGTTTTTCAAATTCATATTCTTGAAACTTCTTTGTTTGTTTTCTAAATGTTCTTGAAAATGCGCACAACTTCTAAAGCAATTCAGAATAAAAACAAAAACCTTTCATTGTAAATATTGTAGGAAAAAAAAAGTAGAGGTAAAAGTTAGAGTCGCTCTGTTATAATAGATGATCGTCTCTTAAGTCGATGCAAGAACTCCTCTCACTTAGGCGCACTCACCCCATACTAACAAATATCATATAATCAACGGAATACTAAATTAAACAAATGAAAAAAGGAAAAGCAAGTCGACGAATAAAACCCTAAAAAATATATATATGTATGTTTGTTCATTCAACTCACATGCCCCCATTTCGAAAGTATCTAAGTATGCATATTATCCACAAGTTAATATAAAACTACAGATACTAGTTTAGACATACAACATACCTACATACATGCAAGCATACATACATATAAATATATACAGATGGGTATATATATGAATGGTAAAATTGTGTCTGTGAAACATAAGTTATTATATGCATACATAACATACATATGAACAAGTGAAAAACAAAACAAATAAAGAAAACAAAATAAAAAAAAAAGAAAAAACGAAAATAGAGCGTTATACAAAATACAAAAGAAAATCCACATGCGTTATTATTATTAAATATGTTTGTAAACGTCGAAAATATATATAAAATAAAAATAAAAAAAAAAAAACAAAAACAAAAGAAAAAGAAAAGTAAAAATAAAGTCAAAACGAGAGATAACCAAACAAGCAAACGTGTTAATCATCATCACGCCAACTAAGTAAAAAAACGATCTGACTATATCTGAGTATCTGTCTATGCTAAGTAAACTGACGTGTGTGTGTATGAAAGTTTTGCATCTTTATATTAGAGTGTAACCTAAATGGATAATACAGAGATCAACCATGAACAAGAACAAGAAAAACAAACAAACACAATGCGATACGATACTATACGATTGATGAGCAAAAGCAATAGACTCGACTCGACTCGATAGGCATCCTGGACAGCCATTATTAAATCTCATACAACAAAGTGGAGTTGCATCAGTGTTCAGTGGGGACATACTATATAGGACATTTAGCGATAGCTATGGCTATGGAGTGCATAATGAATATGCGCTTTTGTGGGCACTACATTCAAAGCAATATGAAATATGATAGAAACAAAAACAGTTCGTAGTAATGCGTCTTCAGCTATAACTCTAGCCATTACTTAGCTATTCTCCCGCCCCCCTGCCCCCTGCCCACTCTATAGATAATGTTGAAATTCACATAGGAAAGCCAATCAAGTGGGAAACACAAAAATATTATTTAAAAACAAAAACTGTAAAAACAAAAAGAGCAAAACATGTTGAAATTCATGCCTGATAAATGAGAATACATAAATATATATATAGATATATATAATAATATATTTACATATTCATAAGAGATGTGGTATTGTTTTTTTTTTCTTTAAGTTTCTCTTTTTTTTGTGTGATTTTTCCGTTGCACCTTGAGTTAATGTCCAGCTCGCTTTTCTCGATTTAAATTCATAACTTTAACTATAGTTTTATGTATTTAAATGTATAAATAAATAAAAAAACAAGAAACCATGTTGAGAAATAGCTGCTTCAAAGTCAGCTAAAAGTATAAGCAAAACTCGTTAAGTACTTTTAGAGAAAACGGTGTACTAAAAAAAAAAGAGAAAATAAAGTCGCTCTAATAACATAAAAAGAAAAAAATGAAAAACCATCATAAAAAGAAAATACAAACAAAAAATAAGGCGCTTTAACAATATTAAAACATATTGCATAATTATAAAATGTGAAATATTTTCTTATGTTCTCTAGACTTGTAAAAAAAAAAACAGAACAGAACCTATCGTATATGGTATATGTGGCGTGGCGACAGTAAAATGCAAAAAACAAAAACAAAAGAAAGAAGAAAACATAAGAGAGAGAGGAAGAAGAAGAAAACACAACATTATTCTTGGTTCGTTGTGCTGCGTTTTCAAATTTGTTTCCTTTGGCACACGAACGCGCTGCGTTTTAGACATTAAAGAACCTAAACAAAATCTTATGCTGAGTATAAAAGAAAACAAAAACAAAAGAACAACATGAATACATTACAATTACACTAAATTATAAAAGAAAACAAAACCGAAACGAAAAAAAATAAAAAAAAATGAATATATATATATAGAGATATATATACTATACTTATGAGATGAGAGTAAAAGTTCACAGTTGGTTGCTTTCAGCGGGAGGGAATGAAAAAAAAGAGAGAGAGAGAACAGCAAGTCAAAAACAGTTGAGAAAGTAAGAAACGAAACGAAAGAAAGAAAGAGGCAAAGAGATCAATCAACAAAATACACAACAACAACTACAACAATAAAACAACAATTTAATAACAAATGTTGCTTGTGCTTTTCATCAACTCCCCCTTGCCATATTTTTGTAGCACTCAGCTTTTGTCTGTGCCAAAAGCTCATCTAGCCGTTAGTGAGACTAAGCTTTCCACAGCTGCAGCGTCCCCATCGCATTGCAGTTTCTCCGCTGGCGCTGCCAAATGCGGTCGCAGTCGACTGCGAAAAATAAAGAAGCAAAAGAAAATCAATAAAATTGTGCAGAAATAAGAAAAGAAAAAAGAGAATCGCAGGAGGAGAAGTCGACGGCGCAGCATTTACCAATGAAGTGGGAGAACTATTGTGACTTTGTGGCCGGCTGTGTGGGTGGTGAGTTTACAGTGTGTTCGAGCTGTGGTGAGTTAGAATGACGCAATCTCTCCCCACACGAGCCGAGCACAGCGCAGCAGCAGCAGCAACTTGTTGACACACAGAGCATCATTAGCATCTTCAACGTCATCATTAGCATTATCTTCATCATGATCATCACAGAGCATTGTCACGGTCAAGTTCACGTGTAGGCGCCCCTGATCCACGGCGTCAGAGAGTGTCGCGAATTCTTGGCAACGTCATGCGGCAGGCAACATGTGCCCCATAATCATGAGATCGCCTTGTATAAACAGCATTATAATTGCAAACTAAATTGTTTTTTCTTTAATTATTATTATTTTATGTTGTCTGCAGGTGCCTGTGGGGTGCTTGTGGCCCACCCACTCGATACGATCAAGACATGGCAACAGGCCTCAAACACTTCCGTTATGACGGCCGTGCAACAGATCTACAATCGCAACAATGGGGTAAGTAGTGGCACGTGGCTGCCGCAGGCCAGAGTTCAGTTAACAACGCTTTAAAGATCAACGGCTTTTACAGGGGCATGCTCTTCCCCCTGATGTCCACGGGGGCCATCAATTCCATTCTCTTCGGCATCTATGGCAATCATTTGCGGCAACTGCGCCGGGTCTGCCACAGCGACTATCAGCGCGAGCAGCTCGAGTATCACAACATGTTCCTGGCCGGATCTGTGGCCGGTTTTGTGCAGTCCTTCATCGCCTGCCCCATGGAGCTGATTAAGGTGCGACTGCAGACGCATTGCTGTAAGTGACATTAAAGGAGGGGGAGAGGTTGAACATCTTAAAGAAGTATTTTCAAGTTTCAAACAAAATGAGGAAGGGATAGAAAGATATAGGGGCCTTTGATAACTGATTATGATACTAGCTCAATCATTTAACGGCTTGAATCAAGTTGTTGAAGTACAAGTAAAACATTTTTATTAGGAAATAATATTGTAATAAGGATCGGTTCTTACTAGATACTTACTCTCACCACCCTCCTTTCATCAGGGCTGAATAAAGCCAATTTTAATGTTTTTAATTAACTTTTTACGACGTTCTTTCATTAAATAGAATAAAATAGCATTAAGAATAGAAAACATATAGGTCGGATGGTTAGGTGCCTCTTAGGACCTTTATACAACGACATTTCGAGTAGTCTGTAATATATTTCTGAATACGATAGATGAGCATTTTAAATTTCTAATCAACTTCAACAATACCAAGTTCTGATATTGTAATAGGCACCTAAACTTCCCTTGTCCTTCTGGAGGTGGCAATTAACCGTACTTAAAGTACTCACCCCAAAAGTCCCTATCCCCCCTGTGCTAAAGGAATGTTGAATCACTATAAGTATTCTAGTCACAGGTACTCTTTTCATCCACCCATTCCTGGGTACCTATAAAGGTACTCTTACTTTGGGTACTCCTTTCTCTAACAAATTCATAGGAACCTATCATATATATGGTATATGTATACTCCAATCATGGCTGCACAATTCTTATCTTACTGCTAACAATGTGTTGGCGATTGACCCTGTTTTCGGAACACGAAATGATAAAACACGTTGCTAAGGGTTTGTAAAGTAAGTAGGGATAGTCCCTTAGTAGGTGCTTAGGTACTTCAACAGCTATGAACTAGTGACTGAGGTGTTTATCAATACCGGTCCGTTCTTTTCCTCTTCCGACCTCTCCAATATAACTTCTTTTCTTGTAGATTACAATGAATATATTTACGGGCAGCGACGCACGGCGTTTGGCCACTTCAAGCGCATATTCAAGAACGATGGCATCTCGGGTCTTTATCGCGGTTTGCTTCCTATGATGTGCCGGTAAGTGCCTAACCCGCCCAGAGGTGCTCTTGGAATTGAACCATGTTCTTTCTTCTTGCAGTGATGTGCTGCCCTATGGCATCTACATGCTGGTCTATCGCCAGGCAGTCGATTATCTGGACAACACGGAGTTTGTCCGCAGACGTCGCGCCCGTCCGGATGGTTCGAATATCAATCTGGTTGTGACCACCTTTGCCGGTGCCTGGGCGGGCATTTTTGTCATGGGTCTGCGTCATTCCTTTCGATGTGGTAAAGACAATCATGCAAGCGGATGAGAATCACAAGTTTCGCGGCATCATGCACTGTGTCCTGGTCAACTATCGAGCCTACGGATGGCGCAGTATTTTTCGTGGTAGTTGGATGTTGCTTGCACGGGCTGTGCCCTTCAATGCAGCCACCTTTGTGGGCTATGAGTATTCCCTGGAGCTGTGTCACACGTACTGAACTATTATTATGCACAATTAAAAGAGGTTTCAGCTTTAATGTAGTTTCTGCCAGCTAGTTTATTTTTTCAAATTCAAAGAATAAAAAATTTAAATAAAACGGCAAAGATGTCGATAATGCCGCATATCCGGGACACAAACTGGATCGTGTCCCGGCAAATATAACTCTGTTAGTGAAAAACAAGCATTGCATACTTTCGAGCGACGCGTGCTGCAACCATAACATTTTCAATTGACAGTCTGGCAGCGCAGGCTGTTAACTCACTGTTCTATAACATTAAATCTAGTGCCCAAAAGTATGCAATTTCATATTTTATACAAATTATTACTTGCAATTAATTAAAATTTTCTCTACACTGATGTATAAACTTTAATTATAGTTATAAATTGTTCTATTTAATAAATATCTAATGGTATTTAACATCAAGCTGAGCATGTTAACACAACAGGCACACTGCAAACAAAACATTTGGCAACTTTGCAACACTGAACTGCACTGTGTATGTTATCCAGTCATCGATAACAGAGCTTATATCGATAAAACATGGCGTTAAGGTCGGATTACGAGGTGAGCTGAGCGCAATATTTTCAACTAAATTTGTAATAAAACTAAGTTAATTAATTATAAATAAAAGTGCAAACAATAGTTAACACGTGCTACAAACGCTAGGTGTTAAAAGATATGGTAAGCCGCAGCGAAAAAGTGCTTAAAACTGTGTTAGAAGTTTGAGGTGTGTGTGTTTTGCAACGACGTAGCGCAGCGCTCACAACACAACAACAACAATAGTGCTGAGCGGGCGTTTTCTGTGCGTGTGTGTGTGTGTGTGTGTGGAAAAATCGAAACTCTTATGCGTGTGCGTGTGTGTGTGTGTGCGTGTTATTGGTTTTGTTGCTGTTGTCGTACGCGCTGCAAGCCGACGCCCTAGGGCGACGCCAAGCTTATTTAATTTGTTTATGCTTGATGCTGCCACTGCCAGCACTGCCTCTGCCTCTGCCCGCGTCTCTGCTGCTGACTCAGTTTGCTGGGTGGGGACGCGGGCGTAGTGCTAGAGTTGCTCCACAATAGGCCTTTATCGTTTGTCTAATCCTATTGGATGGCTTAGATACTTTCCTAACATTGTTGCTGTTGTTGCTGCTAGCCGTGGCAGAGGCGTCGCGTCGGCAGAGCTGCTGCTGCTGCTGCTGCAGCGTGCGGCGGCAAACCATGATCAATAAATAGAAGTTGGCCCAGTAGCTGCTCTGCAGGTTTTTTTTTGTGTTTGCTCCCGCTCACTCTCACTCTCTCGAGAGCTCTTGCTCTCTCTCTCTCTCTCTCTCTCTCTCTCTGCCTGCTAGAATGAGGTTGCTCAGGTGTTTGGAGTCCTCGTCTACACCTGGCAGCCACTTTCGATTACGTTTGCAGCGCGCGCTCTCTTCTTGGCCGTGACATGCGCACAGCTCGATGACTTTCAGCTAGTCGAGACGAGTCCAGCCCCCTGTTTGGCTCTCTCTCTCGCTCTATCATACAATTTGTTTGTCTCTTTCGCTCTGGTATGGCCTGGAAATGGAAGCTTTTTCTTCGTGCCTGGAAATTTTCCGCTTTACGGCTTACATAACCGGTACATTTCCAGTGTCTGTGGCTCCTTTGTGCGCGTGTGTGTGTGTGTGTGCGCGTGTGTTGGTATGCACTCGAAAGTTTGCCACGCCTACCACGCTGCCTTCTCTTCTTTCGCTCAGATTTTCACGTTTCGAAATCACATTTTACTATTGGAATCTCATGCCGAGCCAGAAGAAGAGCCCAACATAGCAAAGGGAAAGAGATAGAGATGTCTTCAAAACAACCCTCTGTGGCTGTTCAATTTCTCTTCAGAGTTCTTCTTCTTTCTTTTTTTTCGTCTTTCCGGAATTGGTGTCATTGGGGCGCGACGTGTGCTGCTAATTATAAGCAAATCGCCGTACACAGTCTGTGTGCCGTGCCGTACTTGCCTAACGCCAAATACTTTGTTCATTTTCCACGTTTCCTTACCCTGACGAGCCTTTGATAATTATCTAAACAGGTTTTCTTTAGACGTCCTAGGGCTTAATTACAGCACAGATGATAATTGGCTGGGCAGCCCAGACATATTTTTGCGAGAACATTGTATTATTTTATCATTTGCCAATTGATTACAATAGATTACACAATCAAAATACGATTGAGATTCCTTTATTTTCGGTCATTTAATTCAATATGGGGGAGGTCAAGTTGTGCAAAACTTTGCATACTTTAATGCGTGAGGGAATATTATTTAAAATTATTATTATAGATGAATATTTTCCAAGAATTCTTTATATGTTACATGTGTATTTAGATAGCACGACGCGACACTATTCCCCCAAGATGCGTCGCTGTCCCCGCATTCTTTCACATGCTGAGTCATGCGCTTTCAATTGAAATCAATTTAGAAAAGCACAGACAAATATAATCTGAATTTCTTTTAATGATGTTTTATGTACTAGTTGGTTTAGCTAGCAACCTCCACTAAGTTTGGCCTAAGTGGAAATTAAAGAACATATTAAAAGAACTTGGCAACTTTTAAAGATTTGTATGTGCCGACGATAGTAAAAACTAATTTTCCATATTGCCTTTCCTAGTGAAAATTAAATAGATAAGGTAAATCAATCCATAAAAAATCGTAGAAATATCATTAAGGTCTGCAGGTTACCCCTGCCTTACAGATCGCAGTACAGTTCTCCTAAACAAATTATAAATAACAATGCTTAGTATTCATTTAACTTTGCGCTAAGTAAATTTTAAATGAATAAATTTCTGGAACTCATTGAAATAGTCATTGAAATAACCCAGTTAACTATTCTATCGAATTTCAATTAATTTAAATTAGTCGTGATTTATGAATTGATCTTTACTGTCTGAATGATTCAACAACTCATTCACACACGTATTACACACTAATTAAGGGTACGGGTAAAATAGTATGAAGTTATTGATATGTCGACTATGTTGTTGCTGTTGTCTGTCTATACTGATCGGCGGCGCTACGTAGCGAGATAATAATGAACACACACACATACATTTACAATGGCAACTGGAAAATACCAGAATTGATTTTCTACTTGAAATGTTTGCGCCTGTTTTAGCCGGTGCGACAATCAAAGCGTGCGACAGCAAATTAATAACGCCACTTTTAATTCAATTATATGCCAATAAAAACATTATCAGCAAGCCACTGGCTCCTAAGTATTGCTATACGTATTGTTGTTGTTGGTGGGGGGCCTGTCTATATATATTATTTTCACAAGCAATTGTAAATTATCTCTTGGCTGTTTGTTGTCAGTTCATCTAGTTATGCCACAAGGATACTTACACCTGTCTGCCTACCCACCTACTTATGATCTAAGTGTTAGTTATCGTTATAACTGAGCTGCATTACATTGTTTATGTGTATCTCTTTGCTTATCGGAATCATTTGCCACTTTCCGATAAGCGTCCAGTTACTTTTGGTTGAAACTGTGGCCCAGCACACATGGGAAGACAGACACACACACACACAGGTGTAGTTGCCTATCAGGGCTAATCGATCGGGCTAATGACGCGACGGGGCGACGTGGCAACTGTCGCCAGGCCGATGAGGTCGGTCTGACCCTGGTTGCTTGTCTTAGCATTGTCACTGTGTATAGCATTCTATATATGTATATTCTCTATATAGTGTACTTGGTACAATTCTTTTATCTGGTATTATGATTCCTGGTTCTTGCAGTCAGACAAGGGCAGTTGTTCTTTTACCGGTTCAAACGAGCTGACTGCCGTTCGATGCAGTTCAAAACTGTCCTCAGTTGAACTATACAAACGCACACGCATTGCTGATGGCATCAGACGTGAACAATTACTGCCATACGCAGCGCACACAGATCTTGTGGGAGTCAATCAGCGAGTGGAGGCAAGCTAAGCTACGCCGAGATTGATGCCAGAAACATTATTGAGTTGATTTGTGGCACGGAAATAAGATGACATAACTGCTTTCATTTCCATTATTATCACTTATTTATGTTTTTAAGTAAGAATACTTTTTTTTGACGATAGATACAACGATTATAAAATAGAGTTTTAATTATAGAAGATCTTATAGCTAATTACTAAGAATGTTGTAGTTTTTATATTTAAATAATATATATATAACAGAACAGAAGAGAACAGCTATGATCAGTTGAGAAAGGGATCTTTAGGTACAGAAACTGAGTGACCAAAATTATGCATAGATTAACTATTATACGAAGGGTTATTTCATAAAGGGAATGATAAAAAATATTTTTCTAAAGCAATCTATTGTCCAAGAAGAATACAAAATATAAGCAGCCTTACTTTTAATACATTTAACAAACAAGACAACAATGTCTAAGTTATGAGTATCTACAAAATTGCCAGATGCTTATTTTAAAGTAAATAAATAATTCATATTGAAATCGAAAAATCTAAAAATGTATAGCTAAAAATTTCCACATAAATATTGATCACAAAGACAGGCACATACACCCAATCAGCAATCCAACAATCTGTGCGATATCCGGACTGTGTTCAGCATTTTGCACTTGTCGAAAAGTGTTTAATGTGAAAAGTTTGTAACTGTATATGTGTGTACATGTACGTATCTATCTATATAAGTGCTATACTATACATACGTACACAAATAATGCGGACAATTGAAATAGTTGATGCGACAAGATGGAAATGTAGCTCAATTGTGCAAAAGACGCCTGCCTGCCTGCCTGCCTGGACAGTTCTCGCACTTGGCATCTTTGCAACAGCTACTTAAATTGTCATATTAAAGTTTTATTTAATTTAGTGCCTTGCCCATGCACTGATATCGTTGTATGTGTATATGTTTGTACATGCACTCACATATCAACAATTGCCGGCACTTACACCCAGCTACAGATACAGATACAGTTAGAGATAAAGGCACACAAAAGATATGCCTGGCCGCAATTTGTTATAATTTAAATACAATTCAATGCGAGTTGACGCTAAGGCTGACGTTGATGCCTTCCCTTCCCTGACGTTTCCCTCTCGTGGCTATCGCAGCACCCTCAAGCTGATTGCTTGGACGAAAGTACAGGAAGTTATTAGTTTCAAGACTTGCACGTGTGCTACCTGAGCAGATGTAGATACAAACTCAACCCTAAATCAAGTATTACACATGCCTACAATCTAAAATCATAAATATATATATATCTACTTATATGATCAATAAATAAATGATATATTAATTTCTTAATCAAGCAAGATATCTGATTGTTTGTGAAAATGACTTCTTAATTATGTAACTTTCATGTTTAGCATGTTTTGTTTTGCATACTTGCAGGCAGCGCCTTGGAAATCAGCACACTCACTAAGATTATTAATTAAATAACTTTGTTTTAAGTTATCCGTTTGCAACAAAACTTTCAGCAATCATTCAGACCATGTTGATTATATTGGTGTTAAAATTACACACGATTTTAGGTAGCGGGTACATTGTTCTGTGTGTTCTCTTCATTGAGCCGATATATCGTTTCTATTATGAGCTTTTTGGGCAATACAGAGCAGGATATGTGCAAGGTTGTCTCTCAATTCACAATTTTGTATCTTAATTCATTTTCCCACCGTTTGCTTTAACGTGGTGTGCATGTGTGTGTGTGTGGGTGTGTGAGCTTCAATTATAATGTGTTAAAATGTGCCGACTTTGGCTTTGAATGTCGACCTCAATGTAGGTTAACCCACATAGTCATAACATCCATCTCAATTTGGATAAATTAAATGCTTCGTTCCTTAAAAAAGATTGACTATTTTCAAGACGTGCTAAAGATAAATGAAGTGAAGGGATTTTTCTGGAACTAACCAGTTGAATGTCAAGAAATATAATTAATAATGGTCTTTGTTAATTTGTTTAGTTATACATTGTTGCAACGAGCTTATCAAACCTACTGTAATTGGAATCATAAATGCTCCGCTAAAAACCGGTTATCACGCCGAGCTATCTCTAAGCTTTTAGATAAGAGTCGACTGACTATAATCACTATTATATAGTACAGAATTGGCAAAGAGAGTTTTCATTGAAATTTCTTTCTCTCGCTTGCAGTTTAAGTAAATCTTCCATTTAATAACAGCGACTAGAAGAAGAGAGCACACGCGCTGAGTGTTTATTGTGTGTGTGTGTGTGTATACGTGTGTTTGTTAGTGTCTGTGTGTGTACATATTTTAATTTTGATTAGAATTTATTGCGCCACTCAAAAGGCAACGATGCGAAAAACCTGCCGCCCACTAAGCAGACTGATCTCTGCAGTCCAGCTGTCGTCGCTAAGCCTGTCTGTCCGTCCGTCTGTCCGTCTATCTGGCTGTCTGTTTGCCAGTCTGTTTGGTCTATCCATGCCAGCCTGGCTACAGTACGTTTTCCATTTGCCTCCAGTCAGAATATTAAGCCGAGTCTACCAATTGGTTTTTTCCGGGCATTTCATTCAAGCGCTGCCTCGACGATCACCGAGAGACTTTTCTTCGTCTAAGGTTTTCAGTCGCCGACCTCACCCTCATCCTCTCACCTCGTTCCCCGTGCTCCGTGCGACAAGCAAATTAAGCGCGAGATACACTCGTAAATCTATTGTCATAACGCCTACGATGAGGAGCGACTAGACGTTGACTGTTGACTTTGTGCCTGCTGCGATCAGCATAGACGCGACCGAGCATATGATAAATGCTTGTGTATGCGTGTGTAAGTGTATTTGTGCGTGTGGCACACAGTTTGACATCATAGCTCGCTGCAGGGGCACATACATTTTAATCAGTGCTCAAGTACAAAAATCCAAGTCAGCACCGTAGTTCATTCGCTTCATTGCCGGTTGGTCATTTCAGATGATCATATAGGTACATATATATTTAATGCCATATACTATATCGTACAGATATGTTTATTATGCTGCCTATCTCTTTCTCTCTCTCTCTCTCTTACTCACTGTCTCCCTCTGTCGTTTGCCATGGTCATGAACACAATTAAAAATGCCTGACGCTTTAGTAATTCCTTTGCTCAAATAGAACAGATTCTGTACTGGAATAGGTTTTAAGATCAGAGAGATTGAGAAAAAGACTTAAGAATGCACGTAATAAATTTAAATATAGTAAAGATATTTTAAACGATTCTATACACAGAACAACTATGTGTGAATAATATAATACATTCAATCTTGTAATGCATTATAATACAATATGATATTTTTGAACTGTTAACAAGATAATAAAAGAGATTATTGAGCTCTTCATTTATTAAAAATGTTCTATAGTTTCTTTTGTCTATGCTTCAATATATATTGTGTAGAAATAGGTACTCAATTTTAATAACAATTTTATATAATACTTTTCCAACTACTTCCTTTGGTCTTTCATTGCATTTCAATAACTTAAATTCATTCCCAACCCATGCCCATCGACATTGAGACTGTGATAATGATGATATAAGCAACTGGGAACAGACCTAATAGAATTGTTCCAATTGTTTGGGCAATTAACGGGTCAGGTTTAGTTTTAGCTGTGCATTGTCAATGCGATTTGCACGGTTTTCGCACGCTAACGCGGCGAATACGTAACGTGTGTGAATACAAACGAAACAGACTGTATGTTTCCTCGCTCCCTTTTGCAGCATATGGATATTTTTCTGTTGCTGTTGGGCGCCCGGACTTGTAAATTATTTATGCCATCAATATAATGGTCTGCAACAATGTTGCGCCTCTATTTATACAACTAAAATGCCATTAAATATAATAAATATATATAGTAAATGTTGTATAAAAGTTCTATACATTCAGTCTAGAGTGGGCAGCGACATTTGCTTTGGCTGCTTATTGATTTTCCAAATATTTATTTGGCAAGACAATACAGTTTGTCAGACTATCCAGGCACTTCTCTAAGTGGCACCGCTTTGTGGTGTTGGTGGCACAACTCGTTAACTGCTCGTGTGCTGCGGCACGTGCTGCAGGCGTGGCTCAAATACTTAAATTAAGCTGTCGCCAGGTGATAGAAAAATAAACCCCGACACAAGGCACATAGACATAGATATACAAATAGATTACAATAGCAATGCGTAAGGGTGATCCAAAATATGATGAATCGCAATACATATCGATGGCCAGTTAACGTTCACAGGTGTGCGTATAGGTTACGATATCATATATATATAATATATGAGTTGCAAGAATTGTGAGCGACTGCGTCAATGTGTAACAAGGAAGGGAATAGAACGCCTCGCCTTGTCAGTTGACCATTTGTCAGCTGAATTCATCGCCAGCGGGCATCAAAGTCTTTGTCAACATTTCCATGCGTTTTACATAAGCGACCCAAAAGAGGCACGAGTTGTACGATTTGTACTATCGCCACTTATACGATATGTGCTTGTACGTTCTCGTTTTGAGGTCACTGCTGCAACATCGTGCCAAAGTTTATCCACCGAGTAGCAAACAAATACACACACACGCAGACACATACACAGAAGTACACTCAGGCATTTGCGAAGTGGTGTATCGTGTCATTACATAACTTGATATTAGAGAATGGTGGCGAAGGCTCTCATACTGACGCTCTCAGGCTCAGTCCCAGCCCCAAACCCGGCCCAGGGCAGCCCGTTTGGCCCAGAGCGCCGGCAACGCGGCCACTTAAAGTCAGTGCGCCCATTGTTTGTTTATTCGCTCTCGGTCCCTAAGTGAAT
Organism: Zaprionus indianus; assembly: GCA_018904595.1. Classification (NCBI taxonomy): domain Eukaryota; kingdom Metazoa; phylum Arthropoda; class Insecta; order Diptera; family Drosophilidae; genus Zaprionus; species Zaprionus indianus. The sequence continues at coordinate 10,339,946 of JAEIHA010000320.1, forward strand.
CGCATTAGGCTTACAGTAATAACTGGCAGGACACCCCAAGATATCCAAGTTGTAAATATCAAGCTCAAGTGATAAAGGCTTGAGTTTATTATATCGCTTAATGTGACTGATATAAAAACGTATTCTTAATACGGAAAAGTATTATCGATACTTCCTCTCGTCAATCGGGTTTTTTTTAGATATAACTAAAACTTTGTAGTACTTAATTTATGAATAATAATATGTTCTATTTCTTTGCGCTTGTGTTTTTAATAAATCTGTAAATAGGCACCGTTTTCCATCTTTAATATTTATTATCCATTGATTTTATCAATAGTATCATCGATTGTTATCATTCCCTACTGTCCAAAGCGAGACTCTTCATATCTTTCTTTCTCCGTCTTTCAAATATATCGAAAAGAACCCTATTCCATCTATAATATTATTTAACCATTTTTCTAACGATAGTTTCTTCGACTGTTATCATTCTCACTTGTGTAATACAAGTCTCATTCTCTCTCCGTCTCTAAAATCTATTGATAGTCGCCGAGTTTCGTCGATAGTTTTTAATATATATCGATTCTTTCAATAGTTTCTTCGGTAACTATCATTCTCTCTTGTCTAATAAGAGTCTCCTCTCTCCGTCTCTAAAATTTATCGATAGTGACCGTGTTTCGTCGATTGTTATTAATATTCATCGATTCTATAGTATGTTTCATCGATTGTTATCATTCTCTTATGTTTAAGAAATGATTTGTTCATATCGATCAAAGGCAGATTAGTTGCTTATTACTCGTATATCCATTAACTAGCTATTTTACTGTAGCTCAACAAACGCCCCTTCTTCTGTAGTCTTTTCGTGTTCGTTCGAATCCCTGTCATTAACTTTTTTCGCATCTGCTTTGTCTCTATTGATTTTCTGTTTGGGTTTTGTGTTACTTATCCGTTGTGTGTGCGTGTGTGTGTGTGTGTGTGTGCAAGAGAGCTGCTGACATTTAGCGTAATTAGACTTACTCGTAGTCGAGCTCAAGTATCTAAAATAGAATTGCAGCCAACCCCCTGTAGCTGTATCCGATCCGTATTTGTGTGTGTGTGTATCTGTATTTATATAAAAGTCCCTGAGATCATATAACGCTCTCATAATATGCATTTGTCCTTTTGCCTTTGGCAAAGGGGAAGGGATGTCTAACTGCTTGACATATATGAATAATTGACATCACTCTAGCAGTGGTGACGTCATTTCTGGGACGCTCGATAAACGATTAAAGCACAGATACGTTGGGTCGAGTAAATTGTCGAATTTCAAATAGTTTGCAGCTTTGTTTTCGTTTTTAAGGCTGCTTATACAATTCATGCAAAACTCGAATCTTGCCTGACTGACACAGATTCCTGCGCACGATTTCCTCCAGAGAGAGACAGACAGACAGAGAGAGAGAGCGAGAGGGCTGCACAGCGTCGAAGCGGTCTCTCAGCCTGAAGGAGGGCGCGCATTGCTCCAGTTTCAAAGCTCTCGCACCACTGTGCATGTGCCCACCATTGCCCATTGCCTGCCTCACTTGTGACACTGCCATACATTCGTTCGCGAGAGTTCGAAAGCTTTTCTCGTGTAGCGCGAAACAGTAGGGAAGGTAGGAGCGAAACATCTGCTGAACACGAAAGCTTAAGAGCGTCGTCGTCGTAGTCGTCGTTGCCGTCGTCGGCAGAACGATATAGAACGAAGCGAATCGAAAGCTTAACCACTCGCAGCATGCTGAGAAATTTTCAGTCGAGCGTTGTTACCGAACTAGGAAGGTCGGTCTAACTGTAGTAGCTACTCTGAGCTCTCGTCTCTCAGTGTGTCTCGGGTGGTACTAGTACAGTGTACAGTGTGCCAGTGCCAGTACAGCTAGTACAGCTCTTTGCTCCGCTCTGCCCGCCTGCCCGCCGCCGCCTGCGTTGCGCCTGGTTGCGCTGTGGCCTGCTGCCTGCTTACACAATAACTGTGCATCGATAAACCCCAAGAAGAAGCACACACAGGATACGAATATATATACATATATATATACACATAAAAAAAGCGAACAATCGGCCCTCTTAAAAAACTCTTAAGCTGTCTCTCACACAGCTTAACGAGTAACGTGTGTGTGTTTGTTGTTATTGTTGTTCTAAGCATTTAAAAAAAAAGAAGAAAAGAAAAGCGAAAGAAGCAGTGCAAATAAGTTTTAACTCACTCTAAAACGGGGTAGTTTTCTGTGAAATCCCCTCCACACCCCCTGCTCCGACAGAATCCGAAACCGAGTACGGCTACGCTAAACGGAAGACGGGAAAAAATTGTGTAATCTCACTCGACGTCTAAAAGGTAGACAAAAAATGCAGAAATGCAAAAAGAAACATTCAAACAAGACTTTCTGGGTATCTCTTTTTTTATGTTGTTGCTGTTGTTGTTGTTCAACTGCAGCAACGAGCGGACCCTATGTACTCACTTCTAGGGGGGTCCAACGACAACGTCCTTGTACAAAATCGATTTTCCAAAACTTCATGCCAGCCGTAGTGGATACGTACTTACATATGTGGTGTATATACATATAATATATGTATTTCTATATATCTAGGTAAACTGTTTTATAAAGTGCATGATCGATGGCAAGACTTAACGATCTGTTGTGTATATGTTATGTTAAAGATGCTAATCCATTTAGCTTTGATCGTTATGTACCATATTGATGTGATTTTAGGTCTATCTCGATCCACTTGACTTGTAGAGAAATTGCCATAAATATGTGTGTGTTTTTGCATGTGTTTCTGTACCTCCTTTCTGATCCGTCCCTTCTCCAGTGCTCTGTGCACATTAATTTTTGTACCGCTGACGTAGCTTTGTGGCAATGAAATCGTTTAGATTCAATTGCGGCGATTTCATTTTGGAATAGCTGTAATTTTCTGGCCACCCCAACCCACATACACATAATCCCCCTTCATGAAAAAAAAGAACGAACCATAGGATCCAGAGAGTGTCATAAGAGCGGGTCCAAAAGGGGGTGGCACTGGTGCAGATGATGGAGAAGGGTACCTACAAAGTGTAGGGGAGCAGTATCGACCACCCGCCGTTGTTGGCTATTTCATAATTCTGTTCTGTGCTGGCAAAGCGTAGCATAGAAACAGAGATGGACATGCGGAGAAGAAGCACAGAGCCAGAGCTAGAGAAGGAATGGAAACAAAACACTAAAATATTGTACTTGTAATTTACATTTCGACATTTGCACATTCTCTCTCTCTCTCTCTCTATCGAAATTCTCTGAGCGCACTTGCGCTCACTTGGTGCGTCTAAATTCGAACTGACATTGCATTCGAACTCGAAAATCTCTTTCGCTCTGTGCTCTGCAGCTTTTTCTCTTTATTTCACATCCTGCTGCCTCTGCAGCTTTCTGGCTGCAGTTTCCAGTCTGCTTCCATTTCCAGTTTCCATGCCGCCTCTCCGTCTGCTCCATTCCTCTCTCTCTCTCACACTGTTTTTCTACCTCTCTCTTTCGCTGCTTTCGTTCGTTCTGCTTTGCCCTTCCATTGACTGCGGTCCACTTGCTGCTTCGCCGCCTTGCGCTGGCTCCTTTCTCCCTTCCAGGGTCGTTTTCTTCTAATGCCTGCCTGCAGATTGTTGCATAAGCTGAAAATCATTAAATTTTTTTCTTTTTCAACTTTTTCTTTCATTTTTTTCCTTTGCGTTTTTTATTTTTTATTGCAGTTACGTTCAAAGTTTTAAGTCGGTTTTTAGTTTATTCATCAATTTAATTATATGTTAAACGTTTCTCTGTAATTTCAACATTATGAGTCTCCAGGTGGGTAAAAATATCTTAAAGAAAATAAAAATCATTTTTTTAACAGTTAGTTCTATAATTTAACTTACGTTTATTTGCAATTTAATTTAGTTTTAAATTCATTTCCAATTGAACATAATAATTTTTTAATCTATATCTGCTCGACAGCTCTCAAGAGAATTCTGAACTTAACTGTTAGTTATTCTAATGATTAGAGCACTCTACTAAGGGTTTTACTATATACAAGCTTTGTGTGGGTGTCTGATAACAATTGCAGTTACTGTAGACGATGTAACAGAGACAGAAGAAAAGCTGTTAAAAAAGAAGAAACATGCTAAAAACTGAAAACAATTAGCAATCGAATGTAAAAAGTAAGCATAGAGAAACGTGCCTAAGGCTGAGATCATTAATGTTCGAAATGAAAACGAAAACAGTCTTCACTGAATACCCCGTTTAAGCACAGCTCTGCCTAGAAACGTGCTAAAAACAGGTACTAAACATACATATCGACCTAATTGAACCCAAGCTTGAATGATCTATATGTTTGAACCTTAACTGGTTTTGAGCTTCAATTTTATTTACTTTCATTTGTGATAAGATCGAGCAGCAGTAGCACCTGCAGCAGTTTTGAGTGGTTCTGTTCTGGTTTCAGACTGGATCGAACCAACCGAAAGAGAAGCTCACAGAATTGTTTACAATTGCCGTTGCCATTGTGCCCCGTAATTTGCTTACTTTTTGGGTTACGCCCGCACGTTTACACGTATTTAAATACGTATGTGTGTGTGTTTAAATAGTATTGCATTGATTGAACAATTAGAATGCCGTTTTCTGTCAATTCTTTATCTCACTCGCTGTGCATCCGATAGATGCTCTCGCTATTTATTTGTTGTAAATTGATATTCAAGTTCAAAAGCCAAATGGTTTGCGCGACAAAGTGCGCGACACACACACACACAGATAGAGAGCAACAACTAAAATGAAACTAGAGATACATTTGTATCTGAGCGCTTAATTGGCAACGTTATGTAAACTTCTCTGTGTCGCTGGCCATTGTCGCATTTTGATTTATATCCCATCCATCCTGAGTAGCGCCCCGTGACAGCCACAGTCACAGCTACAGCTACAGCTACTGTGTCCACTGTGGCTCGTCCGCACCCCAGTGGACCTTCCATCCATCCATGTGGCATTCTAATTGTTCGCCCAGAGCACAGCTTGGCGATTCACATGCTGCGTTTTGTCTGTATTTTGCAACAATTCGCAACAATTCAAAAGTTTTTCAATGGCCGCGTGACGGCGGCAAACTTGCCTTGTCTCGAATGAATTGAAGCATGAACATGAACAAACAAGAACAAATTAAAATAAAGAACGTAAGCTTTGAAATTCAATTAATTTGTGTAGGAAAATTAGCGCCAGCCACTTACAATCTATATATTTGTATATACATGTTAACAGTTGTTTGCACTAAGGTTAGTACTAAGCAGTAGTTAAGTTACAGTTAAGCCTTATATATCATTTATGATAATTTAATTGTATATTTCCCTTTTCGCATACAGATTGTTTAGCGAACGTTTATCAGCATATAGAAAGTCCTGCTAATAAGTTAAACTAAGCAATACAACAGACAGAGAGAGAGATCAATTGAATTTGATTCGTAACTAATAAAAAGTGCGTAAGCAGAACTCATGACAATAATCTTTTAAAACATATAGTATAATCGTATACTATGAACGCAAACAAACATTACGATTTATTTCATGCCCCCGCTCGCTATCTTAATTACTTGATGCCCCTCCCGGCCTTTCCACCCATTAAACTGATTAAGCAAATAAGCAATACTCGATCAAAAAAAAGCCAAACAATGCGAACAAATTTGATTTTGTTCTCTCATCTAACGTTGTTGCCGGCGTCCAACAGAGCGCCAAAAAGCGATCGCGACGGGTTTGTTTAGAGCAACATTCTACACCCATAGTATACATATATACATAATATATACACACATGCATACTTGTAGTACTTATCTGTATACATTTTCAATCGATATACGAGGGTCGTTTTTGTATTTGCCGCGCACCTGCTCTAAATACAAACTGCTCCTGTCAGCAGTTATCGATTAAAGCTGACTGTAAAATTTTGAAGTGCTTTTGGTTTGCTTTATAGGCATTGAAGCAGACGATCTCGTGAATTTTAACGATATTTTAACAATGCACGGGCACGTGTGTAGTAGCATGGCAAAATTTCATAAATTGGGCTACGAACTGCTCCCCACCGCTATTCTCCAGATTTGCCCCTGTGATTTTTTGTTTCCAAACATGAGAAATGGCTCGGCGGTGATTCGGGTCAATGAAGAGGTCATCCGAAACAACGACTATTTTGAGGGCCTTGAGAAAACCTATTATTTGGAAGGAAAAAAAATTGGAACGCTGGACTAAATGTATAGAGCTAAAAGGAGATTATGTTGAGAAATAAAACGCTTCTTTGACGAAAAAAATATATTTTATTCAAAAAGTCACGGACTTATCAAACGACCCTCGTATGTACGAGTATCTCCCGTCCTCGTTCTTGTGCGTTCGCTCTCTTTGTTTTGCATGAGTGTTTATTTTTCCCATCCCAACTATAGATAGAAAGAGAGAGAATATGTATATGGCGTATATCTATCTCTAGAACCGATTATTTGTATATTATAATTTTGTTTGCCCTTGTGCACCTTGTTTTTGATTGTCAAATGCATTTTAATGAGTTCAAATTGCAGTGCGACTCTGATTCATTAGACCATTTGCTGATAAACGCCGCGATGGTGTGCCCATTGTACATTGACTGACGTCAACGGCATTAAGTAGGGTATTATTTAATTGTTTCAGACCACACAAATCAATTCCAATTCCAATATTGTAGTACTATTTTCCAAGCGCCGGCACATGCGCCCTATCGCCATTGTCGCTTCCAGTGCTTGAGTAAGTTCTGTTCAGTTACTCAAACTCTTTAACAGAGTGCGTGATTCATCGTCCTTTCGTTTGTCCTTAAACCATCTATATGCATATTATAGCTATAAGTTTCTTTATGTTGAATCATGCTACTCTTTTATATATATTAATTTTAGATGTAGTTATTACAACAATTGCTCATGCTATGCCTTAGTGTTATGTAAATTTAAATATGTTATGTATTTAGTCATAATGAAATTATTCCATTATCGAAATCGAGTTCTAGTTTATTCATTCAATTCAATTATGCTTGTGTTTCGTTTTTGCCATTGTTTGTTATGTTTTGATTTGTTTTTCTTCCCGTTCATCATCAATCAACATCATCAATCAAACCCACAATCAATACCCAACGTTAGCTTGAGAGACAGGATTCCTATCGATGCGCCACGGTTATTGCAACCGATGACGACAATCGCACAGCCGATGGACACTACAAGGTAATTTGCAAATTCCCCCCCACCCAACTCGGTGCACACACACACACATTTACACACTCATACATACACATACCCCATTTATATACATTGGTGTACTTGAAGTTTTCATCGATTTATTCCATTTATACCGATTTGTTTATGCCTTTAATTTTATTACTTTGTGCGCTTATTTCATTCTTATTCTTGCTAAAAATCTATCTCATCGATTTCCGTTTCTCTCTCACTGCATTTATTGTTTATATATTTATACATAATCTGGGCATGCTTCCAATATTATTTGCCGCTTGACATTTGCAAGAAATAATCGAAAATCTTAATTATAGCACCGCCATATCTGACCAATATATAGTATGGTAGACACAGGTAGACAGTATACTAGACAAATCGTATTTCGTATGTGAATGAATCAGTGAGAGAACCAAGTGACTTTGCTTTTTAAAACTAGCTTAAACCAGTTTCGGGCTTTTCCAAATTATTTCAACAATGTTGTGACGTCCAACCCAGCTAATTATAGGTGAAACAACAATTTGTGTACATCATATATAGTATGTTGAAGAGAGTCTAGACCAGAGGCAGCTGGCGCGTCTATATGCTTAAATATACTACATTGATATTATTTATAATTATTTATATGCTGAGGTGGACTTCTTTGCCAATAGTTCTTCTTCGATAGTTCTTTGAGGTCAATGTGCGTGATGAGACATAAAGAAAATCCGTTATTAGTTTATTTTATTGTTTAAACAAAGTCAGCAATTTATTGTTTTAATTTAAATTATATTTTCGATGTTTATTGTTGTGTTTTCTTTTTGTAAATTAGTCTTTGGCATTTGTTTTGCTTCATACTCATTCATTTACGTGACATTCACATTGAAAGCGTTTTGCGCGCGACTAATATCGGCACACTTGACGTTTTGCATGCTCTTCCCCCCACCTCCTTCTATATAGTAGGTAGCTAGTGTTCTGCTTATATTAACGAGTAGCGTTCAATGCGAATATTCTCACGCTCGCAATTACAAAACGTTCGATAATACATACACACGAGTACATACATTAACATGTAGAGACCATCGAATTTACAGCGAATAATTAAACGGTGTTTGGTAAGTTGGGTACACGGATAAGAATGGAGAAACTAAGGTATATTGCTTTAAAACGCACCCTATATTAACTACTTACAATTGGTACACCTTGGGCTTTAAGGAAAACAACGGTTAATGGCATGAAGTAAATCGATTTTTGTGTGTCGGCTTTGGGCTTCCCCTATCTTTCTATCTTACTCTTCGCCACCTCATTAATTCTTAAACTAATCAATTTATTTTGTTTGAATATAATCAGTCAAGACGCAAGATGCCGGCCAAAGCAGCTAAGAAAGAGAATTTAGATGATCTCAAACAGGAGTTGGATATCGACCATCATAAAATCTCTCCTGAAGATTTGTATCAGCGCTTTCAGACACATCCCGAAAATGTAAGTTAGCTTAGAATTATTCTATTTATTATTATTATTTATTTTTCGTTAATCCATTCAGGGTCTGAGTCACGCTAAGGCCAAGGAGAATTTAGAACGAGATGGTCCCAACGCGCTTACACCGCCCAAGCAGACACCCGAATGGGTGAAGTTCTGTAAGAATCTGTTCGGTGGCTTTGCTATGTTGCTGTGGATCGGTGCTATCCTTTGCTTCGTCGCCTACTCGATTCAGGCAACCACCAGCGAGGAGCCATCCGATGATAACTTGTATCTGGGTATTGTACTTTCCGCTGTCGTCATCGTGACAGGCATCTTCTCATACTATCAGGTGAGGTGGACTTTTCGTTTGTAATTGATTTATTTAATACTCACGAAAACTTATCACTCATTAAAGGAATCAAAAAGTTCAAAGATCATGGAGTCGTTCAAAAATATGGTGCCCCAATTTGCCACTGTGATTCGTGAAGGCGAGAAACTGACGCTGCGCGCCGAGGATCTTGTGCTGGGCGATGTGGTTGAAGTGAAGTTCGGTGATCGTATTCCCGCCGATATTCGCATCATTGAGGCACGTAGCTTTAAGGTTGATAACTCATCGTTGACTGGCGAATCGGAGCCACAATCGCGTGGTGCTGAGTTCACACACGAGAATCCCCTGGAAACTAAGAATCTGGCCTTCTTCTCGACCAACGCCGTGGAGGGAACTGCTAAGGGTGTTGTCATCAGTTGCGGCGATCACACTGTCATGGGTCGCATTGCTGGCTTGGCCTCCGGTCTGGATACCGGCGAGACACCAATTGCTAAGGAAATTCACCATTTCATTCATTTGATTACCGGCGTAGCTGTGTTCCTTGGCGTTACCTTCTTCGTTATTGCGTTCATTTTGGGCTACCACTGGCTGGATGCTGTTATTTTCCTCATCGGTATTATTGTGGCCAACGTGCCAGAGGGTCTGCTGGCCACTGTCACTGTGTGCCTGACCCTGACCGCCAAGCGTATGGCATCGAAGAATTGTTTGGTAAAGAATTTGGAAGCCGTTGAAACTCTGGGATCCACCTCGACCATCTGCTCTGACAAGACCGGCACACTCACTCAGAACCGTATGACAGTCGCTCATATGTGGTTTGATAACCAAATCATTGAGGCCGACACCACTGAGGATCAGTCGGGTGTTCAATACGATAGAACTAGCCCTGGATTCAAGGCGCTCTCTCGCATTGCCACTCTCTGTAATCGTGCCGAATTCAAAGGTGGCCAGGACGGTGTGCCAATTCTTAAGAAGGAAGTCAGCGGCGACGCTTCCGAAGCTGCTCTGCTCAAGTGTATGGAACTTGCTCTCGGTGATGTGATGAACATTCGCAAGCGCAACCGCAAGATTGCTGAGCTGCCATTCAACTCGACCAACAAGTATCAGGTGTCCATCCATGAGACCGAAGACACAAACGACCCACGCTATCTGCTGGTCATGAAGGGTGCCCCCGAACGTATTCTGGAACGTTGCTCAACCATTTTCATCAATGGCAAGGAGAAGGTGCTGGACGAAGAGATGAAGGAGGCTTTCAACAATGCCTACATGGAGCTTGGCGGACTCGGCGAACGTGTGCTTGGCTTCTGTGATTTCATGCTGCCCTCCGACAAATACCCTACCGGCTATAAGTTCAACACCGATGATGTTAACTTCCCAATTGATAATCTTCGTTTCGTTGGTCTCATGTCCATGATTGATCCCCCACGTGCTGCTGTGCCCGACGCTGTGGCCAAGTGCCGTTCGGCTGGTATCAAAGTTATTATGGTTACAGGTGATCATCCAATTACTGCCAAAGCTATTGCCAAATCTGTCGGCATCATTTCGGAGGGTAACGAGACCATTGAAGATATTGCACAGCGACTCAACATCCCCGTTTCTGAGGTCAACCCCCGTGAGGCCAAGGCTGCTGTTGTGCACGGCGCTGAGTTGCGTGATGTATCCTCTGATCAACTGGACGAGATCTTGCGCTACCACACTGAGATTGTATTCGCCCGTACATCGCCCCAACAGAAGTTGATCATTGTTGAGGGTTGCCAGCGCATGGGTGCCATTGTGGCTGTCACTGGTGACGGTGTCAACGATTCGCCTGCCCTGAAGAAGGCTGACATTGGTGTCGCTATGGGTATTGCCGGCTCTGATGTATCCAAGCAGGTGTGTACAGCAAATGCACACAATAAGAAATCATTAATCATTACAATGAACCTTCTTTTTTGGTTTGATAGGCTGCTGACATGATCTTGTTGGACGACAATTTCGCCTCGATTGTTACTGGCGTTGAGGAGGGTCGTTTGATTTTCGACAATCTGAAGAAATCCATTGCCTACACCCTGACCTCGAACATCCCCGAAATCTCGCCATTCTTGGCCTTCATTCTGTGCGATATACCACTGCCATTGGGTACAGTTACCATTCTGTGCATCGATTTGGGTACCGACATGGTAAGTTAGCTTCCATTCCCCCTCTGCGACTTAATAGAAGTCTTCCCAAAAATGTATTGTAACTGTATTTATGTACCTTAGAGATTATTGAGCAAGTTAATTGTAATTCCAATTGTAAAGTCAATTCAGGTCTTGTAGTTTGTTAAGAATTTGAAATAACTTGTATAATTTAAATTGAATTGCGATTGTGCTGCCTGCCTCTATCTGCCTGGGGCGCGCGCACACAGATACCAGCCATATCGCTGGCCTACGAGGGACCCGAAGCGGACATTATGAAGCGACGTCCACGTAATCCCGATGTGGACAATCTAGTCAACGAGAGGTAAACAGCGTTTGCAACAAAAAAAAAATGAACGCTGTTAGGATTAGGCTCGACGGCCAGCCAGGCTACCTTTAGGCTACCATTACTTATACTTTTGTAGTTTAAGTACTTGAAAATAATGTGATTTATCAACTCTATAGTGTATACAGCATTTAAATTCTTATGTAATATTTTTTGTATTGCAATCGATCGCCCGACCAATCCAATCCAACTTATGAAACACACAGTTACACACTGACACAGATACACACTGTTTCACCCTGTATTCGTAATCGAACCCGAAATTTGAATCTGTAAAACGTTTTGCTAATGATACTACCTGCAATAATCCAAAACTAGGTGCCAGCCATATCATTGGCCTACGAACACGCTGAAGCCGATATTATGAAGCGTCCGCCACGTGACCCATTCAACGATAAATTAGTGAACTCAAGGTGCCAATCAAGTCAATTTCTACTCCACCTTAACACACACACACATACACATATATAAAACTCATATACATACATTTACTCTGACACACAGACATATAAACACATACATAATACATAATACTACTTACATATGCACACTAAACGTTGCCACTTAAAGAAATAACTAAAAACAAGCGTACAGCGATAAAGCTGCAACATCATAAACTATAACTAATCGATGTCTGTGTATGTGGCTGGATTGTAATTAGCATAAGCGTAAATCAAATCAAAAAACAAAAACAAAAGCCATAACAACTTACTTGCTATACGAAAGCAGCGCAAGCAACTAACTAACAAGTCGTTTCGTATTTATGGTTTACAACTATCTTCTAAGATTATCATTTAAACCCAATCGTATACATACGTTCGTGCATTACATCATGCATCGTATCCTATCAACATTTTGTATTTATCATGTCAGTAGCATCGCGTGTTTCATGGACATACATTTAATACAACCAACTAGTTCGTATATCTTATCAAATAGTTCTGATCCTCATCTTCTTTGTACATTTCAATCTCCAACGATTGGTTCACATTTTAAATTTTATTTTTATTTATCAAATCGTTTTCAATTTGGCCCACATTCATACTTACAACAACAAACCACATTCTGCCTTTGTGTAAATTGGCAATTTTCAAATAGAATCGCCTCTATAATTCTAACGCTCTAAATGTTAATTGGTGTGCGTTGTATTTGTTTTATTTATCTCACCTCACCAAAAATTGTTTCACAAAGTTTTTGTTGCTGTGTTGTATAACCAAATTCAACTAACAGTTCAATTCCACCCTTCACTTTCATATTTATTTTGCTGATATATATTTGGCATTTCATCATTTTTGTTATGATCCTTTCAGTTTGTATAGACAAAAAGCAAAACCAAAACACCCAGAATTAACAGGAAAATTAAACCTAACATTGCAATCGTTCACTTATGTATCTATTTGTATTGGCATTTAAACTAGATTCAGCAAATACTACCAAAAATTAACTGCACACACGTCGTAGCGAAATAGTCCCAGCATACTTACACCACGCTCAGACCGATCGTTTCGTGAGAGGTCTTGAGCAATTGCAAAATTACCAAAAATTTAAGTTAATATTAATTTGTTTTTTAAATTATTTAAGTTCTTACACCAGTTCTCCATACTTATATTGTAACCGTATTGTATGTCTATTCGAAACTGACCCAAAACTCAATTCAATTCATATGTCAGCCAATTAAGTTAGTTATAAGTGAGATCTTAAGTCGATGAAGATTTAGTTGATAAGTTCATTAAGTTTTTAACAGTGTCAACGTTGGATTTGCTGTTGTCTATTCCTTGTATCACTGTTGAGAGAGAAAGCTGTTTTTCTAGCGAGAATGAGAAGAGGAGAGATCAAGTTATTTTCCATAATTTATCGTATTTATTTTGAATTTATTTTTCCCAACTACGGTAAACAACGCTTGCACGTTTAGGTGCCAGCTATTTCCTTAGCCTATGAGACGGCTGAATCCGATATTATGAAACGCCAGCCCAGGAATCCCTTTCAAGATAAGCTGGTCAACGAAAGGTAAAGTTTTTCTTTGTGCTATCTCAAAAACCAATAAACAACATAAAAAAACGAATAGCAAATAAAGAAAAAAAAAACGTGAAATACCAGAGTCAACACAAAACATACAAAGTAAATTTGAGGTGCAAATACATAAACAAAATCCAAGTCGAGAACAAAAAAAGTCAAAAATATTTTGCTAACAATCTTTTTTCTGCAACTTCAGCAAGAATACTATCAAACTTTTTTTTAAATCACTAAGCTCAAAGCAAACGTAAAAATTGATAAATCTAATTCAATTTCAAAGTAATTTTTCGGTATACATTTTTCGGTCAAGGACTTTAAAGCAAAGTACGCTTCCTACAACTAAAGATATTTAATTGAACTCTCTTGTCTGTTACTAAACTAAAATCTAAGAACTTTAAAAATTAGCTTCAACTCTTTATTAGCTAATTTCAACTTTTCTTTTCAGTTTGAGTGTTATTGTTTTATGTTATGCATTTTCTTTGATTCTACTTCAGAAAATTGCTATTTATATGATTTTTAAACTTTTGTTTCAACTATTTCTTGTATAATTGGACATCAGGTTGCAATGTGTTTTCTTTTGTTTAAATGTTTTATTTTTTATGTGTTCTATTTATTTTATTTTTCTGTTTATTTTTTACATTCTATTTTCTCTTGTCTTTCTGGAAGTTTTGAATTAGTTAAATGTTTGAACTTCAATAACGTAACTTTGGAACTTCTTCATAGAATTATGGTTTAACTCTATTGTCGACTCTCTAGTTAACTTTCAAGTAATTTATTCGTTTCGATTTGAAAGCACTTTCAAGATGATCTAGTTTTTTCTTTTCCAAGATCTTTCGCTGTGAAGCAATATCACTGGGCTGTAGGCCCCATAAAAGTATAAAAGTATTTACCTAAGTACTTCTCTTTCAGTTTCTTTTTCAATTATCTTGATCTTATTTAATATTCTTATTTTACTTTGCTTTTCTTTTGTCTGTTCGTAATTTGCGCTTTTCCTACTATATAAATGCAATGATATAATACTATGTACAAGTTATATGCGCATAATCGTATTAAATATATACATACATATATAGCAACAATTTAATTATGTAATTTCAATAATTTGTTTTGCAAATTTTCAACTTATTTATAAAGAAAGTGAAACAAAAACACAAAGAAAAACTACTTATTCTGGTGATACAACTTCAAACAATTGATTTAAATTCAACATTCCTCCCTCTCACAATGAGATTTAAGCACCTGAAAATCCACACTTGGAAGTATTTAAACTGAAAGACCCCCTCTATTTTCGAAAGCCGTTCACCTATAGCCTTTTTGCAAATCTGCCTTACTCTATTCAAGATATTTAAACACACTGAAATCGGTACTTGGCGTGCTCTATTGCTTTCTTTTTGTCTCTCTTATTCTTCTGCTTAAGTACTTTCTTCGGTGATCAAAACCTTTCAACTGACCTATGATTACTATGCTTTAAACACTAACTTTATTTTTAACTAAACTCCATTTATAAGAAGTGTTTTATGATTTGTGTATCAGAAAGAGATTATTCTTTTGTTTCTAAACTTTTAAGTCCATTTCTTCTTGAAGGTAAGTGAAGTCTACGTTGTTTCCAAATGCATTAAACTGAAGACGAGGGTTTCTAATCTCCAAACGCACTCTGGAGATAATTGCTTCCCAAAATTTGAACATGTACCAAGATTTGATGACTCAGCTAACTTTCCTACGATTTATCTTACGCTAGTGCAGGTTAAACTCTAAAATTAGTAAAATTTCTGTATCTCTTTGAATACTTACTTATGCTAAATACTGTATACTGTATCTTCGCCTTTATACATTTCTAGCTCGAGTACAACCACACTTCATTTACAGTTTGTCTGTAAGAGTATTAGCATCTAATACTTTAACTAGTGAACTCTATTCGATCTCATCAAGCACATTCTATCACTATCACATATATGAAGAGATCCTCTGATCTTGCTCGAACCAAATTCAAATCAATCAAAATCAATCGCCTGTTAAACTTTCATCGAATTTCATTTTTGATTTGTAGTGGAATCACTCACCATATGCCATGCCAAAGAAAACTGGCTATTTAGTCTTAACGATTTACTCTTTATATGTATATACTCTTACATACATATTATGAAAAGAAAAATTTAGTGCAAGTTAAGCTCTAAGCAAACTCTATACCATCGTACGTTCTGTTATTTGGGTGCTGATCTTTGGCTCCCGATCTGTAGTCATAGTTTTTTAAGTACGCAGGAGCAACATGCATATATACTTGTGTAACAACTACAAAGACTCAAACTACCAATATAGATCTATATCTAAATACCAAAATACCAACAAAACACACACTGAGACACCCGCTCTTCGAAACACTGTGTAACGCTCTACTTATGTACCAAATGCAACTTCCTTCTCTATCTAAGTACTAAATCTACTATTACTACTTCTATTACATTTAATTTTAACGACTATTTTAGTGGATATATATTTCTTAGTATATAACAAGTATTTATTATATACAATATATACCAACAAGAGATTCTTCGTCAACTTTAACCAGTTCTTCCTTTTTCCGTATTTTCCCCCACATTTTTTTCAACATTTTTTTTATATCTTTCTTTTGATCAAACTCAATGATAAAAAAAAAAAAACAAACTTTAACGCACTTCAACAAATAATACTAACAAAATACCAAATAACAAACGCTATTATACCGCAAGATACCGGCCATTTCACTCGCTTACGAGCAAGCCGAGAGCGATATTATGAAGCGTCAGCCGAGAGATCCATACCGCGACAACTTGGTGAACCGCAGGTCAGGAAAAAACTAACAATAAGGTTTACTCCAAAAAGAAAAACAAAAATACTAAAAAAAAAAAAACAAAAAAGTTGTTTACTTTTAGTTGTTTAGTTACAAAATACTAGAAAATGAACAAACATGCAACCATCTTATTACCATTTCCATCTGTTTGAGTTGTGTGTGTGTATCGCGTACCATTTTCCTCAATTTGGTCAATTTAATTAAAAAAAAAAAAAACCAACAAACACACAAATTTATAGTGCAACCAAAAAAAAAAAAAAAAAAATGCGATTGTTTGTTCGTTTGCTGATGCAATCTTTTCGTTTGGGTTCGTTTTCATCTCTTCCAATTCTTCCTTCTTCTATATAAAATTTGAAAGATTCAAGATTTATGCGTTCTTCATACTCTCAGTCTAAAAAGAATTTTGAGTTAATATTCGTTTGCATATTTCGAGACAAATTTTCAAGAATTATTATATATATAATTTTAGTTTCAACCCTATAAATATTTGAGCTCTTAATGTGGAATGGAAATTTTTTTAAATATCAAAATACTCTTCGTATTACGATTGTGTATTTTCTAAATTCTAAAGAAACCTTTCTAGTACTTGTTTCGTTTTTCGAGAACATTCCAAATTAATATCCTATTGTCATTATCGTTTTGTGTTTACCAAATTTTAAATGTGCCTCAATATGTGTTTGTTAGTCGCACAACCAAACTATCGAAAGGATAAATAAACTAAACACACAAATGTCACCAAACAGTTTGTGTTCCTTAGAACTTTCTTGTCGTTGGGAAAGCTTCTGATCGTCTTATGATGTAGTTACTACAACGAATAACGCAAACCAATTCAAGCTTTTAGACCATGTTTTGAGCCTTTGCCGCTGGTTAAAACCAGACCAACACACACACACACACACGCATTTATACATATATAAACATAAACATTCACAGACAACAATAGGTGTAGACAAGACTAGCGATAATCATACTATATACATTTCTAGACAAAACTTTAGATCAACAAACAAAAGACAACAAACAACAACAACAATAACAGCTACACGAGCAACAAGCAACAACAATGAAAACAACATTTCGAAGCTTTCTGCTGTTACTTTTAGTCGAGTTTAGTGCGTTCCTTGTAGTTGAGTTTGTTCGAGTCGGCAAATCTGCTTCAATTGTGTTCTACGTAGATGATACACTCATAACTATATCTATATCAATCAATACAATATCAATACCAATATCAATATCAATCTCAAGTCTGGTTCCAAGTGTCGAAGTACAAGCCATGCCTCGCAGTAAGTCTCAATGTGGGCTCGGTGTTCGGTGCAGTAAATCAACAACAACTAGAACAACAACAATGGATTTTCTCATGTTATTTTATCAAAATAATTATTATTTTTAAGTGAATCAATGTATTTTATATAATTTTTGGTTTGAAAAAGCATTTCGAATGCCTTTTCTTCATGTTTCTTATGTATGTTTCTATTTGTTATTTATTGTTATGCCTTAAGTTTATTTACAATATTGTTAACTTTTTTAAGCGTAAGTAAATGAAAGTAAAACTGGTATAGAAACCAGGCAAAAAACAAAAAACGAAAAGTTAGCTGCATTTGCTTATCCTGTTGTGTGCTTTTAGTTTTCTCAATAAATCCAAACACCAATTGCATGTTTATAATAACTCTATGTGTGTATATATATAAATATCTGTAGATCATAGCTGCATGTTTGTAATCCGCTACCCCCACCCTCAAAACTAACAATAAGAACTTTGCTTTTCACCTCATCTTTAACAAGATGAACAAATAAACGGAACAAAGAAACGTTTCTTTGCTCTTTCACGCTTTCATAAAACGCGCGCTTCTGAAATCAAAAGATATTCGCTCTACAACACAATCCACGCTATATAACGTAAAGATTAACACCTTAATAACCTAAAGAAAAAAAGAAAAAATATATTCATTTGCTAAAAAAAGAATACATCGATGAGCTTAAAGGTAATGCGGCATCTGTAACTGTAATTAACATATATGATAATCTCATGAGAACTGCCCAGAAGAGCTGCGGTCGGTTTGGTTCAGGGTTTTTGGTCTACTTAACCTTTAATCTTAACTTTCGATTTCTTTATATTTTATCTGCAATTAAAATTCTCTTTTAATTTGTAACAAAAACCTTGACCAACAGTAGATTTAGTGCTGCCTATTCAAACAATGCCCGATCTTTAATGCTCGCAAAGCTGTAACAAAAAAAAAAAGAAACATCAACAAATACCACACAATTGTTTAAAAAAAAATAAAACAACGGCATTGCACTGAACACCCTCATCTAACGTATACGTATGCTTCTCTATTCTCTATTACGCTTTCGTGAACTGCTCCAAAACAGATTGATTTCGATGGCCTATGGACAAATTGGTATGATTCAAGCTGCTGCCGGTTTCTTTGTGTACTTTGTCATTATGGCTGAGAACGGTTTCCTGCCCATGAAACTGTTTGGCATCCGTAAAATGTGGGACTCCAAGGCCGTTAACGATCTAACTGATTCCTATGGTCAGGAATGGGTGAGTTATATATTTTACAACTTTGCTTGGTTAATCGAGTAACAATTTCTTGTACAATTCTTTAGACCTATCGCGATCGCAAGACATTGGAGTACACCTGCCACACTGCCTTCTTCATCTCGATTGTGGTTGTGCAATGGGCCGATTTAATCATCTGTAAGACGCGCCGTAACTCCATCTTCCACCAGGGCATGCGTAACTGGGCCTTGAACTTTGGCCTTGTGTTCGAAACAGTTCTTGCAGCCTTCCTCTCATACTGTCCGGGCATGGACAAGGGTCTGCGTATGTACCCCCTGAAGTGAGTACCCAAATGAGTAATTTTATGATGATGTTGATTGACTAACATATGATTTTGATTTACTTGCTAGACTTGTATGGTGGTTCCCAGCCATTCCATTTATGTTGGCCATCTTTGTCTACGACGAGACGCGTCGTTTCTACTTGCGTCGCAACCCTGGAGGCTGGTTGGAGCAGGAGACATACTATTAAACGCCTACAACTACACCCACACCAACACGTACACCTACACCTACACCAACACTAACACCCACACAGCCACACCTACACCAACACCCAGAAAAGTGTACACCCATAATACAACTACTACTACTATTACACTGTATCAGCAAAGAACAACAAATAGTAATTGTTTATTTACCACACCAAGGCCACACGATCACAAGTGCAACACCACAGCAGAGCTCTGTGTGGCTGGCTACAACAATAACAACAGCAACAGCAACAATAACTGCGGCTGTAATGGCAACTACAACAACAACAACAGCAAGAACAGCAAGAAGAACAACTTGAGTAACCGCAACAGCAACGACAGCTATAGCATAAAACATACGGCGATGTGTTTTAGAGTTTTAATTTAATTATTTAAAGTAAACAAACAAACAAATACAAAACAAAATGCAAGCGATAATTATTTTAAACGTTTAAGTAAATTTAAATTATAAATTAAAGCTATAAATAAGATTTAAATAAAAATAAAGTAAAAATTTCAACAAAACCAAAACCACAAACAAAATTTCGAAGCAACAAAAACAACAAGAAGAACAACAACAACCCCACAAGCAACTCAGCAACAATAACCTAAAATGAAACAATTTTTAGTAAAATTATTTAACAAAAAGGCATAAACAACAATATTCAAGTAAATTATGGAAACAAATAAAAGAAAAATAATAAAAAAAAATAAAAAACAAAAAACAACGCAAAGAGCGCAAAGAAACAAAAGCAAAGCTACAGCGCAAGTAACATTAATAAAAAAATAATTACATACCTATTCAGATACACAAAAACATACGCCCACACACACACACACACACACCAGCATATACACACTCACACATACACAACGCATGAAGAGACAAATTATATAAGAGTTTAGAAAAATTTAAAAAAACAAAACTAAAACGAAACTTTTGACAAAAACAAAATGAAGAATAAATTAGCGTAGTTACAAAATAAGCAGAGACGAAGCAAAGATAAACCAAGAAATAAAGAACAAAAGCAAACAGAAAAACAAAAACAAACGAACAGAAAATGTCGCAAAATTTGTGAGGGGAGTGCAGAAAGAAATAACTAAATAAATGAATGAATAAACCAAATTGAAATAAACAACCCAATAATAAAAGAGGCAACACACAATTATGATAATTGTTTATATATATACATACATATATTATATATGGAAGAAAAACATTGATTATATAAATGGAGCTATACAATACTTACACAAAAACAAAACAAATTACAGAAGTAATTGTAACGAAACCTACCAAACAAGCGATCAGAGCGGCAAAGAGCCAACTGGGAAAGAGTGCGAAGAGGCAACAACCAAGCCCAAGCAAAGAAGCAGGATAACCCAACCCGAAGAGGCCCGATCGACTGGTTTCGGGGAGATATATTTGGGGAGGAAAGAGAAGGACAGAGCATTCTGCAAAGCTGCAGAGCTAACAATTTGTTATATGACGAGTAAAAGTTTATTAAAGCCATAAAACGTAACATGTAATATTGTGCTTTATGTGCATTTTAAGCCCAACACACGCACACACACACACGTCAAGTGCGTATGTGTGTGTGTGTGCCACAAAAAATCGCAGCAGCCACGCCCTCAAAATAAATGTTTGTAATGTTTTACACGCGGCATAGCAACCCCCAAAACATGGGTTAGACAAGCCCAAGGCAGTAGCTAACAGTATTGTGTTTTTGTATAACTTTCGCTTTTCACACACACACACCAACACACACCCACACACACTTAAGTACAAACTGATTTTGGCTACATTTGACTAATTGAAAATCTGTTAAATTGTGAAAAGCGCAATCGAGTCAAACAAAAGCGGTCAATCAGTTTGACACACCCACAACAAACAACAACCCACTGCCCACACAAGAACAAGAACAACAACAACAGCTTTTCAACCTGTTTTCCAATTCGTTATCTTTTATCCCACTATGGTTTACATGATGATCATTGACATTGAAATTAATGATACTGATTGCATTATGGCATGTTAGTTATGACAAACAAAACAAAATTATTATTAGTTGTTAACAAATTATATTGAATAATAATATTAATAATAAAATAATAATAGCGATGACGATGATGATGATGATATTAATGACGATGTTCATGATCGTGAATGTTGTTGATGTGAAAGTGAAACTAAGCTAAAAGAAATACAAAAAAACAAATTTATAAAGAAACGCAAACAATTCTATAAACGTTCGAAGCTATAATGAAAACTTGAACAACTTGTCAAGAAATAAGCAGAAAAAAATAACGAAAAAAAACTAAACAAAATTTGCATACGATATAATATGTAACAACAACAGAAACAAAAGCAACCACAACAACAACAAAACCAAAAAGCAAAACAAAACATGAGAGTAAACATTTTTAATTTTTTGTTCTTTCGCCCTCCGCTGTAAATGTATTTGTAGATTTAAACAATGATTAAAATAAAAAACTACATAAATAAAACTTAAAAAAAACACAAACGTATTGTTTTAATATTTGGTGAACAAATTGGAGAATTTCAGCATGAAGACTGAAGGTCTAAAAAACGTTTCTACAATATGCAACAATAGGGGAAATGTCAGAATCCTTTAGAAGAATAGCTAATAAATTCAACAGCAAAAGATATTTAGTGAAATTGTATTTTGTGCAGCACAATTTGATTTTATCTTGTTCATTTAAAAGTACTTTTGCTATGCTGTTTTGTTACATTTCTGGGATTTTATTGCGCCCTCTTAATTTCCGTTCTGTTCTTTTTATATCCTTAGGGTAGAAGTGTTGTAAGACATTGTTCCAGTTGGAAATGTAACAGGCTTGGCGTCTCTGAGCTGACAAATATATTGATATATTTTTCCTTGCGCAGTATCTACAATTTATCCATGTCCGTCTACATGAGCACCTAGATCTCAGAGACTGTATAAGTTAGGATGATAGCATAATATAAAATCTGTTTGATAATATAATATCTCTTTTTATTGGATGCAGGTGAAGTTCGTTTAGATATTTGTCTCCTTCCGCAGCCAGAAAACGATATAAAGTTTAATTATCTGCTTAATATAAAAAATTGAATATTTTATTTTAGGTGAATCACTGTTTAAACGGATATATACATAAATACACATAGCATACATATAAAATACATATATAATACAATAATGTGGGCGTACATATTACCCAAGCGCATATAAGTATGCAATACAAAATACGCTCAATATAGAACTCACCAATTTATAGATACAAGTAATTTCGGTATACGTTCAAGAGGTTAGAGGGTATACAATAGTCGAGCACACGCCACTGCATCTTTCTTGACTGTTTTGATAATGGCGCCGATTGCGCCGGTTGTCAGTGCGATGTGCACTGTAAGAAATTATCCTCAATTCCATTTACGTGCAGGTGTTTTGAACAAAAGGCTGACATTTGTATGCCCTTCCAATGGGCTCCTCTAAATGCTTATAATGTACTGCAAGTAGTCACATATTTTATCTGAATTTTTCATCAATTTGAACTGTCACTGATGCGTTGTCATGTTGCATATTTGTGCAGATATGCCGCAGCTGAGTAGCGCATGAGAATCTGTTTCCAATAGACTTGGCACGGGCGTTAAAGACTTGTGCGCTTGCTTGTCTAAGAAAATGGTCGACTCAGTGTTCCCTCCTCTCCCCCCATTCCCTTAGCGGCCAACGACACAATGCGCCATTGAGCCTGCTGCAGTGAGTGCTCCTGGGGAGAGAACGTGAGTGGGAAGGGAGAGTGGGAAGCAAAAGAGAGAGAGAGAGTGCGAGCGCGCGCAATGCTGTTATCGTTAGAACCGTGTTCCATTGCCAGTTCGTTTCTTATCCTGTGTGCACCATTTGAGTTGTTATCTACAGCCGCGTTTCATGCTCATGCGTCCCCAAAAACACACGAAGTCCGGCTCGGCCCGAGCGGCAGCGGCAGCGGCAGCGACTCGTCGTGTGTGCGTCCGACCGACTCGGCCAATGGGTTATTCGGTTAAACTGTCGGCACAGCCATTGACAGTCTTTCATTATCCGGCGTACGAGCGTGTTACGTTTTCGCTTGCCACGCGACGAACTACGCAGCCCGCAACAACAACAACAAACAACAAATGTCACAACAGCAACGACAACAACAACAACAAATTTAACCGTTATAACAAGCAGCAATAGAACAAACGAAAAGCCGTTGGCTGCGCTTCGTCTATTTATAGTGCCGAACTTTGCGAGTGGTTTACTATTTTTACTAGAAAGAGAAAGAGACAATCACACACACACATGCTCATACAAATGCACCACAAACACACACACACAAACACAGAGAGAATTCGAATAAATAACAATAACAATGGAAACAATTGGACAATTGTTATTATAAAGTGTTAATTGCGATTTGCTGTTCGAAATAATTGAAAAGATACTTGTGCAGAGTGAAATGCGTTGCACAGTGGCAACAACAACAACAACAACAAACGACAAGAACAACAACAAGAAGAACAGCAGCAGCAGCAGCAGCTGCAGCAGCCACAGAGCCGCAGCAACTGCGGGCAACCGAAACTAGGCTAAATAGCTTTGCATACTTTTGGGCGCACACAAACAGGAATAGCCCATAGACACACGAACTTTTTACACTCGCACACACACACACTCGCACACCCATTCACACTGTACACTCCCTACGAACACATAGACAGCGCACAGGTCGCCGACATTTGAACCTGCTGACCGGCAGGCCGTGCTGCTTGTCGTCCCAGCCGGATTTATATATTATATTTTTGGCAACGTGAGATGAAAAATGTGCAATAACACGCCAGCAGCAGCAGCAGCACTAGCAACAGCAACAACAAGCGCAACCACGGCAGCAGCAGCAGCAGCGGCAACGACAACACAGACAACAAAGTAAAACAAATTTCGAGAGAAAAGCAGCAGCAGCAACAACAAAGCGGCACAGCGCGAAAAGAGTTCACTGTTGTTGCTCTAGTTGCAGTTGGAAGCTGCAGCAGCAGCAGCAATTGCTGAAGTCGCAGCCGTGGCCGGGCTGCAGCTCGTAAGCATCGTTCGCATTTGCCTCGTACTGGCTTCGTGTGTGGCTCTGTGTGTGTGAGTGGTACGCGTGCATCGGTATCTGTGCAGCAGCAGCAAAAATTGTGTCAGCAGCAGCAGCAGCACGGACAGCAGCAGCAGCAGCGACAGCGACAGCAACTTCTGCAGCAGGCCGTCTGGCGCCTCGATGCTCGCCAACCGGTAATTTATGCAATGCTCTACAGTATATATGTGTGTGTTTGTGTGCGTGTGCTAACTAGTTACAGCTGGCCAAACTTATGCTTCACCTTCGATAACAAAATTACGCATACGCCGTGTGTGGTCTGTACGTAGAGCTTACCTTGACAACCCGCCATCGCCATCGCCATCGCCATCGCCCAATGCCGCCTCGCATAGTGCTGGGCGCGTGACAGTTGACAGTTTGTTGTTTTCTGCTTTCTCGGCTATCGATTAAGCTTAGTCGTTTCTCTAGGTCGCTTTCTGTCTTTGGCTCATTCGCCCCTGTCCTTCCGCGTATGTGCACGCTGCAAATTAGTTCACATTGTCAGTGGGAAGGCGATGGGAAGTTCTTTGCATACTTTTAGGCCAACTGCTCGAGTTCCGTTTGCCTTTCCGCTGGCAGGACGTACAACTTTGCATTATTCTTTAATAATGCCGCTCTCTCTCTCTCTCTCTCTTCCTTTCTCTCTCTTTTGTTCTGTCTCTCCCTCCTCTCTCTTTCTCCGTCTGTTACTGTTTCGTGTCCTGAATATCATTCATTTTGTGTACTTTCCAATGTTTCATATTCTGCGTATCGCTCGTCATTCAGTCAACAGCATTTAGCATTCAATGCCCCACTTCTCACTCCTCACCCCTCCTCCCTTCCCTCCTCTCTTCCCTCCCCTCTTCCCTTTGCCTTCGCCTCTTTATTGTACGCGCTTTTGTGTACTGAACTATAAAAACGAGTACTCGCACTTGTACCTACACTTTCATTCATTCAAGTACTTTGTCTGATTCGCACGACATTTAACCTATTCAAATGCCTTGTGCCTCGGGACCAACTCGTGCGGGAGGGAAGGAGTGACTGGGGGGAGGGCTGTTGGTTGGGTGTTATCTGAGAGCGCACGCCTGGCCACGTTCCGTGACACCGTTTTGTCTGTGACAATTGGCCAGCAGGAATGCCTCAAAGCGAAGCTCACATTTGCATTGTTCGAATCGATTTCGATTATGGCCATTAACGGTTCAACGACAACAACAATTGAAGCATTCTCTGATCGTTTTGTCTACCAACAATGCTAGCTTTAAGCCGGGCAAACTTGCTCGCATGTAAACTAAGCCAATTGCCAGCTGGCTAGCTATATGACATTTATCTTAATTTACTTTTCGATGTGACAATGTTTTGTACTGTTCATAATGAAGTGACTATGGGAAATGGTTAAAAAAAGAGGTTAGTCTACTTTATCTTTAAGTTGTTAACAGGCAGAAGTAGGCGTGGCAGAGCCCACAAACTATATATATTCATAGTCAATCAGCCCGAACAGTCAAGTAGATATAATCATGGCCGTCAGTCTATCTAGATCTAGGTGATTTTAAGTGTAAGAAGTACATAAAAAATATGAAAAACTGTCCAAATATTGCAGGCAGATCTAGTGTATTTTAAATGTATAAATATTTATTATAAATATATATAAAAACCTAATTCAAAGCGTAACTTTAACACAGCACAGTTTGCTTGCAATCGAATCAAAATCTTTGAATGTATTTCAGAAATTATTATTTCAAGCCACTGCCGAATTAGCACCCAAAAGTAAGCTCAACAAAATATGGTAACCCCTGTAAAGGTAACATTTGTGAGTCGGATGCCCATTGAAGTTGTATATTTAAGACATAGTGTTGGCCTCGCGGTAAGCAAGTAACATATACTACAATCGTGCACACTCGACTTCAGCTTTCTGACTAGTTCATCCCTCTTTTAGTGGAAATGTGATTTGCACCTGTAGCTAGATACTCTATCAGGGGATAGGCGGTGCTTTGAGGGCTCAACGCAAAGTGCCTGGCACTTAGGGGCTTGGCATATGCATATGAGCGCATGCATATCAAATGGCCACACGTGGGAGTAGCAAAGCACAGCAGCAGCAGCACCAACAGCAACCAGGTGAAATATCCCTTTGCAAGCGAGTGGGTGTAACAGCTACATGGCACTGCTGCACCCACACACAGCACGACCACTAGATATCGGCAACCATAACCTGATTCCTGGAATCATGCTGCTGGCATAAATGGCGTATGAGCAATCAGCAGTAAAGCCACAACACCCACTCAGAATCAGCATCTGAGCTTCAGTTGCAATTGCAGCAGTTGACGAAAAAAACTGCCGCCGGCAATGAAAGAGATGAATTTTTGAAGCGTAGATTTCACAAGAAATGACCGAAAGTTAATTATGAATCTGACACTGAAAAAATCAAACGTGGCCCCACTTTACACACACTCACACTTACACTCATGTACACACACGAAAATCGAGTAGTCTGCCCACACACGTGCTGTGCCTGTAGCCATTTCTATGTTAACTGACTACGTGCGCGTGGGCTGAAATTGCTCATACGCCACGGATATCTAGCAGACAATTTGATTAAAGCGCCAGTGGCTATAAAGCACAGATGAGCTCAGGATATAAATATATAGACCAGCTTTAATTTGGGCAAAGAAAGGGGGAGCAAAGTTCTTAGCTGCCAAGGAAAGTGAATGCTCTTTCAATGCCAACCTTAGTAATTTAAATTGTAACCCTGTGGCTACGTATATTTGAGATTTTCATATGATTAAATGAAATGATACCCTTCGCCAGGGTATCATATGACACGCGCCCATCATTATATCCACTTGCAGTGCATAAAACGCCCACAACATACCCTTTGGGTGGCCATAAAAAGGGACTCGCTTGGCAATTAAATCGACGCGATGATGAAAGCAGCCAGCAGCATGAAAAGCAGCTGAAAGGAGAAAGGAAACAACACAGAAAATAATAATAAAAATTACAAAACATAAAAATTCCACAAAGCAGGCGACAAGAAATCAAGAAAATGGCGACGACAGCAAACAAAAGTCAAGGGAACAAAGCGAACGAGAGCGCGCTAAAGTTTTCGGGCACGGCGTGAAAAGAACACAAGCTATGAAGATATGGAGATTATGGGGAAGATATCTAAATCACCAATGGCACGCAGACCTGTGCGGTGTATTCTGTGTGTGTGTGTGTGCCTGACGAGGCGGCACGGAAACCAAAGGGAAAACCTTTAATTTTCTTGCGTTGCTGCGTAGAGTGGGGGGGACTCTCCTTAGAGCGGAAAATCCATTGACTGAGTGCGCACAAAAGCAAAAGGAAATGATAATTTTCCGCGTGACAGACACACGCACACACATACACACACACATATGGTTAACATGACTGAGGCGCGTCCCAGCTGATGTCAAGTCAAGGCCCATCGCCTGATGTTCACTTTAATTATCTGTAAATTCAATTGAAATGCTTTTAACTCAACGCGCGACGCTTTGTTTTAGATTCAGCTTCATCTGACAGCATAATTCGAATGTGCATAACATACGAACAACAATGAGTTGCCTCAATTACTCACTATTCATTTGTCGCAACGAGTTGACAGTCTGAATTAAGTCCAACTTATGCTGTGATATGATATGCTCAGTGGCGAACAACGTTTCAGACTTTACTCTTGAAGTCACTGCTGCGTAATGCTTTCCATTTGGCTTTCCAGGAAAACGCTACAGCGTTTCACTTGGTTGGAGTTCACAGGAATTTCGTTGTAGAATAACTGATAAAGCAATCAATTGACTGGAACACTAGCGCACAATCAGGTAGCCAATTCTACTGAATTTGCTGTCGACAAACTTCAATTAAAGTGTTTAACATGTTGTCTCAGTAATATGTTGACTTTAAAGATAGGTAGCTCAACTTTAAGGCAACTATATGTTTTTAAGTAGCTATACTAATTATAATAAGTATACAATCGCATCGTGTCCACCCGCCTCTTTGTGCCTTAGTTATTCAATAAATATTTTAGTTCGTGTCTCATAAATGAATTAAATTTTTTGATTAATAATCATACACGAACAGATAGATAGAAAAAGCTTGTGCGACACTCTCCTTGTGGGAACTAGTGCCTTGCCAACATCTGCATAGCATGAATATTCCCGAATAAAGTAATAAATCTGTATTCACTAAAAAAAACACCCCGTAAAACGGGTAACCTGTTTGCCTGACTGTTGACCGAGTCACTTAGCGAAATTTTTGCCAAGTTGATTGCAGCATCAGCAGCAGCAATTGCTGCAGCGCTGCTGACCGTGTTCACCGTGGACTGATTGATTGACGCAATGATTGATTGATTGCTGAAGCGTTGAATGCGTAGGCAATAGTTTTTGCACTGCTCACTCTCGGCACAAACAACAAACAATTGCGACACACCGAGCTGTCCATCATTCATCATCGCACTGGCACTGGCAGCGCCTGCGGCAGACACACTGATGATTAGTACGCGCTGCAAGTCATTTTCCTTTCTCTCTATCGATAAGGCAGCAGTAGCAGCAGCGAAAGTTAAACGGCAAAAGTTTCGCGAAAATATAAAATAGAACATAACCGCAGGGGGAAGGGAGAGAGGTAGAACTGAAATATGCCAGACAGCTGTGTAAGTTTCCGAGCTCCCTAACTATCTTAACTATGCTATGCATGTTTGGCACGTAACTTCCCTCTTCTGTCTCTCCCCTCTCCTTCGTTTGCCACCCTAATATGAGCAAGATGTCCGTGGAAAGGAAAATCAATAGATACTGCGACGCAAAACATAAACGAAACCATCATTTACGTGTCTTTCTGCAGTGTTCATATGGATCCGTATCCGTATCCCTATCCGTATCTGTATCTATAACTGTAGCTGTATATGTGGCAGTGTAATTGTGTCTGCCACTGCACACACGTCTATGAATTATGAGGCCCGCAGCGCTGTTCACATGTTGCCAATAAATCACAGCTCCCAAATGCTGCATTCGCTGACATTTTATCGGCAGCAACTCGGAAATCAAATCAATGTCAGAACTGTCGCTTTCGGCGGCCGTTCTGCACACTCTTCCGACAGTTGTCAATGGCAGCCTTATCGTACTTATCGAGCTGGTCGAGCTGTTCGAGCTGCTCATGTGTGTGTGTGCCATCTGTTGTCCATCCTCTGCTCTCACTCCCTATTGGCCCATTTGGCCATTTGCTATTCCATGTTGTCCTGTGACAAATGAACTGAAAAATCTAAAAATATATACAACTTTGTATTCTTGTCCCAATAATGAAATGCTTTTTTAACAAACTACTTTATATGAACTGTGGAAATTGCTCTCGTCTTTGGTTATGTTTTGTCTTGTTAAGAATTGATTGAATTAGTCTGGAAAAGTTATATGTTGTGAAAGTATTTTTATTCAAGAATTCTCAATACTAAAATATTACATTTTTAAGAATTTTTTCTTTGATTGGTTCTTTGTGGCTTTTTCTATTCAATTATTGGTATGAAATTGAATGTGAATATGTATTGAAAGGCACTGTCGAGCAGTCGTAGCACAACTTTGTGACTTGGGTACATTGCTAAATTTTGGATATTAGAAATAAACTTAACATACTTGTTTTAAAATATACAGCAATCATTATACCTAATGTAGTGACTTAAGCTAGCATAAAAGCTGAGATCTGTTCACAGAAAAAGACTGTAAGACCAGCGGACTGGCGATGAGACACTCAGACAAAGCTAAATCGACTTGGCTAATCTTCTAATAAAACATATATACACTACATATATTTATTTAACTTTGTTTTATATATTTTATTCTGTTTTTATTTATTTTATCAAGCATACATACACTACAATATTTATTTATTAAATATTTATTTTATTTTATATATTTTATTCTATTTTTATTTATTTTATATAATCAAGCATACCTGCACTACATATATTTATATTTTTTTAAATATTTTATTCAATTTTTATTTATTTTATATTATATCTACATTTTATTTTACTTATATTTAACATTAAAACACCTTTGAACTGAAACATTGTAGTTTATATTCCTTGACGAAGCACTCCGCAGCAAATTCGTAAAATGTAAGTTAAGTTTCCTTCTACCTGAACTCCTTTTCTTTACAAACTTTAAGCAAAAGCATCATATTTTCTCACAATATAAAATATTTTGGCGGAAATGTGTCGTCTTATCTGCGTTAAGGGTACTCCGGCCATTTTAATTTCACTTAAGTTTCGCGCAAAGTTGCCGCCGCGAGGAGACAATCTGTAAGTAAACAGTTAATGTTGCTGATAAACAGTGCAAATGGGTTTTCACACAGTCAAGCCGTTTCCCCCTCCACCACACACACACACGTATATTGAGAGAGTTGCCTGCTTAAAAGTGTGCGGGTTCTCGGGCGATGACAATGCGTAGCATACTTTTCAGGGAGCGCGCTGCTTAACGGCCTGTTTCCGTTCTGTGGCGCCCTCTGGGGCAAATGCTCACTTACCCCAAGTCGAGTCAACACATACCACACACATGTGGAACAACAATTGCAGTTGGTAAGCCTTTGTCTGCATGGCCAACTATTAAAATTTGTAACTGGCATTTACAGGCGACATAAGCAGCCATAAGCCCAAGCCCCAAGCAGGATGTACGTCTCTCTGTGTGTGTGTGTGAGTGTGTGTGTGCATTCCCATGCCATTTTAAAACGGTGTGAAGTACAGTTATAAATAAATAAATGCTCACATATGTACACAGCGAGCAGACAAGCGACAGACACTTCGACACATAGTCATAAAGGACGATATTGTTAAATAATAAACAGTTTAGCTCCGACAGCACGACGAAACAGGCGTGAAAATGTAAAGCAAGCGAAGGCAGAAGCACACGATGGAACGGGTGTGTTAGCAGCTCGAGCAGGAGTTGTGTGTGTGTGTGTGTGCGCACTCAACTGTCAACAGTAACGATATCCATCTAAGCTTCCAACAAGGGGAGTTAACGGGAACCTGGCCAAATCGACGGGTTCCATAACGACCGTCATCAAAGTTGTTGTACAGTAGCAACAGCGACACCGAAACTGTCGCCAATAAATAAAAGGCAAAGGCAACGGGAGCGTCGGGGAAAATGTGCTGACAACAACAAATGTTACCAAATACCCAAAGCAACAGCCTCATCTGCTGCTGCTGCTCCTGCTCCGGCTGGCGTATTAACTGTTTCATCTGCTGTCCCGAAACCCAATCTGTCGAGCTGCCAGCGCCACCTCCACTCGGGCTCGTCTCGCCTCACAATGGAAAATAATCAGAAATTCCGTACTCGAGATTGCGCAGCACGACTGAAATCATGACCTGCAATAGAAAATATATACGAGGGTCGTTTGATAAGTCCGTGACTTTTTGTATTTGCCGCGCACCTGCTCTAAATACAACACTGCTCCTGTCAGCAGTTATCGATTAACAGCTGACTGTAAATTGAGAAAGCTGCGTTTTTTGGTTTGCGTTTTATAGGCATTGAAAGCAGACGATCTCGTGAATTTTAACGAAAATGGAAAAAGTGAATTTCGTGTGCTAATTAAGCATTATTTTTGCGTAAAAATCCATCACCGAAACCAAGGAAAGACTTGATAAATATTATGGGGACTCTGCACCATCAATTTCAATGGTTAAGAAATGGTTTACTGAGTTCCGTTGTGGTCGTACCAGTACAAGTGATGCCGAACGTTCAGGTCGCCCAAAAGAGGTCGTCATGCCAGAAATCGTCGACAAAATCCATGGAATGATATTGGATGATCGGAGAATGAAAGTGCGTGAGGTAGCTGAGGCTGTAGGCATCTCAACTGAACGGGTACATCACATTTTACATGAATATTTGGACATGAAAAGCTTTCCGCGCGATGGGTGCCGCGATTGCTCACACACGACCATAAGCGCAACCGTGTGACCATTTCAAAGGAGTGTTTGGCGATGTTCAACCGCAATCCAAACGAATTTTTGCGCCGTTTCGTTACCGTAGACGAAACATGGATCCACCACACCACACCAGAGACCAAAGAACAATCAAGACAGTGGGTTTCTCCGGGTGAACGTGCACCAAAGAAGGCCAAGGTGGGTCTGTCGGCCAACAAGGTCATGGCCACAGTTTTTTGGGATGCACAAGGTATCATTCACATCGATTACCTTGAAAAGGGTAAAACGATCACCGGCGAATATTATTCAGAGCTTTTGGACAGATTCGATATTGATTTGAAGCAGAAACGACCGCATTTGGCGAAAAAAAGTGCTGTTCCATCAGGACAATGCACGGGTGCACACGTGTGTAGTCAGCATGGCAAAATTTCATAAATTGGGCTACGAACTGCTACCCCATCCAGCATATTCTCCAGATTTAGCCCCTGTGACTATTTTTTGTTTCCAAACATGAAGAAATGGCTCGGCGGTAAGAGATTCGGGTCAAATGAAGAGGTCATCACAGAAACAAACGACTATTTTGAGGGCCTTGAGAAAACCTATTATTTGGAAGGAATAAAAAATTGGAAAACGCTGGACTAAATGTATAGAGCTAAAAGGAGATTATGTTGAGAAATAAAACGCTTCTTTGACGAAAAAAATATATTTTATTCAAAAAGTCACGGACTTATCAAACGACCCTCGTATGTGAGCAAGAATGTCCTTTCATCAAACGGAAATTTTTTCGCTGTATTTGTAATGTGATAGCTACGAAGCGGATTCCCTTGCAGGAATTATAATGAAATCTTCATTGAATCTCAGCAATATGCAATAAAGGGTATTATAACTTATGAATGATTACGAATATGTTATATGCATGATTAGCTTTAAAAGTAAAGTTGATATGTGTGTCATAGTCATCAGCTTCTTTATTTTAGA
Organism: Zaprionus indianus; assembly: GCA_018904595.1. Lineage (NCBI taxonomy): Eukaryota > Metazoa > Arthropoda > Insecta > Diptera > Drosophilidae > Zaprionus > Zaprionus indianus. The sequence continues at coordinate 10,373,269 of JAEIHA010000320.1, forward strand.
GCCAGAACTATCAAAGTTTTCAGGGAAATCAAGTTAGTCCGGCTAGACTACTTTGAATTGAAGGAGTAGTTTTTCAGATAATCAGTCAATTTTTGGGGGTTACAATCATTATCACTGTTCAAATGTTTTCTAAAAATTTGGTTACAAACGGTTGATTAACATGAAAGTTATGCATGAAAGAAATTGAGTGGAATTGTAGATTTTGTCGCCTGTAAGTATGCAATACAATTTACAAAGATACACAATAACATAGTCATATGTATATTGAGTATATAATAGCCGAGCACACTTTAATATTGTCACTTGTTCGTTGTAGCCAAGTCAGACAGTCAGTGGACGTTGCGAAGGGCATTAGGCGAATCAAAGTGGAAACTCTAATGTTATTAACTTGATTTGACACGCTGCTACATAAGGGATTAAATTTGCCTAACAACAATTGAGTTCCATTTCAGCCATGGGGGGCGTGTTTCCATTCCCTCCCTAGCCCTGTTGCGGCTCGCATTACTGAGCATAAGTGGAGGGTAGCAACACTGCATTGTCTGTCAACGTGCGGACAGCTGTGGCAACTTCTACTTAGGTCCAATTGGCAATGTGAGCATTATTTGCGCACTAACACATAAACCAAAGTAGACCAGACACACACGCACACACTTACACACACACACATGCTAGGCTCATCACAATCAGGACGAATAGCGACACTTTGGCTTTAGAGCGGCTGCGGTTAACATGGCGTATAATAAATATTTGAAGCGGCCCACAGCTATGTCTGTGGCCATGTTTGTGGTCATGCATGTGTGTGTGTGAGGGTGTGTGTGTGTTGCAGGTATGTGCCTGGCAACCGACTAAGTGGCTGACTTTAAATCATTTAGGCCCAAGTCTGTTGGGTTTTTGTTTGTTGCCAAAGTGACGCTCAATCAATTATTTAATCTAATTGAGCATGCAAAATTTTTCGGGTCTCGCTTCCCCTGCACCGACAAATCCTGAACAAACACAGACAAACCCACACACACACACACAAACATAGACGTGAACGCGTTAAAGGGCAAGTGTAAGTTGATGTTTACTGATGGGACTACTAAGCTGCTAAATTAAATTAACCAAACGGTAGCTCTACTGAATAGTTAATCAACAAAGTGAACTGGGAATGATACTTGCAAGGCTAATTGAGCAGACAATAAGTGAGGTTAAAGTAGAAGAAGTAGTTAGCTATTTTGTGGCAGCAGCTATTAAACCTTTAAAGAAGAGCACAAATAGGTTCATACAACCTAACATATATTATATTAATTCTATATTCAACATACGAAAGTAGTACTCTGCTTTACACTTCACATATTGAGCACAACGAAGCAGAGAAACTAAATTCGTCAAACAGACCAGCAGCAGGAGGAGGTGCACTAGGAGGAGGAGAACGAGTAGGAGGTGGCGAAGGCGGAGCAGCAGAAGATATTTGCAAGACAAGCAACTAACAGTGCTCTGACTAAAACCACTTGACACTAGATTGCGTAGGCAGCTGAGTGCCATGAATTATTTACTTTAAACTGAAACTCAACTTGGTTCCAGGCTATAAATCATTCAGGCTACACCCCAACGCAGTCGCAGTCAGTCAGTGCTGTGCTCGCCCCCTTTCAGTTTGGGTTATTGAAAAACGAGTTGCCCGAAAGAAGCTGCGCAAATACTTGTCTCGCATGTGTGCATGTGTGTGTGTGTGTGTAACAGATCTACAAATCTGAAGCCAAGAATCCATCAAAAGTCCTCCCTCCTAAGTAAGCCACGTCGCAAAGAATAAACGAGCTGTGTGAGTACCAGTAAAATATGTATGAAATCAAAAGCAGAGCGTGACAAAGAGATATATATTTTGTATATATATATGTGGTGCAGTCATAGTCATACAATGCAATTTGATTTATATAAGAAAACAAAATGCATATAGTAGTGAGCTCAACAGTTTAAATATAGGCAATATAAATAAATATAGTGTTTAACAGAATTTTTTGTATTCGCGACTCGTTGTTACGAATCGTTGACCTAAACTGCAACAGGGGATAGTTTTTTGGTCTGTGCAAACGTTAATAATAAACAAAATTCTATAATAAATGTAAGGCACGGTGCAAGAGAAAGCCAGACAAAGAGAGAGAGAGAGAGAGAGAGAGAGAGAGAGAGCGCAGCAAAGAAAGAGGTACTCAAAGAGAAAGAGACCTAGAAAAAGAGAACTTGCCACAGACAGAGAGACATTGCAGTGCAGAATAGAATCTAAATGAAGCATACACACACTTGAAACCTCTCTTGCGTGGCAATATGCCACACCAAACAAGTGTAGGGTATGCCAAATAATTATGAGTTCTGTGTAGCAAGAGACGAATGATGGGTATAGGTATAGGTATAGGTTGGTTGGGCACTGCGGACAGGTGACGCGAGGTGCTCGCAATGGGCTGGCGGATTAGTTGTGCTTGGGCTGCCGCACGGACCGACGAACGGATGAACGAGACAAGGGGCAGATGAAATCGTTCGTCGCGAATATCGAAAGAAAGTGCAGAGAAAGCTGCAAGCAACTTTGGTCAGTTTGCGGTCGGGAAATGTTTGGCGCGGATACGTTAGACATTCTTCTGTGTATGTGATTAAGTTCTCAAGTGCGAATAGTCAATCAGAGTTCTGATAATTGAAGCCAGTGTAGTTGTGATAAGCTCTCGATGTCATGCAATTTGGACACTATTAAAATATTTAAATGGTCTCCCACGCTCGACAGCGTTTCGATTAATTTCAGCAATCTCTTTCGGCTCCAATGCATGAAATTTCTCAATAACGCTCGAATGCAATTTGCCAAAGTCGAGGCGAAAAGTGGACTGTGTCTGTGTGTGTGTGTGTGTGTGTGTGTGTGAGAGTGTGTGCACACTTGCCTGGGAATATTCGCATATGTATTTTGCACTCGTTCGCTTCCTGGGGCGTCTGTTTGTCTGTCCAACAGGCAGCTTGCCTCGTTCCCTCTCCCTCTCTCTCTCTCCTCTCTCCCCTCTCTTTCTCTGTCTGTTTGTCTATCTATCTCCCTTTGGCATATGTCATTCTCCAACGTTTGTAATTGCTAATTTAATGCCAGCACTGGCAAGCATTGCTGCTGCAGCACAAGAAACTGTGCATATTAGTTTCGCCAATGCTACAAATATTACGCATACGCCATGAGTGACAGACAGGCAGTGCACGGGCTATTGATATTTGCTAAGTTTTTAAAGTCTCTCATACAGAGAGTGCACCTCAATTGCCTCTCTCTCTCTCTCTCTCTCTCTCTCTCTCGACACCACATGCATAAAACATATGTAAATATGTTCAGACTTTTCTATGGCCGTGCAGGTGTGTGTGTGGCTGTGTTTGTGTGCCAAAACATGCACATTAGGCACATGCACATATCTTAATATAGCATACTATCACCCCTCTATTCCACATGCACCCTCCCCCTCACCTGCCTCTCACTTTCTGTCTACCCTCTTCATATTCTGTGTGTTTTTTTCTCACTCTGCTCACTTTGTTTGTCCGTTTTGCTTGTCAGTCAGCGTTGAATATTGTTGCTCTGCTTTTGCAATTTGCTGCCACCGTTATGCTTGGCTCGCACGGACAGGTGGGCAGCAGACAAGGAGGAAAGAGTGGGTAGAAAGGGGGCGCACTCGATTTCCGTTATTGACATTGCCGCATTATGCATTTTATCGATTGCATATCAAAGTCTTGTTTACCAACCAAGCAGTTGACCCGCACTTATCGACTGTGCATCAATTTGTCGGGAGAAGGCATTATGAATAATGACACCCGTTAGAGTATGATAAATAAATGTGTTTACAAGCGATTCATCGAATCAATTTTAAAGTGTATACACTGCAACAACAATATATTCGATGTTAATTGGAGAGTCAATAAGTTAAAGACAGTGAAGTAGAACTTAATACCTTTTAACTTTTTGTATATTTATACAAACACACACACCCACACAAAGACACATACAAACACACACATAAGCACATCTACAATTTGTGCATTTACGTTTCGTGTGCTTGCAGTTTGTTTGCAACTTTCTGCTTAATTTCTGTTTCACGTAAATATACAAAATTCTGTATGCATAACATACGTATATATACAAATGTACACACATTCGTGTGTGTGTGTGTGTATGTGTGTGTGTGTGTGTGTGTGCCTGCATAAGCTGAAAAACTTCTGGCAGAGCTTTTGTGACTATTTATGCATGTGCCAAGTTTTTATCTATGTTTACATGCTGTTAGATATTCCGCATTTTGCGTATAAATACGAACAGCCTCAGAGCAACAATGACATCAATTGTGTTTGCCTAGTGCTCGAAGAAATATTATAAAATTACATCTAGATTAAGGTTCACTATATGTTTATTTATTGGGCTGTGTAACAGAACATCTAATTAGATTTTAATCGAGCATAATTGTGGATTTATCTTGCTAAGTAATGACAATTTGTAGAGGGTATATTAATTGGGGCCAGAAGTTTGCACACAAGAGAATATCTTCAACTCTTTAAAGTAGGTATTCTTTATATTCTGAATACGAAACAATGGGAGTGTCGTGGGGCTAATGCAGTCTGCCTTTAGACTTTCATTTTATTACAGTCATAGATATTTAATATATGTCGTTATTGCTCAGGATATTTTTGTCGATTGAGCTATAAAAAGGGTCCGTTTGTTAATGGCTGCCTGAGATTTTGTTTTGAATACACATATCTCTTGTATTATAAAAGCTAGAGACACCAAATTTGTCATGATGATTCCTGTACTCTATGCGCAGATTTGCTTTATTTCAAATGTGTTTTGCCACGCCCACCGCCCACGCAAATCAATAACTAAAATTTTCAAGACTATTTGTAAGCGACAAATAGAACTTACAATACTCTGACTTTTAAATATACTTAGCTGACTTTAATATCTACCTCTTCTCCAAATTACAATGTGATCGGCCAATAAATACAGAAGTTATTGAATGCTCTTTTAGCCATAGCTTCCGACCAGAGCGCTGCAGGACTGCCTGCGCTCGCTGTATGTGTGTGTTAGAGTGAGAAAGCAATACCCTTTGTCTACAAAACTGTAAGTTAAGGTATTAAACAGCTGAGTCGAATAAGATAACATGCACTATAAATAACGACTTCAAGTTAAGATTAAAACCAAACGATACAAAGTTCGGTATTCCGAAACTACCCTACCCTGTCTACACTCAAATTAACCTTACCTTCACTTGTTCTCTTGCAGACTAAAACTATCGCTTTGGGTTGCCTCGAGCTCTGAGCTGAGCGTGCGATTGGAATAATGCCGTGTGGGACGGTCTTCTCATCATAAAGTGCATCCCATTCATGAGCACAAAAGCGAGCACAGCGAGCACTCGCACAGCCAAACGTAGAACGCAACAAAGCTTCCAGAACTAAAAGCCAATACACAAAGCACTTCCAAAGGGGCACTCCTCAAACTTAGAAGATCTACAAAGCCATCGCCATGCTGCTGATACGCAAGTCAATCACACCCGCTGCCCAGCTCGGCATACTCCTGTTACTGTTCGTCCATGCGACGGCAAACAGTGTCAGCTTGGCCGAGTCATTGGAGGAGCAGGAGGAGGATGTGGATGCCAGCGAAGAGTACTTTAAGATGACGAACACCAGCAGCGAGATACTTCACAGTCGACACGCGCGTCAGGCCTATGTAGCACCTGCAAATGACACTCCGTCGGAGAGTACCACATGTTCGCCGGGCCTTGTGCTGCCGTTGTGGATGCCACAGAAGAACATTTCAGTCGGAGATCGAGCATTGCGTGGGCTGGTTTACTTCCTACTCATGGTGTATCTGTTTGTTGGCGTTTCCATTATCTCGGATCGGTTTATGGGCGCCATCGAGGCGATCACTTCCATCGAACGAACGGTCACCGTCAAGACACCCGATGGCAACAAGCAGCCGATGCGCGTACGTGTGTGGAACGAGACGGTGGCCAATCTAACCCTCATGGCCCTCGGCTCAAGTGCACCCGAGATTCTGCTGTCCGTCATCGAGATCTATGCCAAGGACTTTGAGAGCGGCGACCTTGGACCGGGCACAATTGTCGGTTCGGCTGCCTACAATCTGTTCGTCATCATTGCCCTCTGCATGGTGCTGATCCCCAAGGGCGAGCGGCGTCGCATCAAGCATCTGCGCGTCTTCATTGTCACGGCCATCTTCTCGGTGTTCGCGTACATCTGGCTGTGGATCATATTGTCTGTCGTCTCGCCAGGCATCATTGAGGTGTGGGAGAGCCTGATCACGCTGATCATGTTCCCCATTATCGTGCTCTGGGCATACATAGCGGAGCGTCGTCTGCTCGTCTACAAGTTGATTGACAAGAAGTTCAGGGTGAACAAGCGTGGAACTGTCATCGGTGGCGAGCACGATGCGACATCGGATACAGAACACCCAGGACCCGTTGGAGCTGATTTGACCACCTTCGACTATACACGACGCGAGTACGTGGCCGTGCTCACTGATTTGCGGATAAAGTATCCCGACGCAGATCTCGAGCAGCTGGAGATGATGGCCCAGGAGCAGATGATGGCACGGGGCAGTAAGTCGCGAGCCTTCTATCGCATCCAGGCGACGCGCAAATTGATCGGCAACAGAAACGTGCATCGCAATACAAACGATCGTACGTCCAGCGAAATTCAGGAAGCAAAGCTGTACAACGACGATGATGTGACGCGCATCTACTTCGAGCCTGGTCACTATACGGTCATGGAGAATTGCGGCGAATTCGAGGTGCGTGTGGTGCGACGTGGCGACATATCCAAATATTCGAAGGTCGATTTTGAGACACAGGACGGCACAGCAGCCGCTGGCTCCGATTATGTGGGCAAAAAGGGTGTACTCACCTTTCCCCCAGGTGTCGATGAGCAACGCTTCAAGATCGAGGTGATCGACGACGACATCTTCGAGGAGGATGAATGCTTCTACATACGCCTGGTCTCAGCGGAAAATGGCAAAATTGTGATACCACAAATAGCCACAGTGATGATCCTGGACGATGATCATGCGGGCATCTTTGCTTTCACTAATCCCGAAGTGGAAATCAATGAATCTGTTGGCATCTGTGATTTGGTTGTCATGCGATACTCGGGCGCTCGTGGGGTTGTCAAGGTGCCCTACTGGACGGAGGATGGCACGGCGATTGCAGGCAAACACTACCAGGCAGTGCAGGGCGAGTTGACGTTCACCAACAATATGACAGAGTAAGTCAAACAATCTGTAAAGTATATGTTCAATGAATTGCCGTGCCACAGCACGTAGCAGCAACGAACTCCCGAGTGAAGCTCGTCAGAACTTTCGGAAATTGTCACTGTGGGAATGTCGCAGACTGGGCAATGCGTGCTCGCTCCAGAAACCTGAATCGATAAAAGTCCAAATAATTCGCGCTTTTAATTGCTGTCACAGTTGGCAATGACAACCGGCTGCCAGGTCGAAATACCCGTTCGTCGTGGTATTTTGACAGCACCGCCTGCCACCTGCTTCTCTAGTGTGAATGTATTGCACACGCACACACACACACACACAGGCACACTCGCACATTCATGTACGCATAGCAATACATTGGCATCCTGCCGCGCCTCGGCCCATTACTGAGGCATTAACTGACGTGTGTGGGTGTCATGCTGCGTGCCACATCGTTATAGTTGTTGTAGTCAACACAAATACATAGGCACGCACAAAGTCAGTGCTGCAGAGAGGGAGAGAGAGAAAGAGAGGGAGATTGCTCATTGCGTGCGCTGCGTTTGTTAAAGGCAAAGTGCAAAATCTAATTAATTTTGTAAAATTAGTTCGTTTGGCGAAATTATTTCGCTGTCATCGGCGAAACTTCGTTACTCGACTTGTTTGCTGCATGTACATATGTGTGTGTGTGTGTGCAAGTATGTGAAGTGTGTGCATTAAAGGTAGTTGGGTGGAGTAGCAGAGAAGATTAAAAAAAGGATTTTCTTTTTTGTTTTATTCTTTTCTTCTTTATTTCATGGTTGAAGGTCAGCTGAAACTTGTTATACCCTTTGACCATTGAAAATGTGCATGAGAGAGTAGTTAGTAACAGGCAATAGAAGGCGTGGCAGACTACACCCTGTTCAAAATCAGTAGTCAACACGATTGAGGCAATTATGTGTCTCTATGAGCGCAGTGATCTGAGTTATTACAAAACCTAGAGACACTAAATTAGGCAAAAAGATTCTTTAAATTTTGGCTGCCACGCCCACTAACCAAGTAAATCGGTACTATTATTATGTGTAGTATTAAAGTCACAAGTATCAGCATTGTCATGTATGAAGATGTCTACTATATGTAATCATCAAATTTCTATTCTAGTTCCGATTTTCTTACTTCTTATTCAGCTTCTTTCTTATTCAGCTAGAAATTCTTAACTTAACCGTGTCTGCATTTTAGCCAAAGAACATTTTCCGGATTAGCAGTCGAAATTTGTTTTTATAAATTGTTTACAACAATGTCTCAGTCGCTGCTTTCCTCCTTCACCTGCGTCTCCTTCCTACACCTTTGTCTCCAATTTGCTGATTTGCAGATTTGCATAAATTGTTTTTGACACGTCGCGAAGCGCGGCACACGTGAGAGATGCGCTACGTTTCTCCCCCTCCCTCTCTCTCTATCTCTCTTCTTTTTCACTCCTACTCCCTTACTCCCTCTCTGCTGGCACTTTACTGCTGTGGCACACTGCGTACATTACTTTTTGAGGTTTTGCATTATTTCATAATAAGCAGCAAAGCGAAGCAGACAATTAGATGAGGCAACGTTGGCTCCCAACGCCTGTCGCCGGGGGACAACTTCAAAAATTAAGTGCCAACGTTGTGTGCCACATATAAATGTGCTTGTGTGCGTGTGTGTGTGTGTGTGTGTGTGCTTTCATAATGGTCGTTAAGCTGCTGTTCACAGAGCCACAACTCGGGGCACTCAATTGCAACGACAGTCGAAATAGTTTTCCAAGTTCATGCCACAATCATGCGGCCATTTGCCCCCCTCCCCCCTTCCCCCTGCCTGTTCTGTCCCGTTCTCTCTTCTGGCTGTTCATTTGGCATAATTGTAATTATTTGTCCAGTTTTTAAACGTTTCAATGTTGGCTTCCTTGCCGCATTGCTTTATGTTTCCGTCGTGCCTTCGGGCAATTCTCTTGGCAATATCACAGCAGCATTTACAGCCACTCAAGTTGAATGCCTTGTGGTGCCGTGCTCGGTCTCCTTTTCTTTGCTTTTCTTTTTGTTTGCTTTTTACTCCGCATCCTCTTGCCTGTTCCACTTTTATCCTGAATGTTGCCAAGACATCTCTTGGGCATATTTGGCTTGTTGGCGCGCCGAACGTGAGTTGCCTTCGCTGATAGCAAATCGAGCAAGTGAATGCAATTAAAGCTGTCCAACCACACTGACAGACAGACAGCTCTACTGCATATCAATGCAATTTTACAGCTTATTTAGTCGGGCATTCCTTAGAGAGAGAGAGAGAGAGGAGAGAGTGAGAGAAACCCATTGAAACATTTTACATAAGCGTTCCGGGCCGGCAGCAAACGTTGCTTCAAATTAAATTACTAGCAAATCTACTTTGATGTTGCTGTTGATGCGTGTGGCCAGACACCATCGCTATAAGGCACCATCCCACCATTGCCTGCCTGGCTGCCTCCGTCAGCAACTTTTTCTCCCCACAAAAACAACAACAACAACAACAACTGGCTTGCACTACGTTGGTTCTTTTTTAATGAAAATCAAATGCTGCTCGGGACACCCAAAAGCTGTCCATGTGTTGGTGTCCAACTTTCAGTAAAACGCTCACTCTACAGCAGCACTTGGCAGACGGAAATGCGCAACGGCATTAGTCAGAGCAGGAGTAGCAAGAGTAACAGGGGGAGCTGCGGGGAAAAGCTGCCATGGCGTCAGTTCTCGTAAAAAGCAGCAGTCTGTAATGCTATAAAAAACGGTGGTGAATCACCAACATGCAGGGCGGGGCAAGGCGCGAGGAGTGAGGGGGAATAGGTGGGGCCCAGCAGAGTGCCAACACTGTTGCATAAATTTGTATAATCTGCGTCAAATGCTGATGATGAGAAGCGTTCCGCTTTTATATTGAGTTATACAAGGGCTTTAAATTTCCCAGCTTGCAACATTGCAGACCCCCTCCAATAAATTGCGAGATTATAGCCAAGTAAAGTGAAGTATTCTAAGTCGGTATACCGTAAAAATATGGCTTTAAACAAGCACAATAATTAATTAAATCGATTGGAATGGCTCACAAAAATTAGCCAGACGACCCCTTGAAGTAGGCAACGCAGTTTAGCAAAAAGCATTGCCTACTTTTCAGCTGACCGGTGCGCAACTTAGTCGAAGACAGTCTGGCTACCCCCCCTAAGTAAATGTAATAAATACGGTTATTAATTTTGCTCGCCAGACAGCAACAAAAAGAAACGTGAAAGCTGTTAAGCTTGAAGGGGATCTTCTGGCTGTGGCATTTGTTAATTAGCCCAATTTGCGCTGCCCGTAGAAGTGGCTTAAAGGCTGTCCAACAAGGCTAGTCCCCTCGTAAGGTACGTTCTATATAAGGACAACTTATGCTGTGTATGTATATGTTTTGCTATTTTTGTGCAGGAAAAACTCAGCTATTGAAAATATTTCTGAATGTGCGCCATCAAATGAGCTTGCAAGAGCAAAGCAAGCCACATAAAGAACATGAAAAAATGTTATATGTGCGCGGCCTTGTCTGTGAATTTCATGCTTCAACCACATAAGCAGATAAGAACAAATATTTTATTAAGCTCACATAATCTAAAATTGAAATTTATGCTATATACAGACAACCACAGGGCAGGCAGCCATTCGACTGGGGCATGTCTCACAAATCCAAGCCAACTTACATGTTATCCTCGCCAAATCAGCATGTTACCAACGCTTTACATGTATATCAGTGTGTGTGTGTGTGTGTGTGAGTGTACGATGTATTTGAGGCATGTGCGGCTTTTGCCTAACAAGTAGCATTTCCTGCAGCCTGTGGCAATCGGCTGGGGAATGTGCCAACTGCTTTAACTGACTGACAACTAGGAGTCAAGCAATGGAGTCGTTCGACAGACAGGCCTCCATTGTATTTGTATGTGAGTTTGCATGTCCGCCTCATCTGTTCCAACAACATCAACTGCTAGTCATGCCGGAGACTGGCACCTGCTCCCCATGCAATGCGTTAATTCCGGTTGCAAATCCAAGATAAAACCACAAACACTTTATCAGTCAATCACATCCGTATTACATCTGCTGTTATGGCACTCGTAATCGCTTGGATATGATGCCAGGAAGTGTGACCAGTTAGCATAGTAAAGAAAGTTGAATGAACAGTTAAATCGCAGCCTTAAATCGGCTTAATTAGTGAATTCCACAAATTAGATACCACAAATTAACTGCTAATTACCGCAAATAATGTTTGCATTCTATTAATATTTCATTGATAGTGCAGATTAGCTTTTGTGGCCTTCCATAATGAAAACAAAACAGTAAAGCCAAAGCCAAAGCATAAAATAACAATAATTCACTGGGAAATCCGTGGGAGTAGCGCGCCGTCACGTGTGATGAGGTACAATTCCAATTTATGAGCCACAGCCACAGTTGAACCACACATAATATACAGTAATATATATAAATTATTTTTTAAATTTGGTTAAATAAATTTGTTTCTGGTTTTCTGCTGCAATCCTGGAAACAGTTTTAAATCACAGAAAATAATTAAAATTTTTCTAAAGTAAAAAACCTTTTTCGTTAAAAAGTAGTCGGTCAGAGTGTGCAGCCAAAAAACTGTGTTAAAAATGAATTTATACTTCAAAAAACTGAATCAATAAATCATCACTCAACAAGTGAAAAAGGCTACAGATTTTTCTCGACAGGGAATGGTTTTTCCCATGTTGAGAATTATATATTTGCAATTTGGAGATATTGTTCCAACATTTAAGAATATTCTCATATTATAAAAAGTTCAATTTGACTTTGTACAGTGAATATTTACATAAACGAAGGCGCATATCGATTTTTATAGAACACCTGCCTTTTATTTAGCCAAATTCAGTCCCCACTGTATACTTGATTTTCTCGCATTTGTATTCCAATTTTCCTGGGATTCGAGCGCCGTTTGGTGTATAAATTACCATCGTGTTCTGCTTTGTCCTGCAACCTTTTCAATGTCAATTGGTTGCTGTTCTTTGCCTCTCTCTCTCAGTCCTGCCTTGTCATGTTCGGCTTCTGTTGCTGCTTGAGATGCTAATATCGAAGTGCTCCCAACGGAGCGAACAGCGGCGACCACAGCGGAACAGCTCATCATCGATTCGAGTGTAGACTTAGTGGCCGCCGGCTTGTTGCGGTTGCGGCTCTGATACGAGTATTTTGTCCATCTTCCATCTTCCTTCTTCTTCCATTTGCTTTCTGCCTTCTGCATGAGCCTTTTCGTTGCCGCTTGTTGTTTGTTGTTTACCTTGCCGTTGCTTGTTATTATTATGACATGAAGAACAACAAAAAGGGCGACAGCAGTAACCTGATGAAACATCATCATCGTCATCATCATAATTATCATCATCCTTGTTGACGGAGCTGGCCCCATCTGTTGCGCCAGTTGGGCTTTACAAAGGGGTTTCGGGTTAGGCCAAGAAGGCGAAGGTTATCCGTTGGATACACTCGAATGTTGGGCACGTTAATGAGCACAGAGAACAGTGAGCGCACAATTTAAAGTACTTTAAAACTTGTTGAACGGTGGAACAGAAAATTATTTGCCAAGCAATCGCACAACGAAGTATCCTGTGGCTTAACTCGGACACGAGCGCTTCGGGCTTGGCGCGTGTCCAGGCCGTTGAATTGAAGTGCTCAGTGCACTGTAAATAAAAGTATGTAGTTTGTTTATTCGCCTTTCAAATGGAGAATATATGGAAATGCGGCGCCGCAAGCGGTAGCCGGGTGGCCCTGGCAACCCCGTCGTATGCGCAATAAATCAAACTCTCGCTTTGTAACGATGCCTGTCTCTGATTTATGCTGCCCTTTGTACACGACTACGTGTGTGTGTGCGTGTGTGTGTATGCTCATACATACATACATATGTATGGGTGTGCCTGACATACAACTCAATAAACGGCAGTGGGCTGTTTGTCGCTGTGCCAACAACGAAAAAAAAAAAAAAGAGAAATGTCAGCAGCAGCAGCGGCAGATATGAACATGATGAAAAGGCACAAAGTTGTCACACAATGTCAAAGGTCGCATACATACATATCACCTGCAGCGCGTTTGACGGCAATACGTATGTGCCCAGCTGGGGTTCTGCTTCTTCTTTATCATCGCCTGCTTTGATCTGGCCAACAAGGACACTGCAACCTTGGCCATGAGGAGCACAAAAACTAATTAGTTCCATACTTCAACAATTCAATTGAAATATTGCACACCCCTATCAAAATATTCCACTGGAATGCAGTGTATTTCGTCAGGACACGCAAAAGGTTAAGGCTTAATTAACAAAGCGACTGACTGACTGATAAAGAATGCAAAAATGCCAAAGGTTTTTTTTTTTTAATTATCTTGCGCCCTTTTTCTCTCTCTCTTTATAAGACGCAGCGCAGGCAGCACCGCAAGGCTAATTAACTGACAACAAAAGAAAGGGCGCAAAAAGAATAATATGAAATCCTTTGGGAACATGGCGCTATACGTTATATTTGAGCTAAGTACATGAGGGATTAAACGCAGTCATAAATCAATTTATTAAGCTTACAAAAAACTCGTTCGTTCCACTTTCCTTTGAAGAGAGAAGGAGAAAAGCGAGAGAAATGCGACTTTAATTCACACACGAAAGTCAAAACGGAACTTTCACTTCATTTACCAACAACTTCAGTAATTCCCGTTCCAGTGCTTGGTATTTTTTTGTGCAATTCATTTGTACTAAGTGGGGAGGAGGAGTGTGCTTTGGTGGTCGAGTTCCATTTGGCTGACTGGATCTTAATTTATTGTGTTTCCCTGGCTTTTGTCGAGAGAATGAGGAGAGAGAGAGAGAGACCTTCACGTTTTCTGCTAAATGTGAAAGTTGGAAACTTCAAATGGCACAAAGGCGCGACGAGCATTCATTAGCTCTGACTTAGTACAATAGCCGAGCAGGCTAAAGGATCCATTGAAATGAGGCGGGCAGAGGCAGGAAGCCGTTTGAGACGCTCGTAAAATGCCGCTGCAATTGCTAAACTTTTGCAATTACAACTCAATAAGTAGTTAATTATGACGGACTCCTCTTGCTCTCTCTCTCTCTGTCAAGTACAATTGCCCGGGGCCAAAAGATTTCTATAATTTCCCGTAATTATTTCAGCCAGAGTTTTCTTTTCAGCTGCCGTCTGTGTGTCATTGTTTATTATACACTTGAAAATATGTGTATTCATAATTATTCATAGACAGAGTTTCTTACTTTGCTTGTGCCTGTGTAAACATTCTCCTTGGGTAAATAAATACTCCGTGCAGCAATAATAAACAAATATGAATATGAATGGAGGTTCAATTAAATAAACGATGGCGCTTTTATTATCGAAAGTCCGTAAACTGCGTCGAGTTTTGGGGTCCGTTAAATGGAGATTAAAATGCACACTCTACGTTCCCATAACAACAGAAAAACCCTTCCCCCGGCCCACTCGATTCACTCGATATTCACTTTGTGCAGCCCGCATTTAGTTTCACATTTGTTATTCACTCTGTTTACCAGCTTAGATAAGTATATGTGTGTGTGTATGGTGTGTGCAACAGACATGGTGCACAAACCTCGATAATTAGTGTGTTTCCACCCTAGAGACTATAGTTTTTGTACCTTATACCACTTGACTGGGGACAACAGGGTTTTATTATACTTTCAGTGTTTGCAATCTATATTTCATTTACAGGATATTAGCAAGTCAGGCAATTATAACTGTTTGTCCACTTGTGGCCCGTACAAATTGCAGTGCGTGTCTGTTTTTCATTCTGCATGTCAGTCCACACCAATTAGCTTGACAGGCACATCTATTACCTTATCTGCCCTTAGGTGCTGTCAATGTGATTGTCCAGATTAGATCGACAGTGTACTGCAAATACACACAATAGAAAATACATTAATAAAATCACACGTAAATCAACTAACAAAGCTTAGCTAGAATGAATATAGATATTGTAAAGTGTTGCCAGCTAGGAGGGAACATAAAATATAATAAAAAATTATATTGACATATGAGAGAATGTTAACTGAATATAAGATATAACCAAGGAAATTGATAATTAACTATAAATTTATAAAAAAAAAATATATATTGAGTATATATCATTGTTGAGCGAACAGAAGGCTTAACAATGATGAGCTCTCTATAAATATAGAACTATAAAGTATAGACCAATACAAATTGTTTATCCTGGCAGAGATTGTATTCAGTGTGTATAAAAGTTTTCTCTGTGTAGACAAACTGTCCATTTATATATGTCCACCTGTCTATCTTTGCACTTTCAAACAAAATCTTTAGAATTTAACCAGAAATTATAACCCGTAAATCATGGCAAATGTTTCTATATTTGAAAACATAAAACTCGTTTTAACTGTTACTATAAATATTTAGTATTTCAAAACCTGGCCATCAATCAAGTTTCTACACAGAGACTAGAAAATGGCGAGCAATAAATGGCTGCATGGATATATATAGTTCGCTTATAACGTGGTGGGGGCGTTGTCAATCCTGCGGATAGACAACTGAATCGAATACAATCAAAGGAGAGTTGCAACTGGCCGAAAGCAATTCAACGTGGCCATCGGCTTTGGCAGCTGCTCAATTACGTGGAATTTTCCATGAATTTTCAATGAGTTGCGGCGGGTAAATATTTGACAGAGAGTCAGACTCGGTGCGTTATAATGGGGCTAGGTAGCCTGTCAGTGCGCAGTCAGTGCAGGGCTGGCCAGATGAATGACTTGAATGATTGACTTTGGAAAATCAACACAATTAAAGTTTCAATTTATAGAATTGAACTCTGATCTTTAATCACGGGAGGGCACTTCTTTCATTACATTCCCTCTCTGATTGCATTTGTAATGCATTCGATTGTACTCAATTGGTATTTTTAATGTTAAGCAAACATAAATTGTGGAACCTGACTTGACCTGTTTTCAGGTGCCAATGCCTGCTGTCACTTGTTGATTGATCATTGTCGTTGTCTTTGTCGTCTCACTGATTTTAATTTCATCAGGGATATCCCTGAACTTGACTTGGCTCTCGTAATTGATTCACACATCCAATTTGAAGTAACTCACAGACTAGGAAACAGCCCAAAGGGGCATCTTGGGTCAGGGATGTGCGTAAATCGCTGCACTCCTTGCCAGCAAATGAGACTTCACTCAAGTTAATTAGCTGACATGGCAAGTTCCGTTCTATCGATGCCACCCGACAGGCGTAATTTAATTGAATGTCCAGCTGAGGGCAACTCCTTGTCGTGTCTGTCTGCATGCGACGCATTCGCATGAGGCAAAGTTTGCAATTTCCATAGAAGACTGATAAACTTGTCCATATTTAATACCCTCTTCATTAAGGTAAGAGGAGGTACTAAAGAAAAAATAAACCTATGCAGCGCTTAGTATACAGAAAGCTTCATGACAAATGACTTTAAGATGGACAGACAGACAATTCTCAACAAGAATATGTCTCCTCCTTCTGCCTGTTAAATAGTATTTCCTTTTTGACCATTTATATTACCTGAGAGTTTCGTACTGCATGTCTCAAAGTCGCGTATACACGCCTATAGCCTTTTGTTTCACGTTTTTTTTTATTAATTTATACATAATTTTAATTGCTTTTTATTTGCCCGATGACAATTGGGATGGAAATCGCGTTGATTGTCTGAAAAATGACAGATGCGTTAAATAAATAACCGAAATACAGTGAATGCCAAACGAAATTAACTCTAGAAGAGCAGTAGAAGAACAGACAGTAGAAAATCGATGCACAGTGTCGAAAGCAATCATATTTTCGTCGATTTGCTAATCAGAATACTTCAGCAATGCCATTTAGTAGCATTTTCCATTTATTTATTCACATAATAGTATTAGAGCAAGGCAACAAAGCAATTGTTTGCAGTTTGTTACCATATCAGGAATTCTCACAAAAACTACGTGCAGCATTTTACCTTATGCTGCGTTTCAAACTTTTATTAATTCCAGTTACAGTTCGGTTTATTCATTGTGTTTGCCAGTTTCGGCATAAATGAAAAAGCCGATTCGATTAGTTGATATGTAGGCGTAGCATTGAACATACAGAGAAAGCAAATGTACACAAGAACAAAGGGAACACTTCACTCTTGTATCGATATGTTATAGAAGTCTCTATTCTGATGGTTAAATAAAAGTTTCTACAACTTTTCAGTTTTAATTCTGTTTATTTTATATGGTTGGAGATAACTCTTTATGTGCTTTGTAAACTCCTTCCCCAATTAAATGTACCCTCTGCAGGGGTGTACAATATCACAAAGCAGGAAAAGAGAGAGAGAACATTGTTGGCAAAGGTAAAAGTTTACCATTGCTTTGGTCAGTCGCTGTAATGAGAGACCCGCCTGGAAAGGGCTTCCCATTGTCGTCCATGTCCTCTGAGAGCTCATTGTCATGCAAATTGCAGAATTTTCTATAATTCTATTTTAAATCATTCACCGACTGCAGTGCTGGTCGAGCTGAGCTGAGCGTGTGCGTGATGGTTTGCGTATTGACATGTGGCCAACGGACACAGGGGAGTGAGCAGCTTGTGTGCGATAAGCTGTGCAGGTAATCGAGGCAGTTGTTGGTGCCCGAGGGAGTGCTCGAGTGTGCACTGACTGGAATCTGAGATGCTTCAGCAGGGAGTGCAAAGTGGATCTCAACGAGTCCAAGTCCGAGTCCCTCACAGATAATTTAGCTTAGCTTGCATAATATGCGAAATTTCATTTCACCACTTTTGTGGCTGCTCCGGCCTTTAGTTGGGGCATGCTTCGCCCGGCGCAAAGCTATGTGTGTGGCCATGTGGCCAGGTGCACACTTGCAACGCTTTGTTGCAGCTTTGACTTTGACTTTGCGTGGCACAAATGCAGCACAAAGTTCGCTTTCTCTGCTTATGTTCAATGTGTGGCTCAAAATCAATAGACGCTTTAAAGCATAAAACTGTTGCCATGCGGTCAGTGCCAGAGTGTGTGTGTATGAGGGCGTGTGTGTGTATGCTTAATAGCATGTACACTCACTGCACTAACAAACTGGTGGCGACGCATTTGCAGAGGCATTGAAATCAAACGGCGGAAGTCGCTGAGTGGCAATAGAACGAAATTAGCTCTTGAATGCCAGAGGGTGCGAGGCTAAAGGGCTTGCGGGCTATCGTTCTTGTTGTTGCTGTTGCTGTCACATGAAGGAAATGAGGTCTCCACACACACACACAACCAGACACACTTTAAGTGCGCCTCTGTGTGTGCAGCACGGATATAATTTACCTCTCAATCAAATCGGAAATAGAAACTGGAAAATTGACAAATGTCAGTTCGACTTTTTTTCCCCTTTTTGGCGCGCTGACTTTGCTCTGGCAATTTGTTCACTCATTACTCATTCGCCCCGTTTGCTGTGCTGGATGACGCATTAGTTGTAATTGTTTTAATCACCGATTGATCGCACATGTAAAATGCAAATACCTCAGCTCGTAGCTTGCCACGTTGCATGTTGCAAGTTAAATACACTTTTAGTTGGCTAAAATTGCTTAAGTTTTGCATAAAATTGCGCATAAATGTAAATGCCAAGTTGCCCCACGCACAGTTGGGTGTGTGTGTGTGCGAGTGTTTGTGTGTGTGTGTGTGTGTGTGTGTGTGTGTGCTCACCTTAACCCAAATGTTGGCCAAACTTTGCCCGCACACGCAAGGGAATAGAAAATTCTGCCAGCACACAGACCAGAGAGCTGCATGAATACATTCATGACAATACTGTGTGCAGGTGTGCGGCAGTATTTTAAAAATACTGTACTCATTTTATGCTGTACAACATTAAAGGGAATGAGTACTAAGAACAAAGAATTTTAATTCCTCATTAAAAACTGCACCCGAAAAAACTAAACTAATTTTGTTATTGCTTCATTTGCCCGTTTTGCATGCATTCATGCAGCTCTCCAACACACTCTCGCTCACAGACAGAGCGCAAGTACATGCGAATAAAATGGCTGCCGTCGCTGGCGTCGGCCATTAAGTTGATGAGTTTAAAATTAGAAATTACCAGCGAGAGTTGAGCTGCGTTGAGTCGAAGCTGTAATGAAAAAGAGCCTCGGCACAATTGCTTGGAGACGACATGCAAAGGGTGGATCAAGTGGCCCAGTTAAGCTCCATAGAAATTCGCTTTAATTCAATTTACAATTTGCATTAACTAGAGAGAGAAAGGGAGAGAGTTGAGTCAGGCAAGCTGAGTGCATTCGATGCTGCTTTTAATGAGCTGCAAACTTAATTGTCCTGACTGGATTCCTGACTGATGATGATTGTCCCTGTTAGGCGTTGTTGCACATTGTGAGACCTTCGCCGAGACACGCACTGTAGGCCATCAGATGGGGCACCGTGTTCTGCTCATAGACGCCAGTAAAGAGATGAGACCAGGGACCAGAGGCATAGACCACGACATCATCGCCGCCATGCGAGTCCATATCGAGGGGCACACCGGCTGGGAACTCATCGTCGTAGGCACCGGTGATCACTGTGGTCGGATCGATGCGTTCCCTCTGCTCGGCATCATAGAAATGCTCGTAGCTCGGCCCGTTGGCATAGCTCAGCACCATGTGAGGTTTGCCATCTTTGGCATTGGACGGCGCCTTGCCAAAGATATCAGAGCCGCGGTACTGCAAGAAAGAGAAGAATGTCTTATAATTTGCGATCGAAGAGAGACCTTGCAGACCTTACCGCATATCCAGAGTATGTGAATACGTGTGAATGATCCGCTGTTACCACCAGCAGCGTGTCCTCCTCGCTGGTCAGCTCACGCGCTGCTGCAATGGCCTTGGAGAACTCAATGGTCTCGTCCAGTGCCATGCGCGCCTTGTTGTCGTGATGCGCCTGATCGATGCGACCGCCCTTCGATGAACAGAAAGTATCCCTCCTCGCTCTGGCTCATGTACTCGATGGCCTTGCGCGTCATCTGCTCCAGTGTGGGCTGTGTGGTGCTGTCGTTCGTCTGCAGATGGTAGAGCATATGATCGTCCTGGAAGAGACCCAACAGACGCTCTGGTTTCGTCACATCCACAGCCAGCAGTTGTTCCTCAGTGTCCACATAAACATTCTGTGCATTTGCCTGCTTGAATTCCTCTATTAGATTGAGGCCATCCGTGCGCTTGCCCCAGTCTGCCAGGCTCGAGTCGACAAAGTTCTTCCGGCCACCGCCGAGTATCAACTTCAATTTGCTGCCCACTTCCCCGCGTGCCAGCTGATAGGCAATATCCTGAATACCCGAGTTGCTGCCACAGTCGCTAGTCACCTCGGCGTCGTTCTCCCAGTCGCGCTCCGCAATGTGCGCATAGACGCCAGCGGGCGAGGCATGAGTGACACGCGTGGTGGTCACCAGGCCTGCCCATTTGCCCGCATCCATGGCCCACTTGGCAATCGAGTCGACGTGTGTCTGCTCGTCCAGCATCACCTTGCAATCGGTGCGCGGCACAGCACCATTGACACCGATGGTGCCCTCTTGACCCTTGACACCGCACAGATAAGCCGTGGCTGTGCACGCCGAGTCCGGCACAATCAAGTCCACAGAGTATGTCTTGGCCAGGCCAGTGTAGGGGAACTGCTCGAAGGACAGCGACTTCTCCTCGCCACCCAGCAGGTTACGCGCCGCCGAGGTCGTTGTCACTCCCATGCCGTCACCCAGGAACATGATCACGTTCTTGGCCTTGCGCTGATTCAGCTGTGCCGCCAGTTTCTCCTTGACGAACTCTGTGCCCAGCTGCCGCCAGTGCTCGGTGGTCTTTTCGCCATCCACCGAGCGCGTCTGCTTGGGTTCCGCCATATCCGGATGCATCATGCGTTCGCGACAATCCTCTGGCCTGCGGCTGCACTCGGGTGCCGCGACGCCGAAGCTGCAGCTGAGGAGCAGCTGAAGAGCGATCACAATCGCGACGTTGGATCGGCACAACATCTTGTTGAAGACTGGCCAAATCGTGGCTAACTGTAACTGGTTCAGCTGCTCTGCTCTGCACGTCTCACGATTAAGATAAGGATAAGATTGCGGGCACGGCAGTGGATCATAAATACGTAAAGCTTCCAGCCAAATAATCGACGCGCAAAATCAAATGCGCTGTGTGTGTAAACCTTCCCCCTCCCCCCTTCAATCTCTTGCAATCAATCCCTTCTGCCTCCACGCGTGCTCTTATTTATGACGGGGCAGCGACGACAACAAAGTTTATAGGTTTATTATGTTTCGCGGACTGGCGCCATAAAAAAGCACGTGAAATGTTGCATGTGTAGGAACACGTAATCAGTTGCCCTACTCCCCATTGCCTTCCCCAGGTTTTCCATTTATTTAACTCGTTAAACTTGCAGGCCATTGCCGAAAAGGTGATCTGCAAGAGACACGACCCGCATAAGAACTTGCAGTGCGAAAGTTTTATATATTCTGTGGAAATAAAAAGGTGAGCCACAGGGTATCTGCCAGTCTGTCTGCCACATTGCGCAGTAGTAGAAAGTCATTCGAGGCAACTCATGCGAGTTCGCAAAGGCCAAAGTTCACACACAGAAATGCCAAAGTGTTTGCAATTGCAAATCAGGGCTGGAGTAATTATTATATCATTATCTTTTCCAGGCAATCGGCTGGCGATATGAGCTTGTACTATATACTTGCTAAATTTCGCTTGAATTGCAGATTTATTATTTAATAAAGTAGCCGCACAACGAAATAAACGAACAAGAACAACACTTTAATCAGTTTGCAAACTGTTGGTGAAGTCATGTCCAACTCTTGTTTGCCCAGCTCCCGCCTCCACCTTTCTATCTTATCGGGCTAACATTTTACGATTTCCAATACCCCAAGTGCCCCTGAAGGCACAAACAAACAACTTGTGGCATACAACAAACCAAGGCAAACTAAAGTTTTTGCGTTGGGTTGCGGCTTCTCTGGCGCTGTGCCAAATTTAATGAAAACAAAATAAAATCGCCTGCTTGAATTATTATGGCTGGAGAGCCCTTCGGTCACTTCGGGCGGTCTATTATGCTCTCTGACTTGGCCAAAATAATTCATTTCGCTGTGTTTTGCTGAACAATGCGCATATTTGCGGGTGCACTGTGCGTATACGTAACGCAGGTTTGCGTGTGCGTGTTTTGTCAGCCAACAGCTGTGCACTTTACTATTTTCATTGATTTCGCGTTACTTTATGAGCCAGCAGGGGACAAACCCCACACCCCTTACCCCGCATACCATTTCTCCTCCTCCCTCTGCTGCTTCCCCTTGGCTTGGCTGATTGTCACAGCGCTGTTAATGCCGCCTAATAAATTCCGAGCGTTATTTCAAGTGTCAAGATTGCGGCCATTTAGTCGAGGCGAGACCATTTATCAATCTCGTCGTTGCTTATGGCAACCATGAAAAAGAAGCAGCAGCAGCAGCAACGGTAGATTGAATAAACAATGCGAAGCTAATGTCGCCATTGCAAGTAGTGAATAAATTTGATTTAATTTGCCTTACAACGCACAAATAGCTAACTGCCGCATCTCTTTAATCCTTTGCAGGCAATTCATAGCCATACCGATCATTGAGGAGAGCAGCTACGAGAAGAATGTGCATTTCACGGTGCGCATAGGGACACCGGAACTGGCGCCAGGTAAGTTGGCAACACACAACAGACACAACATTAAAACTCGATTTGATGGCACAGAAGAGACCTTCTTCCTCCACTCCACTCCCTATCCTTGTCCCGGGCAACTTGCCCTGTGCTACTACACACAGTGTGCGGGTGTGTGTGTGTGTGTGTGGCTGGGTGTGAGCAAACTCAATTTCTGCTAACCAAATTACACAAACTTACATCAAACTCGGCGCAAGGATGGAAAACAGGCCAAAAAATAGTAAAAAAAAAAACGAGAAAGAAAAAATGTTTTCGGCACCCCGAAAGTTTTATACCCTTGCAGTTGCTTATCTCCTACGATTATTCCCATATTAGCTATATATATTGGTGCAGTATTATCAACAGTTTCTTGTATGTCCAATATAAAGTTAACACTGATAAGCTAAGGTTACTTCTATGATTAAAAAAAAAACAAAAACTGATTGATTAATTCTATGACAGCTATATGATATAGTAGTCGGATTTTCATGTAATTTTATATGTATTTTATATATAAAAAAAAGATGTAGTAATTTTGGTTGCAATATCTTTTAGAATTACGATAATCGGCCGATAGTTTGTACGGCTAGTCAATATATATTGGCTCATTCTGACTTTTATACAGAGTGCAGCAATGAGAAGCATATGTTGATTGATTAAGATATTTATATATTTAAATTATATCAACTTAGAGACTAGATTTTGTTTCAACAGACAGAAGCACGTACAGGCAGACGAACAGACAAACAGAAAAATAAACAGGCAGAAGGACGAACAGAAAGACAGACAGCTACATAGTTGGACTCCTCTGTTAATGCCGAATAATTCAGAATATATAAACTTTATAGAGTCTTGGATATCTTTAAAGGTGCATTGCAAACTGCTGAACAAAATGTATATACCCTCTGCAAGGGTATAACAATGAAATAAAGCACACCGAGACTGTTGTCAGTTTCTATTATTTTTCTTCCTTTAGCGTTGAAAAGTGGATGTTCTGCGCCAGACAACAAGCACCGCAAAGATAAGCACCCACACACACACACACACATACACCCACGCACACACACAATATACCGTCCGCCTTACACACTCCTTACCACAATATCACACAACAAAATGGCGAAATTGCAATTTCGAATCGATGAAGAGAGAGTTAGTTAGTAAGCCTTAATATCTCATCACTTTGTATGGTGGTTTCCTTGTATACTTTTTTGGTCTTTTAACTTGTGTTCTTTGTGCTTCTAGATAACGCTACCTACCGTAAGAGTTAAATTGTGTATTAATTAATTCTATTTGAATTGAATACGAAAGCAGAAACGAAAACGAAAAAAGACAAAAAGAAATTTCTAATTGGTTGAGGGAAGATCGGGTTTCCTATCGGTTTCTTAAGTTCTTAGCTCACATTTTATTAATTCCCGAATTTTACAGAGTGCGGAAATTGCGAAAGAAAAGTGCAAATTAGTAACAGTAATTTTGGAATCCTTAGGCGTAGAAAAAGTAAAACGAAAAATTCCCAAATTAGTTATGTGTTTTCTTTGGTGTCGTGTGGCTTTTTATTTTCCTTTAGAGACCTTTTCTTTGCTTTTTTTTTTTTTTTTTCTTGTTGTTGACTAGGCAACGGCGGGCGACAGAAATCATGAAAATACAAATATTTTATACAAAACAAATAATAAATCTTTTTCTTTGAAGTAATTACTTTGTATAGAATGTTCCAAGAAGTAATTGAATTTGATATCGCACGAAACATGAACCCCCCCTCCACCCACCAACTAACAGTGGAAATCACAAGTGCATTCCCTCGTATTTGGAACCCATTGATTTATTGAAATTAGTTTTTGTGGTAGCTCATCTGACTGACCAACCAAGTTTGTACCTCCTACCAACCCTCATCCCCCTCTTTCCTTTCCATGCACCATTCGCAAGCGTAAAGTTTTGTATTTGATTTGAATTCCACATCATAATTAATCATAATTAATCTCATGTATATGTAATATTTGCAACACAACAACAACAATAATAATATTATTAACAACAACAACAACAACAACATGCAATAATCTTAACGCAGACGACACAAATAAGGAATCATTTTTCCATCGATTTTTTGGTAGGTAAAAGTAAAAGTATTTTTATGGCATCTCATTTGCAAGTGTTCATGTTCAGTGCATAAGTGAAAAAGAGAGAAAAGAGAGAACACCAAAAGAAAATACAATACAACAAAAAAAGAAAATGTCATCAAAAATTTCAAAAAGTTGATTTTGATTTCATTCATTGGCGTCGAGGCATCAGCTTCATCGCAGCTTCCTTGCCGTCGTCTTGCTCTTCCATCTTCTCATCGTAATAATCATGATATCCCGTATGTGTATGTATGCCTGTGTGTGTGTGTGTGTGTGTATCTCGTATTGCCATGACACTTGTGAGCTGTAAACACACACAAACGAATTGCGCTTTTTCGACGCAACAGCCGATGCACTTGATAAGAGAAATAAGAGCTGAGATTAGTTGAGAGAGAGAGAGCAATCTTCGCTGGGTTTCGTCTTCAATTGAAATACAATTAGTACAATTAATGGGATAAATGTTGAATTCAAATCTCGAAAAAAACAAAATATAAAACATTTTCCCATGCTCGGCGGACATGTACACACGTATTTCGCGCTTGTGCCCGCTTCTGTTGTTCGATATACATCATCGAATATCGAATATCGTATCGTACTGGCATAACGTATTGCACATATCGTTCGTATATCGGGGTATATTGCAATAAACTTGCATCTACATCGCCAATAACTCAATTGATTTGTAAGTAATACGCACTAAAATGTTATTTGAAATGTTTTAAATGGATCAATTTGTGTTTTTGTGTCTTGCAATCGGGGTCCGAAAGGCCTTCGATTGTACAATATATTGAGTGCCAAAATACTTTTGATTTTTGTGAACGATTTTTGATTTTTATCAAATTATTTTTCATTTTGATTTTTGAGTATATTATGGATATCGATGTGTTCTACTGTTCATATATATGTGTGTGTTAGAGCCCCCCACATCGAACACATTTCCATCGACAACCGGAATCGCAACAAATCTGAATGTACTCATAACATAATTAACTATCGAGAAACGTATCTGAATTTGGCCCCATTAAAGAAGTAAACTAACTGAACCTAGCAAATGAATTGTTGTTTGTCACAAACGAAACTCTTTGAGAACGTTAATGAAATAATACAAATGTATTTTGCTTGAATTATCCCAAAAAAAAACCGAAAAAAAAACGAAAACTCTTGTAACTCTTGTACCACCTCGCAACGTAATCGCTGTCTAGAAAATCACTCCGGAGATCATACTCGTGAGTCATCATTATGTCTGCATTTTATAAACTCGATATGCATGTGCGTATTATCTTCGTATTATCCTCAGTTCTCTTGGTTCTCTGATATTTAGCTATAAATGTTGCCTGTATATATATTTACTTGTTATTCTTCTACTGTTCAAAGTAAGTCATTCCTCATTGCCTTTCTCTACTTGTCGTGTATCGTGTAGTCTCTCTCTCATACTCTCTTCTCCAATTTGTATGCGTAATATATAGACTCATTCCCATTCACTGTGTTCCATAAAGATCTGCACTCGTTTGCGTTCCCCTGCTTGCATTCATACTTACATTTACCATATACTAATAGCCCTACTTGTTGTTGTACCTAGCAAAGTAAGAGAGAGTTTAATGGACTGCAGCTTGGGCTGCCTGCAGGCCCGGCATAGTCTTCAGTACTTTAACAGCGAGACTAATAAGCTTTACCTTAACCCTCCCGCACAGACGATGAACTTATAGAAAAGATCCAGGAACTCGAGAAGCGGCCAGTGGAGGAGCTCAACGACTTGGAGCGCATCATGCTGATGAGCAGGCCACGCGCCGGAGAGATTGATACCATACAAGTTTTCATCCGTGAGAGCGCGGAATTTAGAGTAAGTGTGATAATTAATGAACAAATGATTTAAGGGGCAGAGGGGCAAGGACAAGGACTGCGTTGCTAACGCAGTAATTACGTTGTTGCATCACTCTAACAGGGTATCGAGTGTCCGTTTGTTATGTGAACTTGTTGCAAACTAATTGTCATGGTAGTGATTGTGGTCAGTTTGCTGTACGTGTGTGCACGCTGCGTATACGTAACATATCTTTAATTTGAGTTTACATAATGCTTTCCACAGGCTACCGTGGACAAACTTATGGCCAAGGCTAGAGTGTCATCACTGGGCACATCCACCTGGAAGGATCAGTTCAAGGGTGCAATTATTCTCTCGGCAGGTAAGTGCATCGCCAACAACATCCTCTTGCCTCAGCCTATAACACAGAATTTTACTGCAGACGAATCACAATTCGATGGCCTCGAAGCGGACTATGTGCCAACTTGCATAGACTATATATGCCACTTCCTTTCTCTCTTCTGGAAGATACTCTTCGCTTTTGTGCCGCCTACAGGTAAGTCTGATCTATAAAGATCGTTGCGAAAGTCGCTACAAAGTATTTCAATCATTGCAGATATGTGCGGCGGGTATTTAACCTTTGTTGTTTCGATATTTGTTATCGGAGTGATTACCGCTATTATTGGTGATGCAGCCACCTACTTTGGCTGCGCCCTGAACATCAAGGACTCGGTTACGGCCATCTGCTTTGTCGCCCTCGGCACCAGCATACCAGGTGAGCAATTCAAGAGCTCTTTATACTCTAGGAACCGAACTTAAGATATATTTCGTGCACTTTTCAGATACATTTGCCAGCATAATTGCATCCAAGCAAGATGAAACCGCAGACAACTGCGTCGGCAACGTAACGGGCAGCAATGCAGTCAACGTGTTCCTTGGCATCGGTCTGGCGTGGTCCCTGGCCGCCATCTATCACATGGCCAACGGAAGCACCTTCAATGTGGAGCCGGGCACGTAAGTCCAGTACTATTCTTATGCTCCATATATATCTTGAGATATCGTTCACTTTTCTTAGCATTGGCTTTGCTGTGGCGCTCTTCTGTGGCGAGGCAATGATCGCCATATTCATTATGATGTACCGACGCATAAATACGGACATCAGAGCCGAGCTGGGCGGACCCTCGCCCTCCAAATGGATACACGCATCGATTTTGTTCATACTTTGGATCATTTATCTGACCGTCAGCACCATGGAGGCTTACAAAATTATCCATGTCTAAGCATCGATTGAGAATAAATGAGGTAAAGGCAGCTATAGAAACAAACAGAATAACTCGAATCAAGTACCGAAAGGCAACTTCAATTTATAATTCAGATATTTCTACGCCGATCGTATACACAAATATACCTATATATACATACATATATTGTACTATCTCAAGCGTCGCGTGCATCTGCTATAACTATTTACAGACATTGATAATTCTGTGAAATGTATCGTGTTAATATTGAAAGAGGAAATCTTATGTTTAATTAACTCTTAAGTCAGAATTGTTTAAAAGAAGTGTAATTAATGCTTACTGTAAATACAAATGCTGCCTCGGCTCAGCGAACAAGCAACGTGATCATTCATTACTATTATTCATTTTATTCACATTATTGTTAATATGCATGATCGATCAAGTTACGATATATTCGAGTCTCGATGCAATTAATGTCCCCCCTCCCCATTATCATTGTTGTTGTTTGTTATATCAGTACTTAATAAATATATATACATGTATTACTATATAAAACCTATTGATAAATGATCGACTTGGAAATCATTGTTATTGACCTACGTTGAATATGTCTCGCCATTATTTGTCGTTAATTTAATTGATATAATTCTCAAGTAAATTAAGGAATAATATTTTCAAATATATATAAATATATTTATAAAATCCTTAAGCCACGAGCAATTTACCTATTACCTAGGAATGCCTAGTAACTATCTCTAGTCAGAAAACACACACACACACACACACATGCAAACTTTTAGGCATTGTCACTTCAGCTACTTAGAAATTCAAGAAAAACGAACTAAACTCACTAAACTCACTAGACTCACTAGAACTTTACTAAACTAAACTCAACTACACTAAACTTTACTCCGACCAATCGAAATGCGGCACTTTTAGTACGACCATCAGTGTAAAATGCACTGCACTACATGAATCTACTTACTTGAAAGACTTTCATTTACTTTGACACCTATTGGAAACGATATAATATACGATAACGATAAACTATAAAGTCTAGTGATTATGATTATGGATAAATGTTATAAGGGCAACACCAACAAATTTGTTAAATGAATGTATTTTTTGTATAATGTTATTCTATTTTTTAATACAACATTTTGAATGGATCGCAACATAGAATACCTAACATGTAGCAACATGAATATAAAATTAATCGATAATTAACATACAACAACAACAACTACAAGGAGTATAATAACTACGATCCTGGGATCATGGACAAGTACGGGAAGTTGATGGAAAAATGCGCCAAATTTAGGATTATAATAATTAAATTAAATTAAATACCAAATAAAATACGATACGATATATCCATCTGATACAAATGTTTACCGTTAAGTTATAAATAGTCGGGAAATGTATTTAATGAAATTATATATCAATGTTCAGTGTAAGTTAAATGGTATACAAATTAAATTCGATTTTGAAATTATTTCCTTATGCTTTTCTTTCGTTCTCCCCCTTTTCTTTATATATATATAGTGAGAAAGATACTTCAGTTATATATAGTATGTGCGTACATACGATATATTAAAATATTCCTATGAATTCGGTATATTCAGAATGATACTGCAGTTAACAGGCGAATCGGTTGAGTCGAACCAGAATCAGGTTAAAGTTGAAAGAGTCCAAGACACAAGAGGTATGCAGAAACATATATATATAAATATATATAGTATATTACAATAGATTTGGATAATAAACGTGAGATATGTACGAGTACAGATACTAGCATATGATTAATTTGATGGCAAAGGCAAATAAAACGAGTAAAGTGCTTCCGACATAGAATCTAGGTACTAATTCTATATATAGAGCTAGTAGCGGCAACTAGGCAATTGACAATGAGCATGAAAGAGTTCAATAATAGGCTTGTGGTATTACCGATAACATAACGATAACGATATATCTTACTTCCCCTATTACTTTACTTCTCTTCTGAGTTCGTTTTTCGTTTAATATTTTTTTCTACAACATTTCCCTTGAGATAATGCAGATCGAATATATATTAGTAGTGTGTATGAATGTGTTATACAGTGTACTCAATAGTCTATACAACATTTGATGTTTGCTATGGTGTATTTTTGATTCGATATTTTAATTACATTTATATAGGTATGCATAAGTAAACCAAGTATATACATATACCATATATATATTGTAGCACATATACAGATGAAAAATATAAGGCAATACGTTAAAGTATCTCGGTAAAAGTCCCCTCGAACTCACTAAGATATCCGCAGTATATATAGTACTACTCAATACAGCAAACGAGGATATCTTTAATAAAGAAATATGCAAAAAGTGTTGGAATAATACAGACCGTATATACAAACATACATATGTTATGCTAATACATCCAATCGAGTTTGGTTCGATCGGTCTAAAGTTAGAAACTAAGTCTCTCTTTACTCTACATACTCGTATTTATGCACTTACATATAAACGAACTCGGTGTTTACCTACTACATACTACATACTACCTATACATATTTACTAGCGCATAGGTATAGAGTTAGGGAAGTCCCCCAGCATTATTCAAAAAGAAAAGAAAAGCATGTGTTATCAATGGTAATCTGAAATAAAATAAACGCAAAAAAAAACAAAAGAAAAACCAAAATAAATAAACGTTGCGACTTTATCTGCGATGGGTTCGGCTCAGGGCCGGGAAGATTGTAATTACTGGGGTTTTATTATGTAACAGGGAGAGAGACAAGAAAGAGGGAGAGATAGAGAGAGATAAAAAGAGAAAATGAGAGATAGAGAGATTCAAAAAGCGCCCACGCTATGATAAGCGAAATCAATGCGAAAGCTACACACGGAAGATGAGCTACAACAGCGAGAGCAAAAAGAAGAAGAGAAAGAGTGTGAGAGAGAGAGATAAAGTTGTTTACAGGAATCTGAAAAGATTCAAGAAGAAGGCAAACAACAATAAGCAGCACAACAACAGCAACAACAATGCAGCTTTGACAGCTAATTTAAGTTGAAACAAAGCGAAAAACAGTCGCCAGTTTCACGCTGTCCACAAAGCGTCGCATTCGTTGACGGCTCCACGGTTGCTCTTCTGTAGCCCCTCCGCGTCTACCAGTTCCATCGTCAGCCCCATCGCCAGTGTAGTGAAGTGTTTGCTCTCCTCGGCCTCAGACAGAAAAAGGGACAAGGCAAATAGACACACACAAATATGTCATGCGACGAGAGAACAGCACTGCTGCCAGCAAAGCAACGAATGCACCACGAAGGACATCAGCAACGGCAACAGACTGTGCAACAGCAGCATCATCATCATCATCATCATCATCAGCACATCATTGTTGTGCCGTCGGGCAAGGATCCCAAGGAATATGAACCCATTTTCACAACTGCTGAGTAAACGCTTTACTGTCGCATTTCATTAAAAAATAACTTCATTTGTTTTCGTTTCCCTTCCCCCTCTCTGTACCCTCTCTGTCTGTCATCCAGCTACTCGTACGGCCTGTCGCTGGAGGAGCTGCTACCCTTCGCTGCAGATCCCTGGTGGCAGTTTGTGCGTCGTCTGTGCTTTGCCAGCCTCTGGCTGACAATTCTACTGACCTTGCTGGCCTCCCTTACATTGGCTTACATCCAGCACGACGAGACGCTTTTGGCATGTCGGTCTAATCGAGTAATTACCACAACATTGCCCCTGCCCCCCCTGCCGACTGTATCCCTGCCAGATGCCTTGCCCGGCAATGCCACTGTACAGCTGGCCACCTAATAGAATGGAGCACTCAACTGGAACTGGAACTGCAGCTCTTGATAAGGGATGCTGCAATTGCACGCTTCGGATTACATCAGCCACAGCTGATGGGCTTTCCCAGCACAGCGGCTCTTCCCATTGCGATAAGGCGGGATTGTTGAGGAAGCACAAACAGCAATCAAGTGATTTATATTTATTTATATATAGTGTTTATTTGTTTTATTTCGATTTCATACAGTATTTATTGTGTTTCACTGATGTATTCATTTCACGCGAAACTTTCTATGCAAAGTGATTAAAAGTATCTTCAACCCAGCCATAAATAAATTTGGTTTATTTATGGTACTGCGCTATATAGTATATACCATAGATATAGGATATTCACAGGCTAAACAGTATTCTATTTTGAAGGGTTTCTCTCTTATGTTTCTAAAGATGAGGTGTGTACTCGGGCAAGAGTAGAATTGGGTGCCTTCATAGCCCGCACCAGCGACATTGGCTGACTGAATGTGGCCTTGTGCAGCTGTGCTGCCTGCCTGTCCCCGGACCAGGGCTCAAAGTTGAACTCAAATCCCTCCAGTTGCACACAGTCCACATCACGATTGCCATTCCGTCGTCGACGTTCCATGACGTGTTGTCGCACTCGTTGAATGCCATCGGAGTTGCGGCAGATGATGGCGGCCAGGCTGCTCTTGTAGATCTCCTCCAGTTGTGCTGGAAAAGGAGTTGGAATTATAATCGATTGATATACTATATATAATATATATACTATATATATAGACTCACCTCTGGAGAACCTCTGCGGTCCCACTTTGCGCTCATACCAGTGCGCATCGCCAAGCTTGAGACGCATGAACTGATCGGAGACCAGGCAGCTGAGCAGTGGACCGAATATGGCGCCCTCTAGCGGCGCTTCACTCAATGCACCCGTATAGACATCCACATCCTGTGGAGAGCTAAAGGAAATAGGGAACCAAAGTAAGTCTGTGTTGGCAGGGAGCAATCGATGCATTACCTACTCGTAAATCTGTTTGATCGAATCCAAGGTGGCGTTGTCAACAATGGCCTGCGACATCTGCTCCCAGCTATCAACTGGTGGCAGGCGACAGTGTCGTCGGAACACCGGATAGGCTGGTATGCCATGATCGCGTCCCCGTTGGATGTTCAATGAAACCAAGTCCAGTCCACACAGAGGAATGTGATCTTCGGAGGTTCCCTCGAAAAGTTTCTGGGTTATTTCCAGTGAGAAGAATGGATCGACACGCAGCACAGCCGTATTCGAGGCTGTCCGCATGGCATGATCGATGCCATGGGGCATCCACAGGGAGAACGGATTGAAGAGCATCTTGTGTAGCTCCATGGCCTCCGGTGTGCTGTTATCCCGCGACACATTAAACAGACCCGGCAGCAGGGTGTGCGCAAAGCGAAAGGCAGCCGCCGCAAAGCAATTGGCTATGCTGGGATCCATGAGCGGATCGTATGTGTCCGGTGCATCGATATTATCCATGGCCGGCAAGAGGCCCTTCGCCTCGCTGAGGTTGCGACCCAAGAGCACTGGCAGAAACTCATTGTAGGTAATGTGCGCCATTTGGGCACCAAGTATCTTGCGTGCCTCCTGGTAGACGCGTTCATCATCCCAGTCGGGGTTCAGCTGGTGCAGGCCACGTGCCAGGTAATTGTGGTGCCTTGCCCACAGCAGATGCATTGAGGTCAGCAAGAGATTCTCATTAGAACGATCGTCGCCAGACTCAAAGCAGTATTTGCCCTGCCGTGTCATCTGCACTCGATTGCATCCATCCTCTAGATTCGACGAGATGGGCAGCAACTCGCGTCCGTCCTCGGTGATGTACATGCGGAGTGTTCCGTTCACATAGGTGCGCAGCTGGCGCTGTCGCTGCTCCAGATTCCCATACACCACGGAGGCATCAATGAAAGCCGTTGCCTGATTCAAGTGCTGCCTCGGACCGAATCTCCCAGTCGGAGCAGGCGCGGATCGCACGAAATTCATGCAGCTGATGTTGTACTGATTGTAGTACGGATCGTCGGGCAGAATACGCACAGGAAAGCATTCGGGATGCTGTTCCTGCTTGCCAGGTGCACAGCAATCAATCGATTCACCCTCCTGCGATGTGGTCAGTGAAGTGGCTGTAATATCGTGATCCAGAAACTGCCCGAACACGGCCAACATTACGGTGAAGTTGGAGTCCGTATCATAGCTCGCTCGATGAATGTTCAGCGAGACCTGCCGCGCCGGCGGTAACTGGCCCGTGTGACTCTGCCTGGGAGCTGCAATGCCGTCGGCATAGTCCGGTGCCACCATGCGGCGATAGGGCACCATGGAGGCGCCATAGGTGCGTGGATGCTGCTTGTTGTTGCACACTCCCGTGCTGCGGCGATAGCGCGCATTGAAGTCACAGTCGAGCCGCAGCACAGTGGGATCAGGCAGCACAATGGCAGGACCACGACCAATATTACTGCGTCCCGGCAACTTGCTGTAGTTGAATCTCTGTGCAATGTCCAGGGTTGCATGATTCTCCACATAGCCCTCGACGCGCCAGCTTGCGTGCCTCGGGATTTGTGCTCAGCGAACGATAATGCCGAAATTGTGGAGTATTTGTCGCACTCGGCTGCAGTCCCTCCTCGAGTATCTCACGATCGCCCAGCGCCTTGATGCCTGCACTGACTGCCTGAGCACCCTCTTTGTTGGCCACCCTCTTGTCCGGCCACAGTGCCCAGTCTGCCTCCGGTTCATCGGGTATAGGTGTTTTAATGCCCGCCAGTGTTTCCTCCAGTGGCGTCGTCCCATTTATGGCAAAAAACAAGCTTGGACCGTCTTCGTCGCTGCCATCGCTGATGTAGCCGCTGCCACTCAGCCACAGGGCCAGCAACAAGGCGGCAATCACAGTCACTCTGGGGGGCAAGAAAGTGAAATTAACTTGCGGTTAATACGCACACACACACGCACATACGTGTACGTGTACGTGTTCGTTGCGGCTGAGCGGCACACTAAACGCTGACAACAGCTCATTAAGCGTATCATGTGACAAAGCCGCACAGCCGGATAGAGTTCGCCGGCAAGCAAATTTTATAATCCCTATAATTTGTTTTAATTGGCAAAGGCAGCAACGAAGGCAGCCGAATTAAGCTGACCAGACAATAA
Source organism: Zaprionus indianus (assembly GCA_018904595.1). NCBI lineage: Eukaryota > Metazoa > Arthropoda > Insecta > Diptera > Drosophilidae > Zaprionus > Zaprionus indianus. The sequence continues at coordinate 10,408,201 of JAEIHA010000320.1, forward strand.
ATATATGTTTACACTATTATCCAGATTATTTCAATTATGGAAGATTAAAACATCCATGGAAATTGATTAAGGTTATTGGCAAGATGAAATGTGAAAGTGGATTTAAGAAACACTTCTTGTAATTTCCTTTTAACCTAACCTAACTTCCGTTTAACCTAACTACTTTTTAACCTAAGTACCTTCTAACCTAAATACCTTTCAGCCTAAGTACCTTTTAACCTAAGTACCTTTTAACCTAAGTACTTTTTAACCTAAGTACCTTTTAACCTAAGTACCTTTTAACCTCAGTACTTCTTAATCTAAGTACCTTTAAATCTAACAACCTTTTATCCTTACTACCCTTTAACAGGCAGAAATAGCCGTGGCAAACCCTACTGAGTATATATATAACCAAACTACCTTTTAACCTAACTATTTTTTAACCTAACTACATTTTAACCTAACTTTCTTTTAACCTAACTACCTTTTAATCTGACTACCTCTTAACCTAACTACCTTTTAACAGGCAGAAGTACCCGTGGCAAACCCCACTGAGTGTATATATAACATATATTCTTGTTGAGGAACACTAGCCAGCATCGACACTAAATTTGGCATGAAGATTCAGGTATTATTAATATTACTAAGAACAGGGTCTGTACTGCGACCTGTAAGATCTATTTTACCACTGCTAAGCTTATAGCTCCATAATCAAATTATAAAATTTTTCCTGGACCGATTTAACTTTTTTCTTTTATTACAAAAAGTTGCAGTAGTGTCAAACATCTTCTACGGACTAACACCGGACTTACTGTGAGTATGTGTTCTACTTCATCGTATAACTTGCTATTCAGGTATTCCATACCATAATTTGTGATTACAATGCAAATTATTCAAGTCTGCAAACGCTTGAGTAGATGCATACTAGATGTACCCATCTTCCAAATTACAATCCGATCGGACAAGAAAGTTCGTCCTGTTATTAATATCCATTCGAAAATTGTGCTTAGTCTCTTTTACTGTTACTTTCTTGACTGGTCTCTGCACTCACATAAATGTTATTGTTATGCAGCACTGAAACTGTTTCATCCTGGAGCGACGCGCACGCGGAGAGACGCCGCCTGGAAACACATAGGTTGGTCCCTGATAGGGCGGCAGGGCGACATAACCGGAGCTGCTGGCGGTCAACGGCGTTGTTTCGTCCGTCATGATCAAAAGACAACTGATGAGCAGCAACTCGGTCGGCAAGCGGCCGCGACACCAGTTAAAGTTGCAACAACACTTGGTGGGCTTCAGCTCCACTCGCCACACTTGAGTCACTTTCGCCGGCAGCGTACGTACGTCGCATGTGTTGCCTGACAAAGCAACTTAGTTTATAATATTTTATAATGCCGGCGTTTGAGCTGCACAGCCCAACAAGGCTGACAACTGTCCAAGAGCTCCATAGACTAAGTTGAGCGTGTGTGTGATTGTGTTCTCTTAAAGTAGGTTTTAATAATTGGCAAATGCATATAGTGTTTACAATTCCATATCTTCATGTTGTTTAAACAGATCTCCCACATATTCGTAGGTTAGTTTCAGCAAATACTGAAACGATTTTTGCTGTGGCAGATCGCCCAGTTCGGTGCTGTCCAAGAAGTCCTCCATGGGTGGCAGGAAGTTTTCGCTCTCTTGACCCATTAGCTGCGACAGCTCAATGATCTTAAAGAATAACAACTTCTGTATATAGTCGACAGCATTGTTGGGATCATAGTCGTTCCAGTTATCTCGACGTATCGCAGCACACCAGATCTTGTGCCTCACATCGTATGGCTGTGTGACATAGTTAAGCAGACCCAAGGCCTTACGGAATTCGATTTCGGTGGCAGTATCGTTCTCCTCCGCAATATAGAGCTGTAGGTAAGATAAGCAACATCATCATCGTTTCTATAGCTAGCTTTGATTCGATACAAACATTTATAATCTCCTCCGGTTTGAGTACTCGCTGATCCGTCGCATCAAAGCCAAAGTTTTGCAGTACGTCATGGCCCAAATGCGACTGATATTCGATGACTGTCAGTTCTTGATTGATTTTCTCAACATGTGCGGACATATCGGACGCCACGGCCAGGGAAGCTAACTTGGCCAGCGACAGCATCGACTTTTTGCGTGCCACAAATTCCGTCTCACATTGGGCCAGATCAAAGAGCACCTTGGCCGCCCGCTCGAAGTCGCCGTTGAACATGAGTTGTATCCAGCCAAGTGACGGATGATCGCGCATGAATTGCGCCAATGCTGTCTGGTTGCCCTTGAAGCGTTCGAAGACCTCGGCATGACGATTCTGCCGCAAGTGCCAGTTGATGGCATATTGCGAGAAATCGTACTCCTCATATTTGCGAGTGTACTCGTCTAGACGATCCTTATCCTCCGTTTCATCGCAAATGAGCACCAGGCTCTGAAAGTCCAAATATTTCTCAGCCAACTTTGCTGCACACTCATACTGTTGATTCCTAACTGAAGTGGAAAGAATGAATTAGAAAAGTGTTTTCAAATTCCTAACTTTCAACTTACTGAGCACAGAAATAAGATCGAAGCGCTGAGCTTCAAATTGTTGCTGCAGCACTTGGAACTTCTCGGTTCCCCGAACGCTATCGAGATAGTTCTTACGCCCCTCCAGCACCATGTCCATCAGCTCCAGTAATTGATGGTATAGCACATGTTTGAGCTCCGATTCGCTAACGCATTGGGCGCCATAACGCACACTAATATCTATGAGACGAATCAGTGCATCATGGATACCCGAGCAGCCTGACATTGCTGTCCACGGCTGATTCTCCTCCATTTCCGTTTGCAGTTTAAAGGTGTTGGCATTCTGTTCACGATACATCAACACCTGACTCAGAGTACCAAGCACAACTGTGTTTACATCCGAAATGAATTGAGCTATCGCAACAGTTGTTCGATTTTGATTTGCAACCCGATCTTCGGTCATATCCACCAATGAATCATAGATGCACTGGAACTTGCACAACTTCACATAGAATATATCGTGTGCGGTCAGGCTACCGTTTGGCTTTTCATCCCAACGAGCGACTGTCACCTCAATAGCCTCGTCGATTAGCTTAGGCATTTTGGTCTGCAGAGCCCTCAAAGCTGTGGCAGCCACAATCTTTTCGCTGATGTCACTCAAAATAAAGCTGGTCGATCTGAGCACGTTGCTGCCACAAGGTATAGCATTCAGCTGCACAGGAAAACAAATAAGAACGAATTAAGAGAGGAATGATTTAAGAGTTTTAACTGTCACTCACCCTGTCCCAGACACCACAGAAGTGAAGGAAATCAAGAAATTGTTGCATGGCAATGCTCTTATCACGCAACTGGTTGATTATCTGCATGGAACGCGAACTACCCAGGGCATGTCGATTGCCATCGTATTCCTCAATAGCCGATTGCCAGCGCGGATCAGCAATGGGCAGATCTTCGGCCAAGTCCTCGGCAATCGTGATGACAACTCTAAAAACGTAAACCATTGTATGTATTATAATATATGTAGTTAATACTTAATCAAATATATTACCTATCTAGCTTATAGGCATCCACTGGACCACCATTGGGATCTGGCTCGGCAACACTTTCCATCAGATCGGCAATGATTGTGTTGACCATGTTGTTGTTGCGCTTCAGACGATACAAAAATGCCGCTTTCAATTGGCCAATTTCATTGTTGAGCTCAGAGTAGACATCATCCGGATCCAGCTGATACATTGGCAAATTGTTCATGCTGTCGCCAAGCATGCTTTGATCGTGGCCATTGAAGCTGGCATTGAATGAGAGCGGAGCGAACAGATCGGGAGTATTGCAGCTGCTCAAGTTAAGCAGATCGGTTCCATCAAAGTCGCTTGGTGTGATCGAAACCAGTCCATGTGTGCGACTAAAGAACAGTGGCAACTGGTTACACACGGCGGCGCTGAGTATGCGATCGTCGTGTAAATGAAACTCTATTTTTTCCGCCTCCATTTCGGCTGTTGGCGAGGAGTTTGACAATATCAAAGGATAAACCACCTTGGGTGTGTACAAATACATGTGCGATGTGCCAACGATGATACGCACGCTGAGACACTCCTGCACCGTCTTGCTACTAAAGAACTTGTTAAGCTTCAACGGCGTAAAGCATTCCAGGCGCATGTGCTCATCTTGTGCGATCGCCACGACTGAAGTGAAAATGAAATGAATCAATTAAGTTGCGAGAACAAAAGATTAACACACTTACTTATGGCGTAGTACATTTGTGGAGTATGCGACTGATTGACGGCACCCACAAGGATGTAGGAATATCCTCTGACTAAGTGGAAGTCAAGGAAGTGCATATCCACCTCCACATTATCGTTTGGCGCTCGTATGTTCCAGAACTTAAGTAACATCATCTCTCGTACTTTACGCAGCAGTTCGGTGTCTTCATATATCAAATGCTCCGTGTTGCCGTTGTTGGACAGACGCCAGCGTTGGTATGCACGGTCTGAGAGCACAGCTACGATGGTCTCGTTGTTGGGTGTATTTTTCTCGCACCCCATGCCCACCAGAAACTATAAAAGCAACTCAAATCAGTTCAGATCAGTCAAGTTACATTTGTTGTCAGCACATACCTGATCCTTATCGTTGCCATTGTTCATGCCGATCAACATCGAAGCAAACTTTTTGCCGAAACCGCTAAGAAAACTTGTGGCTGGCTTAATGGTCTTGTGATGCAACGTGTAGCGACCATTGGTGAGACCGACGCGAAGAAAAACTAAGGTGCAGGTTGAGGTGACAGCCAGATAACCTTGCTGTGTAGGCAGATTCAGTAGCTGCACAAACTCCTGGCCAGTTAGAATGGACAAATCCACCGAATTGTTGTCATGCGCTATCGAAGCCCAATAGCGCACATCGCCGGTGGCTGACACAGCAATGCAGGAGGCCATCTGCTGTCCCTCTGTCTGGAATACGCTGACAAGTTCACTCTTGTGTCCGATGTCACTGTAGGGCAGTGTCAGCTCACGACATTGCGCCGACGAGGGTGCACGTCTAGCGAGTTTGCCGGCTCGAGGTGGTGAGCCTGTTTTAGCAGCATTTGGTGAATCCTTATACTGCCAAATCAACAATCTACGGCCTTGCACAACCTGTAATTGATACCGTCAAGTATTATTTCATGTACTATCTGTCTTGCCTCTGCTACTTACCCAGGCCCAGCCACTTTGGGTAATCTTTGCGGAAACTAAGCTTGACTGTGGTCCAGCAAAAGTTAAGGCCTCATTGACAGCCACAGGCAGCGCGTTCCCGTAGCTCTCCACCACATTGTAGTCAGACCTGATGCCCGGAATGGACTGTGTGGTTGACCGTGCTGATAAACTGAGGCGACTGTGAAAATATGCAGATCAAATTACGCTCATGGCAACTGTATATAGTAAATATATCGAAAGACTTACCTATTGCTCAAGGCTGTCTTCTTCAAGCTTCCAGGCAGTGGAGAATGGTTTGCGTTGCCGCCAAAAAATGATTTGCGTGGGCCCTCTGAGGATACCGGCATACTCATTCGCCTCAGACTCGGCGATGATTCGCGCGTCAGTCCATAGACTTGCTTATGCATCTTAGTATGTTGATAAATAATTCAAAGTACGTTTTTAATAATTAACAAAAAACACATGCACAATGAACAAATTTCGCCGGCAACAAGCGACCAACAGTATTAGCAAGGCTATCGATATCAGTGGAAGATGCTATCGATATTTCGACTACAATTGTTAAACAGTGTTGTGAACTGGTATTAGAGTACTTTGTTTTTGATTCGAAATCAGTTCACTTGGTTCGCGCTTGTTATCGATAAAATGAACGAAAATCAAAAACAACATTCTAACGAACAGAGCGGAACGTGTTCGTTCTTTTAGTGAGCTTAGAGTTCTGTTGAACTTATTCCAAATGATTCCAAACGTTTTTTAATTGCATATTAAAGCGTAAACAATCATCAATTGGTTGCTTACGATGGCCACCTGGACACAAAACGCCCCAACAGGTGTCAGCAAACGCAGGCGTTGGAATCTAGAAGGTAACTGTAAACAAAGCAACCTCTGAAACAATAGTTTTTAATACAAAATGGCACTGATTATATTTGTTCTAGACCGTGCCTCACTGAACAAGTTGAAGGAGCACATTGCCGAAGAAGGATGCCCTCAGGTCCAATACGATTTGGGCAAGAAGCTGCTGGAGAATGCAATTGGTAAGTGGGTACCCAGCATTTGGAATGTCACCCTAAAGATTTATACTACTCCCAAGCAGAACCAAATGTGGCCAACGAGAGCCAGAAGGCTGTGCATTGGTTGGTGAGTGCCGCGCAACAAGGACACGAGGAGGCAGTGCAACTGCTACGCAAATGCTACAACGATGGCAATGGCATTACCTCCGAGAACGCAGACGAGGTGCGTCGTTGTCTGGCAATGACACCGGGCGAGCGTGCAGCACGCAAAGCGGCACGCGAACTGTTCGCCTGTCTTTCAAATGGCAATGAGCACATTACGCCTAAGCAGCTGGAACGAAAGATGCGACGAATCTACAATTTGCAGCGCAAGCGTCGTCGTCGTGGAGCCAGCACTGATGACGCTTCGTCTTCCAACACAGACGAGGACGAGGGCAGTGAATGGGAGAGAGAGCCCTTGGAAGATGCTGCCACCATTGGGCTTGCGAATGTTGAGAGACGTCGCTTCATAACCGAAGCGAATCTGGTTTCGGCTGCGTCCAACTACAGCGCTGGCCGCATGCCGAGTGTGAACGAAACACTAACACTATCCGTGCCGCATCCACAGAGCTTAGATCATGTGCCCTGTTTCTACCGCATGATCTTCCATCCTTTGGTCTTTTTTACACTGCTCTATCACCGCTTCATCAATTTGGTTATTGCTCTGCCCGCCATGCTGCCCCTGAGCGTGCGCTGCAGTCTGCTGGTACTTGTCTCCTGGTGGAGCACCATCGAGGATGGCGGTCGTCATATGCTGCCGTTAATCAGTTACTATTTAAGCCTGGGCGTCATGCTGTGGGCCACTTGTCGAATGCTAAAGACCAAACAACAGTTCGTGGACTTTCGCATCTGGTCGGGACTGTTCCTCAGCTACGGTGACCACAACATTGAGGCGGAAATCTCCGAGCATCGCTTCTTGCGGAATAACATGAAACCATATTTGTATTACTTTTGTGCCTTCATATGTAATCTCATCGTGTATCCCTTGGTCACCGACGCCTGGCTGCCGCATTCGGAGCTGACAATCATCTCGGGTGCCTGCACGTTCATCAGTCTGGGAGTATTCATGTATGCCTCGTCGCCTCTCTTGCCCGACTGGCTGGTCATTGTGTCCTTTGGCGTTAATGTGCTGGCCAAGTATCCCTACGAACTGGACGAGGTGGTGTCAACACATTGGCGTTTCCTCGACCTGCGAGTGCCCACCTTCTCATCCTTTGTCATTGGCAATGGCATCGAGTTTTGCCTGAATTGCCGCACTGCTCTCTATCTGCTGATTCCTGTACTGCTCGTTCTGCTGGCGAAGCGTTCCCACTGGCATGGCGTCTACACCTATCTGATACCACATTGCGTGACACTGAGCTGGCTGCAGGTGTGCATTGTCACCTCACAGAGTGCCACTGTGTTTGGAGCCATGCGTGCCGCTCTGGGATTGGCCGGCATAGTGCTTTTCCTGCCACTGTTCGGCATTGTGGCTTTGCTGGTCCCGGTTTTTGTGGCCATCGACAGCCTGGGCTTGGCCAGCGAACACTTGCGATGGGGAACAACAGTCGTTGCCTGCTCCCTGGTGGTGTTGCTCTCCTGCGTGTTGGCACTTAACCGGGCAACTCAGAAATACATCACCATGCTGCAGGTAAATATGCTTTTATGATTGTTTAAATTGAATGTATTCTCACACTTTGATTTCCAGCTGCTTGTGGGTCTTACCACCGCCTGTCTGCTGGTGTTCCCGTACATGACATCAAGCATTAAGGAAACCCCTCGCTTCAACCCCATGCCCACAGTCTTGTCGTCGAAACCAAATGTTGCCCGACACCCGTTGCCCGACGTGTTGCATTGGGAACGCTTCTATGAGCTTTGCGCCCATCCTGTCCAAGAGCAACCGAACAAAATCAAAGCCCAATTGCGCTGCTCTCACCTCAATGGAATGCATGTTGCTTGGGAGGGCAGAGTTATGCAGCTTCAAATAGCTCGTGTGTCCAATATGCTGGAGGATATCGTTGCCAACTATTTACCCACCTGGCTGGGTAAATTGATGCGATGTGTGCATGGCGAGAGCATTGCCCAGCAGTTGCAATGTGATCCCAAGAAGGATGACCAGTGTGTTGAGTGGCAGCGGGTTATTAAGACTGTAGCTGCACACACTGGACACTGTACCCTGCAACGATGGAATCGCTATGAATACGAGCTGCTCGTTCAGGTGTCTGCCAGTGGCAGTCTGCTAGCCCGTTCCACATCGGCTAGCGTCCTGCTGCGTGCCCATCATGACTTCGGGAACTTCACTCAACTGCTGCAGAAAGGCGATCGCGTCCTGTTCTATGGATCTTTGCATAACTCCCGCTTGCTGAGCAACAACATGAGAGAGCACTACGTGCTTGGCTCCAGTGCACCGCCGCTGGTGGAGCTAAAGACCATTGAATGCTTGGACTGCCAATCTCCGGAACTGGGATCGGCAAGTATTCAAAAGGCGGCGCTCACTTCCCCGGTGGATGCACGAATGCAGGATCTGATGCGAGGCATCAAATATCTGTTGAACGCCTTGCTCAGTCCACTGATTACATTCAAATAGAAGCCTCAATGATATCCTATATGTAGCTTATACTAGATAATAGAGAATAAAATGTTTTATTGTTAAATTTATTATTTTAATTACATTGAATCTGAAGAGAGAAGTCCATCTAATTTTCCAAAATAGATAGCTAATACTATAAAGTTTCTATGCATGCTTGCTTATGGTAGGTTAATGTAAAGATCTCTTCAGGTGAAGTCGTTGTAGTGCATCTCACATGAATCCGTGCACTTAAAGAACTCTGGACATGCGTTAAGAAGCTGTACGCCGGCGAGCAGAAGCTTACGGTGTCTTGGGTCATCAACGCCCAACATGATTAGATCACTATTTATTATTTGCTGGCAATGTATTATTTTCACATAGCCAGCCTCCTTAAAACTTTCAGCATAGTTCTCCAGGGTGAGAAGAACCAGCCACTCAATGACTTTCTTTAAACACATTTTTTTGTTTTGTCTTGAATTATCGTTTGTCTTGAATTTTGACAGCCGCGCGCAATTTACGAAAATTGCAATGTATCGACTTACTCGATACTTACTGGCAAATTGAGATGTAATGAACTATCGATAAAATTCCATATGTAACCGAGCTAATTCCAGCGATAATTTTTCATATGATTGTTTTATTTCGTGCAGTGTTGTTACATAGTATTTTGATATATCGATCACGTGCACAATAGAAAAAGATGTCATTGTCTAGTTGTCGATATACAAATAGCGAATGAACAATATTTTTTATGGCTGACTGAGTCATTGTTATCGATGTATTATGACGCACCACTAGAACGGAGTGTATTTAAGTGCTGCAGCGCTCGGTCGTCGAAACAAAATAGCAACACAGACCGACGAGTGCGATTGTCGCCCACCTGAGCTCATTGTCACTTATCTACGGGGATTATTACAGAGAAAAATCGTAAAAAGTTACACGGACAGCAATACAAGCGCAAGTAAAAAGTAAAAGCAACGGCAACAACAACAGCAGCAGCAGAGAGCCACACAATGATACCAACAATATCGAAGAAATACCAAAACGTGGTAATCAGCACGGGAAACATCATCAACAACGAAGTGGGACAACGCAAGTCGAACGAGGAGCTCTATGACGGTCTGAAAATAACACTGCACAGTGACCCGAGTGCAGAGCGCATGGTGGTAGAGATCGACGAGTTGCACGGCCGCGTGTTGTGTGCCACACAGGAGCTGAACAACAAACTAACCGAAAATGGACGCAACGAGATAAGCATTGGTGCTAAGATATTCCTGAACAAGAACTCATCCGAATATATACATGAGGCTGTTGAGGCCCTGCTCAACATACTCAATGTGACGCATGTGGACAACGTGGTGTTGGCCTACCATCCGAATGTGTCGGCCGATGGCGACCCGGTTGCGGTTGCCAGTGCAACGCGTGTGGCCACAACAGACTCGGAATCAGTATCGACTTCGAGTGCGCCTTCTTCTACTTCGTCGCTCAGAAAGTCACCCTGTTCGGAGGAACGAGTGGCTGGCAAAGGCGAGTCGGCCAGTAATTGGAGCCAGCGCAATGGGGACAAGGGCGTTGCCGAACTCAAGTTACTCTACAAGACGCTGGAGCAATATGCTCAGAAGCAACAAATCAAACAGTTGGGCATTGCCGATCTGGACGCCAAGGCATTGGAGGAGCTGCACAAGTCGGCCGAAGTGCAGCCAACCATTGCCCAGGTGAATTTGGCCAACTGTTGTGTGGTCCCCGCTGACCTGCAGGAGTTCTGCAAGGAGCACGAGTTGGTGCTGAACACTCACAGCGATCCCGAGCTGTTGCTGCCCGAGGAGCAATTCACTGGCCTTGCACCGGGCTACTCAATCGATTGGGCGTTGCGCTATCAGGTGCATGTACGCTGTCGCGGAGTTCTCACTGCCAAGGGATACATTGTGGGTGCCTCCAAGACGAATGCCGCCCAGAAATGAGAAGGGACTGGAACTGGGACTGGCACTGGTGCCGGCGCCGGCGCCCGCGGCCGTATTCTAATGGCATAGTTAAAGCTAAGGGAATTTTATAGTATATAGCATGTGCATACACATATATGCCTATAGTATCTGTGCACACATACATATCTACATATATACGTGCTATATATTGGAAGTATATATGTGTGTGTGCACTACTGTACTTATTGTTTGTTATACAAAACCGAGATGAGAACGGAAAGACACGGCGCGAATTGGCGTGCGCGCTCTTCAATTCATTTGATTGTGAACACTTCTGATTTTTTGAATATAAACATTTTTTTCTAAAACAACTAACAACAACTCCTCTGTTTATTTATTTAAACAATGTTACGTTCGCTCGAGAGAGAGAGTGTGTTAGGGGGGCTGGGTCTGAACATACATACAGAGTGTAATCGTACTTGGAAACCGGTTGGTCACACACTCGCAAATCAAGTATACGGCATGTTGCTGGCTCCGTCGACGTAATCGCGGTAATCTCTGAGATTACCCGCCCCGCATTAGGGGGCACAGTGCCTCATACATTGCTTCGATTTGACCCTGTTGTGTGTGCATCACTTCCAGGTCTTAGTACCGTCTAGGTCTGTGTCTAGTGCGTATCACGTGGTTCGCTGGCTTGTCATTAGTTTAAATTAATATTTCGATCGAGCGATTGTGTGCAGAGCCACAAAACAACCCATCGAGTAGCTATAAGTATGTAAAATATATTGCCGGAGGCGCAAATGCTGTCATAAAATTAAAAATATACAGTCCAAAACTAAAGGCAATAAGTTAACAATTTATTTGAAGCACTTCAGCTTTATAGCTCTTATATGTATATGGGGCGGGAATTGGTAGCGCACATTGTCAGTCGTTCTGGCGGGGCAGCCGGTGGAGAATGCAGCAGCAAAAGGCCTTGTTACGTATCATAAACATGACTGTGTGCATGTATGTATGTACACACATGCAAGCACACACACACACACAGACACACTCATTCGGCATTTAATTTCTAATTAAGTGGCAGCAATTGGTATCGTCATCAGCCCATGGAACCAAAGGCTTAATTACACTCACTCACACACCCCCACAGCTGTAATTCTGTGTGTGTGTGTGTGTGCAGTGACCAGTGATGGTGAAATTAGAAAAATGTATATTCATATATACAAACATACACACGTGCTTGGACACATAAATATGCACGCCTGGCACATTCTATATATAGTCCAGTACCGAAAACCCCTCGGAACTAGCAGCGAAGGCAGCAACAACAAAAGTATCTAAAAGCATGACTTGCTGCTTTCTAGTGAGTGAGCGAGACAGGCGTAGGATATGCGAATGAAACAGACAATACGTTTATCTAGCACGTTAGAAGAGATAACTAGCTATGGTACGAAGGGCCTGCAAGGTGTTGGGAGTATTTCGTCACGGGAGTGCTCGATGACGCATGGTGACATATGCGATATTTCCCACAATGCTATTAAATATATATTATGCATATATGATAAAAAGTAACTGAAAATAAAGCTAATATTTTGCTCTACGCTATTGGCTTGAGCCGAGCGGGTTATTTGTATTTTAGGTACTATCAGTAAATTGTGATATGATAGAAAGGCCTCGAAAGTTAAGAGCCTGCTATCAGTTTATAAACCGTAATTTGAGATTTGAATGCGCATAAAACGAATTCCGTTTGATTCAATGGATGATTGTGTCACTGTACAGTACAGTACTATTTCATATACCATATATGCCCGATTATAGCTGAGTGCACACTCCAGTCAGATATTATAAGGCCCGTACTTGAGCAGAGATTCTATTTCTGTGCGCTTTGCATGAATAACTCGTGCGCGGGGGATCTTGTTTCATAACTATTGTAATATATGGTAACTGATTCATTATACTCAGTCACAGCAGTCACATGCAAATCGATCAATCGATTAATATAATCGAAGACTAACCATCAATTACGGTGTCAAAGCCCTCTTAGAGTCCTCCCAGTTGAAACAAAGCGTAGTCCATAAAAGTACATTTAAATACAATATATATGTATATGTGTATATATGTGTGTATTGGAAATGACACCATAACAGTTATTAAGTCTTTATTTAAATTAATTGAATAAGTATTCTTGTTCTGTACCCGCATGACGCACGTACACGTTCCATATACAATACATTCATATATCCTTCGATCTACTCTCGTGGTTTCTACATTTATACCTTCTAAACTAGATAATCCTCACGTTGCGGCAACAGTTGTCAATGTTGTAAGATAAATACATACATCCTTATACACATGTTACTTATGTAATGTCTTTTGTTGTTGTATTTTACATAGTTAACACACACCAAAGTACACACAGAATCGATTAGGATTGTTTGACATGCAGTTAATTGATAAGAATGCAGCATTCATACGAGTAATCGCTGCAGTGTGTGTTTGTGTGTTTGTGTTTTTCTAAAGACCTTAGGGCTTATCTACAATACAATCGTACATACATACTCATTTAAATATGCAGATATCATACAGTTATTATGTCTGTCAACTACTACATTCGTGTGTGTGTCTCTTTGTAGGGTATTCTCGTATTCGATCTTGTTTAACACCTTAGTTAGCTAGTTAATTAGTTACAATTTAATTGCGTTATAATACTAATCTCACCACATCGCAATTGAAAGTAATGTTTCATTCTGAAGAACCAAACGAACTCTTTACTTTGGGGACGGACGGTGAATCGTTTTTGACTCGTAACTAAAATTGATTTTGAATCGAATGTTCGTTCATTCGTTGTCATTTTCCATTTTCAATTCAAATCTGAAGGGATCGGAATATTGCGTCCTTTTGTTCATGTACTATATACGAACGCCTAGCTAGTATTCTCTTCGTTGCCTGGTAGGACTGATAGAACCCATAATAAAAACTTTATCAAAATCATTTCCCTTTTTTAAAATCAATAAATACATATTTACAAAACGTTTCATACACATCCGTGTTGTTGTGTAGTTGGTCGATAGTCTCATCTCGTAAGATTCGATAGTTTCAAGTGCTTTTTGTTCTTTATTTCTGGACTCTCTGAGCTTTTGCCGTCTGCGTTTAGTTTTGATAAAGTAAAACAGAAAATAGGAGGGGATTTTTTTTTAGCTTTTTGCAACTACGTTTTGTACAGCAAAGACATATAGATAATGAGAATATTCGGCTAATTTACGTAGAGTATTGTGTTTGGTTAGTAATAGACATTTACACACAGAAATACCTTTAGGTTGGCTAATTTTGAATGTACCGAAGAGTTCTCGTAGACTCTCCTAGCCTGAAATGAGTGTCGTGATGGTATTTCAATTACAGCTAAGCGCATGCAGAACTAACAGAACACACAGAGAAGCGAAAGTAAAGAAAAGAAAGAACAAATGATAAAGTAGATTGAAGAATATTTGTGGACGAGTTGCAAACTCTACACCCCGATCCGCAGGGCTTTGCTCGTACATACAGATACATATAATATAATCTATTTCATAAATACAACAATGCATTATCAGTGTCTCTGTTTTTATCAACATTTAGTTGTGCCAATATATTTTTAGAAAATATTTGCATTCCATTCTAGTATCCGATACGATAGATTTCATGCTTTACAGCTTAACTTATCGATATTCGCATAGGTTTGTGTATGGGTTATCCGATTCGAATGGTTGGATATATCTATATTGTGAAGAACACATACATTCATACATGTACACATCAAGAACTTATATTTATAATCATCGTATTTTATTTTTTATATCGTAATACTCAATTTTGGTTGGTAATTTGCTTGCTTGATTTGATTAAACATTTAGATTGTTATTGGTATATTAAAAAATCCGTGCGCCTAAAAATGCCACAAAAATACAATCAAAACATTTTCTTTTTGTTTACTAAACTACAAAAATACATACATATAATACGAAAAATACATTTACGCAGCACTCTATAGTTACATACATATATATAATTATATATGTAAATCTGTGTATATATACTTGAATATTGGTGTAATTTGTTGCACTTAAACTTAACCATCCTCTAAAAAAACTAACAACAATCGATTTATGTGTGAGTGTGTGTGTGCTGTATGTACAATACATACGTTTGTGTGAGTGTGTATGTATGCGTGCGTGTGTAAAACTATTCAAAATATAATACCATTTCATTACAATTTCATAATGTTTTGTCCTTTAGCATACATATGTAATTAATTCAGTCTAATTCGGGAATTGGTCGTCGAACTTTGCAAGAACCAAATAAAGTATATATGTGGGGAGATGTATCTGAGTTTGAGTCTGTATCTGTGTTTGTCTGTGTCTTTAGAGAATGATAATAATCCTTGAAACTATCGATAGTAGTGATGGAACTGTTATTAGAGCCAACGTGTTCATTCACACTTGAATTATCAATATAATCGAGAAAACTATCTATACAATCCACGAGACTATTGATAGAATCAATGAAACTATCGATAGAAACAACGAAACTATCGATAGAATCAATGAAACTATCGTTAACTATCGATTCGTTCGACATCTGCCTGAAAAGCAATCAAAACTATCGATAGTTACCATTCTCTACTGTGTTTATCTAACAGAAGCTAATATCTTCTGTCATTCCATGCTCTCTCCCTCCCAAGATGTTTGTTCCCTTATATATAGTTTCCACTGGCCTAGATCAGATGCGATTTGCGATTGGAGTGCTCGATGGCGGCCAGCAGCTCGTGCTTCTGCCGCACATAGAGGCGACCCTTCTTCCAGGGACTCTGTAGTTGCAGCGGCTTGAAGTCGTCGCGCAGGCAGCGCTCTCTGGCTCCGATGACAGCGACGAGACAAAAATTGTCCAGCATGTCTGCACTGTAGATGGGTCCCTTGCTGCCCTTCAGCACGGCTGCCATATTGAGCTGCTTCACCACCAGATTGATGACCTCACGCGCTGTCGTCTTGGGCGTCACATGCAGCTTGAGACTTGTGCCGCTCGCGAGGCCCGTATTGTAGGCCGTGTAGACTTGAATGATGCCAGCACCTGTGGAGCTCTGCTCCGCATTCAGGCTGGAACAGCTGGCTGTATCCTCCTCGCTGCTCTGGTGCGTTAGACTCTTCATCGACGACGCCTTCGATGTGCTGCTAATCGGTGGTTCATCGCTGCCAACCGGCTTCAGCTCCGGTTGCAGTGCGCAGAGAGAACTCTTCAGATAGAGTCCACCTTCGCGCAGATTGGCACTGGAAGCGGCCTTCACTTTGTACTCGGCCGCCGGCTTGAGCGGCTTGTGCTCCAAATCGGTGGCAAAGGCGCCGCTGCCAGTGCGCAGCGATACACTCGATCCGGTTAGATATGGCGCCGAGCTGGAGCTGTGCACTGTGATCAGTGGCGTGGGAATGGGTCCGATGTGGGAGCTTGTGCGCTTGCGCTGTGCGGCAGCTGACTGCGAGTGACGCAGTGCATCGGCCAGCGTGTCATCGGAACGTGACGGAGGCAGCGCGAATACGCTGCTGCTGCCCTCGGAGGCGGAGTCGACGGCGGAATAGAAACTGCGTGCAGTGCATGCGGAGCTCATTGAATCACCGCTGTTCTTCCGCAGCGAGACATCCGAGCAGGTGGACGCAGCATATTCATTGGTTGTGACCTGCAGCAGTTGTTGCTGCTGCTGCTGCTGTTGCTGATGACCTTGTTGTTGTTGTTGTGATTTCTGCTTCTCCGCAGCAGCAGCAACCTCGGCGAGGCTTGCCTGCTCCGAGGAGACTGGCGTCAAGGCGCTCAGCCCCAAATTCGTTTCAGATTTCGAGTGCTCCGGCTTTCCCTGTCGCCCGTCGTCATCGTTCGCTCCCGGTCCTGGCCAGCTGCCGCGGCCTGTCTTCGTGAATTTACTCTCCCGCACCGGCAACTGCAGCAGCTGCTGCTTGCCCGTTGCTCCTCCTCCAACTCCGCCTCCCGCAGACTCCTCATTTCGCACATGTGCATAGTCAAGGATCTCCCGCATGCTCATGGCTGGCTGAGCGCTCTTGTTGCGCGCATAGGCCACCACATCCATTAGCCAGCGCACGCTCTTCCACACCATCGTCAGATTGGCGCTGAGCTCCTGCAGCGTGGCCAAACGCTCCTTGGCCGCCTGCAGTTCGCTGCTGGAGAAGGCCTCGCGATGCGAGTGTGTGGCCAGCGCCGTATCAAGCTCGAGAATGCACGAGAGTCGCGCGTACTTCTGCACAATGGCAGGCTGATAGGTGCGCAGGTGAATCATCTCGAAGGCCTGAATGCTCAGGCTGGCCAGATCGTCGCGCTGCAGCAACAGCTCCGACTGGCCGGGCACAGCCACGGAGGACTCCACCGAGGGACACACGATGAGGAAACTGATGTCGTGACTGTGCTCGATCACCTCCACGTCGTACAGACGATGTGTGGCCGTCTCTTGGCCGCTCTTAATGCTCATGCTGGCAAAGAGCCTGTGCATTGCATTGCTGAGATCGTACAGAAAGAGGCGTTGCACCTCTGTGGTCTGCCTGCTCGCATCACCACTGCCGGGCGAACTGAAATCCAGTGGCAGTCGCAACGGATCGGTTGTACTGCGGTGCAGCGCCTGCCACTCCTCGGCGGTAATGTGGCTATTCTCGCGCACCTTGCAGTGCGGCAGCACGTTGGGCGTCTTCACTGGCACCACAACTTGAATTTGATCCATGGAGCACTGCATCTTCAGGTAGCCCAGATAAAGGCCTGGCTCGAGTCTCTGCAATGCCGCCTGCTGGTAGTATAACTGATCCCCAATGCTGGAGATGAGCAGCTCATTGATGTTGTAATCCTCATGCAGTGCTCCTAGTTTCTTTTGCAATTTGGTCACCGGCAGCCAGCGGGAGTTCAGAATGGAAACCGCCTTCTGGCTCTTCACTGATTGTATGCAGGTCAGCACCACTGTACCCTGGGCATCCTTCAGGGGCTTATAGTACAGCTGGCCGAGATCGGTGATGCTCAGTGCCGACTGCATCTGGCAGACGGCGGACAAGAGTTTAGTGCGAAAGTGCACAGGCGATGTCAGGTTACGTTCCATGTCCGAGCGCAGCGACTTGACATCCTCCCACGTACAGGCGACCTTCATCAGCCAATAGTAATCGATGTGCAGGGCACTCGGAAACGATTCATCAATCTCAATGACCGGCGGAAAGTCCTCGCTGGTCACCAGAACCTTGTCGTCGCAGTACACAATGCACGAGAAGTAAATGCCGCTGTGAATGTAAAGGGGGAATATATAATATGTTTGGATAGTTCGATCTATATGCGATTCTCGCCTACCGTCGTAGTGTCTTCTGGAACTTGGATGTCACCGAGAACAGCTGCTTAATGGTGGTCTTCTTCTTGGGATTACGTCGATGCACGCTACCTGGTTCCAGTGTCAGCTCAGACACATCGGCGGGACGTGCCATGCGTACGGCGGTAAACAAATTATCCAGAATGCGCTGCCGCCCAAAGAAGCGATCCTCGCGGTTATCCAGATCACGCCAGGCTGTGGTGAAAGGAGTAGAATTTGGATCAAAAATGAAGTATAACCAAATAAGTAATTGAGGATCTGGCAACAAATTTGCCAATCACAACTTTATTTAAACTAGTTATTTGCATAAATATTTATATATTCGTCCTATCGATATCCTTTAAATCATCGTAAACTCATTCTATGTATATCGATCGACAAGTTTCAAATTTAATTTGCATAAATCTCAAAATCCATAAGCTATAAAGAGTTTATTATACAAAAAATCCCCAGCTAAACTCTTGCATACCATGGGAAAGAGGAGATAAGCTCATTTGGTTGTGATTATCGATCTATTTTTGTGTATTTATCAATTTTAGCAAGATTAATAAATACGCTGTCGAGTTGTAGATAAGCAATGTCAAAGTAAATATGTACATGCTAAACTACTCAAACTGAACTATGCGATTTATAGATTAACTATCAGACCTTAAATTATAATAACAATTCACTTTGTTTGACTTTTTTCCTGTTAAGACCAAAAATAAACCTATAATGGTAAGGCATGGCGATGGTTTTAAACTCTTGAAGATATTCTTACTGAACTATGTACGAGTATATTATATATTAGTTGTAAATAAAGGAACAGAGATTTATTACATTGTTAATGTAATGCTCGACACTAACACTCGAAAAATACCTTTAATTTGTCGTGAATATCATAATTTCTTACTGATTTGTGCTTTAAAAGTAGTTGGATATAGTTGTTCGATTTTGATCAGAAGGAAAAAGTTGACATAGGTTATCTTTAGTTTCAGTTTTGAGAGACTAGTTTGAAGTAATAAGGAGGGACTGGCAGACAGGCATAAGTATCTATTTTGACTGGCCTATCGATGCAGATTAAGAATATATATACTTTATATAATGGTATATATCTCATCAAATTAGATGCAATTTCCATTGAATTCTACAGATTATTGCTAATGCTTATCTTGAGTTTTCATAATCCTCCCTATCCAATGAGTATATGCGATGTATATGTATGTGGCAACTTCTTCTTCTAGGAGTACTCACTTGAGGGCACAACGCTGGCGGGCACTGAGTTGCGGTAGCTGCCCCATCCCTTGACATTGCCGCAGGCGGCGCGCAGAAAGTACCGACGTCCCTGCGTGAGTCCCGCAATGTGACACTGGGCGCCCATGGTGCCATGGTAACTTATCCAATCGAGCAGCTCCCGCTCGCCGACCACATTGTTGAAGTCCGCACGCGTTGACCATTGAACTGCGGTTGACAGGATGGCAAAATGTCAAATCAAAACGACCAAATCCGCGACTGCGGCTGACCACAGTGCACAGTTGTTGTTGTTGTGGTTTACCTTTGAATTTAGTGCCGATGGCACCCTCGAAGGGCTCAAGAATCTGCACACTGATGGAATTGTCACCGGTGACATCGACCACAACTGAGGCAGGCGCATCTGGTGGTCGTGCCTGGTCCCAGCCCAGTAGCATGCGTCGCAGCCCCTTGACGCGACGTTCCCAGATACCAATCTGTTTGTCCACCTCGTTGCCCGTGCAGCCGGTGACCGAGGAGCCCGTATTGCCTGCGTGAAATTCAACGAGATTAGCAATGATAATTCCTTGAAAGAGAGAGAGCCAACTCACCAATTATAATACTGGATATGGAGGGTCGCGACGAGAAGACTGGCGGACTAAGTCCCTCTGGTCCACTGAGATCATGTATGCGTGACTCGGCGTCTTTGAGCAGGCCATTCAGCTTCGTGCCAATGTTTTCCGCAGAGACTGTAGGAAGCGCACATAGTGGGATTAGACAAGGATCAGGCTAGGATTTAATTTCTCTTAAACTTACACTGCGAACCCTCCAGGGCGCCGTGCTGCAAGAGCATTTTGGTCATGGAGCGATTGTTGCTCAGCACGGCCACATCGAGTGCGGAGAGACCATCCGTATTGATGCTGTGGAGGACAGACAGATTGAGGTTAGGTTACTAATTAAGTAGAGGAATATTTAAAGGTGATGGTAATGATAGTGGGATCCAGCTAGACTCACAATACATAGAACTATATTTATATAAATGTATGCATATATTTGAATTCATGATTTGCACTGTTGTAAAAAGAAGATCAATTATTTGTATTGACTTGCGCTAAGCTCCCAATTCTTATCGATGGTTACGTATATCGATAGATAAATATGTATCAATGTTGCCTTATTAACAGGTGGAAGTGTAGTTTTTATAAATAGCATTTACTTAACTTCTCGCTCGCATTTATCGGTATCGAGCGCGAAGTGCTATAAAAACTATCGTAGGCTCCAGTTATTTTACAGCACTAAACTGTCGTATGGATTTGAAGCCTGATGCCATTTTGAGTAAATTAAGGTTGGAAAATGCTACTGCAGGACATACAAGAATTAGGTTATGGCCGTAATCTATAATCTTCTGCATGTAATATTGTTAATTGGAATGGTATATTCACTCCGCTACTGAACGAAAGCTAACTTGCAAGGATCTTCATTTGGTGAAATAGTGATATTGGCCTGTTGATTCTCAAAATCCTCAAAAAGAATACAAGTAGTAGTAGTATCTAGCAACACCAACAGACTATATATAAAATCTCTGTAACCTCACCTGTTTACATCCACATCCGTTGACTCGAGTATGGTGCGTGCCTTCTCCAAATGCCCGTGTTCCACGGCCGAGAAGAGTGCTGAGAATAAAGACAAAGAATTGCAGGTTAGTTACAGCTCAAACCCAAAGTATTTAGGATTTAGAATGCAATCGATATTAAGCCTGGATGCAGCAGGAGGAATGGGGGGCGCCCGTGCCTACCATGTAAGTGTATGTTACTTTGGGTCAGTTTGTCCAGCTGCGCCTGGGCGAGCTTCAGCTGTTTCTTGGACATTTTGCTGACACGCGGATGCGGCGTATTGCCGGAGATTTTGGAACGCAGCTGCACCGGTTGCCTATGCACCGATAGCTGATGCAGTTGCAGATTGGCCGACGCGTTCTCATCTCCCGGCAGTCGTTGGTGCTCCTCGCTGTCTGGCGATTGATCTTCGTCGTCGTCGCGTTCGTCGCGCAATTTGGCGTTCTTGGGCTGCGAGTGCCGTGAGATGCAGAGCTGA
Source organism: Zaprionus indianus (assembly GCA_018904595.1). Classification (NCBI taxonomy): domain Eukaryota; kingdom Metazoa; phylum Arthropoda; class Insecta; order Diptera; family Drosophilidae; genus Zaprionus; species Zaprionus indianus. The sequence goes on from JAEIHA010000320.1 coordinate 10,429,569, forward strand.
GGCTGAGCCTGGCGGGCAGTGGCGGACATGTTGTGCTGTGCTTCTGCTGCTCCGGTGTTATGCGGCAGCAGGGATTCGACTTCCCGTAGATCCCTGGACTGGCATGAAATCGCAGTGCGTAACTTGGCTACCGTCGCATGCTGCGTCAGTTGTTCCGACCAACGATAGGCGGCGTTGCTTGATGGTGGCGAGAGCAGCGGAGCGGGATAATATGTGGGATAGTTATCCTGGTTATTGTTCTCCTGATGATTATGATGATGTTGACTCTTGTCGCGTAGCCTAACTGGCTCAAAAATGTTGTCTAAGGGAACGGGACGAAGGCGAAGGGAAGGCAGGGAGAAAGAAATCATAAATGGAAAATTAAAACAAAAAGCAAAAATGAATCGAGTTTAATTAAATGAGAGTTAAATAATATATACAAGTGTAAATAACCAGCAGCCCGATGTATGCGATATATACTGTATATATATGTATATATATGTAAATATATGTATGTATGGTATATGTTTGTTTATATAATGCGCACGATAATTGCGGGCAATTGCAATTAATTAATTATTAAAGACAAATGCTCAACGTTGTTTGCTTTATGCTTCGAGTGACCAAGCCAATTACCTAGATTAATAATGCGCGACTATTCAGCACGAATGTATGTGTGTATGTGTGTGGGTGTAAGTATGTTTTATGTGTGTGTGTGAGTGTGACATGCATTCAAGCATCGTTAGATTAGACCGCAGGGCAGCAACCATACACCTGGCTATAGCTAGTAGAGCCACCCAACCACTCCAGCCATCGCCCACCCCGATGGAAACTTTTAATTATTGCCATTTATAGCATTTTATACAGCACCCACTCCTCCACCCACCCCGCTTGTTCCCTCCACTGCCCTATTGTCCATTCAATTAAGCAACCAATTTCGTGGCCATCTACAATTGGCCCGCATGTGGGTGGATGGGTGAGACTGAGTGGTGGTTAGCTGATCATCATCATCATCATCATCGTCACCATCATCGCCGTTGGGTGGCTAACTTGCTTACCATCGATTGTGGCATAGTGTTGCACCAATGGAGATGCCGGTGCTGCTCTAGCTGCTGCTGCCATCGTTGAGCTTGAGGTTGCCCCTCTCAACTGGCAGAATTTGGTGAGCTCGTTGAGCGTGTGAAACGATTTCTGGCGCATGAAAACCGCCGGAGAGCGCAGGCAGCTGCTCATCTGCAGCTTCTGCGGCGAATTGCCCTTCGCGTTGCTATCGTTCTGGTAGCATCTGCAACATTATACACACATACAGTTACACACATATATATAAATATATAGTATACACGACTGGAAAATGAGATTTTCAGCAATATTTATGTGTGCCCCCTTAACCCTCGCTCATTTCGTTCGCGAAATAAATCAAATCGTATTTATGCATTAATATTTTGTGGCTGCCGGTTCGAATTCGAATTGAATGTTTAATTACGGCTTCATTATGGCATTTTCGACCGACAATACGACCTTGTGCCACAGTTGCAAACAATGGCATTAACGGCATTTATTAACCTACTTCGAGGCAGGCCCGCAGGGCGTTAGCAGCCACTGGCCACAAATTGTATATTGGTTTTCATTCAATAAACTATGCAATTCTACCAAAATCTATGAAGGTTTATAATGAAAAACTGCACAAAGGAATATTAAGAGCTTTGTGAAATATAAAGGAATGTACAAAAAATATAAATGTATAAAAAATATACCGAAAGGTATAAAAAATAACTAGACTGCACATCGAAAATTTCGAGGGATATTCAAATAGCTAAGTAAGAAGATTAGAGCTGGGTTAGATGAATGATGGGTTTAAGACTTTCTGGGGGGATTTTCCTTTTGAATATTCATAAATTTGTTACAATCCTGAACAAGAATCATAGTTGACTAGTTTCAATTTAAAACTACAAAAATATATCTAAGGAATTATGAAAAGAGAAAGACACAATAAACTTAACAAAAACACTGGACCAATGGACGATTAATAGATGATAACAACAACATCATAAATGTTCACTAAATGTTATTGATTAAAACTTTCTAATCGATATAGTACCACAACTGAACTTTTCACATAAATTGCACATTTATGGCATATTGAAAGTTCGTTTCTGAAATAGTTTATCCATTTATAAATGCCGCCACAGATGCGTCCTTTGTCCTCGTCAACCCTCAAGGCATAGGACACTAGCCCAACACTTCACAACAACTTGAATTGTAGCACAGTTCAATGACCGAGTCGCCACAAAAATCACAACAAGAGACGAAAACAAAAACGCGATAGAGAGTAATAAAAAATTGTCGTTAAAGAAACCGATTAGGTCGAACGTTTTCACACACTCAACTGGATAGATTCTGATATAGATTTGATCTATATAGGTGTGCAGTAAACTTGATAACACCTACGACTGTTTAGGTACGGCATGGGTTTCCTTATGGTGGCTGTGCGCATGCGCGTCGTGCCATAGATGCCCTGCGAGGCGTGCTGCGTGATGTCGGCCAGCACAGGATCAGTTCCATTGGGTGACTCGGGATTGCTCAGGGTTCGCTCCAGATCCGAGTCCACTGTGGCATGTGGTGCTGTCTTGGAATATGTTTCGGGTATTTGCAGCAGTTTGCATGCCTTGCGTGGCAATGTTACACCCACGGGCAGCGAGGACATCAGCTGCTCGATGCCCACCAGCTCGTGATCCTGCTGCATGCTGCTCTCCTTCGTTTGTTTCTTGAGCGCCACAAATTCTCCCTTCACTTTGGTTGTCACAACGGCCACTGCATCGATTTCATGCCAGAAACGTAATGCTTTGACGACCTTCGATTTGTCAATACCGATGCCACCGTTGCTGTTCTTTCGACTGCGAGAATGCAAATGGGCGCGCAGCTTGAATGGCGACTGCAGGGGCAGGGCGGGACTGTGAAGTTTGCTCTTCAAACGTCGCAGGGAGGCGCGCACTGAGTGCGAGCGATGCATTGCCGGCAGCTCATCCTCATTCTCACTGTTGTTTTCCACATCCTTCACCTCACTGCCCTTCTCCTTCTCTTGCTTCGGTTGTTTTTTCTGTTGTTGTTGTTGTTCCCTAAGCTTGGCATATGAACTGCAGGCTCGACGACGCTCCATTATTGTGTTTATCTTGATTTGTTTAACTCGATTGTTTTATATTATAAATTATTTAACTGTTCAACCAAAGCATTTTTGTTCGTCTTTTGTTGCTTTGTTTATTGCAGGATTTTCCGTAGTGCGCGTCGCCCTTACAAAATATCAACTGAGTCAGCATCGCGAAGTGATTGCATGCTCAGCCATCCATAGGATCGTGTGCGCTCTCTATTGCTTTCGCTATGTCTCTCTCTCTCTCTCCCTTTCTGTCTTCCTCTTCCCCTGTCACTTGATCCCTCTATCTCCCTCTCTCTAGCTAAAATGTGCTGTGCTGTACACGAAGTACCTTCATGAGGGTTGTATCGTTTAGGTAGATCGCGGACCCTATGCTCTCTGTTACTCTCTCGCGTACTCTCGTGCTCTCTTCATCTCTCTCTCGAGTTGGCCTCTACCTACCCCCTGAGCAACTTTAGTGAAGCTGTTCAGGAAATATCACTCGCTCTCTTGAAACGTGCTTGATTCGTCTCGCCCTGAATACCCCAGAGGTCTAGGGCCTAGGGATTCTCTGGCTCTGTTTTAAATTTAAACAGCAAGTACTCGTACCTGCGCGGACCTTTTCAAATGAATTGCTGTTTAGTCCTGAGACTCGTTCAACAAATTACGGCGGCATTTCCGAAACAGTAAACCAAACAAATAAGTTTCCCCTGCCTTGTTCTTGTGTTGCTGTTGTTGTTGTAGGTGTTGTCGTTGTGTTGAAATTGTGTGCTGATTTATCGAGCGTGCCGGTCTGTCGGCCTGTCAGCAGCTGGATTGGAAAAACAACTGTGAAAATGTACATTGGAATTGTCAAGTGACTTCTTGTGAAGCAAAACGATGCGAATTAGTCCAATGCGCAAAAAGGAAAAGCTAATTGGAAACCTTTTTGCAATTTAAATGTGCTTTCCCCGGAGAGAATCTCTCTCTTCGTCATTCAAGTTAATAACGCAGAAGTTTACAACTACATTATAAAAATGTTATTTACATTTTTATGCTCAACTCAACTTGAAATATACTAAACTTCAAACAAACAGGGTATACCGAGTTATGACCACTTAACATAGTTTGTTTGTGGTTTTGTTTTTGTCACCCAATTACATGTATTGCAATTTTGGGACGCTCCCAAACCGGTTAGCTCGTCCAGTTGGGTCTATTCCCTTGCTAATTTTAGATATTGTCTCATTTCTCGCATGCATAACTTAGCTAACTAACTAATAAACGAATTTGTTTGGGCAACACATAGAAAAAACAACAATAGGGCGAATCGAAATTCATTTTGATTTTATCTTTGAACACTCTACACACTTTTGTGCGAGGTCAGTGCCGGCGGCTATGAGTCGAGCTCTGACAGAAATTCGAATTCGAATCGCAATTCGATGTGACGCATTCGATGTATCGTGTTAGAGGTCTAATTAGAGGGCAGATCCAACAACTGATTCACGTGATTTACAGTGAGTGTGAGTATGAGAAGCGCTGAGTGGAACTGATAAAACATGAATAGCGCTGTAATTAAGGTCTACAAAGTGACCTTGAAAACGAGTCAAGCAAACAAAGCAAAACAGCTGAGTCTGATTTGCGACCATTTTGGAATAACTTTATAACAAAATTTCACAGTATTTTTTCGCCGAAATTCAGTTTGCTTAGGTCTACAGGGGATTTCTAAGCTCACCAAAAATCTACAATATGTTGAGATTGAATAAAATATTTCTTAGAAATTTCATTTGTCATGCATGCACATTTTTTTCAACTTAGTTTCACACACAACGTCAACATCAAATTCAATCAATTAGTTATGCCCGTTTAACGACGCCCAAGCACGTTCCTTAATAAACCCTAAGCCATGCAAGCGATATTATCTCGACTCAACTTGACCCCAAACATGAGAAGAGCCCCGAGCCAAGAGACCTACTAAACTGTCAATTGTGAGCGTGCAATAAATAAAAATTACTGGTCCATAACGACGAAGAAAGCGCAAGTATAATGCGAAAGCACGACTGTGAGATATGCTGTTTATAATCGATGTATATATTATGTTTGGGAGTGCTTGGAAACCTGAATATCCCTTTAGTAGTTCCCTTTTTTTTTTATTAATACAGTGCTTATACTCTGTATAAAATGTTTGGGATTGCTTAGTAGTTTCCTACAATTTTTTTTTTTTTTTTTTTTTTTTTTAACTACAGGGTATTCCCTTTGTAGACAGGGTGTTGGAACATTAAGCTTGCAATTGCATGATAATAAAATTTATGAAGCTACGCAGAGCTAAATTTCCAATGCGCAACATAAATCAAAGTACACCAACACAGGCTAAGTCAAAGGTCAACTCGGGGGGAATGGTAGGAAATGAGGGGGTTGAATGGGGCTTCAAGTTGCCAGTCCTGTAGTTGCCCTCCTCAGCCCGAGTAGTACCAAAAACAACTTAATCCACTTAATAGAGGCGACAGCAGACACCGACGTTGATTGCAGGTCCTGCCCGAGCACTCAGGCATAAGAACAGCAAACCGCAGGATGCCATTAAGAGAGGACGGTAGAGAGACAGAGAGAAGAAGAGAGAGAGGAAGAGAGAGAACTACCCGCTGTCAAATCACATTATATTATGCCGATTTTATCTTGCATTTCGTGCTGTCATAATTGTCAAATCTACCACACATTAAACCCACAACGACGACGACGAAGACGGCGAAGGCGACCACTGCGAAAGCATTTTGACTTCATTTAAATAAATTTGTCGCTTCCTCAATAAAAGCACCGAAAAGGCAAGAACTCTCTAAAGAACCTCGCTTCACTGGCTTTGTCTTCAGAGCAGGGGGCGTTGGGTTACTCAGTTTAAAGCTGAATAAAAAGCAGCAGCGCAAAAAGCATATTTTATGTCTCTGTAAAATATGAAATCGCATTACGAGTGGAGGAGAGCAAAGCTGTAGCAGCGTCTTCTTCTCTCTTCCCCCCTCTCTGTCGCTCTCTCTGTCAGTCTTTGGGCTGCCTCGCAGTGCGAACTTCAGCGGAAACGCCAATTGAATTTAAGTAACCAGACATTATGGATAGATAAATAGAGGAGGCGAGTGGGAATGAGTTGAACGAGGAACGGGGAAAGGCCACCGAGATAAATCTTGCATTCGCTTGACCTTTGTCTCACAATCAGTCCGAGCATTTAATTTTGTTCTGTTGGTTTATTCTCTCTCTCTCTCTTCTATTCTTCCAATTCTATTGGCTTATTGTGCCAAATCAGAAAACTAATGTATTCATATTAATCAGATATGCAAATTGCAGCCGCGTCTCTCTGCGGTACCCAAGTGAGAATGTGCCAGGCAAAAACCGAAGGTTGACAGAAAAAAAAGAAGACCCAAAAAAGGTTTGACTACAACAGAGTCGAATATCGAATACTCTTTGAGGTAGTTCAACAAAAAAGAAGGGGGTGACATGACATTTAAGGTGGTTATAGTTCTGATTTATATGTGAATGTAGTTATATTGATAAAAACAGATGGACAGACAGAGAGACGAACGGATCAGCATACATAGAAAGACAGGAAGAGAGATAGACAGACAGACTGGGAGACACCGACAGACAGATAGGGAGAGACAGACAGACACAGAGGAACAGCCAAATAAAATGATTGACATACAGAGAAAGAGACAATCAGACAGATATAGAGACAGACATATAAAGGACAGACTGACTAAGAGATAGTCAGGCTGACAGAAAGAGAGGCAGAGAAACAGACAGACAGACAGACAGAGAAAGAGACAAACAGACAGATGTAGAGATAGACAGACCGAGAAATAGACAAACAGACAGAAAGAGAGAGTCAGACAGACTGTAAGAAACAAAAAGATAGACAGACAAGCTATAATGGAATTAAAGATTAATATATCCTTCAACTAAGATATGGTTATATTATTAAAGAAAGAATCAACTCTAGTGCGTTGCATAGCTTCTCTCTCAGTTCATATACCCCTAAGACAAATGACTAGCCCAAAAGGCAGCAAACGTTTGACCGCTGTCAGGGCGCATTTCCTGCCCGGGAAACCGCCTCTACAATTTGCCACCCACTTTTCCACAGTTCCTTTTTGCGTCGCTGCTGTGGAAAAACAAACACAAACACAAAACCAATAAGCCAACGTTTAAAATTATGCAAATCGCGCCCGATTTGCACAAAGTTTTCTCCATTTTTTCTTCTCTGCCACTGGTGACGACGGGTCAAGGCGCAAATCTGGCTTGCATAAAAAGGATTTTCAGTTTGATGTGGACTCTAATTGAAAAGTTGTGTGCGTTGTGTGTGTGTGTGTGTGAAGGGTTGGCAAGCAAACTATTAACTTCGTTACAAAATCCGTTCTAAAGACTGACTCTAACTCAATATAGAGAGAGTTCCAGCATGATTTAGCATAATTCCTGTAAGAATGTTGCGACTTTCCAGAAAAACTAAATTAAATTCGTAAGTAGGGCAACTCAAAGAAGGAAACCTATTCATTCTAGAACCACATTTCATTGACATAACCTATCCCCTATAATATCTTGTAATTTGTCTGACTTATACTATATATGTTACGAAAGTCATGTCGATGGCGTTACGCCCACATACCGCAAGTATTTAACTAACTACTCTAACAACCTATTTGGGTCACAGTCACAGTGGCGTGCAACAGCAGAAGTGGCAGCAGCAGCCGCAACCGGGCAACATATGGGTATATGGGTTGATCAGCCCTTTGACCTTTGTGGGGCATTAAGTTCAAAAGTCGCACAAGTTTCTTTTTGCTGCGATACCATTTGACATATCTATGACTATTGCTGCCCATTTGCATCTGTCTGTGTGTGTGTGTGTGTGTGTGTCTCTCCGTCTGTTTGTTATGTGTGCTTGGCTGATCCGGATGTAAATCTTGTCTGTGTGTGTGTGTGTGCGGGGTTCGCCATGTGGGTGCTACGTGCTAATGGCGCTCTTTCAGGCTAACCCGGCAACGTGACGAGCTCAAGCTTCAATTCTCTGTAGGCAAGGAAAACCAACGAAATCAGAGCAACAACAACGAAACACATTTCGTTTACATTGTTCGATTTAAAAGATTTTTGATTGATTCGAGGCTGCTGTGCTTATCTGGTTTGTAAAGCGATTTCTTTGGGGAACAACCATGGAAAATTCTCTTACATGAGGTAACCCAAAACCCCTAGACGGGGCAGAGGTCAGGTCAAAAGCGATGTCTAACGTTTTTGCTTGCGTTGATTAAAAATGCCAAAAGGGAAAGCACACAAAAGATGTGCCGGGTGAAAACTCACTAGTAACAAATGAGTGTTTTTTCGAGATGTACCGAACTGAAACGTAGTTAATTGCCGCCCACAAACATCTCGCAACATTACCTGTGACTCCACGACTCTGACTCGGATCGGATGTAAAAGTATATATGTGCCGGGAGTGGGGACAGGAAGGCAGAGTGAAACTCTAATTAGTCGCTGAGCAGCTGAGGAAATTGCAAAGAAATTACTAGTTGAGACCTCTCTCTCTCCTATGTTTTCTACTCTGTTTGTTTTTCTTTCTTTCAGTTAAAGTTTTTCAGTGCCAGAAGTTGCATTCCTCTGACAAGGCAAGAATTGTCGTACCTCACTTTGAATCAGTTTTCAATCTCACCGCGTGCTACCTTTGTTTGCTCGCATTGCATAATATCTAGACAACAACAACAACAACAGTCATGGGTATCTATCGCAGTGACAACCTGGTAACGGTTTATCATATAGCATATACAAAAACTTTTGCTTATCAACCAGAAACTAAAAAAAAAACTTCTTCGCTGTGTTCTACAAAAGTCGCTTTGCTTCGATAAGCGCACAGCAAGAACGGCAACAAAGTGGGGGAAAGAATAAGAAGAAGAACGGCAATAAATACTAAAAGTGGAGGGAAAACTTGAACATTGTGTGTGCCACAGCGAATTTGTGATGAATTACTTTTTAATCAAACATTTAAAACTTTTTAATAAGCAAAATAAAATCAAAATAAATAAAAGCCAGCGAAGAAAACTTTCCTGCTTGGCTGTGGGTCTCGCGGTCTAAGTGCACTTAAGTGCAGGTCATAAGGCGGGGGAGGAGAGGAAGAAGAAGGAGAAGGAGGGAGGAGGTGTGCCGTAAGTTGAGCTTTAAGCTGTGGGCAAAAGTTGTTCTCCTTTGAAGAAAACTAAACGGAAAATCGAATCCAAAGTGTTTCAGTGTTTATCTTTGGGAATGCACGCACAGAAGATACACTATATAGGAAGTGTTCTAAATACACAAATGGTATGGATAGCAGTTATAGAACTATCGATAGTATCGATTCCCATTGGATTACAAAATCTATAAGTATTTATTATTTATTTATATCAGCACACACTCTTTAAAAAGCGTAGCTTCGTATTAAAGATCGATAACGATATCATTAATATAAAGTTCATGATTTTAATTGAACTTTTCCACTTCCTATCGATTGTATTGATTCTTATTTAAATTTAAAATGTTAGAGAATTTATCTATGAGAATGCTTGCACAGCAAATACTCTTATTTCTCATTGAAGACCGCAAAAGAACGATAACAACCAATGGAACTTTCTATATTTATTAGACCTTGGATATCAAAACGTTAAGTTCGTTACAAATTTGACAAGAATCGATGGATCTACCCATGGAATCGTATAAACACTGTCAAAAAATCATCGGATCCACCATCAACAGATTTGCTTCTCTACCATCCAAGTTAATATCAATAGCATCGTTCCGTGATTAAATTCATTTTATGTATATGAGTATAATATATCAAATTTTACATGGTATCCAATACAAAGCCACAAAGTTATGTTCCAAGAGCTTTTTGAATTTGTTTTGAGCAACTTAGCAACTCTGCTATAGTAATGCGAATAACGGGGGAACTAATCTATACCATACTGAGTGTATAATGCTGAAAATCTTAAACAGTCAGACGACAACGAAACAGCATAATATATATAAATATATGAAAACAAAATAGACAAAAACAACATGAACAGACAAAGATGCGCCGCAAAACAAAGACCCGTAAGGGGTAACCCAAAGTCAATTCAGATGCGACTTACTGGAAATGTGAATAAACTTTTGAAAAGCATCTGGCAAAACGTTGTGAGGCAGTAAAAAAATGTTGCAATAGTTCAAGTTTTTTTCATGGCGTTGCATATTTTAGTCACAAAGTTGCAGACAGCACAATGTCAGTGTGTGTGTGTGTGTGTTTGTGTGTGCGTGTCTCTCGTTCACTCTTCTGTGTATCTGTCTGCATATGTGTGTCTGTGTGTGTGTTGTGCTTTTGCTTACCTGTTCATTGTGCGGTGTACTTAAAATTGCAACACAAACAACTTTAATGAAAACGACGACGACGACGACGTTGACGCTGACGACGCGGCGGCTACAAAACTGTGAAGACAACAACAACAACAAACATAAGGCTAGTGGGAGGGGGGTAAATCAGGTAAGCAACGCGTAAAGCTTTTAACGAGTGTGTGCGAAAGAGATGCAACTACAACTGAGCTTGCCCTGCTGCAAGTTGCTGTAATTATGCTGCCTCTGCCTCCGCCGCTGCTGCTGCGCTGCTGCCGCTCGAGTCACTTTGATAGACACGTGAGTAAATTAGTTGCAGTCAAGTTGATTTCTCGCACAATAGAGAGAAGACAAGACAAAAGCAAAAGTTCACTTTCGCTGCAGTTGTTGTTGCTGTTGTTGCAGTTGCGCGTGCAAATAATAACAGCAGTTGGACACGCAATGCAATTACAGTTAGATCTGCCGCCGACGCTGCTGCTGCTGCTTCTGTCAGCTCTGCGCTGCTGTAAATTGCTCTTTTACTGGCACGTAATATTTAATTAACATTGCAACGGCAGCAAATGCCAGAAACAGAAGCAGAGGAGACAGAGGCAGCGACAGCAGCAGAGGCGCAGCAGAAGTAGAAGTAAAGGCAGTGGCGGAGGCAGCGACAGCAACAGCAGCAGAGGTTGAGGCAGCCAGACAATTTCTTTTGCCCCACGGCAACTCTGTTGTTGTTGTCGTTGCTTTAACGTTTCTTTTTTAAACGAAAGCGACGCGTTTAGTTTATGACACTGAGACACTTTGTGGGAGAGAGCGAAGAGCGAAGAGAGAGAGACAAACCGATCACTCGTTGAGTTTCGCTGCTCTCTCACTCCTCTCTTACGTGCGCTCAGTCAACGTTGGCGTTGGCGTCGACTCAGGTAGCTCAGTTGTTGTTGTGCTCTCTCGCACTCTCTTTCGCAAACAGGTAGTTGTTGTCACTCACACTAACACAGGCGCAGCGAAGCAGAAACGACGCGTTTATTTCAGTTTGCCTTTTCTTCTTCTTCCTCCTTTCTTTGCTATTTTCACGAAATTCTCAACTAATCCGCAAAGCTTCTTTCAAGTATTCATTCACAATTGCACACACACACTGCACCACTATTGCGAATTATCGAATCGAATCGTTATCGATTATCGTTTCTTATTTGTTGATTTCTTGTTTGCGACGCCGACGCGGACGCGCACTACACTGCGCTCTCAACAAAAGTCGCTAGACAACTGAAACTGAAGTTGTTTGAGCGGTTGCAGCGACACTCGGCTGGCAAAGAGAATGGGAGAGAGCGAGAGAGGGAGAGAGAACGTCTTGGAACGGACAGAGCGCAATGTTCGTTAATGGTCAGCGCTTCACAGTTACTTGCACACACACACACACGTGCATACACACACTGGCACATTTGTATGTTTTTTAGTTTCTCTCATTTCGTGGAATCGAGCAACGATAACAGACTGCCGACGACGATCGCTTCCATTCGTTCATTCTTTTATTTCTTTATTCTTCTTTATCTCAGCCAAAGCTCTACTCCCAAAGGGGCCCGACTGGCCTTCAACGCGAGCTAAGCTCAAAACATATTTCTGATAAAACAAAGGAAATCGGAAGCGGGATATTGAATGCGGGCAAAATGGTGGCGCACTTAAGATAAATTTAGCTTTATTTTTATACCCTCGAAAAAAAGGAAAATGCTTGAAGAAGGGTATTCTCACTTTTTAAAATAGTGATGCACTAAAGATAAATTTAGATTTATTTTTACCTACGAAAAGAAAAAATTCTTGAAGGGTTTACTTACTTTATACAAATTTATGTAACAGGCAGAAGGAGGCGTGGCAGTTTCCTCAAGGTAAAGTCGAGTCGTTTGAATCTTACTGTCTGAACGCAGAGATCTTAACTATTATAGAAGCTATAGACACAAAATTTGGCATAAAGTCTTATGTATATTCATCCTTCACAAGTGGAGATTATTTCAAATATATGTATATATTAAAGACAAAACCTTTTGCATGGTAATTACCTGGCCATAATATTAAGCTAACCTTCAAATTGCAATCCGATCGGGCAATATTCACAGAAGTAATGAAGAAAATAAATCAATAGGTGGCACACAACATCATTCTGCGAACTGTGAAGTGTGTTTACAGAGGTTTATCTAATTTTCGCGAATTTGAAGCAATTTTTGTCCGTATGAACGTTCAGATCTCAGCTATTATAAAAGCAAGAATCACCAAATTTGGCATTCAGAAACACTAGAGAAGAGAAGAAGAGAAAACAATAGGCAACAGTCGCTGGGAGTTCTTAATGTATTTTTAGGGTATCTTCGAGTCGTGACTGTTGCTTGTCTTGCTTGTTGTGATTTTCCATTGATGAACTGCAAGTTCTAAACTTATTTTTAGGGTATCTTCGAGTCGTGCGCACTTGACTGTTGCTTGTTGTGATTTTCCATCGATGAACTGCTTGGCTTCCTTGGGGAATATGTCAAAGTGACTTTATGCAGCGTCAGCGTCGGGCTCCAAAGTATCTTGAGTGCGCATTTGAATATCAATCAGTTCGCTGTTGCAATATAAATACCACTACACCCACTGTGCGATGCGCCGCTGCGCTGCTGAGACCTTGCGCTGCAGAGACTTTGTGCTGCTGAGACGTTGCGCTGCTGGGACGTTGCTGTTGCTCCTGCTGGGGGAGCCAGTGCGATCTGGTCTTTAGGCTTATCAATATGGCAACCGGAGCACGTTCCTCCCGCTGCATCCTAACTGAATGGGGGGATGGAAGGGGTAACGGTACTCACCATTAATGATTCTAGTCAGCTTATTGCGTCGCGTTGACGACGGACTTAGCATGCTCTCGCGTCGGCTGCTGCTGGCGCTGCCTCCTCCACCGCCGCCGGAGCCGCTGCCACTGTTGCCAGGATGATGATGCGATCCGGCGGCCAGGTCACCATAATTGACATTCAACTGGCCATGCACCTGTACCGATGCTGCCGCAGCTGTTGCGGCGGCAATGCTGCTGCAGGTCGAGTAGAGACTGCTGGCCGAGGGACGTTTGCTGAATGGAGATGGAGCTGCGGCGGTGCGTGGTATGTCCAGCGAGGGGCGTGGCAAGTCGGAGAAAACAATCTCGGCAAAGGAATCAATGCTGGCCGAACGTTGCAGGGCGCTGCTGTCCTTGCGCCTGCAGGTGAGAAGAGAGAGAGAGAGAGAGGGAGTGAGCAAGAGAGTACAAAGAGTCAAAGACCGCAGCGGCAAGGGGGTGTGGGGCAGCAGCAGGTTTTGTTGCAAGTGCAAAACAAAGTTGGCCAACTAATGCAATTACTTCAACTTCACGCTACCCTGGACATTTTAATGCCCATTAAGTGTCGCCAGTTCGCGTTGTCTTTGCCTCCGCCCACGTCTCCGTCACCGTCCACGACACCGTCTCCGTCGCGGTCAGTGGCCGGCCTAGTTACCATTACCATGCCCCATTACCATAATGTAGACGCTTTTTATGGCTGCTTCGTGGCAAAGAGAAAGCCTTGGGGCAAGCAGCAGCGGCAGCAGCAGCTCAACCCATCCGTTGCCAGCTGCCAGCCGCCAGCTGGCGCTAATGCCATGGCTAATGTGGCTATTGCCGACAATGTTGTCATTGACGTGTTCATTCTGCACTTTTTGCTCGGCACGCTTCTAACCCGGCCAGCAACGGGCTGCGGGCATTGGCCAAGAACGGTCAACTTTATGACTTGCACATCAAGGTGTGAGTGTGAAGTGCCCGCGTCGAGTGTGTGAACGTTGCTGAAGATGCCCTCAAACTGCAATTCATGACCTCGTAATGGATTAATGTCGCATCTGGGCAACGTTTGTATGAAGATGCGGCGACAATTCTCAATTACAGTGTTAATTTCACACGATGAATGGCGGCACAACAGATGTCGCACTGTGCATGCCCCCGGGTATCGTAACTGTGATTATGATCAACAGAATGATGTGACCTTTAAATGAGCATGATTATCTATACTTAGAATTTAAGGGTATTGTAGCTGTTTACATCTGCAAGTGTGTGCAAAAGGTAGAATGGCCGTGGCAGACCCTATCAACTTAATTCTTGATTTATTTGCATTAAAATTAATTTATTTTTGTAAGAATTACAGACAAAAATAGTTTTAAATCTGATTCGAATCGTATATTAAACGTAGGAGTTATTTAACAAATAATTTCAGTGGTCTTACGAACAGGCCGCCAGCAAGTATGCAATAAAAAATATGCTAAACAGAGAAGCTGAAAACTGAAGGGTGTATGACAGGCGACAAGACTGAAGTGTAGATTTGCATGAAGTATTAAGAGAGTTCTTGAACATGGTAATATCTTTGGTATATATAGTATATGCATTATCTTTGTCTATATGGCTTAAGTGAATTAAGGTAACTGGTTTATTATTCATATATAATATAAGCAACTGTAAAAAATTAATACGATTTACTGCAAGAAATTAAAATTAAATTAAATAAGTAAATAAAACATTTGTTCTCAGACTAAAAAGATATATGATAGGCCTCACATTAGTTGGCATGACTGTAAATAATTTCTAATAAAGTATCGAATTTTAATCCACGGTTCATACAGTGCATTTATAATTAAATAGATACCGTATAGTATGTTTATCGATCTACAACTAAATTCACAAATAAATTCGTGCAAATTCTTTCTTCTTTAATCATATTAATTCTTGAACATTTCATTACTTCGTTTAATTTAATATCTTATGTCATTATATATTTTCTAATACTTTATCATTGTATATATCTAATTAAATATACAAATGCTGTATTTAAAACCGTTTCAAAACTGCATTCATTCCTAAAGTTACTGTCTGTAATTTATTCGCTTTCATTCGCATTATGCCTTATCATTTCTCGCGTCATTTATTTTATATTTTCATATCACATTAGCTAATTTGACAAGGTGAAATCTATCTAAATTAGTGCAAAATGGATGCGTCATAAAAGCGCATTTCTAACCTGATCTGTCTGTCTGTCTGTCAACATAACCAAATGGCAATGTTGCATGCGGCATGTTGCACTCAAAGCTAATGAAGGAATTAGCATTATCTGTGTCAGCGAGAAAATATTCGCGATTTGCATAATCTGTAGTCATTGCTAGGCGAAAAATGGCCGCCAAACAGAGCGTGTGATTAAAGAGGGAGAGGGGGAGGGAGGGAGAGAGGAAGGCGACCTTGTTGGCGGGCAACAGATTGTGCTTTGGGGAGATGTGCATGCACAACATGTCGTATGCGCAACATTTTCAATTAAAACCGAAATAAAACCCTGTTTACAAGGCCCCCTCCCCCCTCACCTACCAACCCTATTAATAAAGTTAGTGTGCAGATGTGCGTGTGTGAGTGTGTGTGTGAGTGTGCGCACACACACGCTAATTGCGTTAATTCGAAACCAAAATAAACGCTCAAATCTCATTCCACTTGCGCCTTGAGAGTTCCAGGGAACTTGCTGGCGAGGCAGAGGGAGAGGAAGAGAAAGAGGGAGAGGAAGAGGAAGAGGGAGGGGAAGGGGAAGAGAGTACGCGCAAGGAAGAACGATGTAACCAAGTGACGGGTAGACCGACAAGTTGCAAAAACAATTAAGTCAATTCTCAATTAGACACATGCATAATTTGCAGGGAGAGAAGGAGCCGAGAGAGGAGGAGAGAAAGAGGGGAGGGCGAGCTAAATACGCTTAATCAACGCAAACTCAATCAAATTACAACACTCTCAGGCAACAACAAACTACCCCTGCACCCCCTCCCAGTGCTACATGGCGACACAAACTGTGTGAAAAAGTTGTCCTCATCATTGTCATTGTCGTGTTGTGCTGCGCTGTGGTGTGCTGTGTGTCTGCCATGTGGAGTGAAAAGGCTGTCTGCCACAGCACTTGCCACATATCAAAGCAAGCGACAGACGGGGGCGCCCTGAAGACGATGGCAAGCCAGAAGCCTTCTAGCTGTAGTTGTAGTTGTCAACTTGATGCTGTGCCTGTGTGTGTGTGTGTGTGTGTGTGACAGCCTGCAATGCAGATGACTTGTGGCAGGCAGTGGCGCTGCTACTGCTGCCGCTGCTGAGGCAGTCAGCTGAGCAACAAAGTCAATAATAATCATTGTTATTAACTTATGTGTCTGTGTGACGCCAGAAAGCACTTTAACTATGCAACGCTGTGGCAGCAAGCCCAAGGAGAAGAACAACAAAACTCATGAGGCTCATCTGCTGCTTGGCCAAAATGCAAACATGCACCTTCATGTGGCAGGGCAAGCTCGTGTGCGTTTTCTGCTTCTACTTCTTTTACTTCCTCTACTTCTTCTGCTTGCTCTACTTCTTCTACTTCTTCTGCTTCCTCTACTTCTTCTTATAGTGTCTCTCTGTGCCTGTTCTGCCTGTCTGACAACTGTTTTCTCATTTGCACTTTCAGCTGACAACTCGCAAAATGAACTGATTTCCAGGCAGCTTCATTCTAGCCACATGTGGCACACACACACACACACACATGATCAGAGCACACGCTGTTGACATTTTCCATGCGTGAAATTTTCAGCCCCACCCCCAACTCCGCCTCAGCCTTTTGAACTCTGTGTGCCTCCTCTGCTGCTTTTAAACTGCTTTCGGGTAACGCTGTCAACTTAGTGTTCGAATTTCGCTGAGTAATGCTGGCAAATGAAATGTGTGGCATGCCCTTTTTTTGGTTTTGACAAAATGAGTGCGAAATTGAATAAGATTCGAATGCGCATGGCGCTGACATCTATTCACAAAACGATTCAGTAGAAGGCGAGTAAGAGCTCATGATAATTTCCTCACTTATTTCCACAGGAATTCGCACAGACTGACGGGCCAGAGTGAATTTGGAATATATAGTGTATATATAGGAGAAATATAGAGAGTATGTGTGTATATGTGTGCATATAAAGCAGTTAAGCGCTGCCATTGTTCACATTGAAGCCAGTTTAAAACTACCTTTAAAGCCTTCGCATAGTTGTAACGCATTTTCGGGGCAACATGTGGCAACTGCCGCCGTGTGTAATCACATCAGCAGCGCGAGCGAGCGGCCCATTGTGACCTTTTGCGACGTGAAATGACAGTGAATGAATCAAAAATAACAAAATGGCGCACGCAACGACAACAACAACGGTGAAGGGGAAGAGGGAGACGAGGACAAATTGTGAGCGACATGTTTTTTGGCTTGCAACAATTTATAAAATTTTACAGTACATAACCCACCCGCAGCACGAGGCGCATACTATGCTGGCGGCTAATGAGCTACGCTGTACAACATGACGTATGCGCGATTTTTCGTTTGTGCCTCGTTTAACGCAACGAGCAACGAGGCAATTGTCGATTCGTTCGACGCACTGTCTTAGCCAGTGCAAAGGCGAAGTGGTTGTCCAGCTCAGAGAGGGAAAGGAGCAGGGAAAGAGAGAGGAAAAGGGGCAGAGAGAGAGAGAGGGAAAGAGATAGAGAAGGGGACAGAAACAGAGACTTTGCAGGAGCCACAGAGTGTTTTATTGGCTGGCTGCGTTTGTCCTTCGGCGCTTTCTTTGCGTCCGTCTTGCCGTCCGTCTCTCTGTCTGTGCTCATGAATAATGCATTCACAATTAAGCCAGTGAGTGCTGTGTGAATACTCCCAGGTCGGAAAAGTGGGGGGGGGGCGAGGCAACCCAAACTCGACTTGACTTTTATATCTTTTGCTTTCAGCTCATGCAGCTGCCCAGTTGTTGTTCCACTCATTGTTGTTCTTGTAGCTATTCTTGGTACGCTTGTTGTTGTTGTTGCTGTTGTTGTTGCTATTGTTGTTGTTGCTGCTGTTGTAGTTATTATTATTCCGATTGTAGCTGCCGCCGTTTTGTGTTGTTTAACTTGCGCCACAGAGAAAGTTCTCTAAATTTAGCAACAAATGCAGCACAAGCAAAAAATAAACAAAACCCAATCTAACCTCGAGCTTGGAGCACCCAAAAATTATACAAACTTCCCCTCACAACTCCCCCTCTCCCCCCTGTGTCACAATTGTGTGTGTGTTGGCTCTGCATTGCGAAAATATCAAAGTTTAAACTCATAAAACGGTGCTGGGAGCGGGCTAAAATGCCAGAACAACAACAACGAGGAGAACAAACTCGGACAAACTAGAACTAAACAACTCTTTGCTGCAATTAAACTTTGCTGAATTCGCCTGAACTGCCAGCTGCCACTCGTGGCATGGTCACTAGCGCCGCCAGCAGCTACGTCACTGTGCGTCGCAGCAGGCGGCGACAGTTTGTTTCAGCTTTGCAACAACAGCTCCTGCGGCGTGTTTACAAATATTATTTTCGAGCCAAGTTGTTGTGACACTTGACATTGGCCGCGCAACGTTTGCTGCCCAGTCCCCTCCTTCCCCTTTTCGCACTCACACTCCTTTTGTTAGCCCACGATAATCCAATTACTCTTAAGCCACATACAAAATATTCTATCCGAACTTATCCCATGCTGAATGAATGAATTATTCAACGATTCGCAATGGAAATGAAGTTCGCAGAGTGTTTAGGTTCTTTAGTAACCTAAATTGAAAGATACTTTGCGATTGCGATGTTGCTCACAATATTGAGAGATATGAGAAAATCAGTGAGGGAAAAATTAAAAAGCAAGCTACGCCCTTCGCCCAATATTGTTTGACCATTTTAAACACACTTATGTATAATCCCCAACAACAAAGTCTGCTGCCACCCATGGGTTCTTTATCTTCTTTTCATCTACAATTATTTTTGCCCGATCGAGTTGGAAGTAGGAAGCTAGATAAATACGAGTACTATAATCAGTTTACTACAATATATAATAAAGCACAATTTTGTATCTTTAAAACACTGCCTATAAATCGAAATGGAAAATTGTATTATCAATTTGTGTAGGTGGTGGGCGTGGCATTAAATATTTGAAATACAGTTTAGGTGAGTAACATATAGAATAACTCTCATGCTAAATTTAGTGGCTATAGCTTCTATAATATTGAAGTTAACTGCGTTCAAACAGACGGACAGAAATAGAAACTAAATCAATCGACTCGACTATACTTTGTGGAAATTGCCACGCCTTCTTCTGCTTGCACAAAGTTAACTTGACCTTTATTAAAAATTTAGTATCTGACGAAAATGGAATATGTATATATAATTTATATAATATAATAAGCAAATATAATTTATTTCATAATCAACCTAACCTAACCTAACCAGAACTAACCTAATCTAGCTTTTTAGTTTAGAAACACAACAGACTATTTTATGAAGTGATTGTGGTAGACAAAGGGGGATGAATGCAGAAATATATTTATATTACTCATGTGTTTAGGACAGCAACGTAATAGAGTTGCCAAGTTGCAAATTGTTTTAAATTCAATTAACACGACGTAATTGAATAACATCAAAGCCATTATAGAAACAAATCCTGCACATAATGAAGTGCACTTGATGAGCGCATTTCGGTTTTATTTTGCAGAGAGAGAGAGAGAGAGAGAGCATAATGCAAGTTGAAGGACAGGTAATTACTCAGGGGAAGAGTGGCAGGGTGGTAAGGGGGTGCCTTGTCCAGCATGAGAATTCTCTCAGGCAACATGTGTCTTCATCTGAACCCTTGGAAATGAAGATAAATGTGGCCACTCGACTGGGCCAAGTCATCGGACCCAAAAGTTGCGCAAGAGCAACGCACTCACTCCTCCGGCTGTGCCTCCACCTTCCCCTCCACATGACCACGGCAATTAGACGGACACACACAAGCTGCACACGCCGTTGCAGGTTGCCTCGCTGACGAAGATCAACTTGCCGCAAAAATGAAATTAACTAATTGCAAAAGCGCCGCCAGTCAAGGTGAAAGTTGACATCCTGACATGGTCGGGAACAGGAAAGCGGAGGAGCAGGGGGATGGACTGACGTGCGATTTAGATGGACGCGGATTGCGGGATAGAGACGGAGACGGTGCCGGTTGTCGTTGGCGGAGCGAGCTGTGGCACATAAATTACACATACGCCTTACCTTTCCCAGGACAGACGACGTGGCGCCTCCTCGCCCAGCCCCAGGCCCAGTTCGCAGCGATTGGCCTGGCGTAGTGCGTCGTGCGACGGCATCTGAGGAGGCTGCAGATTGGATCTGCTTGTAATGGCGCTTGATTGATGCAGCAATTTGGCCAGGCGCGTGAAGGTCGTCGTGTGCGACGATCCCGAGGCACTGGCGCTGGCACTGCCCTCGGCCATGGCAAAGTCGTGCAGTTGCTGATGTGGATGCTGGTAGTCCCGGGACATTGGCGTCGTTGCCTCCGAGTATGCTGTGGCACGTTTCTTGCCCGTCAGGGGGCGGGGCGTATAGCCGCGTGCGGCGGCACACGCGGCTTGCGGGGCAGGGATTCTGGTGGTGAAAATGTAAAGTCAAATGATTACACAACGACACGGCGACACTGGCTAACTGGGTTAGCATATGTCACGTACTACACTGAGAGAAATCGGCAATGGGCATGACTGAATGTGGGGCATGAAATGCAAGCGAGTGGAGTGAGTAATGCAACACACTGAAGTAAAAAAAGTGACAAATGTAACAAAAGTCGAGTGTACTCGACTGTGATATCAATTATTATGTATATTTATGTTGAGCAAAAATTGTATTGCATACTTTCAGGCTTAAAAAATCAGTGCACCCAATAAAATGATTTCTTTAATAACTTCGTTGTTAATTATCTGTTTTTAGGCAAATTTTGAAGTCATTTAAATGTAAAATATTGTGAACAGTCTAAAACAAATGGCAAATGTAACGAAAGTCGAGTGTACTTGACTGTTTTAGCAATTATTATGTATATTTATATTAGGCAAAAATTTTATTGCATACTTGCAGGCTTCAAAAAATCAGTGCACCCACTAAAATGATTTCTTTAATAACTTTTGTTTTAATTAACTGTTTTTAGCCAAATTTTGGAGTCATTTGATCGTTGTTAAATTTTTTGCACAGCAGAAATGAACAGTCTTAAACAAAAAAGGAGAGTGGGCTTATTGTAATGATAAAGTTCATCTAAGTGCAATAATTAAAACATATATTATCAACAAATTTGTTAGTCTTGGCTCTTGTACTTTCTCTTTGATTAAGACTTTTACACAGGAGGACATTTACTTTATTCACTCTGCTCTTGATGCTGATTGAGAATATATATAATATGTATATTCGGAGCTGCCTCCTTCTGTCTCTCTCAAATTAGTTAATCAGCAATTACTTGACCATTTCATGCCATAGAATTGTTCCCCATTTCTTTGTCAAGTCTTGTCCCCTCTACGTTTCTCTCAGTGCACGAAAGCGGCTTAAGTTTTAATCTAGCTGAACCTCAGTGCGGTACTTACCTAAGCAAGAGCGAACCATCCGCATGACACTCGAAATCGTCGGATAGCTGATAGTGCGAGCTGTCCGCAACATGTTGTTGATACAGATGCAAATGTTGATGCTGCTGCTGTTGGTGATGTTGCTGTTGCTGCAGCGTTGCCGCGGCATGTGCAGCATGCGCCTGCTGATGTGGCGAGCTGCCCGACGATTTGCGGCGGTAAATCAAATTCGAATCATCTTTGGGTAAATTCAACGATTTAACCATTAGCGTGTTGTTGTTGTTGTTAGTCAGATTGGTGTTGTTGTTGTTGTGGCCACAGCTGGCAGCTGCTGCCCCAGTGCCACTGCCACTGCCACTGCCACAGCCGCTGCGCGTAAGCAATGACCAACGATGGCCGCTGGCGCTGCCGCTGCGGCTTTTGCAGCTCAGCAGGCGCTCATCTGTGTGCAAAGAGAGAGAGAGAGAGAGAGAGAGGAGGTGAAGGGGAAATAACGAAAATTATTTGTGACTCGCATTATGGAAAATGCGAAAATGAAAATGCAGCTGTGCATGCTTGTGCATGTTTCTCTGTGTGTGTGTGTGTGTTTCGCCTGCACTTACGCTATTTTAAAGCATTTTAATTAAAGATGAAAACTTGTCAAAGAACTTAAATTCATTTACAGCCAACCACACACACTTGCACACACATGTGCATGCGTTCACGCCCACACAGCTGCTGGTTGCAACCACGCCCACGACCTTTCACCTCCTGCCAGGTTCGTGCAGCAGCGTCTTGAGGTTTAATTTACTGTGAATTCGTCTCGAATAACTTGCATTCCTTGGCAGCGCACACGCACACACACACATACATATATAAATAGACACACATGAACACAGACACACCCTGTGCATACACATACACTGCATATAGATATACATGTTCACCCTTTGCCTTTAATCAACAAATTTATAACTTAGCAGATCTACGCCAAATTAAAGATACAGTCGAGCTTCTTTGCTTAACGTTATCATACTTATAATTCCCAACAGCAATTCTGTACAGATTTTAGCTGTTACTTATGGACCTATAGAGATGGTTTACTTTAATAAATTCTTTCTTTATTGACTAAACAGATTGTAATTCAGATAATAGGTTTAATGTGGTCCAAACTTTATGAAATTTTAGATGCATTATAATTACATCAAAGAGATCTTGAAAAATAAGCATAATCGGCCGATAGTTTTTAAATAGCTATATGCAGCATTCAGCAAATAATAATGTGCACCAAGGTTCATCTAGATACCTTTTAAACTGAGTGACTAGTTTTGCGTTGCAACAGACACACAATAAATATACATATTGATGTGTATTATTGTTTGTGAACCCCTTTTTACATACATGGTACATCTCGTCTATAGTCATATTTCCCATTATATTGCATTCTTGATGCACAGCATGAGGAATCCATAAATAACAATTCAGGAATTTTAGCTTGATATACAGCGCGGACAGCGTGTTGACAGACGGACAAGCCACGTGCCACGGCATAACAAAGTCTCGCAATTTCATTTGCACCCTGTTATTTTTTATTATTCAGTTCAATTCTCTATGCATCGCTCACTCGGTCTCTGATTTCAAAATGGATGATGGTTGCCTGCGCGTGTGTGTCCATGCACACACACGAACAAAGCTGATTGTTTATTTTAAAATATTCGCTTTTTATTCGTTTAAGCGAAGAACTACCGGAGCATAGAAAAGAATATCACTTTGAGAAAAATCTAATCAATATAATCGAGTCGGTTCTACAAATGCCACAGAGATCTTTGTAAACTGTGTGGAGATAAATCTAAAGGATTAATAATACTTATAATAAACAAGATAGGTTTATTGATTGTGAATTTGAATTTAAATTGAATTTCTTGAATTATGTAAAAAGTACAATAAACAATAATAATGAGCCAAATTAGCCTTCGTAGTAGGACAGGGCTAGGGTCACACTGTTAATAGCGATAACACTAAGCATCAATGCTTAGTGGCGATACTCTGAAGCCAACCGATATGTAAGCTGTTGAAGGAATGTATCGATATGTAGCTTAAAATAAATGTGCATTCGGTGTAAATATTTAATGTTGACTTTTATACGTATACTGAACACATAGAGACCTCAAACAGGGGGTAAATCTGTTATTGCTAGTTTTTCGATCTTGAAGATACCCATTTGACCGAAGCCATTGTATAGTTTTTAGAGACTTGGCTGCATGCTCGGCTGGGGTACATTTGTATATTTTAGACAATCTTATTTTCATGCATAAGATACAAATGTATCTTTAAGCATACAAATTTCTCAACCATTTTTAACTTTTAAAAATCGCATGCTTGAGGTACAATTGTATCTTTAAGATACTAAATTTGTATCTTTAAGCATGCAAACTTCTCAAAATCTTTAAAAAATTTTACGCAACCGATTTTTACGGTTTTGACAAATGTATCTTCATGCATGCATGAGATACATTTGTATCTTTAAGATACATTTGTACCGCAACCCGATTTTTAGTTTTTGAGAAATTTGCATGCTTAAGATACATTTGTATTTTAAAGATACTTTTGTAGCGCAACCCGATTTTTAGTTTTTGAGAAGATTTGTTGTTTGAGATAATTTATTTTTTTATTAAAATTTTTAAAATTTGTACAATATCGAAGTACCCCAGCCGAGCGTACAGCCGAAGTCTCTACTCTCAATGCTTCGGGCTCTGGGGTACTTCGATCGAAAAACTAGCAATAACAGATTTACCCCCTGTTTGAGGTCTCTATGTGTTCAGTGCTTAGTGGTAATACGCTGCAGAAGATTTATTTATATTCGTCAAATGATTTTTAATACCCCTGATCTTAAAGCATGTTATATACAGATGAACTAAGTTTCAATTGAACCTACAGTTGATTTTCTTTATTTTCAAGATATTATTTCTAATTTAAAAATAGGTATACTACAGTATTATGGTATATAACCAATATATTTAATAACATATTTGTTATATTACAATCTACCACAAAAAACTTACTTCAGTTTTAGTTCTATACATATGTATATACTACATACATATGTACATATATATGCGGTTGATTCTACTATCATGTTAATTGCAGAATTCCCATTATCCTAATAATGTCATTAAAACTCTATAAAAATATATCAATCTATACAACATATGGCTTCCTATAGTTATTATCGTTTAAAGCATTTGAAGTTTCCTTTTTTCACATTTCATTTTCATTTAATTTCATATTTTCTACAGCGCATAGAGCACTTAAACTTAAACCTTCCCCTCACATCTTTAAACTATAAGTAATTTTCTTGCTTGGGAAATAAACTGTCATAGTTTTCTGTTATTTTTCTCTTGTGCGCGCCTGTCTGCTTCAATAAGAATCCAATTATAGTTGCGGTAAAATAAACAGAAATCGAAACCCTTCAGCGGGTCCCTTGGATGCTATGCGTGGATGCTGTGTGTGTGTGTGTGTGTGTCCGTGCCAGATAAATATATATACAGATATATTACGCTACGCACCCAAATGAAATGTTTGCTTATCCGTGTGCAGCGAGACGGCCGGAAGTCCTGGCAAAATGATGGCGGGCAGCGTGCGCGACCTTAACAATGGCGGCGGCAATTTGCGGCTGCCGCTGCGCGACTGGCCACCGCCGCCGCCACTGCCGCCAACGCAGCCAGCCGCAGCGGCGCCACTCTGCTGGGCTCTGCAAAAAACAAAAAGAAAGAGAAGAAGTGAGAGAGAGAATGGGAGACAAAACAAGGCAAATAATAAGTTAATGCAATTATCTGTGAAATGTGGACAGTGCGCGAGGACTAAACAAGTAAATGCAATTACTTTGAGGTGGCACTTCAATCCCCTCCCCCCCCGCACCTTTTCTCTCTGATTCCCTGTGCACATATACTTCCGTTTTATTTGCAAAGGGGGGGGTGAGGGGGAACACGGTTTTTCACACGCTGCGAATTACGTTTGATTGTTGTCAGCAAAATGATTTGCTTGCATCCTCCACATTCATGTCGTCGTCGTCGTCGTCGTTGCCTGCTGCGAATGCTTTGTTTGCATACCAAATGCGCAGCTGTCAGCGACACTAGTTACAGAACCCCCCACCCGCACCGACCTCTACCACCCCACCCCCTGGCAGTGCCTACCACCCTGTCAGCCCTTTCAGAAGTTGCTCGAGTTGACGTATGATTGAATTTCTGGCACTCGACGCTGACAAGTGTCTGCCAGCAATGACGGACAGTCAATGGCAGCCAGGGGGCGGCTGCTGCCACGCCTACATATTGCAGCAACATTTAATAGCCTGACATTTTTCGGAAAAGTTTCCGTTCACCCCCCGCCCCCGCTCGACCCTTGTCTCTTATCGAATACGCATACGAATCGAGTGAGCATTATTCATGATTGAGAGAAGACATCAGACATCACGGAAAGCACTTTTTGCAGCTGTGCGAGTACTTTGGGTAAGAGCAGTGTGCCACTGTTGCAGCATGGCAGCTCCCCCTTCCCCTCCCCGTAATGCCTTTCAGCCTGCAAAGTTGCACTCGCATTTATTTCTTGAGCAAGAAATCGTGTTAGCAATTTATGTTCGTCCTTGTTGCAGTGCCAGCTTAAGCGAAGGGAAATGCCAAAAAGCTGCTGCAACAACTGCACACACATCACACATACACAGGCACACATACACACACATATCATACATGCACACACACTCATCCTAGCACCATCTACCCCTTTCCCCGCACACACACTGTGAGAAATAATAAATAAATTTTTATTGCACAAGCAAAGTGCACAACGAAGCAAGGTGGGCAGCTCTTGGGAGGGGGAGGGCGTGTCACAGGCGTTGCAAAATTGCTTGAAGTATATTTTTTTCTTTATTTTGCTTTTTTAACGAGGGCGTGGCAAAGACGTAAAGGCTAAGCCATTGAAGTGCGTTAAGCACAGCGCTGAGCCCATTACGCTCAATAAGTCAAACTCGAGGTAGCCTAACCCCGTTGGACCCCCCCCTCTCTCCTCTGCACAGCAGGCACACCACGCTGTGGCGGGCATTGCCGTCGCCGTGTCGCCAGAGTAGGCTGCCAGAGCTGGGGACACCCTCCTTATTCTTTATCGTCCTCTTTCTCTCTGTGTGCGCTGTTCAACCCACTCACATAACTCAAAGCGGATCTACATAATTGAGACGCAGCCGTAACTTGTATATACCCGGCGACAACAACGACAACAACAACAATAACAAGAACAAGAAGGAGAACAACAACAAGAGGGAGAACAACAACAAGCAGGAGAACAACAACAAGCAGGAGAACAACAATAACGAGCACTTGGCACCTTCCTGCTGATGGCAGAGGAAACAAACTTAACATGCGCTCGAAATTACCGTAAAATATCTTAGGAAATGCGCTACATAAAAGTTTATATATTCGATAATGGAAAGAACAGTCTGAAGAGCTCCTCATGCAGCTTAAAGATCCAACAAACCGTTGCAACTGTAGAAATTCTATTGCAAAATGCGAAATTCCATTGCAGCTTTAAAATGTGAACTCCAGTTCAGCAATGTCTGCACAAAGCAAATATTCTAGTGAAAATTGGAAAATGGCAGAAGCGAGCTGGAAATATTATTTGTGATTGTCGAGTTATTTGTCATTTCTCCATTAGAACAGGTGTATGAAGGAGGCAGAGACAGAGAAAAAGAGAGAATGACAGCATTGAAATTGCGAAATGGTCACAATTTTCAACAGCAAATTCTTTCAGCTTCGCTCTGTCTCCTTTCCTTTCTCTCACACTCTCTGCCTCATCTATCTCTTCTTTACATTCCTCTCTATATTTCTCTTCTTCTCTATCTTACTCATTCTTGTGCCACACACATTTTGTGGGCTGTCCGCAAAAAGGCGAGCTCAAACATGTATGTCAAATTACGCATACGCACTGTGTGCTCTGTAATCTAGCCTCTGCTGCTCTGTGTGTTTGCCTGTGCGTGCATGTGTGTGTGTTGTCGTGTGCCTGGTTGTGTAATTGCATTTGGCGCTGTGTTTACATGTGCGTGCATAATTAGAGCAAATGTTGCCCATGTAATCAAATCATCAGGGGGCAGAACCAGGCGCCGGAAGAGCAGAGCACACTATGCCGCTGTCGCTGTCGCTGTCAGTGCCGCCGACATTTTTTAACTCTTTAGAGTTGCTTTGCTTTTGATGCGAAAGTTACGCCATTTTTCTTGGAATAAAGACGAGAAGGGTGAAGTGCATAAAAGAACTAAGCGAAAATTGTGGTTTCTCTTCGAAACGAAAATGAAGGCCAGAGATATGAAGTAATCGGAAGTACATAGAGGAACCAATATATTCCAATAAGTGCATATAAATATATATATAATTCTGCAGTATAAAATTAAAGATTTAACAAAGTATTCCTATATCTTATCCTAGTAGAGAAGAGAGTGACACATAAGAATTGTGAAGAAGTTGTGAAATGTGCAAATCAAGATATCTTGCAGCATCCTTCTGCACTATCTATGCATATGTATTCTAGTTTTTATTGGATATAAAATTTCTTTATGGTAAATAAAAGACAGCTATATATTCCCTTACTTATGAAGACATAATGCTTTTTATACATATTGGGGCAGCTTGATAAATCACACACGACGTTGCAGCACTTCGACATGCTAACAGAATGTCCCTTCATGTTACTTCACATAGGTTTAACATAAGTTTCACATAGTCATCGCGTTATAAAAGTATCGATATATCAGTGTGACCCTCTACCAACCTACTACAATATCAAATCTGTCTTAGGTCGTATGTACATGTGATTTAAGATCTTGTTCAGTAATAATAAAATAACGCTGTATACGAGGGTCGTTTGATAATCCTTTTTAAAAAAAAAATTTTTTTTTTAAAAAAATTTTTTTTCAAACTAATTTATTTAACCCTTTTTTTTTTTTTTTTTTTTTAAAAAAAAATTTTTTTAAACCCCCAAAAAAAATTTTTTTTTTTTTTTAACCAAAACTTTCTCCCCCCCTTTTTAAAAAAAAAAAAAAAAAAAAAGGAAAAAAAATTAAAAAATTTTTAATGGGGTTAAAAATTTAAAATAAAAAAAATTTTTAAAAAAAAAAAAAAAAAATTTTTTTTTTTTAAAAAAAAAAAAAAAAATTAAAAATAAAAAAAAAAAAAAAAAAAAAAAAAAAAAAAAAAAAAAAAAAAAAAAAAAAAAAAAAAAAAAAAAAAAAAAAAAAAAATTTTATTTTTAATAAGTTTGTAAAAAAAAAAAAAAAAAAAATATATCCTTAGTCTATAAAGATATATTGCATGATCTATACATATATGCTCTCATTATATCCATGTAAGATAAACGATTTAATATCTTTATTTAACATGCTTAAGAATTACCATGCATATATTCTCCAATTTGAGATCCCGAGAGAATCTTGAAGTCTCCAATTGAACATGACTGGCTTACATGCGATTTCATTGGATTTAGCTGGTGTTAAGCCCAAGTTTTGTAATGAAATTAGGCGACTGCCTGTTTGTGCTTGGGGATCTGCAGAAGGACCTCGTCGTGTCGGGGAGTGCCGCATTAATGACTCGTGTACGAAACTTAAAACATTTTAACAAGCGTCGCAAGAAGATATTGCCCTCTAGTTTGCCTCAGCCTTCCTCTCCCTCTCATTTTGTTGCGCCTAATTGAGTTTGCCTGCCTTCCTCCTTTCCCGCCTGGCAATGTCAAAACAAACGTTAAGCATGTGAATGGCCGAGCATGAAAAGCATTTACATTACGACGATGCAGCGAGGCAAAAATATTTCAAAAATTTCGCTTTATATGCGAATATAAAGCGCAGAAAGAACAACAAAAGAGAATAAAGATGGGGCAAGAGGGAGACAGAGATGAGGCAGCTAAGTGGGCGCGCGGCAGCGAGCACGCGCTGCTTTTTGGAGCGTTTTAAGTTTTCTATCCTCAGCCTCAGCGGGCGAACATGTCTGTGGCCTGTGGGCGTGACAGCGAAGCCCCTCCCCCCACTGATTCACATCATGCTGTGCTGCATGTTGTGGCAGCTTTGTCTTGCACTTCAGTTTACCTTTGGCTGCATTACCGCAAGCTGCTTAGCAGATTTTTTGCTTCCCAGCTGCCATTTCGCTGACGTCCTTCGAACGCATTCAAGCCACCAACACCCACACTCGCACTAGCAATTTACCTGACAGGCAGACGAATAAACTGTGTGAGGGGGCACGCAGCTTGCTGCTGCTTTGACTGTGGCAATATCCGTTGCCATCCAATAAAGTCAAACAGTGCGGCAAAGTCTGCGATTACCGAATGCCAATGAAGGATGCCATTAAGTAGACAAATCCGCTGCTGAACTGCTGCAGCGTTTTGGCATCGCTTTAGCTGCGCTTGCAATGCACAATCAACGCAACTCAAGGTGAGCTTAAGGATAGGGAAGCCTTGCAAAGCCGAAACTAAGGCACGCTAACTATGATACATGTGAACTAATGGCATTAAGTCGGGCGCATTCAACAGAGAAAGCTGATAAATTGATAAGGTTTAGTTATAGTTTGTATGCATTGAGCAATTCATTGTCTTTCCTTGTCTTTGCGCCATTAGGAACAATTATAGTTAAACTTCGACTGTATAATGTCATGGCTGTTCAATGTACACTATGTATTCTTCATTTGACAGTAAAACTAGTAACAAAGTAAAGGTCAATTGTGGTTGACAGTGATATATGCGCAACATCCCTTTTCCATTTACGTATTTTGTTGCATACTTTTTGGCAGTGATAGTATTTCTAAATTTTTATGATAAATTGATAGAAAGGAAATTTTTAGAAATTGAGCATTCATTCTATTTTGACAGACAGACAGACAACCAGACAAACTCAAAAGCAGACAGATAGACGGCTATATGAACTTGATTTTTCATACCGATAAATAATATATGCATATAGTTTATGGAGTTGCAGATGTCTTTTTCCACTAACAAATACAATTTATCAAATATTTTAAATTTGATTAAAATTTGATTGAAATTTGAAAATGAAATTGAATGCCGGGGCACACATATTAACATGTATGTTACAGACAATATATAAAAAGAATACTTAAATTTCTCTTTATAACTAAAACTGGTCATTAAAGCTGCTAAGGATCAAGCAAGCAAGGAAATTGTAGGAAAATGTTGTTTTGATTTCCTTCGCAATTCATCATTTTTGTTGTTCTCTCGTAAAACTTAAGCCATTTTAATTGCCCGCCTTTTCGCAGATTGCTAAAGCTTTCCTTAAATTCCGTTTTGTGCCGTCCGAACAGCAGTGCAAAGTAAACGAAAAGAGGAAGAAGAAAAACAGGCAAATAAAAGCCAGAAAAACCGCTAGAGAAAATGCGATAAATTCAATACACTTGGATTTTTATGGCTTAATAAGGAAAATCCTTGTAAAATCTCAAGTTGCGAAGTAGCAGAAATAAAAAGTAAGACGAAGTAAGGGAAATGGCAGAGATGCAGAGAGAAGCAGGGAAGAAGGGAGGGATGAAAAGAGAGTAAAAGGGAAGGCAAATGCAAGGCAAGCAAAAACAAAAATTTAACAGCAAAAATTGTTCAACTTTTCAAAAAAGGTAGAGAAAAGTGCGTAGCTAAGGGAGGAGGGGGAAAGTGGGGAGAGGGGGGGAAAATGGAAAGTGGGAGGGCAATGGCAAGTGGGCGTGTTAGATGTCAACTTACTGTCGCTCCTTGCGCTGTTGTCGCTTCTTCTTGAACGCCTTTTTGACGCGCAGCAATAGAAACGCCGCCCGATCCACGGAGAGAGTGTTGCCACTTTTCTTGCCACCCGATGTTGCACTGCCGTCCTCCATTTTGCTAAAGTTGTTGTTGTTGTTGTTCTTGTTGCAGTTGACAGTTAAAACGATGCTCTCGTAGTTGTTGTTGTTGTTGTATCTGGCTATATCCTGTATTTAAATTGAAATGCCAATGGCTGCGGGCGGCTTATGCCGACGTCGCAGTCAGCGCCGCTTTATGGCAGCAGCGCGCTGCGTCGCTGACATTTGTATGCGCTCAGCGTCGCACTCTTTGTTGCTCTAGTTGTTGTTCTTGTTGACGGTGTTGTTGACGTTGTTGTTGCTGTTGTTGTCGCTTTGGCTTTTAGCTTGTTTCCGGTGCGTGCTGCTGCCTGTTTTAGTTGCCTAAGTTGTTTTGGCACTCTCTCTCTCTCTCTATCTGTCTATCTCTCTCTGTCTCTGTCTCTCAGCCTCTTCGTTGTGCTCTCGGCTTATGCATGCATTGTATTTGCCACACTTTCTTTTTATTATTTTTACTATTATCTGCTGCTGCTTCTTCAGTTTCTTCTTCTTCTCCTTCTGCTTCGTGTGTCGTCTACGTTGTCTGGTGAAACATAATATA
This sequence comes from Zaprionus indianus, assembly GCA_018904595.1. Lineage (NCBI taxonomy): Eukaryota > Metazoa > Arthropoda > Insecta > Diptera > Drosophilidae > Zaprionus > Zaprionus indianus. Next base: position 10,461,750 of record JAEIHA010000320.1, read on the forward strand.
CACGCAGATATATAAGCACACGAATTGCTAGGATAAGCGCATGTGGCCTGGCCACAACACTCTGTGCGAGTGTGCGCGTGTGTGTGTGTGTATAAGTCAACTAAGCGGCAAATAATATTTTGTCTGCTTGTCGCATGCGGCAAATACCAAAGACATTCATACGCACACACACACACGCACGCATACATACACACAGGCAAACACAATACACAACCAACACCTTCTGCTTCTTGCTCTCTCTCTCTCTCTCTGTCTTTTTCTCACTCATTCTTCACACACACTTGCACACAGTTTTACGGGCGACATGTGACGCCTAAAATGCTGCCGCATATTTTTTAACACTCAGTTACCTCTCTCAGTCTCAGTTCTCTGCTTCCCTCTCCCTTTCTTGCTCTGCCCCCTGCCACCTACGTGCACATTTGGCATGTGTTTATATGATATTGTTTTATTTATGATTTCTTATTGCTGTTGTTATTGCCGCCAGGCTCGCTGCAAATTTACGATTTAACGCATTACCATAAGCAAAGCGAAAGCGAAAGGACACAACGAGGCAATGAGGCAAAGAGGCAACACCAGCGCCAGCACACACAACACACTTGTCATGTGGCAGCATTTGATTATGCCCCAAAAATTGAAATTCATGCGCCGCCATCAGCCGTTGCTGCCCTACTCACTTAGGAGTGACAAATTCATGGATTGACTTTGCCCTCTCCATGGTATCCTCTTATTCCATCTTCCACTGCTCTTCGCCTCCTCCTCCATCTCTTCTTCCGTTCACCTGCCTGTGCTTGGAACGTGACCAAAACTTTAGCCAAGTATGTTCCATTTTCAACAGTGTCTGTCAGCTGTCAGTCGCCGTGTGACGGGCGCATCATCCGCACCACGCACAACACGCAGCCCAATTTTGAGTTGGGTATTTCAATTTGATTGCCCAACTTGGCACACTATGAGAAGGGTATTTTCGAGTACTATTTTTAGCATAGAAGAAGAAATCGTTAAGCTCAAATAGAGCGAATACATCAAAGATAAGATTACTCTCCTTGAAGGAGGCCTTTTTGCATGAATTGTTTAATGAATGTTTGAATATTTCATTCATGAGTTCACTTGATTTATTTATTTATTAATTTAACGTGAACTAAAGGAATTCTAAAGTTAAAAAAACTTTAAAATTGCATTAAAAAAATATAATATAATAATGTATAATATAAATGAAATGAAATTAAAATAAAAGTAATTAAAAGAAATTAATAAATAAAGAAATTGAACTTTTTCATGATATAATAGAAGCAAATCAGAAATATCGATAATTAATTCAGAAAAGCTGAGCCACAGCCAACTTAACTTGTTATAAATTAGTTGGCAGCACCGAAAAGTAAATACAAATTGAATTTATTAACACATCTGGCAGCACTGTTTATATTATTGCATCAGTTCGTCTGCATCGCATAAACAAGATTTTTTTTATTCAAAATCAGTAAAAATTGCTTGAAATACTTTGTAAATTGCAAAAACTACAGGGTATCTCAACTGCTGTGCATTAAATAAATGTCTGTCATTTCTTGTTGCCAGATCAATTACGGATTAACTGTCAATTTCATTTGTGTGCCAAAAGAAATCTATGCCAAGCTTATTCTGAAATTGAAATCCTCCCGCAATGCCAGAGACATCACAGGACAGAAACTGGGACTGTCCTCGAGGCTCAGTCTTGGTTGACTTTCCTGTTTAACGCAGTGCGAACATGAGGGGATTTTCAAAACATTTTAAGCACTCCAGCACACACACACAAACACACACCTGACTATCTTTCTCCCTCTGTCTGCTTGAGTGGCAGCATCGACGATAAAAGATAAGCAATGGCTGCCAGCAGGGGAAGCCCTCAACAAAGCGTTTTGGCTTCGCCTTGCTTTTGCTGTGCTCAGCCAGAAATGTCGGCAGTTAACTTAATATTGACTTACGGGCATTTGGCTCACACAATTGAAAACTATTTACGGCTAACAGGGGCAGAGACAGCAACCCCAGCTCAATGCCCGGCCTTGACCAATTTGTCGCCTATTTCTTCACTTCTCCCCCCACAAAGATGAATTGCAACTGCCCCAACGATCAAATTCTATGAAAGCTTCGGGGTCAGCACAAAATCTCACTTAATTCCAAGAGACTCCCAATCCGACTGGCCTCCGTTAAATGAATGAATGAATGAATGGATGAACGAATAGATGAGTAAAGGAATCACTGTATTTGGGTCAGGCTGTGGGCGGGCAGTGGGCGTAACGCTCTATTAAGGTAAACATTGATGAGCTAGTTAACTGAAGCTTAATGCGAAGTGATTGTTATTTGCCCTTGGCAGCTGTTGATAAGAGAAACAACTCGGCGAAAGTGGAGTGAAGAGGGGGGAAGAGAGACGGAGAGAGGGGCAGAGCCGGAGCTCAAGCTGATTAAGGCTAGCAGCGAGTGACAGTGATTAGAAATATCCTTAACTTTGCCAATTAGAGAACATTAGTTGCAGCTTTGAACTAGATACGTGAAGTGAAACTAATTAAATCTCTGAATAAAGAAACATATTTAAGAAGAAGTATCTAACTTGGCTAAATATTATATAAATATTATAGTTCTTTAATAGAAGGAACCTAAACTACCTTAATTGTAGTTTAATTTATAGGTGACTGAACATAAGTATTTTATTAGAGTATAAAATAAGTACGAGAATCGTTTGATAAGTCCGTGACTTTTTGAATAAAATATATTTTTTTCGTCAAAGAAGCGTTTTATTTCTCAACATAATCTCCTTTTAGCTCTATACATTTAGTCCAGCGTTTTTCCAATTTTTTTATTCCTTCCAAATAATAGGTTTTCTCAAGGCCCTCAAAATAGTCGTTTGTTTCTGTGATGACCCGAATCTCTTACCGCCGAGCCATTTCTTCATGTTTGGAAACAAAAATAGTCGGGGCTAAATCTGGAGAATATGCTGGATGGGGTAGCAGTTCGTAGCCCAATTTATGAAATTTTGCCATGCTGACACGAAATTCACTTTTTTCATTTTCGTTAAAATTCACGAGATCGTCTGCTTTCAATGCCTATAAAACGCAAACCAAAAACGCAGCTTTCTCAAAATTTTACAGTCAGCTGTTAATCGATAACTGCTGACGAGCAGTGTTGTATTTAGAGCAGGTGCGCGGCAAATACAAAAAGTCACGGACTTATCAAACGACCCTCGTAACCAAAGTAGAAAGGCTTTATTTAAAAAGACTCTAGTTGCAATTTTATATACTTTATGTTCTTAATCAGCATCGACAAAGAAATCTATATAAATAATTTCTCTAATATATAATATATACACATTTTTCCATCCGTCAATCTGTATAAAAGACTTAGTCTTAAAGACTTTACGCATTAAGAGCAATGTCTTATTTCTCCACGCAGATCTAGTTTATCTTATTGATAAAAACCGAATTTCAAGCCAAATTTCAAAGCCAACACGTCTTGACTGCTTTGGGAATTTGGCTAGAACATTTTTGGAGTGCATCCCTATCTGAATGATTACTATAAACTTCAATACGAACCAATAATTAACATATATAGGTAATAATTTCAACGTGTTTAAAAGGCATTTCAAGGCGCCGCCTGTAAGTATGCTATGAATAATATTCCATTCGTTCCAACAATAGATTAGCTCTACTCTTGTAGGCCTTAAAAGCCTTAAATCGAATAGAGATCTATATATTTGTTATGTATAGCACATAGACAGTATGTAGTATGTAGGAATGTGATTCTCTGCACTGATGCTGTGCTGTAATAGGATGCCTCAATTAGTGAACGTGCCTGGCGTTCGAACGCAGCGTGTTCAGCGTGTTGACTAATTGCCGCATGCCGCATGCCGCAAGCCTCATGCAGCCAGCCAGCAGTGGCAGTGGCAGTAGCTGTAGTAGCAGCAGTGGGCGCTGCGCCTGTGACCCAATTTGCTGCGCCTGCGGCACCTGCGGCAAAAGTACAAAAGCCCCGCTAAATGTAATTGACATTTGCTTTATGCTGCTGCTGCCAGTGAAGCCAAAGCTATTGAGTTAATTGAATGCTCGCTCAATTCAGCGTAGTTCAGCAGAGTTCCGGCTCATGTAAGTCACTTGCAGGGGACACGCCCAGCCCTAGGGGGCAGGAGGAAGGGGGGAGGTAGGATTCATGAGGGAGGCAATGGCAACATAAACTGTGCAATTTGACATTAAAGTCAATCATTTTGTGCTCAGCGTGGCACGTGGAGGCGGAAGAGAGGTGGTAGAAGAGGGAGGAGGAGAGGTGAGGCTGGTAGAAGAGGGGGTAGTGGGGACAGGCAGGCTTGCAACTTGCAGTTGATTTATTTGCCATTAGGTAGAACAAAGGTAGAAAGGCTGCCGCAATTAAACAACCATTTGCCGGCCAGCAAAACAAGTTAAACAGACAAGAGAAAGAGACAGAGAGAGAGAGAGGGCAGAGAGAGACAAGAAGAGAGAGAGAGAGGGGGAAGAGGAGTATAGAGGGGTGGAGACTGGACGCTTGACGCTTTGTCTTTTGTCTAGCTAAATCTGGCAGCCTGGACAGGCATAAAAATTCCCGCTAGACTTTGCGCGAGATGGCGGCAGAACAGGTAAAAATGCTTAGCCATTGTTTTGCATAATTTTCTTTTGCTTCATTCCCTTTATCGCTGTGTCCCCCATTTCCCACAACAACAACAGCTATTGTGGAAAAACAGCTGCAGGCGGCACAGGCTGGCGGAAAAATGACCAAGCCTGAGCCTGAGCCTGCGCCGAAAAAAGGAAATGAGTGCAAATTTATGCAGAAAGTAATTAAAAGTACCGTTGTTCTCTTCCTGTTATTTTGCCTGTCTTCCCCCCTTGTTCTGCCTCTTGTTCTTTGCCTTGTCATTGCTTGTCTTGGGCTCTGCTTTTATGATTCTGACGCTGGCCATAAAAGGCGAATTTAATGAACTTGCAACATCGTTGAAAATACTCCTTAAGTGCCTTCAGCCAAGTTGATCTGTCTCCGCGCAATAAACACCTTAAGTTTCAGCCAAATTCAAGCCAACTTCAAGCCAAAGCCAAGAAGCGCAATCAATTTAATCGCTGACCAAAGCTACGAACCGAGAATGAAAGTAGGGCGTGCCCCGTAGGGCGTTGCTCTGCTCTGGCCGCCCGCTTAATTTAAAGACTAATTGTCAACATGCGGTCGGGTGGCACAGTGGGCGTGGCTTTGCAGCTAAGCCAACAATTTGTGCGAGCACGCGTTGCTCCCTCTCTCAGACTTCTTTTCTTTTCCTTCTACTCTTGCTCCACTTGATTTATTAAAAATTTAACAGCATTTTTGGGTTCAGTTGAGCAAAGGTTTTTGTTTTTGGTTGCTTTAGTTTATGTATTTTAGTGGGGTTACTTGGTGAAGTAATCTAGAACTGCAGGTTGTCTAGACAAGACTAGATTCTTTTTTGTGTCAGAGAATTGTTTTCGTTTTAAGAAAATTTTTTAAATCCAATAAAGAAATTTGATAGCCTCGAAATGAATGTTTTTGTATAAAGAGCAGTTCTGATTTAAAAAATAACTTCTTCGTTCCCGTCACCGTTAGACATTATATTAAAATTACACAACATTATTTATTATTATTATTATATTATATTATTATTATTTCTGCCCCATAATATATCATCAATTTAGCCTTTCACTCTAGCTTTGCTAATAAAATTGAATGAGTTCCTAATCCAATGAAGTAACTTTTATTATGTAAAGCTACAGTTAGCTATATGTTTTCGAATATATTGCCTGCCGCTTTCTTTTTTCTCACACTTTCTACTACCTACTTCCCACTACCCCCTTTCCCTTTATCTTCTAGCAACACGTGCGTGTCTGTTAATACCTAACCTGCCATCGTAAACAAGTTCTTAACCAGATATTATGATCACTGTGCTGATTCTCATGGAATTTGCCAAGCAATTACTCGAGCAGGATTTGCAACAGTAGCTGCTCTTCTACTCCTTTCCCTCCTCCCTTTGCATAGTTTACAGCAAACAATTCACAATTAACACGAACCTCATCCGTTCATTGTGAATGAGTTTTTATCTGGCCTGCTCAGTCGAGTAACCTTCCGTCACTGTCTGGCATTGTGTTTTACTCTTCGGGCATTGTCTGTCCCATATCAACGTGCCGCATGCCACACACCATACGCCACATGCCACACGCCACTTGCCGCTTGCCGCTTGCCACTTGGCAGTTGCCAGTCAACAGAGCAGGAGCAAGAGGAAGAGCACGAGCAGCCGCCTATTAGCAGCCGGCGGCAATTTCATGCTACTCGTAAGTAAAATGGATGGCCTTATCTCCTGATGCCCGACAATATTAACACTTGACTATAATTCCAAGTGCGCTGCTACCACTCCCGCTCCCGCTACTGCTCCTACCTCGACTCGAGTCTAGTCGAGTCCTTGCCAGGACAACACGGCGCACACAATGACGGCCATTTTCGAGTATAAATAGCCCCACAGCGAAACAAAGCATGCAAAGTGCCAGAAAGAAGTCAACGCCAGGGGAACCCCTTAGAGACTTGGGGGTGAGGGAAGAGGGTGTACGGGTGTTAGGTGGCATAAATAATGCCTGAATATGCGACGTGTTAACAACGCCTCGAGACGCAATGGACACCGCAAGGGGAATCTAATCTCACGTATTCTTCTAGTATTTATAAACTTAACGGCAACTGGGCAACGAGCCAAGGCAGTCAAGGCAGGAGAACAATAACTAAAAATGGGTAACCAACTGGAATGGCATGTATGCTAGGCTCCCAAGGGGGTATGCGCTGCTGCGCAATATCCTAGACGAGTATACGAGGGTCGTTTGATAAGTCCGTGACTTTTTGTATTTGCCGCGCACCTGCTCTAAATACAACACTGCTCCTGTCAGCAGTTATCGATTAACAGCTGACTGTAAAATTTTGAGAAAGCTGCGTTTTTTGGTTTGCGTTTTATAGGCATTGAAAGCAGACGATCTCGTGAATTTTAACGAAAATGGAAAAAAGTGAATTTCGTGTCAGCATGGCAAAATTTCATAAATTGGGCTACGAACTGCTACCCCATCCAGCATATTCTCCAGATTTAGCCCCTGTGACTATTTTTTGTTTCCAAACATGAAGAAATGGCTCGGCGGTAAGAGATTCGGGTCATCACAGAAACAAACGACTATTTTGAGGGCCTTGAGAAAACCTATTATTTGGAAGGAATAAAAAATTGGAAAACGCTGGACTAAATGTATAGAGCTAAAAGAAGATTATGTTGAGAAATAAAACGCTTCTTTGACGAAAAAAATATATTTTATTCAAAAAGTCACGGACTTATCAAACGACCCTCGTATCAAGCAAGATTTAGTGCGAGATAAGTTATTGAATTGAATTTATCCATTGCATTGCAGATTGTATCTGGTTCAACATGTTGTAAAATAAAGTTTAATAAGGTCATAAAGCAGCCCATTAATGTGGTCATATGAAGCTTATCTAGTGTGAGATACACTGTAAATTACACTGTAAGTGTGTCAAGTAGTTGTTTGCAAAACATGAAATGCAATAAGTATATTTATATTAAATAATTTAATATCAAATAATTCATTATCATATAAATATTCATACAGCAAAAACAACTACGAAAATGGTTTTTTTTCTTATGTAGAATCATTGGATTTATAGCAATTATATTTTTATAGCATATTACATAATCAACATTTAACTTTTTGCTAAGATTAACTTGATACACTGTACCTCAAAACCCTTTTCTAAATAATATAATAAATAAATTACTAAATTAATCGATGCTTGTCTTAAAGAACGTCAACACGAATATTCAGCAAGGTTTTTGTGTGAAATAGGTTTAAATCTGATAATATATTTTAGTCATATAAATATCGAATACATTCACTAAACATTTGACTAATATTTTATTAATTTTTTTCACTTAATAAAGTATTAATCATAGTTCAAGAACTACATGCTCCTTATTTTATTGCCAGTGAGCAACTAGGCGTATGACTGTGTGATAGGCGGCATGCCAAAAGAAGCACACACTTGCACTCATACACACCCATACACACACACACACCCAAACCCACACACACATGCTCACGGCATTTATGGTCTAAGTTGCCAAGTTTTGTTTTCCTTCTTTTTTTGTGCAAAGCGCGTCGCACTGGAAATTCTATGCCGCCATTGACTGACGAACACACACAGCTGCGCACCAACACTAGCCAGCACAGACTCACACACAGAGTAACACACACAGATACAGGCAGACTCTCACACATACAGCTTGGCATGTATTCAACTATGTGTGCAAAAGTTTGTTTTGCTAGTTGGTCGCTTGTTTTTGCCTCGCTGACTCTGCCTTGGCCGTTTGGCTAATGCCAAATAGCTTTCGGGCAGAAGACAATTGAGACACCCTCAGACACACACCCCACACACACACACACACCCCACACACACACACACATACAGACAAGCCATTCAAGCAATATCTGTGACAAGGGCAGGCAGAAAGTGATTCGGCGTGGCCAAAGAAAAAAAGGTTTCCCAGATTTCATGCCCCACTGCATGCAGCAGCGCAGTTCACACATACACCCCCACACACACACACACACCATCTGCAATACACACTTGTATACAATTGTAATTGTATACTTGTAATTGTATACAATTATGATGGAATAGAGCAATAAACATGCAACACAAGCATCTCCTGGCAATTGGAAATCCGTTTGAAGAAATCCTTGAAAAACTGCAAACTTTTCAATTGAAACATTGAAGAGTGCAACGCAACTTGCCACATCCAACAATAATAACAACAACAACAACGAGAACAACAACAAACCACATTTGCTGTTTATTATTCGCTGCTCTCTTATTCCGAGGCGCTGGGGGCAATGCAGAGTGCAATGCACACAAAGCGCAGCTAATCAACGATGAAATTCCGTAACAAGTTACATGCTCGCATTGCGTATACGCCACTTGTGCCCGCTGAGCAGTGCGTGGTTGCATGATTGTGTGAGTGTGTGCACTGTGCAGCTCTACTATTTGGTGTTATATACTAACTATGCGCCAATAGATTGCTGTGGTGAGCAGAGAATGTTTGCGGAGGAGTAATGAACTTGCTGATACCCTTTGAAGAGAGAAATGAAGAGCTCTTGGAAAGGGTTAAAGAAAGGTTTACTAGCTTTGGGAAAGTATCTATAACAGATATTGTAAGGCGTGGCCGAGCCCACAGTATTTATGGTGTATATATATATGTTATATATTGTATATGTTCTTGCTCTGTAGTTTTAGCCGTTGAAATTTTGTTATCTCTGCTGTTATAAAAAATAGAGACAGCAAGTTGGGCGTAAAGTTTTCTGCATATTAGCAGCACATAACAGTTCGCTGCCACGCCCTTTGCCCTGGCAAGTCATGTAAAAAGCTGACTATAGCATATATAACTCCTCAAAATAAATAAAGGCAGCAAAGAACTTTGGCCTTGGCAATTCTAATTGTATTTCAAGCACATTTTAAAGAGTATCTCACTATCCTGCGAAATTCTCTTGCAGAATCCTTTACTTGTTCTAAAATCGCAATTTCAATTTGCAACTGAAGCACACACACACACTGAAACTGTTGCCACTGATGACAGTTTAATTGAAATTGAGCTGCGATCAATCAAAGTGCTGCTAATCCGCATAGCAGCGAACAGCATAATGAATAATGAATATTGAATGAACTTGCCGCAAAGTTATGCCCGATTGTCTTGTGTTAATTGAAAACTAATTGGATCGAGTCGGTTGTGACTGCCAAGCGGAGGAAGAGAAAGAGAGGGAGAGAGAGCTGGCTAGCAATTTGAAAATGAAATTTTTGGGTAAACACAATTATTGTTTTCGCAAATCAAATATTTCCGAAATGCCAAAAAGCAAAGAGACTGCGTAAACACAGAGGCAGGGTCGAATGAAAACTTTTGCAAGTCGAACTGCCAACTCTCAGTCTCTCTCTTTCACTCTCTCCCTGTCTTTCTCTGTCTCTCTCTCTAAACTGCCCTCGTCAGCAGAACTGGCAGGCATAGTTATCGTGCACACAACTGCAGTCGCCCCAAATCAATCAAAGTTCTCGCACTGCAGACAGAATCGAGTGAGTCAGCTGGAATTGGCAAATTTATAAATTAATTAAACGCCCAACTGGGCTAATGTATATTGCATATTTATGCTAAGTATATTAACTAACTTTCAGGCAAGCCAAAGCACAGGGCGAGGCCATAAATTGTCATGTTTGGCAACGACCTTTTGGCCCGATAGGGTACATATATTGCGCGCACTTTCGAGTATCTTACATATGTCGAAATGGCGCTAAATCTCATCGCGTGTGCGGTGAAAATACAAGTTGTATACAGCTCGTAAATATATCAGACGGTGCCACACGGCGTATGCGTGTTGATTGGCATTCGCGCGCGCCTAAGAACACGCAAGACACACACACACACACAGAGTAAAAAGGAGCCAAAGCAAAGTGAAGAAGAGAAATGACAGAGAAGTGATGCGGCCGCAGCACGTGTAACGCGCGGCAAATACACTCGGTAAACATGTCTATTGGCACACAAACACCCATACAAACATAAATACGCTTCGATAAACAAATCCGGGCAGAGCCTGAAGGCGAGAGGGGGGGCTGGGGCTCCGTCCAGGCTGACTTAGTGAGGGCTAAACATTAAGCCAGCAGCGCTTTGAGGTCCATTGGTTAACCCGAAGGCAAAGCACTGGAGGCCAGTTGACAAGCCTGGAAATGTGGGGTGAGGGGTACCTTTCCCTATTAACAGGCCTGGGATATCTTGTAAAATTGCTTTATTCGCCCTTGGGCACAGAGAGAGAGAGAGAAAGAGAGAGGGAGAGAGAACAGATACACAAATCAAGCGCTGAAAATAAAATGAAATCGACAAACACAAAACAACAAATCAAAGTCCAAAAAAATGGGCAAACATGCGAAGCTGCAGAGATAGAGAAATAGAAGCAGGGAATAGAAGTAGCAGTAGAAAAACATGGAGGAAGGAGGGTGACCGAGAGAGAGAGACAGAGAGAGGGGAGAGAGACAGACACAGCGAGGAAGAGGGCAACAAACAATTACGAACAATTTCAGCGCAAGGACAAGGACGATTCCTTTGTTTTCTGCGACCAAAACTACGCATACACTGATAGATTGGAGCAAACAAACCCACACAAGCACACATACATACGTACATTTGTAAAAGAACACACAGACACACACACGCAGCATAAGCAAGTAGAGCGCCGCCGAGTGAGACATGAAATTGGTTCTAATTGTAATTTAGATGCAGTCTGTCTGCAAGATCGATATGGCGCGAACGTTAAATTACGACGCGACGCTTTATTACCACGAATACAAAACAAATACGAGTGTGTGAATGTCAATGTGAATGCGTGCGTGTGAATGTGTGTGTGAATGCTTGCAATACGAATATAAGTATCGAGTGCTCTGTCAAGCGCCAGGCCCAATCACTTGACTATTTGGCTGGCTGGCATTTTCTAGCATCATTCATATAGTCATCTTCAGCCCACACACACACACATACGCGCTCTCTCTCCCCCTCTTTGTCTCTGTTGGTTTTTGTTTGTTTGCTTTGCCTGCGTTTGCTACGAATGCAAACAAATGCAGAGCGACGACAACATTTGCTGTCGCTTATTAAGCTATTTTAAAACTGTCACACACACACACACGCACCCACACACAGTGACCCACCCACACATGCTCTGTGGTCCATATGTACACCCACATGCATGCATGCCTGTCTGCCCTGGCTCCCTGCCTGCACACACACTCTGATGGGGTACGCCTTATAGTTGTTCAAGGTCAATGCGGTGGCGACCAAAAAAAAAAGCGTAGCACGCTTTTTGGGGCAACATTTTTGACACTTCATTAGTTGGCCCCGATTGAATATTTCCGTTATGTATAAATAATGCCAACACGTTAGCGTGATACAGAAACAGCTTAGAAAGCTACAGTTAAGTGTGCTCGATTGTTAAATACCCCGCTATTGCCTGATCTTCTATTTTTAGAGTATATTTATAACATATGGAGTGTGCTTGACTTATTAGCTGACCATAACGACAATAATATATAACTTTTGCTTTAAACTAATTTTTCGTTGCATACTTTTCAAAGAGCTGCTTGAAAGTTAGTTCCTCTATAAATTATTTCTTAAATAACTTCTTTGTTAATTATCCGATGGGAATCAAATTTTTAAAAGACATTTGGGCGTTGATAATTATGGTTTTTTTTACCAAAAATTAACTGTGCTGCCTTTCAGAACTTTCACTTATATTAATTATAAAGTAACTTCTATGTTAACTATCCATTTGTAAAATATTTGACAGAACTCATTAATGTTTGAGACTTTAAATTATGCTGGTTGTCAATTTTTTATCGTATTATTGAGTAAACTTGATCTACATGCAATATATTTATACCATTATTGATAGTTTTAATACTTATATTCTCCGCGTTATGGGTTTAAAAGTCCAATATGATTATATCAAATCCGCTGTTGATGCTGATTACAAATATATATAACTTGTAAGGCCTACCATGCCTTCTACCTTTGCATATCGGGTATACACAAAAAACACGTAAAATAGCAGGAGAAAAGTTAAAGCAAGAAATGGCAAAGGTAACCTTCGTACGCAAGTCAAATGGAATACGGAAGTTTTACGATTTGCCTACGATGTGGGGCAGTGTTGAAGAGTAGGTAACTTCTTACCTACGCGTTCAAAACGAAGTCGGAAATGCTTCCAATAACAATCGAAGGTAGAAGAAACTTTTGATGCGAAACAAGAAAAATTATGCCATAAAACCTGGCGGCTACTGTGCTAAATTTGATGGGGAATTCAGAGGGGGAATGGGAATCGACGGTTGGGGTCGAGTATATTACGACTTTTATATTCATGATTTACGATCCGAGCGAATTTTGCGAACCTCAATTCCCCGGCCAGGCGCACGGTGTGTTTGCGACTCTCGCAACTGCTTCTTAATCTTTTTCTCATGCTATTTCGCTTTCCACCTCTGTCTTTGTTTCTTCCTCGGCGGAATGAAATGCATCAATCAAGCGGGCAACATTAGCAGCAGCCAGCAGACAGACAGCTAATCAGAGCCAGCAGCAGATAAGTCCAGCACAGATTACACTAATTGTGCCAAATGGAAAGTATCCTCCTTATCTTCATCTTTCCCATTCAGCAAACTATTGGACAAACTATGCCAAACCAGGTCAGAGGACATGCTGGCATTGGCCAAAAGAGATAAGAATATGCGTTTATTATTTTAAGTTTTTTAACTCAATTGCAGTGTCTAGCTCTCTCGCTCTCTATCTTCTCTTTCATTTCTCTGTGTGCACGCCTGTGTGTAATTAAAATAAATCACATCATGCAAATTTTCAACAAAAAATGTCATAATAACTTCACAGTGGCAACAGTCTGGCTTTTTAATCGACGCATTTCAGCCATAAAAATCCGGAGACTCATAAAAAAACTTCATTCGCTATGATGAACAGACATGCCAGCAGCAGAAACGATGGATGAATGAATGCAGTGAATAAATAAATAACTGAAAAAGATTGACAAATAGTTAGCTGCCGTGGTGGGTACTGTGGTCATTCAGAGTACATGGTTAATATGTATATATGTGTATGTATAACACAAAATATATTGAAGATATTCCCAATCCAGTGCGAACAATTTAATTCGCGATTCCTCAATTATTTGCAAAATGTTCTTGATAATTTATATAATTTACAATTTAGTTAAGCTCGAAAGGCAGCTCGATTAAAAGAATTATCGATTTGCACACAAATTATGTGGTGGTAAGTCGATATTTAGTGGCTTTGGTGTTTTGTTCGATAACAGATAAGCTAATTTTTGAAAACATTTATCGATATGCAGCTTAATCGATCATTCGATGTATATATTCGAAAGGACGTGCACGCAACGTGGTAAAATAAATTAATAAAAAGCAAAGACATTAACTTCTCTAGTTTTAGAAACAATTTATCAAAAAATCATGTAGTTTATGTAGCGATTAAATCTTCAATTTATATCTATAATACTTTTTGTTTGTTTTTGCAGAATTTTCTTAAATATATATCCGAAATTTAGCCTCCTTTGCACCAAGTTTCCACTGTACTTGAGCGCATTAAAGGTCGAAAGTCTGCGACGAATATTTTTCTTTTCATTTTGTTTCTCTTCAAACGATATTGCAATTCTTGTGCAATTTAATTTAAATCAATAAAAATGCATTGCAAATAATTGATGAACTAGTCGCATGACATTAAAGGATTTATGGACGCTTACTTGTCTGTCTTTTCCCTGCTTCCCTCTCTTTTTGTTTCTTTCTGCAAACTGTTTTTAGTTCAAGCAAAGTTCTTAATTTATCATCAAAGTAAGCGATACTTAAAGTGTGATAAATAAAACTTAGTGACAACACAAACAGAGAGAAGCAACTGACACAGAGGAAGAAGGAGAGAAGTATTGTGAAAGAGGGGTTTGAAGAGAACGAAGCTTGGCTATGACATGTGACAGAAAAATGCAGGGTTATGCAGGCGTGCACTGTGCCACACAAATTTACAAGCACACACACACACACGTATACGTATGTATATACACACTCTTGCACGCAACACACATACAAGCTTAGCTGTATAGCAGCATTTTACTAAATGAATTTGCGTCGGACTTTGTCGTTGTCGACGTTGACGTCGACGTCGACGTCATTGTCGTGAAATGCACAAATTTATTGAGTGCATGTCGTATACGTAATATTAGAAGAGCGCTCGCGGCATATCCAGTTGCCCAGCCACAAAGCTGTTGTTTTAGTTGCTGCCGCACTTGTTGTTGTTGCTGGTCTTGGTGTTGTTGTTGTCATAGTGCGTCTGTGGCATTTTTAGCGTGTCTGACATAATTTCCAAGCCAGAATCTGGCCACGGAATATTTTTAGTTGCACTTCAAATGGTTGCCAAGCTTCTCGTTGTTGCTCTCTGTTGTTGTTGCTATTCGGTTGCCGAGTGCTACTAAAAATATCCCAACAGCTCGTTAGCGCCGCGTGGGTGGTGGGCGTGGCTGCGCCTTCTGACGTCTCGGCTTGTGCCCCAAAAATAAACGCTTTATCCATAATTCTTTTTCAGTTTTGCTCTTTTGCCAATTTAATTAAATGTAGCAGCAACAACAAAAGCAACAACAATAGAAGCAGTGAAAAGAAAGCAAGAAAAGCAGCAGAAAGAGTGAGCAATGCGTAGAGTAGCAAATTAATCATACGTCATGTTGTCAGCTCTATGAAAATTGTGCATAAATCTTGCTGCAAAATGCAACCGGGTGTAAAGCCATCTACTGCGTTGGTGTGTGTGTGTGAGAGAGGGTTGCATCTGTATGTGAGTGTGTGTGTGGGCATGTGCGTGCGACGGCGTGTGTTTGCCGCCGGCAAATTGTTTCAAATATGAGCAATTTGCGCGAAATTGAAAAGCCAAAGCCGAGTGCCGTAAAAGGGTTTCTCGCTGCCATTGACAAATTCAACGGGGAGCAACCCGCGAGGGGGGAAAGAGGGTAGAGAAACCCCAAAAGAGGGCATGGGGGAATTAAAAGTAAATAGCGGTGCTTTGTTTCTATTTTATTTATGGCAAAGTTTGAAATTGTGTCAAGTTTTTACTGCTTCTTTTCGAAACTTTTTTTTTTGCATACCACGGCAAAGTAGCCCAAAAGAAGCTACGCAAGAAGGATGAAGAAATAAAGAAAGAGAAAGTGAGAGCGAGTGAAAGGCTTCAACCAGAGCCCAGCTAACTGACCTGGGCCCAAAACCGCAAAGGACTTTCAGTGTGAAAAAAAGCTGTTCAATAAAAGGATTCTGCGGCGTTGGATTGTGCCTTAATAAGCTGCCCGGCAGACACGCCTACCACAGCCACACGCCCACTTTTCAGTGACATTGTTTGCAGCAAATGTATACTATATATACCATATACATATAGTACAATATAAAGCATATATAGCCATGTATATCTGACATTTTGTTTACCGCCATTTTCAATAGCATTTCAGCGGAAATTGCAATAAAGCGCAGGGTTGCCAAGTGATTGCATTGAATGTGGGAGGCTCTTTTGATTTCCAATTTCCTTCTCAGAACTCTACTGTGTCCTTTAATTATGCCTGCAATTCGATATAGTGCTCTATTCTCCCCATTACATGACACTTCGAAACACTTCGGGACACTTCATTAAGCCCACGAGAGAGACTGGGGAACTTTGGTAACTTTGGTATAATGACTGTGCTATAATTACACTGCTTAACCTTCGGCAAGTTGTAACATAAATATTGTTATTGATTAACGCACAGGTAAATGAGGTAGACGGAGATAGAGCAAAAGAGAGAGAGAGAGGGAGCGAGAGACATACTCATTGTTTATGAGCCAAGCTAATGAGCTGTCGCCTCTCCAGTTGAAAGCCAAAAACAATTAGAAGACTAAAGAGAAAGCAGAGCGACTTTTGGCTTGACAATAAAACCAAGAAGTGCTTAGAAGAAGGAGGGAAAGAAGAGGGAGAGGGGGAACCTGCCTCAAAATAATCTATTTGCCTGAAAACTAACATGAACGAACTTGCACGCCAAAATACTGAACTACGTCGTCTGTCATGTGAAGTTTTCAGCTGACAGGAAGAAGGAGGGAAGAATGAGGGGGAGAGAAGGGAAAAAATGAGAAAGAGAGACAGCTAAGATAGCGGGAGGAACAGGAGCCAAGTCAAAACAATAGCAACGACAGAAGTTGACCCAGGATAAACTTCAGCTAGTTCAGTTTGTTTAATTTAGTTTTGGGTTAGTCGCAAAACTTTTCAAGTGACGGGATGAAGGGATGAAGGAGGAAGGGAACCAGCGGGAACGTGCTAGCAATGCAAAACAATTAGCAAAAGGTCCAATCAAGTTGCTACAGCTCCAGCTCCTTCGTGACCCGCTTTAATGAGCGATAAATGAATTAATGCTCGATAAGGCAATTGTCGCTATTAATTATTTAACACGGGCTTTTAATAGTTTTTCGCACATCTTAGCTTACCTACCCCACACCCCCCTCTCGGCCAGCCTGAAGGGTAATTAGCTGCAACACGCACAGCCGACTTGCCACTGGAGGACGCAGCCAGAAGTGTCGCTGTCGCTGCTGAAACGTGTCTCAAAATGCTGTCAAGTTTTTATGGCAATACCAAAGGGAATGGGACAAGCGGAGGAGGTTGGAGTAGTTCAACCAGACGTGGTGGGAGTCTGGGCCATTTATTTTAATGTGCTGCAACAGTTAATGATTTTATTGGCACTTGACTTGGCATCGCCATGACTCCTCCCACTCATGAACAATGGATCCGCACTAAAAGCAAAACAAACACACAATGATTGTGTTCATCTTTAGAAATGGACATAAATGCGAATCCTTTAAGTTGTTCGCTCATCTTAAATGCCATTTCAATTTGGCACTTCCGTTTCCGGAAGTTTCACCCCCACCCGCTGCTGCTGTTGGTGCTGGTGTTACTCTTTGTCCGTAATGTCCTTGCCCATTGTAGAGCGTTTCTACCATCACAACACGCACACAAAAACACATCAAACACACCAGGCACACACACATGCACACACACACACACATTCATTCTAGCAGGCTGGCAGAAAGGCCGCACTCATGTTATTTACATAATTAAATTATATTGAAATTCCTCAATTTTTGGCCAATTAAACTTCACATTGCAATCAAAATAATTTGATTTCAAAAATATCCATGGCACTTTTCTGCTGCTTACGTTGCTTTATTCCGCGCGCGTCCAATGGGTTTGAAAGTTCCGCTGTAACTGAAACAGTTAACGGAATATACCAAACTTATTTATGTTCGGACTTACACAAAAGCTCCGGCAAAGGACTCGGAAAGGACATGAAAGCTTGCTGCAAATTTCAAAATCAATCACTGGCGCCAATAATGCTAACGTACAGAAACTGTGTGCTATAAATCTAACATGTTATCGATAACAAACGTAGCAACGCACTGTTAACTTAACATCGTTGTTAACATTTTGAACAGCTGTTGCTGTTAAAAAAAAAAAACTAAAGCAGAAGAAGACGCACGCACCTCTGAAAGCAAAATAAATAATTGTTTATATTGTTTGTTGTTCGTGAAAGGTAATCTAAGTTAATAACATGGCGCACTACAAGGGTGCCGCTAGCGAGGCTGGGCGAGCGGCACAGCTTATGAAGAAGCGCGAAATTCAACAACAGGAGATTGAGTTTCGCAAAAAAAAAATCGAGGAGGAGCTGAAGCTCGACAAGATTGAGAACAAGTTTGCCACGCACTACGATGCCGTGGAGCAGCAACTCAAGTCCTCGACCATTGGTCTGGTCACGTTGGATGAGATGAAGGCCAAGCAGGAGGACATAGTGAGAGAACGCGAAAAGAAGCTGGCACAAAAGAAGGACGAGAAGGATCGAGAGAAACAACGCGCCTTGGAAGCCATACAGGCAGAAAAGAACAAACAGAAGCGACAAATTCAGGCGCTATCATTCAATTTGGACGACGAGGAGGAGAATTCTGGAGGCGACGAAGACGATGCCGAGCACAATGACGATGCTGATAAGGAGAAGTTTGCAAAGCCGGCCAAATGGACGGAGATACGCGAACAGGAAACAGTTCCCCTTAAGAAGAAGAAAATCTGCAAAAATCCCGATGTGGATACATCGTTTCTACCGGACCGTGAGAGAGAAGAGCAGGAAAATCGTTTGCGCGAGCAACTGCGACAAGAATGGGTAATGCAACAGGCCGAGCTCAAGGATGAGGATATCTCGATCACTTTCAGTTACTGGGATGGTTCCGGCCATCGTCGCAATGTGCTGATGAAGAAGGGCAATTCCATTTATCAGTTCCTGCAGAAATGTCTGGAGCTGTTGCGCAAAGAATTCATCGAGCTGAAGACCGTCATGGCCGATCAGTTGATGTACGTCAAGGAGGATTTGATATTGCCCCATCATTATTCCTTCTACGATTTCATAGTGACCAAGGCCCGTGGCAAGTCTGGCCCACTCTTCCAGTTCGATGTCCACGATGATGTGCGCATGATCAGTGACGCCTCGGTCGAGAAGGAGGAATCCCACGCGGGCAAGGTGCTGCTTCGTTCCTGGTACGAGCGCAACAAACACATATTCCCCGCCAGCCGCTGGGAGCCATACGATCCCACCAAGTCGTACGACAAGTATACAATTAAGGATAAAGATAAGGACAAGAGCAAGAAGTAAAAGTTACAAGATTTTAAATAAATATATTATGCAAAATTTAAACTGGCTTTTGGTTTTTATTATAGAGTAGAAGGAAAATAAATTAAGAAAGAATGAGATAAATTATAAATTCAACGTCCAGCTTCGGGAGGGAAGAATATTCTTTTCGAGCCGCCAAAATTTGACGATTGCCCCATATAGACATTTACCACTGGGCAAACATTAGTTTCACTAAAGGAATTAAACATAGTTTTTGAAAATTCAACTATCACCTTGCTTTAATTTAAAATGTGAAATACAAAGCTAAAATTCATGATCTAATATAATTTTTAAAACAAAATAAATATTTAAACACGTAGATTCACATTCGCCACTCAGCACTGTCCACTTGCGACTTGCAACACAGAAACGCGGAATATTTATCACGCTGCCCAACACTGCATGTGCGGTTGCACATCTGTTCGACTGTAGCGTACAAGAATCTTTAAATAACAATGTTGGCGGATTCAAAACAATATTTTGAGTGCGAGTCTCGACGCGTTCGGACGTGAACCCGAACACTTTCACCAGTAACAACAAAAAGGGTAAATGGCTGCAAACCTAATAAATTGCAAAACAAAAACAATTATCATTAGAATGCGAGTGTGTTTATGAGCATGTGTGTGTGTGTCGCGAATTGTTTGCACAAAACAGAATACAATTTAACGGTTTCGTTTGTGGTGACGCGTGTGCCTTTCCAAACATTGTAACTTACGTGTACTTTTTAATACGAATATTAAATGCATAACAATAGAATGATATATGCATAGATACATTTAAAAGTTTAAACATTTGGCAAAAAAGTGAGTGGAATTCATTTTGTAAACTCGTTTCAAAACGGCCTCAATCGGTCTCTCACTCTCTCTCCCATTCGCATTCGCCTGGCTACCTGTTGCTTTCCTCTTGTTTACCTGCCGAAATCGAATCGATGAAGAAATTGGCCCAACCCTCTGCAAGACCATTCTTCGAGCGCATGCAACACTTTCGTTTTTTCGCTGAGATCAGCTAGTTCTCAATTGGCGGGGGGCTTAGCTCATATAATGCGCGATAAGATTATGTGGAAGAATAAAAAAACAACCTGTTGGAATGCGATTAATTAACGATTTAAAGTTTCATTTATTTTTGGAACAGCCTGCACCATATTCTCTACTCACACACGGAACTCCAGCTAAACTAAAGTGCAATGAAATATTTTGGCGGCATTGAAGGGTGAGTAAGGTCAATTAAACCGTTTCTATATCGATTGTCTGCCCTGAACTCGCATAGTTGCATATTAAGTGCGCAATTGATTAACAATAAAGCAGTTATGTTCATACGGGTTGTTTGTGCTTCACTAGAGCTACTTATCAACGGGATCAACGTGGCTCCCCGATAATAATAGCGACATTTTTTCAAGTATCTTTTGGAATATTTTTGAAGTATTTTCAGGATTTTGTGCATTAAAAAGGGAATTTATATTGGGTTTTATTTATTAAGTTTTATCTGAATCCTCGATTTTGAAGATTTTTATCTAGGTATAGATTAGATTAGATTAATAGATTAATATAATATAAAAACACAAAGGAAATCATCATTACCTTCATCCTAGAATCAGCCAGAACAGAGAGAGAAGATTTGAATTGTATTTCTTACCTGAGAAATAGAGAAACCTTTATAAACCAGCATTTTTTTTTCAATCTTATTCCGAGAAGATTCTTGGTTAGAGACAAGCCTCTCAAGATAGAAAAGATTTGTTTTGTTTTCCTAAAATTATAAAGGTCTTTGTTTCTATATCCTTATCTCCACAAGAGATAGATAGATCTGTATATTTGTCCTAATTGATTCCGAAAAAACCAAAAGGAAATCATCATTCATTCAAGAATCTAGAAGACCAGCCTGACCAAGAGATACATCTTATATTCCTATTGTTTTGCCAAAAATATCAACAAATATAGAATATAGTATATAATTGAATATAGTATATAATTCTTTTATACCTTATTCAATTCATTCATTTTATTCACGTCCTTAACTAAGCAACAAATACTTCAAGCTGATTTAATAAACTTGACCAGCTTCGTCTCTGGAATCTTCTTGTTCTTCGTTATGCTTCGCTGTCCGTTCATAAAGGGTACCAGCGCCTCCGGCACACTGATGGAGTCTCCATTTTGATACGACTCAATGAGAGCAATTAGCAGGCGAGGAATGGCCGTTGCAGTGCCATTGACTGTGTGGGTGTGCAACGCGAGATTATCGCTTGCCCGTTGATATTTGATGTCCAGTCGCTTGGCCTGGTAGTCCGTACAGTTACTGCAACTGGATATTTCACCCCACATCTGGCGACCCGGCATCCAGGCTTCTATGTCGTATTTCTGATATGCAGGAGCGCCCAGCTCACAGGGCGGCATGTCGAGTAGTCGAAAATTTATGCCCAATTCCTTAAACAGCGCGATCTCGATTTCCTTGAACTCCTCCAGTGTTGCCTCCGATTGTGCGGGCGTGGTTACTGCAAACATTTCCACCTTGGTGAACTGATGCACCCTATAGATACCCTTCTCCTCGTGCAGACCTGATGTCTCGGCACGATAGCAACGACTGACGGCAGCCACCTTCAGCGGCAGTTGCTCCTCCGCCAGCACTTTCTGGGCAAAGTAGCCAGCCAATGCCATCTCGGATGTGCCCGACAGACACTCACCAGTGTCCAGCTTATACACCTGTGTTACGTTCCCCATCTGTGCGCATGCCGCAGCTCTCGATTATCTCGCGGGGCAGAATGTCGGGCACGGAGATGAGCTTGAAGCCGTGCCGGGTCACCGATTGCAGTGCATACTGTATGATGGCCTGCTCCAGCATGGCCAGCTGGCCCGTCAAGTAGTAGCTCTTGTGTCCCGTATAGTTACCCAGGTGATCCATGCGGTACAAGTTGAGTGCCCGTGCCAGCTCTGAGAACTCCTTGACACCTTGTTGAGGCCATTCGCGATGCTTGTAGTTGGCCAACTCGTAGGGTTGATTATCATAGGCAAGCAGACGTGGATTTGTCGCATTCGGCAACTGTTGCAGTTGCTCCTCCAACTGTTGGCGTGTCCCCTCCTCCTCCCCCTCGCCCAGCTGCAGCGCCTTGAGTAATTTTCGTATTTGCGGCACATTGTTTTTGTGGTGCCGCAACTCACAATTCTGTTCGAGTGCGTCCAATTGTGCACTGGTTAATGCTGGTTGTGGTTGCTCCAACGTGGAGTCATGTGTCGCCGGTTGTCGCGTTGTTGTTGTTGTTGTTGCTGTTGTTGTCATCAGTCGCTCCGCTGGCCTTTGGCGGCGCAGCAGCAGATGAAGCTTGCGAGCATTCGCCAGCAGCCTCATATCAATTAAATTGACTTTTTTTATATCACTTTGAATTGTTTTAATTACTTTGAACGTCTGATCCGTCACCCAATCCACGCGACACGCACTTTCTGAAGACAATTACCAATTAAACAAATTTATTGTGCAATCTGACCGGCTGAGCTGAGCAGCGACGGTGATGTGGCAACGCCGTTCTTATTGTGCCAGTGTTGCCAGCGTGCTGCATTTGTTACTGCTGACGTCAGTGCCTCGATTCGATTTGAATTTTCGCTGCGTGTATCGCCTGAATAGCTGGGATTAATTTATCTTTATCACTACGATGCAAAAACGTTTTGTTATTAATTCTACTGGCGATAAGTATAGCCCGTGTTGTTGTTGTTGTTGTTGCAGTTGCCTGTTGCACAATGCACACGACGCGTATATTTATCTCAATTGGGGCGCGTCGCGTCGTTTGCACACACAAAAAACGGGCAATAACGGCAATTGAATGCGGGACTCGTTGTACATACATATTGTATACTTAAATATACATATGGTACGTATGTATGTTGATATGGGATACATATATATCTACAGATAGTTATTTGGATGCACTTTTGAAATTATATTTCAGGCCCGTAAGGACAGTCTCAGGGGCCCTTCTTTTTAAAAACTTTTCGAGGGCCTTCTAGTGTATTTTTCATTCTTTAATACATACATATATAGAATCTATTTGGTTCATAAAGCATTGGACAAAATTAAGAAACTTAATTAATTGATTAATTAGTACATTGACTGTTTTCCTATTTTATAGTGTCAAAATCATCTATACCTTTCGAAAAGCCCTTGTTATATTAACATGTATGTCTTTTCTCTAATGATAATTGATAATTTTGCCAATTATTATATTTTACATATGTATGTATTTAATATTTGATAATAGTAGTAAGGTGGGCCCTGGCATCCGGGGGCCTTGTGCGCCGCACACGTCTAGCTACGGTTCTGGTCTATTCATATCATTTAAAAATGTGAATCACCCATTTGAAACAGATAAAATGAGTTCCTCATTTTGATTTGAGACCTATTGACAGAACTTGCTATTTATTTATTTCTTTATTATTATTTACAAGTATTACTTCTTGTGGAAAAGCTGTTGCAAACACTGTTGGTTGTGGAATTGATTACAAAACCCAAAAAAAAAACCAACTGAATGTGTCATAATCTGGGTATGATACAGACATATGCGACTTATAGAATAGTAACTAACAATTTGTTTTACGAGTACTTTGTTGTAAATCTTAACAGTATTTCCTACACCCCTTAGAGTCTATACCAAATGAAAATGAGATACTTTAAAAACAGAAGAGCATTCTACATATGTATTTATATGCAGTTATATACTAATGTAACCGTATGTAGTTATATAGGTCAATCTTTGCTGTAGAGTCTTTTATAGCAACCAATATACCATAAATAGCCCAAGAATGTATATTTCAAACACGCGTGGCAGGTTCAAGCTTTGCACCTTTCCTTTCAATTTGGTTAATTGAATGAACGATGCCGAATATAGACAGTCCATTCTTCAATTTCAGTTTCAATTTGTTCAATTGTTATTAAATTCGACTTACACGAACTATTAATAGTATACACATGTATGCCTGGGGGTCATGGGTCTCTTAAGTGGGCAGCGGATGTGGACACACACAGCTTATAAAGAAATCTTTCTCATTTGTCATTCATTGCAGCGGTGCAACGCACTCGAGATTGGTGATCTGCGATGAGAGCGGCGAGTCAGTGGGTACCACCAGTGGCTTGGGGACAAACCACTGGGGGATCGGAATACCGGAATGTGCCAGACGCATTGTTGACATGGTGGAGAGATGCAAGGAAGAGGCAAACATACCAAAGGAGACAAAGCTGGCGAGCTTAGGACTCAGCTTAAGTGGCTGTGAGCAGGTAAAGTATCCATATGATATACAAATATATAATTTTACTGATGTATTCCCTTCCCTCCTTTACAGGAAGCTACGAATCGGGAATTGGAGCAGGAGCTACGCAACACTTATCCCGATTTGGCCAGCAGTTATGCCGTGTCAAGCGATACAATGGGCAGCATGTTTACCGCCTCTGCCATTGGCGGCATGGTATTAATATCTGGCACTGGCTCCAATTGCCTTTTGCGTAATCCAGATGGCTCCACAGCCAATTGCGGTGGCTGGGGAAATTTTCTCGGTGACGAGGGAAGCGGTAGGTTATGTTGTTCCAGCTGCTCCTTCTCAACTATAAGTGGCACCTAATCAGTATTGATTCAATGCAAAAACCTTGATTGGATTAGCTCAGTTATTGATTAGACTGCTCCGATAATGTAATCTCGGTTCTATTGACATTGCCATGAATCATTATTAGCATAGATTAACATACTGTTGTTGTTGTTGTTATTGCAGCCTGGTTCATATCCTATCGTGCTGTGAAGGTGGTGTTCGATGACATGGACAACTTCGTGAAGTCGCCATACCCCATCGAACAGACATGGGCGTTGATTAAGGAACACTTCAGCATAGAGACGCGCTACGATATGCTGACGCATTGCTATGGCAAGTTTGACAAGCCCTTCTTTGCTAATCTCTGCAAGAAGCTAGCGCAGAATGCAGAAAGTGGCGACAAGCTAGCATTGTCGCTATTCCAAGAGTCTGGCGTCCATTTGGCGAAGATGATTAAGTCGCTGCTGCCCAAGGTACACAAGGATCTGGTCAAATCGGGCGAGCTGAGTGTGGTTTGTGTGGGTTCGGTGTGGAGCAGCTGGAACCTGCTGCAGGAGGCTTTCGTTGAGGAAATGTCCAAGATGAATATCGACTACAATCTCAAGCTTA
This sequence comes from Zaprionus indianus, assembly GCA_018904595.1. Lineage (NCBI taxonomy): Eukaryota > Metazoa > Arthropoda > Insecta > Diptera > Drosophilidae > Zaprionus > Zaprionus indianus. Next base: position 10,487,230 of record JAEIHA010000320.1, read on the forward strand.
GTGCGCATCACCAAGAGCAGTGCCTATGGTGCTTGCTATCTAGGTGCGGATAGTGCCAAGTTCGCGTTGCCTCGCAACTACGCGGATAACTTCACCGTGCTGTTCACCTATACGGGCAACCGGTCCACAAATGGCGTGACAAAGGCATCCGGTGATTGTTAGCTGTAACTAGATTACTAGACTCGGACATTCCAGAGTTGACAGAGATTATTTGAATCTAAAAAACATAGACAAATATTTCCACGTTGCCAGAAAGAAACCCAAAGATTTGTAGGGGTTTGTTAGAAATACGTATGAAAATTTTATTCGATAAAGTTCATTGTATTAAGTTTGTGTCTGTATATGTATGTGTATTGTTCTCAATTCTGTTGCAATATAAAGATACAAATATGTATGTTTGTGTATATTTCTAGAACTCTCTTTATATGCGCGCTGATTTTAATTGGCAGTTTTTCACTTGCTTTTGTCACTATTATTAATACTTTCGTTTTGTTTTCGGTTCTCATTTATTGGATGTGTATATCGTATTTAAAGCCAACTTATTCATATTTTGCCCATCTGTCAATTCTTTGGCTAATTTGATTCTCGCATAATTAAGCAAAATAAGTGTTAAATGTTTTGCTATTATAGTTATTAACGCAGATGCAAAGACGCACATATAATAGTTGAAATAGTACATAGAGATAGAATGCAATCGATTGTAGCGTGGAATTAATTTAAATCTATGAATATATATATATATATATAATAATATATAATTGCTTGCATAATACAATTTACATAGTGTGTGTGTATGTAGGGGATATACGAATATACCACAAAAGAATTATAATAACAATTTTAATAAAATCGAATGTATTTCTCAGGCAATTTGTCCCAACTTGAATCTTGCCCGCAGATAGAGTGGATAGCTAGTAGTGTAGTGTGGTTAAATATTAACGCAAGTGTTTAGAGATTATACCTTAAATGCAACAATAAATTGTATCAATTGTTGTTTCAATTGTTCATGCTCTGGCGCAGCTTTTGTGGATCCTGGTAGTGCGATGACGATGAAATAACCGAGGGATGCTGTGGCGGCGGAAAGCAGCGCACATGCTCCACATTTGAGCCTTCACCATCGCCGCCCTTCAGATACTTGTTCAGTATTGAGAAGATTTGTGAGTTTAATACTTGGAAGCGTCGTATGCGGTCCACCATGCGTTTTAGTTGCTGCAAAATGATACGTACGGTTACATCAAGAGTTGAACTTCATCAGTTCAGAATCGAATCACTTACAATGCCTTTGACATCCTCATCCTTGCCGTCGACACGTTGCACCCGCAGAATGTGATAGCAAAAGTCGAGTGCCTCGAAGCGACGCTGTTGACCAAGCAGCACAATCATAACGCAGCCAGCCCAGTTGAGGCCCTCGCCGAACAACTCCTCGATGGTGTATTCTGTGCCGCGAACGGGTATGCAATAGACAAATTGCAGAGCCGACCAGAGTCGATGGAACTCGGAGCACTCGTCTACATGTATTATGCCATTGGCAGGTGGAGGACCACACCACACAGGATCATCCAGATAGCTCTTAACTCGATTCAGTATCACCTCAAAGATGCTCAGGCCACAGCAGAGGCGTTCGCGTGTCAACAGATCTCCCTCACGCGCTATCATTGCTTGCTGCAAAATATATACAATATATGATATCATATGACATAATTAGCACTATAAAATTGCTTCTCACCTTGGCTGTGCCGATCTTTTCCACATTGGAAACAATTTGCAGGTTGGCAAATTGAGCTTCGAGACGCTTTTGTTTGGCTTCCGGCTTCTCATTCTCTGCAACACAAGAAAGTTGTATTATCAAATTTCGACTTCAATTTCTTTTTTTGTAGATTACCTTTGCAGAATGGGCGAGGGAAAATGTTTTGGAACAGAGCGGCATGGAGAAGATCGCACACCTCCTCCTGCGACAGAGCCTGTTCAATGAGCAGACAAAAGATGATACAGTTGCCGAACTCTCTGAATGATTGGAAGAGTTCCGTTTTTGTGTCCGGATATTGCACAATGTCCGTTAAATGCGCCTGATAGTAGCTGAGCACACCGGGTGAGCCGTATTCACAGCGTGGCAACTTGCAAGATTTGGGCATGGCAATCATAAGCGTTTTGGTGAACTGCAGCAGAGAGCCCTGGATGAGGGGCTTAACGATGTCCTTCAGTATAATGTCCATGACCACAGCAATGCCCTGGTAACCCAATAGACGACACATGGCATGGAAGTGCGGTGCTCCCACAAATCCTGTATACTGTCCATACTGTGTGGAGTAAGCAGCGTTTAGTTGTTTCGAGCCCCAGAGATAATAGTGTGACATCTGCGGCGGTTTCTCCCGCTGAATGGGCTGCGACGAAGATAAATTGACCTTGGTGCGTATAAAGCTACGAGAGACGAGAAGGAACATCAAAGAGTTGGCAAACAATGACGATTACAAAGTCAAACTTTACCGATTTGTAGCCGCATTGTAGCAGTAATTAACAAGGAAGTCGTAGTTCAATTCCACAAATACGTGCAAGGTGATGCGACCATAAGGTGCCAGGACATTGTGATTAGCCTCTTTCACCATACCGTCAAAGTTGTCCAAAGCCAAATACTTGCTGAGCATTTTGTGACAAATGCGATTAGCCTCCAAAAGCCCTTCAAGTTCCTACAAGAGTTAATCGCAAAACCCAATGAGCTCTTGGTTGCGGTTAAGGTCAGATAAGTTTCACAAGTTGCTTACCACAATGCCGGTAATGTCATTGCCCTCAAAGCGGCTGATTGCCAATTCGATGCTCTTGTGCATGTTCGCATTGATGCGTTGTGTAATCAGTTTGTTCAGGTCAATGGAGCGTCCTAATAGAAAGTATAAACAATAGTTAATCATCAGCAAATCTAAATTAGACGGAGCACTCACCCAACAGCTGAACATGTCGTTGTTTTAACAGCGTCTCGTAGCGATTATTGCGTGGGTACGATTGGAAATTGAACCCAAGCACTTCGCACTCCAGCCGGAAACGTTTATCCAAGAATATGCTAATAAAATTAATAATGTTTATTAACTAAAAGTAAAACTTTCAAAATAAGGTGACTTACCTGCCAGCCAATTGTTTATAGTGTGCAAATATCTGCTCACTTAGCTTATAAACGAACTGATCAAAGCATAGGTTAACCTCGGCCTCGACTTCGTCGTAGAGAAATTGCTTGCGGAAGACAGTGAGTGCATAATGTGCCGAATCGTTGTATAAATCCAAGGGATATAAGACAAATCTGCAAGTTCCACAAGCGGTTAGAATACATTTAACTTAATGGATATGTTGGGGAAATGCTTACTCCATCATTGAGGGCTCCTTTGTTTGCAGTATGTGATCTGTTAGGATCCACGGCATTGACATTTCAATGGGAAATTGTATGCGCTTCTCCATTGTTATCAAATCCTTACATTCCTCGTTGTGCTGATGACGCACCATGCACTTGTTAACCTTGCGACCCATGGTCATTTCCAGGTAAAATTCACGATACCATAGTTGCGATAGGTCGCAACACTTCTGCAAGGTGTCACTTAGGTTAAGCAAATAGCTCCAATAGAACGACGTCTTGTGGAAAGTATCTATCTGCATGAGACAGTTGCCATCGATGTCTTTGCGAAGTGTTCGCTTGCCACCGCTTTTGTCAGCGATCAATGACTCCAACATGGTGCGCACCATATATAACTGGGTGGAGGAGGGCCCGACATTCAGCCGAGGTACATGTATACGAAAGCCGCCGTCGGGATCCTTTTTGCCCTTCGACACTGGATCGTCGGTGGGCTCATAACCCTTTTGCCAATCGGCAGATGTTTCACGCACCGACATAATGATGCTTCGAATCAGATCCTTCTTATTCTTGACGGCCTTGCGAAGTGGTTCACGTAGTGTTAGTTGCACAAAGTCCTGCAGCTCGGAGTAAATGTTACGTCTAATTGCCTCGCATAGCACAGTCTCGATGCGCGCCATAAGGACCTGCAATCCCTTGATCATAGCGATTACCTCAATCAATGCAAACTTCTCCTCTGACGTATAATTGTAACGAGTGGCTCGTTCGTATTCCTCGGCCTCGACGGGACAGTCCTTGTTCTGATGGTGATCAGTGGGATGCAGCAGCTTCCATGAATATAATTCAGTGACCACACTGGTCCATTCCGAGAGCAGCTGTAGACCGCGTAGTGCCAGATCTGCAGTAATGCGATTCTCAGCATCCGAGGGATTCTCTTTGACCGTGGTGGTCACCTCATTGGTGTAGCGTGCCAGTTCGGATATGTACTTCACATGATCTTCGCGGATTTGGGGCAAATGCACCATAAGATCGGCCTGGGGGCTGATGGCGTTCGAGCTGGATAGAGGCCATTTGCTGGAATCAAAGTGTTTGCTTCGCTTGATGTAATTGAACGGAGCAATTTGCATGTCGCCAAAGAGGGGCACCACCTCTAGGTTCTTGAAGATACGATCAATGCGATCCAATCGGATCTTTTTCTTCTGATCCAATTTGTTGATGTTGCAAGCGTCACTGTCCATGAGAAACAGACCAAAGCCCATTACTTTTACAAGCATATGCTTCTCCTCGGGCGTCAAGTACATCTTTGTCTCGAACATATGCACACAAATGTTCACAACATCTGATAGCAGATCCTCATAGCCAACAATCTTCTCCAGCGTATCCTTGACAGTGTCACGGATTTTGTTCTGAGTGGCCAAGAACATTGACAGATTCTGAGACTCCTGCAGTGTATGGGAATCAGACATCACCTTAAGGAACTGTGCCGCTCGTCGGTATGTTGAATAGTCGTTTTTTACACTCGACTTCATGTTCTTTAGTTCATCGAGGACAGCAAACATGTTAATAAACTTTCCAAGCGTCAAAAGATATGCCTCCGATACGAAATCCTTGCGTTTCTCAGCATGACACAGACGCTTCACCTCACCGGAGAAGGCTTCAATTGCTTTCCGCTGGAAGTACATGAAGTTAAGCAACTTTTTCACTTCCGGTGCCAGCACATCCACAGTTTTCTCATAAATCTCCACACGATTTGGTTGCTCGTTGGACTTTGGTTGGGGGATGGCGCGGGAGCAGCAGCGCCAGGTGTATAGCATAACGGCATGCTTCTGACCCTCATCCAGCAGAACGTTCTGCATGAGTGAAGACGGCGACGGGCGACGGAGTGGCAGGAAGTGAAATTAATTAGTGATAGTTAAAAGATGTTTATCATTTAGATAAGCTTACCAAGTTGGCATGCGTGGTTGCCTCTTCGATATACTTGGCAATGCCCGTAACAAACCCATTGCGGTCCTCGAAGTTTGTATCAAAGTTTGCTTTGTAGATAATTGAACAGGGCTGGGCCTCAATACACGGTTGCTCATCGGGCAGCGGAATCTCATCGAGCACTTCCACATTGGACAGAGCATCGGCTAGCGTTATCTTTTCGGTCATGTTGCTTTATTTGTCATCACTCTCACAACGACGTCGGAAGTGCAGATAAAATTGCACTATAAGGCGGGGCTAGCAGCTCCGAATCTCAGACGCAAGTTTTTCTTGTCACAAATACACAAACACAGTTTTTTATTTTGCCAATCAGATGATGACGCAGACAAGCAGTGTTGCATTCAGTTTGTCTGCTGTTCTGGGCGAATGGCATTGAGCCACATTTAAATCGATTTCTGTTGCCTGATATACGATTGTAGATTCAAATGTTAAACAGTTGTAAATTCTTATAGTGCATTTATAAGAATAAGAAAATAACTGCGTTTATTTCAATAAAAATAAAATTTAGAAGAGGTTTTAATCAAAATGGGGACTGCGTAGGCAGATGCAGTGAGCACTAATTGGATTATTAAAATAAAACACATATAAATTCATATATGCACATACATGTTTAAGGATCATTCCCTCCCCCTTACATTATGGAACAATTCAACAAAGAGTACTTAAAGACACAATCTTTATTGCGTAATAATCCTTATTTGGTCTTGATTTATATATAATATATACAGCTTTGGTTCGTAAATTAGTTATCGATTAAATCAAATGGGAGACACACTTTCAACGTACGAGTAACTCTTATCTTAACAAAAAAAAAAACATTTCATTCATATGAAAAACATATAAGTGGCTTTAACAATATGTTGGAAGGTATAAATTTCTTAGACTACATCAAAAAAATAAATTTTAATTTCATTTCATGCCAAAAAGTTCCTTGTAATCATTCAATGTAAGAGCATTCCCGTTTGCACCAGCAGCTGGAGCTGCACCATTATGATCTAACACAACATTGGCGATTTCTATCTTATAGTCCTGCAGAGCCTTAATTCGCTGCTCGATGGTGTCTTTACACATAAATCGATAGATGAACGTTGGCTTCAACTGGCCATATCGATAGATGCGATCCTGAGCCTGGCGTGCCAGTTGTGGATTCCAATGTAAATCGACAAGGAGAAGATGATTGGCCACATTGAGATTGAGGCCAACACCTCCGGCCTTTAGCGATAGCAACAAAATGCGTTTGTTGTTTTTAATATCATTAAAATCACTCAGTGATTCACTGCGAGCTTTGGCATCCATTGTGCCATTGAAGTCAAGCGATTCGTGACCCAACAATTCCAATTGATCTTTGATTACACGCAAGTAACTAGTCCATTCAGAGACTACTATTATTTTGTCGCTTGTCTCAATCAGAATTTTTTCCAGTGTGGCAAATATCAATTGCAGTTTTGCCGATGGACGGGCAAATTCAAATATCGGATTACTGGGCTGTAGTAGCTTGATTGCCGCTTGCACATCAACGGATGTTTTAGGAGGCTCTTGCAGTTTAAAAGGTTTCCCTGACATATCAGGGATGTTTATGTCCAGCAGCTCACCAGCTTCCTGTTTGACTTTCTCTTCTTCGTCCTCTTCTTCTTCCTTGTACGACTCGCCGCAAAGCATCTATTGAAAGAAGAAATACAAATAGTTTATTATATATATGTTTCTAGAACAAGTCTACGGCTACTACCTTGACCATTAGTCCGGGATGACAACAGAACTGTCTTAGACGAAGTAAAAGAACCAATATCACGATACCCTTGACACGCTCCTTTGGATTGTACCTCAAGGATCGCAAAAAGTTCTCATAGATTTCCTGATATTTCTCTTCGATAGATCCTGCCATAAAGCTGGGCGTCACTTCGTTGGAATAATAGTCAAGATCGCTGTTATTTTGTTCTCTCTGGCGTAGATATTGTGCAAATATTCTCAGAGAAATAGCGGAAAGTATTTTATAGACATCCATTTCGGAGTCCGAAAGCTGAACATCGATGAACTTGATCTCCAGTGGTGGCAAACGGGGAATTTCACCAGATTCCTGTAACTGCAACTTGGTACGACGCATCATCAGTGGCTTGATTAGGAAATTCATACGACGATGTCCGGCTAAGCCTTCGTTCAGGTACTTCCTCCACTTTTGTAGATCCCTGAAGTTCGGAACCTTTAGAAACTTTAGTAGAGCAAAACAATCCAGAGCACAATTCTGTATGGGCGTGCCAGTCAAGGCCCAACAGCATTCGCTTTTGAGCTCTGATATGGATATCCAGGCTGTGGTCTTCGTATTCCGTACATAGTGTGCCTCGTCGAGAATCACGCGTTCCCAATGTGAAGAAAACAGCCAAGAACTATTGCCATAGTTCGTATATTCCGAGGAAACAATGCCGTAAGATGTGATAATTATATTCATTCTACGGAACTTCGAATGACCAATCGACCGGCGATTAGGTCCGTGAAAGATATACACTTTCAGTGCATTGGGAGCAACCTTGGAGCTAACTTCCGCGGCCCACTGTGCCAAAACGCTCGTAGGGCAAATGACCAAGGTGCCGGCACTCTTACTCTGCTGCGGCAGTAAAAAGTCATCCGTATCATCATCCATGTCCTCATCATAAGGCAACAGTGCAGGAGCTTCTCGTTTACATAGTCGCTTGGATAGCAGAAAGTCCTCTATGTCATCATCCAAGTCGTCTGAAGTGGCTTCCCTTTTTAATGGCGACAATTTGATTTCCACCTTTGGTTCACCCTTCACAAATAATCCTAAGGGTTCCTTAGACGACCCTGGCATAGACAGTTCAAACTGTTTTTTCTGATAGTCATAGTCACTTTCTTTTTTCACCACGGGATTCAAGGCTTTCTTTCGCTCTATGCTGGCCAAGACTAGGGCAATCATGCTCAAGGTTTTACCCAAGCCCATGTCGTCAGCCAATATGCCTCCTCGAATCTTTTGAGTCTCGCGCCACAGCATCCATGTGAGACCCTTCTTCTGATGCTTCAATAATTCCACTAGCAGCGCTTTTGGTTGGTCCTCATTCTCGTTTTCGCTCGGTGGTGGACCCACCGATTCGTAAAGAGTCTGTAAACGAAATTATTATGTTAATTAACTTATATATGTTTCTAGAATTGTCAATTTACCCTCAGTCCGGCTATAATATTAGATTTGTGCTGATAGAATTCGGCAGCAGTGCCCTGAGCCTCGTGGCGATGTCTATTTACGCCGGCGTAAACACGATCCCAGCTGATTGAGGGCTCATTGTCTTTGGGTTCTCCTTCTATTCTGAGATCATCAATGTATCGCGACATAAGCTCTAGACGCTTGTTTAGCGCGTTAACTCGACTCCTAGCCTCATCCAAAGCATCCTTATCACCTTCATCAATATCTTGCTGGCTTTCAAGTATTTTCAGTTGCTCCTCAGCACGAAGAACATTTTGAACAAGTGTATCGAAATTAGATCTCTCCCTTGCATAGATTTCTGCACTGACGTACGTTGCATTGTTATCATCATCGGAAGCGTATTCAGATTTTACCAATTCTATTTTCGGTTTTTGCTCCACTAATGCTAAATAATCGCTAGAACCGGGCCTATCATCGGTACTTTCCCTAGATTCAAGCTTTATCTCAGGCTTCAGATCATGACGCACTTGTGAATTTCCCACGAATCGACTATTCGACGAATCTGTTGCAGATGATATAGTCATCCAGCCACTATGCAAATCTCTTGCTTCGATCTTACAAATTACTATGGGCTCTATCGGTTCCATTTTAACGGGAATAATCTGCGTTATTTGACAATCATCGTCAACTGATTCTTCCTTTACACAAATGGAATTGTTGACAATTTGAACATCTTCGTCATCGTCTGCTGGAATAGGTGAATTATTTTTATCGGTTTTATGATTAATATCAATATGTATTATCACCTGAAGATATATATAGAATATCTGTAGCGATATCAGATCCATCATCGTCGCTGATCGTCACCGTATTTGATGACGATTCTATAATTTTATTCTTTATTATTTTTCTGCTCTCAAAACTATAACTACGTTGGAGTTAATCGACACTTTTGCAGGGAGATTCCGAGTAAAAGAAAGCATTTGTTCTCATAGTTAATTATAAATTTACCTTCAAATTCTGCCATTTGGTGGGCTTAAAACTTGCAAATGAATTTCACAACACTCAACTTCACTGAGGATCAGCCAGTTTTGAAATCATTATACCCGGAAGAATTTCATCTTACAAACACGACAACTGTCAGTGTGCCCAAATGTGGATAAAAACTTATCCCTACGAACCCATAAATAAGAGTTCATTTATCTTTGGATTCATTTTTAAGTTATAACAATATTATAAATACATAATTCAATACAGACATAATATGCTGTTTCAAAATTAATTACTTTAAGCTTTTCATCTTTTTATTATAAAATCTAATAAAAAATACTAAACCTGCCAGCCGCTTGCGTATTCAAAAATTATCGATAAATTTTAAAGCGGGATAAGTAGGGTGGCAACGCCAACATAGTAGCATGGGCTTTGAAATATTTTACAGTTAGTTTACAATTTTATATGATATTTGTTCTATATTTTGGTTGAGAAGTCTAAATATAAATATGTCTAGTGATGAGGACTATTCTGATGACGATATTGCTGCAATCAGCCGTGTATCAGGTAGGCTCTTCTAATAATATGCTCGAAACGTAAATTTAAACTGAAGACGATTTCACACAAAAGGACGCCTAGGTCGCAGCAGCACGGCAAGCCGTCCTAGCGTCTCTAGCCGACCGGATAAGAGTAGCCGTCGCGCTGCTATAGTGTTTTCCGACAGTGACGAAGATGACGAACTCGACCAGGGTGGCTTGTCGCCGCAAACAATGATGAGTATAACAGGAGTACGTCCAAATGACATGAGCGATGAATTCAAGTGAAATTGATTATAGCAGCGCGGACGAGGTGGCACCCGCGAATCCAGTCCATTCGGACAATAGTCAAGATAGTGCGGAAGATACGTTTGATGAGGATGTCGACCGCGAGGAATTAGCGGCACAACGATACCTTCAGGCCGCCAATGGTGATGCTGATGAGCCGCGTTATTCCACCAACTTTGCATCAAACATAGAGGATACGTTGCACTCGACACTGTTTCCCAGGCCCCGCGCATCGCCCAGGAATGACTCATCTGGAAGCGATGTACTAGTCTTGAGCAACCACGAGACGCCCATACTTATCTCCAGTAGTAGCACTGAAAACGACGACGATAGCTTCAATAGAAACAACAACAAAGAGAATCGAACAAGACGCAAATCTCCAAGTTATTATTCGCCACGCCACAGTGCCGATGCACCCGTTCCCAAGGTGAAGCCCACCAAGCCCCTAGTGCAGCCTACAATTCTGGGAGCAATCAAGAAAGTTGCTGACAGACCTCCGCCACAACGCCGTAGTGTTAAGATGGAAAGTGTCTCACAAGAATTCTACGATAAAGAAGCAGTCAAGTTGGCCGAATTGCGTACGCAGATGAACGAGGCACTTAAACTGTACGATAACATGTCTCACAAACTGCCCGACAAGGGGATTCAGATAAGGAAGCGTATTGAGCGTCTGCAACAGGATATGGATATCAAAGAGAAATACTTGAAAGGCCTCAAGGTACAAAATGGTGTGCCGAGAATTAAGGTCACGGGGCCACGCACGTCTAATTCACGCAAGGCTGCTGCAGATGCAAATGATGTTCCCGATTGGGAGAAGCTCTCGGCGGGAGTGGATCGCATACAGCCCACACATAGAGGCGCTCAAGGTCTGGCCGCATTCAATGCCAAGAAGGCTCTAACTATCGATGCACTCAAGGTGCGTAACCCTTCTTTTTTTGTGTCCCCCCTTGACTTATTCCTATGATGAGTTTCTTTAGAACGGATATCTGAGTTGCGGGCTCTACATTGATGGCATCTGGGCACGAGTTACTGTGCGGAAGCCGTTCAATGGGCACGCCTTGATTAGAATTCGCACCACGCCATACTGAATTGTGCCCGTCTAATCTGTTCATGTGCCTCTAAAGAACTGTTCACTAATCGTTTGCTGCTTTTCAGAACTTGCATAGCTCGCTGAAAGGTTGCCCAGGACCAAAGGTGCTGGTCGATGATCCGCCTGGCTTGACGGTCAAGTTAATGGATCATCAGAAACATGCGCTTGCCTGGATGACCTGGCGTGAGAAACAGCATCCACGTGGCGGCATTCTGGCCGATGACATGGGCCTCGGCAAGACTCTGACAATGATCGCTCTTGTGCTCTTGGGAAAATCGCAGAGGAAGAGCGATAGCGATGGCAAGAATGGTAAGGGATCACGAAAGAGAAGATATTCTATGTATTTAATATATGAATTATATGATTTAATAGATTTCAACGGAGGCACTTTGGTCGTTTGCCCTGCCAGCTTGTTGCGCCAGTGGGAGGGTGAGGTGAATTCCAAACTGTCCAAGCAGCGGCTCTCCGTGTGTGTTCACCATGGCTCAAATCGAGAAACTAGGGCAAAGAATCTATGTGCATTCGATATTGTTGTGACCACGTACAATCTGGCGCAGAGAGATGATAAGAGCGGTCCCCTTAATGGTGTCAAGTGGGAGCGCATTATACTGGATGAGGCGCATGTGGTGCGCAATCATAAGGCGCAATGCTCGGTGGCTGTCACTGAATTGCGCGCCAAGTATCGTTGGGCTTTGACCGGAACTCCCATTCATAATAAGGAACTCGATGTCTATGCGTTGCTGAAGTTCCTTCGCTGTTCTCCCTTCGATGATCTAAACACATGGAACACATGGATTGAACAGAAGGGTGGTGGCGGACAGGAGCGTCTAAATCTGTTGATGAAAACCCTAATGCTTCGTCGCACCAAGGCGCAACTTCAGTTGGATGGTAAACTCAACAGTTTGCCCAAAAAAGAGATTCGCTTGATTGAAATGAATTTGGATACAGATGAAATGAATGTCTATCAGCGGGTCATGACCTATTCGCAGACTCTATTTGCTCAATTCCTTTTCCAGCGAGCTGAAAAGGATTCTGATGCAAACTTCATAGGGGAGGCGAAAAAACCCACGTACAGACAAATTAAAGATCCAAATGGTGCCTATTTTAAGATTCACCAGAAGTTTGCCCAGATGGCTGCACAACCTAAGAATGTTAAGTCGCATGAGATCTTGGTGCTGCTCCTGCGTCTACGGCAGATCTGTTGCCATCCCGGGCTCATCGATTCCGTAAGTAAACCGTATATACTGTACTACTATACTGTTTATCTCTAATCACCTTTATTTTTTGGCAGATGCTTGACGGGGAGGACTCTGGTGAAGGGATCCATAAGAGGGATAGTATGCCAGAAATTGATCTGCTGGCTCAGCTCAATAAGTTGAATATTAACGATAGCGGTTCGTCGCGTCGCTCTAGCAGTGGCGGCCGTAGAAGCGGTGGTGGGGGCGATGAAGCCCGCCTGGCCAAGGCAGCGCAGAATGTGTTGAAACGCAGTAATCCGGTCTTTAGTCTTAAACGTCCCTCATCCAAGATGGTCAAAGTTCTCGAGATACTCAAGAAGAATGTGCTAAAGAGTAAAGAAAAGGATAAAGCGATCATTGTGTCGCAATGGACATCGGTGTTGGATATTTTGCGTGACATGTTGCATAAAGAGAAGCTGGAGACATTGTCACTGAATGGTGGCATACCAGTCAAGGATCGCCAGAATATTGTCAATCAGTTCAATGATCCCAACAATTCCAAACGCATCTTGTTGCTCTCTCTGACTGCAGGCGGCGTTGGCCTTAACTTGATTGGAGCCAATCATTTACTTCTATTGGATCTACATTGGAATCCCCAGCTAGAGGCACAGGCCCAGGATCGTATCTATCGTGTGGGCCAGAAAAAGAATGTGATTATCTATAAGTTTGTCTGCATTGATACTGTTGAACAGCGGATCAAGGCGCTGCAAGATCGCAAGCTGGAACTTGCCGATGGTGTGCTAACAGGAGGAAAACTCAGTTCGAAACTCAGCATCGATGACCTTAAAGGGCTTTTTGGCATGTAGGCCAAAGGTCACATATACAAATAGTTTTTATGTTTCATTCAAACTGCTGTGAATTGATATCGAATATTTAAGTGTAACTTTAAGTGTCCTTTCATTGTCATTCCTTTTATTTTGTCTTTTGAATTGATATTCCATTTAGTTTTTGTTTTTAATGTATCATGTTCTTCATTTACCCATTGATTAAAGTCTGTCATGAATAAATATATCTTTATTTTAAATTGTGAATTAAAGATTATTTGTCTAATTTTTATTTTATAGAACATAAATCGCTATATTTAAATTTATAACTGCTGTCAGCGTGCCGCGTTGCCAACCTACTGGTTGTCACTCAGCAGCAACTGTTAACTGTCTGTGAATAAATTGTGGCTTACATTAAAACATATATTTTGAACAGACAAAGATTGTGTTTGTAATGATTAGGTAGTGCATAAATACAAATAAAACTAAGATCTATTTTTTGCAAACTCATCCAGCTTGTTTTCGTTCTCTTTTAGGAACTGTTTTTTAAAATTCTTTATGTTCTTCCCAATGCTGCTCTTGACAACAGTGCCAAAGATTTGCAGAAATTGTTCGACCTGAAAATGATTTAGTTTTTTGTTAATATAACTGGATATATTCTTAAATCATAACTTACAGTCATGTCACTTTCAACGCGGCCTAATTTCACAAATTCACACTGTGGAGCGTGCTTCAGGTGCTCCTTCCAGGGATCGTCCTCCGACTCCCAGCCATCGAGAGTCTTGCCGCATACAAAACAAGTGGCCGTATCGTTTTCTCGTTCTGTTCCTGTCCAGTAGAATCCTGCTTCTGCCATCTATATAATAAACACAATATTTATATTCAAAAGCAAATTATTTACAGTCCGACAAGATCGCGCGACCCGCTTGCCTTTGTGATGCTACAGGCTGACTTCTCGGTGAAGGGCCAGGACTTGAAACTCTCTATGCGATGCTTCTCCAGCAAATGATATTTGCGAAACGATTCCAATTTGGCATCAAAAGTTGGTGGAGAATCCATTGCCATTATATTTTGTTTATTTCTAATAAAAACGTAATTTTACTTATACACAACAGAACACAAATCAGGCTTGAGTGTAGCGCCGCGTCGTGTGTCAAATGTGGCAACCCTGAGTATTCTGTTGTTATCGAGTTCCATTTAAATATACTAGATGCAATTCACAGTGAAACGTGTAATGTTAGTAAAGATCCATGCAACTAAAAATTATTTTAAAATGTTGTCAAACATTTTATAACTATCTAAAAATTAATAAAACTAAAAATAGATAATTAAAATTTACCAGTTAATTTTTAGCTGGATTTATAGATGCTATAAAACTATCGATAGATATTAAAAAAAATCATTTCATGACAGTGTGCCCATATGCTATGTGGTTTGAAATGAGACCGTTTAAACTATTTATTAGAGAAACATACACTTTTGAAAGAGTATTTACAAGCCAAGGTATCAAACTGTTATCTTAAAACAACATGTTAACTTAAACAAAACTTAAACACACCATATGTAATACTATGGGACTTAAAAGTTTAAAATCAATATTAAATACGTCACTTCAATTGTGGTTTGGCCTGCCGCTTAAGTTATTTGCCGGCTTCATTGTCCCCCAACTGGCGTCCATTCCAAAGTTCCTCTGCATTGTCCCCCTGTCCTTCGTCACATATCCGACATTTTGCGGTTGTCGGAAGTTGATTTCTATTTTATTGGATTTAAGCGATCATCGTTCAATTTATAGACATCAAATGGTATTTTTTACTGCCCAAGCCATTTGGCATTTTATGCATTTGATTTGGATAAACAAAGAACAACACACAAGCAAATAAATTGGATTTTATGTGGACATGCAAATTTGCAAAAAATTTTATGCGACAGCTGCTGGCGCACAGTCTTTCTCTTTGTCTCCCTCTCTGTTTCTCAGATATGGAACTGTTAAAATTTGGACTGTGTCTGGCTTGACCTGGTCTTGCTTTAATCATGTGAATAACTGCAAACTGCACCCACAGCGGGTAGCGGGTTAATGAAGCTGATTCTGTTAGCAGTTCCCCCTCTGGACAAATCACAAAATCCACAGTTCACAATGGGAGGCGTCTAGACGTGAGAGCATTGCCCACTTCAATGTGACCGCCGGTCCGGACGGAGGTGGACGGATGAGGTACAATCGGGTACAATCCCTTTGTATCCTCGATGTCAGCTGCATCAATATTGTTACAGTTCATTTTGTTTGCCCTGCACAAATAAAGCATTTTATGCAGATGCCCCGCAGCATCTCATCCGGACCGTTTGCCCCTAAAGTGGGCGCGCCTCAGGCTTCCACACAGACTCACACACGCACACGCCACATATGCATATGCATCGGTGTGTTTGTGGCCAATGCCCATTCAATTGGCATTGGCCAAACGGTTGGCGGCCAAACAAGTCCGACTCCAACTCCACCTTCGCCTCCCACTTCGACTCCAACTTCAGCTTCAGCTTCAACTTTGCATACGATGCGCTACCACGTTCGGTTTGATTCGGAATTTTCGGATTCCTCTGCTGAACTTTAAGTGCTTCGGTTGCATTGATAATTTATGGCGCCGGCAGGAAGGGATGAATCTGCTCAGGCGACAGAGATAAGGTCAGCATCCTTTGGCCCTTCACACACACACAAACACGCACACACAGACAAACTCGAGATTGCTCGATAAGTTCTGAGTTTATTTCTTTTATTTTTGCTATTTTTAGCTTAGATTCTTGTGGTCTTAGTTTGATTTGAAAAAAGTTTCGAATTAGTTTAAATTTAATTAGTAAACAGTTGAAATGAGATAAGTTTGTGCAGAGTAGAAAGGACAAGTAAGAAAAGGAGCAACAGAAAATAGAATATATTCTTACTGGGTAGGATAGTTTAGATAAAAGTCCGCAACGGGACTTCAATAAAAGAAATAACCTTTGCCAATTAGTTTTATAGTATTGCTTATCTAGTGACATCTATATTACATACATTTTATTATCTTATTAACTTTTAAACTTATAGAAAGAGTTAATAGTCGACTTTTGTAAGGTTACTTTCCTTATAGACTCAAGACTTTCCCTCATTTTGACAGCAAATATAAAAGCTCATTAATTTGTTTTACTCAAAATGAAGTTTGAGAAATATGAGCAGGGGAAAAACTTTGCACAGACCGAATAAAACTAAAGAAATCTCAGAATGAAGCGCAATAAATTCTTTTGTTTTAACCACCTCCATCTTGGCATCTTGGGATCGTATAGCCTGGTCAAAAACTACAGCTGCAGTGAGTGAATTGTGGGGAAAACTGAGTGCGGAACACTGAGGTTAAGTTCAAATCGGGAGGGGGAAGGGCAGTTGGAGATTTGTGCGCGCGAAGCCGTGTGAAAGTTGTTTCTGCTGCCGACGTCGAGTCATAAATAAATAAAATTCTACTTATACAAATGCGTATAGGTATATGTGTGTGTGTGTGTGTGTGTGTAGGTGTCAGGGCATGCCTGTGTGTGGCACACAATTTTTCGAAAAAAATTCTTCTTATTTTTTCGCTTTCATAAAACTTTGAAATGAATTACTTAAGTCGGGGCTTGGCTTCGCTTTGGCCATTTTCCTGTTTTGCTAATACTCTGAAATTAAAGGAAATATTATAATAATATCATATTTCAATAAGAACATGAAATTGCCTAAAATTGTTGAAATACCTTGAAGAAGACAAAAAAGAGATAAGGGATTTATTGATTTATTTATTTAAAGTCTACTAAATGCAGTCGACTGAATTAGAAATAAGATTTTAATACAAAAAATAAAGTTATAAAAATCAATTTATAGTAACTAAGCATAATGTTGAAAATAAAGTGTTCAAATTAATTCATTTTATTTAATTTCAGCCAATTTCAATTAATTTAATTTAAATTTATATTTAAGTCCGTGTTAGCGTAGCCAAACTTCGTTGTAATTGAGGCTTTTGCTCTTTCTGCCATTATTATTATTCTGGTTCCGTTATGTTTTTTTTTTTTTTAGTTGTTAGCCCGGAAAACTTGGCAAGATTTACGTTTGCAATTTGCAGCGGCAAACTGGGGAAAAGGCCAAAAAGGGCAGCCGCACATCAAGTGCAACACGTTGCGCGTTGCTTCGATGAGACACGGAGAGGGAGGATGGAGAATGAGAGAGAACAAAGAATGGCAGTAGTAATTGTCAAGCTATTAATTTATGTAACTAATGCAGCCAGTTTCTGATTAAAGGGCACAAATGCGAAGGACGTTCATAAAGCATAACGATGATAAGGTTGCAACGCAGAGTGAGCAAAAGGGTGAGTGCTCTAATGATGCAAACTTTAAAGGGAATTCATAATGAAGATTTATTCAACTCGACTGTTATGTTACGCTATTCGTTCTATTCATTCACAAATATTAATTCCTAACTCCTATGTTTGTTAAATTTGTAAAAATTATTTGAATGGTAAAATTGACGTAAACAAAGAATGTATAGATAGCGATGGGAAGAGGACGAGTTAGCGATAGTTACAAGGATATCGATTACAGACAATTATGCATGCTAATTAAGTATTTAAATAAATGTGATTGGCAAATTGAAAGTGCTGCCAGATCTCCATAAGACAAATCATGTCAACAAATTCGTAACCATAACTCTCTGAGATGTATGTACATAGGTATTTCTTACGAACATAATAATAATGTCTTGTTATCTTGTTTTATGTATATATCCTTTAAATCTAAGCGTAGCGCACATTTGATACATTACTCTTGCTATATAGTAAAGATATTTCCAATTTTAATTGGATTTTGCCTGCCTTTGCATATAATAATTAATAAACAAATAAATCGAATATGAAAACGAAACATTTTTAAATTTTGATTAAAGTTTCCCATTTGATTTTCGTATAAAATTTCTTTTCATTTGTTTCTGTTGTTGTTGCATTTCATCTGTTTATGTTTTGTGTCAGAGATAGTAACTTAACCAAGAGCTCTGTGTGCATTCCCAACCAACTGAAACTAATTGGAATATTTTTGCCTTGACATGCAGCCGGAGCAGGCAGCCTGGAGGATGTGCGTGTGTCAGTTCATCCTTCTCAGTCTTCTGTCCCCAAGACTTATCTGCATATAGTATTTCTGTATATATATATACACATAATTATACACGCGGCAAGACTTTACGGCAGCTTCCCTCAATCCTCCGAGCAGCCCCAGCTACGTGGACAAGGCAGTTCAATGCACCAGGGGCAGGACGTGAGTAGGAAATTATTAAGTCACAATGGGGCAACATCATCAGAGACATTTGTGCAGATATATAAAAATTTATTTGAGCTGCAGATGGAGTGGGGTTGGGCGGGGACACCTGACTTGACTCGAGCGCTGCTCGACAGGAAATTCATCAATGTCTCCAACGTCTGTTGGCCACATCCGAGGCAGCATTTTTCAACAGAGCCTGAAATTGCCTACGAGGAGCGAATGGTGGTGGTGGTGCCTGGCGCGGAAGAGATGCAAAAGCGAGCGAGATATGCCAGCAAATGAGGAATAGGGAACACGAAGAAAACGACTAAACTGACGCGCACTTGAGGACAGAGAGAGAGAGTGACGGGAGGGGGGTAAGAAGGAGAAGGGTGCATAGGGGGCATAGAACTCGCTGCTTATTTACAGCGTGCAAACCACGCAAACGGAAGAACACCATCTGCGGGTTCCTCTTCTCCTTCTTCTTCTTTTTATTTGCACCACGTTCTGCTCTTTACTTTTCTACACCATAGACAAGAGGAAATTATGAATTTTGTTGCTGCTTTTCGTCCTTTGCCTACTTCTCTGCACCTTCCACTTGATGCTCTCCCTCCCTTTGCGTGTAGAGTGTAAAGCACATCAGATTTTAACACGATAGCGCCATCTGATGGCCAAGTGGGGAAGCAGGGGAGCAAGGGAGTTGCGAATATTAGTTGCAGGTAGCTAGGGGCAAAAAGATGTAATGCTATTAAAAACGCTTGGCATATAATGAGGGACAGGTTGTCACACACAAGGCCAAAAGGGGTGTGCTTGTCTTGGAAATATCCTAAATATACAGAAGAACGGAGAGGTTCCTTTAACATATATTTGTATATTTAAGATATATGAGCATTCGATTTACTATTTTTTAAAAAATTGTGGAATTGACCTTTAAGCTGTTCAATTCATTCATGTGTTTAAATGCATACGATATGATGATAAGTTCTATAAGCACTATATCTGTAAGTTCTTCTGTTTATTGCTGTGTTTAAATATAGTAAAATAATAAGATTTAAATAATATGCAAGCAGTTTATATAGAACAGGTTTAGGTTAGCAGGTTAGGTCTATTTTAGCAAACAATTCTTGAAAAACGATTCTTGCTTTATTAAAAAAAACTTTTTACTGAATGTATGATATAAATCTTGTTTAAATAAAATATCACAAGCAGTTTACAAACCTGATAAAAGTAAATTGATATCTCCAAATCCGGCAAATCCAATATAAAAATTTTCTTTAACCTTCCTAACTATAATCGATAAGCACTGTTACTAAATATTATACTTACTTAAAACATTCACCTAACCGACATCCAACGAGAAAAGAAGGATTAGTTCTTATGGTAACCAGTAGCTGCATCGCTATAAACCGTTAGTGCCCTCTTTCCCTCTTCTACATAGTCCCCCCTTCCACACTAACCGACCATTTGCAACATATAACAACTTGTCAAAAAGTATAAAATTCTGTCGAGTTGGCAGCATTTGAAACTGACATGCTTCACTTTTGTTGTCTCAGAAATCCGCTGTCCATTCCGCTTTGGTCGCTTACTTTGCACTTGTCAGCACCGCTCGCTCGCTTGGACGACTGCCGAGGGGGGAGGAGGGTTAGCGAGGAGTTGTGCGAGCATAGGGAAATTAACAACTTGATCCTTTGTCAAATCAGTCAAGCGCACTCAAAAGCGCAAAATCCACAAAAGTGACGGCACAGCGAACGTTGGAGTTACCAACTGACCCGCGCTCCCATGCCTGACCAAGGGGGGACGGGGGCGTGGAGGAGCCAAGCGAGTGCTGACTCACAGCTCAACTATATATGTAAATCAACAGATTCAAAAATCACAAATGGGCTTAGTCGGGAGAATTCACGTCCAGAGGCCAACGATGTGAAACGAAGAAGTTCTGTTTGCCTATTTTATTTCTTCTGAATATTGTATATTGTAGGTATACAATATAATATATAACTGTGTGCTGAAACTCAAGAGAACTGGGAATAAACATTCCAGTGAGAAGTTATAGATTTTAAATCAAGAAATTTATAATATTTGTAGCCATCAAATGGGGAAAAAGGAATAACACTACTACAAAGCTAGTTGCAAGTCTTATATGTAATTTGCGTGGCGTATCCCACAAAGTATATATATTCTTGATCATATGCATGATTGCTGGCTCGATGTCGAAATGGAGCGCCCGCAAGAGCAGACGTGGAAAACAAATCCTTGAAGATGGTTACCGGAGAGTAACTGAAATATTTTAGAAGAAAAATAAATATAAAACTAATTATTTTTATTTTTTATTAATTTTGACCTCGAGCCAGTAATAATGCGTATGGTATATTCTTGATCAGGATCACTAGGCAAGACGATTATTTTTCCATGTCTGCCCGTCAGTCTGTTGGAACACATAGATCTCAGCTATAAAGAAAGCTATAGAAAGCAAATTTGGCATGGAGGTTACTGTACACCGTTTCACGGTTGGTTGCCACGCCCAGCGCCCACGCATATTAAAAAATGTATTTTTCAATTGGAATCGTTAGCGAAATATAAAACATATAACATTCTGACTTTGAAATATACTTAGCTGGCCATAAAATCTTCTAGACTTCTCTTCAATTCCATCGCATTATAAGCACTGAAGATATTGAAGCGCCTATCGCATTGGTTGATATTGAAAGAAAGAAATTGGCAGCAACATTTAGCATTTCATTTTAGTAAGGTTGTTCTAATTAAAGCTGAAAATTCTTCAATTTACATAAATAAACCGCTTTAAACACAAACTACAAACCCAAAACGAGGCCCAGGGAGAGAAAAACTACATTCGCATTTATTCTTTTTACACTTATGCATAGCTAATTATTATTTTATTGATTTCGTTTTATTTTAGTTTTTGTTTTTTGTTTTTTTGTTCATTTCGATATTCTTAGTTCGAACAATTCACATTACATTTGCACATTTCGCTGTGCAATTTACATAGATAATTCTGGGAAATGTATTCGATTCATTTGTTTTGTCTTTTTTTTCTTTTGTTTTTGTTTGCATTATAATTATTGTTTTATGTCAAATTAACTTAATCATTACAAATACGTTGCGCATTCACATACATGTGTTCAATGTAGTTTTAATCGAATTCGCATAATGAGTGAGTGTGTGAGTGAGTGTGAGTATAATTACATATCTATTCACGCACTGTGTAATTTACAATACTTGAATGCACTGCTAGGAAACATCAATCACAATACATAGTTATATATATATATATAGTGTATTTGTATATGTGTGTGTATAAGTATAATTCTATTTTATATGTAGATTCTGTAAGTATTTGTAACACACTCGCACAAATACATTTACAATTACATTCGCGATTCCCTCTTCATGTTTGATTTGCTTTGCTCACTGCTCGACGGGGACTGTGACTGGGACAGTTCAATTGCTGCCATAATCCTCGATAAATGTATCGATAATGTAGCGCTTTACCTCGTTGATCGATGTCCGCTTGTTGCTGCACTGCAGCCTCTCCTGGTGTTCGGGCAGCACGAGCAGCTGCTGCAGCTCCCCCTGTGGAATGAATGTGTAAGTGTGCAATTAAATGCATATTATGCATTATTCAATTGGCTAACGAGGCGTATGCTTTATCAGCTGTGCACAGTATTAAATGCGAATAATCAAATAACTGAATAAAACAAGAGTGCAATAACTGAATAAACGGGTAAATGTGAATATAACGCATACGCAGCGTTACACTTTCCATTTACATTCAACATATTTAATGGTTTTCACAATTTATGACCTGCAACGCCCCACCCCCACGCCCACCGCCAACGCGCTAAAGTTGGCGCCCCGAATTCAATTCCCAAATTGCTTGTGAAATGTCACACATTGTTTTCAAAGCGCCGCCAGCGGCACAGTGGTTGCAGTGCAATGCAAAAATGTTCAATTACATATAATCGAAGTAAATTAAATTTGTATGAAATTAAATTTGAATTAAATTTTAAAGGTCTGGCAAGAAATAATGGTACAGTGAATGTTGAATGAATAAAAATTTAATTTAAATTAAAATCTCAATTAGTTATCATAATTAATTTCTATCGAGTGTGACCAATTATGCAATTATCGATAGTGCACTGCCATCACTAGCAACAACAATGTTATTGCCGCCATATTAAAGACTTTAATACTCAGCAAAGGCAAACAAAGTTGAACCCATTTTTCGGTTTGTTTGCCCTGCCTGTCAATTATTTTGAAATTTCTCCCAATACTCACATTAAAGCCGCGTCCAATTTCCACATCCGCGTCCATGGGTAGCGTAAACAGTCGTTTCGAGACAACAAAACTGTTTGTCCACGAGCAATCGACGTAAATCGATATGAAATCGCCATTTTGTATGCTGTGTGAGCGAGAAAATAAACAAAAACAACAACAACAACGAGACATCAGCAACAGTAGCAACGATAACACAGCAACAGCAACAACAACAACGGCAACATGAGAGGCGGCAAGGCGCAAATAATTAAAATACATGTGCGAGCAGAACATAGAGAAATATGTTTGCCACTGGCCGATGACAAATAGCGCCCACTTTAACCAAGTGTCAATTTGGCTGTTGGCATCGTGTTGCAAATAACCTACCCCCTCTCACTCACTCTCCCCCTCTTTGTATCTGTGCTCCTCTCTTATGTTATATTCGAGTGATCGTAAAAAAGGGCCGCACGTGAGCCGTTTGTGTGTGTGGATGCTGTGTGCTCTTTGTGTGTAACAGTGCGTGCTATTTGCATGTGTGTCAAGTGTACATGTGTGTGTGTGAGTGTGTGTGTGTGAAGTGTTTGTTTGTATGCGTTGCATGACAGAAGCATTTATGCTAATAAATTGAAAATGCAAATAAAATGAAAGTGTCAACGATTGCGATGGCCATCAAACCGCAGACAAACATGCTCACTTCCCCTCTCACTCTCGCACCTCGCACCCCTCTCACTCTCGCACGCAGAGAGCATTGAGAGCACTGAGAGCACTGAGCAGCACTCGAAGCACGCACACACAGATTGCCAATCAAGCCAAGACGTAGGAGGAAAACAAAAACAGCAACACTGACAACACTGTCAACAGCCACACCGGCAACACAGCAACACTGGCAACAGCATCAGTGTCAATCTCTTTCACTCACTAGCGCATGCCATCTCCCTCACTCACTCACCTGATGGCCACTTGATGCCAGCGATAATCATATAAATTGAATTTCACCGGCAACATTTCCGTTGTATTGTCGCGTTCCAGATATAAACGCAGCCCATCCTTGCACGCCTCCAGATACATATTGTGTGTGACGTTGCGTATGGAGAAAATTGTCGATGTATTTTTCGTATCATTCTGCGTGGCGTGGACAGTAGATAAAGTTGAAAGTTAGCGTAAATTGATTCAAATTCAATTATGTGAGTCACAAAAGCGGAGTTCCGCAAACATAAATGTATCGATAAAGTAATTGAATGGAAAATAATCGATAAGGATATGTACGGGCTTACTTTTTCAATGCAGTATTAAAATACTCTGATTGTTCAGTAGTTAAATTGCAACATACTGATAAAGTTATCGTTTATGTTATGTTGTGGAATGACAGACAGTATTTTCTTTACATTTGAATTGCCGATAAATTAAACACCAACCTGCTTGTGACATGTTAACAGTTAACATATGAGCTAACAGTTTTAATTGAGTATGAAGAAGAGTCGATGACCCGCTGTTAATTATCTTTATCGCTACATCCTTTTAACGATACGAAACGAATGAACTTTAAATTTATAACGTTACCTTTGCTCTCAACGTGATCATCAGAGTAAAGTTCAGCATATTACGCCAGTTGCGTACGTAGCCCATATTCGAGGGCGTTGAAGATGTGGGCATGCCCATCGAATTCACCGTCGTTGTGAGATCAGCAAACTCAGTGGCCAGTGGCGTGCTTTCATTTATAATGGGCGGCGCATCCTCTGTCAGCGAAGTGGGCAGCTTCTTGTAGAACTTGAGCAGATCACTGATGTCATCTAGGGTGGAGAAGGTTAAGGTTGGTTAGTTTTGGGTAGAGCATGGTAGAGTAAAGTAGAAGGGTAGAGCAGAGGGGTGAATGAAAAGAGCATGTAAGAATACAGTATGAAGAAAAGTGTAGGGTAGTTTGAGGTCGTGCAATCAAGAGTAGGGTACAGTAAAGGAGGGTAGTGTAATGGTGCTCAGGGTAGCGCATTGTAAGCTAAAGTAGAGTATGGTAGTGTAGAGTAGAGTAAGCTAGGATAGTGAAGGGTAGTGTAAGGTAGTAAAGAGTAGTGCACTTAAGAGTAGGCTACAGTAGGGTAGAGCATGGTAAGTTAAAGTATGATATGGTAGTGCATGGTAGAGAAGAGCAGTGTAGAGTAGAGTAAGCTAGGATAGTGAAGGGTGGTGTAGGGTAAAGCATGGTAAGCTAAGGAAGAGTATGGAGGTGCATGGTAGTGTAGAGTAAAGTAAGCTTGGATAGTGAAGCGTAGTGTAAGGTACTGTACGGTAGTTAAGAGTAGGGTACAAAAGGTAGAGCATGGTAAGTTAAAGTAGAGTATGGTAGTGCGTGGTAGAGTAGGGTAGTGTAGAGTAGAATAAGCTAGAATAGTGAAGGGGAGTGTTGGGTATTGTAGGGTGGTATAGGGTAGAAGAGTAGTTTAAGCAAGTGTAGGGTAGTGTTTAGAAGAGAAGAAAGGTTGTTGGGAATTGTGTATGGTAGAACAGAGTAGATTTTGATGGGTGGGGTATTCATGGGTGGAGTAAGGTAGTGTACTGCAGAGTAGGGCAGTGACAGGGATTCATTAACAATCAGCCGTTATTTGCATTAAATGGCTCGTTGCACTTACCGCTGCATTCAAAGCTGTTGCAGTTGCGCTGCTCGATGTTGTAGCCCTCGCAGAGAAGCGTCGATAGTGCGAGCCCCTTGGGCGATTTGTGTTTTTTGTGCTGATTATTTGCACGTGTCCGTCGATGGCCATTACGTGCAGGTGCCACAAATCTGACACCTGTGTCCGCCATCGTAGCCGCTGTTGCACTACCAGCTTCATTACCGTCGCTTGTTAGGCCAACCGTTGCCGCTGCCCCTACTCCTCCTCCTGTCTTCTTTTTCTGTGGGCGCTTATGCAACAGTCTGGAAAGGATATCGCCGGGTTGCATCATCAGCAGCGTGTCCTCATCCTGCTCATGGTCGACTACTTCGTTATCAGTGTGGAATATGGCTGCAGTTGTTGTTGCAGCTGCCACGCTGACATCATTATTTGCCTCGTCAGCAAACACTTCTGTCTCTTCTTTCTCTACTTCTCCTTCGTCATCGCCATCGCCATCGCCATTGCCGGCACCATCCTCATCATCATCCTCCTCTTCATCCTCATCGTCCAGATTGAGATTCATATTCATGTTGATGTCCACCAACGGATTGTCGAGCAGACAGCGCCGGAAACGCTGTTGCACACCTTTGCCGCAGGTGACGCTGCACAGCGTGAAGTCGCTCCAATCGTCCCAGCCTATAATGGATGAATGCGTAACGTATCGATATAAAATCAGCTCGCATCACGCTCGACAGCTTGCGACAGGTGGCAGAACCAGAAACACCGCAACGAATTTAAGAGATTCCCCATATGTATTTAAAAGAAGAAACTGAGTAGGACCTTTTCCCTAACAGTTCTTAAAGAAATCTAGTGGGCAAACAGAGTCTTAAGACTTCTTTAGACCTTAAAGATTGCCACAAGACATAAATCATATCCTATTTACAGCCATATACATCTATATACGTTCTATAAGTATATATATTATCATATCCAACTAAAACTGTAGCATCATGGCGCTTGAATTTTGTGTTCATATTTTTTGCTCTGCTGCAAAGGCCTCTTATAATGTCGCCACAATTTGTGGCCATGTTCGGTGAGTGTATTTGTGTGTGTATATATGGTGTGTGTGTGTGTATGCGCCATCGTCTCTTGACACAAAAGTCAAGTGTTACTTCCCTCAAGTGCTGCAGTCTGTTTGAAAGCGCCTCGTGCTTGTCCCCCCTCGCACAGCACAGTAGGATAATCGGACACAAGGACAGCGGACAGATGGACGGCAGGACGGACGGACATCACCTTATCTCGTGCTGTGTCATCGTCATCGAAATATATTTGAGATTCAACGAGGAAAATCCAGTTTTTTCCCTCACTATGCACGCGCGCGTGCACGACAAGTTTGTTGGGTAATTTCAATGGGTTTTCTCAGCTATCAATCTTCATCAGCGAAATGAACGAAAGTAAATAAAGAACTAGTGGCGTCAAAGGATGTGCTTTAAATAACAGGAATGTTCCTAAGTAAACTGCTAAAGATCAAATTAACTAGAAATAGGGAAAATGTTATGGAGAATTGCCATGAACTGGAGAACATGTTAACAAACCTTTTAATTAACATCAATAGAGGTTTAATTCAATTTACAAGAAACTGTTACGCTGCTGTTAATTTACAGTGACCTGTTTAAGTTCTATCTATCGATAACTTAAACTAACTAAGAAACGCGCAATTGATTACTGACTATCATCACTGAGTGAAAGTCTTTGCCTTTTATAAAACAAAGAATAAATTATTCGATGCACTGCAAAGGAAACTTCATTCCTTTTCTACCAAAAAGTTACGCTCCACTTTAATTTATTTTGCAGAGTTTTGCGGAATTTGTGCAATTTGAGTTTGTTAACGAAAATAATTTTATAAAATATGCGCACACAACAAATGTGTTGGCGAAAGTTTGCGAATCGAGAAAATAAATGAAAAAGAAACGCCTCGATGTATGCAAAATATTTCAGGTGCAAACAAATTTTCATACGCGCTGCATAGTCAGAGAACCTTATGTGGAGCCTGAATTTGATACATACAAATTCCGGGAAAATGCCAATTAACTTTGATGTACATATCTCCTACTCTCAGGGCCACACGAGGTTATTGAAGGGGGGGCATTCAAAGCGGGTTGCACCGCAGATTTGTCGGACAATGTGGCCGGACAGCTGCAAAATGCGATTAACTGCCGGAAGTGGCTAGCACAATAACGGTTAAGGGTTGCCACGGTGCCGGCGGTAGGCGGGAACTCACCCAAATGCTTCCAGATATGATTCTCGAACTGCGGTGTCCAACGATGCAGTCCATTGATGCCGATGTGCAGCACATCCTTTTCGTTGCCCGCTGCCTGCAACTGCAGCTGCCTGGAGCTGCCAAGCTGAGCTGCTGCTGAGCTACCCGAGCGGGCTGCGGCTGCTGCTGCTGATGAGGCTGAGGCAGGTTGCAATTTGCCAAAAGCAATTAATTCCGTTGGCAGCATTTTCAGCATATTAGCATCGAAGCAGTGCGGCGGCTGCAGAGTCGCATTCAACTGGCTAAAGGAAGGGGAAGAGAAAGAGAGAGATACAGTGGTAGATAGACCGTAAGAGGGTGGGTAGCTGGGTCAGTGTGTTGCATGTTGCAGCATCAGCAGAAAATGAAACGACCAACGCACACAACCTGGCAGCGGGTGCAGGTGGTCGCATTTTTGCTGAATAGCAAGCGGAATGTCTGCACATTGGGGGTATGCTGTTAATTAAATAAACCAAACGAAAGTGCTACTATCTCTGACATCGCACTTGCATATATATGCAAAGATATTAAATTACACAATTAAAATATTTAAAATGATTGGTTTTACTATTTTGAATAAATCAAATATGGAAATTTAATATATTTAATTTTTGAAGTGAAGATTAATTACAGCCATCAATTAACAGCACTGTTAACTGCTATTGATCTGTTATTCGTTTTGAACTTCGATAAACTCATTTCGAAAGGCAGTGTTAACCTATGCTAATCTTTTATTTGTCTCTGTTACATTAAATTTCGATAACTTCGGTTTGCACTCACCCCTCGTACTGAAAGCTCGACTCTGCTGCAGCCCAGCCACTGTTGCTGCCGCTGCTGAAGCTGGCTGCGCTGCTGCTGCCTAGTGACGCACTGTTGGCTAACGATGAGGCGGCAGCTCCGTTGGCCATTTTGAGCAGCGATGCGCCCTTGTATATTGTTTCCGGTGTCAGAGTTATTAGAATTACGGCGGGCGGCTCTGACGTTGACGTTGACGTCGCTGCTGCTGCGAGCTCGGCGTCTGTGAAAATGTGCGCTGCAAGTGCCTTGACAATAACGGGACTATTGCGAATTAGCTCCGCAATGCCTTTGTGTGCGCAGCGACGACGATCTGTTGACGTTGACGTCGGCGCAGCCGTCGCTGTTGAAGTGAGCAGCGGCAGCAACAACAGCAGCAACGGCAACCAGCGCCCCCTGGCGGCTGCCATGGTCAGCGCACTGACTGACTGATGAATGTTAATATATAGTTGTCCCGCTCTTGCACGTGCTCTACGTATGGCACAGGTATCTCTGCTTGTATCTCCCTCGCGTTTCTCTTTGATTGCCTTGGCAAATCTTCAGCTCAGGTTGCGCTTTTCATTGCGAACTGTTCCGCCAAAAGTCACGTTCCGTTTTTGATTCCTTTCGTGTGATGAACGCGTGCAGGTTCATTTTAGAGCTAATAATGAAACAGAGATAGAGGGAGAAAATAAATAAAAGAATAAGTAAAAATTATTTGAATGCATTGAATGCCTAGGTAAACTATAATTAATGAAGTGTATTAAGGTCAAGCAAGAGATGATTGCATCTGACAAAGGGAGGAAAAGAGACAAAGAGAAGAAGAGGGTAATAAGCTCTGCTTCAGAATGACATGGCAACGTAGTGAGAGGCAGCTTAAGAAAAGGAAGGGGGAGGCAGGAACGGGAAAGGTGATTGAAAATGATAAAGGGAGAGAAACCAAATGATGAGAAGAGGTAAGCTAGTAAAAACAAAAGAAAGAGAATAAAAATATCAAATGAAGTGAAAGACAGAAAAAAAAGGGAGAGAGTCAGAAACTGGGACTGACACTGAGACAGGACATGACAGTAAGAACACAAGAAACGTAAAGATAATACAAGAAGTAAAAGAGAATGTTTAGAAGAGATTACATAACATGGACCACAAAGCAAATTTAAAAGAAGAACAGAAATCAAAAGCAAGCAGCTTAGTTGATATTGACATAGGAGTTATTAAACCAAGCAAAGAGAACGAAACGAATTTAAATAAAGCACAGCTGCAGAAGAGAAATGCATTGAACAAAAAAAAAAAGAAACAAAATGAAACAAAATCAGTAAAAAAGAGATAACATGATATAAAATCAGTATAAAAAGAGACAACATGACACAAAAACCGCTGTTGAGCTGAGAGAATATTTGACGAGGTTAACTCGATACTATTGACTACCGTTTATTGGAAATTGTACGGTAAGATTTCAGTGACCTCCAGCTACAATATACACAGATGATGCCGCATCAAAGTGGGATATTTATTTGCATATGTTTGCCAGCTCGATTGGCTCATTTCATATTTAAAATGTTTGCACTTTTCTTTCAGATCGAATTGTACACTTGACCTCGCCAGGCGAAGGGGCAGTTGGTCAGTGTGGTGGGGCCTGGGGTGTGGTCAGTCTATATGCACTTGTTAAATGTTGCAGTGCGCAATTTATTGGGGCCATTAAAAGAAAAGTAAGTCCAAGGCAGGTGAGTACGTGCCTACCGCCCCCTCCCCCATAACTTCTCCCATCATGACCTGAGAAATAATTAAACACATTTCTTGCGTGCACTTAGAGTGCAAAGGGGAACAGGGGGGGGTGGAGTAGGGTAGCCTAGGGGTTACTTGAACTGTTTGTGCATCAAAGTAAACGCACGTTACTGCCGCTTCTGCACATCCTGCTGCAGGAAATAAATATTTGCAATAAATATTTCTGCAAGTTCTTCCCCTCTCCCTCCCCATGCCATAATCAAATAGAATTTTTACGCACATGCTGCACATCCTGCTTGCCTCGCTGCAGCAGCAACAATTGTCGAGCAAATGTCCGAGCAAAACATTTTGCCAGATAAAAGCCCGCCTCAGGCACAGGAAGAGAGCAGGGAGACGGGGGAGTGGAGTGGAGGCCAGAAGAGTTACTGCAACTGGCTAACAAAGTTACGACTGAAGCTGAAATCATTGGGAATGTGCATATCCTGCAGCCTGCAGGCGCATCCTCTATCTCTCTCTCTCTCTCTCTCTCTCTCTGCTCACTCGAGTTATGCACAGCGAATCCAGCGGCCCGTGCAAAATTGAGCTCTCAATTGTTTTATGGGCAGCAGAAGCAGCGGCAGCAGAAGGAATATCACACAAAAAAGCGAAGCAAACTAAAAAATACTTGCAGCTACTGCACACGATATTGTCACGCCTCCCGCCCCCTTTTGCACCCATTTCCCATTTCATTGCCATTTCCATATCCATTTCCATTTCGTGCGCATTCGTCAGGTCGCTGGCAACTTTCAGCGCGGAGCATCTATCTCCGAGGGCAGCAATCAGTGTAATTGTTATTGTTTTTCACTTTTTCATTGCCTTTCCTCCCCATATAATTTCTGGTTCTTGTTGTTGTTGTTGTTGTAGTTGTTACTCTGGTTTATCTTGTTCTTTGCTGAACTTTTGCAAATTGCTAAAGTTGATGTCTGTCACGAGTGGTTGGAGAGAGAAATCTGCAGAGGATTCCCTTTCAACTGAGATTAGTTAAAGTTCACAGGAATGAATGTGGAGTTTATTTAGTTCGAGGTAGTTCTAGATATTACAAGTATTAGAAGTGTATCCTTTCGGCATCATAAGAAATTGAACTTGTTATTGGTTCATATCTACCAGGTCCGTAGCAAGGTGTGTGCAGGGTATTTGGGCCCTTGCCTGCCAGGGGCCTCTTGCTAACTTAATATGCAGACATGACATTGTTGTTTTTATTTGTTAAAATAGCTAATATTGTTTGATATTTCACATTTTCTAAATTTTTTCGAGTCTCTTGAGATTTTCTTGCCAAATTAGTTTGTATTTCAACAAACATTAAACAAAATCAAATAATTAATTATTGGTAAAAATTATATAGAGTATCCTATATCACCCTAACCTCCAACCAAATGTTGTGCAAGAAAACTAGAATTGATTACCCCAAAAAAATAACCTACACATAATTTATCTATCGTCAAAAAACCCTCATTTAAATATCTCTTTGATTGAGTTGCTGAAATATTATAGAATTTTATTTGTCGATTGATTCGTTTTGCTTTGTCCGTTTTCCTTCCGAAGTGCCCGCTTGCAAATTGTTTTCTATTTATCAATCAAATGTTGTATTTACAAATTAAATATAGTGAAAAGTTTTCTCATTTCTATTGTGTTTTTTTCTAGCATTCGGTTGCCCCGAATCAAATTGATGTAGGACCCTTCGCATATTTTGGAATCGAAATGAAACCTTAGAAAAGGACACGAAAACACATATTTTCGCATGCGATTGATTAGTAAAAAAAAAGGAGATAAAGGTACTAGACTACAGAATACCCTGGAATCAATTGAATGGGAAAATGGTTCTTGGAAACTTCTGTGAACGTTGCTCATTAATTTAGTAACATTAGTTCATAGTTCATTCATCATAGTTTGAAATTATGGCGACAATACGTCGATAAGAAAATATCGATATTGATTTTAATTAAAATATCGCAAAGAATATGATATTTAATGAATTATATACTTTTAAGAATGAACTATGTGGAGTTTTTAGTAGGAAGTATCGCGGTATTCAGAAAGTATCGTGTTGTATATAGTATCTTTTATATTAATCATATCGATAGTATATCGATAACGCTATAAGGCAGTAATGTTGATCAAGAATATATAAAATCAAACTACTACTTATACACTCGTACATAAAAAAGGCATACCCCATTTCCAAGCAACTCTCCACAGGGTACAAAAAAGGCAACATTAAAAAATGGGCGAACATTATTACAAATAAATTGAAGACCGGCCGAATGTCCTCTTTTTTGAGAGTGCCCGTGTGTGTGTGAGTGTGTACTTGGGTGTGTTTGTATTTGGGTTTGTGTGTATATACATATGTATGCGTGTGTGGGTGCGTGTTAGTGACTCGCTTTGTTAGCGATGCTCGACATGATTGAATATCAAAAGCCAGTTGCCAAACGCAAATCTCTGGCATGTTTCGAGCTATTCCCTCCAGGGACACGACCGTCAGGACGGAGTGTGGGACAGACGGTACGATGGGCCGAGGGACTGAACAAGTGCGATTCCTCTCAAAGGACTCGTAAAACTGATAGCACGCCCGGTTCGGCCCGTTCGCTTTGCCTGGATGCGTTAAAAAGCTCCGCACGTTTTTTGGGTAAAGTTCCACAAGTGGCGGACCGAGACTTGGATGGGGATGGCTGTGGCGAATGGGTAGTTAAGAGGGGAGGGGGGGAGGATTACCCAAAGAGGCCGGCAGGCAAATTTTCTGCATAAAGCGGGAAATATATATTTTGCGCACAAATTATGCCCTAAATGCCACTGCGGGCCTGAGAAACTTCCGAGTCCAGTCCGACTGTCTGTCTGCGTGTCTCACTGGGGTTTTCCCTCCCCTTCTTACTCTCTCTCCCTCTCTCTTTCTCTCTGTGTCTCCCTCTTTCTGCTACCACGCGCGCACGCATTTATCCTCGGGGACAACTGTCGCCCTTTATCCGCACGAATGATTAAGGCTTCGCAATGTTTTCAAATTAATTTTATAGTGTCACCTCGCAGCCTCCCCTCCTGTCTAACTGTACGCGTTATCTGCCCCAACATTATGCGGATTAGGGCAAATGATATGTGCCTGCCCCTAGTATTCCGTCCCTGCCCTCCCAGCGCTATAAAAAGGTGCCATAAAATTGGCCAATTGGCAGCGCAGATGCAAAAAATGGACATATGCCCCATAACGAGGGAGGGGAGGTAGTGGAAGAGATGGACGAAGGGAAGGTAGTTGATAGGTGCGCGTGTGCCCGACTCACCAGGCTCCTTCCACTTCCCCCTGCCCATTGCTTCGAGTACTTCGCGAGCTCCTTTTTTTTGCGGTCCTCTTTTTGCCGGGCTGAATATGTAAATTATTTTGCACGCACTGCAGGGATGGGGAGAGGGGGCGGGTAGAGTTGGTGAGTGGGGTCAATTCGGTTGATAAGCAAGCTTGTCGGGATGGGATGGGAAAGACAACGGCGCACATTGCGAGCGCGGAGTGCGATGATTCTCTTGTTTGCGCACGAACTTTATCAATGAACGCTAAAAATTCCTGCATAACATTCTGTTCGGTTGCCTTAATACTCTACCCATTGGGTATATTGGCTTGAATATACAACATATGGCAGGTATGTAAGTATACCTATAAGTATTGAATAGGTGGAATACGTTTGAAATGCAAATAAATAATAAATAAAATAAAAATGAAGTGTTATAACACATCTAAGTAACTTTTGATTTAGATCTTTCCACAGAGTATTTGCAATTCGTTCTTATTTTCTCTCATTTCTACTGTGCCGCCTTGCTTTCTTCTTTTTCTCCTTTTCTCAGCCACCCGTTGTGGCTATATTAAATTCCGATTTTATTGATTTATATCTGAAGCGGGCGCTTCTTTAGCTTTTTATTCACTTAGACAGCAGCAGCAGCTTTTCGCATCAGTCTTCGCATGACAATGATAATATAATCGACAGAAACGAGCAGGAACTTTGCACTGTCTGCAAACTCTAAGTAGAAGTGCCTTAAAGAGGTGCTTCAAACCTGTCAACGTCAGAGAACTTCAACAATGAAAAGAAGGATTACTTTAAATGCTGAAAAAGAACTTAAATGGCGAAAATAAAATAAAATGTTTGAAATATGCTTTAAATAATATATTTATTTGTTAAATGAACCACAAAGAGTAAAGCTGCTGTTAATTTGGGGTAAATAGGATGCACCAAATCGCATAATGAAAGGAAATGCGGCGCAGTCTGTTAAGCTGCTGTTAATTGGAGGTGATTATGCAGCACTAATTACATATGTATGTGTACTGAGCAAAAAAATACAATTTTAACTGTTAAGCTGCTGTGAACGTAATTTAAGATGAACAGTAACTCAGTTATCGATAATAAGCTGCTGTTAATTTGAGGTGATTATGCAGCACTTATTGCATATGTAAATACGTAATGCAATTCAAACTGTTAAGCTGCTGTTAATTTAAGGTGAACACTATTGATAATTTAAGCTGCTGTTAATTTGAGGCGATTATGCAGCACTGGATATGTTATCGATTACTTAAGTTAATTCTGCGCAATGATAAACGAAAAAGTTACGTAAAATTTTATAATATATATAAATTCAAATAATAATTTAACTTGAATTAAAAAAATACTATCGCTTATAATATTCTCCTATTACATTAACAGTTAAACTAAAAAGTGCTAAGAAAATTTGTGCTGAAATAAAAATATAATATATTTTTTGAGTACACCCAAATTGTAAGTAAACTTTCTACAGTATGAGTTCTGTCTTCACTTTAAGCTGTTTACCCTGTTTTTCAAATGTTTGCCAAGACTTAAAAGGTTTACATTATTTTTTGCCTCTGAGGGGTAAACCACTAACCAATCTCCTCCCTCCCTTTCTCCACTTTCCGAGGTAATTTATTGAAATATTTAAGCACAATTCAACCGCAACTTCGGGATTAAATATTGAGTGTATTTGCAGTTGGTAAACGAACTGCTTGCTGAATCTCATAAATTGTGAAAGGCGTCAATGAGTGCCAGGACAGTTTGGCAGGTCGAGAGGACCATTGGGTCCTTGAGCTAATGACGCCAGGCAAATCCACTTAATAACTAAGCAAATAAAAGCACAAATTGTCGAACAAATGCTGACGGATCTCAAATACGCATGCAAATACACAAACGTAGATACAGATACAGATACAAATACATTTTGGCATTCGGTATTATGCAAAGTCATTCAGAGACGCAACTAAATTTATTGCCCATCAACAACAACAAACAAGGCCCGGCCAAAAGGTTGGCACGGCTCCATTAGGCAAATATTCTCGACTGGCCGCCGTCGGCGCCGGAAGAGACTAAAGGATGTGGCGTGTGACATGTAGCGCCCCCTAGACGGTAAATTTATGCGCACAATTAATTTTAAAATCCTAATCTCGGAGAGAAAATCAACAGAATGCGTGGGGCAAATAAAATCATAATACCCTCGATGTTTGTATTATTGGGCAAGAGGGAGTGGCAGAATGTGGGGCGGGACAGGGATTAGGGGTTGTGGGGTTATGAAGGTAGCTAATTAGAAGCGCAGATTATTTGCTAATTGGCGCCGAATCTGCCTCGACTTACGCAGCAAGCTCTGATTAGACGCCGTCTCAAGTCTGATTAGTCAGAGGGAGATGGAGAGTGGGGCGGACTAACTGTTAAATGTTAACCAGCGCGACTTAAGTGGCCTGCGTCACGGTTTAATGAGCACATCAAATGCGAAAGTTTATAACATCTACGCTACGGATAACTGAGGATTCTGCTTTCGCTTAGCGCTCTTCCTTCCTTAGCCATCTCTTTCTCCCTCTCTTTCTCATTCTTCTCTCCCTCTCTGTCACTGTCTCTTCGCTCTTCCTTTGCTCTGCATTTAGTGCTGCTCAGCGCAGATGATAATTATAATGCCACTTAATGGCAGCAGAGCGCTGTGCAACGTTATTGTTGTTGCTGTTGCTGTTGCTCTCTGCCACTCACATGCCCCACTGCCATTCCCGCCCCCTCCCCTGGCTCAAGTGCCGCGGGCATTACGCGTTCACAGGAGCGCTCGTGCTGTGCTCAGTTGGGCCTTGAAGTGACTGAAGCCAGTTTAGCGCCATTTTGTTTTGATTCGCTTTAAAGCGAGCGCAAAAATTAAATTAGTTTCTTCACATGAATGAAATACTGTGATATTTTAAAGTTAAAGCAAAGGTTAAATATTTATAAAATATTTAGAAACTTAAAAAAACCTCATATGGCTTAGTAGTAGAATAAAAATACTAATGATATTTGAAAATTCACATTTGTTTTGAAAATTCCATAAGATATGTTGATCTGATTAAAAAAATTGAAAGTTAAACTGCTAAGGTTTGTTTTTAATGCATCAAAGGTGTTCTTAGATATCTTAGACACCAATCTTAATATGGTCTCATCCTTTCTATGATATGTATATGATATACCAGTTTTATTTTTAATGATATTGAGAAAGTTTCTTTATTTCGAAATGAAATATATGTTTAATGTTAATATTTTGCTCGGTCCGATCTGGCGTCATTCGACTAATGTACTGTATGCCGCTGTCATATGTACCAAGAATGACCTTATAGGTCGATATACTATTTCACGTTATACTATACTAACAAATATATTATATATGGTTTAGATATAAAAAAAAAGTTCGTTTTTATTGCATCTAAACAGCTTTCATTGTATCACAGTTACAAATGTTCTGTCAATTCTGACTAGGCTTAACATAGTCATTAATTTTCTCTAATCAATGCTCTAATCTATTACCTACCCGCACGGCCAGTGAATCCGCTCCTGTGCAAACTCCGCTCGTAAATTATGAGCATTATCGCTGAGGACATTTAACTTGCAAATTACCATAGATCAGAATGCCACAATGATGCGGGCGCAGCAGAGGAACACACACACACACAGAGACACACGCACACACTCACACACACTCGCACACACACACGCACTCGCACATATTGCCGGTTTTCTACATTATCTTTGCATGGCAACATTATTTTTATTGCATTTGCAATGCGACAACAAAAAGAATAACCAAATTGTTCGCATTGTAACAAAAAACCGCAGATATTTTGCGCTGTCGCAGCGAAAACTTTAGCACATTACAAAAGAGAGACGGCATTAACCAATGAGGAGTATAGTATAGTATGTAAATCTCGCATCCATTTGCTCTTTATCTGTTCCTCCCGGCTCTTTCTCTTTCCCTTTCTTTCTTGCCATCTTCTTTTGCCTTTTATGTGCCACATTAACCGGAGAGAGCAGCAGGCGACCATTATAGCAGCCCCCCTTTCCCTCCCCCCTCACTCTTCCCCATTGCCATTAACAATGCAATTTGAGGACAATATGAAATTGTTGGAACTAGCATAAAATGGCCCTAGGCAGACTAAGTGCGAGTGGACGCTGTGGATGCTGTGTGGGAGTTGTGTGGACACTGTGGAGGTTCGGCCTCGTATTCAATTATGCACAAAGCCATGCTATGTGTTCCTTGTGGATTACTACACACACACACACACACACATACATGAAAACGCATACGAGTTAGACACACACACTTGCATCCGAGGCATAAATCAATCCACAAAGCACACTATAAAAACACAACAAAGACGACAACGAGACACATTCTTTATATATATTTTCGATTATTTTGTTTATATCCTCCTCTATAACAACCTTTGTGACGTTGAAATCTTTTTTGGACTATAAAAACTTGATAAACAGGAAAACTAAAAGAAAAAGTCATGACAAACTCGGAAATTACTTTAAAATTAAATTGCTTAGCTTTGAAAAAGTTCATTTCAATTGGTAATTAGCAAGAAGAGAAATAGTTTGTTGAAATATTATACAAGTAAAAATTAAACTTTAAATTATAATCAACTCAAATAGGAATAAAATTGTTAGTTTTATATTTTAAGATATGCATTCTTCATTATTTTGTTTCAATTAAACTTACTTGTACACATATAGTATAGTTAGTTCCAGAAGAATTCACGCTGCCAATGATATTTATTTTATTATTTATGCATTTTTTATTTATCCACTAAAGTAAATGTCTAACTTTTAATGTTGCTGGAAATGTTCGGTTTTTATTTTGCTCAATACAGTTTTTTTTTATTTTCTTCCAAGCAACATTTAATTAAAATATATATACAATATGTATATTCATAGAGAGACACATAGAGATTGAGAAACACAGTTACTAAGCAATTTAAAACACAAACTGTGTTATGGCAATTGATGTTTCAATGTGTTTCGCAATTTGCCTTTGCTGCAGCGTTCATTTTAAAGTTTTAATTAATTGACATACGATATTTCAAATATGAATATTTGCATAGTAGTTATTTCTGGTTGAATAATTCAAAATTGCTCTTCATTTTTGTGAAGTTCGTGCGCCCAATTAAAATGCGGTTGTCGGAGAAACGTGGCTCTTCATTTCCATAGCAATTTTTATTGTAAAAGTAGAGAGAGAAATAATGAGTTTGGAAACTATTTAAACTACTACTGTTGTAAGTTCAGAAATTGAATGCAGTCGATGCTGTGAAAGGTTAGAGAGAAAAATGCATAATTGCAATAGTTTTCGCAAACTATCGCAAAGAAATAAGTAATTTAATACAGTGAACTTTGTTGATATTAAAGTGCTTGAATTATTACTGAAGAAATGTTGATGAGTTTATTAATTGAATGTATTATGAAAGGGGATATTAATAAGGGAAAGACTGTATTATAGCAACTATCTTAAGTTTGGTACAACTTGAAGTGGGTTTATTATGAAAAATTAGAGAATATAAAATGTGTGAATAGTTTTCGTTTACTATCGTTACTATATTCGAAAGTTACTAATAAACTCTTCCAAAAGAATTGAATTTGGAATATGTTTTTGGCATCTACTTTTCTATTAATCATGAACATTGATAGACCCCATTCTATCCTTTTCTATACTGCATCTCATTCTCATCTCTCTTAATATTCTCGACCACAATAAAATAATGAACCAGGTATTTTTATCTCTTTCATTATAATTAGTTAAATGCCGGCAAAAGCCATTACACAGGGCACAGGAATTCTATTTTTTTTTGGTGTTGTGTTATTTTTGCTTAATGGCTGGTAAATTAAATTTCGCAGTGGCCACAATCGGAAACTAATTACAGTTTGTCAATTAATTCCGGCATTTGGCCGGAAAACAACGCGCACAAAATTCGTTGAAAGTTTAATTTGTGAATCGTCAATGAATTTTCCATTTCCATTTGCGGTTTAGTTTCAATGTGAATGATGATTCGCAAAGTGGCAAGTCGTCGTCAACTTGTTGTCCTGACGACCACACACACACACTCACACATTCACAAACACACACAGACTCACAGAAACTAACTCAAAGTCGAAATATTTAACGGATTTTCAGTCGATGCTTGTGAAGTTTTGCGATTTTCTATTTTCGACTGTGTTGGAAACGCGTCGCGAGACAACTGCGGCTGCCATGTCTTGGCCAGTTGCATTTATACTGGCTCAGAAGAAGATGTGGCAGTGCGATTGCGCGGATAAAGTAGAACAGAGAGAGAGAGAGAGAGCAAGTGAGAGGGAGGTGGAGAGAGCATTTGACATGCCGGCTGCGCTTTTGGCTGCTTTTCTAGCCGAGTTTTGTTTACGTCCAGAAGAAGACTTGGCACTTGCAATTGCATGTCAGTGTGTGTGTGCTGCTGTGTGTGTGTGGGGGTGTTACATTGAAGTTTTAATTGAATTGCGGCTGCAGCGAGTTCTTAACAGCATTTCTGGCCCCGCCAAAAAGGTGTGAGCAAACTTTGACGAGAAACTTTGCAGCTTTAAAGTTTTATTTCACTTTTGATGCGAGTCCTTTGTTGCTCTTCGCAATTGTTCTTGCAGCAGTTGTTGTTGTGCACTTGCTATTTAAAACGTTGCTGTTGCAGCATAAATATTGCGGCCTAAGTCAACGCACAGCACGCATACGCCGCGTGCGACGTTGCGCCTCTAAGTGGGCAACACAAAACGTTGCGGGCGATTGAGCGTTAGTGTTAGTGAGTGTGTGTGTGAGGAGTGTAAAAAGCGTGTCGAACACCTGTTGTTATTGTTGTAGGTACCATTTGGTGGCCTTTTTATTTGCCGCACTTGTTTGTTCCCCGAGGTTTAACTTGTTCCCCAACACTCTGTAGATTTTCATGGCGCAAAAGTTTTGATTTCGCTTTGTTTCTATCCTTGTTATTGCCAGCCATTGTATTCGTGTCCCAATCGTTGTTGTTGCTGCTATTGTTGTTGGTGCTGTTGTTGGCGGACTGCTTAAGCACCCTGCCAGGTGTTTTGATTTATTGCGGTTTGGTTAAGTGCAGGCAACGACTTCATTTTAATCCCCTCAGCTGGCAACGTTTTGTGCATTTTTGCCGAGTTTCTTTTGTTTCCCCTTCCAAAAAGTCCCGAGACCAGAGACAGAGAAAAGATTTAAGGGGCTCAGATTGTGGACGATGTTTTTGTGGTTCACAGTATGAAAATAGTTCCAGCAGTCGCCCACAGTCGCTCTCCTAATGCAGGTTTAAAGACACAATGGCTGATTGAAGTTGAATACAAAACGATTATAGAGGTGCCCAACTTGAATTTACGACAGTTAGATGAGGTTTCGCTTTAAACTGAAATTTACGATAGTTTGAAATTTGTTATTAATGTTTTTTCTAATGAAGATACGTTTTTAGTAGGATGATAGTTTGCTTTAAAATTTATAAGCAATCTTTATAGAGATTTAACCAATTCTGATTGAGAACTAAGTTTTATTTTCTGATAATATTATAATTTAGTGAGTCAATTTACTTTCGAAATTATAATATTTACTTTGTGTTGTTATTTTCCATTCTTAGCTTCATCTCTGTCTGGTAGCTCCACCTTAGTTATTGTCTATTATTCTCTAAGCCAACCAGTAGCTGTTGAGCATTAACTATAGTCTACAGTCCAGCAATATTGAGTTCGAACGTTGCTCTGCTTCATACAATTCCCCCGGCAGTTTATCGATAAACCGAATGTTCGCTCTCATTATGTATGCTCTTTATCTACTGTGTTAACCCATTTAGAACAATTTAAGCGCTGTGCCAATTCCACAAACACACTCACAGCCACTCCTACACCCACACACACACTAACAACTGCAGTTGCAGATACAGATACATTTTGTGCTGCAGTGGCAGATATGCATTCACCCCTCTCTCTAGCCCTTGGCCTGCCTGTTGGAGGATTCTTTGTGCGGTTGATTCGTTTCGACGCTAATTACAATTACGCTTCTATTCGCAACCAATTGCCCGGGGTATAGAACCAGGCCGGAAGAGAGGGTGCCAGTGTGGGGAAGCTGTTCGCGACAAAGCAATCGAGACCCCGAAAACATAGCCATGCATATTTTATTCTCTCTTTCTCTCTGCAGTCGCGGACTAAATTTCTGGCAAATTGCCTACACGATTTTCCAGCAACTCGGGGGTTTCCCTTACCCTTTGCACTGTTCTCTGGTTTTTTCATTTCCATTTTCTTTTTGCTTGTTGCTCTGACCACGATTCGTTTGGCGTTTTGCAAGTGTAACTTAATTTGTTCGCTCAAGCTCCCCCCTCTCTCTCTCTCTCTCTCTCTCTCTCTCTCTCTCTCTATCTCCTCCCACGACTGGCCAAAAGGCATTTGGAACATGCACAATTTTGACACCAGCTACGCCCCAGCAAACCGACCAGCCACGCCCCGTTACAAGTACATATGCCCTGGTCTGGCCTGGCGTTTCATTAGGTCTCAATTAATGGACCATGATCTTAATGGGTTTTCAACAACAGGCCGGGAAAGTCCGCACCGAAAGCCAAACCGAATCAGCCTAACACGCCCCCATTATGTAAGACAAGGCTGGATCAAGGGGATGAGAGAAAGAGAGAGAGGAAAGGGAACTACTCCTGGTGCGGTAGCGAGGCGTGCCGTTTACTAAGTGCGCCAAATCAGCACAACTCTAATTGAAGGCATGGAATGAGGCACTTCCTGGCTTCTCATATTGCTGGAGTCGCCTTCGCCGGCGAAAAGTTTATTATGTTCAGCCCGAAAGAGCCGCATCTATTGAGGAGCCAGTTAGGTCGCCGACTAAGCCACAACAAGAAATATTTTGATGTCCGATTAGCTAAACACCCTGTAAAATCAGAAAATAATTCATTTTGTATATATCTTCGGTATAAATTTGTTTTAAAAAGAAAGAATAAGGTTCATTCAACAAACTCTAACTCTAACTCTAACTCTAACTCTAACTCTAACTCTAACTCTAACTCTAACTCTAACTCTAACTCTAACTCTAACTCTAACTCTAACTCTAACTCTAGCTATAACTCCAAGTCTAACTCTAACTCTAACTCTAACTCTAACTCTAACTCTAACTCTAACTCTAACTCTAACTCTAACTCTAACTCTAACTCTACTTTCACTCAACTTAATATGTCTGCAGATTACAGGGTATTGCCTAATCGTTCAGTGTGTACTCTCATAATATTTTTTTGCTGGTGTGCGGTTAACGTTTGCTCCATTATGTGGGCCGAAGCTGTCAATACTGGTACTAACGCACAGGCTTCCCTCACACATAGGTATTAACCTGCCCCTTATCCCAACCTCCCCCCTGGATCTGAAACTGCCGTAGTCAGTCAGATGTTTGGCCGTTTGAGTCGAGCTGTTGATTGGTTTATGGCTTTGAAGTCTCATTTGGCCCCAAACACTTGATGATTGATGTGGGTGCTCGTCTGGGCGTCTGGAGAAAATGTGCTTAGTTGCCACATCTAATGGCAATTATCAAATATACCTACGATACTCTCATCTGGTGCATGTGGCAGGGTCTTACACTAATTGGTTGAATCAGTCGTAAGTTCGATGAGCAGCGATGAAAGAAGAGGAAAAAAGAAGAGGAGGATTTATTTTCGGAATCCAGACAAGTAAAAATACTGGCTCTTTTCGACTGCTCACAAGGAAGATTCTCAACAGTTTCCCTGCTTTAGCAACTCTTAAACCTTATTCAGTTTGTCTCTTGGAACGGGGATAAGTACTCCGTGGCATTGATCTGTTTTGTGCCCTTGTCAATTACCCGCTTAAACTTAATCCCAAAGCTTATGCAAGTCTTACGAGTGCAGGTAAACACACCCGGGTAGCAGCGGCAAAGAAGAATGGGGTACTTCTGCTTGAAAATTTAAATATTTATTTTGGCAATTCGTGCGCAAAATTTAGAATATCTCTTTGGGGCACTCAGCACACAGTTCCGGTGCTCCCCACCAGATGTCTGGCCACATTCAATCAGAGTAACCAGGATTTACCAGCGTGAGGGGGGGGATAACAACTGTTCCCTGTTCTGGTACCAGTCTGTCCACCTTTCTGCCTTTCCGCCCAGGCCTGTCTGGCTGGCTCGAGGGCAAACGAGGCTAATATTTCAGCGACTCGAATGGCGTGAAGCAATTGCTTTCCGGTTATTGTGTATATTTACGGGCGTATTTGTTGCCAAGCATCTGCCAGCCGATAAAATACAATTTCCCCAACATGCATTCGCCACAAGCGAACTCTGCCAGTTACCTGTCCTCTCTCTTGCTCCTTATCTGCACGCCTCTCTCTCTCTCTGCTTGCAAATGCGAAAAAGGTGGAGAAACATCTCAAAAACCTCTTGGCTTGGCATACACAAAATATGTTTCTCCCCTTAAAAACTGTTTGATTAACGCTCAAGAGGAAACTGTGAGAAGAGAAGGAAGGACGTAAAGAGACCAGGGCTGTCTTATAATTGGATTGTTTTTTTTTTAAGTTTTGGATTTAAACCATCGAAATATCTGCATAAAATTTCGAGACTTATGTACATACTATATATATTCCAGAAGTTTTGTATGCATTCGATTTGCAGGCGAACTAATTCAAATTATATACAGATTTCATAGATATGTTGACCTTATATTGTGTATCTTATATATCTGATATTTATACTAAGTATACTCTATTATCCCCATTTCATTGAAGAAAACTCTTCTGTTTTTTATGTTGGTTGAATCCCTATTGAAAGCTGCACAAAGCTTCCTTGAATCCAATTTATCTTATGAAATCATTTGACTTTTGCCTTTTCAATGGATTTAAGAATTGAGCAGCTTCACTTGAGTTTTGAGTGGCACAAAAGAATCTTCAGCAATTTTTATGTTTTCGCTTTCGCTCTTGTTTTCGTTACGTTTTGTAGCATTTTGTGCTGTTTATAATGAGATTTATTATAACAGATTGTTGCAAATAATTTGCCTCACTCGAAAAGAAACATACAGCGAGACAAGCAATTTAATTTTTAATTTTCCAAATGAATGCGCCCAAATTAGGCTCATTACGTAAGGGAAGTGTGTGTGGATTATCCTCGGGAAGAGCGCATGTGAGCGCCTCGTTGCCTCGTTTTGGGGATTGTGATGTCGTGGTG
Source organism: Zaprionus indianus (assembly GCA_018904595.1). Lineage (NCBI taxonomy): Eukaryota > Metazoa > Arthropoda > Insecta > Diptera > Drosophilidae > Zaprionus > Zaprionus indianus. Next base: position 10,532,008 of record JAEIHA010000320.1, read on the forward strand.
CTCTTTAAAGTCGACTAAATGTCATGCGAAACGTGTAAGTATGCAGGCAAAGAGATGGAGAAGGAGGAGAACAGCGAGAGAGGAAGAGAAATTCCCTTTAAGCAGCTGCCCAGCTAGCAGAAGCTGGATGTGAGCCTAAGTAGTTGAATTTTATCGCTTTTCAAGCCGTTGAACAGAGTCTCCATAGGGGACGCAAAAAAACCTCGCACTGGCAGGGGCAGCTGTTAGTGAGAGTGAGAGTGAGAGGGGGAGAGTGGGAGTGAGAGCGGTCGAGTGGGGAAAGCAACATATCCCTGTCCAATTTCCCAGCAGTCGTTCACACTTGACCAACTTTCAATTACCCTACAAACATGTATAGGCCAGCTGGACATTGGTTATACACTTGCAAAACTTGGATGCACTTTCAAAAAGCAGACGCGTTAATACTGTTAAAGTTTTCTGTTAACTAACATTTTAATTTTAAATGCGAGTTTGCAACACTGGTCTGTTAAATGATCTGTTAACTGATCTGTTAACCGGTCTGTTCACTGGTCTGTTCACTGGTCTGTAGATCTTCATAGGCATAACAGAAAGTAAAATAAATCGATAAACTTAATACAGAAAAATACTAAATTGCTAAAATACATATCGGTTATGCTTTGTCAATTATCGCGAGCACAAAAATCATAATAAAAATTGCTGCAACTTTCCATAAAAATTATATTATGGCATATTATAAATAATATTTTATACAGCTTTAGTGTAATATTACTCCCAAGTATACTCGCATGTCTTGTTTTTTAGTGAACTCCCCTTGGTACATTACTTGCCGGCCATTTAAAGCTGTACTGCTGTCACCTTCCCTCCTTCCTTCCTCTTTATACTGCTGTACTGGCCAAGAACCTATTGGGCAGTTAGTTGCTGACGTGGCTGTGCGTAAAATGGCATAACAAATGATGTTTAATGCTGTGGCTGATGAAGCTGAAAAGGCTCCACTCCCTGCTCCAACCTCCTACTGACCGTTCACCACCTCAGCAGCCTCGTTGGCCCCCGACTGGCATTCCATGTGGCCAAACATGCGTGTGTAAATGCAATGCCTTTGCTCTGGAACTGCCATACTATCACACCCCCCTTACCACTCCCCTCCCCGCGTTGTTTCCCACTTCACTTGGCAACAACCTTTTGGGAAGAAAATGCTGCTCATTTGGCTTGATAATTTATTTTCGCATATTAATTCTGGCCCGACTCGGGCAAATGAGAAATGTGTGATAAATGTGCGACGCTTAAATGCTTCGAGGATGTGCAGCAGCAGCTCTGCTTCTGCTGCTGCTCCTCGCCGCGGGCCAGACAATTATTATCCTGCTGCGCTTAAAGATATGCGAGCACAAATATCAGATACATATTTACTTATATGTATATATCTTTATTCATATATACATATACCGTGTATTATACATCATAATAAACACCGCCACGCACGGGTTTAATTGCTTTTCCGTTGAGGATTTGCGGAGAATTGTCGGGCATTTCGTCTTGTTTTGCGGGTGTCACTTGACGAAAGTGTTGAATTTATCAGGCTTAGGTCGAGACACTTGACGGCCCCGCCTACATAATTAATGGTAACCCGAAATGCGCTAATGGCCGCCTGCAAGTCGCCCACTTAAGCACTTAAGCACCCTGTTGCCAAGGACCTTTCGACTAGAACTATCGCATTTCACAAAGGCACAACAAAGGCAAAAGGAAGGTAAGTTGATATATATATTTTATGGAAAAAATATGTAATACTAAGAAATGCAAAGAGATGCCAAGTAGAAACTTTAAACAGGGGGGTAGCTGAACAGGGTATGAGTGGAACTGTACAAAAAGCTGTATCCAACAGGATGTGCTGATGCATGACTGTCTCATCTCGAAGGACTCGCCCAATTCTTAGCAATTTCTTTTCGACTCTGTCCCTTTGTCAGTGCTCATCAATTTGCAAAGGTCCCCACCTGGCGAAGAGGCCAAGTCAAAATCGATGTACAGTCAGAAGGCATTTGCTTTGAAGTGCGAAACTAGCCAATTATATTGTGCAAAAGACCATGAATAATACTACGAAGTGGGAGGGAGGTCGTCTGCCTGTCGCAGCATATCTGTGAAAACGGAAGGAAAACAATACGGGGTAGGGGTAGAGAGGGTACCGAGGAAATGAGAGTGAGGAAACGCTGTAGGGTGCTCGTGGTGCCTTGTAAGCAGTGCAAGTGCTTTAAACGACACTTGCAACGAGCCAGAGAAGCAGCCTCTCCTTCTTTCTACCTCCTCTTTCCTTCCACTTCCATCTCTTTTCCTGCTGCTTCTCTTCTCCATCAGCTTGTCCCCGGCACAGATTTTCAAGTGTTTTGTTTATGTACTGTGCACACACACACACACTCACAGGAAAACATTTCCTCACACTTGTGACGTTTGCATAATAATTTAACTCATTACGCACACTACCTGCCCCCCTGCCCCTCTCAGCACTTCCCCCTCGCCCAGTCGAAACGTTGCCCCTTTGGGTACTCAAACTAAATAAGCATAAGACACATTCATTTGCCTGCTGCCGGCTCTGAAAGGATTTCTGCTCGACATGCTTGGCAATTCTAAAGCCAGTATGAGGTCAAGATGTGGCAACCCCATGCACACACACACACCACACACACATGTGGCAAAGGAGGCACTCTCATTATGCAGCAAAACGTTTGTGTCTTGCAATGTTTCTTAAACGTTTTGGGTCATTTTAATTGTCTGCATGACTGGCACTTTGTCATTTAATTAATCAACTTGATTCGCAATTTGCCGTTAAGTTGAGTTATTTGAAAATTATTCGGCATATGCCACGCTGCGAAATTCCAATTTATAGTTCCCAATTTGCATGCACTTGCCTCTGCATCTGTGTCCCACTGTGCAAACTTTGCGGCTTCTAACGAGCCACATAAAATGTTCCACTTGCCAAGTTCAAAGTGCTGCAGCAAAAGTTTCTGCCCACTGTTGTTGTTGTTGTTGCGGGACGCAGTGCGCTTTACTTTGTGGAATTCAGCGAATTTTCATTGGCATTTTGGGAGTTCATATTGAGTTCGTTCGCTGATAAATAATGCAAGTCACAAGCTCGCCTTCGTCCCTGGGTGACAATTGCCATAAAAATGCGCGCAAATCTTGTTTATGAAAACTTATAAAAAAGTTTAACAGCTTTAAAAATCAATTGACTTTTATCACATGAATTCTTATTAGTAGCGAATTCGAGCTTATAATGCTGCATATATTTATTTGCCTATCGATGTGTGATATTCTATTTAAATCTTAGAGACTGTGTAAGCTACGAATACCTTATGTGATGACAATAAGTTTTAGTACTGCACGTATATTAAGTTTCTTTTAGAACTCAGTAACACCACCACCCGCCTGTGTAAGTTGAAAAGTCTCCAATTACAAGAGTTAATTTAAAGCTATGACGTTTATTTTTCGTTTGCCAAACCACTTTTATGAATCGAATAATTTGTGCGAATTTTGTTAAAAACGTATAATTAATAAAGAAGTTATTTAAGAAAGAAATTCAGTGAACGAACAGATTAAGTTGCTTGTAAGTATGCAATATTAAATTACTTTGCACAGTAGTGATAAGCGGGTATAGACCAGTCAAGCTCGCTCCATTACAGCTTTTTTACTTGCTTTATCTCTAACCAAACTCTAACTACAAGCTTTAAAGCTATGTCGTTTATTTTTTGTTTGCTAAATTACGTTTACGATTTAAATCATTTCTGTAAATTTTGTTGCAAACGTATAATAAACATAGAAGTTATTTAAGAAACAAATTCAGTGAACGAACAGATTTAGTCGCCTGTAGGTATGCAATAATAAATTATTTTGCGCACTAGTGAGTAGCAGGTATGTAACAGTCACAACCATTCGACTACAACTATTTTACTTGCTTTATCAGAGTTCTATTTATGATTGACAGTCATAATAGCTGTTAAGAACGCGAGTTCACAGTTATCAGAGACAACATAAGTTGCAAATTTATTCTCTTTCGCGCTGTCTTCTACTAAACATGTCGATTGTTTTCATCGTAAGCCCCTATCGACATACATACAGATATTCTACGTAACTGCAGTGGCAAAGAGCGTCAAACTGTCCAGGCTGTCCGGATTGTCCAAGTTGTCCAGCATTTGAGCTTCAGCTCGCTTATTTAATAAATAGCAGTGTCTCCCTCCTCCCTCCCTCTATCTTCCTTCTGTGTGTTCAGTTCCATTTTGTGATTCTAGTTTTGCTTTAGCTACAGCTTCAGTCGTTGAGCTGTTCATGTCCTGTTGCTAAGCTGCCTGAGGATTGCATTTTGCCGTTGTTCCGTTAACGTTGAACGTCATCTACCATTTTTTTGTGTGTGCGCTCTCTTTCTGTCCTTCCCTCTTCCTCTCTTTCTCTATTCTTCGTCTTGTTTTCCTGTTCAAGTGGGCGCTTTCATGTCTTTAGCCCCGACTCAACCGTTCGCTCCATTCGCGCTGCTCTTTAATCTCTGCTCATTGTGATTCCCCCTCCTCTCCCCCGTCCTCCTTCTTGGTGCATTTCCTTTGGCTTTGGCTGCAGAAGTTACTCGAGATGCGACGGCAATTCACTTAACTTACTCAAGTCGTTGTCGGCATAACTTCCGTTGTGAAAAAAAAATACTATGTATGGGTATGTGTGGGTGAATAGTGAACTTAAATCCTTGCCCCGCATAGTCCGCCCACATGCGAGTCATTCCTGAGCTGTGCGCTTAGTGTCTTAATGCCAATCCTCACACATTTTCAACCATTTCGCATATGTAAACATTTCGCAATTCCTTTATTTACTTTACCCCGTCGACGAGTCTCGATTCTTTTCATACTCGGAATGTGGCAGAAATATTTACAGTCGATGCTTGCTTGCTTGCCGCATGGAGTTGCAAATCTGCAAATCTGTGCCAATGATGCGAATGATGTTGCCAAGTGTCTGAATGAGGCGCAAAACCTCTTGAAACTGTCTCAACAGTTTGCTGAGTTCTCTGTCTGTCTCTGGGCTTAGAAAGTGCTCAGAGTCTTAGGCAAATTGAAGCAGAAGTGAGCTATAATTTCTAAGCAAATAAAGATAACAATTACTAAATGGTGATTACGGAAATTTTAATTGGTATTACAAGAAATCCGATGATTTAGTTATGTGATTCATACATTAAAGCACATATCTTTGCCTGCCAGTTATCACTGTTTCCGCTTAGTTATCTTCAACATGTGCAGACGAGTTTAATTGCTAAGGTCATAATGTAGTTGGAGCATAAATCTTAACGGCTAGTTTGAGTTATCTAGAACCTGTTATCGTGTACATGATGAGTCAAAATACTTTCAAATCACGCCCCAAAGTTTGTTTAGCATGTTTCGTGTTTCGTGCGCCGAGAAAGCATTCAATGTATGCACTGTTAATTCTTAAAGAATCGAAATCGTTTAAGGTCTTTAGTGAAATTGCTTAAAGTAGATCGGCAAGCTTGAACAAACATGTCAAGTATCTGCTAATTGAACCAATTTAACTGCGTCTGAGACGCTTCTTCTCTTTTTTACCTTGCCTTCTTGTCTCTTTCTAGGAGAAAGTGAGTGTAGACGCAGCAGGTGCGAGAATTCTCGGTGGTCAGTTCTACATTGGATGCACAAGCAGCATGTATACGCAACTTTCGGTCTTCTACTTGACAACTCTGGCGCTTGCCAGTGGAACAACAAACTCCACTGATTCACTTCATCGCTTCAGTCGATCCCTGATCTTTCCGGCAACTTCGCCCACACGGGTACAGTTTATCGGTGGCATCGGTATTCCCGTAGAGGATCTGCATTTCGAGTCGGTTACTTCGGGTTTTGTGCTGAAGGCAGAGTACTTTCTGCCCACTGAGGCCAAGGAGATCACGCATGTTTACCTCAATCCGCAGCCCATTACGTCACGAAAACAGGCGGAGCAAGCGAATGAGGAACCTCATTTCGGTTCCGTTTACCGTTGGGTTATCTATCGAGGCCTCGAAATGGTGCTGCAGAACATGCATCTGCCTGGACGGGACTGTCTGCTGCGGGTTATCTGCGACCATGCCACGCAACCTTTGAGCCATGAGAGCGGCCTGTTGGGCGAGCTGCTGCACATCGTGCTGACACCATCGAGTTCTGCGGATCATTATACTCTACACACCGACAGGGATTATCTGACTGCGGAGCGCTTTGGCAAGCGCGGTGGCAACTGTGCGGCCAGCTACGGTCGCAAGTGCCCCAGATCTCCGCTAGATATAATAACTCTCTTGCTGTGAGACTCAGACAAGCATCTTCTCAGCTCTATATGTGATAAAGTGTATCTAATAAAATCAAATTGTTTTAAAAGTAAGAAGGAAATATCAAGTTTCACATTATTTTATTTATTTAGTGTTTCTGTTTCTATTTAATTTAGAGTTCCTTCTACGACTTCGACTTGGTCATGAGATTCTGCAATGCATCGCCCTGTACAGCTGTAGACATGCTGAGATCCTTCTCCCTCTTTCTTCTCTTTCGGATCTCCTTGATGAAGTCGAACATGCCTTCTCCTTGGCCAAACTGGTCGCCTTCAGCAAGAGAAATTGGCAGTTTCTTTCCTCTTGTCTCCGGCAGGTGCAGGCAAAGATATGCACCCAAAAACATGTATACTGCCACCACGATGCGGGGCAGGGCAATGACGTAAAGTCCCAGATGCTGTATATAGGGCGTGCTGACTGCTCCCATGTTCATTAACACATAACTGGCAGCGAAACCTCGCGATCGCACTGAGGTCGGAATGAGTTCTGTGACCCACAGGCCGATTGATTGATTGCATACAGCACAGAAAAAACGAACTACCATGGCCAGTGATATTTTAACATATCCATTCGCCATCCAATTCCAGGTCATGATCAGACCCAGGGCGATTGCGAATACGCCTGTGCCGATCTGTGTGCTAATCGTCGTTGTCTTCCGGCCGTATGCCTGCTGCATCGGTGCCTGTAAGAAGCCTGTTGGCAGCACAGCGATGCCAAACAAGCTCAACACCATGAATGGAGAGATGCCCAGTCCATCAAAAGAGCGCGCTACAAGGGTTCCTGCTGTAAGCGTGAAGAAGCTAGAAGAGAACAGGGCACAGTTTAAAGAACTCTTGGAATGGATCAAATTAGCTCACTTGGCGGTAACCATGATGCAGTACGTGCGACGTAGGTGGGGCCAATTGAATAGATCCCTCAGCTTTGGTTTCTCCTCTTCCAAGCTCTTTTGGTAGTTCTTCTCACACGTCTTTCGGAAAGCTTCAAAATCATCTTCACTCACTGTTAGCCGATTAAACTTGGCAACATTTCTCAGTCGGAGAATGGCTCCATCGATGTCATTTCGAGTAATCAACCATTGAGCACTTTCCTGCAGCCCAAAGTAACTGAATCCCACCAATAGTACAGGCAACGAGATACAGATAAGGAAATCACGCCACTGCCCTATCCAAATGGCCAGCCAAGGAGAAATGAATTGGCTGAGGGAGAAAGCGAATCCCATGGCGGTGCTCAAACCAATGTTACGAAGTCGCGGCGACACATACTCCATCACTGAGAAAAATAAATCAAGATAAAAATATAAGATAACAAATGAATAAATCTACCCGTTAACCTACCCAAAATCGATGTCATATACCCATTAGCACCGGTACCCAAGCCAGCAATAAAGCGACCAAAGCTGAATGTCAAAAGATTTCCGGAGAATGCAGTTACGATATCTCCCAGAGAACAACAGTAATTGGCCAGGATCATAGCCTTAAGACGGCCCAGAGTGTCGCCAAGTGAGCCGAACAACCAGCTGCCTACCACTGATCCGAAGAAGTAAAGCGACTGACCCACTCTCGCTTTATAGGCTGAGTCACAGACCCAGTTGTACTGCAAGCATAAAACGGGTGCACATTAAAAATGAAACAGAATATTAAATGAAAGCAAACCTCGCTATTCATGCCCCTAAATCCATAATCGTAATTATATATCCAACGATCACAGGCCTTGGAACTGATCGTTATATTCCCATTGTCATCTATGGTCTCGAGCCGCGTGCAAGAGGGTCTCTCAAAGTTTTCATAGATCTCCGCAATTTCCGCAAATGTTCGGTTCTCCAATTTCTCATGATAGCACCAATGATCGGGAACAGATCCGATAATATTCTGCGCGTAGAACTGCAACATCGCTACGAATCCAACATAGCCTAAAAATACTATCAACATGTACTGATATCGACCATTATTGCCGCACTTGGCTAGTATTTCATGGAACTCCATGATGGGACGCGACTTGTTCTTCCACGTGTACTCCGCGACAGACTGAAAGCATAATCTTTGATATGTACACTGTTAGTTTGCGATTAGGGCGCACGTTCTATGTCTAGTAATAAAGCCGAGGTTTGTACGAATTTCACTAAAGATAAAAACTATTTTACGACTTTTATTGGACACAAGTACGGAAAACTACATTCAACCGTGCCCGATTTTAAAATACTCTTTGCGTAATTAAGACGAAAGCAAAAATCGAAAGGAAATATTTTTAGTGGGATTAAATTTTTCGAAGGTGCCGCCCGTAAGTACGCAATACAAAATACAATTAGCAGAACATATATTTGACTAGTTAACATAGTTGTCTTTAATTTAAAATGACTTCTACGATTTTGAGTTGGGCATGAGATTCTCCAGTGCATCGGCTTGCTGTGTAGTAGACATGCTGAGATCCTTTTCTCTCTTTCGTCTCTTTTGGATCTCCTTGATGAAGTCGAACATGCCTTCTCCTTGGCCAAACTGGTCGCCTTCAGCTAGAGAAATTGGTAGTACCTTTTCCCTTGTTTCGGGCAGGTGCAGGCAAAGATATGCACCAAGGAACATGAATACTGCCACCACGACACGGGGCAGGGCAATGACGTAAAGTCCCAGATGCTGTATATAGGGTGTGATGAATGCTCCCATGTTCATAAACACATAACAGGTGGCAAGACCTCGTGAGCGCACTGAGGTCGGGATGAGTTCAGTGACCAACTGGCCGATGGATTGATTGGACACCGTAGAGCAAAAACGAGTTAACATGGCCAGGGCTATTTTAAGATATATGTTAGCATTCTGATCCCAGGTCATGATCAGACCCAGAGCGATCGCAAGTATGCCTGTGCTGATCTGCGAGCTTATTGTGGTAGTTTTCCGGCCGTACACCTGTTGCATCGGGCCCTGGACGATGCCTGATGGCAGTACAGCAATACCAAACAAGCTAAAGACGATGATTGGAGAGATGCCCAGTCCATCGAAAGAACGCGCTACAATGGTTCCTGCTGTTATCGTAAAGAAGCTGGAAGAAGACATAAAGCAACTTTTGAAGTGGCGCAACAGGTAAAGTTAACTGGTAGCTTACTTGGATGCAACCATGATGCAGTACGTGCGACGTAAGTGGGGCCAATTGAACAGATCCCTCAACTTGGGTTTCTCCTCTTCCAAGCTCTTTTGGTAGTTCTTTCTCACACGTCTTTCGGAAAGCCTCAAAGTCTTCCTCGCTGACTGTTTGTCCATTGAACTTGGCAACATTTTTCAGTCGGAGAATGGCCCCATCGATATCATTTCGTGTGATCAACCATTGAGCACTTTCCTGCAGCACAGAGTAAGTGAATCCCACCAAAAGGGCAGGCAGAGATATACAGGCAAGGTATATACGCCACTGCCCTATCCAGACGGCCAGCCAAGGAGAACTGAATTGGCTAAGTGAGAACGAAATGCCCGTGGCGGTGCTCAAGCCAATGTTACGAAGTCGTGGCGACACATACTCGATCACTGAGAAAAATATATCAAGATACAAATTCATGATAACACATGAGTAAACATGCCCGATTACCTACCCAATATTGTTGTCATATACACATTAGCACCGGTACCCAAGCCAGCAATAAAGCGACCGAAGCTAAATGTCAAAAGACTTCCGGAGAAGGCAGTTACTAAGTCACCGAGGGAACATAAGAAATTTGCCAGGATCATAGCCTTAAGACGTCCCAGAGTATCGCCGAGTTTGCCAAAGCACAAGCTCCCTATCACTGATCCGAAAAAGTAAAAGGACTGACCCACTCTCGCTTTATAGGCTGAGTCGCAGACCCAGTTGTGCTGCAAGAATTAAAAATGTTGCATATAAAAGATGAAATATAATGTTAAAAGAAAGCAAACCTCGATATTCATGCCCTGAAATCCGAAATCGTATTTATATATCCAACGATCACATGCCTTGGAGCTAATCGTTATATTCCCATTGTCATCTATGGTCTCGAGTCGCGTGCAAGAGGGTCTCTCAAAGTTTTTATAAACTTCCGCAATTTCCACATAGGTTTTGTTCTCCAGAGTCTCATGATAGCACCAATGCTCGGGCACGGAACTGATTACATTTTGTGCGAAGAACTGCAACGTCGATATGAAACCGATGAACCCAAAGTACCCCAATAACATGTACTGGTATCGACCATTATTGCCGCACTTGGCCAGTATCTGATCGAACTCCATGGTGGAACGCGACTTGTTCTTCCACCTGTATTCCGCGAGAGACTGAAAACATAATCTTTGATACACAGACTACTGGTTACGATTGCTACGCATGCATACTATCGGGTGAGAACTGATTTCATAGCTGAACTTATAATCCCGCTTATCTGTGAACTAAAAATTAGCATTGTATGTTCGCACTTTTGAGCTGATAACGGACACTACTAGTGTTTGAGCGCTCTAAAAGTCCGCTTGTCTAGCACAATCTGCAGAAGTTGACAATAAAGCCAAATTTTGTACAAAAATCACTCAAGATAAGAATATCTGAGCGACTTATATATTGTACACAAGTAGCGAGAGGTACATACGACCATTTCTGGCTGCCAAATACTCTTCGCCTAGTTTATCAGAACTAAAACAGACAAACGAGAACAACAGTCGAGCGGCAACAGTGGGATTCCCATCGACCTTTTTTTAAGCGAAAGAGTCCATAATTGTACGATACTACTTTTTAATAGAAATATCGTAACGTAAGCCTGTTTGATAATATTTGTGTTAGTTTTCCGATGAAATTATTGATTTGCGGGGGCGGTGGGCGTGGCACCCAATATTTGAAATAAATTTCATCTGCGTTAGGTTAACAGAAACCTTCATGCCTAATTTGGTGTCTCTAGCTTTTATAATAGCTGAGATCTGTGTGTTCACCTGGATATCCGGACATCCGGACCGACAGACTGACATGGCTTAATCGACTCGGCTAGTGATCCTGAGCAAGAATATATGTACATTGTAGGGTCTCCCACGCCTCCTTCTGCGTGTTACATATTTTTACACAAAGTAAGTATACCATTTTTTGACCATTTTCAATAGTCGAAGGTTACAAAAAGATGGTTAAATGAATGAGAACATTTAGACATGGTTGTAAACGAATAATATACATAATTACTATATATCTAATATATAATATATAATAAGTCTATAAACATGTTTTACAAAATAAACATAGGTAGTTTTCTTCAATATAATATTGTTTCTACGATTTTGAATTCGGCATGAGATTCTCCAATGCTTCGGCTTGCTGGTTAGTAGACATGCTGAGATCCTTTTCTCTCTTTCTTCTGTTTCGGATCTCCTTGATGAAGTCGAACATGCCTTCTCCTTGGCCAAACTGATCACCTTCAGCTAGAGAAATTGGTAATACTTTTCCCCTAGTCTCGGGTAGTTGCAAGCAAAGATATGCCCCAATTAACATGAATACTGCCACCACGACACGGGGCAGGGCAATGAAGTAGAGTTCCAGATGTTGAATGTAGGGCGTTATGAATGCTCCCATGTTCACAAACACATATCTTATGGCAAGACCTCGAGATCGTACCGAGGCAGGAATAACTTCGGTGCCCAATTGACCGACAGATAGGCTGGCCACAGTACAGAAAAAACGAGTTACCATAGCAATAGAAATTTTAAGATATATGTTCGCATTCCGATCCCACATCATGATCAGTGCTAGAGTGATCGCACAGATGCCTGTACTTATCATTGTGCTAATCGATGTTGTTTTTCGACCATATAACTCTTGAATGGCTCCCTGGAAAAAGCCTGACGGCAGCACAGCGATACCGAACAAAGAATAGACGATAAACGAAGAGATGCCGAGACCATCGAAGGACCGCGTTATAATGTTCACAGCTGTTTGTGTGAAGAAGCTAGAAGAAAGCAGGGGACATTCTAAAATAGCATTGGAACAGAATACATTTAACAGCCAGCTCACTTGGATGCAATCATGATGCAGTACGTGCGACGTAAGTGGGGCCAATTGAATAGATCCCTCAGCTTTGGGTTTCTCCTCTTCCAAGCTCTTTTGGTAGTTCTTCTCACAAGTCTTTCGGAAAGCCTCGAAATCTTCCTCGTTAACTTTTCTTCCATTAAACTTGGCAACATTTTTCAGTCGGAGAATGGCTCCATCGATGTCGTTTCGTGTAATCAACCATTGAGCACTTTCTTGCAGCACCGAGTAACTGAATCCCACCACGAGTACAGGCAACGAAATACATATAAGGTATTTACGCCACTGCCCCATCCACATGGCCAGCCAAGGGGCTATGACCTGGCTAAGTGAGAACGAGATGCCCGTTGCGGTGCTCAAACCAATGTTACGAAGTCGCGGCGACACATACTCAATCACTGAGCAAAATAAATTAAGATAAGAATTCAAGATAAAAGGTAAGCAAACCTACCCAATATTGCTATCATGTAAAAATTAGCCCCGGTGCCTAAGCCAGCAATAAAGCGACCAAAGCTAAATGTCAAAAGACTTCCGGAAAATGCAGTTACTATGTCACCGAGAGAACAAAATACATTGGCCAGGATCAGACTCTTATGGCGTCCCAGAGTATCGCCAAGTGAGCCGAACAACCAGCTGCCTACCACTGATCCGAAGAAGTAAAGGGACTGACCCACTCTTGCTTTATAGGCCGAGTCACAGACCCAGTTGTGCTGCAAGAATGAATTATGTTGTTTATTAACTTAAAGATAAAATAGAGATTTAAATTTAAACAAACCTCAATATTCATGCCCTTAAATCCGAAATCGTATTTATATATCCAACGATCACAGGCCTTGGAACTAATAGTTATATTCCCACTGTCGTCTATAGTCTCAAGGCGAGTGCAAGAGGGTCTCTCAAAATTTTCATAGATCTTCGCAATTTCTACGAAGGATTTGTTCTCTAATTTCTCGTGATAGCACCAATGATCGGGGACAGAGCCGATAAGATTCTGTGCGAAGAACTGCCACGTAGATATGAATCCAATGTACCCTAAAAATCCTATTAGCATGTACTGATATCGACCATTATTACCGCACTTGGCTAGTATTTCATGGAACTCCATGATGGATGGGACGCGACTTGTTCTTCCAAGTGTATTTCGCGGCAGACTGAAAGCATAATCTTTGATATGAAAACTGCTAGTTGCGATTAGGGTGCACGTTCTACGTCTAGTACAAATATGTTAATCCAGCAATAAAGCCAAGTTTTGTACGAAATTCACTCAAGATAAGAGTTTCTTTTCAACTTTTATTGGATACAAGTACCGAAAGCTACAAACGGCACTGCTCGGTGGAAAACTACTTTTCTTCCAACATTGAAAAACATTAACAATCAAATAAAACAAAAACACGCTTACAATACGAAGTAACAGCTAAGACATTATTGCAAACGGACATAATATTGCAGATAGATGTTTAGGAAATAGTTTGAGTGAATGTCAATATTTCAAAGGTGTTGCTAGTAAGTTTTTTTTTTTTTTTTTTTGTAATACAAAATACACAACAAATTGAACATAGATTTAAGTCTTAACATAATAGGATATATTTTTAAATATAAGTTGCTTCCACGATTCAATTGTTTCTATGATTTCGAGCTAGTCATGAGATTCTCCAATGCATCGGACTGCTGATTAGTAGACATGTTATTCTTTTCTCTCTTTCGTCTTTGGCGAATCTCTTTCATGAAGTCGAACATGCCTTCTCCTTGGCCAAACTGATCGCCTTCAGCCAGAGAAATTGGTAATATTTTTCCCCTAGTCTCAGGAAGTTGCAGGCAAAGATATGCCCCAAGAAACATGAATACTGCCACCACGACACGGGGAAGGGCACTAAAGTAGAGTTCGAGATGTTGAATGTAGGGCGTTATAAATGCTCCCATGTTCACAATCACATATCTCATGGCAAGACCTCGCGATCGTACCGAGGCAGGAATGAGTTCGGTGCCCAACTGAGCGATAGATTGACATGCCACCGTACAACAAAAACGAGCAACCATTGCAAAAGATATTTTAAGATATAAGCTTGCATTCCGATCCCACATCATGACCAGTGCCAGAGTAATCGCACAGATGCCTGTACTTATCATTGAGCTAATCGATGTTGTCTTCCGGCCATATAATTGTTGCATTGGTCCCTGGACAAAGCCTGACGGCAGCACAGCGAGACCAAACAAAGAATAGACGATGAACGATGAAATAGACCATCGTAAGAGCGAGTTACAAGGTTCGCCGCTGTTATCGCAAAGAAGCTGAAATGAAAACAAGTGTCGGTGTTGGCACAGAACACACATTAAACCGGTATCTCACTTGGATGCAACCATGATGCAATACGTGCGACGTAAGTGGGGCCAATTGAACAGATCCCTCAGCTTTGGTTTCTCCTCCTCCAAGCTCTTTTTGGTAGTTCTTCTCACACGTCTTCCGGAAAGCCTCAAAATCTTCCTCACTGACTTTTCTTCCATTAAACTTGGCAACATTTTTCAGACGGAGAATGGCTCCATCGATGTCGTTTCGTGTGATCAACCATTGACCACTTTCCTGCAGCACAAAGTAACTGAATCCCACCACGAGTACAGGCAATGAGATACATATAAGGTATTTACGCCACTGCCCCATCCACATGGCCAGCCAAGGGGCTATGACCTGGCTAAGTGAGAACGTGATGCCCGTGGCAGTGCTCAATCCAATGTTACGAAGTCGCGGCGACACATACTCAATCACTGGAAAAAGTAAATTAAGATAACATCCAAGATAACACTTGATCACACCTACCCAATATTGCTATCATGTAAAAGTTAGCCCCGGTGCCTAAGCCAGCAATAAAGCGACCAAAGCTAAAAGTCAAAAGACTTCTAGAGAATGCAGTTACTATGTCACCCAGGGAACAAAAAAAGAAGGCCAGGATCACAGACTTAAGGCGTCCCAGAGTATCGCCGAGTGTGCCGAACAACCAGCTGCCTACCACTGATCCGAAGAAGTAAAGGGACTGACCCACTCTCGCTTTATAGGCCGAGTCGCAGACCCAGTTGTACTGCAATAATGAAATATGTTGCATATTAGAGATGAAATAGAGTGTTAAATATAAGCGAACCTCGATATTCATGCCCTTAAATCCGAAATCGTATTTATATATCCACCGATCACAGGCCTTGGAACTAATCGTTATATTCCCAGTGTCATCTATGGTCTCGAGTCGCGTGCAAGAGGGTCTCTCAAAGTTTTCATAGATCTTCGCAATGTCAACAAAGGTTTTGTTCTCCAATTTCTCATGAAAGCACCAATGATCGGGGACAGACCCGATAAGATTCTGTGCGAAGAGCTGAGCCACCGAAATGAATCCGAAGCACCCCAAAAACCCAATGAGCATGTACTGGTATCGACCATTATTCCCACACTTGGCTAGGATTTCATGGAACTCCATGATTGTTCTTCCACGTCTATTTCGCGACAGACTGAAAACATAATCTTTGATATAAAGACTGCTAGTTGCGATTAGGGTGCATGTTCTACGTCTAGTACAAATATGTTAATCCAGCAATAAATTTTTACGAAATTCTCTCAAGATAAGAGCTTCTTTTGACTTTTATTGGACATAAGTACCTAACGTTACAAACGGCAGTGTTCGGTGGTAAAATTCTTTTCTCAAAATGTAAAAAACATTTATAAATGGCGTTGAACGAAACAATACGACAAAAACTTTTCTCTTACAGTTCGAGATGGTTAAACTATTCAGTGTAAGTTGAGGCAAAAAACTAAGACATAGTTGCAAGCGGAAATTATATTGATTTAAATTATATTTTAACATATTATATATTTCGTGGAATTCCTTTTATTTACTTGAGTTGTTTACTACTTTATTTTATCCCTCTTTCTTAGGTTCTCTTCTTCCGTACATTCACACCTGTTCTTTATGCCACAAAAGATCAATGTGTTATCGCACACTATTAAAGGTGTCGTCCGTTTTATATTATAAGTCATTCTATAGAGGTGTAAACTCATCAATTGTTAATAGAACTCTATACTCCACATAATAGTTACTCGACAAATCCAAGCAAGAAAAACATTAATGGAAAAAGTTTCACGCTTAGTTCTTGACAAGATCTTCGGTGTGGCACACCTGTTGGGCCCAGGTGCTAAGTAGCTCGGACGTCATGAATATTTGCACCTTCGTCGCTCTAGTAGTCATTCTTCAGGCCAATGGTTCAGCCTGTGCGCAGCGCAGTCGCTCGACTCGATCGATGATATATCCAGAACTCGCTCCCACTCCCGTGACTTTCCTATGCGCAATCGGCATTCCCGTCGAGGACCTTCCGTTCGAGACACTCGTCTCGGGCTACGCTCTACGGATGCAGTACTTCCTGCCCACCAATGCGTCGCAAGTGACGCGTATTTACCTAAAACCGCAACCGATAACAGATCGCAAGTACAGCAAGCAGTCAGCCCAGCCCAGCTTGGCATCAATATATCGCTGGATTATTTATCGTGGCATCGAAATGATACTGCAGAACATGGGTCTGCCGGGGCACAGCTGTCTGTTGCGTGCAATCTGCGAACACGCCTCCCATCCGCTGAGCCACGAGAGTGGCCTGCTTAGCGAGCTGCTGCACATCGTACTGACTCCATCGAGTTCCCGCGATGCACCGACCATGTCTAAAGATTTCGACTACCTCTCGGCGGAGCGCATTGGGCGACGAGGTGTGAGCAGCTGTGAGGCAGCCTACGGCCCCAAGTGCAACAGATCTGCCATTGACCTCATAAGCGTGCTGCTCACATTGAATTAAGGGCTGTAAAGTGATCAATATATATATATAAACAGTGTATCGAGTTTGGTATTTACGAGGGTCGTTTGATAAGTCCGTGACTTTTTGTATTTGCCGCGCACCTGCTCTAAATACAACACTGCTCCTGTCAGCAGTTATCGATTAACAGCTGACTGTAAAATTTTGAGAAAGCTGCGTTTTTTGGTTTGCGTTTTATAGGCATTGAAAGCAGACGATCTCGTGAATTTTAACGAAAATGGAAAAAAGTGAATTTCGTGTGCTAATTAAGCATTATTTTTTGCGTAAAAAATCCATCACCGAAACCAAGGAAAGACTTGATAAATATTATGGGGACTCTGCACCATCAATTTCAATGGTTAAGAAATGGTTTACTGAGTTCCGTTGTGGTCGTACCAGTACAAGTGATGCCGAACGTTCAGGTCGCCCAAAAGAGGTCGTCATGCCAGAAATCGTCGACAAAATCCATGGAATGATATTGGATGATCGGAGAATGAAAGTGCGTGAGGTAGCTGAGGCTGTAGGCATCTCAACTGAACGGGTACATCACATTTTACATGAATATTTGGACATGAAAAAGCTTTCCGCGCGATGGGTGCCGCGATTGCTCACACACGACCATAAGCGCAACCGTGTGACCATTTCAAAGGAGTGTTTGGCGATGTTCAACCGCAATCCAAACGAATTTTTGCGCCGTTTCGTTACCGTAGACGAAACATGGATCCACCACACCACACCAGAGACCAAAGAACAATCAAGACAGTGGGTTTCTCCGGGTGAACGTGCACCAAAGAAGGCCAAGGTGGGTCTGTCGGCCAACAAGGTCATGGCCACAGTTTTTTGGGATGCACAAGGTATCATTCACATCGATTACCTTGAAAAGGGTAAAACGATCACCGGCGAATATTATTCAGAGCTTTTGGACAGATTCGATATTGATTTGAAGCAGAAACGACCGCATTTGGCGAAAAAAAAGTGCTGTTCCATCAGGACAATGCACGGGTGCACACGTGTGTAGTCAGCATGGGCAAAATTTCATAAATTGGGCTACGAACTGCTACCCCATCCAGCATATTCTCCAGATTTAGCCCCCTGTGACTATTTTTTGTTTCCAAACATGAAGAAATGGCTCGGCGGTAAGAGATTCGGGTCAAATGAAGAGGTCATCACAGAAACAAACGACTATTTTGAGGGCCTTGAGAAAACCTATTATTTGGAAGGAATAAAAAAATTGGAAAAACGCTGGACTAAATGTATAGAGCTAAAAGGAGATTATGTTGAGAAATAAAACGCTTCTTTGACGAAAAAAATATATTTTATTCAAAAAGTCACGGACTTATCAAACGACCCTCTTAGTTTAAATTGTAAATACACAAATTGAACTGCTAATCTCAGTCTGTTTAATTCTAGTTTGACTTTTTGCCAACAACAATCAAATTATGCAATGTTATTCCTTGCTCTTCACTCCCCCCGGAATGACGTGCGTAGGTGTGATAATTACAAAGTTAATAAACATTTTAATTAGTTTTCGCACTGGCTGCCTGATCCGCATGCCAAATCGGCATCAATTGTAATTACGCACACGCTGCGTATGCGTAATGTTCGTGCTAAGAGCACTGCGTGACAGCAAGGATCTATGCATGTATGCGTCTGTGTGTGTGACAGTTAATCATGCAGCTGGCAGAGCACTTAATATACTTAAATTTAAATGACAAACACAATTAAGATGAATAATGTGCGTCGACTTGTAATACAAATTTATTTCGCAGATTCGCTCATTAGAACCTCCCAAACACGTTCTGCCACCCCCCTCCCCCTCGCAACGGGCTTAAATACTTTGTCCATGTGTGTCCTTGTGCATGTGCGGAGCTCACAAGGCCGTAAAATAATTACACACGTTGAATAAAGCGCCGCGACATGAAACAGAAACAGAAACAGAAACACAAAACAGACGAAACAAACAACGCGATGGGGTTGCCACGCCCCAGGGCGGCAAATAGCTGGCGGGGACTTGAAGGGAACGTGGGTGGACAGAGTCACAGAGTTTGCTGCTGGCATTTCAATGACGCTGACCAAATGAGTTCAATATTAATTAGCTGCCTGCCAACTAGCTGGGCGAATCCCTTGCAACGCGTTGCGCATACGCCGCGTTGCCTCGAGGCAGTAGTTTCACGCTGTAGATGAAAGCAAAATAATGCTTAGTAAATAGCAGACACACACACAAACACACACACTCCCGAGGGAGCAACATTAGTTGTGCAATATTTGAAATACCCTCAAAGGCAACTTTTTGGGGGCTTTTGCAACATTAAAATAACAATAAAATAATTGAAATTGGGCAACTATGTTGAGGCAAAATCTCCAGCACTGGCTCTGGCTGGGGTCGGGACTGGGGTTGGAACTGGGGTTGCCCTGGTCATATGCTAATTTGCCGGGTTTGCTTTGCCGACCAGCTGTTGCCGTTTGTCTTTCATTTTGAGCATTGTATCCCGAGGCCAGGCACAACAAAGGGGCAACAACAACAGGCTAAACATATTTTCCAAAATAATTTTCTCAAATGTAAATGTGATTTTCCCTTTGCGCTTTTGTTCTCCATGCGTAACTTTTGACTTTGCAATTGGAAAGTTTCTTAAATTGGGTTTAGCCTCAAATCGAATAAGTAGACAACAGTTTTCAGTGAGGCGTCAGTGTGGGCTGGTTGAATACTCACACAACCAGACATAACCAGCATTCAGTTGAGTTGAAAGTTATAATTTAATAATAGCACAAAAATAATAACAGGGCAAATTAATTAGGGCAAAGGCCTTGGCATGCTAAATATGAATTAAAGTGCAGCTGCGTTTGGTGTAGAGCAACTTATTTGATGAATTTAGTGAGCCTAGCAATTTAAACTAGTGAGATAAAAGTGTTCTGATGACAAAGTACAAATTTTGAATTACATTATAGCTGCGTATGCTATAGAGCCACCTTTATACTTAGTTTGGTGTCTCTAGTGCATCACATTGCTGAGAACAGCGCGTTCATACAGACAGACAGAGGTTTAATTGACTTGAATACCTTAGAATATGTTCAACAGCTTCAACAACAGTTTCAACGAGGTAACTTCGGCTTTAAGCCACTTTCAACTTGCATAAATTTTGCCTTCGGCCGACTCGACTGACAGGCGAGAGACATTTGTCGAGTTGACCTCACGTCCCGAATATGCCAACTTGCAAAATGGTTGACTAAACTCAAATCCTTTAACGCAAAACAAATTTTTTCGGTGAGCTGAAGAGGTACAGAAGATAGAGGGGAAGCCTGTCAAAGATTTGCAATTTTGTAGTGTAAAATTTATGGGCGAACGTTAAGATAAACGTTGTGTCATTGATTAACGAGTCGGTGTCGAGCGAGAGAGAGAGAGAGAGAGATGGAGAGAGAGGGAAGCAGGGTTCCGCTTCGACTCGCATGTTTTGGGGCTGAGGAAAACGTTTTGACTGGAAATGATTACGCCCAAAACTTAACAGATAAAACCCGGCAAAAAGGAAGCGCCCATAAATCAGTAGGTAAATGTGACTTGCCCAGCCCACTGCGAGTCCGAGTCCCAGTCCGAGTCGGAGTTGGACATTGTCGAACACTTAACGTGCAACAGGAGCAAGCAAGGGAGTAAGCGCTGTGCAGGCCCAGGACTACGGACTACTAAGTGGCGGCAGTTGTTGCAGGACAAAGGACAGTGCCAGCCAGAGGGAGTGACGAGGCCCGAGTGGGGCAAGAGGGACACAGATTGGCAACATTTGATGGCAAAAGTTACGCTCGCATTTATCTTTTGTGCACTTGTGAATTTCTTGAACCGCAGCCAAGCTGCGACAACTGCACTTGAAGTGGCGCAAGGGGAGTATACTCCCTGAAAGGGTGTACGGGGTGGCAAGTGTAGATAACAACAAAACAAACAGCACGTACACTGCACAAAAAGGAGTAGGGCGTGCCGCTGAGCAGTTGATGTTATTGAATTTTGTGGCTTAAAACGGCAGCTTAAAGCTGACGTTGACTTTGACAAATGAACGAACTATCGAACGTAGCAATTGTTTCTCGTAATACTCGATCTTAATTGTTGGCAATTAAGAACTCGACAGGCCACTCGATCCGGGGCGGGTTAACTGCCGCATAACCGGATGAATGTCGAATCATTAACGCAGCACAAGTCCCTCCCGATTCGGTCTCGATTCTTATTTATTGCACTCGCAATTAACCCGCTTGTGGAGTACAACTGCATTCGATTAATTTCCAGGGGATTTATCGAAGCAGCCAGCTTGTGGCTTCTGACATCAGCTGAGGTTGCGGTCACCATCACTTATCGATATGTTAACCATACTTATTGAATGCTGTTGCTTGCTGTTTTTTCACTTAAATAATGTATTTAAATACCGCGTATTATCGATTTTCTTTTAAGTGAATGTATATCGATTAATGTAAAGCACTGTGGCAAATGAGTAGCAGCATTTAATTTGCTGTTAACTATCGATAACACAATTTAAATGTAGTAAGTTTCCGGTAATTCAAATAATTTAAAGAATTTATTTCACAATTTTTTTTTCCTTTAAGTTTCACAGTGTACAGCTTTTGTTATTCTTAAATAACTGTATTGCTCACAGCAACTATCGATAGTTAATTAATAATCGTTAAATACACTGTTTATACTATACAAATTTATATGATTTAAATCTTTAATAGAATATTTAAATGATGCTGATAAATACAATGTGAATGAGCGTATTATATCGTTAACAGTAACGTTCAGACATCTATCGATTAATATCTACTTAGCCGTATCGCTTATCAATTATTTGCAATTTGATTGCAATCTGTCAACTACAGACGCATCAATAACAACAACAATTGCTGTCTGCTCTCCCCCCTTCCCCTCCCCAACTGTATTCACTCACCTGCCAACCACGTCATCAATTTCCGCTTGCCACAATCAAAACTCGTCGCTATCGCTATCATCGTTGCCGTTGAATTTTCTACAACTGCATGCATGGCAAGCTAATTTGCAGCCCTTGCAACCCTGCTGTTGGTAACCCAGACTGTTGGTAATTCCACCGCATTGATGTAATGACAGCATGTTACAACTTCAGCCTCAACTTCAACTCCAACTTCATTTCGGTCTCCTGCGCGATGTTTGCCATTTTCGCGATGCCTTGACAAATCATCTCTTGCCTGCGGCCTGTTGTTGTAGGTGCTTATTGCCATCGCTGTTGTTGTTGTTGCTGCTGTTGCTGCTGCTTATTGCTCATTGTGGTTGTTAGTGTTGACGTTGTTGTTGCTGTGCATCAAAGCATGCCAGGCAAAGTGGTCGCTCTGCTCAGCTCCGTTCTGCTCATGTTTATGTTGATGTCAAACGTGTTTCAGCCCCCTCAACCACACACCCCCACCTCATCACTTGCACAGCCTTTGTGTGCTTTGATTTATGTGGCGCAAAATAATTTACAATCCATGTTGAATTTCGACAGGGTGGCAACGCTCAAGACAACCACACAGAGCGTGCCCAGGGATGTGAAGTCAGCTTAAATTATGGATTTGCATGCAGATTGCCCAAATCACTCGCAGCAAACTTGACATCGCCAAATTGGCCAGTTAATCACATTTATCTGCCTCAACTTTAGACAGCTTGATAAACAAGGCGAGCAGCGAGAGGAACTTGTCGAGGTGGGGAGGGGGGAAGGGGACAAGTAAAGATTAATTCCAGTTGGGTATATACGATTATATATATTCGCTTGATCAGCCTGGGCTTGGCTTCTACCTCTACTTCCTATGAGTATATTAAATTGTTGTTTATTAAGCTGCAGAAAGTTAATTGAAATCTTAATAAAACATGAATATGATTGTGTTTATTATATTATATTAATTTATAAAATAGTATCTTGTATTTAATTGAAGAGTACAGTGTTTAATTTTATTCTTTGCACTGTAAAAATTATAAAGAAAGATTTTCTTACCATTATTTTATTTTATGAATCTAAGTTGATGAAAGTCTAAACTTATTTTTCGGACATAACATTATGGATTTTATTATTTTACTTATAAAACATAAAGTGAATACGATTTTATTATGTTCTCTATAATATTTATTCAGCCAAACTTGAACTTAAAATGAGTTCAAAAATTGCTTGTCCGCCCAGCAGAGATTTCTCGAGGGAGACAATGAAGCAGCGCTTTGATAATGAAATGTAAACGAGACGTCTCTAGTTGCGACACTACGTGTGCTGGCAACACGTCGTATGTGCGATATTAATTATTCAACCTGCGCCGAAAACGAGTCGAGGCGAGGATGGAGGAGGCAGATCGGGTCAGAGTGTGCCGCGATGAATTTAAAGTCGCGCCTCACGCGACAAACACGCGATGCGGCAATAAACGTGCAATTTTCGCAAAATTACAAAAATGTGAGCAAACATTTTATTTGCGCTTTTAACTTTGTTGCCAGTTGCCAGTTGCCTCGTCTTGCTGCCTCAGCCGAGCTGGCATAAATCTTTGGCTGCCTTCTTTTATTCGCATTTCGTTTTGTCTGTCTCGTTGCCTTGGCTTTTCTTTTCTCGCTCTCTCTCTCTCTTTCTCTCTGCAGTGCGTGTTGCAGTGACAAGAATTTGAATAATTCGCCAAATGTGCCAAGTTGAAATGTTAAAATTCCCAACGACTTTTCACCTCCTCCCCCCTCTTGCTCCCCGTTATTCCCTTTGCCCTGCCGGGCGGAAGTTGGCAAGCGGCGCGCGCTGTTTCCGGTTTGGCGGAACTGAAGTCACGACTGCCAAATGATTGCAAATGAATGGCAGCGAATGACTGCGAATGTTACCCCAGGGTATGTAGATGTCCCTTCCCCCTGCCACGCCTTGCCCGCCTGCTGCAGAGGATGCGACGCTTAGCTTAATGCATCGTTAAATTTATGGGCGCGCACAAAAATTATTTAACGCAATTTCGCTAATGTGTCGCAGCCATAAACAAAGCAAACAACAAAAACAAGAAGAAAAGAAGGCAGAAGAAGGGAAGTGAAGGGCAAATGAAGAAAGGAGGAGGGTAAAGAAGGAAAGAGTAGGGAAAAGCAGGCAAAAGAATAAACAAAAGTGCAAAAAATGGGCTCATCAGGCAAGAGGAATGCGGCACGCGCTTGCTCATCTTCTTCTTCTCCTTCTTCACCCTTCACTCAGCTCCCTCGCTGATGCTGACATGTAATGCAGCTGCAGCAACAACAACAACAAGGAGGCCCGCTGCAAATTGTTGCTCCCATTTGCCTTGTCGCTGCGCTTTGATCGTTCGAGAATTTTTTCATAAGCGAACCCTGCGCAAATATGTCAAAGCAGCTTCAGCTTCGGCTCCTTGTGCTCCTGTTCCAGCTGCTGCTTTGTTATTGAGCGAGAATTAATAAGCAGCAGAAGGAGCTGCAGCATATCGACAGTGGGCGTGGCTGCGCCTCGAGGCGTGACTGCTGCGTGACTCGCTGTAATCGAGCGCTGCCTTCTTCGCCGCACGTAGCTCTTCTCGGGAATTTTCAAATGTTGAAGCATTTTATGCGTTGCATACTTTTAGGGGCACAACTATTCAGCACATGAAAGAGATGCTCCAAGACAACAGCTATGCCATCGGAATGGGGTTAGTAGTTGATAGGGGGAGGGGGGTCATTGTCAGGTGTGTTAGAAAGTTGGATAGCTGCATAGCTGCGGCTTAGCAATTAGTCGAGTAGTCCAGACAACAGACAAATGAATTGCTCAGCTGAAGAATTTCTAGCATATCCGGTGAATGCAATTGCAATGCGACAACAGGCAAAGAAACCGTTGATCGACATGTTAGATATGCTTTGTCCAAGTGTTTTTTTTTTATTTTAAATATATTTTGTAATTATTCATTAATTTTATTATTGAACTTGGGCACTATTGCTCGTTTTGGGCAACATAATCTAATCTGTATTTTTAGTTTAATTAATTCATGTCAATTTCCTGTTTTTAAAAGGTCTTGAGGGTCCGTACCACGAACTAAAGCTATGGAAAACGGTTTCTTGAATAACTTGCGGGCTTAAAGTGCACATTTCAAAAGATATTCTTTTTGTGTTTAAGTAGAAAGATAACACAGCCCCACAAAAAAAAAGTTTCATGATCTGGGTATGCGGCATATGCAGTTATATGTATTTTGGGTCGCTTATTCCGAATCCGGCATCAGAAATTCTCCATCACGTCTGGATTTCGACATAACCTCAAAAAACTGAAAAACCTTTAAATATCTCTCAAGAGATATAGAATCCTGATCTGGGCATGCTATATATGCTTTAACATGTATTTTGACCTTCTTAGGCCGAATCCGAAGTCAAAACTTACACTAGACGTCTATATTTCGACTTAACCTCAAAAAACTCGAAAAAATTTTTAGGCGCCAAAAAATAATGGGTGGTCATGATCGGGTAGTGCGATATATGTTTATATATGTTTTTCGACCTTCCGAATCCGAATCTGAAGTCAAAACGTGCCTATCACTTCCGAAATTCAACCTAACCTACAAAATTTTTCAAAAACTTTCGAAATTTCAAAACTGTTTTTAATATTAGATTAGGGTATATTTGAGTATGATATAAAAAAAATTTCTCGTTGATACAAGTCCTTTTGACCGTTATTTTATCACATTTTTGAAAAAGTTTATATGAGTAATGATTTTTTACTTCAAAACTTTAATTAAGTAAATAAAAGACAAAAAATGAAAACGTGACTGTACATAATTGACCAAATGCCATTATCCATGATCAACAAATTTCAAAATTTTGGAAGTTTTTCAAACATTTTTTAGGTTAGGTTGAATTTTGGACGTGATAGGCAGGTTCTGACTTCAGATTCGGATTCGGAAGGTCGAAAAACATATATAAACATATATCGCACTACCCGATCATGACCACCCATTATTTTTTGGCGCCTAAAAATTTTTTCGAGTTTTTTGAGGTTAAGTCGAAATATAGACGTCTAGTGTAAGTTTTGACTTCGGATTCGGCCTAAGAAGGTCAAAATACATGTTAAAGCATATATAGCATGCCCAGATCAGGATTCTATATCTCTTGAGAGATATTTAAAGGTTTTTCAGTTTTTTGAGGTTATGTCGAAATCCAGACGTGATGGAGAATTTCTGATGCCGGATTCGGAATCAGCGTCCCAAAATACATATAACTGCATATGCCGCATACCCAGATCATGAAACTTTTTTTTTTTTGTGGGGCTGTGTAATCATATTACAAGTGGTCAAGCATTTTGCATTGACTTGTTTTATTATGGATGAATATAATTATTAATTTTTGGGGGCACCAAAAGTCGGAAATAATATTATAAAATAAATTTGGTGTCTAGATTATACAGGTGCTGAGATAAACGTGTTTATACACACAGACAAGGAAAAAGGACCTGAAAGGCTTAACGATTCATTCTGATAATGAATGTAAGCACGTTTTGGAGACTGCCACGCCTTCTACTGTCTGAAACAAACACTTGCACAATTTTAATATACCCGGTTTTGAGCAATTACAAAGCACGTGCAATGTCATTAAGTTACAGCGAGCATGAGAGAGAGAGCGAATGAGGCAGACTGTGAATAAGAGCACACTGAGTGGGTAATTCGTTTAAAATAAACACATCAATTTAATCAACTGCTAAGAAGTTTTTCAAAAACCTTAAAAAACTTTTCGTTTTGTTAAACTTCTCTCTCGTTTATTGCTCTTAAAACCTTAAGGTATCAAGTTATAAAGCAAGATGCCGGCTTGTTTATTACTCATACATAGCCGAGACAAGCAGCCAAACGAAATCAATTTGCCGGCACAAATATTTGGACCATAATAAGGCACCGAAATGGTCTAATTATGCGTGGTCATATGCGGGTCAGTTCCGGCCGAAGCAAAGGCAAAGCTTTATGGCCCACAAAATGGAGATTTCCCCTCTTTAAAACTGTACACACGTGTGCTGTCTGTCTGACTATCTCTATCTCTTTCCCTCTCTCTCTCTCTCTCTGTCTCTTTTCCTTGCTCGCACTGTATGCAAATGAGAGACATGCTAATCGAGCGTCGAGTTCTTGTTACTGCTCTTGCGGGCTTCTTTTGCATATGTAAATTTACTGTCAATTTTTTAGTTGGCGCCTATCGAACAAAGCCTCCTTTCCATCCCAACGGATTTGAATCATTGCCAAGCAACCCGTCAAGGTACAAAAAGCCTGAGTAAATAGATGACTAGAGAGAGAGAAAGATAAACAAACGCAAAAAGGCTGAACTAAAATGAAATTCGTAGCAAGGTGGGAGGAGGATGAGCTTAAAGCTGCTTTTAATTAACCGAATGCTGTATAAATATATACTTGCATACCCTGTAATATAACAATTGTGTGTGCAAGGAAGGGAAAAGGGTGCAGACGGCAGGGCAGGGCTGACAGCACAGAGAAAAAAAAGGAACAGGCAGCCAGTTTAAAAATGCCAAATCCGCAGAAAAGCAGCATAAAGGGGTTTAAAGCTGACACCGACACACCAAAAAACACACACAAGCACACACACACACAGACAAACACCCACACAGCGTGAACAGCTGGTGGACTTAAGCGAGGGCGGTTCGGGCCGTTCGTGCCCCTGGTTCGCCAGGGCTGTGCCGTGTTTAATTGAGTTTGAAATAGGTGCCAGTTTTTTGGCCTCTCCGGGTACGACGACGCATGAAATTGGCTTAGTTTTAAGTGCTGCCCATGTGTGTGCTATCCCTCACTCTCCCTCTCTCTCTGTCCCATTTTCTCTTTGCAGGTTGTTGGGTTTCAACGCACCTTTTTGGCCAGAACCCAATTAAGTTAACTTGACGCTCCTTTGCGGGCTCTGTCAACTCAAAAATCTGTTTAGTTTGAAATTAATTTACTTTTAATTATGATTTTCCCTGGAGAGAGCATATTGTGATATATATAGTCAGCGCTCTCACCGGTAAATCCAGCCCTGCAGGTTTGCACTGGACAATTGAATATAAAAATTGAAATTCTTGCGATGCGGCGCATTGTAATATTCCAATTTATGTGCGCACTTCCTCACAAAATCCTTTTGCCAAATTCATTTATTTCAATTGTTCTCTCGAAGCTCCCGCCGCCCGCCATAACCTCACAAACTGTGGGAAAAAAAACCCCAAAGAGCGTAGCCTACTCTACGGCATAATAAGCAGTTTTTATGCAGCGCACACCGCCGTTTTTATTGTTTCCGGCCGTATTCGGTTTGTCGGCTGCACCGTTTAGAAGACAGTGGAATGAAGTGCTTAAAATACTGAAATAAATCGTATTTACCTTAAGGTGTTGATTGCACGGATTTTATTTAGATATATTTTAACTTATTAAATTATAAATTATTCTTATAAATTTAAAGAAATGCTGATATGACTCTTCGTGATTGTACCTTTTTGAATTTATAGAAAAAGTCTTCACAGGTTATTCCTATTTAATATTAATATGGTATGATACGATATAATATTCAGCTTAAATCATTTTTATTTGGAGATAGTTTAAATATTTCATATTACATTATGTATAATCAATATGCATTAATGATAGTCATAAACTGAATAGTTTATGTAGGAATTTGTCTAACGACACGCCTACTAAAGTTCACCGTAATTAATCCCTAGACTATGTTACAAATTTATGGATTATGAACAGTCAGTTTGTTTTCGAACGTCAACCGGAAACAAGGGAATATATTCATAAATATTAAAAATATTAAAATAATAAGGTCTATAGTGTATTTACAATTCATTAAATTACACTCCAAGTTTTATTCCGATGAATTAAAATTTACTTATCTGATGAATGGAAGATTAAAGACAGAGAAACAGCGTCAAAATATTAATTAAAATATCAAAATTTAAAACTATTTACATAAGCTATAAAGTATTTCTAGAATACTCCAAACCCAGTATAACATAAAATTAAATTAAATTGTTTAGTAATGTTACTATTTTTAACAATATTAAACATTATTATACATAACATATATTTTTACTATACATAATATTCTTTTCACCTTGTATCCCATCGTATCGCCCACCGTGCTGTCAGTCGCGCACTACTTGTCGATAGGTGGGCGGTACGTCGCGTCAATAGGCGTGTCGGGTACGGTACGGTACGGTACGGTACAGTGAGGCAGGGGTATTTGCGTACTTTGCAAACTTTTGTCGACATTCTACATTCGTTTCGTTTGGTTTTTATTTTATTTTATAACCCCGAAACCGAATAAACGAATAAAACAAAACAAAAGTTTTTCAACTTTTTGCATTGCGCCGCCTTTTTGCCGTTTGCATTGTGTTTGGCATCCGAATGGCATCGTTTCGAGGCCTCAAAGTCTCTTCACCGAGCGAGACTCGGTATAGTATCTCTCTCTTTATGAGTGTCTGTCAATGGGCGGACCTGCCCCCCCCTCGCTTCCTCCCTCCCTTCTATCCTCCTTGCCAACGGACTTCCTGTCGAACCGGCTAAACTTTTTGCTGCCAAATTACTTACAAAGTACTTATTTGCCTATTTTAAAAGCCATTTCTGCAAATGCCAACAACGGGAGTAGGGAGAGAGGGAGAGTAATAGGAAAGAGAGAGAGAGGGAGATAGGGGACAGAGAGAGGTAGGTAGACAGCGTTGACAGACTGAGGACTTTCCTAAGAATTGTAATAAAATTAGTCTGATACTGTAGCTGAATAAACAACTACCTGATAAGCATAATCATGTCCGAGCGAGAGGGCAAGCGTGTGTGCGAGAGAGCGAGAGAGAACTGAGCGTAGCACATAATCACTGGAAACTTTTCGCCGATCCCGAGATTGAACCACTCTGAGAAATGCGCAAGATGAGAAATGCGAAATGCGGACACAAGAATTTGCATAAAATGTTGCAAGCTCAAGCCTTCTTCTCCCCACTCTTTCCCTTTTCCCCACTTTTCTCTTTCACCTCTCCCCCTCCCTCCCTTTCTCCTTGCAAACCTCCCGTCTACCCGGATATTCACTTGGCATTTTTATTAAATTTTATTATTATGTTTTGCATAATTTGCCGCGTCCCTTTTCTTTCGCCTCTGGGTTGACTAGAGGAAATGCATGAAGAAGAAAGACGCAAAAAGGGAAATTTAAATCAAAACAATCTTTAGCTTTTTTCCGTTGCCTGTAAAAGTGCCCCGACTTGGCAGTCATATGCTAATGCTTTGCATACATTTTGTGAAGATTTATAAAAATAGCCGCCACTTCGTTGGTTAATTGCATGCTTGCGAGCAGGTAAGCTGAGAAGGGTCGAGAGGGCGAAAGAGTGAACAGGGGAAATAGAAAAAGAAACACACAGAAGTGAAGAGAGGTAGAAAATTTGAAACAGACTGATGCAGGGACTGAGAAAGAGAGAAGCAAAGACTAACAAATCAATGTAACAAATTTAAGAAGAGGTTAGGAATGATTACAGGGTATCTTAGAACCCACTGCAGAACTTTCAACCTTCTCTTCTTTCAAAGTGAACAATTTTTATACCAAAAACAAATAATCCCTGCCATCCTTTGCTTGGCAGAACTTATCTAAATACAATTTCCAATCGATTAGCCACATTCGAGTTTCATTTTTGCATGCCAAGAAAAGTGGAGAAAGCCGATAACATTTGGGGCGCAGGTGATGCCACAACGAAGACAACGAGGAAGGGGGGCGACGAGGAGTGGCGTGTGTGGTGTGAATTGTAGAAGAGAGAGTTAGAGAGGCAACTCTTTAGTTTTGAGAATGGGCACAACTTGGCGGCAATGCTAAGCGGACTCAATCAATGCCAAAGTCATTTGGCAAAGGAACTTAAAGAGAAGGGAAGAGAAGAGAAGAGAAGAGAAGAGGGAGGAGAGGCCAGAGACTGCTGGCAATCGCCTGAATGCACAGCACATAGGGGCGAAGGGGAAAGGGAGGAAGATGAGGAGACACTTCTTAATCTATTGCATCAAATTAGACGGCACAGAAAGGGAGAGAGTGAGAAGGGGAGAGGGGGAGGGAGAAAGGAAGTGGTTGCTGGAGATTGCAGCCGCCATAAATAACAGGAAACTAACCAACTGGCCTTGTCATCGATACGAATTCCCCACGCGGCAGTTTCGCCAGGCGCCAAAACAGCCAAAAGAGCCAAAATGCGACAATTAATTTCTGTGAATTATGACCGCGAAGCGAAAACGCTGGCGCTAATGCGATGTCCGCCATTGGCAGCGAACATGCACAGCTGTCAGTGAGTGCACACACACACACACACACACATACACACACACACAGTGGCATAACGAGTGCAATTCTTTTGTGTTATGTCCGAAATGTGGTTGCGAAAGTCTGTTGGCCAACAGCCTTTTCGGTTAGCCTTTTTGGCCATAATGCAGTGTCGTGCAGCAGTGGCAGCAGCAGCAGCAGCTCCCCAACGTGTCATTTGCAAATATGAATGTGACAATTTGCTGTTAGACATTGGGGAGGGGGGTGCACGCGGCGTATACGTGATATTTGTATGCAAATATGTCGAGGCTTTAAAAAGCAGCGCCGGGTGAAGAGCACGAACACTTTAGAGCGAGGCATATCTAAGGCTAGACAGAGTCACACAGACAAATGCTGACAGGCACACACACACACAGTCGAACACACACACACACACACACACTCGCACACACACTTGCTTGCAGTGCCAACTGTCGCCACAGTCGCTGTGACATTGCCATTATTTATGGCCAAACAATTGAGGCGGCCCCGAGTTCAAACTATTGTTCGATGCACGTGAAACAGAAAAACAGCAGAGCAGAAAAATGACACACACACATACACGTACAGAAACCAGCACAGCTGGCTGACAAAAACCTAACAAAATGGCGGCAAAACAACGCGGAAGTCGCGAGCTGAGCGCGGCTAAAAATGCTCGTAAAGTACAATGAACCGCAAGAGTTGCATTCTCTCGGCAGCTCTGCATGTGTGTGTGAGTGTGTGTGTTTGAAGTTGAGTGGATTTGAGCGAAAGAAATGACAGAGAATTCTCTGTGTGTGTGTGTGTGCGTGTGTGTGGCAGGCAAAAAGCAGGGCGCGCTGTTATTGCTGCAGCAGTTGGCATCATTTATTTTTGTGGTGGCCCAAACAACGCGATAAGTCGGCGCAAAGAGCATAGATACTGCGCGTCCCCCTCTCCCCCTCTCTCTGTATATCTCTCTCTCTCTATCTGTCTCTCTTTCACTCTGTCTGCGCTTGATTTGCAACGAACTCGTACAAGTATTCACTGTGCAAAGGAATTTCAACAATGCAGGTCAACTTCAATTCGTTGTGGCAGGCAAATAAATTTCCTGATTTCCGATGAAAGTAGTTTTCAAGCCCCGCAAGCGTTGGCTTATCGCGCTGAGCAAAACTTTTAATTAATTCTCTGTTACACGTGTCGTATACGTGATGCGCTTTGAATATGTTATCTGCACAGCAGAGAGAGCACAGAGACAGAGAGAGAGCGCACTTTTATAGCTGCCGCCGACAATTGTTCTGCCTCCGCTTTTCATGCATTTCTTTGCCCATCTCTCTCTCTCTCTTTTTTGTTGTATTTAATGCTTGTTGTTGTTGAGCTATTGTTGCTATTGTTGCCTTATCATTTAAATAATGAATGAATGAAAGCCACAATGGCTGAATGAGTGACCGACTGGCTGAATGGCTGAAAGGATGAACACGTAATGCATGTTAATTAAATTGTTGTTTTCCTGCTGCCTTAAATCAATGAAATATTGCAATATATTGTAATATGACTCATGAAGTATTTAACGCTGCATGAGCATTGAATTGAAATCTCGATGCATTTAATGGACACAATCAAATTATTATTAATGCAAGACAGGCTAGAGAATACCCTGTAGGGAGGCTCTCTAGCTAACTGACCTTAATCACTTTCGATTATCTAAAATAGTTTTTCAATACTTCTTGCTCATGAATCTAATCAGTTAAGTAAGTTGCAGAAGATGAAGTACAGTTCGAAGAGCAAACGGCAACCGGCAAACAACCTGCGAGACGATAACCAAATTACGCAATCTACTTAAAATTGACCCCGCAGTGCAACCCAGACCGCGATTCACCCGCCGCCTTATGAACCGCATTCAGTTTATAGCGCCCGCAGTTCGAAAGTTTTTCATTCAATTCACTTAAGTTTCTTTTGCTTTTGCTTCTTGTTGCGAGCTGCAACTGTGTGTGTGCTCAACCTCGATTGCCGTGCAAAAGTTTCGCAGCAAAGTAAAACATGAAAACATGGCCAGGTCAGGTCAGGTGAGGTGCCTGCCTTGCAGCTCCAGCTCTAGCTGCAGCACCGGCTAATGGTGTTTATTGCATTTACTCTCCTGCTGGCACTTAAATCGGCGAGAGGAGCGAAAGGCGCATTCGACTGTGACACTGTTACTCCCGAACTGGGAATGGGAACAGGAAAGGGAGTGGCAACTGAGAGTGACGGGTAAAGTCAACGATGCAACTGCGGAGGCAACACCTGCAGCAGCTACGCAAATAGCCTGAGGACGTTGCCGTATCCGGCTCCGTCTCTCTCTCTTTCCCTCTCTCTTTGTCACCAGCTCCGTCTTCGTCTGCATCTCCTTCAAGTCAACAGCTGGCAAAGTCGTCTGTGTGCAAGAAAGTGCTAAGTAAATTCACAACACAAAGTGTACAAAAGCAACAACAGCGGGAGCAGCAGCAGGAGGAGCGGAAGCAGGTGAAGCTGTTGGCCAAGTTGGTCAGAGGTTGCTGCTGCGGCTGCAACATCCAACAAAATGCGCAGTCAACCCCCCCGTCTTCTGTAGCAGCACCTAGCGACGATTACGGACGAGATTTGGCTGCAGCAAACTTTGATTAAATCACATGACAAACTGAGCCAAGGTTCTCTCACTTCCTCTCTTGCTTCCTCTCACTTCTTCCTCTCTCGGGACAGTCTCAAGTGGTTTGCCACTGTGTCAATTGACTGGCAGCTGCAGAGAGAGCGACGGAGACAGGGGGGGAGAAAGAATGAGCACGAGAGCTGCGAGGCTTGGGGCAAATAAATTCATTAAGCGATTAGATGCGCCCTGCAGGCGATGCACAATCTGAGCCCGAACTCCCTCTCTCACTCTCTACCTCTCTGCATCTCCATCTCACTGCACATCCTTGGGGCCATGGTAAAATATTCAGCAACCCGGATTAAGTGGATTTAATGTCAGCTATTATGGTCTTTGTTTTTGCTCAATTCAGTTTGGCAATAAACAATCTGAATTATTCAAGAGAATGCAGTCGAAACCGAGCAAAGGAACAGCAACTGAAGATTGTC
Organism: Zaprionus indianus; assembly: GCA_018904595.1. Taxonomy (NCBI): domain Eukaryota; kingdom Metazoa; phylum Arthropoda; class Insecta; order Diptera; family Drosophilidae; genus Zaprionus; species Zaprionus indianus. The sequence continues at coordinate 10,566,384 of JAEIHA010000320.1, forward strand.
AAAAAAGCAGGAGGGAAACGTGATGATAATCTGCTGGTGCACTAGAGAAGCTACCTGACTGGGCACTGTGTTTAGTTTTGGGCTAAGCCAGCAGAACAAAAGCCAAGACTGGACTTTTAACTTAAATGTATTTATGCTAAAGGTTAGAAGAAAATAAAAAGAGAAGCTTGGCTGAAAGTAGCATTGTACTCGTATTAAAAACTAATAGCTTTGCATGTTTTTGATGTTTTACAATTGAAATTAAACTCAATTAAATGCATACTTTGTCTTTCTGTACGTATGAACGCACTAAACTTAGCAACTAAGAGTGTTAAGGACATCAAATATGGCTTGGAGACTCCTGTAAACGACTCGCAGATAAAGATCATTTCAAATGTTCCACTTTACAATTATAAACCTTCTTTCTGTCTGCTAAAAAGTTTTGATACTCAAATTTAATAAAATAATATTGCATTTATATATACGACGTGTGTTCAAAAGGAAATCTGGGTCATCGTTCCCGTCATTCAACAGCTCTTGAGCGATGCTCATACGACGGTTCTTTTGGTCAAAATTTAGCAAAAAATCGGCGAGCACGCAAAACAGTTATAACCTTTACGCCTCTCACAACAAAATAAAAAATGCTATACACTTGAAACTTGGCACAGATGTGCGAGAAGAGTGTATCAGCATAACAAAACAAAAACAATCGATAATATTCACCACATATATAATATTAACTGTTTAAAGCTCTAACAAATTGGTTAAAGGATTCCTCTGTTACTTTGCCTTGCAAGATCTCTGCTCAGTTCTTAAATGCAACTATTAGTAACCCTCTAATCTTCTCTGCGCCTCTTAGCTTTACATTATTCCAGTACATTAAGCTGTCTTCTGCTTGAAATTAACTCCAAAGTAACTCTTAACTCCCCTATAAAGTAACCCCTCTCGGCACCGTAGTGAATACAAGTAATTTATCTCAATTAAACGTGGATTACGAATTATGAATATTGATTTATGAACAATGTGCCTGCCTCCTGCTTTCCGAGTGTTGCGATATCTCCGCTTCTGTGCTAATTTGATTTGGGACAAAGGTATGTGTACTGTCTCTTTGTGTCCCTGCCTTTCTCTTTCTCCTGCTCTCTCTCCCTTTGTTTCTAGTTTAGGCCCGAATTTGGATAGAGGCAGTGCTTTGTTTGCCGGCAAATTCATTAGCAGGCAAAACACAAAGGCGAAGCGGATTGATGTGGGTTAGTGCTACACTGTGCAACACTGCACTGGGCTCAATTCCGTTTGGCTGCACTTTTGTCTTTTCCAATTATAGACGAGTGTCAAACTTGGTCCCGCTGCTTTCTGTTTTATGAGACAAACTACTCGGATTGAGCAAAGTTTCTGCGCGACTTCTTCTTCTTCTTCAGCTGCTGCTGCTGCTTGTTTATTTCCGCTCGCAACTTAATGTTGAGTAGTTGATTTATAATTTTGCAATTTGGCGAAGATGTCGTGATGAGCACTGAGAGAGGCAGAGAGAGAGAGAGGGGGAAGACTTTACGATGCTTTGGTTGTGCAATCTACAGAGTGTCCTGCGACAGGACACGGCTATGGCCACGGGCACGGCATTTAATGGCGCACAATAAAAGCAGCAACAGCAACAACAACATTAACAACAACAGCAACAACAAGAAGAAGAAGCAGCAGCAGAGCGGTTGACCTAATGAGCTTCAGGCCGCAGACAGCAAAAGAAATTGACACGCCGCAGCAGCAGCAGCGACAGCGACAGCAGCGTCTCATTTAATTGTGCAAACTGGAGTCCTGTTGTGTGTGTGTGTGTGTGTGTGCTGTCTCCTAATGAAGCTCGCTGTCAACGCGGCTAATGTCGATAAGGTCGTCGTCGTGGAGCGTTGGGCGTGCAGGGGTGGAGGGCGTGGCTCATAAAGAGGCGCCATAAAAGCAAGCGGCAAAGGCCACTTGGCATTGCCCTGCTGGATGAGGAGAGGATGAGGCAGCGCAAGTGGTTGCCGCTTATCAGTGTCGTGTAGCAAGCACTTACACACAGACATACAAACACATATAAACAGAGGCACACACAAACACACACAGACACACACAGAGAGACACACACCCATACAGCCAATACTAAACATATTTCATCAACTCAAACACAGTTTGGCCAGCGAACTTGAAGGCACAAAGAAGTTTGTCCCTATTTTGGGGCTCGCATTGTAAAGAGGGTGGGGGGAGAGGGGAGACTGGGTTGGGGTGCTGAATTAATGCTCATCTCAGGGCTGGGAGGACGAGGGACTGGGTACGGTTTGTGGGGTTAATGCGGTTGCTCATTAGTAAAATAATTGCCAACTAATTGGCTTCAACTCCAGCTGCGTGGTGTGATGGGGGAGGGGAAGAGGAACCTGCGCTGTTGCCCGGCAACGGAATTACTCGCAGTCAGTGATTGAAACACTTGAGATCAGAAATTGAAACTAATTTCAAATGGCATTGAATAAATCAAAGATTGCAAACCAGAAGGAAAGAAAACGTTCGAAATGACTGAAAATTAATACCCTGAGAGGTTTCTACTACTCTGATTGTTGCTTTACTAGTTATATTAAATAGTAAAGAATTGAATTACATTAAATATTGACACTATTAAGAACTCTACAATCAGTATAGAAATTGTTAGTTAATTTTTTTTTTTTTAATTCATTAACATTAACTGAAGGCTTGTATATAAACTTAAAGTCATGTTTGTCAGAGTTAAACAAAATGCATAAATTACTTTTTAATATTAAATGACTCTGAAAGTTAAGCAATTTTAAAAAAGAAATCTTCATACAAAAACTCTCAATTCGAACGATTATTATATATAAATATGTGGCAACGCCAAGTCAAATGACCTAAACAAAAGTGGACGGACTGGCAACGATGCAAATGTGAAAGAAAAATAGTGAAGAGTTCTTGATGACGACGCGAGGAGTATTGAAGTGAAAGGGCAAAGCTGACGCTCAATCAATTGATAAATAACAACGAATAAACATCAAATAATAAAAAGATTACCTAACTAATTTTAAAAAACATACATTGAAGTATTACGAATAAAACTATTTAATTTAATATTAAAGAACCATCGTGTATTTTACACAAGAACTCGAACTTAACTTCATCCAGGCCCCACATATGAGTATATTACATAGGTATATTATTGTGTATATAATATTGAGAACAGATTCTTTATAGAACGGGGAGCAACAATCAAGCAGCACGCTACAGTAAGACACCCCGCGACCAATAAAGGTGGTGTATTTAAAAGAAATGTGTATTTATAAGGAAAAATTGTATCAGGTTTCAAACAGCTTTCAGCAAACATTAGTATATCAACCATTAGAATGTTTATGAACAGATTAAAGAGCTTCTAATGTTTTGATAAATAAGATAAAAAGATGTTAGTTCTACTGGGTTTTAATGCATATAAAAATTGGCGTATTACTTCTAAGAGTTGTAGATTTGTTACGACTTTTATCAGTGATTCTATGATGCTAAGCACCTCGTTGATTCCCCACCTTTCTCTGTACTGACTGTGTAATTGAATCACCCTGTTATGGCCCAGACACCCTGACTGCATCATTGAGAGAGAGAGAGAGATGATTGTGTGTGCTTTACACTTCTATTATCGAGAACTATCGAGGCCTTTCAGCAGGTTGCCTGGACAGCATGGACTCCTGGCCACAAAAACGTAATCAAAGTTTAGTGATTAAAGTGGAAATGTGCAAAAAATTATGAATCAATTTTTCGCTCTCAGCGAACGCGAGTGAAAAGTGCAAGCTTGAAGAATGGAAATTGAAGAATTAGCATAAACACTTTTTGAACTGAAAACTCTGAGTGTGGGAAAGTGAAACGAGAAAAGCGAACACTGGGAGGGAGAGTTAAAGTTGGCCAGAAGAAAATCGTCAAACAAAGCACTGGGGGAGAGGCGAGAATTGAATCAGAAATTGAAGTAGGCCTCATTCGTTCTGTTCCTTCAATTCAGTCTTTTGAGAGTTAAACAGTATATTAATTCAGTAGTTTTAAGCATACGATAGGGAACGGTTCGGTCTTATGCAATTCAAAAAACACTTTTTGCTATTTTTATAAAATAATGGAATATACATCATTTGACTCAATGTGCGAAAATATTTTTTCAGCTCAAAATTTTTTTTCTGTACCCGCGCAGCAGGAGCAAATAGAAAAGCAAAATTCGGCAACGGCCAATTGCTCGCTTTTGGATCTCGATATCCTTCGCTTCGAAGTCGGCGGAGGAGACGCATTCTGTAGCGGCTTCAATGATGATGCCGACCTGTCAAGTAGTAGGGCAGATGACAACATCATGGCAGCGGCTGCAGCTAACGTAGGGGGAGTAGGAGCAGTAGGAGCAACAGGCGAATTTGAGATTGCACCAGCAGTATCAGCATCGGTGTCATCAGTATCACCAGCATCGTCGGCGGCTCAGGCAGCGGAACCAGCAACAGCTGCTTCGGCCTACCTGCGTTTGGGGACTGACGATATGGAAAACTTGGCCTTGGCCAAGAATTATTCTAACTGTAATGGCAATGTCAGTGGCAATGGGAATGGCAATAACAATAATGGCAATAATTGCAATGGCAATAACAATGGCAACAACAATGGCAATATCGGTGGCAATATCGGTGGCAATAACAATGGGAATATCATCAACAACAACAACAACAATAACAACAACAATGGCAATGGCAATGGAAATGGAAATGGCAATGTGAATTGCAACGGCAATGGAATCAATTGGGCTTGGAGTGGCAATAATCTCATCGATAATCGATCTTCACCGTTTAGCGGATGCCTCTGGCCGCCGCTAACTCGCCAATCTCTTCCGGTGCCATCCATACAGATCGGCGAGGAGAAGTTCACATTGTGCCGGGACACAACATTCGTGCTCGGAATGCGATTGAATGTGACCAAGAACGACATCATCACGTTCTTCGGCAAGATCGGACACATCAAGGTAGACGAACGTACACTGAAGCCCAAGATCTATGTGTACAAGAACAAGCTGACCGGTCGCTCGAGGGGTAAGGCGACAATCACCTACACCAGTGCATATTCAGCCCAGGCTGCCATTCACTTTCTGGATGGATCGAAATTTCTGGGACAAACGCTGAGTGTATTGCCGGCTTATCGCTCCATACGGCCCGGACATGGCGTGTGCTATGGCTACGCCCAGGATCCGGCCATACAGCAGCCGAGGCAGCAGAAGAAATGGAAGCCGGCCATAGATAATTGGGTCTGCCAGCTTTGCCAAAATAGCAACTTTGTGTGGCGTCTCAATTGCAATCGCTGTCGGGTTAGCAAGTCCGAGGCAATTGTCCCATCCACTGATAACCTGGCGTCCAGCTGGCGTTCCTACAAATATGACTGGACGTGCGGACACTGTTTCAATATTAACTTCTGGTACCGCGAGGAGTGCAATCGCTGTCATGCAGTTAAGGTAGAGCCTAAATGTAGCTCAGATTCAGATAAGGATAAATGGGAACTCGTAATTAGTGAGGCCTCTATCAAATAGGGCCTTCACACAATTGCGCGTGCATGCATTCAACGAAACCTACATCGTACAGCCAAGTGACAACAGAATTGTGTCAACTTAATATTCACACACACGAATACAACACACGATAGGGCCACATATTTACCCACAACAGTTAGAAACACCAAATTTAAAATTCAACGTGAAATTACTCCATTAGATTTTACAAACCTTTTTAATACCATTAACGCATTCGATTTTATTAGATTTTACTTAATTAAGTCGTCAAAATTCATGGATTCTTTATTGAAATAATGCAAAGTGACGTCTTTAACGTGTTCTTTGGTACAAGTCTTTCTAGTTTTTTGTATCTATTTATAGAAAAAATAGAAACATTTTCAACGAATAAATTCCTTTGAAAATTAATTTACAATAATCTTAACTTTACTTGGAAAATGTGGGAAATAACTAAGTGTAAGTAAATATGTAACAGGCGGGAGAAGGAGTATAAGATCCAATAAAAAGGGTTATATCATTGTTCAGGATTACTATCCAAGTCGATTGAGTCGTGTCCGTGTGCAGATCAAGTTTATTAAACACATAAGTTATTCAAGGAAGTATAACTAAAAGAAAGTATAAAATAAAAGTATAAGGATGCTGAAGCTACTATATTTACTTAATAGTAAAGATTATCATACAGTTGGATACTTTTTTGCGGCAACATAGATCGAAGGATACTTCAGTTTCGAGTGTGCTGGACTGTTGCTTTCGTTATTGCTCAAATACAATATATGTTTTTTATGTTTATACTTTTAATCAAATTTGTTTTTAAAATCGACACCCAACCCACCTAATATCCCAACAAATCATTATCCCGAATCTTACATCTTATTAGTTATCAAAAAAAACAATAAAATATCTCAGAATTCGTTTATACTTCCCAAATTGCTTAGTTACTTTTCATTTATAGAGAAGCATCACAACATTATCTAAAAAGCTTAAAAAATTGCTTAAATTAACAAATTTATTAAGAAATTGATCATCTTTCTTTTTTCCAGTTTTTTGTATATTTTCCTCTTGCCTATCGGGTGTTTTTTCATCATTATTTATCCTTTTTGGTGTCAAATTAACAGACCTGATCCTTTCCAAACCAAGTGTGCTGTAAAAGTCAGTTTGAAATTTGTCATCGAATTTGTAAAGAGTTGCAAGGCTTGTTTTAATCAAAAGAAAAGGAAAATTTCAAACCATATAGAACCATTAAAGTTTTAGGAATTAATATCTAATTAATATAATAATTATAATAATTAAATTCTATATTTATATTTGTTTCCTACTAAATAAATTCCATTCTATTCTCATGAATACAAAATACCTTTATTAAGAATTGCCACACAATTATAATTGTTATTTAAAGTCTTTTGATTTATGGAACTCTGGCAGTGGCGGTTGCTTCGGTAGATGGTACGACAAACACTTATACAAACACTTATTGTGATTGGGGTAGGCGTGCGCGTACAGCTGGCGGGCACTGTGTCGCACAGAAGCAATTTACTATTAGCAGATGGCGAATGCCAGGGCAACAAAGGATTTGAATTTGGCAACAGCCCGCGGGTGACAACAACAACAACAACAACAATAAATACAGCAACAATTGCTGCGACAATTCCAAGAACAACAACAACAACAACAAGAGCAACAACAGGGACAGCAACAAGATGAAACAAAGACGACCCGAGCGATGCCAAAAACATTAACCAGCACTTGGAATTGTTGCTGTTGTTGTTGCTGTAGTTGTTGCTGTTGTTGCTCTTGTTGTTGCTGGGTATGTTCTTGGGGTTTTGGGTCACGTTGTTGTTGTTGTCTGTGTCGTTGTTGCTGGGGTTCTTTGTATTAGTGTAGTTTGGGTGCGCGTGTTGCAGCAGCTTTTGATGTTACGCACTCTGTGGCAGCTTGTGATGCGTGTATGGGTGTGTGTGTGGGTGTGCGTGTGTGTGTGATGCGCACACTGTCGAATGTACATGCAATAAAATATGTACGTGTCTAAATTTTAATATGCCTTGCGTGTCTGTTTAGCATTTGCCTCAATCCGCTGCGTGTTTGTTTGTCTCGCCGGCACTTTCATCTCACTTCGCTCGCTCCTCTCTCTCCCTGTTCCTTGCCATCTCTTCTTGTCTTGCCACTGTTTATTTGACTTGCAACTTATTTATTGCACAGCATAATGAAATTTTCCGTAATCCTTATTAAGGCGCAACAAACGCAACAAGAACGTGGCCCATTGAATCTGTTGTACTTTCTGACTTAAGATCCCCTTGATTCTTTGAAGAAAACAATGCAGCAAATGTATAAATAGAAAAGATTCTACGGGGCATATCAAGGAGCCAAAGATCGAAGTTGCACTTAGGTACTTGACTTTAATTTAATATATATTAATGGTCCAAAACCACTAGGTAACTCCAATATACTACTTTGATTCGTCTATCACGCTTTTGTGCTTTATTGATTCAAAGCCCTTAACAAATGCTGTAACTGAGATTTACCTGTTACCCCACACACACATAGACACAGAGAGGGAGAGATGGTTGCAAGTGGGGCAACCCAGACATGCTTTAGCTTAGAGCATGCAACATTTGAAACCGAAAGGGAACCTTCGTTGCGTCGCCCACACGTCCAATACAAATAAATCAGACAAAGGGTCCAAATTGTATCGCATTGTGGCGTACTTTGGCTCACCTTTTACCTTTGCTATTTTCTTGCTCTGCCATTCCATTCCTTCCCATTCCCGATTCCATTTCCATTTCATGCCTCCACTGCTCACTCTCAAGTACTTGTGGAGCTCTGTATCAAAATCTGAAACGGAGTTGCTTTTCAACTTAGGATTCTCACTGCTTTCTTCACAGGGTGTGTGTGCGTGTGAGTGTGTGTTGGTGTGCATAAAAGGGGTGTCTGTCAGTTCAATTGGCTGCCACGTTGATTTCGCATCGATTCTGACTTTCTACTACCAAGTTGCTTTTCTATGTTATGTTTAAATCCGCTTGTCAGTCTCCCCACTGCACCTTCTCCTTTCCGACGAGCAAACCCTTTAGGTGGATGAAGAAGGAGGCGGAGGCAGCTCCCCTGTCATGTGCTGACAGCGCGCTTATCGTGCCGGCACTGCGAATAAATGTCGACTCATTTCAATGCACGGGTCTCACTCTCGTACATATTGTATGCACTTTAAACACTTCAATTCAATTTCCACCTTCAGGCACTTTAACTGGCAATAATTAAACACGACACCCTTGTTGAATATTATATTACACTTACTATCACATTGTGCTTAAATTCATTTGCAATGTATCACAAAAGTAAAGAAATTCGAATTAATTCCAGCTACAATATCACCCAAAAGTGTTAAGCTATCTTTGCAACAATTTGCTTTATATTTCAATAATATTATAGAGAATGCTGCACAAATATTTCCTAAAAGGAATGCAGTTTCCTTACAAATCACGTCATAAATAACAGCTGCAGCTGCGTGGAAAATTAGGAGGACGCAAATGACGCTGCAAGGCAAACACATTTGCCACTGCAGCAGCTTGATGTTCTCGCACTTACATGAGTAAACGTAAGATGCGAAAGTCTCCAATGCATCTGTATACGTATGTATGTGTATAGTACGTAATACATAAGCTCACGCAGTCCACAACGGAGCATAAATCCTGCAGACGCTAACAAATTGTCTAAGGAATTTATTTATACTTGAATTTTACATTTCCAGCAGACTTCTCTAAAGGGATTTCCTTGAAGTTCACTAACAATTTCCAGGAACTTCCTTTCAAATGATACGCACTATTCAAAGCGAGATTTACTTATATCTAATTGAGTGTTTATCAAAGCATGAATGGAGCTCTATTCTTAGCCTTTGATGTTGTCAGAGACAAACGTCATCAATAGTTCACATACAATTAAGGGATTTAAAGGTATTGAAGAGGTTTCAAATTTCGATTGGGATGCAAACCAATGAAATTAAAGTTATAATTAGAGAAAGGCTGTCTTTAAAAGTGAATCAAAGTTTGTTGCTCCGCTATTGTTGCATCTCTTTGCCTTTCTCTCAATAATGAAATATTCAAGTGAATTGAATTGCTCGTCTTCAAATTGAGTCAACTTTGAATGTCTAATCAAAGAATATCTTGACTTAATCAAAGTTCTAGCAAGCGATTCTCTTCTAATTTCGAAGAGTGCAAAGAGACCGGCAATATTATCCGCAACTGCGCTCTTTACATCACTTAGTGGGAGAGCGAAATGATATAAGAGAATGTTAAGTTGAAGTTTTTATAAACAGATGCAACAAGTTTGGCTGCTTATTAGAGGTGCTCGCAAAAATATTGACTTAACGTAAACATCTTAACAAAATAATAGAATAAATATTGCAAGAAAGTTATTTACAACATGTCAGGATTATGATTAAGCCACAAAAGAAACTTTACTAATGATACCCAACAACAAATACAACGTTGACTTGATAACCCTCTGATTTTAAAGCCCAATCGCATTGAAATTTTGATGATAGTATCCCTCTTATTGATGGTGTCTAATGTAGAGAGATATTTCCGTATTTAAACATTCGAACATGGATTATTTTGCTATTGATGCTGACTGTTGACCTTTCTTGAACAAACCCTACCCTATCCAGGCGAGCCTTACTTTTCCCAGAAGAGACTCACCCTTTCCAAACAAATAAAGATTTAAATAATTTCAAGTCTCTCAAGAATTCAATGTCATAAGTTGCAGTAGTTTTTACCTTCATGTCACTTTTTATTTACAAAATATAGCAATATATCATTAGATTTTACTATTTTACCTGCAGTTATACAGCACTCTTTGAAGAAATTTTATCCTTTAACACGCAGAAATCCCAAAGTGACGACATAAATTAAGATAAGCGGAGGGAAATCTCTCATGTTTGAACAGCATATACATTAATGTGAGTCTGTCCTTGCACCGTGCATGTTTGCTTGTGTGTGTGTGGTGTGTGTGTACCTTAGCACATAAATCTTGCACAGTTCTCGGACGCAGACACAAACAAATTGTCCTTTTCACGTGCATTTTATAATACTGTGAAATTTCTGTGGATTTTCAGAAAGTTCGCAAAGAGAATATAGAATGAGGATGATGATTAACTTCACCTAAAACACACTTCTGTATTCAACAAACTGAAGGGTTAACTTATATCCAAGACTTAAAACTGAAAAGGACCTAATGGTAATCATAAATCATTTATATAAATCACTTCCATACATCATTAACTGGGTTTAGTGTTGAACGTTTTAAAAATAATAAATAATTACAAAAATCATTAATCAGAATTTGATTTAATTAATTAAAAGTCGCCAGTTGATAAAGGGGTGTGCTTGTCTGCATAAAGTCATAAAACCAAATTGCAAAAGCAAATTGAACTAATATTTAATATTTTTATATTTTTTCTTATCATCTGATTTAAATCGATGATAATCGAATATAAAAGGTTTTTTTTCGATTTTAGATTGCAGCCAAACCTAGGGGAACAACGAAATGTAATTTTTTTTAATTTATTACTTCTCTTCGTCCCAAAGTTTTGACCGTTTCATACAGTTATCTTCAAACCGAAAACATTTGAAGTTTCTTTTTTGTGCAATGTTACAAAGCGCCATCTATGAGACGATATTAAAATTAGCGTAGACAACAACCAGCAGCCACAGGCTGGTTTGTGCACTGGGCTTACATTGTCGGGACTCGCTACAAACAGCGTTTATACCAAAAATAAAAAAGTTATTCGAATATAAAAGCATATTGATAGGAATATAACTATGGAAACCTTAACTATATTATAATAAACCTGACCTCAAGCAATTATGCTAAACAATACTGTCAATTGTTTTACCTTTACTTGCATGCTTGCCCGACCCTCCCTTTGGGCTGCGGCCAATCAGAGCTCTTCGCACTGTTGCCAATCCAAAATGGCCGCCCTGGGCAACAGCCTGTCGCAGATGCTGTCGCCGTTTTGAAGGGTGGCTGAAGTCCAATAAGTCAGACAAGGCGAGCTCAGCTCTGGGCAGCGCGAGCAATAAGAATTTATTCCAATTTGGGCTTCCAAGCAGAACAGACCCAAGGTCGCTGCAATCGTATCAGAATTAGACAGTCAGTCAGACAGACAGACATGCAGCATCCGAGTGAACAGCCCACCTACATGCCGGAGGTGCCATTCCAGCCACTATGGGGCCAAGAGGCTCCGCCACCGCCGCCAATTGTGCCGTATCAGGAGCTCATTGCGGGCTTTCCCTGCTCAGATTTGTGTAAGTTAATCGAGAAATGCAAAATTCATTTCAAGTATACTAACGATTTGCTTTTCTTGCAGCACTCTGGCAACGCTCTCAGGTGGCAGGACCCTTGGCAGTTAACCAAAGACCAACTACGAACGGACGTTCCCATGGCTCCAGCTCGTCCTCCATGTCGAAGAAGACCCGCCGCCGTGTCGCGTCAATGGCTCAGCGACGTGCCGCCAATATTCGTGAACGCCGTCGCATGTTCAACCTTAACGAGGCGTTCGACAAGCTGCGTCGCAAGGTGCCCACATTCGCCTACGAGAAGCGATTGTCGCGCATCGAGACATTGCGACTGGCCATCACCTACATCGGCTTCATGGCAGAGCTCCTGAGTGGCACGCCCTCCAACTCGCACAAGTCGCGCAACGATATTTACAGCGGCGGCATGAACGGACATCATCATCCGCCGCCGGGCGTGGTCCCAGGCCCCTCAATGCATCCACATCATCTGCATCCTGGCGCCTATCAGCGCGACTTCGCCTCGCCCTACAATCACAGTCTCACCTAGAGGAGGAGATACCGTATATTATATATACCATATTGTTCTTTGTGTTTTGTTGGCATTTCCTGTGTTTCAGCTTGTGTTTGACAATAATGATGTAGTTCGCCAAATATCCGTTTACTTATAAGTTTCATCGTGGTGTTATCGAGCAAGAGTGTGCAATCTATATCCATCTAATGAACATATCCGACCTGTTAGAGAAAAGATGTATCAAAGGGAAAGCGAAATCTAGTCAGATGAATATCAGGACATCAATTAGATTCTGCTGCCGAAAATATTTATGTGAATGTTTTATAATTGACGAGAATAAATATTAATATTGATACAAAAGTTTTAAATCCCTTTTTTAATTTTATACAAATTCAAAATTCAACCCTATACCTAAGTGTTGAAAAATGGAAATTACTTTAGCTTGACAAACCTATTGCTAAAGTTGATATACCTTTCGAGCAGCGCATGAAAGCTTTCCCGTTTTGCACAGTTTCTTCTCGCCATATCTGGACGCACTTTTGTTTATCAATGTTCGGCAAATTGTAAACAATATTATCGGTTATCAATCACTATCGGTCCGTTTCTACTCTGTAATCAATGAACTCATAAAATCGCATACGGATTTCATTTCTATTTCTATCGTTCAGTGCCACAATTGAGCTCAGTATTCGTTTGAGAGTTCAACCAAAATGTCGAAGGTTCAGTTTGTGTCGCAAATCTCAAGTGATCCCAATGGACCTCCCACCTGGCTGCAGGAACAGGAGCTGAAGCAGCTGATAGTTCAGGATACTCCCAAGATTCAACGCATTGCTAGTATTCGAACCAGATCTGAACAATTCTCGCAGAGTGCATTGCGTGTGCAGATCGAAGCTGAATTAGCCGGTAAGCTGTGCGATAACTTTTATAGATAAAGATAATACTGACATCGAAATTCCACAGCAAATGCCACCCTAGTAAGAAACTACCTGGTGAAGTCAGAGCAGCAGAGCAAGGAAGCTCCCTTGAAGTTCCCCCGTACGCAAAACTTTCAGCTGGACCTGCACATACACAATGTGGTCCTGCCTGCTCTAGTAGGGCTCTACAAGAATGTAGATCTTGATATAAGTTTTAGTCCTCACAGCCACAAAGCCAAATCGAACTCGGCACAACCATCCAGCTGTCTGTATCTCGATTATCTGCAGACCAAGGGTTATCGCGTTGCCAACCAGGCAAAGGGACTCGACAAGTCAGCCATGGAGATAGTGTTGTCCAAGCTGGCCGCCTATCATGCAGCCTCAGCGCAGTATCTTGAACTGAAGCCTGGCCAAGTCAAAGAACTGACAAAACTAGCTCCAACCGAAAGAAGAAATCTGGAAATAGAAAACCTTAAGAATCGATTGAGAATGCGATTTTGGGAGAGTTTGCGAGCGAATGATTTGAGGGAGTATGAGGATAAGGTGGTAAGTAGATCTATATCTATATCTTTATTACTTACTTGATTAATATATAAGTATTTACCTTCAGAAAGCTTACCTAAAGTATGCCTCAGGTAACGTTGAGTCGCCCGATCCAAAGAAGTCTTTCAGGGTGATCTCAGTAGGTTCTTGTTGGCCGAACAATATTCTAGGCAATTTCGATGCCTTTGGACAGGTTAAGGATGTTGTTTTTGTGGACTTTGGAAGCTCTTTCTATGGCCCAGCTGTATATGATCTAATGCAGTTACTGCTGACAGCTCCAGCTGAGAAGACTGAACACTTTGATGCCTTCTTAAGACATTATCAGAACGAACTCGTTGCGCATCTGCAATTGCTCAAGTACAAGAGGAAGCTGCCCACCTTGACAGATCTGCAGTTGGATTTATTGAACTACGGCAACTGGGGTAAGTTGCAGATTATCCATATTATCTATATATGGACCATATTCTATAGTCTTTCAAAATTCAACAGGTTTCGAGGTGATTACGGAAATACTTCCCGTAGTGTTGTCGGATTTCGAAAGAGTTCACATTGAAGATATATTCAAGACCCCCAACTATGCAGCACAGATCCAGAAGTTACTACCTTGGCTGGAGAACCGTGGCTACTTTGAGCTTGAATAGTATCGATCTTTAAAAAACATGTGTTTATACGATTAAAATCATGATGAATGTAAAGTTTACAAGCGATTTTTAAAGCCACAGCCACCTGATAATCCCTCGAAATTGGGTCGGGTTTGCAACCACACTTGTTATGGTGCGCGCCTCTTACAACATTATTAGATTCTGATTTGCGTGTGAATCACTGCAGCTGCCCAAGGACACATGTTCATGCAACATTCGAGTCACATTAGATAGAAGACAGAGAGGCAAGAACGATTATACAATTTGACAACGTAAACAAAGCGTAAAATTATTATTAATAATTGAATGTGCAAGGGAAGGGGAGCAGGCAGCAATGCAATGACAATTGTTGCAGCAACCCTCGGCGACTGCCCAAAACAAGTGTAGCACTCGAGGGACGCGACTGCATGGACTGTTATACCCTGTAAATGTTCTGATTTGCAGGGAGGTTAGGCGGGGGTTATAGAGAAGTTTTGTTCTTCAACGAAGAATCAAAGAATGAAACATTTTGAATTTATTTGAATATACATTCATTTGCAACATATTAAACTCTTTGTAACACTTTATTAAATGCTATATCCTAGTCGACTATGCCCTGCCTTGTCGTCTTGCCTAAATACCGAGGAATTTTTGCGTTCAACGCCCATTTTCAACAGATTAGCTTCCCCCGAGCAAATTATTTTTGGGTCGCTACCTGAGGGTTGCTCGCCCTGCCTTGATCCCGGATCGAGGCAACAAAGTGTAACATTTTGCGACCCCTTCCCCGTGTGGTTGCTGCTCTTGTTTCCCGGTTTGGTGTGCAATATGTTTTGACGAATTCGTGACACTTCATGCCGCATTACAGTGCGGCAAAGTGCCACCCCTCGTTGCAGGGTTGACTTATCGTTTGACTTTTGTCAATGAAGTGCGCTCACGTGTCTGTGATTAGCGACTTATGTCAGCTTAGCATTCAACTTATATCTTCAGATTTGTTTCAATTTTAGTAAATATAAACTTGACCACCTGCTGCGTGGGAAACGTAAGCAAAGGATTGAGATTCTACAATTAATATTTTAATATATTTGTATCTACTCGTTGAACGACACGTGTCCCTCATTAAATACTTCCCATAGTAAATCAACGCAATGGATGCAGAAGTCTATGAAATGATTCCCAACTGAGATTTGCGTAATCCCTGTAGCTGACTCATCCCCCAAGCCGCGCGTCCTTGCCCCGCCCCCGTCAGTTCATTGTGCCCCTGTCAAATCGCTGTGACAAATTAATTGAATTTTGTTACAATTTTCAACACATTTTGCCCAAAATATCGACACTTCGCTGAGCCTATTAGACCAAAATGCAATCTATATCGGAGTGACATGATAGATGATTAACACAAATTGAACAGATGTTTTTGCACATTGATCAAAATCCAGCGATATATAAAATATATTTTTCTTTTATATTAATAAGTATTAAAGTTAATTAAAGCATAAGGTGCTTACTTTAAGTTTACTATTTCGATCTTAAATTGTGAAAGTTTTTACTGCGATAACTTAAATTTATGTTTCATTAAGATTTTAAACCCAGTTTGAATAATTAAGAGTTTATTTATATTTAATAAAAAAAATATACAGGGCATCTACAGTGCGACTACCATAGCGGAGTCTTATAATTTCTGCACTTTGTGTAATCAACCAAAGCTTTTAGTATGAAAGCTCTTATGTTGTGGAACTCATTGTTGATTGTACATATATTTCAGTACAGTTCTATAGGTTCTTCGACTCTGCTGCAGTTCGTTCACAGTGCTGTGCATAAGTCTACGGCACGAGAAAATGGCAAACACAAGCGAAGGCACTGAGTATCCCAGCTGGCTGAAAGAAGATGTGTTTGTGGAATTTCTAAAACGCGACATCAAAGATTTTAAGGCCATTCAAAGGTTTCAGGTGCAAGACACCTGTGCCAAAGGTGAACACTTTACAACTACAGTGCTGCGCGTGACGATCACGGTCGATCTTAAGGGTGTGATATTGCCTGTAGAAGCTATACAACAATAACTAACCCAATCTTTTCAGTTGGAGGCCAGGCGGACATCTCGTACATCGTCAAATTGCTACCGACAGCGCCAAGCATGCGAGATATGGTGTCCAGCTGGAAAGTCTTTGATAAAGAAAAGCTCTCTTATAGCTGCTATATACCTGAATTCGAGCAGATGTTTAGAGATGTAAACATGCCAATCAAATTTGGCGCCAACTACTATGAGGCAAGTAACGTCTTGCTTCCATCGACAGAACTCATTATACTAGAGGATCTGGGAAATCGTGGATTCAAAAACGCTAATCGTCAACCGGGTCTGGATATGAAGCATACCCTGGCAGTTCTGGAAAAACTTTCTCAATTTCATGCCGCTTCAGCTGTACGCTACGAACTGAAAGGTGCCTATCCAAAGATTTACGATAGAAGTCTATGCTGCGATGAGGATAAGTTCCAGGAGTTCCGAGACACGCAGGCTCGATCTCTTATCGAAGCACTGCCTCTGTACGATGCGGCCTATTTGGAGAGTGCACTAGTAAACAAGAAACTCAAAATTTATCTATATTTTTACTTAATTCAATCTTCTTTTAGAAGTCCTACACCTCTCAAGCTGCAGACATGTTCCAAGCCTACGCGCTCAAGTTTGAGGACGAGTTTCGTTGCCTTAATCACGGTGATTTCCATTGCAACAATATCATGTTCCAATACGATGATGAGGGGCAAATTAAGGAAACCAAGTTTATAGATCTACAAATGAGTCGATATTGCTCGCCAGCACAAGACTTGTTATACATTTTACTCTCCTCTGTTTCCTTCGAATTGAAAATATCCAGGTTCGACTACTTCATTGGTTTTTATCACGACAAACTTATCAAGAATCTGAAACTACTGCAGTATCCCAAGACTTTGCCCACATTGAGGAGCATTCACGTGGCCATCATTAACCACATCGATTGGGGTAATGTGCCACATTATTATTAACTCTATTAACTATTTACTTAATGGTTAACGCTGATCCTAATTTTACTTTTAGTTTACCCAGTTATATCGCTGCTACTGCCTTTAATGCTAGTTGATCCCAATGAAAAGGCCAACATGGAAACGATGATGGATCAGGAAAACGATGGCAATCAGTTACGAAACACCATGTTTGGGAATCCACGTATAATACAGCACTTGAAACAGATTCTACCCTGGGCTTACCATCGCGGACTATTTGAGTGCAACAAGAATAAATAAATGTGTGAAATTTAAATATACAAAGTCTTTTATTGCAAACGTTTTGGACATTATGACACATTAATATTTGTATATATTATTAGTGTAAACATAAATAGAAAGATATGCTAGGTTACATGGGATAAAGTGCTTTATCATCAAAGAAACAAATCTTTCTTATCATTTTGGTAACTGCAATCTATGAATTATCTATTAACAATTGTGGGCGTGGAATTAAAGTACACCAAGCAGAGTCCTATCTTTCTCAATACCGTTTGCCTTAACACATTTGTATTCACGCTTCCATATATGTCCAACTATCCATATAAGTCCATTCATTCTGAGCATTCGCAAAGTGTTTCTGTATCATAATCAGCCTGGCACACGAATCATTTGAAGGGATGATAAGAAAGGTCTGCAGCCTACAATATATAAAGACCACTGTGCTATGGATTGTATTAAATATTCAATTTTTCGATTGAGAACTATAAACATAGCTGAGTTAATTTTTAATTCGCAATGGATCAACAACATCCTGCTGTACCGCATTGGATTCAACAGTCTTATTTTGTAGAAATTATCGAGCAGAGTGTGCAAAATTGCAAACATATAACTAATTTTGATGTTAGGCCCGCCCTAGGTGCCGGGGAAAACTATGGATCGCTTATGTTGAGAGTGAAAATCGATACACTTCGCAAAGGTGAGTTGGGCAGAAGTCTACAAGTCTCCACATTAACTAAAAAACTCTAAATTACCCACTAGATCGTAATGGCAATTCACTTTTCTATATGATGAAGGTACCTCATGAAAACTCAAAATTGGCTAGCACTTCGAATGTCATGAGCATCGAGAATGAGTTCTACTTAAATGTATTGCCAAAATTAGAAGCTCTTTACAAGGAAAAAGGTTTAGATTCATCGTTCGCTCCACGTACTTACAAATTCACCGAAAGTCTGATAAAAGAACCCAAACTGGCCGATACGATACTTATGGACGATCTAGGGCAGAAGGGTTATAAGAACGTTAATCGCTTAGAAGGCCTCAACTTCGAACAGACCAAGTTTGTGTTGCGAAAGCTGGCCCAGTTTCATGCCGCCGGTGCCCAGTGTTATAGAGTTAACGGCCCCTATTCAGATCAAATGATGCGGGATACCTTTGGATCTACTCCAGAAAGCATGAATATGTTTGAAACTATACTTGGATCTTTTCAAAGATTTTTCCTAGATAATCTTAAAACTTATAAAGATGGTGACTACTATCATGCTAAATTTGTAAATATGATAAACAGCTCTACAATTATTGGTACTGTTCAATAATCTTTGTACTTTTTACAGACGAAACTATTTCCTGAGATGACTAGCAGGCTTGCAGAGATGATGAAATATGTTCCCACTGAGTTCAATACAATTATCCATGGTGATTTTTGGCTCAATAACCTGCTGTTCAAGTTTACTGATCAAGGGGAATTTGAAGATATGCGCTTTATCGACTTTCAGTTGACACGTTTCGGTAACCCTTCTGCCGACTTACTTAACTTTCTTATAACATCTGTGAACATTGAACACAAGTCAAAGCATTTCGACTACTTTATATATTATTATCATGCTCAACTAGTCGAACATCTGAGGGTCCTTGATTACGAAGCATCCATGCCCACGCTAAGAGAGCTTCACATCAGTCTACTCAAGAACGGTCTTTGGGCCGTTATCTCCTCGTTCATGGCCCTACCGATAGTCCTTTTGGACCCAACAGAAGCTGCAACCACAGATAACCTAATGGGTGACGGAGCTTCTGGTGATAACTTCAAGCACCTTTTGTACACAAACAAACGATACCAGAAGTACTTAGAACAGCTGCTGCCTTGGCTGGATTATCGCGGTTACCTGGAGGTGTAATAATAGAAAGATAGATGACCATTCAAGATGTTTTGACTACTTATGCTTGAACCGCAATAAACTTTCTTTTATTCATTATTTCAATACATGATATCCTAAAGAACTTCACACACTGCCTTTTAAAAACAGACTACGGAATACCCGATAGCCGAGTGCGTGAAATTTCCTTATCATATATGTTGATATTGTGATCATGATTATTTCATCATTCATGCAACGCTTTCTGTTATCAAACACTTTTTTGATAACGTTCAGCTCAGAATAAATTGATAATTGTTTGTATTTATGAATTCAGATGCATGTATTTCAATTAATGACTAAATATTTTGAATTCTTTCAAACAACTTTCTAGAATCTAGATCAAGAAAAGTATTCAATTTATGAGTATTCAATTTATTAGTAGTAATATCAAGTACCTATTTTATATCTATAATATTACCTGTAAAGTACGTATTATTTTCTGTATTAACAATACAAATACAATATGTTTTGCCCAATGTACAATCACAGCAAAGACAATTGCACAAATTCATAATCGTATTGCCTGCATAAAAGCTTAGCCAGGCAGATAAGAAATAAAGCACACTGACTACAGAATGAACCTATGCCAACATTTCAGCTATATAAAGGATCGTTAATTCCGATTACATCAAACAGTTTGACAGACTCCACAAATCATATAGTTCAGTAAGATTCATGCAGAACTTACTATGGATAAGCATAGCTACAAGCCATTGGAAGATTATACAGAGAAGACCAAGGTCAAGACGCATGAAATTGAAAAGGATCATATTAAATTTAAATTAATATGGGCACTACTTACTGTTTATAAATAAACTAGAGGTCGATTTATAATAATTAATATTAATATTATTATTTATAATAAAAGCGATAAAATACTTCCAAAATGGTTTCGTATGCTTTGAATTAAGTGACAAATTTGAATGTATAAACTTCAGTAGAGTATTGTATTGCATTGTATACACAAAGAATTAAATTGAGCAGTCGAAAATGTGAGATAAGCAGCCGCAGAAAGTCGTACTTAACAGACCGTTTGAATGTGATCTAATGGAGATGTGTTCCTTGAAGAGAAGCACATGGCTGTAAGTAACAATTTGTTAGAATAATCATGAAGATAGTGCATGGGGATGAAGGGGACAAATTAGCTAAATACCAGAGTTCTTATTCTGTATCCTAACTTCTAATCGGATTCGGGCTTAATCTTCTAATATATTTAAACCAATTCTGCAAAAAAATATCTTCAATAGATATATAAAATATAAATGCATCTGGAAATATCAATGTGAATTTCACAAAATTACCGATTCCACACCTTCTATCTATGTCTTCTAAAATATCAGCAATAGATAACGAAGTTAAGCTCTCAGTATCTGTGGTCTTTGCATGCCAAAACTTATGGTATAAATGGTTGTGTCTACCACAAATAACAAGTATTATTTTCAGTCAATTGTAAGAATACATTTCAATGTCGGCCATGGGCAATCACAGCTCGAAAGCATATGGGGAACCTCGGCCATCGACCAGCCATGAAAAGCCAGAGACTGTAAAAAAGGAGATTATGGGTCAGCTTAAGCAAAACCCCGACAGCAAATTGGTGCCCGATTGGATCAACAAGTCTCATTTTGAGGAAATTCTTAAGGATCAAGAACCTGAGTTTGAGAAAATTGAGAACTTTTTCGTAATGCCGGCCTTGAGTGCGGGTGAGAATTATTCATCGCTGATTTTGAGAGTGACGATCGAGACGAGACTAACTGGTGAGTTTTCTTCTTTTTGTAGGGGTACCAATGAATTCAATATAATAATTTTTTATAGATAACACCTTAAAAGACATGTCGTTTATGATGAAAGTTCCACACGAGTCTGCAAAAATGCAGCAGATGCTGAAAACTGTGAATTTCTTCACTGTGGAAAATGCAACATACGAACAGATCGTGACCAAGTTTGAAGAGCTCTACAGAAACAAGGGACTGAATATTAATTTTGCACCGCGTACATACAATTTCAAGGACAGCCTGAAGAAGGAACCGAAACTGATTAACTCTGTGCTCATGTATGATATGGCCCAGGATGGTTATAGGAATGCAAATCGCCTGGAATGCCTTAACTTCGAAGAATCGAAATTGGTCTTGCGAAAATTGGCACAGTATCATGCAGCTGGAGCATATTACCGCACCGTTAACGGGCCCTATACCGATATCTTTACTCAGCCCATGTTTGGCTCGGATCACGAAAGATCCGTGTCCATACTGGAAGGTATAATGGGGCCCTTTAAAAAAATGTTTTTGGAGAATCTAAAGAACTTTAAGGATGGCGAAAAATACTATGATAAATTTGTAAGTCTACTAGAGGATAATTCCCTTTTTGAATTTAAACAAAACATTCAATTTCCAGGTGGTTCTTTTTACAAATATGAGTGAAACTTTCCTGAAACTTAGTTCATATGATCCGGATGAGTTTAATGTGATCAATCATGGAGATTGCTGGGTTAACAATTTCCTCTTCAAGTATGGAACTAGAGATGAGTTGATCGACCTTATTTTCGTCGACTTTCAGTTGCCAAAATATGGTCACCCATCAACAGATCTTCTCAACTTTATCATGACATCGATTCACATTGATCACAAGCTGAAAGACTTTGACTTTTTCATTAAATACTATTACGACAATCTGGTGGAACATTTGTCCCTGTTGGGCTATGAAGAGCGGGTGCCCACACTGAAGGAACTTCATATGCAGCTCTTCAAATATAACATCTGGGCCATTACAGCCTCGGTCATGGTGCTGCCCATTGTACTTCTGGATCCAAATGAGGAAATCTTCGATAGTCGCAGTTCCACAAGCCAACTCTACAACAATGTGCGCTATAAAACTAATATTGAGCAAATACTGCCCTGGCTGGACAATCGTGGTCTTTTGGAATTTTTAACATGAATAACATCGTAATGCAAGCTAAACGAACCGAGCTAATGCTGAAAATTAGTATTTTAACATGAAATTTAATTAAATTTCGGATAAGGTGTTGCCGACAAAAAAACGTCAAATTTAAGCTGTATTTTAATTATTGCACATTAAACAAAAGAAAAAAAAACAAAGAAAAAACTACGCAACTGGAAGTTTGATACAAAAACATCTTGAACCCACTGTAGTGATTAGCGTGTGCCAACTGAGGCCATGCGCACCCGTTCTCTTTCATTGAGTTGTTCATTTAAGAGAGCCCTGTGAGAATTCTCTTATTTTCATGAGCACTATAAAAACATTTTGATAAAGCTATGAGTATTTTTTTTAGCAATCGGGTGCTTCAGATATTTTATATATTCACGAATGTGATAATTTGAACGATCAAAACTATTTTTGTTAATTTAATTTGTATTTATTTAATTATTCAAAGTCAACTATGGTCAGTCGACTGTTTAAAGTAAAACAATTTATTAAATATATAAAAATAAGAATTAATCAAAGATAAAAACAAAAACAGGAAGAAAAGAATTTTATTAAATATTATTGCATTAATATTCGATTTTAAAAATTATCAGAAGAATTGAAAACACTTTGATATCGATGAACAGCAAGCTATCTTATCTGTGTTTACATATCAGAATTAAACTTTGATTATGTTTTACATTGAACGTAACAGCCAGTCAGATCAGTTACTGCTTGAAACAATATATATTATCACTTTCATTCAGGAAACACAAACCTGCTTAGAACAAACATATAATTAACGATAAATGGAGACCTTGCAATGTATATTAAACCTAATGTATGTACACAACTCAAAGTCAATAGATACCCTGCACTTAATCGATGCCCCAACAATTGTATCCGAGTATCTAAACTGTAAAGTGTATCTGGACTTCGTTGTGCCCACGCGATTGGCTGTTCAGCTGTCTCATCGTGAGAATTATTTGTGTTGAATGTCCAGAATTTGTACGAGTATTTCGCGTTTGTGCTCCCACAAATTAATCTTTATTAGCGATATTGAACAAGACCCAAATGTATACGCACGCGCCCACTAGTAGAGCTGCCGCGATCCCAGCCGAAGGCACACTCTCCCACATTTCTACTACACCTGCTCGTACGTATAGGAGAACAGCTGTTCCACACCATTGTAATCGGTGCTATCAAACTCGTGAACCGACGAACCGGTTTGCTCTATAAGCATTACCAGTCGTAGTATTGTTCGGGTATAAAAATCGACGGCAAACGCGAACGCGCAGTATTTGTTTGGCCTTTGATAGCGACGATAGTTGATTGTCGTGCTCGCTCTCCCTATCTGTCTCTCTGCTGGAATTCGAATTTATAATAGTTTCGCATAGCATATAATCGTAGGTGAATGTCAATTAAACGCGGTATATAATATAAACGGCCAATTAAACCGCCAATTACAATGAAAACTGTGAATACGGAAGAAATTGGACCTTAACAAAATAGAAATTTCAATGAAATTCAAACAAAATCATTACAGAAAATGGCCCCGAATAACAAGAACGACTCCAGCAAACCCGTTAACCCCAACGAGCATCTCGCCATACCCGAGTGGGTTAATGAAGAGTATTTCCGGCCCATAATTGCCAAAGATGTTGAGGACTTTGTCAGCATTAAGAACTTCACACCGATTGCAGCCACACAACCAGGTGAAAACTACACCTCAGTTATGGTGCGAGTGATCGTGGACATCGAGATCAAAGGTAAGTGGGTCACTTGGGGAATGAAGAAGAAGTATCTAACTCATCTGAACCTGTCTTAGATGGCAGCGAGCAGACGATTTCGTATATATTGAAGACAACACTGGAATCGGATAAGGGCGGCGATCTCATCGAGGGCATGAACTTGTTTCCCAAGGAGAAGCAAATGTACGAGGAATACATACCGGAGTTCGTGAAACTCTACAAAGATGCAGGCGTCGAGATTGATTTGGCACCCAAATGCGTGCACGTCGAGCAGAGCTCAAAAGGCATTGTGCTGGTGCTGGAAGATCTCAAGCCCCAGAAGTTCCATAACATTGATCGCCTCAAGGGTCTGGATATGGCGCACATGCGTCGCGTGCTAGTTAAAATTGCTGAGTTCCATGCCGCCTCTGCGGTGCTGCATGAGAAGAATGGACCCTATAACGAAATGTTCAACCAGTCCATTTACAATGAGGCAAATCGTCAAATCTTTGAGGGTCTGGGTAAAATGCGTCATGCCCAGTATGTCAAGGCAATGCGAGAGTGGCAGATGCCCGATGTGGAGGAATACATTGAGTTACTGCCTTCACCAGTGGAGGGCTTCGATATTGGCATCGGACTGAACACGGTGGACGAGAGTGAATTCAATGTGCTCAATCATGGAGACTTCTGGTGCAACAACATCATGTTTGCGGGCGAGGGAGCTGACGAGCGAACGCTACTCGTGGACCTGCAACTTGCCAAATGGGGCAGTCCAGCACAGGATCTGTGGTATTTCATTATCTCATCTGCTGCACTGGATATCAAACTCAAAGAGTTCGATCACTTCATCTACATTTATCATAAACGACTCGTTGAATGCCTCAAATTGTTGGGCTACTCAAAGCACATTCCGACTCTGAAGGAACTGCACGTCACGATGATCAAATACGGCAATTGGGGTGAGTTCGGTCTGCAATCAATTAAACTACAATTAACAATAATATTTCTCTTTATCAGGTTTCTTGACGTCTAATACTGTTTTAGTGGCTGTCGTCATGCCATCCGATAAGGACTCTAACATTAATATGATGATGGCGCCAGGACCAGAGGGAGATGCCTTTCGGTTCAAGACATTTTCCAATCCATTGTATGCCAAAGCAATGAAAGAAATATACCCGTTCTTAAGGAACAAAGGTCTCCTACAGAGAGATTAGCTTTACATCTATTTAGTCTACACGTACGTAATTGTTATCGGTCTTTATTTCACTGCACACAACACATTGATGTGATATTATGTCATACATGTTAAAGTTCAAAACAATCCACTAAATAAACTCGTTTTATTGTTGTTAAAATATCCAAAGTTGTTCCTAATCAACGAATCTCTGATGCGTAGCTAAGCATAATAATAATTATGACTTGCAGGTTTTATTATAATCTACACATCCAAAAATAATAATACCAAAGAAGTTAATGGGGCGTGTACATCCTGTCTCGCTACAATTAAGTATTGAATTTCAACTTTCATGACAATCTTATCTACAATTTTGCCATTTTGATTCGTGAAGTCACAATGAATAGAAATTTAATCGATTAGTTTCTTTATCTACAGTCTTTGTAAAATCAACGATTATTTGTCATGAGACGTCACAAATTGGGACATCACATTAGCTAATTTCCTATTTTTACTGCTGTTTTGAATTCTCAATTGAGTCTAGAGTAGAATTTCTGTTCGACCACGGAATTTCCTCATAAATATGCATTCGGTTAACCCACCCAACGCATTTTCGAGTGTCGCGTTTCGTTTGTGTCAATTGAAATTATTCACAAATTGATCAATTGACTGACTTGGGTTTTTTATATGTATTTGTATACGTTTTGAATATTATGATAGATTCTCTGTTTGGACTTTTGTTCTCTATACCTGTTATTCATTTTAATTGCTACTTAGCGAGACAAGTGGAAATTATAATTTGGTAAATATGACATAAAAAAAAACTTCTGTTCAGAATTTTAAACAACAGTTTATGTGGGTTGCTAATGATATTTTCTTTATTTTTTCACATATTCAATATTTATGTATACTTAAGTTTGTATTCTTTAATAAAAAGCTCACAATAATTCACAATTGAAAGTCGAAATTTCTTTATATATTCCCATTGAATTATTATCTATTTTTACATTTTAAGTGGCAAGGCCAGATAACCAAAGTGATGACTTGTTTTTGGTACACTCGAAATACCAAAGAAGAAAAGATGGTGTTTCACAAATCATACAATAGATGGCGCAATCAACGACTTCGCTTTGGCGGAAATAAATTGTACTAAAACTCTTAGCTAAACTACTCGACAATGGATGCCGCTGAACAGCACGCGCCCCCTATCTGCACTAGTGTGTACTATTATATTGCCTTTCGTTACATTTCAATAGATGGCGCTAGCTTTTTCGCGACCTAGCGTCAACAAACCGGTAATTTGTTACGATAATACAATAATTTTATCGTAAGGAAAGATTAAAGATTGAAAATATTCATTTCTTCATTTTAAACAACGATTTTTATTTTTTGCTATGTTCCTATTAATTTAGAGGAACTAAGTATAAGGCATAAGGGAAATAATAATTAAACTGAATTCTATTGGGCGGGGAAGATAATAATATTCAGACCTAATCTATTAAAATTGGCAGGCTTTTCACCTAATAAATGAAAATTATATTGTTTGCATTTTATTTTTACCAAAAACCTTGCTTTAGAGACCTTTTCAACTTCAAAGTGGATAAATAGTACAATATAAATAATATTATGTGAAGTATATAACACAAGTTCAGAGTCATTTCAATACTTAAAGTGCCTAAATTCAAAATGAGAAGGTAAGAGGCGTTCTAAATAAAAAACTTCACATAACAATAGAAGTTTGCTCGCTTTTCCAATACCCTTCAGCATAACACTGACAAATCTTGCCGTGAAGAAAGCCGACTGACAACGAATGATGGATGTGATTCGGGTGTTGAAGGGTCTGAGCCCATTTCCCGTTACCTTTAAGCATGCATAACTATAAAGAGCGGAAACACGAATAAATAAATTTGAGCATATGTTTTTTCATGCTTAGAATAAACAATTTATAGAATTCTCAACCAAGTTAGAATACAGCTTAGACTGTGTGACCGTATTACGATATGAAGAATATGTATTAATTTTTTTGACTTCTAGTTTACCTTGTTTCTCTTTCTCTAGTCTCAGTATTTCCGAAACCAAAATAATGTTGATTCAAAATTTGAAGTGCGGACATTTATGCTTCATTTGGTCATTGGTCGCAGTTCGCATCCCTTGGGGACCTCGAGACGAGCTCATTCGTCAACCAGTAGAATTTTTTCGGGTTTGCCTGTCAACATGCTCGAGACCTGGTGCTATGCCACATGCTGTCCCAGTCTCTTATGCGTTCGCATCTCAGGCAGAGTCACAGTTCCTGTGTACCCACTTTCAATCCCAATCCTCAAACTCGTCCCAGTCCTCGACTCGGTCCCCTGTCGTCGGCTACGCACAATTCTGACAGAAGCGGTGAAAATTGAAGATTGATCACCAGGCCGAGTGTTTGTTGAAATTGCCTATTGCCAGCCAGCATAGCCGAGTTGAGTTGAGTCGAATTCACTGGGTGTTCACTGGCGAACTGGGCGCAGGCGGCGTGTCGAGCTGCGTCCCTGTCCCTGTCCCTGTCTATGTCGAGTGCAGGCTAAAACCCAAACAATGTCGCAACTGTCTGGCTGTCTGCTGTCCGCCATGTTGTAGACGAAATCGTTGTCCTCCTCTTCCTCATAGGCATGTGGTAGAATCTGCATTTGTATCCCCAATGAATGCATGTTTGGATACCCTTTAAAAAGGTATAAGTGCTAGATAGTTTAGTTTGATGAAATCTTGTAATATATCAGATATATATAATATATATGTGATCTATATATGAACTATTATATATTTACTTTACTCTCATACTTGTCTGCAAAATACATGAATATTACATTTAGAAACAGTTTAGAATATTTTAAATTAATTAGATTGGCAACATTGGCAATGTTGTTCCTTCAACTTTAATAAGAGTTGGCTTATTCATAAAAATATGTTATATACAAAGCACTACATATACACATAAATTAATAAAAAAATACATAAATATATAAAAGTATACTACATAATATTAACCTTTAACAATTCAAAAAGGAAGGGCAACCACACTGCGACCACCCTTTCAACGTATTGCACATCTCTCTCTATTTTTTACAGGGTGACCCACCTAATTGGGGCTGCCAGTGTGTCCTGCCTAATTTGAATTAATTAATTAGCACACTCTCGACGCTGTTGCTGATGGCCGAGAGATTGGCCAGAGCACTCAGTGGTTTGCGGAATGTGGGCGGAGACTGGTAATAAGTGTGTAAATAGCTGCACGAGCTCCAGTCTGGTGTGGGGGTGGGGGGAGCTAAGGTCAGTGAGCGTAGATATGGAATTCCGTAATTGAAAAATCAAAATTCAAATTGTGTTGGCCACACTCGAGACTGGCACAGCAACAAGAGACTGAACTGAATTCGTAGTAGTTGGGCAGTAATCGGTTAACAAGTCGTCGCGAGTTACTCGTTACTCGCATTCCAGCAGGGTTAATTACACTAACTGGCCAATTGCTTTGGCTTGGGCTTCGGCTTCGGCTTTGGCCATAACACTGCGGCACTTGAGGAGCCCGGCGTTTTGTTAACAGACCCAACAACGAGCCGGCGATGAGTAAGTCGATGGCGATGACGATGACGTTGACAAATAAGCAATGTGTGTAACACGAAATTTACAAACATTTGGCCAAAAATAACTTAACATACACACTCGATGGTAAGATACCCTGCAATCAGTTTTGAGATGAAGAAATCTGTGAATGACAATTAAATAACTTGTGACTTTAATGTTAGTTTCAAATTTGTAGGATATAAATAAATCCTATATTGTATGTAAGTACAGAACAAACTGGATATGAACTACAGCTATGCAGGGTATAAAGGCACTTGAATGATAAACTAATGTTTCCAGCTGTTCTTCTGAGATCTTCAGAAGGAAGTGCAATATTTATTTACATTCAGAGCAATACTCCTTTTCCCTTTTGCATACAAACTTCGCATACCCTTTAATTTCATAAGTTTTAATAATAGAAGGGCATGAATGACTGCGCTTGTGCTTGGCCTGTGTCGAAGTGTGTCTTGTTTACCTGCCACCATGAGAAATTTCAATTTCAACAAAGTCCAAGTAACTCTTTTCCCCTTGGCCCCTCTACACTATGCCACACACTGTCCGGCAAGTGAAATAATCGCAATTAAAGTAATGCAAACCAGTTTGCGCTTAACTTACTCTTTGGCAGCACCACACACATACACTCACACACACACGTCAGCCTCGCATATGGCTGTGTGTGTGTTTGGCTTATTTCTTTTGATCCATAAGTTCCAGTCATAGGCCTTTGTGGGGGCCCCTCTGACCTTGATATACATTAACTATAATGGTTCACTTGCGACCGCTTTGTGCAAAGTAATCGTAACGAAATATATTAAATATACAAATACCTTAACATACATTCATAAATATGTATGCATCTGTGTATAAGTGTGCAAGCATATTTTTATAATCGCACTTAAATCATATTTATTTTTAACAACTGTGAAAAATGTGAGCTGAGCTGGAGTGTTACAGCGAAATAGTTAAAATGATATGCTGAGCGCATTACTTAGTCCATTATACGTGCATTAGGGTGGTTCGAGTTTATTTTTTAGGCCATAAAAACGAAACCTGTTTAGTTCTGGAGTTATAAAATAGAATAGAATACAATAGATGAAGATTGCAATAGAGCTTGTGTGACTAATTCTGCATTTAATAATAGGGACTTAGTAGGGTATTTCAACACATATGAAAATATGGTTTTACGTATTTTATCTGTCTATTATTTACCCTCTAACTCATACATCCAAAGAACTCAGATCATTTTAAGGTTCAATGACATCTTCTCCTGATATTGATATTTCATTATAAACGATCAAAATCAATGCATTTCATAATGCTCTCTCATTGTCTCTATTCAGATCATTTTGGTATTTAATTAGTTGAATAAGTTCTATTAGACATAACATTTTCATATCAACCTAATCACTTGTTATCCTCTTTTTTTTAATTTACTTTTACTTCTGTCTTACTGCATCTCTCTTCAAAGAATAAATTAAGAAATACTGTAAAGTCTCCAAGCTAAGAGTAAAATTATTATAATAAAAGTGATGCCTCACTTGAATATCAGATTATTAAAAGGTTCAGTTAAATTTGCTCTGGGAAAAACCTATAAAACGCTGGATTCAGTGAGCTGAAAACCTTTATCTGAAACACCTTAAGCTTACCATCAAGACACTCAAAAATTTCTTGAGTGTATATATCAATAAAAGAAGAAAACACAATCCTTTTTTTGGTAGCCTATTGTAGTTTTCTTTTGTTTATTGGTTACACCTAAACTTAATCACAAATTGAAAATTTAGTTCAAGGGCCTAAAGTGATTTTGGGGGGGTCTTCCAACGGTTTCGTGCGATTGATTCAATGCCTTGTGATGGGTGCCAAGATGCCAGCGACCAAGCCGGCTAACAATCAGATGCCAAATGCAATTCCAAATGGATGATCATCGTCAGAAGGTGCTGCTGGAGATGATGATGAAGATGATGAGAATGATGCTGTTTAGATGTTGTGGGTGGTGCCAAAGGTAGCCGAAAAGGTGTGGGTAGGGGGAGGGTGTCGTATCCGATCGCAAGCTCAGGGATTACTTTCCATTGGAGTTCGTTGGGTTGTGTGCAGCAGCTGCAGATGGGGCTGGGAATGCCAAAGGATCTGAGCTGCAAGGGAATGGATTAATGTTATGGATTTGTTTTATCTCATGTTATGTGCAACAATTACAATTTACAGATCTGCATTCTGTGAAGTTCCTATTCCTGTTGTCGCTGTTGTTGTTGTTGATTGCCACTGATGTTAACCCGTTGACGAAACGAATCCAAATGTTGCACGATTGCTGGCCGTGGGCCCGACCTCTTGGACTCAGCACAAAACACTGAATGAGTCGGCCAGGAGTCGATTCCCTTCCTTTTATATCACTGGGCGAAAGCGAAAGCCAGTTTCGTCTGGCTCGAGATCCTTAAACTCACTTGATCGGGTTTTACATTGCCTTCCTTCTTCACTCTTCTTGTTTTTTTTTTCTTTCTTGCAGCTTTCTGCTCGCATTGTCAGCTTGCATTATTGTTGTTGCTGCTGTTGCGAAGATGATAATGATGATGATGAAGTTGAAAAGGGTTCGCTGGCACAGACACAACACACAAACACACAGTAGATATATCGATGTGTCTGCACCCAAAAACGTGCAATCTTCCACTTGATTAGTTTCGATTTAAGTTGAAATCTTCCAAAGTCTGTAGAAGAGGAAGAAGTTAAAGGGAGGAAGGGAACAGTGAGGAATGGTCAACCTTGAGCTACCCCTTTACAGAATAGTTCTTTGCAAATAACAACAGGTGCATCAGATGTCTTCCCACACCTGGCAAGCAGCACAGATTCCCATTCCCTATTCCCCATGAGAAACTAGACTCGCAGTTCTTACAGATCTGCAGAGTATTTCGCTATAATTGTGGTTATTTATCGCGTCAAAATATCCGTTTGTCATTGCTAAAATTGAAGTCATGACCCCAGACGGCTTCAACCAGATCGTACCTAGAATGCAAATGTGTGCCCCTTCCCCAGCCTTTCCTCTTCCCTTCCTTTCCCTGTGCCTTCTCCCTTGCAAGATCATAAGGCGGCAGGACAAGTCGACGGCGCAGTTCGTTGCACTCTTCGTTGCCGACATCTTTGAGGAACTTCTTCAGCCTCCTTTCAGAACAAAAGTCCTGCAGAATCCTTTTGTCTGCATTCAATGTCTGTGAACTTTTTCCGTTGTTTCGCCCTTCCTTGCCTCGGCTTGCCTCTCTGCCAAACAAGTTATGCACGATGAAATAAGCATGAAAAAACAGGATGATAGTTCGCACAATGTGAACGACCTTCCCAATTAAAAACAACTCAAACCAAAGCCGAAACTGAAACTGCAATTGCAATTGCAATTGCAACTGATGAGCCAGGTAAGTACACGTCTGAGCAGCAATCCAATCATAATCAGCCATAATCATTGTTAATGCGCTGTCGTAATACTTTCATAGCTCGTTTCAGACTAATTTCAGCACTCAATTTAAATTTACGAACAACTTTATAAAAGTGTACGATAGTGTTGCTTTAACATTCCAATTAAAACTTCTTTAATTAAATATATTCAAAATGTAATCAAAGTATTCCTATAACAATTCTATTAATCGTTCTTCTTCGGGTGGTGCCTTACTGCATCATTTTCCTGAGTATTCTAATCAACGAACTGCTTTGCATCGACTTGAACATTTTTCTCATCATCAACTAGCTGTTTATAGTCTTCAAACTCTGATTGTTAATGATAAAAGATATTTTCATTTATATTTGTGATATTTGTAAATACATGTATGCATTATTTTATTGTGGATGTCAATAAATAAATGTACAGTAATAGGTGCAACAATTCTATATATGTAGGGGAACAAGCAGGAGGGGCTTAGTGGTGGTAGGCGACGGCAGGAGCGGCGTAGCTGGTGTAGTGGGCAGCAGGGGCGGCATAGCTGGTGTAGGCTGGGGCAACAGTCTTGACCACAGCGGGGGCAGCATAGTGAGCCACTGCAGCTGGTGCGGCGTAGTGGGCAACAGGGGCAACAGTCTTCACGACAGCGGGAGCGGCGTAGTGGGCAACAGCGGGAGCAGCGTAGTGGGCAACTGGAGCGACGGTCTTGACCACAGCTGGGGCAGCGTAGTGAGCCACTGCAGGGGCAGCGTAGTGGGCAACGGGGGCAGAGGCGACGGTCTTCACGACGGGAGCAACGGCAACGGTCTTGACGAGGGGCTCACGGTTGACCACGGCGTTGAAGCCGTTGATGGGGTCGGCGGTGTACTGCACGGTGCGCTTGTAGCCATCGGCATCCACGAGGGAGTACTCGCCACGGACCACATCACCATCGCGCTCCTCCACTTGAGCCTTGTTGTCGCCAGTCAGTTGGTCATCGACTCCGTAGGAGAAACGGTACTGGGGATGGGGATCGTAGGTCTCGTCGGACTTGACCACCACCTTCTGGGCCACAGCCACTGGGGCGGCATAGGTGGCGACTGCGGGGGCAGCTGCGTGGTATGCCGCGGGCACGTAGCCGGCGCTGGCGACTGCGACGAAGGCGAGTGCGAAGACAAACTGCAAATCGACGACGAGATAATCCATTAATTCACACATGCTCCCATTGTACATTGTGTGCAGAGTTGGGACTCACCTTGAAGGCCATTTCGGTTGATTTGGGCTGGATTTCAACTGAGTTCTTTACAGAAGTGAACTGGATCTGCGAATGATACTTTTTCTGGGCGTAAGCCGCAACTTATATAGCAAATCGTTGACGTCGGCTGCGCTGCTTGCTGCCGGCGTTTTATTTCATGGTGACAACAAAAGTTTCATGTTTTCGACGTTGATTGCTGCTGCCGGCCACGATTATTGGCACTGGTATTGGTTTTGGAAGCGGTACTTCCTGTTCGAAGGTAAGTACTGTGGGTGTGCAGCTAATCATGCTGCGAGAACCACAGCCAAAAAGAGAAAGATCACTGATGTGAGAGGGGTAAGTCCAGGCTTAACGGTTCTGCTCGTGCGCATAATATCGTTTTCGTTTCTATATCATATCATATCATATCCAACAATCTTTAGTGTTGCATAACCCTGCTGAAATAAGCTGCTTTGTGAATGGCAGAACATGAATCACTTTCAACTGATAAGGTACGAGAACTGGAACCAGAACCAGAATGGAATCTTACAGGGCATAATCTTCTTTTATTTGGTTTAAATTTCAGTCGGTTTAACTTTTTAAAGAAAGAAGAAAAAGTGAGGGAGAAAGCATGATCATTTTAGTGACAACTCTGAGTGCTTTAAATATTAAACTATATTTCCCCTATATATATTCCTGATCAGCATAATCAGTCAATATTAGGGTTCCTCTCTGTTAGAATGCAATGCATCTCAAAGTTGTTAATAAATGTAAGAGAAACGAGCCAGGAGAATAAACAAATTCTGTATGTTATGAAAACTATACAACGATATAACGATTTTATAGTATTATTTTTTTAAGACAATTAATATAAAATTAAGTATAAAACAAATAATAAAACCACTTCAATTTTAATATATTTAATATTTACTTCAATCGACAAGTGTAAACAATTTCTTCGAAGAAACGATATGATGAAATTCATATATTGTGTTATGTAGCTTTATTAAGATTAAAGAACCGTTCTTTTATCGTGTCAATGTTCAATAAATGAATAATAATAAATTCAATTCTGTTCTATAAGGAACTAGCATATTCTATACTATCTTTATAAAGCCCATGAATTCATTTAAATATATAAAATGTTCTAATGCTTCCCAACCCATTCAAAAAAAAAAAAAAAAAAAAAAAAAAATTCAAAGACTCAATATAACCCCCCCACCCCCACAAAAAAAAAAAAAAATATTCAAACACTTATTGTAGTTGATAGAGCCAGGATAATAACAAAGAGCACCTACACAACTCGCATCAGCCTCGCCTTGATTTCTCAACATGCGCATCTATGAAGCACAAGGTTGTCAAGGACACAACCGCATCCACTTCTTTCCCTCATTTCTGACCTCTTTAAATTCATTTATCAATGCAATCTTTACAACTTGTAAACACATGTAATTCTCCCTAAATGAGCAATTTTCTTGTACGTGGGCTTCTCTTCTCCAGCTGTCTGCGGTCTGTGGTCGTGCGAGAGGAAATCCCAAATCCTTTCTAAATCAGTTACCCTCTGCAACTGCACTTGGCGCTCTGTGGAGCGCTGCAGCTTGACAATCTCCTCGATTACCGCTGTACGCAGTGACTGCGCTAATTTCGAACATGATATGCAGAAGGCCACAGTTAAGCACCTTACGACGACGCCTGCTA
Organism: Zaprionus indianus; assembly: GCA_018904595.1. NCBI lineage: Eukaryota > Metazoa > Arthropoda > Insecta > Diptera > Drosophilidae > Zaprionus > Zaprionus indianus. The sequence goes on from JAEIHA010000320.1 coordinate 10,601,670, forward strand.
GGGTCGGCAGCTCTGCTGCTCTGCTCTGCTGCTGCTGCTACTGAGTTGCAAATCGCCGGCTATCGGTGATAAGTCTGGCGAGCTCCTATAAATAACCAGGCCAGGCCAGAAGCAGTATCATTCCACACTTGCTCTTGCTTCTGTAAAGAACTCAGCCAAACCCAAAAACCTAAACGAAATGGCCTTCAAGGTGAGTCTCAAGTCTGCACCCAATGTACAATGTGAATATGTGTGAATTAATGGATTATCTCGCCGTCGATTTGCAGTTTGTCTTCGCACTCGCCTTCGTCGCAGTCGCCAGCGCCGGCTACGTGCCCGCGGCATACCACGCAGCTGCCCCCGCAGTCGCCACCTATGCCGCCCCAGTGGCTGTGGCCCAGAAGGTGGTGGTCAAGTCCGACGAGACCTACGATCCCCATCCCCAGTACCGTTTCTCCTACGGAGTCGATGACCAACTGACAGGCGACAACAAGGCTCAAGTGGAGGAGCGCGATGGTGATGTGGTCCGTGGCGAGTACTCCCTGGTCGATGCCGATGGCTACAAGCGCACCGTGCAGTACACCGCCGACCCCATCAACGGCTTCAACGCCGTGGTCAACCGTGAGCCCCTCGTCAAGACCGTTGCCGTTGCTCCCGTCGTGAAGACCGTCGCCGCTGCCCCCGTTGCCCACTATGCTGCCCCAGCTGTGGTCAAGACTGTCGCTCCAGTTGCTCACTACGCTGCTCCCGCTGTTGCCCACTACGCTGCTCCCACTGTCGTGAAGAGTGTTGCTCCTGTTGCCCACTATGCCGCCCCAGCTGCAGTGGCTCACTACGCTGCCCCCGCCGTGGTCAAGACTGTTGCCCCCGCCTACACCAGCTATGCTGCCCCTGCTGCCCACTACACCAGCTACGCCGCTCCTGCCGTCGCCTACCACCACTAAGCCCCTCCTGCTTGTTCCCCAACATATAGAATTGTTGCACCTATTACTGTACATTTATTTATTGACATCCACAATAAAATAATGCTTGAATGAGAAATCTAATTGGAAGCTTTGTTGGTTAATCAGTTGGCTTCGGTTCTGTGACCCTGCTACAGGATACGCTCGAGTCAAGCGTCGAGACGTGGCCAATTTGGGAGAAACCATTAACCGATTATGCACACACCCACCCATAGCTAGAGCTGGAGCCGATGCCAATTACTTATGTGTTGGGGCGACATTGAAATTCCAAAGTCAAACGGCGTTTTCAATTACGGCTCCATTTGTTACACTCGCAGACAATCGGCAATCGTGGAAGTGAACTAATCCCATCAACAAGTATCGAATCAGCGTAGCGCTGCTCTGATTATCTCTGGGCGATTGGAGTGCCCCGACGACGACGGAACTTCTTATCTCCCGACTGGGAGATTCCGGTTGGTGATTTGCCAAACTATTGCCGGCTGTGGTAGCGATGGCTTTTCCAATTCCGTTTCGAACATGACGCGGTCTATTTTGAGTGGATCGGAAACTGGTTTGGCACTGGCCACGCAGACGCACGTTAGACCCCGGAGATCAGAAGTTCTGATTACCGTTTTGTGTTTGCACAATGAGAATGCGAATGAACCTTTCTCGCGAATAAACAAATTGTTGTGAATTGTTCTTTTTGTGCAATTTCTATGAACATAAAAGATCAAATTAATTGAAACTCAAAAGCGAAAGTCAATCTCAATCTCGTCTTGCCGAGTCGTGTCGAGTCGTGTCATTGAATTCTTCTGGGAAAGGTCTTAGGCTATGATATGTGCGGTAATTACCATGGATGGTCGATCTAAAAACTGAACTTGTGAAGGTCGTTCGATAACTATCCCAAGTAAGACTGACTGAGCTTTCTTGATACCTTTACCGGGATATTTGACTTTAAAAGAAGTGGGAACTGAACTTGTGGTCGTACAGGATAGTTGAACTATTGCATATATATATTAGAGTGTGTATAGGTATATTACAATTTCACCTGAAGACCTTAGGTCATTATAAATTTCGGCTCCAGCAAATATGAAAGTTGTTCAAGCTCTAAGTATATTTGAGAAATTCAATTGAACTTGTAAAGGTCGTTCGAAATCTATATAAACTAACTGAACTCGTCACGGTTGTTTGATATTTACGCAGGGGTAAATCTTAGCTACATACATAACTGTAATGATTAAAGAACTCAACTAGGTAGTTAAACAATATAATTCAATTATGGGAAGCCTGGTACCTCTAGGTAACCTACACAAATCAATATCAGAAACCTGTTAGCAGTACCAACCTATGTTTTATTCGTATTCCACATGAAAATCTTGCAAAGTCGACAAGGTCGTTTTACTTTGCTTTAGAACTGAACTTGTGAAGGTCGTTTGATTTCTATCCTGGGTTAGAACGAACTAAATAAAGTAATACAATGGTAAAGGTGTTTTATTATTTTTTATTTATTAAAAATCTTTTAAACTTAATCTATAACTGTACTTTGAAGATAGTTTCATAAGTATTTATCCCTCAGCTAAGTTAAATATGATATGCACTTTTGGCCTTTTGGTCATCTCAACTCAGTTCCTTACTGCCAAAGATCTCGCACGAAATTCTCTCAAAATGAAATTGCAAGAGCAGCAAAGCATTACATCATTTTGCACAGAGTTAAGTCATTTAATATATAGCTGAGTGTGATTATGTATGTGTGTGTTTGTTGTGTGTGCTGGTTTGTTGTGGCATGATTGAGCACTTATACCTGAAGTCAATAGCGGGAGAAAAGCTTCAACCTCAAAGCTCAAACATTACAAGCGAAGCCAAGAGACTTCGACAGGGGCCGGTCGATTTCTTCGTCTAGTGTATGTGTGTGTGATTGTATGTATGTATGAGTGTGTGTTTGTGTGTGTCTGTGTGCGTGTGAATGAATAGTTAGTTTTTCAATCATTTTGTAGTGTTTTTTAGGTCATTGCAGTGCGAAAGGGAGGCAAGCTATGAGTGTGCGAGAGTGTGTGTGAGTGTGCGAGTGTGTCAAGTGCAATGCTGGCATCGATCAAGCTGTCTTTATTGGGTTACTTACTTACATGAGTCGAGAGTTGGCAACCTATGTCGATTCCCACTCCGATCCTCCGACCCTACTCCAACGGCGATCAAAGCCCAAGTTGCTCGCCTAAGTCTTTTGTTAGCGGCGTCTTTTCTCCCTCCTCTTTTTCGCGTCTTTTATTCACAACAATGTGCTGGAGCAAGTTGGAGCCGAATGGGTGTGACTCGTGGGTGCAAATCTTGCGGCGATCGTTTGGTAACCATACAAAGGGAGACATGCAAATGAATTAAAGACCCAAACTCAAAATCAAATTATTTTTTGTAAATGCTTTACGAAAAAGTGAAAGAAAGGCCAGAAACAATGGATCTCTGGCCAAGGTGGCCTCAACTGAGTATCGACTATAAATACCAAATGCAATTGCCGGTAGATTATCATTCAAATCACGGTCCTCGACGCAACAAGTATCCAAGCGAGAAACCCTTCATAAACTTCGTAAAATGGCTTTCAAGGTGAGTTCACAAATTCCTTTTTGCTGCAGTTCCCTTTACATGATCTTCCTCTTCCTCAACAGTTCCTCACACTCATCTCGCTTGCCGTTGCCACCGTCTCGGCTGGAATCGTTCAGTTGGAGCAACACGAGCAGCCACAGCTGTACCACACTGCAGCGGCAGCACCACAGCCTCAGCATGTGATCTACCAGCAGCCCCACAACATCCACGCCCATCCCCATGCAGTCGCCCACACCCACGGTCACGAGGTGTACCCCGATGATCCTCATCCCAAGTACAACTTCGCCTACGATGTGCAGGATGCCGTCTCTGGTGATTCCAAGAGCCAAGTAGAGTCGCGTGATGGTGATGTTGTGCAGGGTGAATACTCCTTGGACGATGCCGATGGATTCCGTCGCACCGTCAAGTACACGGCCGACTCGGTCAACGGTTTCAATGCCGTCGTACACCGTGAGCCCCTTGCCCACGCCCACGTCCATGCCCAGCCACACAAGGTCGTTGTCGCTGCACCCGCTCAGTACCACCATGCCGCCCCTGCTGCTTACAGTGCCCCCGCCTATGTGGCACCCACCTATGCTGCACCCACCTATGCTGCCCCAGCTGCCACCTACAATGTGCACCATGAGCACGAGTCCCTGCACCAACTCCACCAACAGCAGCAGCAGCACGAGCAGGAGCAGCAATATGCTGGCTACGAGTCCTCCGCACCCGCCGTCAGCCACGACGGCCATGACTATTACCACCACTAGAGATGACAGTGGCACCGGCGACAGTATTATAGCATCCATTATCCCATATCCTCCACGCACCCATCGACATTCATCGACTTAGTTAGTTCCTTAGGCCCCGTTGAATATGTTAGTCCACTTGTAAATACTTTAATATATATGAAATGCATCTAAAAAATTTGTGGGTTTCTTTTCTATATATCTACGAGGAATGTATTGATTGGTTTACTTTGCAATGAGTAAGTATTCTAAACATATAGTAGTCGATGTAAAGTATATTGTAACAAATGAACAAATCCTAATTCTTAAGCCGAACTGAAGGATATCTTGCAGAAAAGAACAGAGAGAACAATTAAAATACCTTTCTTAGTATTCAACAAGGGTTTATAAAACTTCATATGAAGTCAAGCAATTCAAAACTCGATCTTCAATCGATTATAAAACACACATGTTATGGCAATCTAATTTCGATCACACTTTACTCTATATTGAACAAAAAAATCTACTTTTTCTTATGATAAACACAGTAATAGGAGGTCACGATGAGTTTGGTTGCGATATATCGAACCAAAAAAAGTTGGTCAATGCAACTACACGATTTTTTTATTTTAATTGGGCTTGTTCCAGTTTATTATATAGAGTAAGCAGACATTACTAGTAATATATATACAAAACTAAGTAGGGTAAACAGACAGGTTATGCTGGATTGGCTCACTAATCCATATTGATCGAGAATCTATATATTTAAGTATGGTAAAAGACCCTCCACAAGGTTATGCAGAGGGAAGTGAGCATTTTAAGTTGATAACGATATTGATAATTGGGATGACCCGATGATATTATTTTATTTTATTTTATTTTATTTTGTATTTATTTTATAATATTTTTATTTTATATTATATAAACGTTTAACCAAGTAACTATGCATGAATGCATGTTATATATATTTTAAGCCCTAAACTATTTGCATAATTATAAAAAAAGACTGGCAGGGCATGTGTGCAATTAACAAACAATTATTACCAATAAAAATTAAAGAAACTGCAGAAATAGCTACTTATGTGTGTGTAAAGACCTCCCAAATTACCTTTATCTAGGCGAATTGCCTAAGGGGCCCATCGCAACAGCCGCATTAAACATACCCAAATTGATAAGGCACGAGTTGACTTCTCACTCAGTAGTCTCATTCCCCTGCACATGCGTAGTAAGTATATTCAAATTCATTTGATTTGATTTCATACATATATACGCAGATTATCTGTAGAGAACCGGTTTGGCACGCCAAAGTATCCGGTAGCGACAATGGCAAATTTGACTCTTTAGCTCTCATTGTAATGTCGCGTACACGAATTGAATGTCAAGTAGCCGCAGGCCAGATTGGCAGGCAGATCCAACAGGCCCGGAACCTCGGACCTCGAGTATGACCAATTGCCTGACGGAGCCGATTTGCTCCACATTCCTCAAACAAAAACTGCTCGCACTGCACTCTCTGCTCGAGTCGCAGCGAATCGACTCGGCTCTAAGCAATTCGGGTAGACTCGGCTCGGCCTTTCGCTCCCCTTTGTCTCCAAGTCGCGTGTGTGTGCGTGTGTGTGTGGTGTTAACCAACCCACAACCTCGGGCATGCACTTGCCAAGAAAGCCAGCAGAGAGCACAGTTCGCTTTTCGCTCTATAAATACCCAAGTTGGTCCAGTTTCTAATCATACCACAGTCTTCGCTCCACTCAACAGCACACGCACTCAGGTCGCACACCAAACCCAACAAAATGGCATTCAAGGTACTTGCTACATCTGGGCGCAGTAGTTGCAGTAGTCCTCAAGCCAGTTTCCTCCTCGTTCTTCTTTCAGTTCATCGCACTCTTCGCTCTCATCGCCGCCGCCAGCGCCGGCGTCCTGCCCGCAGCTCAGGTTTACCATGCGGCACCTGCCGTCGCCACCTATGCCGCTCCAGCTGCCGTGGCCCAGCATGTGATCACCAAGGCTGCCGAGGAATACGATCCCCACCCACAGTACAAGTACGCCTACGATGTGCAGGATTCGCTCTCCGGCGACTCCAAGAGCCAGGTGGAGGAGCGCGATGGTGATGTGGTCCGTGGCGAGTACTCCCTGATCGACGCTGATGGCTACAAGCGCACCGTGCAGTACACCGCCGACCCCATTAACGGCTTCAACGCTGTGGTCAACCGTGAGCCCCTCGTCAAGGCCGTTGCCGTTGCTCCCGTCGTGAAGACCGTTGCCGCTGCCCCAGTGGCTCACTATGCTGCCCCCGCAGTGGCTCACTACGCTGCCCCGGCTCCAGTTGTCCACTACGCTGCTCCAGCTGTGGTCAAGACCGTCGCTCCAGTTGCTCACTACGCCGCCCCAGCTGTCGCTCACTACGCTGCCCCAGCTGTGGTCAAGACCGTCGCCCCAGCCTACGCCAGCTATGCCCATCACTACTAAATGCCATTTTGTTACTTGTGCCGACTGAAACTGATTGCAAATCCACTTGCCAAGTCAAGTGCCAATAAATTATCATAATTCGTTAATCCTTAAATTACAAATTGTTTACTTTTCTTTATCTCTGATAAAAGGGTGTTAGGTCATTAGAGATCTTTGTTTGGGGTCTTAGGTTCTTTTTCTTTTTCTCTCAAAGTGACTTAGGTCTTTTCTCATTAACCTATTGCTTTGCTTCTGGTAAAAGCAATAGGGTGATAGCAAATTATATTAAAAGTGTAGCAATAGGTTAAAGGGTTAATAGGTTTTGTAATCTATTTTAAATATTATTTAATTTACGAAAAATAAAGTTCTCTTGAATCTGAAGTACTTTTCATTACTTGCTTTCCTTTGAAAATGAGACTATCGTCCGGAACGAAACTAGAGAAGTTTCTCTTAGCGAAATTTAAAGAGTAAGCCAAAATAAAGTTGGATATTAAAGAATTATTGGTTACTTTAGACACTTAGCTACATAAACTGGGAAGATATGCTCAGATTCTAAAACAAAAACAATAATTTAAAATATATCAATCTGCTTGGGAACCTTTACACCAAATATGTTCTTCAAGATCGACGTGTTCATACACACAGACAGCCAAAATGATGCTATGATATTCTTTCTTATCTGCCACGCCTCCTTCTAAATTTTATAAAAATTACCAAAAACTCTGCAAACACTTTTAATCAATTTACAATTATTGAGGGGTATTTATGCACTAAGTTCACGTTTTCATTGAGCTTTTCAATAAGATTGGTCGAATTCCCCCACAATGATTGTTGGTAAGTGTAACAAAGAAATACATTCAATTGAAATTCCAACGTTGAACCTCAATGTCGCATTAAATGAACCAAAGCCAGTTGGCAACAGCTTGGCAACAGTCCAACAAGGCTAGTAATCGAAACTCTCGAGATAAGCTTTTAACATATATATTCTCCATCTTCAACTTTAAACTATAACAGATCAGCAAGCTGTAACAATCCTAATGATGGTAGGCAACGGCAGGGGCGGCATAGCTGGTGTAGTGGGCAGCTGGGGCGGCATAGTGGGCAACTGGGGCAACAGTCTTGACCACAGCAGGGGCGGCGTAGTGAGCCACTGCGGGGGCAGCGTAGTGAGCCACTGGGGCAGCGGCGACGGTCTTCACGACGGGAGCAACGGCAACGGCCTTAACGAGGGGTTCACGGTTGACCACAGCGTTGAAGCCGTTGATGGGGTCGGCGGTGTACTGGACGGTGCGCTTGTAGCCATCGGCATCGATCAGGGAGTACTCGCCACGGACCACATCACCATCGCGCTCCTCCACCTGGCTCTTGGAGTCGCCGGAGAGGGAATCCTGCACATCGTAGGCGTACTTGTACTGCGGGTGGGGATCGTATTCCTCGGCAGCCTTGGTGATCACATGCTGGGCCACGGCAGCTGGGGCGGCATAGGTGGCGACGGCAGGTGCTGCATGGTAAACCTGAGCTGCGGGCAGGACGCCGGCGCTGGCAGCAGCGATCAGAGCGAAGAGTGCGACAAACTGAATGAGCAAGAAAGAGATTCATATTGTCAGATTTGGTTTACCCAAAAAGATCTACAGGTGAACATACCTTGAATGCCATTGCGTCTGGTTGGGTTGTGGTTTGGGTTGGGGTTATTGCTGAGAGCAGAGAGCGAGTTGAACTGTGGCTGCTGTTGCGGGTCGAGCGCTTATATAGAGCGAGCTACCTGCTGCCGAATCGGGCCAAGCTCTGCGTGGCCGAAGTCGCGTAATTAGTGCAATTCATTTGCTTCGTTTATGCTAAATGTGTGTGGAAAATGTATGTAGCATTGAGGTCGAACACACACACTCACTCACATATGTATCTTACAACAATGAATACGGTATCGTATGTCTTTTCTTTTATAATGCTTTATTGCCCATTAAGCAAAAAGCAAAGGGTATCTTAGAATCGTTTATGGTAAAGGTAAGAATAATTATCTGATCTTTTTTATGAGTATCATATATAGTTTATCTATCTAGATAAGTAGCTACAAAGCTTACATTTGCCTACATCTAACTATTTTATTAACATATGTTAATAATTAACATAGTCCAATTAACATATGTTATCTATCTGTAAGATATTCATATGGATCTACATAAATAAATTTATATCCAAACGTCTAACTATTTACATATTCATCTGAATTTTTATTTGCATTAATTATTAAATTTGTTAACAATATGATTCTTCTCTTAATTTTTCTTACACGGTATCTCGCAGTCACATACTCGTTTTGTCCCGAATTTTATTCATTTTTCTGTGTTGTCATTCAAATAAATTTAATTATTTTGGGGGTGCAAAACAGGTTGTTGCTTGAGGCTGCATTCAAATGCAGTAATATATCCAACAACATAATGCCCAAGACAAGCGTAATCCGTGACGAATTGGCCTGTTAAAGAGATACATATGTGTACCAAAATTTCAATACTGTTTAAGGCTAACTGTTACTGTAACAGCACGTGATAGCATCAAATTAAAATGGCTCATTGGACTAATGAAATCAACTGACATTAGAACTAGCTCTTACGGATCCTTATGTGATCTTCCATTCTATAGGATCAAATAATATAAGTTTCATGTAGCTTAAATGAGCCAAAAAACGCATTTGGTTTTTTGAATACATGAGAATTATGTTAGATATCTTGTCAATTGTTAGAATATGTTTTCAACTTTTTATTAAACTCGAGAACCGTACACATACTATAAAAACGAACTAACTAAATGAGGAGGCTATGAAAACCTTTAGCATTATACAAGATACTTAAACGGAGGTTCACCAATTTAAAGTTTTATCTCGTTCATCATTATATGTTAAAAACACTTATTAGGAACTATTCGTCAATAAATACTCTTTTTATAAAAAATATATATTTCACCATTGGCTAGAATCATTATAACCCTAGAAATGCTTATTATAAGATTTACTTAAAGTGTATTTATGATTCTTATGTCTAAGGTTGGCACAGAAATATATAGTGAGAGTATAGAGCGACTTTATACCAAAGTTAACCTTTCTTTCTTGTTTTCAAAAATGTGAAATTCAAAAAAACTAAGTCGCACAATGAAATAAACATTTATAACTAATTGATTATCAAATTGCATATTCAGTTCGCAAAACTGATCGAAATTCAGTGCAATATTCGATAATTCGCACACCATTTATTTCCAATCGACTTAAGCAATAACTGTAAACGTTAAGAGAGGCAAAAGCTAAATAATATGTGTGTAAAATAATATATAATATATACTATATAGTAAATCGTCAGTATCAAATATTCAGTATGAGTTTTTAATGATAGATTCCGATTCGAACTGGGACTGTCGTCGACCTGGAGAATCGAAGAACGCACGTGACTGTTTTACGAATTCGAGATTGGAACTGTTGGAACTGTTTTGTCGTAATGCACTTTCGATAGCCAGCCCTTGTGGTGGCCGTCGCGGGACTACGGAGTGCCGAAAATGAATGCCAATTAGGTGTCATCAATGTCATCGCGTCGACTATATAACCATTTGTCCAGCACTTGGTAAGACATTCAGTGTTTGGCTTTGGCTTTGTGCAGCACAAGTTAACTAATCCCAACAAATCCCATCGAAATGGCTTACAAGGTACGCAGCAGTAGCTGATTGAACCATGGATTACACTAGGATGTGGATTCACGTTACTTATAAGCTCTCTTCATCCCTTGCAGATCGTCTTCGCTCTGGCTTTGTTCGCCGTTGCCCACGGTGCAGTGCTGAGGACTGTGGCGCCGCTGGCCGTGGCCCCTGCTCCAGTGCTGGCCAAGCAGGTCGAGCTGGAGGAGGTCGATCCTCATCCCCAGTACACCTACAGCTACGACGTGCAGGACACACTCTCCGGCGATTCCAAGGGTCATGTGGAGGAGCGTGATGGTGATGTAGTCCGTGGCGAGTACTCGCTCATCGATGCCGATGGCTTCAAGCGCACCGTGACCTACACCGCCGACTCTATCAACGGATTCAACGCTGTTGTCCGCCGTGAACCACTCGTCGCCGTTGCTGAGCCAGTGCTCAAGGCCGCTGCTCCCGTTGCTGTTGCTGCACCCCTCGTCCGTTCGGCTCCAGTTGCTCTTGCAGCTCCCGTCGTCCGCTCTGCTCCCGTCGTTGCCGCTCCTCTTGTCCGTTCGGCACCTCTGGCAGTCTCTGCTCCCATTGTCCGCTCGGCTCCCTTGGCGCTCGCAGCTCCCGCCATTGCTGCCCCACTGAGATACACCGCACCCGCCTATGCTGTGAGGAACTTGTAAAGTCTTTAACCGATCTGAAGGCATCCTTTGTTGATTGATTTGTTCCATTTTGTTCCAAATATATGTGATTGTTTTTAAAGAAGTTTAGTTGTTTGAGATCTTAGTTTAAGTTCTTTTATCTATTACAGAATACACTACCAGTAGAAGACCTTGCAAGGTATATCTGGCATATACTTGGTCAGCATAGAAGATTAACTAAGCACTTAGCACTCAATGAACACCTTGTGTAGTTTGTGATACCATCAGACTGTGAACATACGAGGTGTCTTTAAAAAGTGTGGTCACTTTTTTAGTTTCGCGGGCAATGTGTAACTTCATACCCATGTTTCGTCACCGGTTGTGACCCTTTTGAGTAAATCTGGGTCACGTTGACATTATGCAACAGCTCTTGAGTGATGCTCATGCGACGGTTCTTTTGGTCAAAAGGTAGCAAAAAATCGCCGAGCACGCAAAACACTTATAACCTTTACGCCTCTCACAAGCAAACAAAAAATGCTATAGACTTGGAACTTGGTACAGATGTTCGGGAAGAGTGTTGATCGATAATCAAAAGTACATTTTTTAAACACACCTCGTAGAAGTTAAGAAGCGAGAAACAACTTAGGTCTTTGTCGCTTTTCCTTACTCGTTCTTAGCATGTTCTTTCCCACCTAAATCTAACAATTTTGCGACTCTGTTAATCTTTTAAATTGTTAAAGATAATCGCATCAAGGTGAAATTGTGAAAGCGTCCAAAAATCGCCAATGCCCTGCGGTCAAACAGCAGCAGCAGCAGCTTGTAGAGGGTGTGGTGCGAGCATATGTGTGATTGTGAATACCTGTATGTGTGACCATGTATCACTGTGTGGCTGTAGCTGTGGAGGTGTGGGGGGCAGCACTTACCTATGACACTAATCTGCACACATTTACATACAACGTGCTGCGACACGCTGTTGCTGTTGCATAAACCAATCCGCCCTAACTGCCTCCGCACCGCGCAATTGCCCCCGCTTCAGGTCGATAAACAATCCAAAAATAAATGCCAAAATACAAGTGACAAAAATCTATTGTGCAAAGGCGAAAAAAACCAAAGCTAAATAAAAAATAATTTCAATTTCATTTTGGCCAGTTACAATTTGCGGGTATAAAACGACGTGGTCCACGCTCTGCAAATCATTCCACAGCTTCTCTTTGCCTTCGCTGCAGTATTTGGATACCTTCGCCAAGCCAAACCCAGACGCCATGGCCTTCCAGGTGAGTTTAGAGCGAATCTTTTGAGGATCCCTTAGCTAACAATCCTTTCCTATCTCTCTCTCTTTCAGTTCTTTGCCATCCTTGCTCTAGTGGCTGCCGTCAGTGCCGGCGTTATGCCCGTCCAGCAGGTATACCACGCAGCAGCTCCTGCCGTCGCCTATGCCCACGCTCCAGTGGCTGTTGCCCACGCTCCTGTGGCCGTGGCCCATGCCCACCCCAGTGCTGGCTAAGCACGACGATGAATACGATCCTCATCCCCAGTACAAGTTCGGCTACGATGTGCAGGATGCCCTTTCCGGTGACTCCAAGAGCCAGGTGGAGGAGCGCGATGGTGATGTAGTCCGTGGCGAGTACTCCCTGATCGATGCCGATGGCTACAAGCGCACCGTGCAGTACACCTCGGACCCTGAGAACGGCTTCAACGCTGTGGTCAACCGTGTGCCCCTCGAACATCATGTGGTCAAGACTGTGGCCGCTGCTCCTGTTGCCGTCCATGCTGCCCCCGTAGCCTACCACCATTAGGGACTAAGTGGGCTTCTCCTTGGCCATGTTTGACTTTGTTCATGTTCTTAAATTGAATAAATTGTTGCATATTTCTAAGCTTTCAAAAAGGGGTTTGTTTTCGTTTTGCTGCATTGGGCTTACATAACCTCATTGTAAATAACCCCAGCTAATTTAATTTAATTTAATTTAACTTAAACCAATATAATTTAAATTGCACATTCCTAACATTTACTTAAATATCTCTCAATACCAAAAACTGTTTATAGTTTGAAGTGTAGAAGAAGTGCTCAAGAAATCAGTTAAGTACAGTACATATTCTTCTATATTTTTCTCCCATTCTTATCATTGTTATCCCACTCTGCCTATCTCTTTCCCTCTCTCTTTCTATCTTCACATATTTCTGTCCCTCTATTTGTCTATATCTGTTACCATCTCTATTTATATATCTCTCTCACCTAGGTACATATATCCCCACCATGCATTGCTCTTCTTTTCTTCCACTGGATTCCTTCATACATTCATTCAACTTCTCTCGACCTCCATCTCTCTATCACCTTCTCTTTCTACTTTTCATCTTTGCTTATATTGCTCAATCTTCTTTCTTTTATTTTATTTTCTTTTCTTTTTTCTTTTCTTTTTTTCTTTTCTATTCTTTTCTAACAATATCAATCTGCTTTACTTTCTCTCTCTATGATTAACTCAGACTGACAAACTATATTCACTCATAACTTCAACCGCGAACCATATAGCACAGCCGACTTGCTCCTTACACAACATTTCCCCCATTCCACCTACCAAATCACGCACTCCACGCACAATTCACAACTCAATTATGGCATCTGGCATCGCATCGGATGGGGATATTATGATGGCATATACTTTAAATCAATTTCTGACAGCAGCTGACGCAGATTGCACGCTTTCCAGCTCATTACGGTAAGTCGTACAGCCCACATCGCTTATTTACCACCTGCCCCAGTACCTGGTACCCCTTCCCAATCCCCTTCCCCTTTCCATTTCCACTTCCATTTCCATTTGCAGCAATCAGCGCAAATTGATGCGATCGAGACCAAAACAAGTTAAGGTCAAGTCAATTTTGGCCGCGGGCCTTTCGCCAAATGCAAGCACCCTCCTCCCCCTCCCCTCCCCTCGCTGTACATTGAACCAACACTTCAGAGAATGATTTACGCGATGATATTGTTGTGCAGCGATTCCATTGTCTTATCGTCAAGATAGCGACCAACTGATACCAAGGGATTGGAAGCCTCTGCGAACGCCCAACTATGCCAAGGTATTGGGTCGCCTCCCTGTCTGCCTGCCCCCATGTAAGTCTACTCCCCCGTCTGCCCCCCTCCCTGTCTGGCCTCCAGTTTGCAGCTGCAGTCGACACAGTCAACGCTGTTTCGAGTGTTAAGGTCAAAGTCAGGTTTTGTGGTTAATTACCACAAAGCTGCTGTTGCAGTAGCCGATGACAAGTTCGTGTCTTGCGTCGTTCCCATGTTAAGCCTGTCACACACACACACACATACGTAGGCTACTTAAGGCAGTGGCAGATCGTAAACTAAAGCACAGACGAATAGCTTCCACAGCAATTACAATTACAGTTGCAATTACATGCACAATTACAGTTACGATCTACTATGCCAGTCAGCTTGGCAACCCGGTCGAGGTGTTCACTCACTCGTACCTGGCCCGTCCGTGTACCTGGCCCAAAAACCCACAAGGCGATAGTTACAACAACAACAACATTAACAACAATGCGCAATGCGCGTTAAAGCCAACACGCTTAAGGCGTGTTCACACTACCAAACACGGTAGAGCCACAAATTGAAGACTAAGTGGAGGTGATACGAAATAAACTATCTGCATACAAACATTAAATATTTATACATTTTCACATGTTTATAAAACATTTGATTTAATTGAAATTTTTTAAGATATTTAACTTAATGTAAACTACCATTTTATACAATACTTTTATATGGGGACCTAATTCTATATAGTGTAAAATACATATAAAAGGCAAATGGAGGCATTTCACACCCCATAAATTATATTTTTTCTGAATCAGTGTCAACAGCCGAATCGACATAGCCATGTCCGTCTTTAAGGGCTACCAAATTTGATGTCATTATGCAGATCAAATTTATTACGGCCCAGTAAATCGAAAAAATCGAATTCCAAGCGTAATTTGAATACAAGACAGTTCATTTTTTATGAACATCATAACTATGAATAGCCAAATAATTCCTGTCAATTTGGTTTCGATCGGTAAATTAAGATAGAAGTTATTTAAAAAATTGTAATTATGTTCTGATTTTGAAGACTCTCCCCATAACTATGCAACACAAAATACGCAAAAAATTAAAAAAAAGCAAAACATATATTGAAAAAATCGTTTCGGTCTAAACAAGTTCTCAAAATAATAGATATAAAGTCGAAATCAGTACAAGAAATAGCTCAAAATGTATTATAAAGATGACTGGTAATGTGGCTTTATGCTCAACAAGGGTAAAATATATGTTTTAGGTCACAGTACATATACCCCAATTTATCACATAATAACAAGTAATATCCTTTTGCATTGCCTCGTTGCCCTTTTTAAAATAAATCCTCTTTAGTTCCTAAACTTTCATATAAATATAATTTAATCCAATTCAATCATACTTTCTACATTGTTTCCCAGTCTGAACACAACTTTCGACTACCATTTACCGCTTTGTCCACTGCTGCCTTGCTGTGCCTCGTTCTCGGTCAATTTAACTTTTTTGCGAGCACTTGTTTGCTTCTCACGTACGTCGAATCCACACGTGAATCATATGTGAATGTTTCCATTTACATTTACATTTACATTTACATTTACATTGTTTTGCTTAGCTGTTCCCCTGTTTACTCGTATTTCGCGCTGCTCGTTTGGTAACTTTGTTTTTTGCGTGGTTCTTTCTTCTGTTCGACGACCTTGAAACTGGTTTTTGGTGTAGACAGAGAGAAAGTCAAATGACTTTGTGCATGTAATGTTTTTTAATTTCCTTTGGGTTTCGATGGGTTACTAAAGGTTGCTGTAGACCTACTAAAGCAAAAGGTTGCAGGACTATAAAGTGTGCTGTGTATATCTTTAAGGAATTTAAATTCTGTCTCGAATACTGAAAGAAATGAAATGAAATGCTTTTTTCTGTGACATCACAATCCTTTATTCAGTAACAACTAACGGCAATTATCGGGTCGGGCATCACCTATGGGGGAGGAGGGTTCTCTAATAGGCGTACGAGATAAGAGGCGAAGCGAACTGGGTCTTGACGATGGCTGGGCCGGCGGCGACCAGAGGAGCGGCCTTCACAATGGGTGCTGGGGCAGCAGCAGCGACAACTGGAGCTGGGGCAGCGGCGTAGGCGAAGGGAGCGGCAGCCACGGGAGCAGCGGCCAGGGGAGCAGCACGGACAACGGCAGCGGGGGCAGCAGCAACGGCGGCAACAAGGGGCTCACGGCGGACAACGGCGTTGAAACCGTTGATGGGGTCGGCGGTGTAGTCCACAATGCGACGGTAGCCATCAGCATCATCTAGCGAGTATTGTCCCTGGACAACGTCGCCGTCACGGGTCTCCACCTGAGTCTTGGAGTCGCCGGAGAGCGCATCCTTAACATCATATCCATAGCTGTACTGGGGATGAGGGTCGTACTCCTCCACCTGGGCGACGGCAGTCAGTGGTGCGGCAACTGGCACGACACCAGCGCGGGCCACGGCGATGCAAGCGGCAGCGAAGAGGATGGTGAACTGCAAGTAGAGACGAAGACGATAAGCACACGATAAAGAACACACGATTCACTCAGGTTCCCGATGGTGGAGAGCACATCGAAACCATTCGCGAATTATAAGTAGAATCCTTATTCCCAGTAGCGGATCTTACTTTGAATGCCATTGTTGGATTGCTCGGGGGGTTGCTCTAGATACCGTAATTGGAATTAAACTGATTTGACAAGTGTCCAACTGGGGCTTTTATACCCCGACTCGCCAGACATGGAGCCAGACTGTGCCCGAATTCGTAACCAAATGCGACGAGTAACTTGCGTCACAAAGTGTTGGCGACAATACGAAAATACGTACGAGTACTAAAAAAATACCAGACTAGAAGAAGCAACGTGAAGCACGAAGGCAAGAAGGCAAGGGAGGGTGGTGGCAGGAGGAGCAACTGGAAGGTGGAAGGTGGGAGGAGACACATTCAAGCACATTATTAACCAAGGCTAAGCGCGCGAGTGACAAAGGCAACACTAACAACACACACACACCACACACTGTCCGACAAGGCAAGGCATAATGCCTTCTTGATTGAATTGAACGCACTCGAGCCGAATTAATATTGGCCTCAGATACTCAGAAGTCGCCAGCGACGAGCCACTAAATCGATGCGATTGCTCGTTTGTTTTCGCTTTCGAAAAGTACACACACACACACACACACCACACACACACACCAGTACCGTCAGCAATATTAATAATAACGTATGCAGCGCATGCGCAAATGCATAACCAACGGTTTTTCAAATTGACTGCGCAGCTTGCTCTGCACTTGCACTCACACACACGAGCACAAACACACACACACACTCACACACACACACACTGGCACACACATGGACAGTAGCCATACCAGTCTGTTGTTGTCCCCCACCAGTAGCGACCTTAAAAATTTATTAGGTGCCAGCAATACATTTGAGCTCTAATTGGATTCCGAGTACCTTTTTGTTTCGTTTCGTTTCCGAGCAGAGTACAAGTCCAAGTCGTGGAGGGGTAGGGGGGAGTTGGGAGCTTACATAAGACTTTTCAATTAGCCGCACAAAGGTTTAATTTCATCTATTTCACGGCTATTAAAGTCCACTAGCCAGACCTAGGGTATAGGAAGTACACAAAGTCACGCCTCAAAGGGATTTTATGCCTATTAAAAGTCAACTTTGGTGCGCGACAATTTCAGTTTGTTCATCAAAACAGGAACATTAATTAAATATACCAGAAATACAGTATATGTTTATTACATATATGTAAATAAATGATATTATGCCTTAGGTGCTGATTTGGCCTTTGTTTTTTAATGGCAAGCCACGTGGGGCTCTTAGGTTCCTGTATAGCCTAGGCTGTATCTAAACTATAACTGAAGTTTGGATGCCCTTTTGAATGGTGTAAAAAATTATAATATGTACCATATATACCACTACCTGGTGGTACACTCTTCCCGAACATCTTTACCAAGTTTCAATTGTATAGCATTTTTTGTTTGCTTGTGAGAGGCGTAAAGGTTATAAGTGTTTTGCGTGCTCGGCGATTTTTTGCTAAATTTTGACCAAAAGAAACGTTACAAGAGCATCACTTAAGAGCTGTTGAATGACGTCATTGATGACCCAGATTTACTCAAAAGGGTCACTACTGGTGACGAATCATGGGTATAAGGTTATGATATCGAAACCATATATATGCCATATTCTTTACTAAAAAATAAATAAATAAAAGAGTAGATATTTTTATATGCTATAAAACACATTCAAAAATATTATTAATTTCATTTACAAACAACCCAGAACACATATTTCATTATAATTTCAGACTTTCACTCTCTTCAGTGTTGGTAAACGTATGAAATGGTTGGTTGATGCGCCGCATGTATAGAGGATTTCAACAGCGCCGGCACGTGGTGATGGTGGGCGACAATTGCAGGTTGCACAGCTGCCGTGTGGTGAACCACATGAGCCACTGGCGCGTGGTGAATCAAAGTGGTGGGCGTGGCAATACTTCTGAGCACCACAGCCGGCTGCACTACACGCACTGGCTGCAGTTTGGGCAGCAGCAGCGTTGCCTTGGGTTTCTTGGGCAACATTGCAACTGGAGCTGAAGCTGCAGTTGGTCGCGGGGCGGCGGCGTCGGCCTTTAGTGGTTCACGTCGCACCACAGCGCTAAAGCCGCGCTCGCCGTCGGCCGTGTAGTCCACAATGCGGCGATAGCCATCGGCATCATTTAGCGAGTACTGTCCCTGCACCTGGTCGCCGTCGCGTGTCTCCTGCTGTGACTTGACATCGCCACTCTGCGCATCCTGCACATCATACGCAAAGGAATAGCGCGGATGAGCATCGAAGGTGTCGGCGCCGGATTTGATCTCCTTTCCGGGCAGAAGACCGCCGCTGGCCAGTGCAAAGCAGGCAACCAATAGAAATCCCTAAAAAGTAATCAAATGTTAATCAGAATCAATTTTCATCGTCCAACTCCAGTTCTCACCTTGCACAACATGACTGAGATGATGCTGACTTGATACTTGATAGGCTCCTTGGCCACGCAGACCCTTTATATAGGCCAACGGACGAGCATTAACCCAATGCCACACTTGTTACGATACCACTCACTCTACCTGTTCCTGTGTTCCCTGTCCCTGTCCCTGTGGCAAGGTCAGACGCCAGCCAGACCTCCAACCTCGCGCTAATTGGACCAGACCGAAACCATTCCAACGAGTTTATCATCCATCGACAGGTTTCTCATCGTCGATCGGCGTCTGATCGTCCCGTAATTGCCTGCACTGGCTGCCATGTAAAAGTATGCGAAGCTGTCACCCGAAAACACGCATGTTTACTCTCCTTATACGCATAACACACGCATTATAATGTGCACTTAGACAGACATAAGCAACAATTTTGTAATTCAGTAATCCACTTTGGGTGGGAAAATGCCCCCTAACCACTTCATTATTTATTTGCTTTCATTTCTTAAAATTAAAATATATAATTTTTTCTACTGCCTCCTAATTAGTGCTGCAAACTAGGGTTTTTTTCGGTTAACTCTTATTTTTTTTATCTAGCTTTATCGTCTCATGGAAGTGCCCTTCAGTGCAAGCTGTGGACTGCTTACTAAGCATAACTCTGTTAGCGCTATACAAACATTCAAAATTTTCTATTGCATACTTTTGTGCAGCGAAATGATTGATTTAACAGTGAAATGTAAAAATTCTTGTATTTTACGTCCCACGCCCCTTTGATGGTGTTTTTAAACGGTTTCATTAAAAAAAATGAGTAATAAACTGAAGAAACTGGCGACTTTTCAACGACAGAAAAAAACTAATAAATTATAAATAACAAGCCCACTATTTTGAAATCAACATTTTAAACCACTGTCATTCCAAATGGTGCTTGCTGAATTTTGTTATGTTAGTAAAATGGTTGGTCTGCTTTAATGCAATTCTTCAAACTTACATATAATCCAATAGAATCCGGACAACCAGGCAGACACCTCTTCATATTTGCCAAAGAAGTTTCAAGCCAAATTTGGCTAGCTTTACTAAGAAACATTTTTACAATTAAAAGCAATAAATGACGGCTCTAAAAAAAAGGCTAAGTTCTTCGCCTTTATAAAAACTTTTCTCTAGTCGATTGTTTAAATAAAATACATACAAAAATATACATATACAAACAAATTTCTTGTTTTTTACACTTGTACACTTTATAAAGTTTGGTTTTGGCTTCAAGAGGCCTATCACTTCAGTAGTTTATATATTTAAATTCATATGTACATATTTAGTACTTACACATGATATAAATAAAACTTTAAAAACACTTCAATTTTTTTCACAATTTATAAACTACACACATACACACCCACATACATATGTATGCCTGAATAGGTAAAAAGTATTACACAATTCTCTCTGTCAACGTCTGCAATATCCCATTTATTGAGTTTTCTATGCGGCAATTGAGATTCCACACAGCAATCAGAGAAACCTTTTTGTCTTCGGTTAGCATCTGCACAAATTTGGCAACTGATTGTTTAACTGCAGCATCGGCCGTAGCACATGGAGTTTTTCTTGTCCCCTCCCCCCTCCCTGGTGCAGTTGTCGTCGGGTCTGTCAGAGTATCCTCTAACCTCTATGCAGGGTTGCGGGTTCTGTTGCCTGTACAACCCAATCGCTTGGCATACTTCATCTTCTGCGCTCTCATTGGCTGGAAATGTTTGCGCAACGGATAACAGCAGCTGCACAGCTCATCTAGTTGTCTCGCTCGCACGTTATCCGCGCGCAAAATGAATGAAGGTTCTTTCCTCTTTAAAGTAGAGCCGGCATTACGCGAGTCTTTTGCACTGTGAAACCTTTGCATAAATTTGCATTGCAATGAGCCAAGGTCGTTGGCATGTTTATAGAGCGTGTTAACGTTGTAATAACTACGTAAAGACGTGTTCTCTGATAGCCGAATTAAATTGGTTAGTTTGGAATAAGCGAATTTTTATAAATAACACTTGTAAAACGTATTTTCATAGAGAGAGAAATTATTTACTTTTTCTTTAAGTTTGAATTGACTTAAAATCATTTTTCATGAAATTACAATAAAATATTTAAGTCATTTTAAACGAATTGGCAACGAGCTCACCCCATACATTCGTAAAATAGGTTTATAATATAAAAGAAATTTACAATAAATTTTCAATATTCTAATTATATTTGCTGAAATTTGACCTATTTCAGATATCGCTGTAAAATAAAACCAGTTTTATTAACATAATGATACAGTTACAATCTCTTATGTATGTTTATACATATTTTAAATTTCAATAACTTTTCACTACAGTATAATTCGCTCAGCTGCATCGATAGTTGCTGCATCGGCAAGATATCTGCATTATTTTTATTTTTGTGTGAATAGAAAATAGAAATGAAAAGTGGCTGCTTTTTAAGTTACCTCATCGGGCATTGTGCAAAGTACTCGGGCCTAATTATACTGTATTTACATTTATAATTTAATCAAAATCTAATCCTGAAGCTTTTATAGAAACAATCTGTGGGAAAAGTACCATCTAATACTTAATCACATATTTTAAAAAATTTATATCATTGTAGTAATTATAATAATATATTATATAATTGAAATACATATAATTATAATTAAAATACATATAAATAACACCTTCACAAACGGAACCTAGCCTTTATTTAATGTTTTGTTTAAAAAGGCAAGTTTGGGTTCCCACAAAACACAAATATCGCGATAAACAACCATTTTGCAGTGCAGCGATAAGATAAAGAAACGTTACTTATAGAAAATTGGCTGTCAAGGGTACCGAGGGAGGTACCTTGTATTATATATGCTATGCACATGGCAAAAATCACGTAAAAACTGCAGAATAACTGAATTAAGTTGCAAATCATCTATGGAGAATTGGAAGTAGGTCACCTACTTGGCCTATCTTATTTTTCGATCTTATGTGCACCAAGTGAACTAGTTCTGCCCGACTAATTAGGAAGGAACTTTGTCTATCAATCAAGCTGTAAAAGAACTCTAAAGTGCAGACTGTGCTCTGCTTCCAGGAGACTTTTGACTTGTGATGAATTCACACAATAAGCTTAAAATCATATTAATAATGCTAAACATTGAGGACGTCTGGCTGATTGACTGACTGACTGACCCTCTGCTGGTAATTATGTATTCAATTACAGGCTGTAGCCGCAGGCTTAGCCCATTTAGAATTTTGGCGACAGGCTCCAACGATGTGGACGTCTCCGTCTCAGTCGTCGTCGTCACTGTCTGTCAGTGCAACAGGTAAGAGGCAGCAGTTAACAGTTGGATCTGATAAGTACACACAATTAATTAATCATTACAGAAGCAGCCCCCACTCCCCCTCCACAGCTCTTCAAAAAAATGGCACAAATATCGATTTACCCAAAAATTACAAAACTACAAAAAAGACCGCCAAGTAGCCCCCGGACTGGGAACTTGTCCGCCGACTCCGCGCTGCGACAGTTGGCGCCAGGCAATCCATCAATTTGTGCAGCGCCAATTACGTGTGTTACCGTTACTCGTCACGTCTCCCCCGCACCCTCACCCTCCTCCTCTGTTACAACAAGTAACCCACTGGCGCCCCAAACTACGTGAAGAACTGGCGTCACTTTTGGTCACTTTACTTGCCAACGATTCTAATTAGCCTGGACGACAGAACAGTCGAATCACTCGATCGTCGTCGTCGTCTGACCATCGACGCCTTCTAAAGTACCCATCAAATCCATATGTCAAACTTCCGACGGCCTTAAAAGCACTCGCAGACACCTTAATGATTTCAGTAACGAGTTGTGAACTGTGATTACAGTTACTCCCACCCCCACCTACTCACATTATAAAATTTGACTATGAAGTTTTTGGGAACTAAGGTGGCAAGGCAAGTTATTTGCAAATATAAAATCACTATAAACAATTCACTTATTGTTTATTATGCCTCTAATTGCTAAACTTATCAATTAACAAAATATCCACACAATTTTCTATATAAAACACATATCTACCTCGCTTTATCTGAGCAATTTGTGACTTTCAAGTTCCTTAATTGCTTTGCATACTAAATAATTCATTCAACAAAAGCAAGCTAGACAATATTATCGACAAATGATGATAAACATTTCAGAACATATATGTACATACTTATATGGCATATCTGGGATTGATTATTATTAGTTGCTGCCAATAGAACAATTAACCCAATTAACATAGAGTGCTACACGTTAATGGAGGTAAGAATGTTATTTATTTAACTGAAGGAAGGTTGAAGAAATATAAGATTGCGGTAATAATAAGTATATATATTTTCCCTTTTTATTTGCATTTTTAAGTACCAAATTACTTTCAGTATAAATTAAAAGTTTAATAAAAGAGGTCGACTAAGGCCTGTATTCTTAATGTTCTTATATCAATCACAAATGTGTCATATTAAAAAAGAAATGTTTATAAATAAAGAGTCCCCTACATATAATATTCATATATTTATATAAATATATTGTTATTGATATTATAAAGTAACGTTTATATAAGAATCTTTGACCTCAATTCAGTTGTTTAAAGAAAGTATAAAGTCGACGAAAACATAATTAAATGTATACAAAATAATAAGATAGGTTACTTTATAGATATATGACATATTATAACGATAATTATAACGTTTTATAAAAATATATATGATAACAGTATTTATTGTATTATATCTGTAGGTAAATAAAGTAACTATGATAATATGGTACCAAATTTATTTGCGAACAAAGTCCAAAACTTTTCTTTAACTTCAACAACAGGCAGATAACATAATAAACTCATCCACACAATGTGTGTCTGTGTACACGTGTATATAGTGATATGGCGGGGATTCGGGATCGTTGGAGAAGTGAAGCTGGAGATGAAAACACACACATCCTGTTGGTATTAATTGCTGCTGTCCGAAAATATAACGAATCACCTTCGAGACCCAAAAAGGACGAGGACGTGGACGAGGACTGTGCAACAACTCAATATAAGCCGCTGTTGTTGTTGGGAATAGAAAACTAGCAGGGGGAGAATGTGAATGGGAACAGTGGATAGTGGATGGTCGAACTGAGTCTGGGTTCGGTTCGGTTCGGGATTGGGCACGGCCGGCAAAACCACCAACTACTACTACTACGGCAACACGACAAAAAGTTGTGAAAATGTCAATCAACTTGTAGACAGAGAAAGGGAAAAACACACAACGAATAAACACAAAAGTTTTCCAGGCAGCAGCAGGAGAGAGACAGACAGGAGGGAGGGAGAGACACAGAGACAGAGACAGGCAGCCTCAAAGATGATGCATTGTGCGTGAAAGGTGCAACGCCTGTTCGTATGGCGCATAAAGATATCTATGTAGATATCTGAATGTTGTATCTCTCTATCTGGACAGTGTGACAGACTCGAAGGGGGCGCCTACGAATTGCATCCCACTGAGTCAGACTTTAAGAAGGAGAAGGAGACAGAATCGTACTCGGAGTCGCTTGGCGGCGATTTAAATTCCGCAGCGGACATACACTGTCAACAATTTAACACATAGAAATGAAGGAAATGACATTAGTTTTATACATAGCAGTAAATATTATAATGAAATAAAATAATGAAGTTATTTGTGAAGTAGAAGGTCGAGCTTATATAGTAGTTCTCTACGAAATCAAATACCTGTTTGATTAAGCATATTTCATATATTTTTATACATTTATATATTATTAAATTGAGTAAATTAACTAGTGATCAAGAATATATATTAATTTGTGGAGGCTCCTACGTCTCCTCATGCATTTGCACAAAATTAGTATACACTTTTATCGAAAGTGGAAGGGTATTTATTATATACATATATTATATATATATTTTATATGAATACACTCATTTCGGCAGCATATAACAGTACCTTATTTAATAAATATTATATAACAAACTCTTCAAGATTGAGTTACATTTTTATGTATAGTAAACTATTTGGTATATTCAAAACTCATCAATAAATGATATGCTATTAATGTTTCAATAATAGTTGGTATTTTTAACAGGGAAAAAGAAGGTTATAATAAGATTGACAAAAGATGTTTGAGTCTTTCTTTATTAAATCATTAAATCATATATTTTTCAACTATGTTCAGAATCTAACATATGAATTTACATTATTTAAAAAACTAGTTAATGCTCTTAAGTTTCAGTTTTATTAAAAATAAAAGGTTTCAACTATTCAAATGAATAAATTCTATTTAAAGGACAAGTATTGTTTACAATTTTTAGTTGTACACTTGTATAAGTAGGACCTCAATATTATTAAAAATATTCGTTTAGAACCGCATACTAAGTCATATTATAACACGAAACTTTATAAAAAGCCAATTATTTTTTTTATTCTTTACTTAAATATTCTGAAAAGTAGAAGCTGTTGGCCAAATTTTGATAATAATATGCATTTCTTGCGGTGCATAGCTGTGCTGTCATATGTGTTTCAGTGACGTTGACGATTGACAGCTGCACAGTGGGTACACACAGTCGGTCGCAGAGTCGCTCAATTTCGGACAGTACCTGCAACTGTCAATTCATTTGGGAGTATTCGCGCTGTAGGTGCGAAAAACGAATAACGCAAATAACAAAAACGTGCCAAATCTACTATAAAAAAAGAATCCCACACCCACATGTAGGCTTATGTATGTAAGCCTGTAAGCTGTGTGTGTGTGCGTGTGTGTGTAGTTTCCAGTTAAATAAGACATGAACATGGGCGTAACTCTAATATCAGCATTTGTCCAGGGACTGCACAGGCACAAAATCTAAATGCGAAACTGCCAAAACCGGTAATGACTAACCCCCGACTCGGTGCCCAAAATGATAAGAGCGCGAGAGTGAGATGGCAACACTACGCAGTGCTGCTAGTGCGAACGAGACAACTGGCTGGCATATCTCGGACCCGGGGCGTGGCCTGTGTCTGCGTGTATGCCTGCCTGGGTTGGCTGCCCCGGCCCGGTCGGGCAATCAGTCACGACTTGGTTAGCGCGCATGCAGCACGAAGTTCGGGAAGTTCGTCGCGTTGTAGGCAAGTAGCAGCAGCAGCAGCAGAGACCGTCGGAAATCTAACGAGAAACAGTTACCGTTATACTGCCTATGTGAGTGGCGTAGTTCGCCGATCAGTGTGCCCAACAAAGTGTTAAGCTAAATTCACCTAAAATACTTATAAAATACAATATACTAAGTTAAATGTGTAAATATTGAAAAGGAGTAACCGAAATTTCTAATTTTGATTAAAACACAAAAGTTAAAAGTTTAATGGGGAAATAATTGGCAAAAGATTTAGATTCAGATAGAAAATAACTGCAAACAACTGCATCTATTCGATCTTTTGTCTCTCATATTCTATGCTGATATTTCTACCAAAAGAACTAGGGAAATTTATCGCCTTATCCATTGATCACAACTCGGGTTAGTTCGTTAAACTTTCGAGTGCAGTTTGGCCAACAACATGATGGACGTTAGCAGCATGTACGGCAACCATCCGCATCATCATCCACATGCCGCTGCCACAGCCTACGATGGCTATGGCAGCAACTATTTTCCCTCCCCGAGCCATCATCTGCAGCAGCAACAGCAGCAGCAGCAACAGCAGCTTCAGCAGCAACAGCAACATCAACAGCAGCAACTGCAGCAACAGCAGCAGCAATTGGCCTACAATGGCTACGACAGCAACTCGCCCAACTACTACCAACAGCAGCAGCAGCTGACGCCGCCGCCAACTGCACAGCACCAGTTGCAGCAAACTGCACAGCAGCAGCAACAGCAGCAGCAGCAGCAACTGTATCCCCACTCGCATCTGTTCAGCCCCAGCGCGGCAGAGTACGGCATCACCAGTTCGGCGACAAGCGGCTCAGCAACAGGAGCTGGATCGGGGGCCAACAGCACGCCGTTGCATCCGACAAGTCACTCGCCCACCGACTCCTACTACGAGAGCGACTCGGTGCACTCGTACTATGCCACCGCGGCTGTGGCAACAGTGCCACCACCCACCAACAATTCGCCCATTACGGCGGCAAATGCCTCGCAGCTGCAGCAGCAGCAGCAGACAATGGATGCACATGCGCCAATAATCAGCTCGGAGAACGGCATGATGTACACCAACCTGGACTGCCTGTATGCGCCCAGTGTGGCACAGCAGCAGCAGCAGCAGGCAGCGCAGGCGCAGCCGCATGGCGGCAACATTGGCTATGGCGGAGCAGCGCAAATGGAGGAGAAATATGCAGCAGTGCTGCATGCAGGCTATGCGGCAGCACCGGCTGGACTCATGCTGGATCAGGAACAGGATCCCATGATGCAACTGGCTGCTGCAACGGGACAGCAACAGAGCCACACGCCGCAAATGTGGCATCATCACCATCACCAGCATATGGCAGCCGGTGGATATGCTCTGGATGCGGGCATTCATTCCATGGACTATCCACATGCGCATGCGCACTTGCACCACAGCCACCTCAGCCATGGTCATCTGGCCAGTTTGACCAGCAGCGCACAGCAGCAGCAGCAACAGCAACAACAACAGCAGCAGCAACAGCAACAGCAACAGCAACAACAACAGCAGCAGCAACAACAGGCGAGCGGCAATCAGGTGGTGCCACAGCATTCGCTCTCACCCAACATGAACATGGCGCGCAATCCGCAACGTGGTGGCGGAGTCACCTCACCGGGCAGTTCCACCTCGTCCTCCACAGCCTCGGCAAGTGCTGCCAATGCCAATTCGCACCAAGCGAGCTCACAATCAAAATCGCCAAATCACGCCCCCAACATACCCACATACAAGTGGATGCAGCTCAAACGGAATGTTCCCAAGCCACAAGGTAAGTTTGGCAACCTAAAGACAATGCTCCTATGTGCATAATTATTTTTGGTATTTATATAAATATAACTGACCCACATAGAAAATCAAACTTATTCAAAAACGAATCCCCTCTCAACATTAGAAACATATTGGGAAAACCCAAGACCATTTGGTTATATAAAACTAACATGAATATCAGACATTTTTTTCAAAACATTACATCTCTCAACTTTTTGCCCATTATTCATGTCGCCACCTAACTGGAATTCCTGCATAAATCGGTGTAAATATCACTTCTATTATAACTTTGTGCTAATTACCAGCTAAGCCTTTACAGAGTCATTTAGCAAAGTCAATTTAAAAGCTTTCCGTCGTAGATCACTTCGAACAAAGTGAATATATTAGTTAGCGGTTTAGTATAATACTGTATAATATAATATTACACACGGCAAAGGAGGTAAAGGGTAAACGTGAAATAAAACTCAAAATCAAAATCAAGAAGGCAAAAAAGAGAAGAAAAGGAACGATGACTTTCAAAACTGATTGACAGGCCAGATATACGAACAAGCCAAGCCAAGTGCGTCAGACGTCCAACCGAGGGCATGTCACCTAAAAATAAGAATGTCTCTTCAAATGCCAAAGATTTCGCTTGCCTCTCTCTCTCTCTCTCTCTCTGTCTCATAATTTCAAGCTGGCCCCTCGCTCTCTTTCACTCACTATCTCTCTGTCTCTCTTAGTCTGCCTGTTGGCATATTTCTTGCATATTTCAGATAATTTTGTCAATGCTGTGCAGTCAGTCAGGTTGTCACTTGTCACTGACTGCCTTCGCGTCGGGGGGAATTTTGTATCTTGGAATTAGCCAGCTAAGAAAATACGCAACGAACGATAAACCGAAGCGAAACTGAAATTCATGATAAATGGTATATGGGCATCACTTCACATTGCCAATATGGGGGCTATACGTATGTTAATCGGGTATTAATTCGTTTGCTGTACGCTAATTAGGTGTAGAAGGGTTAATCATAAGTCGACAAGTCAGCATTTTACTCATTTAAGCTTAGAATAAAAGAAGACCAATTAAAAACTTGAAAAATGCTCATTTTTGAATATTTGTATGGGAGCTATGAGAAATAATTGTTTTACAAAGCTGAAATTTGGCGAACAAGTCTTGATTCTCATAAAAACCTTAAGTTTCAACTTTCATTCAAATACATATTCATTTACACAAGTTATTCAAAGAAATTCCTCTTTCACTCTTGCCATTTCGCTATGGGCTGAGCTGATAAGACACCTTATATGTACCTTTATGAATGAATGAATATCCTTATTTCTGAATATCAAACTGCACTGCTGTTTTCAAATAAGTGCACTTATTCAGTTCTCTTGAAGATGCGATCTGCTTCGATCTGTCCTGGGCAATTTGATGTGACAGATTTGACTTCCAGAAACTAGTTAAAGCACTTTACCTGCACAACCTGCCTTCGAGAATCCGACATTCGATATCCGAGATATGAGACAAGTAGGCAAGCAGAGCAGAGCAGAGCAGAGACCGAGAACGTAATCCCCTGGCTACACCAATAATCATACAAATATTTGCTTATTAATGCTGAAAAGTGTCATTTACATGCATCGTTTTCAATTAAACGACGCCAGCCAGAGATCTCCACGCGCCGCACCCAAAGCTCATGCCGATCTCGTTGCCGATGCCCATGATCATGCTCATGCCTCGCCGCATGACAATGACGTAGGCAAGTGAGGAGCACAGCGGTCGGAGCCCAAATCCGAGACGAGACGAGTCAAGTCGAGGCGAGTCGGGCGCTTAAACGTCTCTCTCGGCCACAAGTCAAACAAACAATTAAAGCGTGCAAGAGGGAAAATAAAGGGAAAATGAGAATGCGAATGAGGAGGGGGAGAGAAGAGTGGAGAATGGGGTAGAATAAGTATGAAAGAAATGCAGTTGGGGGCCAAAGAATGAAGCCGATCTGGAAGTCAAGTTGGCTGTCAGAAAAATGATTATTTAAATAAGAGTCTCCTCGAGTTCTCGAGCTCGACTGCAACCGAACTGTCACTGAGTCCGACTCGAGTCGTGGACTTCGAGGTGGACGTGGTCGCTGGCTCGCAGTTGCGATCGAAGTCTTCTCTCGCTGTGCCTGCCTGGCTGCGCTCCATCTGTCATGTCATCCATTTTCAGCCAGGGAAACAGCATAATCAGCAATCATGGTTATAAATGGTAGCATTCGACATATTGGCATTCACGCACAGCAGAAGCTCGGCTCAAAGATACCTGCTTACTCACACTCACACTCACACTGACACTCACATTCACACACTCATGCTCACGATCGCATTCATTGCAATGTGGCTCTAATGTGTTAATCAGCATTTTTCAATTACCCAACCCGATATCAGAGCAACGAGGGGAGGCGAGAGGAGTGCCACAAATTAGAGAGAAGTTCATGAGAAAGATTAATGAATAGTATGCAAAGGATTTGGCTAGGAATTTGTCCAACCAACGATAGCAAATTGGCACAAGGCACGAGAGAGAGACAGAGAGAGAGTGAGAGAGAGTTTGCATTGCAGATACGAATCTCGATGAGTAACCACGGATTGAATACAAGTGGATTCAGGCAATATTTAGTTAGATTCTTCTTCCTTAAGCCATTCTTCTTCCACTATCACACACTCTTCTTATCTTTCCTAAGCTGTAACTACTGTATGCCATAGTTTGCCCCGCCCCCTACTCAATGGCCATTGATTGGGGGGAGCTTTGTCACCCATTTTATGATTAGCTTTATCATCTAGTCACTCGACGCGACTGGCCCTAAATCATACTCCAGTATTATTGTTAACATTCTCGTTTATTGGCCTTTTTATGGGCGCACATAATTGAAAACTCTTCCCCGACGGTGCCTGTGGCATAACAATTTAATTAATACTTCTCGCACTGGATGCATGTCGTGCCTCGTTTACAGTTCCCAGTTCGTAGTTCGTAGTTCGCAGTTCGGTTTCGTGTTTTATTGTTTTTTAAACGATCTACCACTTTGTCGCAGCATTTCCCCTCGAGGGGAGGGAGAGACACGCGAACTAACTAATATGAAATATGAAAGAAGGTGAACGAAAACGAAACCTAACACGAGAATTAACATAACTGTCGCTGCGAGGTTGTAACTAACTGAATAAAACTTTTTGGGACCCTGCAGTAGCGAAAGGTGTTACAAGCGTGTGGGACGGCAGGCGGGACGAGGCGGGTCCAGCCAGTGTCCAGTGTCGAGTGAGGTCGGGTCGGGTCGCGGCGGACCTTTCGCTTGGCGTATTCAACATTTATTTGATGTGATGTTTTGATATTTCTTGACACCAACACGCGACGGCGACGCAGCACACTGAAATGAATTAATTACGTGCATTTCAAAACAAAATACAAAAAAAAAAGAAATACTCAAAGAAAAACGAAAAACAAAACAAAAAAAATAAAAAAAAAACACAGGCAGGCAGACTATTTAAACGAAATGATATTGTGGATAGAAAAGTGACCACCAGGAATTTGAGATAAGATCAAACGCGTTTGCCTTGCGAACCAAAGCGAACCGAACCAAACAGAGAGAACCCTACCGAACTGAACCGTACCGCAGCGCAGCGCCAGGCCGCGTCAGACCCGCCCGCCTGTCTGTCACCGTCCATCACTGTGGCTAGTTGGATCGCCCCGAAATAAAACCAAAATATTAATGCACATACCTGTCTGTATGTGTGTGTGTGTCAGTGTGTGTGTGTGTGGCATGTGTCGTGACAAATTTGTTCGCTGGCGCGCACATCGAGCTAACATTTTCGAAAGCGTGTTATTAAATTTCTTTCTCCAAAAAGGGGTTCAGGGGTCAACAGGCAGCGAGGAGCACCTTCAAGCACCTTTCAAGTTCAACTTTTTTTGGGGGTATTCTCGGCAGTTTGGATCACTAAATCGATTTGTAAGCCGATAAACGCCAAGGTACTTACATTAATTACCACTTAGGAGAGAGAGAGAGCACAGTCGTTATCAGTGCCCCGAAAAAGAAGTCCGAATCCCGAGTAACGGTGCCCTCTGCACTACACACTCATACACACACCTCAAATGTCAGTTCTCATAAAAGCTCGTTGCCAGATCGACATGAGAAGCGCATTAATGGAAAGCGACAGGGTAGCAGGGGGACAGGGTAGCAATGCGAGTCGCCCTTGAGGAAAAGTTATATAAGATATATTTATATACCATATATATAATATTCCTTGCTTTGTTCGACCCACCCATTGTCAGCCTCAAAGGATACTGGAGGGTGCGCTGCGTTCTTGTTATGTAACATTACCCAAAGAGAGAGTGAGAGAGAAGGGAGAAGAGCACGTCATTTTGGCCACTGTCTGTTTGCCTTTCGGACAACATTCCGTGCAAACAATGCGCCAGTTTGGCAGGCGAGGATGGATATCTTATCTCTTGTTTGCATTCGCATAAGGCTCCTTCTTCCTCCTTCTGGCGTCTGCCGGGCTGCCTTTAATACTTTTCAAGTGTATAATTTACCAAATTATATAAGTATCCCGTTACGTGCCGGACAAGCACACACTGCTCTACCCCTCACCCTCAACACACACCCCCATTCCGTAGATATTTATATCGGTTTCCCGATATACCGATAAAAACGCTTGAATATCTGCTAAACGAAATTGCACAAAATCATGCTACAGACAGTACTTCCTAGATACGAACGGAATATACATATATACTAGCTGTATAAAGGTGTTTCGGGCAGAAACTGATAAAGAACGACCTCACGTACTCCACGCTTAATCAATTTAGATATGGACAAACCATTAAATAGGAACTTCAGACAATTATTGACAGAGATTTTAGCGTAGCATAATGTCCTATAATGTGATATTGTAATTATAATAAGTATTATATATAATATTAAGTTTGGTCTAGCAGTTTTCCCTATTCAAGTTTTATCAAATCCAGTTTAAACTTTGAATAGAATATAAAATATTCTATATTTTTTATTGTCATCATGAATTAGGGATCAAAAGAAGAGTAAAGATAACACATAACCTAATGAGTACCTAAAAGTGTTTTCCAACACTACCTACAATACAAATCAACTTAAAAGATTAAATTATTGATTACGGGGGCGTTGGGCGTGGCACCCAATATTTGAAGTAAACCTAATCTGTGTCACGTAAAAAGAAACCTTCATGCCAAATGTGGTGTCTCTAGCTTTTATAATAGCTGAGCTCTGTGCGTTCATCAGGACATCCGGACATCCGGACAGACAGACACACATGGCTTAATCGACTCGGCTAGTGATCCTAAGCAAGAATATATATACTTTGTGATCATTTTCAATGGTCGAAGGCTCGAAGCAAATGAATCAATTCTGAATTCTAAATATGATAATCTGGTTTTAATTAAATGTCGAGGGAAGTGAAGAAAAATGCGCTGAAATTTGATATCCCTTTGAACCTGCGCCATGCATCAATCTGACTGCCACTGGGCTTTGTTTTCCACCCGAGACATGGCTACCAAACCTCATATCCAAATGGCATTTCGATGTAACGCCGTGACCAAAAAAAAACCAACTGAAAACATAAACAGAAACCGAAACTGAAACCGAGACCGAAATATAGAAATGACAAATCAAACAGTAACAAAAACAAAAACAAAACACTTTGCGCCTTAATGAATCATTTGACGTAACCAAACAGTAGTCGGGCTAACAATTTAACAATTTAACAATCTAACAATTTAAGCTGGCCACACTTCGATCATTTGCGCGATCGCGAGACAATGCCAAATGGACTCGGACACGGGCTCGGGGTTGGGTTTAGGTGCTTGTAACGGGATAACAATAGATCGACGGGTTCAGCTATTGCTCTCCAATTTAGCGCGGCGCTCTTTGAGTCTCAACTTGAGTAGCTGCGACTCTCCACACGCACCCATATACACACACACACACACACACCTAAATAACACTTGCGTTTAGCCAATGATCTGCAAAATCAAAGGAGCCGCCCCTGAGCCCCGACTGGCTCTACAATTGTCTCCATCGCCACGTGAAGGTGATTTCATGCCCAAGCTCCCAAAAATTCCCAACTCAAGAGGCAGTGTGTATGCGGTAGGTGTGTGTGCTGTGCAGGGTATGCGGGGTGTGCGGGGGATGTGTGGGGGTGTGTCTGTGTTGTGCCGAACGGCAGCCAACGGTTTCAGCAGATAAAAGTCAAACGAAAGCTGTCAATTTGAAGTTGCTTTGTTTTGCCTATTCTGTTTACGATACCCTGTAAATACATAAAGCTGATCAATGATTTTGTAGATCAGCTTAAGTAGATGAATATGTCATCATCATATGTTTGTAATTTTATAGAAATCGGTTAATGAACAAACTGAAATTAGGGAAATACAGAAATCTTTATGGATATTCTAAGACAGTTTTATTCTAGAGATTTAAATGAAATTTATTAATAGTTTAACTTTGGTTTACTTATAAATACTACACGCATATGTATTATTAGTATAAAATTTAACGATTCTAAATCTTAAACTCAACTACAGGGTATTCTCAAGTCCAGCACTCCTAATAAAAGCATTTTAACTACATTTTTCGTATATCAATTGTGAAATGGCGATATCAAACGCATTACAGAAGTGTCACCATGATCCGCCCGTGCCCCACACCACGTCCCCCTCCCCACGTTCCCCCTCTCCCTTTTGATAACAACAATGGACACCGCTTGACGCCAGCGGGCTTTAAACTGGACATTCTAGTGGTCTCTGGCATTAGGGCTGTACGCTTGAACTTCAACTTGTGCAGCTACCTGGCTCCGCACTACGAATGGAGCCGTACTCGCAATGATGGATGTGCTCTATCTGCAGGTGCTGAAACGAACGTGTCTTTTGGGTCCGATCAAAGTATTAACCAAATTGACAATATATTGGAAATTAGTTAGACAAGCAAGATTTAAATAATGAAATGATCAATATGAAGTAATTGTGAAGACATATGGTAAATATATATGTCGTATTTAAAGACTGGATAGACAGATCTTAAGGTGCACTTATTTAATCGCACTCAAAGAGAGCATCATAGTTCTACCATGATTTTGGTATAATAATATTCCTACTATTGAATGAAAATTCATTAGAATATACAAAATATTAGACTATAATTCATTATACAAAGTAGACATTTAGTTTTTACTATGGTTTCATATAAAATTAATATTGATTTAAATATAATATCGTAAACCTTTTTATAGTCTGCAATTAGTTGTGATTCAAGAGGAAATATCTATAATAATATAATAATATCTATCTCATTAGATTAAAAAACCAAGTCTGGAATAATAATAATAAAAATAATAATAATAATATTCCTTCTAAACTGACATCATGCTGTTAGTATTACCTCATTCGATATGTTCCTTTCAATTACAGTGAAATTTCCCAGTATTATCTGCACCACTTCCACCACCACCTAGTAGCATATCTTTTCAAACATTTCACTTGCTGAATTCCTTCATTTTTTGGCTAATATATTTTGACATTCCCCCATATGGGAAAAACAGGCGATATCAGACTTAAGGTCGCCTCTGAAAGTACTTAGGAACAGATCGTACGTGATACGAGTGCGTTGTCTCCAACCTGATAATGGGGCAAGTTTTAGATTAGACTCATGTGTTTATTTTTAAAATGAAATTCGCAGGAAAAGTCATTGATTTCTATATTAAGAATCGACTTGGCCAAGTTGGCAGACAGTTTTGGGAACTAAAAGAACTATGCCACAGCTGCTTGTCATGTTGTGCGAGTGTGTGTGTGAGTGCGAGTGTGTGTGTGAGTGTGTATGTTGTGTTAATTCAATTCAATGGCAGCAAAAAAAGTAAAATCTTAATTCGAATAATACATTCTGACAACATGACGGATCACCAACGAAAATGCAGAGGAACACACGCACACACACACAGTAGATGCCCATAGTTTCCCTGCTGTTATGTACTTAGATTTATGTATGTGTGTGTGTGTGTGTGTGTCCACAGTACATAGGTCCGTTTTTGCCACACAGAAATAAGGGTGTTCGATAAAAGCCAAGAAAAAATGGCTGCCAATGCCAAATGTGGGTTGACACGGCAGTGTGCGTGTGTGCGTGTGTGAGTGTGAGTGTCTGTGTGTGTGTGTGCGTGCCAATGGCTGACAGTCAACACTTTCAGTGTGCTCCAAATTGAGAATCCACTTGACACACACGCTCCGCCCGCGTCTTTTGACGATTTAATTCAATTAATGCCCCATTCCCAGTGTGCGCTTCTGGCACAAGACGAAAATTGATTCGCAATACACTCAAGCACACACACACACACACCCGCACACCCACTCACACACACTCACACTCAATAGGCTTGCAAATTAAAATGTCAACAAAAACAAATTTGAGAACGTTCTCCATGAAGAAGACGACACGAATTTGCAGACGCGCTTTAAAATTTTCGACAAAGATGCCAACGTCATCATCAATCTTCGTGCGAAATATGCAGAGAAGTGAGAAGAAGAGAGTGGGAGAGAGAGAGGGAGAGCAGGCAGCAGTGCCCGTCTAAAAGTGTTGGAGAAAAACCTCTTCGCCGTAGGCCGACTTTGTGGCTTTCCTTATCCACTTCCCCTCAACATTTTTCATTAGACAAATTAACAGAATTCTGCTGGTCTGGTTTTCAAAACTGGGGCGGGGGAGGGTGCCACTGAGGTGGGGTGTGGCACTGCCGACAAGTGGCATTAGCTCTGCTGGCAGCTCTGACTTGTTTACATAAGATAATTTCAATATAATAAATCATGTTTGCCTTGCTGCGGTGCGAGCGAGCGCTTTCTTAAAATATATATCTATATAAATTCCATAAAGATAAACATATATATACTGTGTGTATCGGTAAAACTAGCACAGTTTGTTGGCCTTGGATTTTCTTCGACCGCGGTACGAGCTCAAAGTCCTAATTCCCATTGGGGTGCCTCATGAGTCACCTAAAGATTTTCCTGATGTGAAAGGATTAAGCTTCTGACTGTGCCGTGACTCACACGTCTTACAACAAACAATTAGGAATATGTCTATATTTATATAAAATATATAAGTCCAAATTAATTAGAACAACATATTGAAGTCGGTATCGTAACGTACTAGAATTCTATCTATCTAGCAATTATGATAATATGAGAACGACGCACAGATACTGCGGCTTATCAATGTGACAAGCTGAAAGTGTTGAGGAATTCGATTCTATTTCTGTTTGGACGGAAACAGTAGCCAAAAGAGATTGCTATTAATGTTTGTTTAACTCAAACATAGTACACATATCTCGATGGATCTGTGTAAATATTTAAATTCCCATTTGGGCGACAACACTTTCACAAGGAAAACACACACACACAACTTTAGAAAAGACAAACAAGAAACATTGTAACAAAGATAACACTTCTTCCGGCGCGACAGAGAACTGAGACAACGAATATATTCAATAAACTCAAATAGAGGTTATGTTTGAGTACTTGAGGTTTTCATTGTTGGGCAATTTTCACGTATGTCCATTTAGAGTTGCCTGGATCGTGACTAATAAGCCGACGGGGAGTCCGAACAACCCGAACAACTTTCAATTAATATGGAAAACTTTGTGTGTTGTTCATTTTTTTGGTTTTTCTCTCGTCATTTTTATGCTTTTCATTTCGAAAAACTGCAGCAACACTGCATGACATGTGGAAAGTTCAGGTTGACAGGCGGAGCCACGGACAGACAGACAGACAGACGGACAGTCTATAAAACTGACAGCATAAATGGATTGGATTAGTCAGATTTTAGTCAAGTCAGCGACGCATTGAAATGACCAAAACGAAACAAATGAGAAAATGCCAAAACGAGAAGAAAAAGGGGTGTCTCTGTATGTGCAACACCCCCGCAGTTGAATCTGTCACTGACCAAGGGGTTAAGTCAATTAGTCCTGTGATCCCCCTGCTCTAAAAAGGGGTATATTTGTCAGTGAGATAGAGAAGACCTTCTATACTTTATAGGGTACCTTGCAGTCGCAGTACTCGCTTGTTTGTTATCGGACTGACCCTTTCGACTATTTGGTCAGCTGAGAGGGAAACTGCTTGCTGACCATCTGCCTTGAACAAATGAACAAATACATCGT
This sequence comes from Zaprionus indianus, assembly GCA_018904595.1. Classification (NCBI taxonomy): domain Eukaryota; kingdom Metazoa; phylum Arthropoda; class Insecta; order Diptera; family Drosophilidae; genus Zaprionus; species Zaprionus indianus. The sequence continues at coordinate 10,639,700 of JAEIHA010000320.1, forward strand.
CGCATATTGCGAAATGGTATTGCCCAAAAGACGTCTAATTAGTCGCACCGGGCACATGCAGGGTGATCAATCAAATCGTCACTAGAACTAAACTCAGATTGTCGAAAAATATCAGAGAACTACCCACTTTTATGACTGTGATTAGGCCGGATCGACAACGACGACGACAACGATGGTCTTTCCGTCTTTGACACCTCTCTTTCCCTTTCCCTCCCCCTCACTCTCTTTCTCTCTGGCTGTTTGAGCAACAATTAAAACAATTTACTTTTAATTGCAAAATAATTTTCTATTTGCACACGAATTAAACAATATTATCAACTGAGCCCCCGCCAACCAGACATCGTGGACATCGTAGACATCAGACATCAGATACTCAGCACTACTCGTAGACCCAAGAGACCCTCATCGGAGGCTCGTGCAGCGACCGGGCGCGACCATTGTCGTCTGCCCACTTAATCTGCTCGCCTCGCCTCGTCGTCGTCGTCGTGTTCTTGGGGCTGATGGGGGATCTGTGTAAAGTGCCACTGGCGCCTGCATATCACACAATTGATAATATCACCATAACAAACCAAAATGGCCGGCAGTCCGGTGGGGCCATCCAACAGTCCAACAGTGATGATGATTCACACCGTTTGATTATGCAAAAAACTAAGTTTGAGTTTTAAATAAAAGAAAATCCCAGAACTAAGTGTGGACACAACAAAACAATTAGGTTCAATAGACGTACTGTCAGCATTATGATATTGATCAAAACTGTTGACCTTGTTTAAAATTACAATAGAGGTTCTACATTGTATATCAAATTTCTTGAATCTTTAGAATTTGTTAAAAGGATTTTGGTGATAACTACAATGTTAAACTATTTTATGATTTTTAATGTACTTAGTTATCTTCCATCATTAATGCTTTTTATAATGTGTTTTTATGAAGTACCATAAATTCTAAATATTTATAAAGATCTTGTTTCTATTGTCGTTTTCTTCAAGGAAATTAGAACAGAATCTTTAGATCTTTCCATATCCTATAAAATGCTTATAAAGGCGTTAATAAAATATATTCTAAATTAAATCAGCTATTTTTAAAAAGTTCGAGCTTCTTATAAAGTCATTACACTTTAATGATCCGATTTAAATAAATCAAATAAGTCTCTCCCATTCACTTTATTTTGTTTATCTAAAGCTCAAATCCCCTAACCTCAAAATTCAGATAGTCCTTAACTCTTTATGGATATTTGCCACCAATTAAATCCTGTGCAGCTTATTATGCAATCACCGTGAATCGGAAACTTATGTCAACTCCATTAACTTTCTTTTCACACGGGAATCAAGTCGAGTTAGACAAGAGTAAACACTGGAACTGGAGAAATGCAGGCGAATTGTAATTAAAGCCAAGTAGCCGATGTTATCGAGTTACTCGCGACAGTGTTGCACGTGCAACACACCCCGTCCCGCTGCCTCACCCACACACACACACACACACACACACACTGTGTCAACCCCTCAGCTGTTGCTGTTGCACTACTTATGCGCTTCTGTTTACATTGATTGTCAGCAGTGTCAGCCGTGAGTTAAGTAAGCCACACGGGGTACTAGCACCCGGTCCCGCCCGGCACCCCATGCAAACATCTTGCGGCCTTGTGCAGCCCGTAGGGTTTGTCTCCTACACACACGCACACACACACAACTGCAGCAGCAGCAGTTGCAGCAGAGAAGAGCGTCGGGCAGAGAGGCGCCGTAGAGCCAGAGCCAGAGCCAGAGCAGGGTAGACACGTCAGCGAGTTGTGCGCGCATTCAAGTGGAAGCGATCCGCCGATAATGCTCTCTAAAACTAATATTACAAAGTAGATATCGTTTGGCGCCGGACGCGGACGCCAACTGGCCGCGACATGTTTGACATGCCGAGCGACACCAGCTCCATGCCGGTGCCCGTGCCCGTGCCTGTGCCCATACCCGTAACCCATACCCATGCGCCAATACCAATAACCAGTACACTTAGAGAAAATGTTGGCTCCAAACGAAAAATGGCGAAAGGTCCTATGGACTTAAATTGCATTTTCAGATTTAAATTTCATTCCTAATCATATAAATTCATATGTAACTGGCAGAAATAGATATTCTCCAATCGCACAAGGTTTATCCTCTGTTTCGGCATTAACCAGCCTTGGAAATAAAGCCGAGTCTGTTTGTATGATCACTTATATCTAAGGAACTATAAGAGCAAGCACTACTAAATTTTGTGACAATAGATATTATGATTGCAGACTTTTAGAATTTAGACACAAGCCCTTTCGATCAAGTAAGTCGATTGAAATCATTTTGAAACGATATCATATAATTTTAGTGTGTACAATAAGCATCATCATTGCCAATGATCTCTTTAAATTTGGTTGAAATCAAAAAATTCAGTGTAGAAGCTATTTTAAAAATTTACTTAGTACCCGAAAAGGTTTTGTCTGTAATACTATGTATAAAAAATATATACAAAGTCTAACCTGCAACCGACGGTAGCCGTTTCTGCTTTTTTAAATATATAATTTTCTAATTTCACTTTTGTTAATTTGCCTGGAAATAACGCAAGAAAAACTAGCTGCATTTGGAAAGTTCTGTTCATTTTAGCAGCTCTACAAACGTTTTATATCTCTCAGTGTAGTCATACCCATACCAGATCCATTACCCAAATGCCGGGCCATTGATAACCGGAATGCGACAGTCAGTCGCGCTGCCGTCCTCCGTTTGTTTGCTTGGAAAATTCAAATGTAGCCCAAGCCGCCACTCACGACATAATCCTTGGGCTTGTTTTCTTAGACAGGAGTGTCTGTCTCCGCCTCGTGAAAGAGAGATATAATATGCATGCAAGTGTGTGTGTTGGTGTGTGTGTGTTGTGCGTATTACGATAGCAGGGCGACAGTTCTGAGCTGGACTTGCGAGTTTTCCGAACTACTGTGCAAATTGAGCTGGCACACAGTGGCTGCCAACTGTATGCTGCCAATTGGGCACTCGGGCTTGCAGCGGGTGTCATAAATTCATCATTCATTCGTTTAGTCGTTCATTCGCGTGTTGTGCTCGTGTGGACGGCACACATATTATTTATGATATCTGGGACTTGTTTGATTTATTGCATGCCCGAAAAAATGCAGAAACCAGAAGTTTACGAGAGAGAGAGAGAGAGAGAGAGAAGGTAGAGCTCGGTATAGCTCGGTAGTGCTCGGGTAGCTTAATATGATTATTGGAACTGGGCTTCTGCTCGCTCGGCCGGCGCCTTTCAACTTGTGGCTAATCAACGTATCGTTATGGCTACTTAATACCCATTATAAAATGATTTATGCGAGCCAAACGTTTTTCCCATAGATTTATGACTGTGTGAAAAGGTTTTTTTACGATCGAGTAACAGTTCTTCCTTTTTCTTTTTTTTGATAACTCCAGATGAGCATCACTACAACCTGTTCTCTCATATCGAGAATATAATTCATTTTGACAGCTTTATTATATCTATGTATTTACATTTCAATTAGAATCTCTATAAAACTGATCCTAAGACTCAACTCGTTCATAAGGCATAAACTGGTATATGATATCATAAAGTTTTATATCTTTACAATACGCGTAGCTAGACGATATCATATTACGATAGAACCATTTTCTGGAATGGTTTTTTTTTTTGTCAGACAAGCCACAGGAAATCCCAAAAGAAATTGTATTCCTTTTAATTTTCCGCTCGTTCTTTACTGCTTATTTCATTATCTGTGGGCAACACCTACTAAAAAGTGTAGACACGTCTTGAAGGTAGTTCCCCACAAGGTGTTTCTCAACTGCAACTAGACGAACCCACAAAATACACATGGAGAATATCATAATTCCTGTACCGCCTAAAATATAAACAAACAAACAGAAAACTAACGCATTTTTTCTACGACTACAAAAAGTCATACCCGCTGTCAGGATAATCCCAATATTTTCAAACAAACCTATTAGGGAACCAGGGAATCCTTCTATGGAAACAGGCGAAACCGAGATTATTTTCATCATCGTCGGCTTTAGCCACGGGGCGCATGTCAAATTATGAACATAAAATGCAAAATCACGCAAAGAGCAAAAGTCAGAAGAGGCACAGCCCAAAAATATGGAGGGAGGGATGGCCGCAGAGGTAGGGAAGGAGTGAGTGAGTGAGTGAGTGAGAGAGAGAGAGGGTCTCACACTGATTAGCTGCGACAGCTAGAGATCAACGCCAGGGGATCTCACTCAGCCAAGCAAAGCAAATGAAACCACAACAAATGCCAAGACAATGACGATTGCTCTTTTCTTCTTTGCCCTCATCGTTTCTTGTGCCTTCGTCTTCTCATCATCCGCTCTCTTCTCCCTCTCGTTGCAGCACCGAAACTACCTGCTAACATACACGACTATCAGCTGAATGGTCATCTGGACATGTGTGGCGGCTCGGCTGCTGTCCTGCCCTCCATACAGAATCCTCTGCTCTTGTCCAACAATCCATCTGGAGCGGGTGCAGCATCCAGTGTGGGCCTTGGACTGGGCGTCGGCCTGGCCGTCAATGGTGGTACCAGTGCAGCCGTAGCTGGTGCCGGCCCAGGCAGCCTGAGCAACTGCAGCCTGACGGCGGCCACGAATAACTCTGGCAGAACAAATTTCACCAACAAACAGCTCACGGAGCTGGAGAAGGAGTTCCACTTCAATCGCTACTTGACGCGTGCGCGACGCATTGAGATCGCCAATACGCTGCAGCTAAATGAGACGCAGGTAAGCAGCCGCATATACCCTATAAATATATGATTACTATAAGTACCTTATCCATCTGCAGGTCAAGATCTGGTTTCAGAATCGCCGCATGAAGCAGAAGAAGCGCGTCAAGGAAGGCCTCATTCCGGCGGACATTCTAACGCAGCACAACGCAAACGTGATAACTGATAAGCAGCAGCAGCAACAACAACAACAACAACAGCAGCAGCAACCTGAGCTTAAATCTTCTACTGATGAGCTGACAACAACAACAGCAACAACACTGCCTGGTGCAACAGCGGCAACAACAACAACAGCAGCAAAGCAGAGTTGAACACAAACTGTTGTGGTTCACAATGTTGCTGTTGTTGCTGATTCTGTTGTTGTTGTTGTTATCACTGTTCATTTTGTTGTAGTCACAGTCGTTGTTGTTGTTATTAAATTATTATTGCTATTTGTGTGAAATTTGCCAAATGTCGAGCGCATTTTGTTGTGATAAATAAATAGAGAAAAAAAAGCGCAAAGAAGAACTTAAGAATTATAAAAACAATATAATAGATTTAGTTTAAGAGAAACGATGTGTCACAAATGAATAATACTTATAGCCAATGCAAGAAAAAAGAAACAAAAATAAACACAAAAAATAAAAAATTAATCTTTTTTCTTTTGTAATCTGTACAAATTGCAAGAATCAAAAACAAAGCTCGACACATCTGTAAATATCTATATATATAGAACACTAACCAACCGATGCTGCAGCCGAAACTCTCTAGACTCTAGCCTAAACTAAACTCAGGGTTATACTACGTACTAATACTACTAATACTAACTGCAATTGACTTTCACTAACACAAATTCCTAAATTATAAATCGAAATCAAAATCTATATGATAAACTTGATGATAAGGCGTAAGCAATAGGCATTGTATAATGTACTCGTACTCCCCCACCCCCTCTACTCGTAGTATTACTATTGTTTTTAGTCTCTAAGCAAGGCCTTCACGAGATACAAACCAGAGAGAACAAGAGTTATTCGTTATTGGTATTCCATCTTGATGTATGTACTATATATTTAATCTAGTCCTTATTGTAATATATGTAATTGTAAAGACGATGAAATAAATGAAGTAATGTGAAAAGCAATTGTTCTTTAATTAAAATTTGCAATAACCTTTTGTTTAGGGAAATACCAAAAGAATTTACCCTTTTACGTAAATTCCGCATGTTGTATAATTGAGATCTTATCAGCATTTGTCATGATGAATTAGGGGATTACAGCAAAACGGAAAAATCAGTATCACATGCGTAGAAAAAATATTTAAATTTTCGTTGGGATTTATCGTTTGTTTTGATAACTTGACTAATTTGCAAATGTGAAAAATGTCAAAACAAAAATTCATCAAAGTCGGTTCGCATTTGGAGTATATGATAGATAGGATTTTAAACTCACAATATACATTACCGATTATACAAATCGAACTCACGGTTGTTTTCCCTTTTCTGTTGATACAGCGGAAATCAAGTAAAGACGTCTGATCACACTTGACAACAATAAGCTCAGCAAACCGTTAGGAACTTAATAAATACAAATAAATTGTGAAACTCATATTTACCTGCTGGTGATATTGATGTAGATTTTACATATGACATTTCTTTTGGAAAAAAGTGTTTAACGAGAGAATATTATTTATTTATTTATTTTTTTAAAGTAATATTGGAGATCTCCATTTTTGCAACGAGCAAGTTATAAACTCACCACACTTTAGCTATCGATAGAACTATCGATTAATGAAACAACGGCCGTGCTGCCAACCTAAAGGTTTGGTGGGCAATCAGTTCAGTATTAAATTCATTTGTAGATTCGATTATACATCCATAAATAAAAATTAAATTAATAAAAATGTGGATATCAGATGATTTACAAATCTCTCTGACCAAGATGCAGAAATTGCCATCAATCATCCGATATGGTTATATAGAATCCAAGTTCGGAAGAATACTGCTTGGGCTAACTTCAATTAAGGGCGCCAATGACGAGTGCGACGCAGTTTGCCTTATTTATTTTGTTGTTAACAACGATTCTTCAACTTTGGATGAAGTACGACGACGTTGGCCAAATGTAGAACTCCAACCAGATGCTGAGGCCGTAGAAAAGTTCAGTAAAATCTTATGCGGAAACCAAGGGAACAATGCTGTTATTAATGTGGCTGTGCCGGGTACCGATTTCCAATTAGACGTTTGGAATGCGTTGATAAACCTGAAGAGTGGCAGAAAAATAACCTATGCAGAGCTGGCTGAGCTGCTCGAGCGTCCCACTGCAGTACGCGCCGTGGCCAATGCTGTGGCCAAGAACGAGGTGGCCATACTGATACCATGTCATCGGATTATCTCCAAGAATGGACAGTCTAAATATCACTGGGGCGCAGAACTTAAGCAGGAGTTGTTAACTTATGAAGCAAATACAAATCTCATTTGATTACATGTTTAAAAATTCTTCTTTTTATTGAAATTCAGCTCCGACTTGAATCTAATGTGTGTGTTGTTATTGTTGTTGTTCATCTGGATTTGTATTCGTGTGTGTTTGCCATTTCTTACAAAAAAAACGAAATACAAAGTACACATTCTTTTGTTTTGGGGATAAATGAACTAAAATGCAAACAGGCTCTCGAGATTGTGCAACATCCCTACTTAAATTTTAACTAGAAATAACTTGGTTCCGTCTACTCTCGATGCAGCAGCACAAATATTGCCAGAATCGACAGAATGGCCCACTGAAAATGAATATATGATGAGTCTAGGTAAACAAGGTGGTTTAATAACAGTTCTACTCTTACCTTAACTTTTGGATATTCGTTCATGAAAATCGTGATAATGCCAACATATGGTAAGAACCCTCTGGCCCGGCCCACAATATCTTTTTTGGTCAACCACAGCTGGCCGGGCGCATACAGTCCTCGATCGTCCACGTTGTTATTGTCTCCCTTGGTCAGGAACTTGACGGTGCCATCGGCTCTGCAAAATGAATGTTGAATACATTAATGAATAACTCTAAATAAGAATATCTCCAAAATTGTACGTACTTCTCGTGCAATTTGATTACACGGTGCACAATGGGTATGTCTCGTCCTTCCACCTTGAAGACCACAATCTCGCCCACACGCACTGGCTCCTCTTTGTAGTTGGTCAGGAAGAGTAGATCGCCACGATGAAATGCCGGCTCCATGCTGCCACTGAGCACAACCACAATTGGCGATTCGCTGCCGGTGACTACCATCAGACCCTTCCATATCATCAGTGCCGATGATACTATCATGGCAAAGCTAAGTACCTGATAAAGTGACTAAAAATGCAATTCTCACATTAGCTAGTGCAGGAGGAGAAAAAACAAAGGCGGCGCCGATTTGCGGTACTTACCTGGCGCTTGTTCATTCTATTGAAATCGCCCAGCATTTCATCAACCTGCAACATACTGGCTAGTCCCATGGTTGCGTTAGTTGCGTTCGTGCAGTGAGTGTAGCTAGAGTTTTTATCAGATTTTTGCAATTATTAATTGTTTAGCAGTTCCACGAAGACAAAAATTGACAGGTTGTAGAGCCGCCTTATAGACTAGCGCGTCGGTCCGACACGTCAGTAGGAGAGTAATGCAGCAGTAGCGAAAAAATACTGAAATCGAAAATTTGCATTGATAAAATACCAATATTTTGATCATTTATTCTCGATAATTATTTGTGGACAACTTATCGATTGGCAATGCATAAATACTGCACCTTACTTTTCGTTTCGTTTTTGACAAATAATCGATTACAGCAACATGCATTGATTCTATGTATTTTATTTTACTATGCAGAGTCAACTGGTGGCTTTAAATGAATAGCATCACTAAATCAATTTGTTCACACAAAAAACTGGCAAGATAAACAATATAATGAACTGTCCCAGATTCTTATTGGATTTGTTCAATTGAACTTATTTCTTAGACCGGCATAATTGATTTGCTGTCATTCTTACTCTAAACAGACACGGTCACACTGCAGTGCGTGTGCATGCATTCTTCGAATATTACACAAAGTTGTTGTTAGATATATCTAAATTTAAAGGAAAGGAGAATGGGTGATAAACTATTGGATGCAACACAAATCCTAAATGGGCTGGCTGTGATGATATCATTTTTCGTCGGCTACAAATATGCCTTAAAACGTGGAGAAGCGTGTGCTAAAATCGACGACACACCATCGACTGAAGGTGCAGCTGGCGGCGCCGCTACCGCAGTCGCCGACAAGGTAAGGAAAAAGGAAAAGCCAATAAAACTAAAAGATAATTAACTGACCCGATTTAATTGCCTAGACTTACGGCGGATTTAACGACAACTATAAAATGGTGCTAGTCGTACGCAACGATCTAAAAATGGGCAAGGGTAAAATCGCCTCCCAGTGCTCACATGGTGCTGTCGGTGCCTACCAGAGGGCTGTGACCCGGACTCCTCGCCTGCTGCGCGCCTGGGAGAACTGCGGCTGTGCCAAAATCGCTGTACGTGTCGAAAGCGAGGCAGAGCTGATGGCCATCAAACGTGCGGCAGAACAAAAGCAACTCAACACGTGCCTCATACGCGACGCTGGACGCACTCAGATCGAACCAAACTCAAAGACTGTGCTGGCCCTTGGACCGGCGTCGGCCAAGGACATCGATGTGGTCACCGGCCACCTGAAGCTGTTGTAATAAAATCATCCAACGAAACGGAATACGCTTAGCAGCAGAGACATCAAAAACACACCTCCTCCACACACATATAGAACCCCTCCAATCTTACCCCCTTCCACACACATAGAATTCAAAAGCAATATATAGATTGGGAGCATGTGAAACTGTGACACGCAAGTTTATTTTGTAGACCTGCTATGTTGCATTACGTTACGTTTAATGTAAAACTGAGCTATTACATACTTATACGAAATCATTCTTTGTGTCGTCTTTATCTTTGTCGCTCTCCTTCTCAGGTACTTGGCATCGGTTCTTGCTTTGCTGCCCTCCACCTTTGCGTCCATCACCGCAATCCTCAATGGCCGACTTGGGTACTTCCTCCCACTTTTCCGGTATCACACGGAAGAGCTCATCCTTAACGTCGCCCTGTATGACAATCTCATTGTCGCTTGTCACCGAACTGCCGCAAGCGAACTTACTGCCAAAGAACTTGGCTGCAACCCGCAAGTCGATCTTAAATGCAGCCAGACCAGCGACAATGGTCACTCGTTTGTTCTTGCTACGCGTGGCACAGGATACACAGATCCGTTTGGGTGTATCGTCATCGATGGCATCCTTTTTGCAGCACCGTAACATCCCTTTGCCGCCTCGCTTCTGTCGCTTTCGTTCTCCTTCTTCTTCGGCACCCTCAGCCTCACGCAACTTGAGCTTCTCATAATCTTCGGGATGATTCTTTGCCAACCATTCCTTACATTTGTCATACTCCGCGTAGTACTCGCAGTACTCAATGGGCATAGAGCAATTACCGCAGTATTTTACCACTAAGGGATATGTAACTTGCGGTGGTATTTCTGTACCAGAATCTTTATCGGGATTCATTATTTTTTTTCAAGTCAAACGATTGTTAATATTTTGGGAAAGTTCTCTAAAAGTTTGCTTTGTTTGCCTAGTATTGATATCAGTTTGATGTAGAGCTCTTTCTAGATCGGGGATAAAAAAATCAAACTAGAATAGAGTCGTAAAATGTTATTGGAAAGGAATCTTTAGAAAGTTCGACGTTTATGCTTGACGTGATAAGGTTCACTGTCATGTATAGGATAAACAAGCAAATGCAAAAAACGATTGTAATAATTAAATTTATGATAGAAGAAGAAATATATATCTATAACAGATGGAGTACCTCAATGATGTTAATGCCGTCGTACATAGCACGTTGCTAATGGTTCAATGGTTCACATACCAGAGAACAGACTACGTATTCGGATATACGCGATCGTTGACTCGTGTTTGCATCAAACTCTTCAGCTTCATGCAGGATCGTTTCCTATACAACCTATGTTTGTACTTGAGTCATTAGGATCGTATATGCTTCATGCAGGATGGTTCGTAATCGAACGAAACTACACTGCTTATAACAGAGTGCTTAAAACAGTTAAGGTAGCAGTATTCAATTGACTATGTTGGAGCTAATCGCATCGACCATTTCGGTCGAGGAAGGTTTGATCGATTATGATTTAAGCTTTCTACATTGTACGTGTGGCTATCGAATATGGAATTAATTTTTTAAAGTTTCCTCATATATTTTATACATATATAAAAATAGCATTTATTGAAAAAATTATAAAACATGAATTAGCTTACGAAGCCTATGTAATCCAGTCCAATGGACTAATCACCTTTGCGTAACTCTAATTATTTCATTTTTAGTTTAACACTTATTATTGTTTTTCTTCTTTAAGAATGCAACTTAATTGTGTTGTTGGGACAGGAAAGAACAGGATTGTAAATCATCACCGATCCCAGTTAGTTAATTAGTTAGCTCTCTTATGTTATTGACTTAATTAAACAATCAATCAATCAATCTATGCTGCTCTCATTAAAATGTCAACCAATCGTAATCACTTTCGCCCTGTGGCTTGGGCTGATCCTGCTGCTGCTGTTGTTGTTGTTCTTGTTGCTGCTCATCTTGCTCGACAGGAAGTGGCTGCAGATGCAACGGTGGCTGATCCAGTTCCTGTGCGTGCTGGAAGTCCTGTGTAGCTTGCATTTGATATTCCGAAGGATGCACAGCTTCGTTGGAATTATCCAGTAAATATATTTGCGATTGCATTGATTGATCTTGTGGCTGGTGATCATTGTGATGGTGCATAGCTGATTCGGAATCATCGAATATTTCCTTCTTGATGCGCACGCCTCCACCTGCCCCATCATCGTCCTCATCACTCTCCGATATATCCAGATCCTCATCGATACCCATGCCATTATTATTTCCGCCTGCCACTGCAGGCAAATCCTCTTCCTGCGATGCCAACTGCAAACTGGCGGCTGCAGCGCTTGTACTGGCCTCCGGTGGATTGTACTGTTGTCCATTGTCGTCCTGCACTTGGGACATGAAGTCTGAGAAGGCACCCGGTGCGTTGTACGATGAGTCATTGAAGCTCTGACGCGGCTTGTGCATGGCCAGAAAGTCAGAGGGATCGTAGTTGGGATCCAGGTCGATGGACTCATCTGTAAACATAATGAAATTAAATTATTTTCCGATTTCTTCAACTTTAAAGAGATTCTATTGAAGGAACCAGGTGTGCAAAACATATTGGAAGGGGAGGGAGGGGACTGCAGGGAGGGGGTTGGGGATAATATGAACCTTGCTGCTGTTGAGCGTAAAAGCCAAGGCCACTCAACTGCACCATAGCTTCAGCCGCCTGCTGGCTGTCATCCTCCTCGCCGCACTGCTCCTCTATTCTCATACGAAATAGCAATAACAATACAATACAAATGTGAATAGAAACGGAATTTAAGCACACAGAGAGAAAATACATTTAGATAAGCGAAAAGGACATTTGACCGGTGTGCAGAACATCACTCTCTTTCTCTCTCTCAATCTCTCTCTATCAACTCTCATCGTAATCCAACCCACCTGCCATTTGCTGTGCCTCAATGTCCAGCTCCGTCTTGATGTTCTTGGGGTCTATGAAGTCCATATTCTCACTGGAAGTAGCATTGATACGTTCGCCCTGATCCAATATATTGGCTGCATTATTCTCATCCTCGGACACCTCTTGGAAATCCTCCTCGTCGTCTTCGTCATCGTCCGTGGAACATTGTAGATCTAAAGAATGTTGCAATTAGTATATATAAAAACAAAGATTTAACATTGCATATAAAGTATGAAATAAATTAAATGAAATGATAAAATTCAATTGCAAAATTTAAATCATGTTTAGTTGGGAAAATAAGGAAAGAACTTCGAAAACTGAAATTTAAAATGAAATAAATTATTGATAGATTCAAGTCAATCTACAAAATTTAATTAGAATATTAAGAAAATATTTAAAAATATAATTCAGTGTTATACTAAAAAATATGATATTATCTTTTGTTAATTTTAATTTTAACAAAATCCAAGCCAATGCAAAATGTAGTATGAAAGCTTTAGTGGGTTAATTTTTTGTTTAAATGTGAGGGTGTGTGTTAAGGAAAGAAAATCAAATTATTGTTTGTGTATAAACCACTGTGAGAATGTGTGTGTATGTGTGTGGGGAGTAAGTGTGTGAGCCCACGGTTTAAATGTGCGTGTGTGTGTGTGTATAGCTGAGATCCGCATAGTTATTGTTATTGTGTATATGGTAGGTAGGTTGGTAACTCCGTGGGTCTTACCTTCGTCCAGAAAGTAAGCCTGCACCTGGCTCAAGTTAGAGCCAAGGCTGTCCTTCCGGGGACGGCCCCGACCACGTTTAACAGGACTCGCATTTTTGACTAGAAAAAAAAAAGTTTGCATTTGCGTCTTGCACGTTGAAATCTCATGTTTGTTTTAAGGTTTTTTTTTAACTTTTCATGAAAAATACAGTTATTACAAAGAAAAGTGAAACACTTAAATTCGGCTTGCAATCTTTTTTTTTTTTTTGATGTTTCAAACGAATAAAGTTGTTGGACAATTAAATCAAATTACGAGCAAATAATCGCAATGCCGATAAATAAAACGAGCACATACAGGGTGTTTTTTTTTTAAAAGCATTTTGCGCAAATGTGCAATAATCTCTGAGAGCGGTATATATTGATTTTTATGTTTTTTTTGTGTTTTTTGCTACACACATTGATTAAACTTTTTCAAACGAGCCGGGGCTTCATGAATAATGAGAGTATTATTATTATATTATTGTATAAGTACTTTAAGATCGTTCAAATGATGTTGTGGGGTGTGTGTTTATCAAATGATGACATACGCCAACTAACTAACAACAGACTTTGTATGCAAACTAGTTTAATATCTTTAGATTATATAGTTTACTTTGTTAACTTATTTCAATTTAAAGTCGAATTATTTTTATTATGTTTGTATTATAATAATATTGTATTTTATACATAGACGAATCTTTTCAAATTTAAATCTTCTCTAGTTCTATAAACCAAACTCGAAGTTCTCTAACTAAATTCTGTTCTATCAAAAGATATTCTATATGCAATATGATCATTTTTTTATAGTCATCACTTGTTTATACCCTGACAGAGCACATATTAGTTTACATTTACCAAATCGGGACAATATTATACCAAACACTATGCTATATACTGCAAGAATATAATAACTTCGACTATTGTCCAAGTAAACTCTTCTTTCTCTCGTCATTTTATAATTTTAGATTAGTAAAAGCAAATGGCATCAACTCTTAGACCGCAACCAGGAGGGAACCATGTGTGTAGAATGTTTAAGCAACATGCCCATACACATATATATTGTAGATCTAGGATGTACTATGTATCTGATGTAGGGGGAACGGGAAAAGAAGCAGTAGAAGCATTACCAGAGGGTAGACAGAGTAAACAAGACCAAGGGGGGAATGTACATACATAGAGGTATAGTATTTATGAATTGATATTTGTTGTATGTGTGTGTGGTGTAGTACAATGCAAGACCAATTCCTGACTAGACTGTGGTGGATTAGTTCGATAATAATAAGTTGGCTTTGCGCCTGAATATATAACATACCCTCTTCAACGGGATCGCGCTGTTTTCTTGGACGACCGCGACCACGTTTTACCTCGGTCGATGCAGGCACTGGTGCTTGCTTACGCGCCGGTGGCGTTGTATGCGACACACTTGTGTCGGCACCCATTGTGCGATGTATCGAATTGGGTGGCACGAGTCCAACGTTACCCTCCACATCGATATAATCATCGCCAGGTGAGCTGGCACGACTGCCGCGTCCCAAATCGTATTCCTCCACGCCTCCCCAAGCCTCCTCGAACTCGGGTGCATTGGCACGCGCACGTTCCTGAGTCTTCTGTATGTTCTCCTCCAGCTGCGCACAGTGGTCGGCAAACTAAAAGGAAAATAAAAATATTAAAATATTAAATATAAACTCAATTCTCAGTCAAACTACTTACCTCCTCCAGCTGTGTGTAGGCATATTCCACAATTTTCTTGGCATAACTCGTGTACTGTGCCTCGCTGCCATTGTATTGCTCGCAATTCGATGCGATCAGCTCCATATCGGCCAGATATTCAGCGCGACTATGGTAAACGTGGTCTGTGGAAGGAAAGATGTTCTCAATATAACAAATGTGAACTATAATCATCTCCATTTTCACTTACTTTCAATATTCTTGCCAATGGTCTCGAGATCCATGGGCTTCTTGATGACCGTGTAGTAATCCTTAATTAACTTTCTATTAACGGGTTTATGGAAGGGCCAACTTTCAGCCCTTGATTTAACCTCCGTGTGCAGCTTCTCAAAGATAAAAGACAGTGCCACTTGATCATCATCGTCTAGCAGCGGATTGATGGCCTTCTCCAGGCGCATCAGCTTATCCTCGCGCTCGGACAGCAGTTCAAAGCAACTGTTAAACATGCGCTGTGCAGCCACAGTGTACGCACTCTGCGATCCATTATAGATAAGTGAGTTATCTACGATTTGCTTGAGATCCTCCAGAAACACTTCACGGCTTGTATAACGACGCTGTCGAATATACTCTCGCATTGTTTGCAAATCCATGGGCTTTGTCACCACACGATAATAGTCTGGCACGCGTTTGGCATTGACCGGAAAGAGAAACGGTGATACATCCGGCATGGAACGCAGCTCGTTGAGAATATGCTCGAGTATCGATGAGAGCACCACGACTGGATCGGTTCGCCGACGATTGGCAGTTTTATTATGACGCTGCAAATAATCGCAGTGCACATCGTTGGCCATGCGACGCTTCTTTTTGCCCGAAGCATCGCGAGGCATTTTCAGAGTGAGACCTCCTCGTCGCTTGACATCGCCATCGGCGCCATGTCCATGACGCTTGAGAACTTTGCTGCTTAGCGTTACCTTGGTGCCATCCACATTAACCAAATCATCGTCATCCATATTGACCTCCTTCTCGCTATGCTCGTCTAAGTCGTCAGCCAACGAGGGATTCGATTGTGACAGGCTGCTCTGCATGCCCGTGTACAGGGGACACGCCTTGTTGGTGCGCATGTGACCCACCTGGCCACAGGCGCCACACTTGAGCTTTAGATCCGGTTTCAACTTGAACTTCTTGCGCGATGGACTGACCTCCTTGTGACTGTTATCACGCTCCTTGTGCGCATGTCCGCCCGAACTCTTGGGATCACCCAGCGAAGTGGGCATGCCACCTGGTTGCAGCTTTTGATTCTGCGCCAATTGTGCAAGACGTTCACGTTCCTGATTGCGCTTAATGCGACGCAGCTGCTCCTGAATACGTCGCTTCTCGCGCTTCATCTCCTCCTTCTGCTGCTCGTCGAGTGTGGCGAATTGCTTGATGAACTGTTCATCCTTTGTGGTGCGTATCTTAATGTAGGCGTCGATGACCGCCTGGCGACGCACTGTCTCCACACGCGTATATTCCTTGCCATCGTTGCCCTTAAAGGTGCGTGTAATGCGAAGAATACGTCCTTGATTACTATTTCCCATCGGCTGCTGTGTGGCCTCCTCCTTGGCCTTGGCTGCCTTGCTGCCACCATCGCCCTGTTCCTCTTCCAACTGACGCAGCAGCTCTTGACGCTCCTGCTCTTCGCGCTCCAGCGAGAGTTGTGTCGATGTCTTCTTATTGGCCAACATATTCTCAAGATTCTTGCCCAGCTCCTCCAAGTCAGACTCTTCAGAGGCCGAAGACTCATCCTCATCGGTTGACAGCACTTCAGAGCTGGCCAGCACACGATTTTGTAGATCAAAGATACGCTGACATTCCTCCTTGTAGCGTTCCTGATGTTCGGCAATGGAAAAGCGATTGCCGCGAGAGAACTTATCCATGCCCTCCTCACCGGCCTTGGCCTTCTCCGTGGACAGTGTCCGCACCACATCGATGACCTCCCAACGTGTCAGCTTCTTGATCTCCTCCTCCGGCACCTTGAACTTGCGCAGCAACTCCTTGGCTCGTTGCAAGGGCAGACGACGCAGATCTGCATCGGTGCCAGTCACTGAGCGCTTTGGTTGCGATTCTTGCTCCTCTTTCGTTTGCTAAGGCGAAGTAATTGAACTATATTATGAGAGGAAATAGAGAAGAATTTATTGGTGCCTTACTGTTGGTTTGTTGGGCACGCGCACATAGGAGAAGCCCTCGCCACAGCCAGTAGGATCTGCTGGACCACTGAGCTGCAGCAGACACTTGCCACGCATGGCCTGTATGTAGGCACGTGTTGTATTCCACGGTGCCACCTTCACCTCATCATCGAGCAGTTGTGCCTCCTCATCATCATCCTCTTGCGGTGCAAACAACGATTTCTCACCATAACCAGCATCCTGCGGGTTTGCATAGAGATAAGTTAGTAGATATTCAAGGACTTCTCTGGTAATTCATTTTTTTCTCCTACCTTAAGTCGCTGTTCGGCTGCAATCATGCTGA
Source organism: Zaprionus indianus (assembly GCA_018904595.1). Classification (NCBI taxonomy): domain Eukaryota; kingdom Metazoa; phylum Arthropoda; class Insecta; order Diptera; family Drosophilidae; genus Zaprionus; species Zaprionus indianus. The sequence goes on from JAEIHA010000320.1 coordinate 10,656,979, forward strand.
AGTAGGCGCAGCACTGTTCTGGCGACACCATCGCACGTATCTCCTCCTCCGAAGGCAAACGGAACTCGGGCTTGATCACCCACCAATTGGAGTCCATGCCTGTGCGCTTAAAGTCAGCACATTGTTTTAAACGCTTACGTATGCTGCTCTCTGAGTGCGCCGGAAAGGCGCGCTTCACATCGTCCATACGTATGCGACGTGGATTGTCGGGACTTTTCCAGAACAGGCGATAAATGAAGACCTGGAAAAAGATAAAGGATGCTCATAAGAAAGCTTCTACAGATGCCTCTTTCTGTAACTATTTACCTGCAGAAAGTCACGTGTAAAGTTGTTAGCACGCTTCGAGTTGGGTCCGGGCACCTCGTACAGTGGACACTCCTGGCCGACTGTGAAGATTGCATCCACCACACGTATCCAATAGCCAACACGTGTACGTATGATAAGGAAGTCAGTGGGAGACATTTTGTGTTGATAGATGGGAGCACGATACATGTTATTCTCCAGAGCCTGAATGCACTGACCCGGATGGAGGATGCCCAGAAAGGGACTGGTGTGGGCAAAGGCCACCTCACCGTACACATAGTCCTGCGGCCCACTATCCTTTTCGGCCTTGCGCTTATAGTAGTTCTTGATCTTGGAGCACATGCCCACTTGGTTCATCAATGGCGGATGCTCTTCACAGAACTCGGCCAATATTATGTCACCATCTTTGCCGCTTAGATCCTCGGGATTTCGCATAAAGAATACATCACCACCGCCGGATGCAATTCGCTCCACTTCACGCTGCTTTGCCTTCTTGACAATGTGCTTGAGCAGCGGATAAACTGGATGTGGCATTATCTGTGCCAACGGTCCGTGTGAGAATTTCTTGAGCGGCGGACGATGGAAGGCACGCAGTTTCATGGGACCCATGTGCGTGGGCACAAACGGAGCACGCAGCTCCACCACTGGGGTCGAGTGCTGTATGAGATTGCCGCCGCCAACTTTGAGGCGCAGAGTCGGTTCCGTTTTGGGTGTGTAGTAACTGGAAGAGGTAGAAAGAATTTCATTTATAAATATCTCATATCAAACATTTGAAGATTTCACTTACGAATCATTGGATATGTTGAAGGGATCACGATCAGGGCTCTTGGGTGGCGGAGGTGGCGTATCCTCGGCCAGCACATTGATGACACCCGCCTTGCCCAGCAAAATCTTTGATTTCTTAACGTGTGGATGTGGAATCTTTATTTTGGGCGGCGGTCCTGTATTCTTATTGATCTTGGACGGGTCAATGTCGTCGGGAATGCCAAGCACAAGGTTCTCATCATTCGGATCGAGGGTAAGCACCTTGGGCTTGGGCAACTTGTTCATTTGCTGTGCATCCCAAATGACTTCGTCTTCCCATTTGTGATATATTAACTCCTCGTTCTCCACCGGGAACAGACTGTACCACGTATCATCGGGTGCTTCAACTTGCTTGTTTTGTGCAGCACTATGGCAAGTCAAGATGGAATTAGAACAAAGAAAACCAAGTGTTAGTGTTGCCAACTCACCTCTGCAATGCTTTCTTTGTGGAGCCTCCGGCATTCTGTTTGCCACTACCACCGCCGCCACTATTACCCACAGGCATGGATGCCTTGCCGGGCTGACTGAAGGCGCCCGCAGTGCGGGACCCACTCGATGGCAGCCACCCGGCGGCATTGGTCTTTGAATTGAGTTTCTGCAGCACTTTGGCCTTGATATCATTGCCATCCCAGACAACATCGTCCTCCCAATGCAATTGCGAGACCATAAGGAACGCATCGTCCGCAATGCTGGCTTCCTCTCTTGCTACTTCCGCATCTGTTTGAATGGCGACTTGACGATCGCCATTTTGGAACTTTTGCTGTGTGGAGGAAGACTTTTCGCTCTTTGTCTTGAAGCCGTAGTTGAAGCCCTCTCCCGAATCGGGCACCTCAAGCATATCATACCAGATTTGTGCGGGTCCATATCGCCAGTCAGCGACCTTTGGTTTCTGATCACTGTTCTCACCATTATCCGGACCCTCCTGACGTACATCCTCGCTATTCAAGTCGCCCAAGAGCTTATCCTCGTCATCGGATACGCACTGTGCTGGCGTTGGTTCTGGCCCGAAGTGTAAACTAAATCCTCGTCGTCGTGGCTCCTCAGAATCGCTAGGCGAATCAGAACCTCCTGTGTTGGTAAATTTCTGATCTCGTGACTGATTGCGTTTGCGTCGCCGCTTCTTCACATGCCTCCAGATTTGTGGCAAGCTGGTGGGTTTACCCGGACCAAAGAGTCGCGAGAAACGCAGCACCTTCTGCGGACGAAAGTCGGGAAAGAGCTCGCAAACATCAACATTCTGGTATTTTGATGGAAGTATATCCGCCAGAGGCGTGTCCAGTCGCCGATCTACCTCAGCTGCAAAGGGAAACAGACAATAAGAAAACCCTAGTTCACTTGATAAGTTCAACAACCTTTGGCATCGATTGCCTTTGTATCAGTTGGACTCGTTGCATCGGCATTAGCAGGTTTTCCTGTTGATTCTTCGGCGCCACCGGACGAGGTGCTCGTACTGCGCATGGGTGCACTGGGCGGCGGCATTAGCTCCTTATCGTCCTTGGCTGTAAGTGGACAAACAATTTAAGATGAAAAGGAAGCCCATTTGCTAGCTTTATCTGACTACTTACTGGACTTGGCCTCTACCTTTGTGGCGGGTATGGCATCCTCCAGATCATCATATGTAGCTGCGGTGCCGGAGTCATTCGCTGCCGCAGGTGGAGGCGATGGAGTGCGGGGACAATCCTCAGACAATTCATTTATATCCGAATAGTCGATGGCATCGTCTTGTGCCTTGATAGATCCATCCTCATGTGTATCTCCTGCACCCCCTCCACTGCTGCTGCTGCTAACACCTGCTTTGAGGGCATCGAATGCACTCAAACCTTCAGCCGACTCCGAAGCAGTTGACTTTTCTGGCTTCTCGTCACTTTCCTCGTCCGAATTGGCCGCTGCATTCTGATCAATTACCTCATGCAGCAGTGAGTTAAGGCCCAATCTATAAGTATTTCATATGTGGACTGCATAAGGTAGACAGACAATAGGAAACACTTACTTGGACAAAGAACTTAGATTCTCCCTCAGCTCCGCATCGAATATATGCCCCTTCTCGTCGTCATCGTCCATCAACTTGCCCTCCGAGTCGATATTACCAAATAGTATTCCAGTGAGATCCATTCCCAACTCATTGCCAGCATTGCCGCCAATGGAGCCCTCATCGCTGTCGTTGTCCGAAGCGGTATCCATATTTACAGCTCAACTCTCTGTTCCGTGTCTTCAATTGCTGTTTGTTTGTTTAAACATGCCACCGTCTTCTTTTGTACTCGTAATTTAAGAACTTTAATAGCTCACTTATTATATTTATTTAATATTCTTAGTTGAAAATCGTGATTTTCTGCAGTTTTCGTGTCCTCTACAACATAGTGTGGCAGTACAACGATAACACCAACATACCATATTTTCCATCGGTAAAATGTGGTGGTCAACCGATAAGGTAATCGGGAAATTTTGTCTAGTGAAGACATCAACCAATGTTAGTGAGCTGTTATACAAACACACATTCCACAGCGTTAATAAATATATTTTATGCCTGAAATGCAATAAAATAAATTAAATAAATATCGAATTGAATTTTACTACAAAATGAGATTGTCTTTTTTAACAGTTACCAAGCAAAAAAAATAGCTGCTTCCAGTATTTTATGTTATTCATTATGTTAACCTAAGCAAGACTGTTATAATTTCCCTTAAGGGAAATACACAAATATCCGATCAGCTGTTTGTAGGTAAACACGCGCATTTTTCGTTTGTTGATGAAAGTTTAATTGTACATGAGTAACCTGAAATGGAAGTAGAATTCAGCAAGGAGAACTTTTTTCTACCAGAGACCAAATATGAATGTAAGTTACTAACAGAGCTCAGCTCTAGTGCAAAAAGTAATCTGATATTCTACATAAATTCACAGACTTGGATCACACGGCGGATGTGCAGTAAGTAGAACAGTCTTCCCCCAAAGAATTCTTCCAATAATTCTTATCATCCTCGTCCCTATCTACAGACTACACGGCTGGGGCTCATCCCTCAAGGAGGCGTTCGAGCAATGCGGCGTCGCCATGTTCGGCTACATGACCGAGCTGGATTATGTCTCAGTGGAATCGTGCTACGAGATCGAAGCCAAGGGCGATGACATCGAGGGGTTGCTGTTTCACTTCCTAGACGAGCTTCTCTTTCTATTCTCCTGCGAACCGTTTCTGGTGTGCAAGAAACTAGAAATAACCAAATTCGATTTGGAAAACTTTGAGATCACATGCCGCTGCTATGGCGAACCCTTCGAGCTGGGCAAACATCCCCAGGGCACCGAAGTGAAGGCAATCACGTACTCCGCCATGCAAGTGGTCCAGGACGTCGAGCGCAATCACTACGAAGTGTTTGTTATAATTGATATTTGATGACGATGATGACGTTGATGACGCAGCGACTGATGCAATGTGGCCAGGCCCAAGCTAAATAAGAAGGTATTAAATGAGTTTGACATTGTTGTTGTTGTTGTTGCCAGAATGCAATATGCATTATTCACCCCTGTCTCCATTAATCATAAGTGAAGTGCCCGAAAAAAAGGAAAAGAAAACAAATAAAACAAAAGAAACATACCATAAAGCATAATAGGATCATGCGCCAAAAATTTGCAGTCTCTTGCACCCCGAAAAAATAGAGAGAAAAAAACGAAAAAATGCAAAAGAAAAGGCCCAAAAATCCTGGGGTTGCCTTCTCCTTGAATGACTTTTCAAAAACGCATTCAATTTGTGCAATTAGAGCCCTTGACTACCCTGACTACCCTTTGTGAATTCGCAGCGTGCCCGTTTCCCAGACAACCCCTTCCTTTTTTTGTGCATTCCCAGACTGCAGTTCAATGCACTGTCTAGATGTATCGTTGTCTTAATGTATATAATACTTATATATATATTTATGAAATATAAATGGAATTTAAGTTAGCGAAATATGAAAATAGGCGATTTCAAAAGCAAACATTTTATTTGCATGTACTTGACAACCCTGGGACGACTGCCAACTTACCTGCTGGCAGGGCTGCTGTTAATCAACAGGCCAGTCAACAGACGCGACTAACAGCTGTTTGCACAGCTGATCAACAGCTGTAAAATGTAAACAACAGTGAAACTGCCGCGCCGCTCTCACGTGTCGTCGTCGTCACTGCTGATGTGTTTGTGCCCCTCTCTCACTCTTTCGCACTGTCTGCTGCTTCACAAGTTTTCGAGTTCTTGTGTACCGATTAAATTTGGAATTATAATTAAATATACCTACACCTGCATACCCCCTTACGTGGTGGATTTTGAATTTTGAGACAATTGTCGCGGCATCGCGCATTGATGAGCGCTAAAAGCAACGCTGTGTGTACAAGAAAGTGTGTGTAAAAGAACAAACAAAGTATCAAAAGCAAAGCAGGCAATAAAACACACACACACACACGTACACACGACGGCGCACACCAATACACCAATACTGTTACAAAAATTGCTCATTCCCCGCAACGCGTACGACGCGAGTGTCAAAAAACAAAAAAGAAGCTAAAAAAGCTGAAATTTAGCTTGAAAATAGCTTAATATTTAAAGCATATTACAGTAAGTGCACTTACAAAAAACCTGCTGCTACTGTATATATATATAACTTTTTTATCATAAAACAATAACAACAACAGTTTACCGTAACGTCATCAATATCGCCGCGGCGGCCGCACTGTTTCGCCTGCTGTTGCTTTTCAATTCGTTTGTCGTCGTCGCCGTCGTCGTAGCCGCCGCTTTGCTCGCGCTTGCCTCTCTCTCTCTTTCTCTCTCTATCGCACTCGCACACTCTCGTTCATTCTTTCTGCAGCCACCAATTGTCATGGTGTCGAAGAGGAAGCATTGAAGCACATTTCGCTTTAATAATTTTTAACTCTGCGATTTTTCCATAGAAAACGTGCAGCGAGCGCGGCCAAACTAGACTCAATTAATAGATAATATTGCAAGCTTCGATTGCACATTGAAACAAAGTGTGTGGCCAAAGTAAAAGTGTATGAAAAACGTGGCAGAAAAATCCATAGAGGGAACGACAAAAATGTGGTAGGTATGTACAAGTGTGCCTGTGTGTGTAGTAGTAGTATTAGAATGTAGAGGCTGCGAAAAATGTGACAGCTGTGTGTGTGTGTGTGTGTGTGTGTGTGTGGGTGCTGCGCTGGACATTTTCATTTGGTCTACGCCGGCAGCGCGGCACAGCTGATGACAAGGCGCCACGGGGCAAGAAGCAAGCCAGGAGAGGAGGGGACTTTCTCTAATGCGCATTTTATATAATATTTTAATGACATAGCACGATCTTGCATTAGGTATGCCCCCACACACACTCACACATGCCGAGAAGGTGGCAATACTGGTCTCGTTGCGATCCATCAACCTGCTGGCAGCGCTGCCTCTTTCTCTTTTGCCTGTACATGGGTGTGTGTGGATGAGCGCAACTAACGGCTTTATAACTGAACAAGCAACTCCAATTCATAGAGTTCTATTGATGACGTCACGCAGCGGCGTTTGCATTTCCAATTAGAAATTTGCAATCAGAAAACACAGAAAGAGAAGTAAGAAGGAGAGAAGCAATGAAGCGGCAAACAGTGTCTGCAGTGTTTCGAAAATTTCTAATTCCATTTACTTTCACAAAAGTTCTGTTGACCCATTTAAATTGTATAACCATCTGATATTTTTGGTAAAAAGGGTTGTACATTTAAGCTAAGCAAAGCTTTGGTATCAAAGCTCACTTCGAGAGCTTGCGATCGCGTCTAATCTTGTCAATGAATCAAGCGAAGATCATCAAAATTAAACATATTAAATTAAATTTTGAATTCATAAAGAATTCTCTACAAACTTTAATTGCACGAGGGAATTTTTATAACCAAGTTAAACCGCAAAGTTAAAGAATTTAGTGATACAAAAAACCGCAAAATCCGCTTTTATATACGAACTGTTTCGTATTTTAATATATATTCTTTGTGTTCTACTCTTGTCCTATTCCACGCGCCTTATCAGTGTTAACAATTAACCCAGATACTATGAAAACGCGGAACTTCACGTCATGCACGTGATAACACAAAGAGCGAGAGGGAGATAGAGATAGTCAGTTGGAAAACTGTTACTAAATATGTGCAAGAGAGGGAGGAGGGGTACTATATATGTACCATACATATAGTATCCTCTTCTTCTCTTTGCCTCCCTTAATTTGTTGCGTCGCCTTCGCGAATGCGACGTCATCATAGTTTGATGACCTCCACAGCGACGCTGCGTCATCGGTTTGCCGGGAGGTGGTGGTGGTGGTGGGGTTCGAAAGAGGTATAACTCTTCTTGAGTCTGCATATTTTTGGTCACAGTTCTTCTGCTGTTGCTGCCTCTGCCTCTGTTGGCCTTCACTCGACTTGGGGCCAATCATTTGTGAACCAGTTGCTTTTGTTACCTGTTCGCTTGGCTTCGCTTCTCCCTCTCTTTCTCTCGCTCTCTCTCTGTCTCGTATATACACACATAAATGCCGTGATTTGTTGTTCTTCCTTTTGCCAGTTCCCTTTTACACAATCTACACACAGTCACATGTGTAGAAATATGGTTACGTACGAAATCACGATATATGCCACGATATTAAACGCATGAAAACCGTGATTTGTGCTTTTTCGTTTGTTTTTCTTTCATCGTCTTGAGTCGATGCCGATAGGCGCCCCTGCGATGAAAACCAGTCTTACATTTGCTTTAGATATAGTTTTAGTGAATAAAATATTAATTGTATTAAAGGTCACCCCTTCGTTCCAATCAATTTATTGTTGTATTGTAATCTCTGTATTTGAAAACAGGCCGAGGTATCTGTCGATAGTAATGGTGATGAAAAAATTTACCACATGGCTTTGATATTGTTGCCATTCAGCGAATTTATTGTGCATGGTGGCAACTCTAAAAGAAGTTCAAATTTTTCTTAGAACTGATAAGCTCTTGGCTTGACCTGCAAACATTTAATTTTAAAGAGTTCCAATAATTTTGTGCTTCAATTATCGATTCAAAGTGATCTGGCAACGCTCTGAAGCGGGCTTACACACAATTCAAATGTGGCGGCAATTAATAAAAACAAATGACGCGCACTTGTTCCAACAAACAACACTGACACACTGAACAACACAAAGACACATTATCGTATATGGTATATATTATATCATATGATATATACTTATAATTTATGCATACCTGAGTACTCTACCTGTAAAATACTCGCATTTTGTTTTGATTTCAAATTGGGAGATTTTAATTGTAGACCCTCGTCGACTTGCTTGGGTCGTGTCGCGTCTTTTTTAGTGCTGCTGATCGTATCGTATCGGGTGTGTATATATGTATGTATGCATATACTTGTATATATATTTCGTTGAATTTCGCGTTGCGCGTTGTTGTTGCACTTTTTTTTTAAATAAAAAAAGCAGGCCGTGGCAAAATTGAACAAGAGAAAGATTTAAACCGAGAGAGCCGAGGGAGAAAAGAGAGACAGAGAAAAAGGGAAGAGAGAGGGAGACAGAGAGAGAAAGAGAGCGAATGAATCGGCCCCCTCCCGACAAAACGCATGAAAATACTTTAGCGAAACGAGTTAAAAACGATTTCATTAATATGTTTTTGTTGCCTTTTGTTGTTGATTTTTGTCGTTTTGGGTTGCGCGTTGCCTTTTTGCTGCTGCCTGTGATACCCTAACAATGGGGTAACCCGAATGTATTGTTGATTTTGTAACTTAATGGAATGTCATAATGAAAACTATTAGTTTGAACAGTGTATTTAATAAGTTTTTATAGTATATCTATTACTAAAAGAACAGTTCTTTAAACATCTCGTCAAAATGCACCCTAGAAGTATGCTATAAAAATGCAAATTTATTTATATAAGATTAAAGAGTTTATAAATTTTATTTATTAATAATTAGTATTTGAAAAATAACAAATTTAGAGAAATATATTCAATTAAATCAAGTCTATGACTAAAAACTCTGTACAACTTCATTATAATCTTTTATAAGGACTTATATATTTTTTAAAGGAATAATGTCCTTTTTAGCAAAAAAAACAATTACATATAATATTTAATAAATACTTACAGTATGTTTGGCACACTAGGAAAAGATATGGCGAATTAGTCTAGGTAGCAAGCAAACAATATATTTCCAGATCCCCTAAGATTAAAATATATCCCCTTATAATATACCCTCTAATATAATATATCCCCTTTTAATAATTTTAAAAATCAATTACAAGAAAGTGTATACTATTGTGCGGTGTGTCGCATTGCCCTGTTCAATTGGTGTTGCTGTGTTTGTTGTTATTATTTCTGCTGATGTTGTTGTTGTTGATATTGTTGCTGTTGCTGCTGCTGTTGTTGTTGTTGAACACTGTTCACTAGCCTGGCTATTTTTAAAATGCGCGAAAGCAACAAGAAGAAAACACAGCGACAGAAGCGACGCCATCATTGTTGCTATTGCTACTGCTGTTGTTGTTGCCGCACAAGAAATGTGGAATATGGAATTTCAGACTGAGGCTCCCACACACACACACACACACACACAAACACATACACACACATGCACACAAAGAGAGACGAGGCGACGTTAACTCCGCTCGTTCTCGGTGCGTGCAAATTGGAGCAAAAAGTTGAAGCCAAAGTCAGCAGTGCTGCCCCCGACATCTATTTCCTGCTGCTGCTGCTGCACTCGGTGACAAAGACAGAGCGAGAGAGAGAGAGATAGAGAGGAGAGTGGGAGCAGAATGAAAGACTGACAGACGCAGACATGTCAACTCGTCTGTTGTTGTGCTGCCTTCGGGTGATGTCGTCACTATAAATGACGCTGACGCTGCTGCTGCTGTGGCAGACAACAACAACAACAATAAGTATAACAACAACAACAACAACAGCAGAAACCACAACAACAACAACAGCTAATACTTCACTCAATTGGGTCACACTGTCGCTCTGGCTAAAAATTTTCAGCTCCAAATGCGACTTCGCACTTCATTGATAAAATGATTAATCGCTTTGATTAACTATGTGTGTGTGTGTGTGTGCATATGCAAACAGTGTGCTTATGTGTATGTGTGTCACCTAAGCGGATGTTTAAACGATTTATACAACTGACAACATGACGACGTTTTGGCTACCCCCAGCAACATTGTGTGTGCCGCATGTGACTGTGGGAGCCTGAGAAAAATCTTTAAGCGCGACCAGAAGAGAGTTCAACAGAGTTCAGACTACTAGAAGATCAGGCCAAAGTCTCGTTAATTAGATAGAAGTATTTCAAGAATGCTTAGCCAGAACTGAGATTCTTCGTTTTATAGAAATAATTAAAGTTGTCTTATTATAACAATGTGAAATAATGTTTTTATTGTATCATAAATAGTAATGTAAGTAATGTAATGAAATAATATTTCAAATTATTTAAATTGTTGATTTATTTAAACTATTTAAAAGCTAACATTTTGTTTATATAGATAATATACATTTTATTGATCTTATATTTTTATACCCATTAACCATATTGTAGAATGGTATCAAATCTTTCTACCAAAATTATAAAACAAGATGCAACAGTCAGAAGAAGGCGTGGCAGAGCCCAAAAAGTAAATACATTTTTCTCATCAGCATCAACAGTCGAAATATGGCCTTGGGAATCTGTATGAACGCGTAGATCTCAGAGACTTTAACAGCTAGGACTACCAAATTTTGTTGTTAATGTTAGTAAATATTCCACGCAGATAATATTTATTTTAGAATTTTTCCACGCTCTTTTCCGCCTCGAAAGTCGATAACAACCTGATGCTAGACAATTTATTTTTGATAAGAACACAATAACAATCACTGTAGCTTTGAAATCTTGATTGCGATGGGGTATTTAACATATAAGTTATTTAAAGAAATAGTTTTTTAAGGGGAACTAATACCTAAGGCGCTTATTATAACCAGCACAGTGACAATTTTCTGTAAAAGGTTTATGCAAAGTACAAGATTAAATATTTTAAACGACTAGCATTATTCAAAGTCATGAATAATAAATAAAACGCACAGTTCCCAGAGGTTAAAAGTGCATGTATTTCAAATATAACATCATCATGCCCGCGCATAACTTACCCCACAAAAGAAAGAAGGAAGCACCCTTCTCATAATTCTTAGCCAACTATGACATTTTTACGTTCAGACCCAAAATAATGATGCGAAATTGATTCGATTTGATTAGGTCTCAGGGAAAGTATTCCCGACTCTGTGATTTGCTCTGATCTAATTGCCTAATGCATATGGAATTGGGTGAAGGCTACAAAGGGGCCCAAGTTGTGCAATTTATGAGACACATTTACGTTGTGTTCCTGGGCATCTGTCAGACACGAAAATCAGTAGTAGATACATTTGTATCTGCAGCTGCTGCTGTGAGTGCTATCTATTATTATTTTCTTCAATGAAACAATGCAAAATAAAAATGGCAAAGTCGCCTTTCACTTTCTTTGCGGCAGCTGCAGCAGCAGCAAAGATTAAGGAGAACATTTTGCATCATCTCTCTCTCTGTTCGCTTATTGAACGGGAAGGAAATCTATTTGACCTTTGGCTTTGCTTCCCTTCCCTCCCTCTTTCTCTCTCTCTCTCTCTGTTTGCCTTGTCCTTATTCCTGTTGCCGCTGCTGCTGCGGCTGCTGCTGCTGTTTTGATCTTTTATAATCCTGCGCATCCTAGAACTCGTACGTGCTCATAATTTATACAGCGCACACACCTGCTCATCGGTCCTGCCCAGTTTTTCTGGCTAGTTTTTCCTTTAATTTTTCTAGCCACGCTGGCCAGCTGCCGCCTGTTGCCTGTTGCTGCCTATCTCTATTTCTTTCCTCTCTCGCTCTCACTCTATCTCAGTGTTTTTCTCGCTGTTGTTGTTGGTTGTATAATTAAACATTTCCCCTAAGTCACTCGATTCGTTGATATCATCGCTCGCTCGTGTTGATAATTTGTACCTTTTGTACAGCCGGAACAGCTGCCCAAGGGGGACAGTACCCAGTGCCAGTGCCAGTCCAGTTCCAGTTTCAGGGGTCCAAAGAGATGCCCTGGCATAAGAAATACCATTTTTGGTTATTGATATAAATGATTCGATTAAATGGTGATGACTTTTACTCGTTGGAGAGTCGATTTCTCTCCATTATAACTGCAGTTATTAAGGAAGTTACGATATATAATGAACGTAACTCTTTAAAACTCATAATAATATAATATTAAAAATTAAAATGTATATTAATAAGATATAATATAAATAATGTAACGATATATCTTCATATAAAGTTTTCTAAATTCATATTTGGATGATTCTCAAATTTAATATAAGAAAGTCATAATACAACTCTAAGTTGGTACTTTATCTTGAGCAAACACTCTTCTCTCTCACTCTCGTGCTATCTCACTCTCTCTCTGTCCCTTTCTCTCTTGACCCTATACTTTACTGTACTCTCTGTGCTGTTCCACACTTGTTTGCCTTTGCAATTTATTGCCTTGTTGCAAGTTTTATTGCTATCGCCCTCGTCTTTGAGTCGACACACGTTTCGCATTGCCTGATTAGATTATACCCTAGCGCCGCACACACACATATTTTGAAACATCCATGTGAGCCTTGAGGCATACCAATGCCAATTGCTAGTAATATCCTTTACATTCATCATAAAGAACAATATTCAAAGTTCAAAGTCAATTAACTATTTTTACTGCTACGCTTTTAAAAGTGCACTCTTTAAAGAATGCTCTCCTCAAATGTACCCAAAAAAGTATGCTTATTATAATGTAAACTAACTTGTTACTTAAATACTTGGCTTAGTTAGTGCATATTATCGATTTATGTGGGCGGTGAGCGTGGCATTTAAAATTTAAAATTATATATTTGGAGTTTAGCTATACAGACACCTTCAAACCAAATTTCATGTCTCCAGCTTTAATAGGTGCTGAGATAACGACGTTCATACAGACGGACATGGTTAAATTCTGCAATTATTGTTGACGCTTATATTTTGTAAGGGTTGCAAATCCATATTCTGCTGTTTTAGAACATATACAAGGCCTATAATTCATAAAAAAGCTATAAAGAAATCATAGCTATCAAAAATGTAGCTTCTCTGTTAACTAAATGTTAACGTGCTGTTCACTTTGAGAACTGTAAATACACGAAAATGAAGCCTAAAGAAGAGTATCATTGGAGCTCGTGTGCTTTCTACACGTTTTCTCAGACGAGGCATGCACACACACACACACACACACACACACTTTCGCGCATATTTGCGCGTATGCATTTAATTTTCCGCCGCTGTCGATACCTTTGTCTCTGTCTGTGTCTGCTCTTCTTTTTAGCCACAGTTCGCTGCTCCATGTGCAGCATGTAATTGCGAATCGTCTCGCTATATAATGAAATTCCACTGCACATTGTGTTTGTCCTCGTTTTGTTTTCCATTTCTGTTTTACCTTCGTTTCCTTAACACTTCTAAATGTTAATTCCAAAAAATTGGCAAATGCAAACCAAAGCTTCTCTTTTTCTCTGTCTCTCCCTGTCGCGCCTTCTTTTCGCCCTGTTAAGTTGGCTGCACAAATCACTTCGTACAAATGAGCAGAAGTAGCTGGAGGAGAGGAAGCCACAATTAAAATCGCATTAATGTTTTTTTGCGCCACTGTTGCCAGATTAGAAAATCTGAAAAAACTCTCGTTTAGTTATCATTTTTCATGCAAAAGACACCCGCACAGCTGTTTAAGAGGTGGGGGGAGGAGAAGGGAGCAGACAAATACGCAAAAGCCACAAAACCCGTTTCAGACAGTGCAACCACATTGCAACATTATTGTTGTTGTTGTCTGTCCTACATGGGGTCTCTCTCTATCTCTCTCGCTCTTTCTCTCCACATGATTAGCGCTGCACAACAACAACAACAACAACGTCAGCAGCAGCAACAGCGCAACGTTGCAAATGAAAAGAAAATTTACAAATTCCATTCATGAAATTTTGCTGCGTTGGCCAACGTCGACGCTGACGCCGCCGTCGTCGCCGTCGTTGTGGTCGTCTGCGCCGCCTTCGTGTTGGAGCTCCACTTCCATGCAGAGCCACACGCAGAGGCGCAGACAGAAACGAGTGAGAGCGAGAGAGAGAGAGGAGAGAGCAGAGAGGAGCTTTATGAATTGTTCGTTTTGCAACTTGTTTTTGTGCGTCTCGTCGCGTCGCGTCTGCTCTCAGCAAAGCCGCGCAGTCGCCGACTGCATGTTGGCTCTGCTCTGCTCTGGTGTCGGTGTCTGTGTGTGGCGCTTGCTCAGCTTTGGCACTTGCCGGATGTTTTGTTGTTGTTGTGAAACGTTTTATATGCCGGCTCTCTCTCTCCCTCTCTTCTGCTTTACTCAACAGAATCCATGGAAGATGAGCAAAGAAGGATATTGTGCAAGTTGTAATAATTTGAGGTTATGACCGGCTTAATGTCACCTTAAGTGTAAGGTTGCCATATCTACTAATTTATCCGTAAGGCAAAATACTGATCAGCTGGCAAGATACTATATGGCAACCCAGCTTTAAGTACTTTTATTATTTTCTTAAAAAATCCCTAAAAAGGAGTATTAAATTCACCTAAAGGGTGTTCACAAGTCGATTGAGTACTTTTTAAGTTTTCTTTACTTGTTTATTTTGCTTTGCACTTGCAATTTAGTGGGGGCAACACTGTTGCCGTTGTAGTTGTAGTTGTAGTCGGACTATTGCTGCTGTCGTTGATGAGGCCGTGCTCTCTTCACGCCTCTCTCTCTCTCTCTCTCTGTGTCTCGCTCTCTTTGCCTTGCACTGTTCTTGTCGTTACATGCAAAAAGTTGCACACACACACTTTCTGACACTTTATTATTACACACATATGCGCTTAACTCTGGTTTATTATGCGGGTGCAAACGCAGCGGCGTCGGCAGAGGCAGAGGGAGTAGCAGGAGCAGCAGCAGCAGACATGGTCCTCTCAGCCTCTTTCAAAGCTCGTAACGCGCATCCGTTTCCCTTTTACTTTATTGCTAAACTGCAATTCATTTGCTTTGTTATTTTTACACATTTTACGAGCATTCATACACACATATGAAGCTAGAAGAACCGATTCTGGTGTGCCCTCTCTCAGTGCATATTTATTACGACACCACGATGGACGACGTCTGACCAATGTTGCCACCCCAGTCCCCCTTCTGTGCTGTGCGCAGAGTCCTCAGCAGGCTCAATTTTCAAACGATTTCAATGGAATTCTGCATGTTCTTGTTGCAGTCGACGTCGTCGTTGGCAGCGCCAAGCCAAGCCATCCCCGACTCAGGGTTGCCACGCATCCTTAAATGCATGCGACTTTGAGATACTCAGCAAGTTTAAAAGTTTTCGCAATTGATAGAAATGCATATCTATGGCAAATGTTAAATAACATAGTCTAAGCAAACGTGCAAGCTACAGCACATAATTATTATGTTAAGCATAAGTGAATATGCATTTAAATGTTATTTACAGCGCACTGTTACCCATGCACGACAGGGCACAACATATGCATGTGTATAATATGCTAACATAACATTGCGCTAACATTATATTCAAATTTTGCTCAATCGTTTGATTGTAAGTGTATTTAACATTCGCATAACAGCGAAATTCACTGAACTTACTCTTACTCTTCCTCCTTACTCTCTGTGCCTTTCGGATGATGTTTTTATTTTTTCATGTCGCCGCCTTTGGCTGCATTTCCTTCCCCCCGCTAACGCCACATCTTCTGCACTCCTGCTTGGCTCTCTTGCCTTATTGGTTGTTGTTTACGTTTTACTGGCCCTTTTGGAGTTGCCCGACGAGGGCAGCGACGACGTCAACTGCGACGCAGGCAGCAACATTGGCGGTGTCTGCGGAATTTTCGAATGAACCTTTGCTAGATTGCTCTCTCTCTCTCTCTCTCTCGCTCTTCCCCTTTCCCTCTCATACAAAAGTACTTATTAAATTGCATTTGTCGACTTCTTTATCGAATTATATAACGACTATATAATGTTAGCTAGTAACAGAAACCACACCCCACATACCCTTCCCCCTCCCCCTCTCACTTCCCACGCTTACCCCCCTGTGTGTGTTATCCACTATGTTCTTTGTTTTTGTTTTGCTTTGTGCTTCTTTTTTTTGTGCTTATCTTTTACGAATTCTTGCATCTTATCTGCACACACAAATTTATTGCGGTTTCTCTCTTCCTCTTGTGTTTCTCGCTTTACAGCTATTGTTGCATTTGTCGCATTTCTGTGGTTGCACAAATTCCACTTTCGAGCCCAGGCCCAAGCCCAGACAGGACACGCGCGTCTTTTGTCCCTCTCTCTCTCTCGGTCTCCCTATCTCTTCATCTCCATCTTCCCCCCACAAATAATGAATTCCTTCTTTGGGGCTTAACCTCAAATTGGCTTAACTTCATTTATTTCATTTGCAATGCCAGAAATATTTCTGTTGCGGTTTTCTCTTTAGCCGCAACTGGACACCAGCACGAAGGGGTGTAGAGGGGGTGGGGGGTAAGGACGACGCGAGCCACAGTTAAGCTGGAAAGTTGATCGCAGGCAGTGTGGAGTGGGAAACTATGTACAATTGATAGACAAATGCAACTCTGTTGGGGCTGTAATTTAACATAGCACATAACATAGGCAAGCTCATTTACATAACTAGCATACGTAGCATATTAGGTACCTGTCAAATGCAGCTGTTAGAACTGTTAGCAGAGACTGTAATGTAATATGCAATGAGTTCAATGTTAAATGTGTTGTACAGATGATATTCTCTGTACATTGTTGCATAGGAACTTGCAATGCAACTTGCCACTCACCTCCCCCTGCCCATTTACACACACACCTGCAATGTTATTTGTCTCTCACCTACACTTGCAGCTCTTCTTGTTTATTTTGTCGTTGTTTATTGCAAAACTGGCAACAGACATAAAACAAAAGCCGTCTTGCCTTGTCTCTCTCGCTCACTCGATCTCTCTCCTCTCGCTCGCTCGCAGCTGGAGTTGCCCCGGGGGTAGTGAGGGGGGCATAGCGTGGAGAGAAGCGTGACGAAGGCGAAGACAACAAGGACAACCTTGAGACTGTTCAATATTCCGCAGCATAATTCGTGGTCAGCTCGATATCACGAGTTTCACGCGCCACCCCTCCCCCCAGAGGGAGCACTTGGTATGGCAGGGAGCAGAGAGGGGGACACAAGTTGATACCCTTTAAAGCGGCGATCGGCATCGGCAGAGCAAGAAAACAATTTCGGTTGCCGCTGTACGCTGTAAAATTACGCCAAATTATGCTGAAAATGCAATGAGAGCGGCAAAAATGCCGTGAGCCGAGCAACTTAACCTGGACATGACTACACTGCGTTGCCTCCCTCTCTCTTCCTCTCTTTCTCTGCCCTGTGGACAGTTTAGTTTTTCGGGAAGCCGTAGAACTGTTGCAGCCGGAGCTTGCCTGCGATTGGTTACCTCGGAATGCTTTGCTTATCGCACTTGCAACATCTACGCGTAGTTTTTGGAGCATGCGCAATAGGACGACAACCCTAGCAGTGGTGTGGGAGGGGTGGCGGGGGGAGTGTGCACTATGTCTGCACTGAGCCGGGCATGGAATATTTTTGAAACGCTCCAATGGCAGACGATGCTACACACACACATACAGAGAGCAAGAGAAGAGACGCACGCACACAGATATATTTATTGCATTTTAATGTGCCACTGAAATGTGATTTAATTGGCATTGTTGCCTGCATCCAGAAAATGTGCGGCACAGTGGACTGTGAGTACAGAAAATGAGAGTGAAATTTAGTACTAATCTAGTATGTGATATTGGCTTGGGCATAGCAAAGGTTTACTGCCCTGGCAGATTCTTATCTTCTTCGATTCTTTCTATAATAGATAAAGTACAGAATTGACTGACATTGTTCATGTAACATATGTAGTTGTCTGATCTTTACGAAAAGGAAAAACTATTCGTCGATTAATGTCTTACTTGGAATGGCACTGATACGTTAAGTTATTTCGATGAATATTAATCTTTACTCTTCTCATTTCGCCAGATTCATCCTATAACAGAGAAATATATGTTTTAGTGGTCCGATTTCGATGAAATTATATTCTAAACTTATTATTATAAGCTTATAATTCATTCAGAAAAAGTTGGATGTGGTTAATGGTTGCAATATCTTGGAAAATAAACAAAAAAGGTCAATACGACCTTTATAATTGTCCGATCCGACTTATATGCTATACAGCGTGCAGTCACAACATAAAAGCCAGTTTTATCTTTAGCTCCGTATAATAACCATGATTTCTTGTCATGCTCGTGACTTTATATCAATTATCGATAGTATCGAATGCTGAAAATATGCAGTTCGTGCCCACTGTGCAATCGCAACTAGACTTTGAGCTAGTTGTGGCGCTGCATTGGTCCCGGATTTGCAAATGTTGGAAAATTTTCTTTAATTAAATTCATTCTCACAGTGTGTGCAACATGTGGCAATCAGTTGATGATGACGGAGAGAGACTGGAACTGGAGCAGGAGTAGAGTAGGAGCAGTAGAAGCCAGAGAGCTCCCAGTCGGCGTCTCTCATGGAATGCTGCAAAGCAGACGCGATGAACGATGACTCCCAACTTCTTCTGCTGACTTCTCCTGCTGCTTTGGCTCCTTCGTCTTCTTCTTCTATTGTGCGGCACTTTGGCCAGGAATTTCAGTATAGTCTGGCGACTTCACACAGCGACGACTTCAGCGACTTCACAGTCTTGTCCCTCTCTCTCTCTCTCTCTCTGTCTCTGTCTCTGTCTACCTACGCGAGCCCTTTAAACTCTTGCGCCGTCATCAAATCAGGTTTCGATGCTGAGAGTTTGCTGCCGCTCGACTCTTGACAGACGCATAAATCGCGAGGGTATTTCAAAACTAACCCATGACTTGGTTTAATATTTGGAATCCCGCCCCAAGTCTGGCCGGGAACGGGGCAGGCTTTCTAAGATCACAAACACACACAGTCTAAAAAGTTGTTAATACGAGGGTCGTTTGATAAGTCCGTGACTTTTTGTATTTGCCGCGCACCTGCTCTAAATACAACACTGCTCCTGTCAGAGTTTCGATTAACAGCTGACTGTAAAATTTTGAAGCTGCGTTTTTGGTTTGCGTTTTATAGGCATTGAAAGCAGACGATCTCGTGAATTTTAACGAAAATGGAAAAGTGAATTTCGTGTGCTAATGGCAAATTTCATAAATTGGGCTACGAACTGCTACCCCATCCAGCATATTCTCCAGATTTAGCCCCTGTGACTATTTTTGTTTCCAAACATGAAGAAATGGCTCGGCGGTAAGAGATTCGGGTCAATGAAGAAAACACAGAAACAAACGACTATTTTGGGGCCTTGGAAAACCTATTATTTGAGGAATAAAAAATTGGAAAACGCTGGACTAAATGTATAGGCTAAAAGGAGATTATGTTGAGAAATAAAACGCTTCTTTGACAAAAATATTTTTATTCAAAAGTCACGGACTTATCAAACTCGTACCTTTAACAGAGAACTATGCTGATGTGAAAGACAACTTTGTATGATATAGAAATCTAGTTCAGTTCTAGATATTCAGCAATAGTATGAAGTCAGCCTCGCTTTGCTCTGTTTCGCTCTAAATCTTGCGATCTACACCGATTCCACTTGAATTTCAATAATGTTTTTAATAAAAACCTGTTGCAAGTCTCGAAGTCTAACGAGCTGTTTGTTATGCGAATGAATGAATGAAGGATCGCCAGCGATCGCATTATCATTATCTAGCTCATAAGATCTTAAGATCACAATCAAGTCTAATAATATTTCCTTTACTTCTGTCTCTATTTACTTTACAGATTGCATGCCTATTTTAGCTATTGAACTGTTGGTAAGTTTTGTGCCTACTTGGGTAAATAAAGGATCGCGAAGACGACGACGTTGAAAAAATTAGCCGATAACTGAGAAAGCACTTAAGTAAACACCATATGCAGATCAAGTTGTTTCATGTGGCTTGGGGTCTTCAAGGTGTTGTTAACCCTTCGAAAGTCCACTGAACCGTGGACAAACGGACGTGGCAACAACAGCAACGATATTCAGGGTTAGCTAAGATCGCGCAAGACAAATGAACTCGAAGTACATCAAAGACAACGACAAAGTTGTCCACAAATGGCCAGGACAAGGCTAGGAGGAATATCTGCTTTGCATAGCAAATGAGGGGAATGTAATGACAACCCATGAATACTCTGCTCATAGCAAAACTATTGGCAATTGTACTATTTACTTTGGCAGGGTATGCGTAAACTGGTTGTTTGAATTAATTTCAACGAGTTTACAAATCAATTTCATCGTTCCCAGTCGCAATTTGCTTTGACATTAACTTGACATATCCCAGTGACTGGTTCCGTTTGGGTTTGGGGTGACCCAAATTCAAAGATTTTGTCCTAAACCAAATGCTAATTAATCCTACGAGCCCGACTCGGGTTGAGGGATTTGTCATGCACGGCTGATTTTCACACACACACACTGGAGAAGGAGAAGAGGGAGGAAGGAAGGGAGATGAAAATCCGTTCGCGTGCTTAACGCTTTTCCGGCCTCTTCTACCTGGTAGTGGTAGTGCAGCCGCGGGCTAACGAACCCTAACGCCCTTTTTAACCCGCTCCGGTTCTGCTCCGATTGTGATTCGAATCTCACGCATGTAATTGCATCCCATTCCCAAGTGAGGATAGGCAAAGGAAGAAGGCTGAGAAGGAGGAGGTCCCAGATATCACCTGGAACATAATCTGTATGGTTTTCGCAGTTATGTCAAGGTTTTTCCGCCTTGACACGCGCGTCAAGAAAGGAACCTACAACGCAAGAAAGAAAGAAACGACGCCAGCTGTTTTCTTAATTTCGAACATTGCAGCACAAGAATTGTTTAGTTGTTACAGCAACAACCCTCTGCACTACCGGGGACTACCCCCGACCTACCCCTCGCCAGGCTGCTCTAATTTACAATGCGTTTTTTTTCCTTCTTACACAATTCGTCGCCGGTATTTGCGAAAAACAAAAAAAAAAAAAACAAAAAAAAAGAAACCGAACAGAACTTGGTGTATTTCACATTTTGTTCACCCTATTTGAATGGGCACTCTGCCGCTTAGGGGTTGCTGCCGCTTTACTTTACTTTACTTTAATTATTAGCTCAGTGCCGTCGCAGGGCTCAGCCCTCTCTGCGCTCTGGCAATGGCAACGGCAATGGTCACCCTTGCCGGAGGGGCAGCAGCGTCGACGTCGCCGTCATTTGGCACATGTCAATGGCTGCATTGGACTTTGGGCTCGGCTTGTATGGACACTCGATTGTGTATGAAATGCAGCACAGTGGAGCGAAGTTGCTTAGAACTAATTTGAAAGTTAAATTTGGGAATGACAAATTAAGTGTTTCGGTGGAATTGGAAGTTAACTTGAGAGAGTTTTCGGGTTGTTCATTTGGGATGTATTTGTTAAAATAGGATATCAATATGGTTGAGTCAATAGAAATATTGGTACGGGTCGCTCTAGATCGTCTTAGACTTTGACTAGCGTTTGAGCTTGAAATACAGTTAAGTTAGTAGAAGAGTTAATCGTCTGCTTTATCTTTATCTTCTTCTTCAACTTCTTTGAACTTATATACAAATAAAGTAAATGATAAATAAATAATTCCATATATTTGGTTGCAACAAATAAGGAAAGAAAAATGTATTTTTTGAAGAAACTCGAAACCTTGTTGAAGAGGTTTCTTTGCTTTTGAAATTGGGGTATAAAAATTAGAAAATCAAATATTGGCTTTATCAACACAAAGATGGGGATGAGGATAGAGTAAAATTGAAGACTATGATTCAGTGTTATTAATAGAAGAACCTCGAATTGTCCTTATCTACAGCTACTGCTGCTTTGAACTAATATACAACAATGATTCATAAAAATTCTCATACAGAAATTAAGTTTTCGACAAAATTGCACCCTTTAATATTATATTTCACGCGTATTAAAGATTTCCGTTCCTTAAAATATATAAATATAAAGTTGGAGTTCATTCAGTCTTATTTTCTTTGAAACCCCCGTTTGTAATGCAACCTTGCTGAAATTTGAGAAGTATATATTACTCCTTATTCTTTTTAACACCTTGTTGAATGGATTGCATAGACATAACCCTACTTTGTTATGCATGTGATTCAAGATATTCTTTCCATATTTTGCATTGTTCTAGTTCTAATGCGGTTGGGGGGTGGCTCTCCCCGTCTGTCTGTCGCGTTCTGTACTTCACTTGCGACCCAAATTCGTTTCATCTATGACCTCGTGTGTCCCACTGTATGACGCTCCACTTCATCAGCGGCGTTACAATTTCTGCAACAAAAACCACTTCCATTTCCTGTTGAATTGCAGGAAACCCGACGCAACAATTACAGAGTGCGCCCAATTCTAATACAAACACAAAGGAGAAAGGAATAAGGCGAGAGAGAGAGAGAGACAGAGAGATAGTGGTATTGGGTGGGGGTAGTAGGGGTGAGAGGGGGGAAGAGATTGATCCCTGGTGGGCTACATCTGGTTGCATCCCTAAAAACGTTGCCGCTGTTGCATATTTTGCAACAATTACAAACGGGCCAACTGAGGAACGCAATATATCTTTGTAATAGAAATACATGATGGACTATTAGATACCCTGCACGAACCTTAATATGATAATGGGCTGTCATTCATTCAGGAAACTCAGTGATTCCACTGCATTCACTTTTGTTCACAACAACAATGAGGTGCAACGTCTGGCACACCCTAAATGATTGTCATTTTTCGGCTTACAGGGTATAGGGAAAAATTACCTTAGCGACATTTTGTGGATTTCTGTGGTGTCTCGAGTGCAGCCTGAGTTCGTTCCACTTTCCTACTGAGAAGGGAACCCGCCGCCGACGACGAAGACTAGGACTAAAGTCTGAAGTGCCTCGTGGGCTACCGAGGAACCCTCAGCACGAGGGTGCTACCGCTACCTTCTGGCTTTTCCGTTTTTAAGGGTGCTTCTTCTACACACGTTTTGCGCAAGACGAGGCGATGTTGTTGTTGTTCTTGTTGTTGTTATTGTGTTGTCCAGGTGCGTCGACGCCTTTGGCCCTAGTCGTCTTCTTTTCCACGTTTTCCTTTCCCGTTTCGCGTCGTTCGCTTTCCATTCTCAGGCATTAGTTTCTGCCACATTTGGGACATCTGCTTCGTTCCGTTTTCGGTTCTCTGTACAGTGTACATTGTCCTGTACTGTGTACTGTGTCTGTGAATATGATTTGAGCCCAACATCTAATCGCATCTCTTTGGACGAGCCCCAAAACACATCCGCTCGGAAGCTCCCACGCTCAAGGCCCCATTCGAGAGCCGGGGGAAGCTTTAGTTTAGGGCTAATTGCAGCCAGTATGTCCTGTCGCTGTAGCTGCTCCTGTCTCTTTCATAGGAAACACACAGAGAGACGACAACAACAGGCAGCAACAGCAGCAGCAACAACATCTTCGGAGATTTACAGATCTACAAATTTCCAGGAATTTCGTGAATGAAAAAACAAAAGCGCAACGAACGCTGCGCACTGCGCAGAAGATGAGGCAAAAGAAGGACGACAACGTCGACGACGACGGCGAAGATGATGATGATGATGATGAGGAGGAGGAGGAGGAGGAGGAGGTTAGGCAGACGAGCCAAACAGAGAGACTGGCTGCTCTACCTATAGAACTGAACCTGAACCCAAACCTGAAGTCGAAGCCGAAGCTGAACCTCGGCATAAAATATCTTATGAATGTACTTCTCGTACTTGGCTCTCCTCAGCGCTCAGTCTCAGTTGGTTCGCTCTGCTTGCTGTTTATTTTTCGAAGGTTCTTCTTGTTTTTGTGCCCTGTCCCGGCACAGCTTTTGTAGTTGCCTCGCTCTCTCACACTATTCCCATCTCTTTCTTTCTCTCTGTCTCTCTTTCGCACTCACTGCATTGTTACTTAAAATAGCTGAAAAACGTGAGCGCATATCCCAAATTTGAAAACCGGTAAGCCGGCCAAAGGCATCAGCGACGTCGTCGTAGTCGACCAGGTAGTCAGAGATTTAATGAGCACCCGATGCGAGGCAGCCTTAGGCGCACCAGGCAGAGCAGATACCGAGTTGGGTTCGAGCCAAGTTGGTCCAGTTGCCGACAAGGTGGGACTAGTCCCGCAATAGAGTGAGAGATAAACCACTCTTAGCGGGGATTGTAATCAATTAGCTTAGCCGTACCCTATTGAACCATACCAGATAGATCACTATGTTCCACTTGAAAATGATAGATGAATCAATGCAAAGCAAACAAGAATGCAACCTAACCTAACCTCTAACAATCCATTCTTCTAGGGAGTCGTACCCTCCTCCACAAAACCCCAAGCACCCTCTTCTTCTGCCGCTCTGGTATCTCAAATGGAATCACAGACAATCTAAGACAACCTAACCTTTAAAGTAATGCCTGACTAATCAAATAGAACGACAGCCAAGAAATTCTAGCGTTGTACTCCCCTCACAACACCCTCTTCCCCTTACGAGTTCCTTATCAGTTGAAGACCTCAACGAAAGAATTCAACGAACTTCTAAACAGAAGGGCAATTTTCAAGTCTCTCTTAACATACATGCTGCCATCTCACTTGCACACGCTCTCCCTCTCTCTCTCGCTGTTTGTGTATGTGTTTTGGCATGTGCTACGACGTTTTGTGTGACAGAGGGCCATAAAGCAATAACAACAATGACGGAACGGGACAACGACGACAGCTGCAAATGCTGTGCCTGCCTAGGCACAGGGACTGACGCTTGTTGATATTTCGATTCCGGAATTACTCAGCCAGACTCGGGTAATACGTCAGTCAGTCAGTCAGCCAGTCGAAGGAGTGTAAAGACCCTAACTCAAACCTTATCGAACCCCAACCCCATATACGTGTATGCAACTTGACAGGAGTCTGTTGCGGTGCAGCACATACAGGATACGAGGCAGCAACTCAACTCAACTTTGGGGGGGTACAGTCAGTCTCCGTCTGTCTGCCGTCTATCGTCCCATCCTTGTTTCGTCTGTGCATTTGGGGCGGCAATTCATCTCCTGTTTCATATCCGTTTTTTCAAATTTCGCATTTCGTATTTCGACTTTGGGTTTTGTCGGTCTTCGCCTGATTAATTTTCAAATTGCTTATGGATTTTGAGCTTTTTGATTTGCTGATTTTCTGATTTTCGCATTTCTTTTGCTTTGCTCTGTAATTTCGGTGGCCAAGCTCTTTGTGATTATAGTGCCGATTGTTTTCTCATCTGCCTTTCCCCTCGCTCTCTTCTTCTGCCTCTTCCTCTCCTTCTCTGTATGTGCGTTCGGCAGCTGCAGCTGCAGTAGTGCTAATTGCGACTGGGCCGAGTTCAATGACTGACTGACTGCGCCTAGACCACAAAGAACTAGTTAGCACCTGTCGTTAGGTAACCGTAACCCTCCTCCCTCCCCTTTCCACCCGCAACAACAACATTTTTGACTTAGCTGAAGATGCTCAGCTTTTTTTTTTTTAGCGTGTCAAATCAAAGGCAATTTATGAAAACTTTTGTATTATTTTATTGTCAACCCTGTCTAAGGTGGGTCGAGCAAGGAGAGAGAGAGAGAAGGAGAGCCAGAGAGAGAGTGAGAGCGAGAGAGAGATCGCTGCATTATCCTCCCTTGCTGCTGTTGCTGTTGCATTCCTGTTGTTCGCTCCCCGTTACTCTGTTACACTCACTCTCCCGCTCTCGCTCCCTTTTCTGCGCCTTGCGCGCTCTCTCCCTCCCTCAGTGTCTGCATGTGTGTGTGTGTTTGTGTGCACGCACGCATGATCTCTTTGTCGCGCTCACTCACACGCGCACTGTTGTTGCCCTGCAATTGCATTCCTGTTTGTCTTCATCCTCTGCTGCTCTGTTGCTGTTGTTGTTTCAATTTCTGTTGCCGTTGCTGTTGCTGTTTCTGTTGTTGTGTTGTTGTTTTGTGCGTTTTGGGTTCAGCTCGAGCCCGAGCTGTGTCTGCGTCCGAGAACTACGCAACATTTACAAACCGAACGCTGCAGAAAGTGGAAGTGAATCTCCCGAGATCGAACGAGCCTCGATCCCTCTCCCGTGCGGATATTGTTGTTCGTTGATCGTTATGTCGTTATCGTTTTCGTTGTTACTGTTCACGTTTCACACATCACTCTTAAGTGCAGCATTCGTTCAAAAATTCTAAATTAAATTTGTTAAATTGAAAAAAAAAAAAAAAAAAACACGGAACTATGATGCGCTTACCCCCCGCACAAGGATTACAAATCGCACTGAATATCGCATAAAATGATCAATTACTAAGAGATCACCTCGTTAAATATGACTAAAACTCAAAGCTGATATGTTTACTTGATGTGGACGCGCGTTTAAATTGAAAGTTTCCAAAATTTCGAAAATGCAATAAGTTTACTCTAAATTATTTTCCCCACTTTGTTCTATTTGTTATTCTTCAAAAGTGTTGAACGTTTTATCTATTATAATTTACCCTCTTTCTAATCTATTAAACAAAATCTCATATGTGCTAAGTGTTTACTCTTTACTTGTTCTAAATTTATTATACGCGTATTTAATAATTTAAAAAAAAAAAAAAAAAAAACTTATTAAACGTATAAAAGAAGCATTGAAGTGAAATAATATAATGTTATGACATCAATCAAAGCTAAATTCATTGCCAAAATTTAAGTTGAACGAAACCCAGCGATTACCTTTTGGATTATCTACTTTATAAGACTATTCTGAATTCAGAGCCAGCACCACGTAAGTAAAATAAACAAGGACAAAGACCTAATTCGTTAGGTTTACTCGATTTGAATACGATAGTTCCGTTGAAGGGGAAAAAAACCATAAAAACCTTTAGCTTATTTGATCATAAATTAAGTTTGTACTTTCATTCTGATCAGACTCGACACGACTGGGCAGTTTTTCTAGTTTCTTCTTCTTGTTTTAATTTCTTTGCACTCTTTCAAGTGAATAATTAAATAATAATAAGCTCTAACTGATTGTTGTACTTAAGTTTTATACTTTTATTTTGTTGGGATTTTTTTTTTTTTTGTTTTGGAGGGGAATATCGCTCGCGTTTTATGGCTTACAATGAAGTTCAATGAACGTGAGCTGAAAGAATTTCGACTGAGACTCAGTTGGAGACGACGACGGTCTCTCTATTCTCTAGTAAGCGCAAGTCGGGTCCGAAACTGAGTACGAGTTGATTGTGTGTTGACTGGCTTGTCTCTAACCATATAGAGCACATACACGCATATACTTATATTCTGTCTGTGTGTGTGTGGGTATGTGTTATATTTATCACAGACACGAGTACATGTTACTGTTGTTCCGCGCCGTTAGGGCGGACAGGTCGGCGGCAATCGAGACCGGGTGAAGAGTGAAGAGTCAGTCTCTCTTATGGCGGACATGCAGTGTGCTTTTTAAGTCAAGCACTCGTTAGACTCACTGCCCGCTCACTCATTATAAACCTAACCCTAACCCCGGAGTGGTCGCATCGGTAACCTTTTTTATACGATAATTTAACTTGCACATAATAGGGCTACACGCCCCAAACATTGAAATTAAAACTGAAAGCGTGAAGAAGTCATTAGTATCACACACAGTGAATAGTTCTGAAACGATACCCATGCGATACTATCGATTTAACATGTATTTATTGATAATTTTCTATAGAAATTAAACGATAAAATGCAGAAGTTATTGAAATTAAAGCAATAATCATAAAATTACCAAAGTTGTAGCAAAAAAATAAAAATAAAATAATTTTAACAAAAAGTATATATCGAACATTTCAAGAGGCAGAAAATTCTCTTTAGTACAAGAACTATCGAAATTTAAACTACAATTCGTATTTTGCCTTCTTACAATTTCAAAAACATTTTCCACCTTGTCTGGTCCCACTGTTACTATTCACTTCTGCCCCTCTGTAGACTGCGCTGTTAAGTTTATGTAAAAGAGTGTCTATCTCACTCTCTCTCCCTAGGCGACGCGTTGTCTGTAAAAATGATTAACATTCAAATCAAATTAATTTGCAATTAGTGTTAAACTCATGAAGTTGTGGGTGGGGGCGGGGGTAAAATGGGTGGAAGGAAGTGGAAATGTAATAGACAAACTTCCGAACTTGGCATTAATGTGCAGCTGCAGCAGCACGGCAGCGAAGCCTGCTCGAAGCAATTTCCTCAGCGACAGAATAAAATTCGCTGCTGGCGGCGACGGCGTCGCCAAATTCAATAAATGTTGCGTCAAGTTAGTTGCTTGGGTCGGAAGTAAGCAATACACTCACACTCACACACACACATACAAATGCACACTGGCAGAGGCACACAGACACAAGTACCCACTCTCGCGCTCTCACAAGGGAATCGCCTTGAAATCGCCTGGCCACCCTAACCAAAGAGTTGAGGAATGACTACACAGCAGCAGCAACAACAACAACAACAACAACAATAAGAGCAGCAGCAGCAACAACAACTGCTGCACACAATCAACATTGTGACTGACATTCTGTCAAACATGCAGCGACGTCAACGTCAACGTAGAACGGCGACGTCGTCATCGGCGTCGTTGGTTTCTCTCAATGCGTTTTTGTATTACTTTTTTTTTCTCTTCTCTTTGTTTGTTTCACTTTTATTTTCAAATTTGAATATCGCGCCGTCGCTCAGATTCTCAAGTAGTTTTCAAGTTGATTGCATTCTGCGGCATGTCTGCTGTGCCGGCGACGTCGTCGTCGCTCTCTCACTCACTCCCTCTCTCCATCATCTCTCATTCATTTCCCATGTCAGCAGCAGCATCAGAGTAGCAGCGGCAGTGGCAGCGACAGCGACAGAGGCAGTAAAAGAGTTTTTGCACCCCACTGCAAAAGGGGTTGCTGCTGCTGCTGCTGCTGCTGTGGCTGCTGCAGATGATGATGATTATGAGCAGAAGAGCGAGCATCCTCACAGCGCACTCATTCCGCTTTTATGCTGCCGGCACATTTCGTCTGGCTTGTCAAATACTTATGATACCCTGTAAGTGCGTCGACTGCGAATGAACAGCTTTATTAGATACTGCTTAAGAAAACTAAAAAAAATGTCAAAATAAAAAAAAAATTAGAAAAAGGAGGAGATAAACAAAAATAGTTAGACATATAAAAACTATTACAACGAAAAGGGAAGATCTATAGTCTAAAAAAAAAAATAGTCTAGACTAAAACCTTCTCTAAATTACAACATTTATTTATTATTAAAAATAGTAAAAATATATAATTCTTTAAAGATCTAAAACAAATAGTTTCGATATCTCTAGACTGAAAACCTTCTCTAAATTACCTCAACATTTATTTTATAAATAATTATTTTAATTTAAATTTAAAATAAAATAAAAAAATCAAATAATATCAAAAGTAAAGAATTTTGATAATCGTAAAATATATAATAAATATAATAAAACAACAGTAATATAAAAGAAAACAGTTTCAACCTCTCTTGACTGAAAACCTTCTGTAAATTACCTCAAAATTGTCAAAATTTTATTGATTAATAATTATTTAATTTAAAATTTTAAATAAAATAAGAAAAAAAATACTATCAAAAGTAAAGGATATCAAAAATCGGAAAATATATGATAAATAAAATAAATAATAATAAAATAAGTAATACGACAGTTCCAAGTTCTCTATCGACTCTAAAATTTAATGCCTTGCTCAAAATCAGTTTTTAATTTATGTAAGTCCTCACTCCTTATCTCCCTCTCATTCTATATACCCAGAGACAAATTGACTGCCCCAGCTCTCAACCCTTTGGGTAAAAGTGAATTTGCTTTCCTGTTTCCCAATCTATTGCCTCTTTTTCAATTTTTTTCATATTATCTACATTTTTTGTGAGTATTTTTTTCTGTCTTTGGTCTCTGTAGCTTCTCATGACCCCACAGAAAGGCAGACACTATAAGACGCTGTTATCCTTTACTTTTGTTTTTTTAGTTTTTTGCTTTTTGACTGTTGCAAAGGAGAAGAAGAGTATCATTTTTTTTGTTCTTGGTTTTCGGTTTTCGTTTGTCGATTTTTCACAGAGAAGGAAGCCAACCAACCCAACGAGGAGTCACCCCTTCAGGGTGAAACGTCTACAAACTACTCTGGTTTTTTTTTGCAATGCGTTTTTTTCTTTCCTACGATAGATACCATGTCCACAGACACGCACGTACACACACACACACACACACACACACATGATTTTTTGAGCTCGTTTTGCGATCGTCTGCGCTTGGAACTTCCCACGATCCTTGTGGACTTTTGTACTTAAGACATTTTTTATGTATGTATATATGCATGTACGTATGCAGTGTGTCATAAATACTTTTAATTAACTGGAAATGCGTGTGTGTACGTCTGTCTGTCTGTCTGCTCTCTCGCTCTAGCTGCAGGAGGACGACAAGAAATTGAAAGTGAAGTAGGAGAAAAGAAACCGAAACCAAAGACGCCGTTTGTGGGCTGGGGCGTGAGTTTCGCGACATATTTACCATATTTTCGTTTGATTTTTTCTCAGTAATAGATACATTTCTGTGTGTGTGTGTGTGTGTGTGCGTACCCCAGTTACCGATCCACACACACTTATTTACGTAGTTTCCTATTTGAGCAGATGTGTTGATCAGTTCAGTGAACTAAAAAATAAAAATGTGCAACTCTGCACGAGTTAAGCTCAAATGGTGTCAAACAAAAACAATCAAATTGTTTACCAAAATTTTGTCAAAACAATTTCTTTGCCATAAACTAACATACTTGGCAACATTGTTCATAGAAGTCAACAGTAAACAGTGTTGCCAACTGTTAAGAACCAGAAAAAAACTGTTTGAAAAACAAAGCAAAAAATGCAAATGAAATTAAAAAATAAAAAAGGCAAAAAGCGAACAATTTGTGATAAGAAACAATTCATATATATTTAGCTATATGACTAATTAAATCCAGTGCTTCAATAACAGCCAGATTTGAAGGGAAAAAGTGTGTAATTGGCAGCGCTGTTAATAATAAAATACACGCGTAACATGCGTACCACACACACTACACTGTCCAGCCACATAAAAAGACAGTGGGAAAACGAAGAAGACTCATGTATGCATAGCTGTGTATTTGTGTGTTTGTACATATGTATTTATGCCCATACTTAAGCAAGTATTTATTTGTACATAGAGTGCTCCGCTTGTGGGTGCGGGGCGGTTACGTTGGAGGCGGCACGTCACTTCCGTCTCTCAGTTTTTGTAGCCGGCATTTGAGCGAGCCAGAGAGAGAGAGAGCGCGGTTTAAAAGCAAACTCACACACACATACACGCACACACATACTGGTCGCACACCTACCCACTCTGAGTCTGCCATCCACATGCCACACAAAGCATCTGCCTACGTTCCACTCACTACTCACACACACACACACACACGTAAATAATTTCCCACTCAGCTGCTGTCGCTGCTTCTGCTGCTGCCTACGTTATTGCTGCGCGTCGCTGCTGTCGCCGCTGCTGCTCCTACGGCTGCTCTCTCTCAGCTGTCACAACTCTGCTGAGAGCACTCTCAGCTGCTGCCTTGAATTCGCCGCGACAAACACGCACGTTAACAGAGTCAAAAGCAGAGGCAATAACAGTTCAAATTGGCGGCAGCTAATTCGCCGTAATCAGTTTTTCGTTTACGCTCAGCACTGCTGGTCGTGTCTGTTTGTTGTTGCTGTCGTCGTCGTCGTCGTCGTCGTCGTCGCCGTCGCCGTGGTCGTGTCGCTGCTGATGTTGCTGTTGCTGCTGCTGCTACACACATAAAAAGTAGCGACAACGTAAAACATACAACGAACAAGAGCCCGCGTGGAGAGAAACCTATAAGTACGTCGCGAAATCAATGTTCATTAAGCATGATGCAATGACAATAGTCAGTGTACTTAAGTGACGTCATCAAGGAAGTTCACACTGGCCTTGCCAACAACAACAACAACAGCAGCAATAAACAACAACAACAACGGAAATCATTAGCAGCAGCAGCAACACCCCGTCGTCGCAGCACGTTGCTGCTTAACGTAACGTCGCCTTATTTGTCGTTACGTTACGTTACGTTTTCTCTGTGAGCTCTCTCTCTCTGTGTGTGTCTCTCGCTCTCTTTGCGTTTGATACTCTCTTTCGCTGTTGTGTGTGGACTTGCCGGCGACTCCATTTACTACTACGTCGGCCAGGCCAGACCAGACCAGGCACACTCAGGCACTCACTTTGCGTTTACGTCGTGGCCCATGAAGTTCGTTTAGCGCGCGGCGCCGCACAAAATGTGAGAAGAAAACTGATGAAAAGAAGAAATAAAATAAACTCAAACTGAAACTTAAACTGAACTGAACTGCACTGCACACATTCACAGAGAGCGCAACTAAACAACAACAATCATTTTTAGGACAGACAGACAGACAAACGATCAACAAAAACAACAACAACAATTATGTGATATCTACAACAAATTTAAAAAAAAATACATTTCTTAACTGCTGACGTCACAAGTCAAAAACGAGAAGAAACGTAACTGAAACAGCAACAACAACAACAGCAACAACAAAGTTTGCGCTAAAAGGAAAAGAAGAAAACGTAGTGAAGCAAAAAAAAGAAAATATACATGAAAAACGGAAAAATATGAAACGTGTGTGATATTAAATGAGCGCGACGAGGGCAGCAGAAATAACAACTACAAAACAGAAGCAGCGACGACGTTGGCGGCAGCAACAGCAGCAGCAACGACGACGACGCAGGCGACGGCAGCGACAGCGACATCGGGCATTTGCTTTGCCATTGCTGAGTTGTGCGTCGTGATATAAAAATGCGAAGAAATTCCAATTTAGGTGCGTGCAACTTAAGCAACAAATGTGCAAACACATGTTAATGATTTTTACATAAATGCACACACACACACACACCCATGTAGCAAACATATTTGGTGATATGAATTATCAGTAGTAGTCAAACTGTAAGGTTCCCATGTGTGTGTGTGTGTGTGTGTTCCTGACAATTAATCATTCTTCTTTCGAGTTTGTTTCGTGTGTCTCTTCTTTGCTCTGGTCAAACTTTAAAGTCACATAATAACCTTTAAAAGTCTTCAGTGTGTGTGTGTGTGTGTGTGTAATTCATTTCTTCTTCTTCATTTTGGGCCTCCCACCTTTAGTCAGGCTGCACATTATCAGTTGTTATGAGTGATTTAAGATTCACACAGTTAGTTAACACTTACACTGCAAGAAAAACTAGTGAGTAACAGTAAGAAGAGGAACAGAAAAAGAGAGAAAGAACTCAGAGAGTTTCTGTTGATAACACCATGTTTGTTTGAGGAACCTCATATGACTGAAAATGCGTCATACATGTTTCTTTTTACAAACACACACACGCACACAATATGTGATGTGCATGTATGAAATGTTTTTCCTGGTAATGTTGCCACTTTATTGCTGCTTCAGCATTTATGTTCTCGGGATTTCCCCGAATCAGAGAAAAGTTCAATATGTTTCTTCATTTTAGCCGGCATTCAATTTCCACTTTTCCACAGATAATGTTGAGTGATGATGGCCCACCCACAAACACACACACACACAAACGCACGCCCCAAAATCATCAACTCCTCCCTCGCATTTCTCGATTTTCGCCGTTTTTGTTTGCATTTTTCTGGCAAAATATTTTGCGACGCATTTTATGCGCCAGCCCCAGCAGCTCTCTCTGTCTCTCTCTCTCTCTCTCTTTTTTTCTCCCGCCGCCTACCAACTGGCAATTATTTTTGGCTTTAGCACCCACCAAAAATATCCAAAATAAAGTAGAATAAAACCAGCCTCTGTTATGCCTAACAGAATTCTGTTGCGTCAATGTTAAGCACTGTTCTGTTGCGGTTGATTAAAGCGCAGTTTTTCGTATCTCTCCCTCTTACTTTACCTGCTGTTTACACTTGTCTTTGTGTTCTGTGATTATCAAATAAATAATTAGTTTTCTTTTTTCGATGTTGTTGCTTTGCCTTAGTCCAGATTGATTGACATTTTTAGGTTAATCGTTGATTGCTTTGGGCGTGGGAGCTTTACCTATATGTAATTGGCTTAGAGAAATAAACAGTAAAATGTTAAAATGGCGACAAATTTACAAGTGTACATGTACACCGATCAAATAGCAACAACAACAATGTCCTCAGTGCATAATCAGTGTGTGGAACTCAAGTTTCAAAACCGGCTGCTGCTTCTGCGATGAATTCCACACACTAGTTCGTTGTGGCGCAGCATAATAACAACAAGAACTACAACAACAATATGGGAACGTGGGTCGTATCGGTCTAGTAACAGCTGTTAGCAAGCAAGAAAAAAAAAAGCGGCCGGCATCTCTCGTCGCTGCTGCTGCCGGCAGCGCCGTGAAAGCAGCAGAAGAGTCGGCCACGGCCTCTGGTGGAGCATCTCACTCTCTCGTTCAAATGCTCTCCCTGCTTCTCACACACACGCACATGCACTTGACTAGCTCTGTGGGTGCGCAATACATAGAAAATGCTTCTCTTCTCCCGGCGCCTTTGCTGAATGGTTTTTTTTTATGGCAATTGCTGTTGTAGCATGTATTAAACACACATACACAGGCACATATGTGTACACACATACTTACATACGTATACACACCTCTGAAGTCTTTCGTTTTATTGTTTTTGCGTCTGTTTTTCTACTGCGCATGCAAAATGCTGTGCAAAAAGAAAGCGAAACTTTTGACGTATGCGTTGCTGCAGTCGGCAGCGCTGCCGCTGCGCTGCTATGAGTGGGACAGAGAGAGAGAGAGAGCATGTGTGCGTGCCTGTGTGTGTGTGTGCTTTTGTGTATGTTATGCATATTAAAGCATCATAAGTTGTTGCTGCTTGTATAATTAATAAGTCGTGTTAGAAGTTATTCAAAAGCCCCGTTAGATTGCACTTGCAGAGCCTAATTAGCAGCGCATGTTGACCACCTTAAATGCGAATGGGGGTGGCAGAGGGAGATGGAGACGAGCAATTCATTTGTTTTTTGTTTTAATACCATTTTCTCGTGTTTTACTTTACTAATTTACAATAAGCAGCCGCAGCGGCAGCAGCGGCGCAGTCGGTCGAGCAGCGCTATCAAAAAACGTCGTTTGCGTGCTTGGGAGACCTCTGAGGCTTATTTACTCGACATTTGTGTGTGTACATAAACACACACCAGTGTGTGTGCTCATGTGTGTGTGTGTGTGTTTTGTGTTTCTAGCTTTTTCTTTATCAGTCATACGCGTCGCGGTCGCTGCGCTCTGCTGCGCCGACGTCGCGACGTTAGGTTGATTGGGGAAAAAAGCTGCGGCGGCGCTGTGCTGAGGTTGTTTTAGATACCCAGTACCCGCACCCAGCAGAGGGTATATAGAGTGTTGGTTGCTTTTTTGGGTATTTACAAATATCTTAATGTATTTAATATTAATGATAATGAGTATCTCACAGTCGAGTATGCCTCTGCTGTTTGCTGGCCTGCACTTGTAACTCACATTCGTTATTTATTTTTGCGCTCTAGGCCATTTTGTCCACGATTTCTGTTATTTTCAAGTTTCCCTGTTTGTATAATATTGTTGTTGTTTCTTCTTTGTCTCTCCTTCTCTCGCAGTTGTTTTTGTTTATCTTTGTTTTGTTGTTAATAGATAAATACGCACAATAAATGATGCCCGACAAGTGCATTTGAAAATTGATACACACACACACACACACATACATCAGCACCCACACTGTGATCCGCAGTGTTATGCAAAATACTAAGTCTGGTCACACTGTGTGCCAGAAATTAGCATAGTCCACTGCTCCCAACCCTTCTATTTTCTTTCTCCTCCTTCGCTGATGTTGTTGTTGTTGGCGCTTCTTCATGCGTAATTTTATACTCTGCGTGTAATTTTATATGCAAGAACAAATTAACGGTAGGCAACTTTACTTGTTTTTATTGCAAATTTTCGTGTGCATTCAAATTAAGAAATGCCGAAAGATTCTTTGATACCCTCTTTTAATTTGTATTTTGTCGTATCTCTTCTGTGTTCTTCTTCTTTCTTACCCACATAATTTGTTGTGTTTGGGCGTATAATATTTCCATGTCTTCGATTTGAATTACCTGAACTGAGGCTGCTGCTCACGCTAAACGAAATAAATAAAACAGAACTCGCCGGCCTGTAAACAGATACCGTTTTTGGCAGCAGCAGCAACAACAACACCAACAATGGAATCTCAGCAAAGCCGCTGTCGCCGTCGACGACGACGACGACGCTTGCAGTGAGAGAGAGTTATTGAGAGAGACAAAGCAAAGAAGTGTGGAGAGAGGGAGAGCAAGAGGCTGACAGGCAGAGGCTACCTGCGCTGCTGCTGCTGCTTGCCGCTTCTTTTCGTTTGCCAATTTCAGCAAATTCCACGCGACGTTCCGTTTAACGTTTCACTCTATACACGTTCCTATGTAGAAATGGGTGTATATATACAAATATATATTTATTTATTCTGATTACAAATGTTTGTAGATACCAGTGCCAGTGCCAGTGTCGGTGTGTGTGTGTGTTTGTGACTTATTTGTTGCTGCAATTAACAGCTCATAAAAGTTGCAAACTTCCGTTTTTAACAGCACTGTAACAGTCGCTGTTAGCTAACAGAGACTGACAGGGTTAATTGTTGGCACACTGGTTTTATTGTTATTGTTATTGTATTTTTACGCTTCTTTAAGCTTTTAATTTGCCAACACACGAAAAAGGTGAACAAGAAAGAGAGAACGAAATAAGGCAACGACATACAGCAACAACAATTGCCACAAGTCATGTCTTTCTAATGAGTAAGAGACGACAACAACAACGACGACGACGACGAGGACGATGGCCAAAAGCGGTTAATACAGCATTAACTATAACGTTACCTAGCCCCAGCTTTACCTGTTGTTGTCTTGTTCATGTTCTGCTTCACGTTTTCGTTCTCTACTCAGCTTCGTCGGCTTCCCTCATTCCCTTCCCGTGTCGTATTGATTGCTTAAATACTTTTTATGCTGAGTTTATTGACATTTGCGATGACGAAACGAAATATTAGAAATATTTTTGGCATACCAGCATAGAATGTTGATGATAGGATGACGGGGAGGTAGTGGGTAGGGGTCTTACAGGGGGGTGATCTCATACATAATTCAATGTGATAAACTGGAACTATGTAAATGCAGCAGAGTGAAGAAGACAAGCAAAACAAATGACGCTTGGCCCGATTGCATAAATATCGAATCCATGCATATATATCGATATGTACACCTATTTACATGTATTTAAAATGACTAATTGTTGCATTCTCTCTGTTTCTCTTTAATTTTCTTTTGCAGATGTGAAGGAAATCCATAGGTGCTAATTTAGTTGATAAGCGCAAACAAAAAGTACAATAAAAGAAACACACCAATACCAACACCTATACACATACGCTTGCACTCACATTCACACACACACATTCTCGCAGCAAGTATTCAATCAGGTGGCAACTCTGAGGAGAGCGAGAGAGTGGGCGCGCTTAAAAGTATGCTACAGAAAAAATCAAGTGACTGCCGCGCTGCCAGGCCGACGTAGCAAAAGACACACAGCGAGAGAAAAAGAGACAGAGAGAGACGAGAGAGTGTGTGCGATCCAGTGAGAGCGAGCGGAAGAGTGAAAGGTGGTGGGAAGAGGAACAAAAAGACGAGAAAGAAGCAGCAAACTATTTTTGTATAACTGCAGGCAGCGCGCGCGACTGCGAAATGTCGAATTATTTAATAAACACCGCCGCGCCCAACAGCCACAACAACAGCAGCAACAACAACGGTAGCAGCAACACACAACGTCACTCAACGATATACGTTGGTGGTGGCGGCAACGGAGGCGGAAGCTCACAGGTGGTACGCAAGCTTAACTATGAAATTCACAGTGGTTCTGGCAGCAACAACAACAACAATAACAACAGCAACACAAATATCAACAATAACAATATTGTGTTAAAGAATGATAAGTTGTTGGACATTGATTACGAACACGGGAATGGAAGCGAACTTGGGGTCGCTGCACACCTGCAAGATCATGTCTACATAAGTCTGAATAAAGCAACAACAACAGCAACAGTTATTGCAGAAGCCACCAGCACACACACACACACGCAGCCGCGACACAGCGGAGGCGGATCAGCGGGCAAGACGAATGATATCACACAATATTATAGGGTGAGTTGAATGAAATCGATAATGGCAAATAATCGATGTGCAATCAAAGCGAAAAGTGAACAGTGCTGCCAACTTTTAAAAGCAGTTGTTGTTAAAAATACTGCAAAGGTATTTACGACCTTGGAAATTATCGATTAATTAATGTAAATATGAAAAAATATTAACTATACCGAAAAAAGCTAAATTTCCTTAAAAGGAGGCTAAATTGGCAGCACTGATGTTCATAGAGCAGCGATAGTTTTGATAACTTATCGATATATTGCAAGGGCAGAATTTACCACACCATACTCAACACACCACACTCTCTCTCGCTCTCTTTCTCTCTGCTAACAGGTCAAGCGTCGTCCACATGCTGCCACCCACGAGATCCACCCGAAGAAACAGGCCAAACAGAGCATACAGCATCAAACAGTTACGTACAACAGCAACAGTGGCAAGCACACGCAACAACAACAACATCAGCAGCAACAACAACAACACCAACAACAACAACGCCAGCAGCAGCGCTACCATCTGCAGCAGCAACAACAGCAGCAGCAGCAATACGAGAACGAGCACGACGAAGACGAAGACGACGATGTGGAGACGAGCAAACCGGCCGGCAACAGTTCATCGCATTCTCATTCGCAGTTTGGCACGCGAACAGGATCGCAACAGCAGCAGCACCACCAGCAACAGCAGCAGCAACACCATCAGCAACAACAGCAACACACATCATCGCTGGTGTCATCGTCATCGTCGACCCTATTGAGTGGCAGCGGAGGTGATCGCAATCGTGCCGACACCTCGTTGGGCATATTGACCAAGAAATTCGTTGATCTGCTGCAGGAGTCCCCCAATGGTGTTGTTGATCTCAACGATGCCTCAAATCGTTTGGCTGTGCAAAAGCGTCGCATCTACGACATTACCAATGTGCTGGAAGGCATCGGTATCTTGGAGAAGAAGTCCAAGAACAATATACAATGGCGTGGTGGTCAATCTCTGGTCAGCAGTGAACTTTCTCGCCACATCGAGGAGGAGGGCGAACGACTGGAGCATCGTGAGAATGAGATGAACACCCTCATCGATCTGATGCGAGGCGAACTGGCTGAAATATCTCAGGAAGTGGCGAATACCGGCGGCATGGCCTATGTAACGCAAAATGATCTATTGAATGTGGATCTGTTCAAAGATCAGATTGTGATTGTGATCAAGGCGCCGCCAGAGGCCAAACTTGTGGTGAGTGAACACGGAATGAGGAAAAGAGAGCTTGGGTGAACTTAAAGAAAAAGGGAATATATATGTTTTAAATTGTTTAGCACCATAAAGATAGGAACTATATATACTGTATAATGTACAGGGAAGTTCAGGAAGGAAAGGATCAATTCTTTAGAAGATATTGATGAGTATTAAGAGCTTTAGTGAACTGTATTCTCCTTTAAGTGTTATATCTCTGGTACCCCAACAATTAAGATACACATTCAACTATATATCGCCTGCATATATATATATATATCTGTATTTAGCTAAAATCTGCTTAAGTCTCGTCCCTATTCGAGACAACGTAGTGCTTCTTCTTTCCGTCTGCATGCCATTAAACATGGCGCCCTATTTTTAGACATCGCCGCAGACGGCGACAAGTGACGCACTGACGCTAAATGGAACATCCCCCGCCCCCTCAACCCCCTCAAAGCAGGCCACCCCCTTGAGTAAAGACGAATTTTTAGTTTCGATGCTTGTTTTATCGTATATTTAATACATACACACAGCACATCTGTACATGCGTATGTATTCGCATGTGTTTCTCCATTTTCCAATCGAGAATTCGCACAGTCTTTTCTGATCTGTTAGCCACGCACTATTTATAAATATTTCGCTTAATGTTTCCGCTCGCCTTGAACTGTTTAATGAACTCTCGCACGCACGAGTGAAAAGAAAAGTTGTACAAAAGAAAAAGAGATAGCTATATGAAAACATTCCGTATTTTGTGAAGGCTTTTTCCAAAAATTTAAGGCGATAAATATCGGTTACAAAGGGCGATCTGCACAAATGTCTGGCAACGCCACAAGTAAATAATTAATATGTCGAATCATTCTCAGCCACTGTTCAATTTACATTAAAAAATAGAAAGAATAACAGTTTAATTAGCAGTCTACTGTTAACTAAGAAACATTAGAGAAAGAGTTATAACATTTAGTACAGAAAGTAATAACAGTCAAATGAAAAGTGTCTGTTAATGGAGACAGTTTAATTAACAGTCGACTGTTAACTCTAGTTCTCTGAATCATCATCAGTTAACATAACAGTTGTGCATTTATTAACATTTTCTTCTCTCTCTCTCTCTTTACAGCTGCCCAACACACGCGAGATATACGTGAAGGCGGAGAACAGTGAGGAGATCAATGTTTTTCTGTGCCACGACAATTCGCCGGAGAATTCGCCGATTGCGGGCGGCAGCAGTTATGCGGGTGCGCCGACGCTGCCGCCAAACAGCGGACTGCGTACGGCGACGTCGACGCGACTGCATCACTTGAGCAATCAGCGCTTCAAGGATCCGCTCTTTAATAATATCGATGCCATGAGCACCAAAGGCTTAGGTAATGTTAATCAGCTAATCGAAGTGTTATCGATAACTGACTGTTGTTTTTATCTCACCTTAGGCCATCCACCATATCGCTTATCGGCGCAGCGCAACCTCAGCAAGTCGATTGAGGAGGCGGCCAAGCAATCGGAGCCTGAATATAATATTTGTGATATTGGCGGCGTCAAATATGAACTGACATCGCCGCAGCAACAGCAACAGCAACGGTCGACGCATGCGAACGACGCCGCTGCCGACGATGACGTCGACGTCGACGATGAGCTGAACCAGCTGGTGCCGACACTAACCAGTCCCGTGGTGCGCAGTCACCATCAGCAGCAGCAGCAGCAGCAGCAGCAGAGCGCTATTCAGCAGATTTTTAGCAGCCTAACACAATCCTCGCCCACGCCCACAACGACGCGGCGACGCGCCGCGGGCAACAACACAAATACGCTTAATAGTCATAACAGCAGCAGCAACCACAACAACAACAACAGTTCCCAACCCCCCAACAGCAACTACAGCAACAATCAGTCACAGCAGCAGCAGCGCTGCAGCGATGTTCCCATGTATAACTATGCAATGGAAGACGCGACTGCGACGTACGTTAACAGTGGCAGCAACGTCAATGTTAACGTTAACAGCGGCAGCAACTCCTCTGCCATGGGCTCGCTGCAAATGCAATTTGCCGCAGTAGCTGATCAAGAAGGAGTCGGTGTCGGCTTGGCGGCAACATATGGAAACATCTCTGGCGCGGGCGCCAATGTTAATAAGCAGCAGCAGCAACAGCAGCAGCAGCAGCAATATACAACAACAACAATAGACATCATAATTATCGCAATCTGCCGCCTGGTGTAACCGACTGCGACGCCGACAGCAATGGCAGCAATGTTACTCTGCAAACCCTCGATGCGCTCTTCAGTGACATCGATACGGACTGTAAGTACTTTTTGATTTTATCGATTCTCTTAACAGTGCTCACTTCATCGCATCATCGCAACATCAATGTAAATAACAGCAGCTGTAAGTGCGCTTACAGCGAATGGGAAACGTTAACATTGCGTCAGTTAACATCTACAGGTTTACATGAAGCGAACTTGTCAAGAACTTTCTCTGTGACTTGCGTTCTGTTTTCTCAATCCGCATCACAGTCTGAGTTCTTGCTGAGCACGTTCTTCACTACACAGCATCGTAAAAAAAAAGATCAATAAATTATAAAAAAAAAACAATTTGTGGTATAAATTCATTTCAAATACTTTCGGCAACCAACGAGAATCAGTTCAAAATTGAATTTAAAATTAGTTATTTTTGGTTTATTATTTGTTTTTGACCTTAAAGTGAAATTCTGTGTAATATCGAAACTAATTCAAACTAACCATAAATACTTTTAATATTTCCTTGCTTTCCAACTAACACATCCAAGCACACATATACACCCACACATACATACATACATACATACTAACATCATTGAATGTTAAACCGGCAGCTTACTAAATATGTTAATAACAGAAGAGCTTAAAATTGTACTCGCCTTAACATAACACTAACAGTAGTGGTGAACAGCTTAAAACTGAATGTTAAATTACATTCACACTACTGTTAAACTGTTAACATAATGTTGAGCTGCCCGTTAAACAGGATCGTGCAATGTAATCAAACTAAATGAACTTCTGCCAGGCTTATTAACATATTAATCACATATCATTGTAAATAAACAATATGTACATATATATTTGTATTAACCCGCCGCCTCTAAATTGTATGTATATCTGTATCTGTCGTCAGAATGGAATCACATTCAAAAATATTACCAACGCGCAAGCGCAGATTCATTTTGGAACTGAATTCTCGTGGGTCTGCAGTGCACTGACCGTTGCAGCGGGCAATTGTTCATATTGAAATTGAAATTTTGTAGCACCATGAGATTCAGCTCTGGCGTGAATTTCAAACATGCATCAAACCTAAAAAAAACCAAAACCAAAAACCAATCAACAAATGTAAATCACATATGCGATAATCAACAAGCGAAAGCACCCAACAATATCTTCATCA
Source organism: Zaprionus indianus (assembly GCA_018904595.1). Classification (NCBI taxonomy): domain Eukaryota; kingdom Metazoa; phylum Arthropoda; class Insecta; order Diptera; family Drosophilidae; genus Zaprionus; species Zaprionus indianus. Next base: position 10,699,905 of record JAEIHA010000320.1, read on the forward strand.
CCATCATCTCTTTGTGTGGTCTCATCGTTAATTCTCCTTTCTTTATCATATACCAATCTCTATATATCGTACTATAACGTGTTCTTCTCTTCTTTTTTCGCCTTTTGCAGACTTTAACAATGATGCCTTTGTATCCATTGATCCGCCGGGTGATAATGATTATCCGTATGCGCTGAACGATGAAGAAGGCATCGATCGCCTCTTCGACTTTAGCGACGATACCTATGGATCCTAAAACCCAAAAAACACACCCACACACACAAATAAGTTGCGAATCGAATCGAGGATGATGATGATGATGGTTTGGGGGTTTGGGGAACGGGGAATTTTTGTTCTTGGGGGGTGTTTATAATTTTAAATTATATACAAGGAAAAGCAGCGCATATTATGTTAGAGATGATCTATTAATATTATTATTATTATTATTATTATAATTATTAAACAAAAATTATCAATTAAAGAAAAACAGTTTATAAAAGAATACAAAATCAACAAAAAACAACAACAACAATGTAGAAAACTTAATGAAACTAAGTTGTGTGTAACATTTTAAGCGTAAAAACCAAGCTACATTTAAATTTATAATCCAAACAACGTATATTAAGTAAAAAAACAAAAACAAAAAACAAAAGAAAACATAAAAAACAATGCCCACACAAAATGCAAAAGCAACAGCAACGTTTTATAAGAAAATTTCAATTTTTAGCCTTAAAGAAAAACAAAAAGATGAAAAATTTAAGCAAAAAGAAAAACAAAAGCGATAGAAATGAATGAGAACAACAACAAATGCGACGCCTCATAAATAAATTTATTGCGCAAGAACTGTCTGTAAATTACTACACACACATACACACACACCCACACACAAAGAAACATAATTTTTAATTAGTAAAACAAAATAGTTATAATAATACTATTAATTGAAAATAAAACAAGGAGAACCAACAACAAAAACAACAACAGACTCAATTGAAATTGTAAAAACAAAAAACGCAATTAAATTCCAAAAGAATGAAATGAAAGAAAGAAAGAACCTCTCTCGACGACCAACTCCCAGTTTAGTTAGACGACGCATGCACACGTGAGGAATCAGACGACTCTCAAGAGACCTAAAATGGAGAAGAAAATGAAAAGAACACAACAAGAAAGTCTTTTGTCTCATCGCTGTTCATTGTGTCTTGTCTGCTGTTTGTATATTTTAGTTGCCGTTTCAAGCTCTCAGTGCGTTTGATTTAGTTATATTAAAGTTAATGGATATACTTACTTATTTGTTATTGTTATGAAATATGTAAACTAGAAACACACACACAGACACTCACACACACGTACACAAAGAATCATATATCAGACTTGACGCGACTCGTAATTCAATAGCAACTCAAACAGATCAAAGTTCATCCAACAAAGTCAAAGCCAAATCACATGCCCCTTCCCCCGACCCTTATACATACATACATACGCACACCGAACTCACAGAACCGAACAGATCCCAACAGAGTCAACTGCAACTAGTTATTTAATGAATCCATTGCCTAGAGGTTAAACAAAATACAATTAAAAATGTAAAACAACAAGCCAGCAAATCATACAACAAATGTATAAAATCGAAGAAAGAAAGAAAAGTTCTATAAATGTACTCTTATTTTATAAACATACAAAAAACAAAAAAAAAAAACACAAAAACAAAAACACACATTTTTAGGTTCTTTTCTTTAGTTTCAAAACAAAACGCAACACAAAAAAAACCAAATAAATATAAAAAACGAAGAAAACATAAACTGAAAAACATTCTTTTTGCTCTTTGGGTTGGGAAAGAGGACAAAATTAATGCTATGGGGAGTATTTTTATGCACGTAGCTGATGTGACAGTTTTTGCTTAGTATATTTAATTCCTGATTGGATATTAAATCACAGGTTGGAGTGGTATAGTCAATCCCAGTTAGGGACATCAAATTTTGGCAGGAAAGTGCCTGAATCTGCAGATTGTGTTGGGTTTTGAATTTCGATTTCTGATCCTTTCAGTGCTTTAATAGAAATTCTTGAATAATCCGTCTGTTACTTGATACTTTCCTTTTATTCTTCAAAATAATTTCTCATAGTTACACTTATCCATCCCTTCTAAAATAACATTTCGTTTAGGTATTCATTTTTTGTTTATTAATTTAATTTTTATTACAGGCTTGCCATAATAAATTTGTTACATAATAATATGTGTAGTTGTTTATTTCGCTTATATAAACAGGAAACAATTACTTAGCTTAACATTTACAATTAGCTTTCGTTAGAAATAATAAAAATATTGAAGCTTATTTTTTTGTTTGTTTTGTATTAATTTATTTTATGATAGGTTTCTTTTTTATATAGTATTATATGTATATGTATGTATGTATGTATGTATGTATATGTACACTAAAGCAGCTATGCGCACCAACGAAGAGTCAACTATTCCCCATATATATATATTGTATATATGTTATATGTGTTTGCATATAAGAAGGTTAGTATTGAACATCGTCGCGACTGCCTAAAGATTTGTTTTGTTTTTATTTTTTACAAACTTTCGTTCTCTTTTTGTTAAGCATTTGCAGCAGTTTGTCACAAAATTTGAGTTAATTCAACTACTAAATATACATAATTTTTGTATTATGCTTTCGGCTGCTTTCCTTCAAATACATATATATAGTATTATATATATATATGTATATATGCATGTATGTAAATTTACGTTGTTTAATTTATAATTCCATTAATTGTTTTTACGTTTTCATTTCGCATTAATTTTACAATTTTCGTTAGAATTTTTTCTCCTTTCTTTAATGAACATAAAAACAAAAGGAACTATATTTTTCAGTCTTTTTAGTGTGTGTGTGTGTGTGTGTATTTGTGTTTGCGTGTGTATGTGTATATGTATTATTGTGTGTCCTATGCGTGTAGAATATCTATTGTTTGTAGTATTATGTAGTATCTATGTATGCGTCGTGTGTATAGTGTGTGTGTATGTGTGTGTGTATTTCATCATATCGTTGCTTTAATTTAATTTGATTATTTATTCAATAGAGTTTTACTTCTCATTAGGTTTTTCATATATGGTAAGTTATTTAATTCTAGCATTTTGTATAATTCATTTAAATATTTTAAGTGTCCTTGTTTATTTTTTTTTTTGTTTAAATTTTGTTTTTTTGCATCTTCTATAAATTAAAAAAATAAGAAATAAACGTGATTGCGTTCATATTCCTCTTGTTTCGCACATTTGTTGTTTGTTACTGTTTCGTTAAAGATACTCTCTATATTTAATATATGTTTGTATATGTATATAAAGAGCGAAGGCAAATATCGAATACTTTTGTTGTGGTTTCTGTTATTTCTGTTGTTTTTCGCATTAGAAAATTCTATTTACTTGAAGAGAATGTGTACGTGTGCGTGATGGGAGGGGGCGGGGGAGTTGTATATATATGTATATATATATATATGCGTGTATGTATGTATTTCTTTCAGTGTATTTATATAGCAAGTCTTCAAATCGGTTGCGGTGTTTCATTTATTTTACTAACTGACCGGATAGTACACTCAGCAAACATATCACGGGCCAGCTTATAAATATAGATAGCTATAGATGTATGTATGTAAGTATATGTGTGTGTATATATATATATGTATGTAATTCGTCTATTGCTTTTCCATGTATTTTTTGTAATTGTCTATGTGATCGATCCTCATTCTTCCATCATAAATATATTGATCTCTAAGCGCCGTCGTCTATTTCATCTATTATCTTGTTCTAACTTGAGTTTTATGGCAACTTCTCTCTCTCTCTCTATATCTTCTCTCTTATATTTCCCTTAAAAGTATGCTTGTGTTTGTGTGTGTGTGTGTGTGTGTTGTACATAAATCATGCAGATTAAGCTCTCTCAATTACGTAATTTATTTGTATGAAGCTTGGCTTACATCAATTTTGAAAATAAAAGAGAAATGAAACATATTTAGCTATGTGTGTGTGTGTGTGTGTGTGTATGGGTTTGTGTCTATTATAGCATATAAATTACTTTCTTTCTCGCTCTCTCGCACAAACTTTTGCCAGTTACCAAGCGCCATTGCATAAATTCATCGAACATTTCTCATTCTATTTTTCCTCTTTTTCGTTTCGTTTTTGTTTTTTGTTTTCATTTTCAGTATCGTTATTATTCTTGCTTTTTTGCTATAAAAAACGAGCAACACTTAAACGTAAACGCCATAAAAAATTGCAACACAAAAACAAAACTAATAAAAAAAAAAAATAATAATAATTGTTTGAGTACATTACAAATAGATTTTGTTTTAGTTGTAGTTGTTGTTGTTGCTAATAGTAACTAACTAATTTAAGGAAATTAACTCAGTGAAGACATTTTTATTTCGTTTGTATTGTTTTTGCTTTTGTTTCTCTCGTTCTGGATCTCATTCTGCTTCTGTTTCTGTTTCGGTTTCTGTATTTTGTTTACTTGTATTGCTTGTTGTTGTTTCTCGTTTGTTTGTTTGCTAGTTGTTGTTGTTGTTGCGTCGTTTCATATCGTTTCATTCCGTTTCGTTTCGATTTGCGGTTTTGGTAGGTACTTAAATAATTCTATGCGATAATTTACATGTACATAAGTTAGGTTAGGTTCTCTCCCATACACAGGCATTTGACATACAAACACATGTATGCATGTATGTATGTATCTGTCGTTTATTGTAGCGTATGCGGTATTGTGTAACTGTAAATGTAACTGTAACTGTAATTTAATGAATGCAGTATGTCTAGGTCTATGTCTAGCTATTAACGGTACTTAGGTTGGTTGGTTGTTGGCTTTTGTACTTTTGTTATTTGCATTTAGGACTTGTTTTTGTTTTGTTTTGTTGTATGTGTTTTTTGTTTTTTTTTTCTTTAACGGCGCTAGTAAATTTAAAAAAGAAATACTTAACAAATACAAAAAAACACATATAAATTAGGCTTAATTGGCTCAATTAATAATATACATGCTTTTCTAATCATAATAAATCATCGTTAATTCTTTATCGTAATCGTTATCGTTATCGTTAGGAGGCTTGGCTGTGGGCAAAAGTCTGCTGGCGGCCTTAAATGTTAGGCTTAATTACAGTTTACAGTTGCTAGCGCTGTTAACTAACATCTGTTATTTACAGCTGAAAACTTAACGAAATAAGACACACACACACACAAGCACACGCAGTTGAGAGGGAGAGACTTGAACTCTCTGCCTTGCTTCCGTGTGTGTGTGTGTGTCTCTCTCTCTCTCTCTCTCTTTCTCTCTCTTTGTATTTACACATTCTGCGAACGTGAGGCGTCGCTGCCGGCGTCACTTTACGCCTCGCGTCCTATGAAACCATTTGGCGGCGGTGGGCGTGGCGTGCTCGCCTGCCTTAGCCAATTTTCCTTGAGTAGATTGGACGTATTGCCACCTGTACCACCAACAACAACAGCTGCTGTCGCTGTCGGCGTAGGCGTCGGCGTCTCTGCTGCTGCTGTTTTGCGCGTCTGGCTGACGCTGCGACTGCGCGGCTGCTGCTGCTGCTGATGCTGCATCGGCTTGATGCGCGCTCGCGGCTTCTGCCAACTAAGCGGCATGCGCTCCATTTTGATGTGCTCCGTGTGCTCATCGGCATCGTCGTCATCGCTAAAACAGAAACAGAAACAAAAGTAAAAATGATTAATTTCGATATATTTTAATGAACTGCATGAATGCATTCAAAAGGGAAAAGTAATCATTCACTTTAATGTTGTACAATATAATATGAGTACAGTTTTTTGTAAGGGTACGGTTATATTGTAGTTTACTCATTGTTGTAATGTTGGCAATGAGTACAGTTTCAAATGAATGTTAATGAATATTGTAGTGTACTCATTCAATTCAATGTTGTACGGTACAATATTAATACAGTTCTAAAAGAATGTGAGTGTTATAGTGTACTCATTCAATTTAATGTTTTAATGTAGAAACTAGGTACAGTTCTAAATGAATGTAAATGAAGTTTGTAGTGTATTCATCCAATTCAGTGTTGTACAGCAGAAACTGAGTACAGTTTTCAATGAATGTGAGTAAATATTGTAGTGTACAGTACAAAACGAGTACAGTTTTAAATGAATGTACATGAATATTGTAGTGTACTCATTTTTATAAATGTTGTACAATAGAAAATGTTGTACAGTAGAAACTGATAATCATGCATGTGAGTGAATACTGTACCGTACTCATTCACTACAATGTACAGTACAATATGAGTACAGTTTTATATGAGTAAATATTGTAAGTGTACTCATTCACTTTAATATTGTTCAATAAGTAACAGGTACATTATGTACCCGGACTGTCAAGCAAAAAGTAAATGCATTCATGCAGAATATATACAATATATTAAAATCGATTCACCACTCACTCATCGTCATCGTTGTTATCGTCATCGGAACTGTTGCGCACCCCAATGGGGGCCATCATAGCTGCATAATTGGGATTGTCGGTGGTGAAGATGTGACCAGTTGGTTCGCTAGGCGGGTTGGGATCATTCATCAACACATAGTTGGGATTATCCGAGCTGAGCAGGCGGGTATGGGCATCCTTCTCCCCAGCCGGCGGTGGCTGCATCAATTCATAGTTGGGATTCAAACTGCTCGTGGTGAGTTGCTGTGGCCAGGCAGAGGAGTTCCCAACAGGATCGCCAGCAGCACTGTTGATAGACTCATCGAGCAATTTATAATTGGGATTATCGCTAACAATGGTTGTGCTGCCATTGCCACCGCCTACACTTCCTCCTCCTCCTCCGCCTCCTCCGCCTCCTCCTCCCGCACTGGGTGTGGTCGCTGTGGGCGTATAGAAATGAGGCGTGCCTGCATAACTGCCCGCACTGCCACTGCCGCCGCTCTCGATGGTGCCGAGATTGGTGCCCATGCTGGTCATGGCCATGCCCACCGGATGGCTGGTTAGATTCGAGTTGCTGCTGCTGCTGGGCGCATTCGAGACATTGCTCTTGTGACTGACATTGCTGCCACTGCGTTTGTGATTAAAGCGACTGAGCAGGCCGTACGGCAGCATGCCGTAGCTGATGCGATTGCGTAGGGTATCAGCAACGCCACGCTTCTTGGAAGTGGGAAGGCGACTGTTGCTGGCATTGCTGGGGCTGCCCGTCGATGGCTGCAACGAAGAGGAGGCGCCACCACCACTGCCACCAACATGGGGTACTGCAACTGCTCCACTGCCATCGATCATCTCATCCGGCATGGAGCTACTCATGTTGCCCACCACATTGCCAGCACCACGTTTCTTCTTGGGCAACAGATGCTGTTCGCCACTCAAGTGGCCAACAAAATTGGGACTGGGATCGTAGATCTCATAACCTTGTTCGGGATGTGTACCCACCGAATGGCCATGTCCATCTGGCATCACATAGGCGGCATCTTCCATGTGAGAGCCACCAGCTGTGGGCATTGTGGACAGTGCATCCGGTGTGCTGCTCACTATGAAGCCGGAATGCATGCTAAACGGCGAATGGGTTGTGGCCTGATCATCCACCAGGGCAATGGGACTCTCGGCGGGCTGATCCATTGATGTGTTGTGCTGCATATTCGACTTAAATTCACCCTGGTATTCACCCACACGCAACGGAGTCGTTGCATCTTCGCCACCATCCACCATATGGGGATCTGGATCAAGTTGTATTTCCATTTGATTGCTATTCTCCTTGCGCTCCTTCTCGCGATGCTGGACACCCGCATCGGAATAATAGAATGCGACCTCTTTAAACTTTGGCTCAGCCAGATGCTCCAGATAAGCAATGATCTCAAGGAACGTCGGACGCGCCGATGGCCGATGATGCCAACAGCGATGCATGAGTGCATGCATTGCTTCCGGGCAATTATCGGGTCGTTCCATAATGCCACCATCGATGACAAAACGTAGCACTTGCTCATTGGAAAGACCCTGATATGGTTGCGAGGCCAGGGTGGCCATTTCCCACAGTACAACGCCATAGCTGAAGACATCACTGGAACTGGCGTAGACACCGTCACGCAAACTCTCTGGCGGCATCCAGCGCACTGGCAACAATCCCTTGGTGCCCTTGCGATAATAGTCTGTCTCATAGATATCACGTGTCATGCCAAAGTCACCGATCTTCACCGTCAGATCTTCAGCAACCATACAATTTCGTGCAGCAAGATCGCGATGCACAAACTTCTTGTAGGCCAGATACGCCATGCCATCGGCAATTTCAATGGCCATCTGGTAGATGCGACTGTAGGGCGGCGGTTGTGGATTCGATGTAAGTCCAATCCGTTGTTGAAATGCACTCAAAGCTTCACGCTCGTCGGGCCGATGGGCACGTAGATATGACTTAAGATCACCCTTTTTCATTAGCTCCATGACGACCAGTGCTGGCTGACCGCATGAACAGACACCGAGTAAGTGCACCACATGGTATGTATCGAACTGTTTCATCACACTCGCTTCGCTGAGGAAATTCGTTCGCTCCCGATCTGTTGCATTCTCGTTCACCGTCTTTATGGCACATGGCGTATCCTCGTCCTGTGAATTCTGCGCCTTCAATATACCCTCGTACACCATGCCGAACGAGCCCTGACCCAGTGGACCCAATTGGATGATACGTTCGCGTGGCACCTCCCAATCATCTGGAACATACTGCAGACTGGCATAGAACGGATTCACTTCGGTATTCATTACCAGATCCTGTGGATGCTTCTTTGTGCTCTTGATGTAGAAGTAAATGATCAGCGACAATGCGATCAGCACAATGAGAGGTACAACAATCCAAACGGCGATTTCGGCCCATGTCTTACTGGGAGGCTGTAAATAATTAAATTATATTATTAAATATATAGTGTTATTCAATAACATCGATGAGATATATGTACATACCGGAACAGTGACAAATGTTTCCTCGGAGAATTCACCATCGCCGGCCAGCGTACCCACTTGCACCGTAAATCTATATCGTCCCTCTTTTAAATTTGTAAATACATAACCGCTTTGATTGAGATATTCCTGTGCGGTGATGCATTTCCTCTCCACATCTGAATTATCCTCCTTATCCACTCTACCGTATAAAATCGAATAGGAGACAGCTGCACCGTTCGGATTCGCTGGCGGATCCCACGTTAGACGCACACTGTCCCGCGTCGAATTTTGTATCTTCTCCAAACGACCTACGGGTGCTTCAACCTTGTCCACGCCATCTACAATACAAGATAAGATGCATTAGTTAAAATAAAATACAAGATTTCAACATTTAACAAAAAGGAAAACAAGAGTCGAGTGATATCGACTGTTACCCCGGATCCACCTGACCATTCAGACATATTTATGTATGTTAGTGTGTTCAAAAAATAAGGTGACTTTTCAAATTTCGCGGGCAATGTACTTTCGATTATATCAAAGCCAAATCGTTCCAATGGAAGAGCCCAGGTGGGCTTTGGTTTCGATATAATAACCATATACCCCCCTTTCCCCCCCCTTTTATTCTTTTTTTAAAAATTTTCTTCTTTTCTCTCCCCCTTCTCCCCCTCTTTTAACCCCCACCCCTTTTTTATAAAAAAAAAAAAAAAAAAAAAAAAAAAAAAAAAAAACAAAAACCCCAACCCCCCAAAAAAAAAAAAAAAAAAATAAAAAAAAAATAAAAATTTTAATAAAAAAAAAAAAAAAAAAAAAAAAAAAAAAAAAAAAAAAAAAAAAAAAAAAAAAAAAAAAAAAAAAAAAAATTTTTTTTTTTTTAAAACAGTCTGAGTTAGCTCCTTCTTCTTAGCCTTACTCCTTACTTACCCTTCATGAAGGTTCTTTTATCCCACGATTCGAAAGTGCTGCAAAGTACAGCTATGTCGGAGTCATTCTCCATTCGCTTTCGGCATACGTGCACCGACAGCGTGTAGAGCGAAAAGTGTCGCAAGTTTGTAAAGAGATATTCCGTTGTGTTTGCTGGTACTTCAGCCGAGAATACCGTATAATAGGTATTTGTGGGATCCATTCTTATTTCCTTCAACCAATTGAGATGTTCATCTGTTGCATTTTGGGTCTTGACATTGGGCGTGGATTCATTAGTCGATCGCACTGTACGCATCAGTACACTCTCCATGGGCTCATCTTCGTTAATCTCAATATATCGTTTTGATCTTGAACGTTGCACAGCATTGTCACCAGCAGAATCGATGGTACTATTTGTAATTTCAACTGGTTTCTTCCTCTTCGCGACATACAGAAAGTTTTGCAAAGCATTTTCGAACTCAATATCATCGGCGAGAGTACGATCAACGTCGCTTTGACTGAACGTATTTTGACCTCCCTCGCACTTGCAACCAGCTTTCTCGATCTCCTTGGCTATCTTTTGTTCCGCTTCGTCTTTATCCGAGGGACGTGGCAAAGCTAAGGAGAAGAATTAAACAACAGCGATGAGTGTGTGTAAAGGGTAATTACTCATTTTCGACTTACGATATACGCAATAGTTACGATTACTCTCGAGCAGAGGATCGCGACTAGAGAGTACGGCACGTATCTGATATTTTTCCAATATACCATTCACTGCCGATGAGGGTGACCATCTCATTAACTACAGAATACAAGGTTACAAATTGGTTTAATAACTATTTATCTCGGTCCGATCGATACTCACAATTTGAGAGCTGACTGAGGAGTTTGCCATGGATTTGGCCACAGGCATTGGCTGTTGCGGCAATGTTTGAAAGCGTTGTATGTCACTCTGATAGTTGCGCTTCTCTGATGATATGGTCAGGGTACGGACATAGAATGCATATTTAGTGAATGGCGTCAGACCAGCTATCTGGAGATGGGTTGTGTTCCCTGCGTCTGGCATCACAGGATCCGACACTTTCCACCTGGTTGTTAATGGAAATGAAGTTATGAAGTTAAATTATAAATACATACATATATGTATGTGTATATTTTACTTACACATCCGAACAACTCTGTTCATAGTCTCTGGTCACATTTTCATAAGGATCGAGTGCATGGTAGATCAAGAAACCGATAAACGACCGATCATCGTTGAATTCGACAATTGTGTTGTTTACTTCGAACATTAAAAATGTTGAAAATTTCGTTAGTCTATTCACTTGCATCCATCTCGTGTTGCCTGTAAGAAACATTCACAGATTTATTGTAAATACACTAAATAATTAATATATAAATCTACCAACGTACATGTGCCTTTATCGCCATTGGAATCCTCGGACACTTCATTTTTATTAAACTTGGTAGGCTTCCCGGGCAACATGGGTTGCAATTTCTCGATGTTCTCGTAACAAAGCTTTTGATTGAAGTGAAAAAAGACACTGCCCGATTCGATTTGAACCGTTTGATTTTCACCCCAAATTGTCTCGAGATCTCGATTCTCCAGAACATAGAGTGAATAACGTCCATCAATCTTAACATCGCCTTTAATTCTCTTAAGATTTTTGAAGAAACTCAGCGACACAATGCCATAGGTGGAGTATACCTGCAGGTAAGTCTCAATTGTCTCCAACATACCAAAAGCAGCGATCAAGGCTTGCGTAACGTGCGCTAAAAAGAATACAAAAAAAAAAAAACAATAAGTTAAATAGATTCGAGTTCGTATAAACAGATTCTTAATGGTTTATCTTACGTCCGCCACGTTTGATAGTTATGTGAAGACCTTTCTCAACGATGTGCGTACATCCTTGAAACTTTTTACTACGCTCCACACTCTCGACAGTGTCGCCTTCGCATTTTTTAATGCACCTCCCGATGCACTTCTCGCAGGTGCCGTTGTTCAATGCATATCCCTTGTCACACCGTGTTGTGCATTTGCCATTATGGGTAACAAGTTGCTTCTCTTCACCGTTCTCGTATTTCTTTTCCAGTTGATGGCACGCAGCGGCCGTGAGACAACGTTGTTCATACTGCAAAAAGGAAGAGACAGAAAGGGTTTAATTTGGGGTTGATTAATCATAGATAATATACATATTAGAGCTGGAGAAACATCGATGTTTGCTGAGGTTTTTGATACGAAACATCGATGTTTATCGATGTAACATCGATGTTTCTCCAGCTCTAATACATATTCTACTACTATATTCATATTATTATTGTTCACTATTCCTATTCAGCTTTGCACCTTATCATATCAACTTCGATATGGTACTTGGCTGCGACCTCCTTGATACTTACAAGATATTCCTCCTTGTTGCAACTATCGATGCATATGTCATCTCTATTGGATATATTGCGACAGGCCACACATTGATTGAGTCCCTTCTTGTCGGCACCGGCGCAACCGCCCAGGCAAGCCTTGTTGCAGCACGTTGTCTCATTGATGCAGCTATAAGGACACTCCTTGGGGCAAACTGCAAGAGGGAAAGTGTTAATCATCTATCTATATATACTTCATATCTATAGCACACTTACATTTCTGACACCTTTCGCTGTTCCAGCAATAGCGTTTACCGTTATATTGCTGGCAGACAGCAACCTTATTGCGATTCGAGCCATCCCCACCAACCTCTTGAGAACTGTCACCCGGACACTTGGCACACTGTTTCTCATCACGATTGTGCTGCAGTTTTATTTCCGCACTGGTCGCATTTGGCGACAATATTTTCATCCAGTTGATCGTATTGTAAAAGCACAGAAACGAATTCTTCTCGATTCGCACTCCACCCTTGGTTATAGCATGCAGATTATATAGTCCAACATCGGATAAATGGTGATTTTGATAAATAACCAGTGCGTAACCCTCGAACAATATATTGCCTCGTATCACAGACAAATTGGGAAACATGAGTGATAACGAAACAAGGTTCTGAACACGATAGACCATAAGATAGCCAGTGATTTCGGTAAGCAATGGAAACGTTCGATTCAAGATACTCGCGTCCGATATGAGCGTTAGAAGCAGAAATCCCTCAATAATTGTACAATTCTCCAGTTTTTTAGATTCCAATATCGAGTTCCGTATGTCTATCGATTTGCAGGCTGTAAGAATGAGAGAAACGGAGAAAACATTAATAAAGTGTATTTTAACTTTTATGTTTAGCGTATTTTGTGTTGCATACTTTGCAGGGCTCTTTAAAATGATTTCTTTAATATTTCATAGGCTAGTTAGCCGATCATTAACATTTTCCATGATAATAATTACTGTGTTTGCCAAAAATTAACTGTTCTATCAATTTAAATGCGCCTGCAATAAGATTTTTATCAATTTACGTGGGCGGCAGGAGGCGTGGCAAAGTTCTAAAATACACGTTATGTGGGCGCAATATTAAGACATATTGTTGCCAAATTTGGTAGCACTAGGTTTTATAGTAACTGAGATATAAGCGTTCATACAGACAGACGCGGCTGTTGATGCTGATTAGGAATATATATACTCTGTTTAGTCTGCCACACCTCCTTCGAAGGGTTTGAAAATAGGGTTCCCAGACTTACGTGTCACTTTGTTTGCCAATCTGGCTTCCCCAGTAGAAACATTGATCCTTCTGTCGCTGCCGCTGTAGACGTCGCTGCCTCTGCTAATCGCATTGTTGCTGGCACTGCGCGTTCTACGTATCATTGCATCCAGACTGTTAGCAAAGCGTTGCGATTCATCATACTCTTGTTGTTGTTCCCACTGTTGTTGCTGTTGTTGGTCTTCTATTAGTAGTTGATCCTCTTGTTGTGTGTGAAGCGCCGACGCCGACGCCGACGCCGACGACGGCCAAGGCGGCTGCGTCGTTTGCCAGGCAAATGTTGCTGTTGCATGCATTGCTAGCAGCGCAAGAATTGTGAATGCGGAGGCGGAGGCAGAAGCGAAGACCGAGGCGGTGGCGGCGCTATGTGTTCGCCCATAATGCTGATAATGTTTTCGATGCCGTCTCGTTTGTTGTTGTTGCTGTTGTTGTTGTTGCAAATTGTTGCCACATTTGTTGTAAGCTGTGATCAGTGTGTGTAACGTAGGCAAAATGAAGTCAAATTTATGTTTCTCCTTCTCTTTCTGTTGTTGCTGTTGCTCATTATTGCTCCAGTTGCAATTGGCTGTTGTTGTTGTTGTTGTTGTTAATTTTTGGTTATTGTCATTTGTACTATTACTACTGCACCACCTACAACTACTGCTGCTGCTACTGCTACTACTATTACAACAACAACTGTTGCTGCTGCTGTTGTTGTCGCGCATTGCTCGCAGACACTCGCAACATGTTGGCGCTACATGTTCAGCAACATGTTCTTGTGTTCTAGGGAATGTTGTTGTTGTTGTTGGGGTTGCTGCGCAGTCACAGTTGCAGTTGCAGTCGCAGTCACTGCTTCTGCTTATGCTGCGCCGTTTGCTTCTGCTCTGCTGCTGTTGTCTACTGCTGCTGCTGCTGTTGCTGTAGGAACTTGTGCTGTTGCTGTTGCTGCAACATGTTGCTGTTGGGAACACATGCCGGCATATGACACAAATATTGCCATGCGATCGCGCTGCTGTTGTCGTTGTTTCTGTTGTTGTTGTTGCTAATACATCATCAGTTGTTGTTGCTGTTGTTGCTTCTCTTCTCTTCTTTGACTGGAAGAAACTCCAGAAAGATTCATCGCGAGAATTCATGAAATTGCTAAATTTCATTTTGCTTGATTCAAAGTGTTTTTTTATAAAGTATTTTCTTTCCTTCTTCTTTTCCTCTTTCTTTTTTTTTTGTGTGGGCGATGAAGGCCCACTAAGTAATCATTGCAGCTTTCGATCTTTCACTCGCTTTTGTAGTTGTTGTTGTTGTTGGAATGCTTCTTCTATGCTTTTAAAACTGTAATGAGAGAAGGATGAAGAAAATTCTTAAGTAAAAATTGAATTTAATAGAAGAAATAATTATAATTTATATTTAAATTAAATTTTTTAAAGCTGTACAATATTTTTATAATTTATTTTATTTATCTATTATTTTTTTATTTATTTTTTATTTACTTATTTATTTATTATTTTCTTATTTTTTATTATTTTTTTATTTATTTATTCATGTTATTTATTATTTACTTTTTTATTTATTATTTACTTATTTATTATTTACTTATTTATTATTTGCTTATATATTTATTTATATATTATGTATTTATTTATTTATTCATTATTTATTTATTCATTATTTATTTATTATTAACCTATTTATTATTAATCTATTTATTTATTATTAACCTATTTATTATTAACCTTTTATTTATTATTAACCTATTTATTATTAACCTATTTATTATTAACCTATTTATTTATTATTAACCTATTTATTATTAACCTTTTATTATTAACCTATTTATTTATTTTTCACTTATTTTTTTCATTTATTTTATCTATTTATTTATTATTTCTTTGAATAAATAAACTATTTCTTGTCAAGTCATGATGCATTTAAAAGAATAACAACAATTACACGTGTACATGCGGCGCACAGCACAGTCACACACACACACACACTCGCACACACACGCGACTCGGTCTATTGTAATAATTACAAATGCAAAAAGGGCGCCAAGTGCTCTCGCTCGGCGCACACGTGTCGCCTGAACGACAACGTCAGCGCCGCTGCTGACGCTGACGCTGAGGCTGACGTTGCTGTCATTACACTGCATCAATAATTACATATGTTATGCATACACTTTGAAACGAAAGCTTAACAGCTGTTAATAACAGTGTCTGTGTGCGTAATTTGCCGGATGCTTGATCTCTCGCTCTCCCACCCACTGCCCACTGCTCTCACTCACACTCACACTCGCACTCTCTTTATCTCTTTTCTGATTTGGCAAAATCTCTCAAAAGCTCAACAAAACGTACAACACATGTATGTGTGTGTGTGTGTCTGTGTGTATATGCTAATGCGCCAATGAGAAACAACAACAATAATAATTTTATGCGGCAAAAAAGCAGCAAGAATAAATAAAAATGATTATTGCTGTTGCTGCTGCTGTTCTTGTTGTTGTTGTTGCTGCCGGCCAAAAAGCATTGACGTTTGTTTGCATGACGCGCAACGCCTCTGTCGCTGCCGACGTCGACGTCGCATTGACGTTAGCAGCACAACATAGCACATATTACGTTGGCTTGAGGGAGGGGGGAGTTTAAAGTGTAGTAAATAGTAAAAAGACGAGAAGGGGAGGGGGCAGAGGGAGAGAGAGGGAGAGGAATAAGAGAGAGAGAGAGAGGGAGAGATAAAAAACTGCGCGTAGCGTATTTACAACTGCGTTGTAATTCATCAACTTGCCGCCGCACAGGGTGTTGCCGGTTAAGTTTGTTGCTGTTTCTCTCTCTCACTCTCTGTCTTTCTCCGTTTCTGTTTTGTTTATTTGTATTTTTTGGGCGTAGGGAAAAACAAAATGCGGCTGCGTTGTCAGCGGTATGAGCGCAAAACGTGGCATCAAAACAGAGAACGAGAAGAGAGAGAGACACACAGAGAGAGAAAGAGAACACACGAGAGGTGGGGCAGGCACCACCACCCGCCTTGTTCTCCTTCTTCTTCTTCGTTTTGTTGCAGTAGTAAAAATGCTGCTGCGTAGTTAACACACACATGCTTACGTACGCACGCACTCACACACACACGCACTCACACACGCACACGCACACACTCGCACATATGTTTAGTGTAAGGCGTGTGGTGGGCCCGTCTCGTCTCCTGTTTGCAAATTGTTGTTTTTGTTGCCCAACAATAATAACAACAATTGCGCGTTCTCTCTCTCTCTCTCTCTCTCTCTCTTTCTCTCATTTTCACTCGCACACGCTTTTAGCTCATGCTGCGGACGCCGTTTTTTTTATTATGCTTCATTATTTGTTGTTGTTGGTGTTGCTGTTGTTGTTGCTTTTATTGCGCAGTAAGAAATAATATACTAATAGAGGCAGCACAGTCGCGGTTTAAAGCCAACGGCGCCATAAATAATTACAAACAAAAAAGAGCGAACATAAGATGAGATGAGAAAAAAAAAGTCAACTAATATAATTAAAAATTCTTATTAAAATGGTACAACAACATTGGCAGCACATGCTAAAGAAGAGAAAAGAAAACAAAACGAAATAATCATAAACACAGTGTGTCCACACTGCCCACTGCAGTGTGCCCCTCCCTCTGCCGATGTCCGCGGCCACTGCCGACCGCCATGACACCTGCTACACTCCCTCTCTCTCTCTCTTGGCTCTGCTTACTCTCTTTTGTGTGCGTTGGTTTGAGAGTCACAACAGCAGTGCTTGTAAAACTGTAAAACTCTTTGCGTACGCACTGTGTGTGCTCGAAGAGAGGCGGAGGCAGACAGACAAGACAGCCAAAGAGAGGCGGCGGCACAGTGACTCTAAAACTGTGTACAACATTGTTGCCGACTATTGACCCAATTTCCCCAAGTTATTCACGTAAAAAGCTCAACATTTCCGTCTACACGATGACATTAAAACAAACGATGATGAGTAGCAGACACTAACACACACACAAATAATGAGTGTATGTACACACACACACCCACATAGCAAAACACGCTTGCGCACGCCGCTTATCAGCTCCACATGGAAAATTAACAGACCGACGACGCCGACATCGACGCCGCCTTTCCATTTGGCATTTTATTGTTTAATTTCGTTAAACTAGCCTGCAGGCGCCACCGTGCACGCGCTCGTAAAACTCGTCAGGTGCAATAACCGTCAGCAGCAGCAACAACAACAACAACTACATTAACAGCAACAACAACAACAACAACACTAAAAGTTTGCCAAAGGGCACTTTTAGCACAGGCTGCATTCGTTGCGCACGCGTCGGACGTCGCGGCGGCGTCGCAGCTGGCCGCATGCGGGGAACGACGTCAGACGCGCGCACTTGATGACGTTGGCGCCGTTTGTTGCTTATATAAGTTTTTTTAACGACATTAAAAACAAAAATAATAAAAATTAAAAAAAAAAAAATTAAAGGAGGGTGTTTTAAAAAATCCCAGATTTTTTTTTTTCGCCCCCCCCCCAAAAAAAAAAAAAAGCGCTAGCGATTAACAGATGACGCCAACGTTGGCGCTGACGTTTGACTTTATGGATTGAAAGTTAAAAGTGAATTTTGTACATTGCAATAACATTAATAATAATTGTTTTGATATTAACGACATTAAAAACTATAATTATGAGGTAATTTGAAATTATAATAATGATAATTATATGTATAATATTAATAATTATGGATATTAAGATCATAAAATAATAAATAAAATGATAATAGGAATTATAATAAATAATACAAATATTATTATAAATAAAAATAATATTCAAAATGATATAATAATAATACGTTATAATAATAATAATAATAATAATAATAATAATAATATAATTATAATAATATTAATAAAATAATAATATTATACGAGGGTCGTTTGATAAGTCCGTGACTTTTTGTATTTGCCGCGCACCTGCTCTAAATACAACACTGCTCCTGTCAGCAGTTATCGATTAACAGCTGACTGTAAAATTTTGAGAAAGCTGCGTTTTTTGGTTTGCGTTTTATAGGCATTGAAAGCAGACGATCTCGTGAATTTTAACGAAAATGGAAAAAAGTGAATTTCGTGTCAGCAATGGCAAAATTTCATAAATTGGGCTACGAACTGCTACCCCATCCAGCATATTCTCCAGATTTAGCCCCCTGTGACTATTTTTTGTTTCCAAACATGAAGAAATGGCTCGGCGGTAAGAGATTCGGGTCAAATGAAGAGAAACACAGAAACAAACGACTATTTTGAGGGCCTTGAGAAAACCTATTATTTGGAAGGAATAAAAAAATTGGAAAAACGCTGGACTAAATGTATAGAGCTAAAAGGAGATTATGTTGAGAAATAAAACGCTTCTTTGACGAAAAAAATATATTTTATTCAAAAAGTCACGGACTTATCAAACGACCCTCGTATAATAATATAATAACAATAATGGTAGGCTATCTTAGGCATGCCGAAAGTTTTATAGCTTCTTCACTCTATCGATTGTTCCAATATTAGTTTTATAAAAAATATATTTAATATAATGTCTCATAGCTAAGTCATTTCTAAAATCAGAACTGGTCTTTATACAAAAACCTCATTTCGGGCGATTGTTCCTATGGCAGCTATACGCTATAGTTATCCGATTTTAAAGAAATTTATTATGCATATTAAATATATGGAAAAAGTCCGATATTGTTAATTTCAATGCAATTTTATGGAAAATAACAAATAACCGGCAAATATACGTTAATGGCAAACAAACGATATATCGATCCGGTCTGGCTCGTTCCAAACTCCAGACCAAAATAAATAAACCCTTATTATTATTATTATTATTATATTACTCGTATTATTAATATAAATAATGATAAAGAAACAAATCATTTATAATTTTGTAAAAACAATAATAATATAATAATTATACCAACAATGCTGTGCATAAATTAACAACAACATTAACGCCAGCGATGGCTATAACGGCAACAAGTACAAGAACAACAGCAACAACAACAACAACAACAACAACAACATAAGCAGACAGAGAGAAGAGCACAGAGAGTGAGAGCGAGAGGAGCACTGACAGAGCGCGGGCAGCCAAAAGGCAACAACATTCCAATCAAACATAAAGTTGCCAGACCAGTTAAGAGCAGTGACAACACAAGCAACAACAACAAGAGCAATAACAAGAAACCAAAACGTAGCAATGCATGAAATATTTCTTATGCTCCAAATCCGCCACTGGGCAAGTTTTTTTTTTGTTATTGTTGTTGTTATTCTTATTGTAGTTATTGTTGTTTATGTTTTTCGTTTTATTTTATTGTCCACACGCACACACAGAAAACAATAAAAAACAATAGCAACAAAGTTAATCAACAAATTCCTTTCCAAAGCGAAAATATTTTAATTTTAATTAACACAGCTGATCTTCTTTCGATGTGTCGATGATCTAAGAGAACTAACATTTTAAGAGAGCAAGAGAGAGGGGAGAGGGGAAGGGGAAAGAGAGCAAGTTATGGATGACACAACAGCACAAGTGAAAAGTAATATTCATTGACTTTCCATTAAAAAAAAAATACTGAGAAGAATAAATATTTTGCTGGAAATTCCAAAGGTAATATTCATAAAACAACGACGAGGAGATTTTCCCAGAATACAATTACGTAATTTTATGTAGAATTGAATAATTGTTTCCAGCTATACAATTGTCTCGCTATGGTTGTCAATAACAACAATATCACGAGCATATCAAATAGGAATATATCATATGTCTATAAATATTGTGCTTTAATATCGATTACATAGTAAAATATCGTAAGAGGGAGAGAAATCACATGAGTCACAAGAAAATGCACTGTCAGTCTGACTTGTTACGGTAATTTTTATACTTTTTTCTGTGTAAAATTAAAAACCTATAATTTTTAATTTATATACTTTAAATTACGGTATCAATTAAAGATTGTAATAATCATTATTTGTTATATTTGAAAGACAAAATTGGTTGTCACATTCAAGATATGATAATATTGTAAACTGTTTGGTATATTTGAGAAAATAAATAGTATTTTTTCCAGTCTGACTTGTAACGGTAATTTTTATATTTTTTCTGTGTAATATTAAAAAACTATAAATTTTAATTCCTATACTTTAATTACTGTATTAATTGAAGATTGCATTAATAGTTTTATATTATTTTTTATAACTAAAAGACGAAATTGATAGTCATATTAAAGATATGATAATTTTGTAAACCATTTGGTATTTTTAAGAAAAGAAATAGTATTTTTTTTGGTACACTCTGCAATAACCCTGTATCTAGTAACGTATCGTAGATTATTGTAAATGTGTATAGAGAGGATGATTTTACAATTCATCTACAAGGTTCATTTCTTTGCACCTTGTTATAGTTCGTAGCTCATTTCATCAGATAAACAAAAGTGCACATCACTTTTTTCTTTGTTTTTGTTGTGTGTACTAAATTTAACAGTTGATTGTGAAATAATTTGAAATAGTTTCGAGATACACAGCCAAGTGCGCGCGAACTGTTAGTTTTGTATGTGGAATGTAAACCCTCTAATCACACTGATACAGTAATTCTCCGTGCAGCAACATCATGATGAACATCATTGTGATGATGATGAGCGTCGTCAGTAGTTTCATAATTTCGGGTAACGCCCGCACGCCCCACTCTGGTCACATGTAGTGCCCTAATCTCTACTGGGGCCAGACCCCAAATGAATCCGCCAAGTCATTTTCAATTAGAAATACGCAAAGACAGCGAGAAAGAGCGAGAGAGCGAGAGAGCACGAGAGAGAGAGAGGGAGAGCAGTAGAGAGCACGAGTTAACAGGTGAAACTAAACTTGTTAGTGTGGTATATTTATTTATTTATACATACTGATATTGTTAGTTACAGTTTGTGCGAGTATGTGTGCGTCAGTGTCTCTGTATGTGTGTGTGTGTGTGTGTGTGTGTTGTTTTGCTCGCCTCGACTCGACTCATTTTTGTGTAAGTTCCAGATAAGCAAAGTGACGCCTCACGCGAGATAAATCGACTCTCTCAACGAACGTTAGGCAGGCTACAAAGACAGAGACAGACAGACAGGGAGGGAGAGAGAGAGAGAGAGTGGAGTAGAGCCAGGCTGGCAGGCATTATAGGGTGTCGTTCGTCGGAACAAATACTAATAACTAATATGACATTTAAATACACAAACACACATGCATACGTATGTATAATGCTGATACTGAATAATACAGACCCCCTGAATTTATAAATATATATTTGTGTGAAGGACCAGTTACGACATAAGACAATATTGACTAACAAAACTGAGAACTATACGCGAATACTACTGAAGATATATGTATGTAATATTTACAATAGTAAGTTTGTAAGTTTATTACCTAATCTTTTACAGTGTAGAATTGCCTTAACACCAGGCTTCACATGTCTGATTGAGAGCTTAGGGCAACTTTGTCGAATCATTTCAGAATGAAACATCTTAAAGAGGTACAAATTCTCTTTGAAGAAGAAGAAGAAGAAGAGCCAGTAGAAAATCTACAGAAACAAAATTTTTTTTTTCAACTATCAATTGGAAAACCCCAATAAGAAGAATAATAATAATGAAATGGCAAACCATGAAGATTAAATTTATATTCAACTTGAAGAATCCGGTAGAAAAACCCAGAAACTTTCAAGTTCAGTTTGGTTTTTACTGTTCTTTTACTACTAACCTGCCTACATACCATACATAATTTTATGTACGTACATATGTATGTATGTATTCTCCATGCAGTGGAAACATTTCTCTTTGGAGTTGAACGCATTCTCCAAAAACAGATTAAACCGATTAAACAACATTCGTTAGCGATACGCGAGGGGATTTGAGTGCCGGCGATTGGGTGATTGGGTCTCTTGTTCATTCGTTCATTCGTTCGTTCGTTTGTTTGTTTGCTTGCTTGTGCGTTCATTCATAAGCTCGTAAAAAAAGAGACTCGAATACAAACACAGCCGCTAAATAAACATTAAAACAAAATTCCAGTACAATTTTCATTAACCCAAAAAAAAAAAAGTTCGAAGAAGAAACCGTTAGGGGAATGCAACAATTCGTCATAAAACGTAGCGAAGCGCACTCAAATCAACATATACGATATGTCTGTACATATATTGTTGTAAAGAACCTGAACTCGAACTCGAACTCGAACCGAACCCGACATTGTAGCATGGAGTACCATTACAGGAGACACCTGTGAATAACATTACACTGAATGCTGAATGCCAGTGTGCCTCATAAGAAATTAACTCCGGATACGTGAGTCGACATACCAAACAGGTTGCAAGAGCCCCCGACCCCTCCCCCCTGGCCGAGATTCCTACGAAAATATGTGGCCGATTAGTTTGAATCGGAAATTCCAAAACAGTGACTTTTACTTTGGCCGAAAAATTGATACAATATATGTATATAAAGATATATGAATATATGTACGAGTATGTAGTTACATTCTGCTAAAATCGAAGTTGAATACTTTTGTTTGGAGTTTCAGTTTCAGTTTCAGTTTTTTTTTTTTTTTTTTTTTTTTTTTTTTTTTTGAATTATTGCAGTTACAGTTAAGTTGAAGTATACGAATAAAATAAATTTAACTTATAGTGTGCAAATAGTTGAAATTGACTCCACAACAATATTATTATTTATATCACATTCTCTTATCAATAAATCGATTTCCTTGGAAATCCTGACGTAGATGGTTTGTTTTTTTTTAAGAATGGAAGCTGATAATAGGCTAACTTAACTCTGCGGCATTGGGGAAGCACAGCACACACACGCAGTCGTCACGCATACAGACAAGCATGCAAACACATGAATAAGCTGCGGCGTAACGATGAGGAGGGTCGCTCGCACGTCCAATATGCGTTCGCTGTGTGGTATCAATATTGAGTCCGATAACACTGAATGGAAAATCTAATAAGAGTCAAAACAACTCCCACCACACCCTCGTTCTACTTTCCCCTCCCTCCTCCTCGCGCATTAAATAAATGTCAAATGACAAAACAAGAGGAAACAAAACGCGTGACTGATTAAAAGTGACGATCTCTTTTTTTCAGAAAAAGTGCGTGAATGAAAATAGGTAACTGTGCCACATGCACAAAGATGAAACCGATAATCGATAACAGAGCACAGTGAATGATACTGTGGTTCAATGAAGCGAATTCTTTTGGGTTACATGGGGTTAGTAATAGATGAATAGTTGTAGAACATTATGATAGTATAAAGAGATTAAAAGTTAAGGTATCTTAACTGTGACAACAAAAATTATTCATACATACTAACGGTAATCAATCTAGAGGAACAATATTTAAAAAAAGAAGGAAGGTACCTTTACTAGACCCTTTCCAGAAGCACCCTCAATAAACTCTTTCGTGAAGCATCCTTTATCCAGTCTCTAATCTCTTTCCCCCTCTCTGACTCTAAAAATCGATAACACACAGTCTTAAAATCATGCCAGTTATCGTGACTATTTAAGTAACGCACCTTGACACAAATCTCTACTACCGCTCTGGCGGTCACGTCGTGACACCTCAAGGAACTTGTCCATCTCTAGCGCTTAAAACAACAACCCAAACAAATCCCATCAATGCTACTAGTACGTACTTCTGTCTGCGCACGTTCTACGGCTTTGTTTATTATTAAAGACTTTATCAATTGCACGCGCAATATACTCCGATGCACACGAAGAAGATAGTATATTATTATTAGTGTATATTATTACACCTTGTACGTACAATAATAACTTCTGCGATAATTCATGTGCCGCATTATGTTCTACTATCTTCTCAAGTTCGATATAAGTATTGAATATATATTCTATATCTTAATCGACTGCATTAGCGAACTTCCTTTTCCGCATTCCACAAGGTGTAAATAAATACTATATAATCTAAAGAGTCTAGACTGTTAACCCCAGAATACACACACACACATTTCTCAGAACCGTAAATGCCGGACAATACAATTAGTTTATGGTTGTTATTGTCACAGTTGTTGTTCTTGTTGTTGTTGCGGCTACAATGTGAGTAAACTTCCTGTTAATGTAGGGAAATGCGTCAACTTGCACTTTGATATCGATAAAGAAGGAATAATGAAAACATTCATACTACTACTGTACGGAAAACCAAATAATCTAACGCCTGTTTTTGTTTACCAACGACAAATAATAATATCATAATTTTTCGTAGTACTCTGAAGAGTCTTGTAGTGTAGTACTCGAAAGGGGAGTATGAATAGAAATGCGATGAGTATTAGACGGAATAATATCTGGAATATGGTTTGCTAGAGATTAACATAGTTAGGGGCATTTAGAATTGCTATAGTATATTCCTGCCTGTAGTTTATATTTCTCAACATCCGATAGAATTCTCTTGCACATTTTACTGACGATTTTTTAGTATGTAAGATATTCAAATAAGTTAAGAAAATATATCGATATATTTATTATACGATGCATCGCTGTAAGCTACAGAAATCGTTTTCAATAAGAAATTCTATACATGGAATAATGATTTTTATCTATGATAATATATAATGAATGTTATTTTCTATCGATTAAATATCGATATTTATCTAAAATGCAATCGATTGAAATTTATAACCTATGTCAAGCACAACAACAACAGTAAAGCCTATAGAACTTGTCACAGAAGCGAGCCTCCACTCGCGCTGCCTCTCTCTCTTTCTCTCTCTCTCCCTCTCAAACCGGCATCACAGTTTGCCATCTCTGTTTGCAGCGGCCTCCGCGTTTGCGGATCTCTCACGGCGGAAATAACGTAATTTCAAAACAACATTTTAGACAAAAAAAAAAAAAAAAAAAACTTTTGTTATTGTTGTTGTGGTTTTTTCCCGCTTTTTGTTGTTGTTTATTTACAAGCATTTTTGTGGTTTGCCTATTGAAGATGTCAGTGTGTGTGTGTGTGTGTGAAACGTGTTAAATGAACTCAAACACAGACACACAGAGAGGGAGACAGCGCGACAGACGAGACACGAACGAACACGTAACGAACTCGAAGATTTCAAATTACTCAATGAATGAGCCAAATTGCCCCGTTAGGCGTCGTCGCTGCCCAGGGCTGGGCGCTGCGATCCGGCTCCATTGCATGTCTTTGCGTGCACGCTCGCTCTCTCTCTCTCTCTCGCTCTTACGCGTACACTACGTTTGTGTGTGTGTGTGTGAATGAATGCAGCGTAAAAAAGCTTAAGGCAGGCAACAGTCGCTGTTGTTGTTGCTGCTGTGAATCAAATGAATGAAATTTAGCGTGTATTTTGAATGACATTTTCAAGTGTTTTCTGTGCTCTGTGTGCCAGTGTACGAGCACTGTGTGTGTGTGTGTGTTCGTGTGAGTGGAATGCAAGTGTGTAAATAATAATTGCCGACAAGTCTCAACATGGTATAAAAGTCACTGCTGATTTTGATAAGGCAGAAGGAGAGAAAAAGAGGGAGAGACAGAGAAAGCAACAGAGAGAGATTGAGCTCTGGTATGTGCTGTACACACACACACACACACAAGTATTTATTTATTTAGTTGTTATTTATGATTAGCTTTTAAGTTCGTTTCACAATTGCCCGTAAACACGCGTCGCAGTCGCCGTCGCTGTCGCAGTCGCCGTCGCCGTCGCTGCATTGCTCTCTCTCGCTCTCACCGCTGCTGACCAAATTGCCCAATTTGTTGCGTCGACGTCAACGTCAACGTCGCTGTTGGCTTGTCCCTTTGCTGCGTGTGTTGTGCAACAGCTCAAAAGTGTCTCTGTGTGTGTGCGTTATTTGATTTTTGATTTGAAAGTTATCAATGAAATTGTACTACACACACACACACCTAAGCAAATACACACCAACACACACACACACACACTTTAGAGTAATTTGTAGTTTCATTCACAAATGTATTTACTGTGTGTGTGTGTATTTTTATATGCACCCCGTTGGAAATGAATTATTGCCTCTCTCTCTCTGGTTCCTTTCTGCCCATTCTTGGTTTGTTTTTATTTTATTTTTTTTCTGGCCCCCCCACCCCTTGACATGTTTGTGGTAGATATGCATGTTTACGCATTGAGATAAGCGCATTTTTATTTGCCCTCCTCCTCCCTTTTTATTTCATTTCATGCTGCATGCCCTTATCGAAGTTTCCTTCCCTCACACTCTTGCTTACGCTCTTTCTCTATCCCTATCTCTCTCTTTTTTCATCCTCTCTCTTTCTTACTAGCTTATTGGCTTAAGCTTTCGCTGTAGTCTGCGGTTTGCTTTTGCATGCTCGTGTGTATGTGTGTGTGTGCTTTGCTTTTGATTGGGCTTTGCATTTTGTGAATGAAAATCAAAACAAAATGGCGATCGTAAATAACGCACTCAATATTCTATAAACAATTCAGTGCACATACTAATATTATTCAATATATTGTTTATTACTGTTCTAAAAACTTATTATTTTTATTATTTTTGGTTTTATAACTATTACTACTATTATTAATATTATTATTCCTATACTTATTTAAAGCAATAGTAGGAACAAATTTTACAAACTTCGGAATGGAATATCTCTTTTTGCTTTGTTCAATTCTGCAACCCATTTTCTATGGTTTCAAAATTATTAATATATGATATTGATAATAATTTAATTACAAAAAATAGGTCATAAATAAGTAGTGAACTTGAATTAAGAATTTTCTTTGCTGTGTATGAAATTATTATTTATTTATTATAAATATATTTATATGAATTATGTTATTATTATTATTATTAAATTATTCTTTTTTTAGTACCCTTATTTTTAAATCTGTAAATCGATAAAAAATGATTTCTAAAACAATAATTTTGGTCGGATAATTAGCATAGAATTTATTAAATAACTAATTTTAAGAGCTACTTAAAACAAACCAATCCCTAAAGTATGCAATACAAAATACGCTAACAATAGAAGTTGGGATCGGGTGTATTTTAGTCGTACCGTTTTATATTATTATAATTTAGTATTATTATTTTATTATCTTATTTTATTATTATTATTGTATTATTATTTTTTATTATTATTTTTGTATTATTATTATTATTATTATTTAATTATTATTAAGTTCCTCCTTATTCAATTCGCAATTCAGCTCGTGTCATTGGAGTCTTCTCGCAGTTCGCCTCCCCACAAAAAAGTTGGCTGCTTATCAGCGAGCAGAGCTAAGTCATGCACGAACATAAGCAAACATAAATACATAATCACACACACACACACACACACGCAAACGTACATACTATTCATACAAGCATATTGAGTGTGTCTGTGTGCGTGTGCGAGAGTCTGAGTCTCTTCTAGTCGTTTCACTTGTCAAATTTGACATTTTCCGTTGAACCGTACATAAAATAGGCGCCAGACAGATTGGGATTGGCGTCCAGTCAGTCAGCCCATAGGCCCACCCAGAGAGGGAGACAGAAAGAGAGGGAGAAAGAGAGAAAGATGTGCGATAGTAGATGCAAAAGTTGCTACATTTGTTTTCTTGTTATGATTTATTAAACATTAAATTTGCTTTATTGAATTAATTTGATTTGATTTCGACAGAGTAACACGAATGCACTGCCAGTGTGTGTGTGTGTGTGTGTGTGGAGAGAGAGAGCGCGTACAGAGAGTGAGTAAATGCCGTTGTATGCGATTGTTGGTGTTGTTGTTTCTGTGTAAGCGCCACTTGAGAGGCGCCAAAGAGGCGCCTCCTCGCACACAACGCAATTGTCTAGGCGAACGAAGGGAGGAGGAGGGGAAGAGAACAGGAGGTTGCTAGCGGAAAATGGACAAAAGCAAATAAGAGCAATAATAACAATAACAACGATGACAACAACAACAAGTGCAGCAGCAAAAACCAGCTGAATAGCAACAACAACAACAACAACAATAACAACGTAGAACGACGCCGCACAGCGAGCATAAAATAAAACGCAATACATTTTTACAAACGGCGGAAAAAATACATAACAGCAGCGGCAATAACAACAACAACAACAACAGTAGCAGCAACAAAAGCTTGCACAGTGTGGCAAAGTTAAAATAGTTGTTAAGCTATTAAGTTCCGCTTAAATTATTTTCACATTTGCCTTGTCCCTTCCCTTGTAATACTACACACACACACACAGTCAAGCACTCACTACTCTCCCTCACACACACACACACTGAGGCTAGCGCCAGCAGCAACAAAGCAAAGTGCGAGGCACAAAAGAACCTAATCAAGAGCCAAAACGCCGCAAATAAAGCAATAAACAAGACACTATATTGTTTTTTCCCCCATTATTTTTGTTGTTTCGTTTTTGTTTTTGTTTTTGTGTTTTGCCAGCCTAAGACAAAACGAAATAAGAGCAGCACGAACAACAACAACAGCAGCTTCAAAGCTGCTCTTGCTCTCTCTCACTCTCTGTCTCTCAATTTCACACACACACACACACATGCAAACCGTTGACAAAAACACAGACAGACAGACGCAAGTTGAATGAACACGAAGAAGCAGACAAGGAACAGCAACAACAACAGCTGCAGATTTAGTGAAGAAAAAGAAGACAAAGAGAGAGAGAGAGAGCAAGTTAACACGCACGCTTGCACTTTTTGCATAAATAAATAATAGAAATATCACTTAAAAACTAAGTTCTCTCTCTCCTTCGCTCTTGCTTAATTATTGTTGTGATCAGTCGAATAAAGCTTCACACACACACATAGAAACGCAGCTGCTCAGTCACTGAGCATGATTCTGATTGTGTGTGTGTGTCTGTGAGAGAGGTGAACTTTTGTTGAGCTCTCGCACAGCCTTGCAAGTTTTTTTTTCGGTTTTGTTTTGTTTTTTTCTCAATTCGGAAATTGAGCTGTGGTTTCTTATACCCAACGCAACGCAAAGTGAAAGAGGTAGATGCTGTGAATCAGTAACGCACATGCGATTAATTGTTATCGACCCACCGCCACTTTCGATATGTCAATCATTGTTCAAGTCTAACAATAAGTGTTGAGTAATTTGTAACAAAATGGCGACACTTGATTACACACATATCAAATTATTCACTTACAAACCAAGTGCAGGGTATTTAATGTGCGAATACACTTAACTGTTGCATTATTTACTTGCTGTTGAATTGCTTGATTACTTCCTTTGCCACAGCATTCCAATGTGACGAATACGAAACAACAAAAGAGAGACAGAGAGAAACCGACACAATATTTGTATTACAATTAATGCATTACAATTACAAAATGACATTTATGGTAATTTGCTTTTCAATCTGCGAACGCGCGAGTGTAGAAATAGAAATAAATTAGACAACAAACGGGTGACTGAGAACGAACGACAACAACAAAAAGATTGCGTTTATTTTTACAATACGTAATAGTCGTTACACCAATAAGAATAAATAGACAGACACACCGACACACACACACACTCGCACAGACATGGTCACACATTCTCATACAATGTAGTATAGCAGGCCAGCAACGGTAATAAAAATAGAAATAAAACGAGCACAAGCAATAACAACGACGACATCAATTGCTATAGAAGAAGAAGAAGAAGAAGCAACAGAAGAAACAGCAGCAGCAGCAGCGCAGCAAAAACTGTAAACAACAACAAGAGCAAAGTGAAGCTCACCTCCACCTCCTCTCTATAGCCACCTTCACCACTCGTTCGATTCAAGCCTAACCTTTCCACCTTCTGTGCTGCCTGCCTATCGATAAATCGTGCAAATTTCTTAAATGTATGTTGAGGCACGCACGCACAACACCAACAACAACAATAATAAGAATAACAATAACAACAACATTAATCAACCACCGACAATAACACACATTAACAGCGTAAGCCACCGCCGTGCACAAGGCGAAACGACGCGGCGAATTCGAAACACAGATTTACAGTTGTTTCCACAAATCAGCTTAAAGTGCGAGCGAGCCAACCCACCTTGCTTCTGTTCGTGTATGTGTGTATGTGTGTGTGTGTTTTTTGTTGGCTGCACGACGTGATTGGTATAAAAATAAAACAAGAAGATCAGCAGACATTGGGAGACGTCAACAGCGGTGCCGCGCCCGCTGCCTCTGCTGCTGTTGCTGCCGCTGCCGATGTCGGCGACGGCGACAGCTGAGGCGCAAGATTTACATCGATCACACATTTTATGTCACATGAAGAACCGCAACAACATTGCCGTTTGGCGAGACAGTTGGGTGACACACACACACACACATACGCTCACAAAAATAGAGTCACAGACGAGGCCATTAGATGATCGCCATCTAAATTTAAATGTCTGTGCGTTTAAGTTGCAAGGCAAAAATAAATCTACACATAGTCGTGTGTGTGTGTGTGTGTGTGAGGCGTAAACGTAAACAACAAAACGAAAAACACAATAAGAAAGAATAAGCAGCATTTCCTTTTGTAATGCCCCCGTGTGATCACAAGATCGACAAGAAGATCATCCAATTTGTTCAGCGTTCTTCGTCTAGTTTCGAGTTATTTTCAGGGGTTGTCAAGCAAGGGTTCCCACCACTACACCACTATCACAACTTATCAAATATGTAAAGTAGTCCAACACACACACACACACACACACACACACTGATGGATGCCATTTTGAATAGCAAAAGGAAAAGAAAAATGAGAAGGGAAAGAAAAGGGAGCTATCCGGAGGGTTTGTGTAATTAACAAATTTAATGCTTGTTTGATTAAGATCTCCTCCTGGGAATTATAATGCCTGCCCATTATTATTGGTCTCGCATTAGATTACACGTACTTTTCCTACAACTCACGATATAAATATTATAAATAAATATGCTATAAACTTTAAATTTATTGGAAAATCAAACCCAGGCAATGGAAAAGGTATCCATGTAATTAAAAGTGGTGTACAAATTGATTATGGTATTTATTAAATACCATTTAGATCTTTTAGTAAGCATAATTTAAAGGGGTCTATCAGGGCTGCCTGGTCAGTCTTTTTTGGACAAAACTTTTTTGAATCAAAAGTTATTGTCCTGTTTTCTGGTCTTGTTTTTTCTTGTTTCTTTTTTTTCTTCCTATTCTTTACGGATTAAAGATATAAGCTATACTTGAAGCTATATGTACCAGTAATAATACCACAAGTTCTAGATCTATATAGCTAGTAATTTTGTTGTATATTTTGGATAATACTGGACATATTTAAAATTTTTCTTCGGCCTTATTTAGCTTAAACTTTATGCCTCCAAAAAACCTATCCTAAATTAAGGCCTGACCCTCCCTCCTCCTGTCGCTTGTCATGCAACCACGCGCCGGGGGCATTACCTGGCAACTAAATGAATTTTCCACTTTTAACTTATTTATAAAGCGCATTCTTTGGCCATTACATTAAAAATAGCCACAGCGCACAATTCAATTATACACAAACATATGTATGAATATACACTCGCATTGCTTTTCGTCTCGTATAATACATGTTCTATATGGGTGTCTGTTGTATAGTATAACACGAGACAAAAGTCCCCCTATGTTGTTGTAGGGGGAACTGGGAAAAACCAGCCAGCATTTTCTTAATTTGATTTTCGTGTTGCATCTCACGATCAATTTCATTCCAATGATTGTAATTAAAAACATTTTTTCTAGCTACATATCGTCTATATGCTGGTTTTAACGGGGAAAGGGGCAGCGGATGGAGGGGAGGCCACGAGAGCCCCAGCCAGTAGTGTGCCGCCTACTCACGCGCCAGTTAAATGCGAAAAAATATTTGCGCTCGGCTGCATATGAAAAAAAAAAATAAAAACAACAAAAATCAAGCAATGCGATAAAGTTTAATAGTTGCGACCGGCAAATACCCTGTAGCAATTTTTAGAGTGAGTAAATTTAAGTAAAATGTGTGAAGGTGTGTTAGTAAACTATGTGTAGGTGTTTCTTGGGTATAGCATGAGGTGTTTTATTCATTATATTTTTTCTTTATTTATTTATTTTTTTTTATTTATTTTTTATATTTATTTCTTTTTATTATTATTTTTTTTATTTATTATTTTTTATTATTATTTTTTTATTATTATTTTTTATTATTATTTTTTATTATTGTTTTTTATTTATTTATTTCTTTTTCATTTGCTTTTCTTCCCTTATTATCTTTTTATAACTCGCTTTCTTTTCTGATTCTAAGAAAATTGTCCGGAAATTCAAATTCCCTTTCTCAGCCTCTACAAGCACTGCATATACTTCATTGAGCATTATCTCTGTCATGCTGGGTATATAAACAACGACGTCGACGTCGACAAAGGTTGCCAGACAGACAGTCGGCCGGGTGGGGCTATTCGTATGCAGGGGTGTGTGTGTTTTCAGGGAGGGCGAGATTGCATGCCGGCAACACTTTGGGTCGTCATCAAAAGCACATGAGTGTCGGTGGCGGGGCTGATGCGTCCACTGTACGCCTTCCCCACCCACAGCCAGTCTCCCTCCATCTCCCCCCCTCTCTCTCTCGTTCTCGACCACGTTCGTACGTCGTCATCTGTTGTGCATTCAATTTGTAAACGTATTTGTATCTGTATCTGCATCTGCATCTGCATCAGCGTCTGTGTATTTTCTTTTCGGTTATGGCCCATTTGGGGCACGTTGGGGGACTGAAACCAACTGCACACATGCAATTTCGGTGATTAAACGATCGTTTAGATAGAGTCGAGCAAGTTGGGATGGAGAGAGACTATTATTATGGATATATAATCTTAAATATCAGCAGACACAGCAGATTATGCCAAGGCACAAAGATTATCTTTTATTTTTATTTAAATTTGGTAAAGAAGTATAGTTAGCTAACTATATGTCAAAGTTAGAGACCTTTATCGCTTTCAAAGTGATTTGAAAAATTGAATAAATAATTTTCAGGGCATGTGGGCGTGGCACCAAACATTTGAAATAAACTTGTATAGGATACAAGAACCTTTATACCAAATTTACTGTTTTTGGTCCTTATAATATGGCTCAGCCACGCCTCCTTTTTGCATGATTTTTAAATTTTCCAATGTATTAAAACAGAGCATGAAACTGACTAATCACAATTATTTAACTATTCACAGATTTATCCTCCATACAAGCATGAAACTGACTAATAACAACTATTTAACTATTCACAGATTTATCCTCCACATAAGCAACAGTTAAATGCCCAAGTAAAACCATAAAAACCACACACAATGAAGTTAAAACCCAACAAAGTAAAATGCTACGTTTTACAGCCAAATATCGAGACCATTTATCATGCTGTCATTATATCGCATTCCACTTGACTTCATCATCAAATCGTTCTCGTCGTCGTCGTCATCATCGGCATCATAATAAACATCTTGTTCGTCATCAGTGCTACATTCCACACGGATGCATGCATGATGCAAAAATTGCAGTATCCAACAAGTTGGGATAGATTTATAATAGATGTATGAACTATATAATACCCTGTTTAGAATTACCCAAAGAATTTTTTTGTTAAAAGCGATTCTTGTGTTTTTTATAGTTACATATTAGTCTTTTATACCCTTAAAGTTTTCGATGGTTTCAATATACCCCTTTTCTATTAATTTACAGCGTATATAAATGGCACAATGACTCAAAGTGTGCACAGATTCTGTGTGTAAGTGTGTGTCGAGGGGAGCCGAGCAATAAAAACGGCCAACTAACTTTCCAAATGCCGAACCAACACACACATACCGTCATCATCATCATCGGATTGACTCGCACAGACCCCTTTCCCTTTCCCCCCTCACCAAGCCATTATGCATAGTGTTGTTTTTTCATTGGGTGACGACGACGGCGACATTTAACTGAGAAATGCAATAAACAACATTCCAATCGTTACTTCTATGCACATTCTTTGTCCCACAGTGGCATTGATAAAGAAACAATAACAACAAACACTAGCATCGACAAAAGTGCCAGTCATTATGTTCATTATCATATAATCACAACAAAGATCTCAACTGAAGTCATTGGGTCAAATAGTATGCACTGTATCCACTTCGAATTCCATCGGATGTAGAGAGCTAGTGAACTATCGATAGTTGGCGTCGTATTCGATATTTTCAAGGTTTCTTCTACCAATTGTTCACGATATTTTCAACTTAAAAATTGATGGATATAGTTTATCATCTATAGCTTATATAATATAAAATATTCGGGCAGTAAAACATCGATGCTGGCCCGATAATTTCCGATATTGATAGTATCAACATAATATGATTTTTATATTCAAATCTAAGAATGATTATTTATACAAAAATACAATATATCGATACTATCGTTAGTGATCGACCTAGCCCTAGTTTCGAGACAATTTCTTGAAGAAAGAGATACAGGTAATGAGAACTATGTCTGTATGTATGCAATGTTTTTTATTACGAGGGTCGTTTGATAAGTCCGTGACTTTTTGTATTTGCCGCGCACCTGCTCTAAATACAACACTGCTCCTGTCAGCAGTTATCGATTAACAGCTGACTGTAAAATTTTAGAAAGCTGCGTTTTTTGGTTTGCGTTTTATAGGCATTGAAAGCAGACGATCTCGTGAATTTTAACGAAAATGGAAAAAAGTGAATTTCGTGTCAGCATGGCAAAATTTCATAAATTGGGCTACGAACTGCTACCCCATCCAGCATATTCTCCAGATTTAGCCCCTGTGACTATTTTTTGTTTCCAAACATGAAGAAATGGCTCGGCGGTAAGAGATTCGGGTCATCACAGAAACAAACGACTATTTTGAGGGCCTTGAAAAAACCTATTATTTGGAAGGAATAAAAAATTGGAAAAACGCTGGACTAAATGTATAGAGCTAAAAGGAGATTATGTTGAGAAATAAAACGCTTCTTTGACGAAAAAATATATTTTATTCAAAAGTCACGGACTTATCAAACGACCCTCGTATTATTCTTATTTTTTTCTGTAGATTGAAGGTGTTTTTCATTTTATCAACAATTTATAATTTGAATACTATCAAAATCGAACTTTTCCCGTCAAATCTGCCTTTTTTTTACTCTTTCTTCTAAATCTTTATACATATGTTAACATATAGAGTTAGAAGAAAAGAATTCGACGACATTGTCAATGTCAATATCAAGATATGTACATACCATATGTATTTGTGTCGATTGTGCGCACTTTTATGGAGTTCTTATTTTTACAAACTGTGCTTTTTTTTAAATGGCTATATAAAGGTTATGGCCACAAGAAAGCAATGACTGACCTTAGTGGTGCCAGAAAAAAAAAACAGTATTGAGCAACAAACTTAGATTTATGACTCAAAATATGGTAAACAATTTATAAATTCAATTATAATCATAAATAAGATAAAAGATCTATCGGGAAAGAGCTGAAAACACTGCATTTTATATATTAATAATTTAAATAAATAGTTCTTGGTATACAACTAGACGCTGGGTATTTTGTAGTTCGAGTACGCGAAAAGGTTACTTCATTTTTTACTTGTTTTATTATGTTGCTTTTTTTTACTTTTGGTTTTTTGAGTTTTATACCCTTGAAGAGGGTATGGTCATTTTGGCGAGGAGTTTACAGCGCAGCTTTGGAGATATCTCCGACATTATAGTGAGTATATATTCTGAATCAGCATCAACAGTATAGTCGAAACAGCCCTTTTCGTTTGTCTCTCAGTATGAGAGATAATTATATTGATGAACCTTTTTATTTCTACTCGATATATTATATAAATTCATACAACCGGCCGATTAGTCGCATTGTTATGTATGTACATATATCCTATACCTTTCAAAAGAATAATCAGCTAGAATGAATACATTTGATATTTTTCAACTCTGCAGCATTATAAATACCAATCATAGGCTCAATCGGATGAGATATAAGTCAGCAAGGGTATAAAACCTTCGTCATGTCAATGGTAGCCATTGATTCTGGTTTTGTTGCTTCGACTACTACATTCATCTCGCTTGCACTACCCAAACGAGCACAGGAGAGAGGTGTAGGGGAAACGTGGTACCTTATGTATGTGGCTGCAAAATGCGCATATGTTAAGTCTGGTCTTGCATACGCTTAACGGTTTACTTGATGTGGCGTTTTTAGCATCTCGACTCACTCAAAGTGATTAATGAGTAGAGCGAGTGGAGAGTGAGTGGAGCCAGAGCCACAGAGCCAGAGACAGACACATTCGAAATGGCCTTCTATGGCTCGGTCGACTTTGAGAGAGCAATTTAAAAACTATTATTACCCCTGACTAGAAGTAGCAGCAGCAGTAGCAGAGGCAGGGGCAGCCACAGAGGCAGAGGGAGCAGGGGCAGAGGTAGCAGAGGCAGAGGCAGCAGCTGCATTATGTCGTCTTGGCTAGAACTATGACGTTTTTATGGGCGCCACGAGTGACTGTCTGTCCGTGTGTGTGGCTGTCTCCATGAGTGTGTGTGTCTGTCTGTGTGTGTGCCTGTCTGTGTGTGTGGGTTGTGCAATGCTTTGCTGCTTCCCCGTGTCACCAGCACACATAGCGCTTTCTCTTTCGCTCCCTGCTGTGTGAGGCTGCGCATGCGCCACGGAATGCGGAAATACTTGCTTTGTTACTTTTAACACTGTGTGTGCGTGTGTGTGTGTGTACTGTACCCGCTGAAGTAATTACAGTATAATTCGCTTAGCTGCATCGATAGTTAGCTGCATCGGCAAGATATCTGCATTATTTTTCCATTTTTTTGTGTGAATAGAAAATAGAAAAAATTAAGTTAGCTGCATTTTTAAGTTACCTGCATCGAGGCATTGTGCAAAGTACTCGAGGCAGCTAAGCGAATTATACTGTACTTTCGCCATTGAGTGAGGTCAACAATTGTTGTTGTTGGGGCATACACTGTGCAAAATAAGCATAACTGAGTTCATTCCAGACATCCTGACATCATTCCGCTTTCATTCTACGTTAATCACAACAGTCGCATTCCAGTGCGCTCTCTTTCTATCACTGATCTCTCTCTCATTCTCATTCTCTGTATCTCTGCCTTCTCTCTCTTTTTCTCTATCTCTCTCGCCCACTCAAGCTTTTTTCATTGCATTCCGTATGCAACCGCATTACAATAAGTCTCTCTCTCCCTCTCTCTTTGTCTCTTTCTTTCTCTCTTGCTTCCCACTCATTCCACTCTCAACAAACTAACTCAATCTCTTTATCCGCCCTTCGTCACGACGATGCCGGCAACGACTCATTCACACGCCGTTCACATAACTTAAAACGTGCTTTCCACATTACACACACCAGACAGCATCCACAACATCCACAGCAGCAGCAGACTGTGAGAGACAGAGACAGAGAGAGAGCGAGAAAGAGAGCAAGGGCCGCGACTGCTGCTTAATCTTTGCATTCTTGACTGCTGAGACAGCAGCAGCAGTAACAACAACAACAACAACGACGACAACGACGCCGACTGAAGTTAACGAAAGTCCGTTGTCTGCTGCTGCACTCTGTTGTGAAAGCCTTGCATAGGGTATATTAAGTTCGAAATGAATTATAGTTAATTTTAAATTCGATCAGAATAAATCACTCTATATCGTTTTTATATAAATCACATAAAAGTTTGTTCTCTTTATACTTTTTTTATTTGTCGTTTTCTCTGTTTACTGCATATATTTCTGATTTTTCAAGTTATTGCAATCATATATATTGCATAATATTTTTATATGGTCTATAAAATGCAGTACAATTTTCATAAAAATCAAACAACTATAAAGAAGAAAAATCAGAGTATTTTCTATCAAATATTATTCAATATTTTTTTGATTAAAAACTCTGTTTATTAGACTATCAAAGTCTACTATAAACACTGATAATATTTTTATACAAATAAGTTAACTATATCTCATACTATATCTCCGCATCAGCCGCTCTAAATTTACTTAAAAATTAGAGTTTTTTCTGAACATTTCTTAAATTTACTAATTTTAATATTAAGGTTACCTCTACATAATTTCATTAAATTCAAATCTCTTATCACAACTCATAACCTACAGTTAAAAATAAAATTATTATTTACTTTCCAAACTAAATAAACATTATTCACTCTATTTAAAATTTTTATGAAAACTTAAGCTCAGTTGTCATGGAAACAAACGTGAAACATAAAGAAAAGGGTATAAAACCTTTCAGTTATGCCGCAATGTTAACCTTTCTTTCTTTACGATGGTCGCCCCAAAAAAAAGAAGAAAAAAAAAAGAGTGAGAGCTGAAAAAAATGTTACGGCATGTTAACTGTCTCAACGGTGTGTATTGAGAGCTTGAGAGCTCATAAAGCAAATGCAGCAACTGAGGGCGACACATACATAAAGGGAGGGAGAAGAAGTGAAGTTCTTGTCCCTGTATGTTGTTGTTATTGCCGTCTATGCGTACAACACACACACACACAAACACACAAGCCCCGTAATTAATCATTCGTGGCGGTTCGAGGTCTCTCGCTCTATGCCCATTTTCCATTTTCCTCCCCGACCCGACACGACCCCCGACGACGTCGGCAATCGAAATCGAAATAGACCCGCAGCAGTTTGGTTGCTTTTTATTTTATTATTATGAATTGTGTTAATCGTTACATTATTTCGTTTTTCGTTTGTTACATCATTGCCTTACAAGCCATAAAAAGCGACATTAATAGCCGCTGTCCCAGTCCCCGTAAACGGCAACGACAACTGCAACTAGCGATGGGAGTTGGTTGCGATATGTACGAGGGTCGTTTGATAAGTCCGTGACTTTTTGTATTTGCCGCGCACCTGCTCTAAATACAACACTGCTCCTGTCAGCAGTTATCGATTAACAGCTGACTGTAAAATTTTGAGAAAGCTGCGTTTTTTGGTTTGCGTTTTATAGGCATTGGAAGCAGACGATCTCGTGAATTTTAACGAAAATGGAAAAAAGTGAATTTCGTGTCAGCATGGCAAAATTTCATAAATTGGGCTACGAACTGCTACCCCATCCAGCATATTCTCCAGATTTAGCCCCCTGTGACTATTTTTTGTTTCCAAACATGAAGAAATGGCTCGGCGGTAAGAGATTCGGGTCATCGCAGAAACAAACGACTATTTTGAGGGCCTTGAGAAAACCTATTATTTGGAAGGAATAAAAAAATTGGAAAAACGCTGGACTAAATGTATAGAGCTAAAAGGAGATTATGTTGAGAAATAAAACGCTTCTTTGACGAAAAAAATATATTTTATTCAAAAAGTCACGGACTTATCAAACGACCCTCGTAACTCAATAATAATGCGATAGTATGATGCGATACTTTTCAATTTCATTTTATATACATACATATGTAATTCTCCATCTATCATTGTTCTATTTTGCCCTGAACATGATCTTCACTTCTCTTTGGTTAATTTTCTAACGATATTATCGGTTTTATTATGCAATATAGAGTGTGACTATGTTTAATAACAATTTGTTCAGTTATAACGCAACGATAACGTTAATATCTTTAATATGGCAAATTAATATTTTCTCAAATATATTATACCATTTTTGAAATGGCAAGAATAATTCATAAATATATTATTTAAAAATATAACTCATTAAAAAATCAATCATAGCGAAATAAATAATGACTTTTAGTTTATTTTGTTTTAATATACATACATATATGAATATAAAAATAATATAAGTTTTAAAAAATCCTTAAGCAATCAATCTGTTTGCATGCGATACTTATTATCGATATTTTTCTCCCTCTAACTCACATCACTAACTGCAACTGTGCGACAGCAGTCAGGCATCAATCACACGCACAAAACGGAAATAAATATAGGAAGAAACATGGGCAAAGAAAACAAAAATATATATGTCTCTCCCTCCCTCCTTCTTTTTTCTTTCACTCTCTGTCTCCCTCTTCTCTATGAGGGAGTTGGTTATGGCCTCTGCCTGCCTGTCTGTCTATGCAACGGAAGTGCGTCTAATTGAGCAACTGACAGAACGCGCGCGTCTGCAGCATGTGCTAACAATAACAACAACAACAGCAACAAAATAAGCGGGGGAACAACAACAACAACAACGACAGCCCCCATCACGGCGCATGCATTTCAAGGAGACAAAGCGAGACAGCTCCTCCCTCGCACGCGCTCTCAATCACCTCGAAGTAGGGACCAACAGACGGACAGGCAACACGTGCTGCAGCACTCGAAGTAGTAAAAGAAGAAGAAGAAGAAGAAGCAAACGTACGAAGCCCCCAACTCAATATCGATTCCAATCAAAGTATTTCCACAAAAACTGCACTAATGAAAGAGCTTTGAGTGTGCTATGATTTCAAGCGAAATATATGTATAGAGATATATAATGTTTTTCGATTAGAAAATAGTTTAAAAAAGAATCTGCATTTTATAAAGATTTAAATTTAAATTAGACTTTAGCGCATTTCCAGCTTTCTTATGCCAAATCCAAGATATGTTACTAAATCTTCGTTCTAGTCTTCTTTTTCCAATATTACTTTAAGGTCTTAGTGCCTTTTTATTATAAATTCTATGCCTGTGTATTTCGTGCTGCATACTTTGGGGAGCTTATTCGGAAGCGCCTTCGAAATAACGTTTTCTTAAATAACTTCTATGTTAATGATCCGATTAGAACTAAATTTTCAGAAATTATTTGGGCTTTGATTGTGTTTAACTAAAGTAAACTGTACTGGATTTTAATTTCGTATTTTTTCGTAGACCTCTTATAGTCTCTAAGATTTAAATTTTACGATTTACGGAGGGACATGACTGTGCCCACTTGGCTGTTGATGCTGATCAAGGAATTTATATACTTGTAGAGTTTGCCACGCCTTATTCTGCCTGTTACATATGTACATTTTTGGTTCTTCTACCCTATTTCTAACAGGTATAAAAAGTTTTGCCTTATGGAATAAGTATATTTTCTGATAAATAGATTGTTTTAACAACTTTATAAGAATAACTCAAGAACGACCTATTGTTCTAAGCATTTTTCATTTTATTTAAAACTTCAGACATTGGCTAATACTAAAGTGTGAACTAGAAGCACAATAACTAAATATCTGAGTAATTTTAGTTGCATTAGCAGGCATTTCCGGGCAATAATGGCAATGGCGACGACGCTGCCACAGAGCTCAAGTGAAGTAGAGGCGCGACGCGATATCTAAATGTGCAATGGTAGTACCACAAATCGAAATGCATGCCACATGCCACAAGCCGCATGCCAACAGACGTCTCAAGTGTGCTCCATCTACACACACACACACTGCTAGCATGAGAAGAAAAAATGCCCAGACAGTGAGTATGCAATTGAATGACTGACGCGCTCACCTACCTACCACTCCCCTCCCAACCCCCTCTTCCCACTACATCTGCCAGACGTGGTGCGAAACCTCTAGAAAGTTTCCTCCGGCTACTTCTGGAGCCAAGTTATTATTATTGCAGTTGTTGTTGCGACAGACGACGTCGACGACGCGCCATTTGTTACACATTATTTAGCCTGGACGCTTTCCCATTTTCCGGAATTTTCCTCAATATTTATTATAGCTCGCCCCGAGTGCCGGGCTGGAGAAACTGGGCCATGCGGAAATACCATACTAAACATAGGCGAGAGACGAGGGTGAAAACTGTAAAATATTGAGGAACAAACGGAAACATTCTCCCACCTCCTCCTTCTCCTCCACTGCTTCCTTCCTACTTCAACCTACATTGCCGTATTTAAACTTCCCATGTTCACACATTTCACACTGTCAATCTAAATAAATTCCACGGCATCCACGACTCATTGGCTGGAGAGACACCAGAAGATCCAATGATGCGATTATGAATGCATTTAGATACCTTATAGAGATTGGTATATGGTTACTTGTATAACTTTGGTGTTTAATAAAGAATAGAAATGAAATTTGGAAGATAGTTTCATAATAAAAATTGCTCTTTAATAATTGATCTTTAAATAATATATACAGTATATATTCACGATCCTTTAAGCCAAGTTTGGTAACTCCAGCACTTATCATTACTAAGATCAATAAGAAAGAGTAACATGACTACGTGAAAGCTAAAGAACCCTTTTTTGACAGTTTTTAATGATCCAAGAAATAAGTTCAAATAAAATTTGAGTCTTAAAAACCCTTTTTATAAATTAATTTTTAATGATTAAAGAAATAAGTTCCAATATAATTTGAAACCTATAAACCCATTTTATAAATTAATTTTTAATGATCGAAGAAATAAGTTACAATATAATTTGAATCTGTAAATCCCTTTTTATAAATCAAAGAAGCTGCAATTATACAACTTTTTAAACTATAAAAAATAGTTTAATATGTGCCCTCAAAGAATCTCATTTTACAGGGTATACACAAGCGAACAGATTGGAATGTGGCACACACAAATTTAGAGCACGCAGTGAAGAGAAAGAGCAGCTGAAAAAGTTACTAGAAGAGAGTGTGGAATGTGGAATGCAAGCACAACTTACCTTAGCTGAGTTGTTGTTGCTGTTGTTGTTATAGTTGTTGTAGTTGATGATTGTGTATTTCTCCTGTGTGTTTTCGATAAGCCGATGATGTTCGATGAGCGAGATGGCAATAGGGCTCAGAAATGTATCTTATTAATTGTTATAAATTTGTAAAACACGTTTTCTTCTTTTCTTTTCTTTTTATTTTTGACTTTGTTGCACTTTCTTATTCTGCGGGCCGTAGAAAGTGTCAATTGTAAAAAATCGTTTAGGAATTACGACGAAAACAGTGCAAAGAGAAAGGTCACTTTGTTTCTTCTCTTTCTTCTTTTTTCGGTTATGCTCTCTTCACTGAAAATGCATTCTCGCGTCGCGACGTTTGCAGATCTTCGTCTTCGTTTTGTTTGATCCAATCCGTTGATCCCTTTGCGATCTTATCTGATTCTCGTTTTAGCAATGGAAATTCGAAGTCGTAATTCTTCTCGTCTTTCGTTTCTCTCAAAACCAAAAAAAAAACTATTTGACTAGCAATTTTATTTATTTAGGTTATCATCATCATTTCTTCTCATTTTGTGCATTGTCACACTCTCCTTCTTCCCGTTCCTCTCTCTCTCGCTCTTTTCCTCTTCGTCTTTTTCGCTCTTTAGTAAGTTGCATTTGCTTTTTTCCTTTGTGTGTTTTGAGTTTTTGTCAGTTGCTCTTTAGGCATTCGGCATTTCTTCTCAGCTCTGTCATAATTCACATTTCTCGCGGGATACGAACATTATTTTAGGTGATTTCAATGATATATTCTAAGAACTGTAGGAAGAAAGGAAAG
Organism: Zaprionus indianus; assembly: GCA_018904595.1. Taxonomy (NCBI): domain Eukaryota; kingdom Metazoa; phylum Arthropoda; class Insecta; order Diptera; family Drosophilidae; genus Zaprionus; species Zaprionus indianus. Next base: position 10,743,554 of record JAEIHA010000320.1, read on the forward strand.
GAAGATAAAAGATTTAGTAAGATTACAAAATTAAATGGGAAAATTAAAGTTTATATAATAAAACGAATAATTGCAGTCTTAATTACTAATTATCGGTTGAACCTATTGGAAGAAAAACTACCAAGAATTATTCTTAATAAGGTGACCGTATTTTATAAAAATAATAATAACAGAAAACGAAGAAGAAAGGCTTCCTTATATCCTCCGATCATTCCAATACTATTTGTATATTATATAATGTTGCAGAACTATATTTAATATTAGGCCTCACTGTCTCTAAGGTGCCTTGCAAACTCCTGTCCAAAGTTAATGTACCCTCTGCAAGGGTATTTCAAAAAATACCACACTTAAAATAAACCAAACTTAAAAAAATACCATAACACCATCAAACAAAACATGCTAAGCTGGCAGAAGAGCGCTAATGGAGAATACCAAAAGAAAATACGAGTTTAATAAACTTATTACAATCGCACAAAAGGCCGCAAGTTTTGTTGTTGTTTTTGATTTGCCACTTAAAGGCCACGCCTATGGAAGAATTGGAGTAGCACTGTTGCCGCCGCCAGTGTTACCACGCCACCATGCCAGCACCACCTTAACCCAACCCAGACAACTTAAACCAGTGCCAGACACAAAACAACAACAACAAACAGCAAAAGGGAGCGCAGAAAAAAGTCGACGAAAAAGTCACGTGGGGCAGAGCATTGTGTGCGGCACGCGAAGTGCAGTCAAAAGGAAAGCAAGAGAAAGGAAGGGAGCAGAAGCAGGGGGGGGGGGGGTGTGGTGTGGTAAAAGCAACAAATAATAAATAAATAAATTAGTCGATTTCGCGTTTGTTATTTTTTTTTGCCATTTAATTGGACCAGACACAGACGGCGACAGCGGCGTCGGCGTCGCCGATGGCAGCGAACAACAGCACATTTTAAATACCAGTTTAATTTTGCTTGCAAGTTCTCACTATGAAAAAAAAAATGTATTTTGGTCAAGACAATAAATAAACACACAGACTAACGAAGGGAGGGACAAAGAGAGGGAGAGAAGAGAAAGAGAGACAGACAGACTGGTAGACAGACAGGCGCATCGAACCCCATTTAAAAAGTGCAACGGCAGCAGAGTCGCTCAGACGCTAACGTAACGTAACGTACACACACACACACACACACGTGCAGAAAGTGAATATCACGTTTATGCGCGCAATACGAGATGACATCATGATAACGGTCGCCGCATAAACGTAGTAGACGCGACGCAGCAAAAATACGAGACATGCACAAAAAAAAACAGCAGCAGCAGCAAAGGCAGCAACAAGAACAACAACAACAACAGCACAAACGCAAACAACTGCGAAGATTGACGCGGCAGCGCAGCAGCAGCGCCGGCTGCAGCAGCAACCCTCGAGATGACGTTGACCCCGAAAAATAACGCGAAGCGTAATGTGTGAAACAGGCGAATGTGTATGAAAACAAAGTGAAATCTAATAACAAAATACGGCAAGTGGGAGCGAGCGAGAGAGAAAAACAGAGAGACACTACACACACACACTCTCTCTTGCATGCGAGAGATGTCAGCAAACAGGGAGAGAGAGAGCAAGAGAGAGAGAAGAACATTTCATAAGGATAGACGTGTAAAACGCAATGCGTATAAAAACAAGCAGAGACGAAAGGACGACAACAAAAGTGTGTCGGTGTGAGTGTGTGTGTGTGTGTGTGTGGAACCACAGTTAGGCAGCCGGCTAAAGAGAGAGAATATAAACACACTCACACACAGACAGACACACACAGACACGAAGCCGAGAGAGCGCCAAAAGAGACAAAGCGCATGTGCGCGTGCACGTGCATGTGCATGTGTGCGTGTGTGTGTGTAAATGTTGTGATAAGGGCGGAAGCAACGCATGCAACAGCAGCGCGCTCACAAAAACAATAACAAGCGACGGCGACAAAAACAACAATAAGAACTAAAGCCGACGTAGTAAAAAATATACACACAGTCACTCGCAGCCACAGACACTCACTCACACATGGACACACACAAACAAACGCACACAAAGAGTCACATGCAATAACGAAAATATTTCACATGCCAGTCGCAGTCGCTAAATTTTGCAGCGGCAGCGACGCGACGTCGGCGGCGGCGCCGCAAAAAGCGCAGTGCTTATGAATGAAGGCGCACGCCTGTCCTCAAAGCGCGCGAGTCTCTGTGTGTGCGTGCGTGTGTGTGTGTGTGTGTGTGTGTGTGTGAGTGCACATCATGGAGAGCAAGAGAGAGAAAGAGTGTGAGAGAGCAAGAAGGCAAAATGGTGTCGTTGGCCCCTGTGTCTGTTTTTCTGCTGCGTCGGTGTCTGTGAGTGTCTGTGTCTGTGTGAGTGTGTGAGTGTGACCGTGTCTGGCTGCGGCTGTTGTAAAAATGTGGTACAGTGACTACCAAAAAATACTAGTAGTAGTAAAAAGGCCTAAAACGTAATAAAGAGAGAGGGAGAGACAGACAGGCTGTGTAAGAGGGAGAGTGGGAGAGGAAGAAAGAGAGTATGAGAGAAAGGATAAAAGTTGTTGCCATTTTGGTGGTTGTAATAAAAATTTACAAATGCGGTTGTAAAAAGTTGTAAATTGTGTGTAGTATTTTTCTGCTTTTGTTTTTGTTTTTTCCTTTGCTTTTTTTGCATTTGTTTTTTTTTGCTTTTGCTTTTTATTTGGCTGAGTGCTTTTCTAGTGGCGGCGGCGCCTGACTAATGAGAAACAGTAAAGCAGACAGCAGCAAGAGAAGTAGAAGCAGTAGGAGTTGGAAGGAGAGAAATGGAGTAAGAGAGGGGGGGAGTGATGGGTGGGGAGGGTCTAGACACGACATCAAAGTAAGCCGCCTAATTAAAAAGCCATTAAAAAGTTAAAGCTATCGCCTATGCACGCTAATCAAAACATAAATAGAAAGAGAACAACAAGAGACGGAGAGACAGAATGAGAGGGAGAGCAGTAGAGGGTGCAGCACGAGATTGAGAGCGCCAAAAACAAGGCGAAAATTAATTACCTCACGATGCAAACAAAACAAAAAAGGGGCACAAGGCAGGAGAACAAAATAACAACAATAACAACAACAACAACAGCAGCAACAAAAACAAAAGTGGCCTGCACTCGCACACGATGTCAACGTCGCGTCGCACCGTGGGTAACAGCATGTTGAGTTGTGGCTTAAAATAAACTTAGCTTGCAACAATGTTGCAAAAGCCAAACAAAGCGCGACAGACGAGACAGACACACCACACATGCACACACACACACACACAAACACACTCACTATGCGCTAGAGAGCTTTGCCTGTCTGTCTGTCTGTTTCTCTGTTTGTCTGCCGAGTGCCGACGACGACGTCGCGTCGTTTCATTGTTTGGGGAGGGTTTGGGGCAGCGACGTCAACGTCAGCGTCGACGGCGGCAGCAGCGGCGAAAAGGAGCAGCCACAAAAAATATTGAGTGCCGCCGCGACTGGCGCGTGAAGCACGCAAAACGAGAAATGAGAAAAAGGCGACGACGCCAAGCAAAAGACAACAACAACAACAGCAACAACAACAAGGAGAAGCAGAAGCACAGGCAGAAGCAGCAGACGCAGACGAAGGAGAAGAAAAGGAAGAGGAGGCAAACGACGTCGGCGTCGTCGTCGTCGTCCACTAATCGCTAAATTTACGAGTACAGTTAAAATAAAATCATAAAAATTCCTTTCTCATTGTTGTTGTTGTTGCAAGTCACTCAGCGTCAGCGGACCGACATGCATACACATGTTCATATTTCTCAGCGAGTGTGTGTATGTTTATGTGTGTGTGCTAAGTAAAGTAGTACACAGCAGGACGAGACTGAAATTTACATCAATACGCGAAATAGCTTTTTGCACACACACGCACACACACACACGCTGAGGAGATGAGAGAAAAGGCTAGTCGCTTGTTCTTATTGTTGCCATAAAAGAGATGACAAAAATACATTAAAGCTCCCATAGTCGAGTGGGAGATACTGCCTATCGATAGAGTTCTATACTACTCGTACTATAGATATACATATATTCTGCAGAATAAAATAAGACGATTGGGTTTGGTAAAATTTTATGATATCTCACTTCGTTTTTGATATAAAGTCTCTGATTATTCGAGTTTAATATTTATTTTTAATTAGAATTGTCGATAACTCTAGTTTAATATTTATTGTTAATTAGAATTGTCCTTAAGTGATTGTTTCTTATAGCATCCGACGAAATCAGAGGAAATACATTTATTAACAATTTTATTTTCTGTCTTAGTTTTGGAGTAATAGTCTCCGATAGATCCCAATTCGATTAAACGTTTAGTAAGACCCAAATTTAAGCTTTTATGGTGTAAGGAGCTTTCAAAATATCAAAAATACTTAAATGAGTTTACACAATACTCAGGCCCGTAGCCAGACCTAACTTGTAGTCAGGGCACAAAGAAATGAAAGACGGGCAGGATTAATTTCAAAATAAATGATAAATAGTAGAGCAAATCTAGTACAACGGCAGTTTACGATCTTTTCGATCATTAAGTTTTCTAAGTATCATGTTTATATCCAATGCGTTCGTGCGATGTCTTTCGAAGGCCAAATACACAAGATCAGCCTGCGGCTGGGCCATTGACAGGCGCTGGGGCCTATTGATTGATTGGATATTCCATTTAATTCGGAATCACGTTTTTAATTTTTTAATTTATTGCAAAAGCCCATTCACGTAAGTGTATCTTGAAAAGAAATCTTAAAATCTCTACTTTAAAAGTATTTTAATAGCCAAATTAGGATTCTCATGAATATTCACAGTTTCCGCAGTCAATTTTGGTGATGTACCAATAATAATATGTATAACTCGATACTCAATACTAAAATAACTCGAACTCAGAAAAGTATCGATTAAACACAATATGCCACCGCTACCAATATCGCTTTTACCGACAATGTTCGCGAGACATTTCAAGTTCGTGCTTAATATTGTAATAAATATATTTTTCTTTTTTTGACGGGCTGTCCGGGCAAACAGTCCATAGTCCGGCTTGCCCGCTGCCCGTACGTGGCTCGGGCCTGACAATACTGTACTTCTATCTAAAAATATAAACTTATTTTTAGTAGTTATTAAAAAACTTTTTTTTTAATAATTATTAGTAAATACTACTTTTCGATATATCGATCATAAGAAAAAGCTTTATAACTAGGCAAACACAACCAAATACTCCCTCCCACCCGAGCAAGAGACTGACTGTATACAACTTGGGACAGAATGCCGGCTTTTTTCCATTTCAATGAAGAGATGACAACAACAAGAGGAAGAACAACAAAAACAACGATAACTCACGACGACAAGCGGCGTTGAAGTTAAAGCAAAGTGGCAGCCCAGAAAAATGTGTGGCGGGTCGTGTGTTTAAATACTCGTTATTGTACTATATAGAGGGACGCCGAGAAGAAAGTAAATATTATGTGGCACTTGTGAGGCAGACAAAAAGGGCCGGTGAGGGAGAAAGAGCTAACGGGTGGGGGAGCACACATACATTTGTATATTTGTGGAAGACGAAAAAGGCAATAAACTGGGGACCCGAGACATTATTCCATATGTTGCTGACCTATTAAACAATAATCTAATGTTATCGATATATAATGTACCTTGTCACTTGTCTGAAATGCGTTATCGATAAATACATACATTTTATTGCCTATATACTGTTCGTTATCGACCATTTGTAGTCGAATAATGGAGAGTAATCAGTATATGACATATTTTTTTTCAATCAATTTTTTACTCGTCGAATAATTTAATTATTGAAAAGTCTGATAATAGACAAATTTATTTATCGAATTATCGCTATGTTATCGATAGCTGTAGTTTGGTTTCATTATACAATTAAAAGTTTTCTAATAGGTTTCTTGTCATTTAAAAGATCATTGCTGTTTCTGTTCTACGTTCAAACTTTGTATACTCGTTTCTTTAATTTACAGGGTATACGAAAAATAGTATTTATTTTTAGTGTCTTAATCTCAAGTAAGATTATAAGAGATCCCAAAAATTCCAAAATTAGAAAACAATTGCAACAATTTAGAAAAAATTTTCCCAAAAACAATTTATAATAACAAACAAATCCAAATTAGGTCACACAAAGGTCGTTTTGACGAGGCAGCTGAGTGAGTGAGTGAGTGAGACAGAGAGTGAGAGAGGGAGCTTGAGTGAGTGGCGCAGCGCCAAGGCGATTAGAAAAAGCTAAACAAATTCTTTAAAAACTTATTAACTAACAAGATTTCAAATGCCGTCAGCAAATCCCACACACACACACACACTCATACACAAACACACATGCAGATATTTATGCAACGCCAAAATAAACCCACGCATGCTATATACACACACATACATAGACAGAAGACAATCACAGAACACAATAATAATAATACGAAGCGGGCATTGGGTTTATCTCTGCTAATGTTTATAAAAAATGACTATAAATAGCAGGAAACGCCAGCGCCGCCCACCCAACAGAAGCAGCAGCAGCGCAGCGACAGAGACAGCGTAGCGTTCACACTATATACTCCAAGCGCCACACACACACAGACACAAACAAAATGCAGCGAGGAGAGAGAGAAGAGAGAGGCAAGAAGTGAGCACAATAATAGCAAATGCAACCACGTGTGTTGTTTATTGCAGCAGCACAGACACACACACACACACAGGTACACTATAGCGCGCGCACTCATACATACACACATGCTCACACACACAGACGCACGTACGCACGCCGGCTGTGGCTGCTTTGACGAACGTCAATACGAAAACGGAATCTTTAAAAACAAGAAAAACAAATAACTGAGCAAAAAGAAATGCGAGAAAACGCACGCACGCACTCACACATACACAGACAAGCACACACACACACAAGGGCATTGAGAGGAAGAAAGAGGAAAGACGAACTTGACTTGCAACGGTAAAACATAAAAACTGCAAAGTGACATGTAGTTATTATTTATTCTTATTGATTATTTATATATTATTTATTTATTTTGATTTAAATTTAATTATTTTTATTTATTTATTTTGTTTTACATTTAATTATTTTTTATTTATTATGTTTACATTTAATTATTTTTATTTATTTATTTGTTATTTATCATTTGTTACTAATTATTTTATTTTTATGTCGTAATTATTATTATTATTATTGGGTTTATTTGCGCTTGTTTTCGTGCTATTTTACAAGTGATTCATGCAGACATCACAAGCTCTCCGCTTCGACTCCGCCTCACTTATCAACCGAGTCTAAGGTTCAAGTAAATAAACACACACACACACACACACACACACACACATAGGAAAAGCACGAGAGAGACAGACGCAAGTGTTGCCGACGCACACGCCGCCTACGCATAAACAGAGTACAATCGTAATCACAATTATGTGATTTAAAAAAAAATAAATAAATAAAAGTGGAAACTGCCCTGAGATAGAGAGAGAGGGCAACACATATGCATGTAGAAGTAGAGTGAGTGACAGTTCGCCTGTCGTCCCATGACGTGTAGTTGTCTATGGTGGAAGGGGGGAAGCGCCACGCATATGATCATTTCTAGTCAATGTGAAATACAGTGAAGAGCAACAAAGAGTTGTCCCAAGTACACGTAAGTACACGAGATATGCCCGTGTTTGTGTCCGTGCTCTTGTATTAAACTAATTAGACCTTTCTATATGCTTTGTTATCTATTCAAAAGAAAAGTAGGATTTTTTTTTTTTTTTTTTTTTTTTAAGATTTACTCGAAGAATTATTGTACATTTACTATAAATTATTTGAAAGCATGAAGAAGAATAATAAATAGGGTGACTAACAAACTACTTATAGAAAATATAAAATTCAGTGTAAAAATATAAATATTCTATAAAATATACGAAAAAAGGTAAAAATGCATTTTTTTTTTTTTTTTTTTTAAATTTACTTTCTATACACTAGTTTTTTGCTTCAAATAGTCCAATGAATTTAATAATATATAATACAAAAAAATAATTTTCCACCAAATACTCATCGACCAAATTTACAAAACAAGCTTAACAAACATCGTAAACGTTGACGAGTCTATTTTGTTGTTCAATTCTGTTTGTTTGTTTTTCTTTGCTCTCCGCAATGATGTAATAAATATTGTTAATCTTTTTTAAACATTAGTTTCACACAGAGACATACACGGAACTTGCTTTGCTAGTTTCAGTAAAGCTATTTTGAATGCTTTGTGAATGAGAGAGATACACTCGTATTCTGAACTTATATAGAGCGCTCCTATGCCGAATTTGGATAGTTCGGTAGTTAGACACATATCATGCTGATGACTAATTGTCAATGGTATTTCATCATCAACAGCAAAACATTGAATAATTGTCGGAGCGAGTAATGAATGATAAATATGACGAATAATTAATTGTTATAAATAGGTAGCCTTTTATTTTTTGACAGTAAGTATTCTTTCATAATTAAATGACTTAACATGATTGTGTAATAAAGTAAAAGTGAATTTAAGACTTAAATTGAAATTTCAAATTTGATTAATAAATTTTAATTTTTGGAAATTTAATAATAATATACTTTAAGTATATTTTATTTAATGGGAGTATTTTTGCTAAGCTTGAGGTCACAAATACTCATAAAATATAAATAGGTCGTTCAGCCACTTAAAAAGTAATAAATAAATACTTTTAAACATTGTTGATGAAGACATTGCAATCATATTTACTACATCTGCATTTTTTTATTTTATTAATAATTTCTTAATTTGATTTGAATTTAGATTAAACAAAGTTAAAAGTTTTTAGTAACTATTGATTTGATTGATTGATTTTTATATTTTTATTTATACATTATTTGGTCATTGTGGTCTTCATTAAAAGAAATATTTACTGCAATACGTAATAGATTCTCTGCTTGTTTATGACTGATATGAGTTACTCACAAGCACACACACACACATATACTAACTATTTGTTTATGTGTGAGTTCAAAGCCCGCATCTGTTGTGTGCGTATGCTTGTGTGTGTGTGTTTGTGTCTGTGCTCTCTTGAGAGCAATGAGAGAACATTGAGTCATTTGATAAAAATGCGCTATGGCACTATTTGCTGAGGGGAAGGGGAAAAAGGAAGGGGGGGGACGTGACCCATTCACGCACTTTCTTCCCCCACTCCCACGCACCCTTTTCCCAGCGTGCTTGATACCCCCTGGCATCGTTGACCTCAATTTCAATAATAAAAAGACACACACACACACCAATAGTCACATAGACGTATAATAACAATAACAGAACAACAACAGCAGCAAACGGCAACATGGGCGGCAACGACAGAAAATTGCGTAATTGATACCAAATTTGGTGTGTGCGCGCCTCCAAAACACAACAACAGCAACGGTCTTATGCTTGTGTGCGTGTGTGTGTGTTTGTGTTTTGAAGCTAACAAATATGTATTAGAAAACGAACCTAAGTTCAAGGCCAAGCATAAGTAGCAGCAACAACAACAACAGCATGACAAGAGCACAAAACGCAGCGAAGAAAAAAAAAACAAACTGCAAAACAACAATAGCAACAACAACAACAACAGCAGCAGCAAAAAATGTGCTTTTACCGTCAGAGCGAAAAAGGTCAATGACACCTGTCAGTTTGTCTCGCTTAACCAACACACACAGACACGCACACACACACACACACAGACAACAGGCTCTCGTTTCGCTCTCTTTTGCTCTTCCTCTTGCTGCGCTGCCTCTGCTGCTGCTGCTGCTGCTGCCGCTGTTGTTGTTGTGCTTGCACACGCGCGCGCTGTTTAGACATGTGGTCAAAGGTTTTGTTGTTGTTGTTGTTGCTGTTCTCTTACTGCTAATTAGTGTGGCCAAATTATACGCCGAAATTTCCAATGAGTTGCCACCTTGTGTGCATTGTGTCTATGTGTGTGCGTGCGTGCGTACTTGCTCATATGTGCGTGTGTGTGAATGTCGTTGGGCCCCGTCATACGTCATAAAAAAATAGCGATCGCTTCACGTCGCGTCGCTGCCGCTGCCAACGTTGTCGTCGCATAAACAATTTCCGGTTTTGCTATATACAAAACTTGTGGCCGGTCCCTGTTGTTTTTCAACAATTTTGTTTTTGCCGCAACTTATTTTTGTCACACACACACACACACACACGCACGAACACAGAACACGCATACAAACAAAGGCAAATTGGATTTAAAAATAAATAAATTACACAGAAACACACACTCATACCATACACACACATGGAGAGTGCAAAAGAGACAACCAGAGAAGAACGAGCACATACGCATGTTTAACATTTTCGGCAACAAAAATAATATTATGATTAATACAACGGAATTTTATGGCATTTCTTTATATGTAGTGCACACACACACACAAGCACAAATAGTACAGAAGATACGCACACACACACACAGCAAGTGGCAACACTGGCACAGCGGTATGCCAATTACTGCTACGCTTTTTAATTAGCAGGCGGCACCGTCTTCCCTCTCTCTCTCTCACCCTTTCCCCAACATAACACACTACACCACACCACAATACAACACACGCATACGCACACATACGCTTAAGTTATAGTTTCTGTGCAATTGTCTTGTTTAACGTGTTGTTGTTATTGTGGTTTCCGTGCTTCCTTCGCACTTTTGCTTTTCTTGCTGCATTCACACTTCCCACTCCCGCATACGTGTGCGCTAGAGGGGGAGAGCAAGCGAGCAAGAGCAACACACAAAGAGTGCCGGGAGAGCGTACACACAGAGAGCAGGAGAAAAAGAGAGAGAGCGCGTAAGATGCCGGAACGACGTTTTTGTTTTGCTACTTTTGCTCACACACACACACACACATGCACGCACACTAGACAACGTCGCCGACGTTGCCGCTGCTGCGCTGCTCATTCACAAAACGAGACGACGTCGGCGGCGGCGGCAAAGAGGAGGCAGAGAAGATATGATAGATATGGAACAACAAGAGTACCGCATAAATTTCTGCTGCGTAGTAATTTTTCGAATATGTTTGTATTTTGTATACACACACACACACACACACATATGCACAACACAACACTGAGGGGAATATAGAGAAATACTCATACATATGTCATGTGTATTTACCTTTTTTGCATTCTTGTAAACCATTTTCGTTTGTTTATGTTGCACTTTGCACATGCACACGTATACGCACGCACACTGACACACACACACGCCCGCAACAACAACTACTACCAGCAATCTCGAATATGCGATTCTGTTTGCACTCGTACGTATGTATGCAAGTATGTGTAGTTGTATGTAGAACGAGGCCCACTTTTTGTATATTTTTATTTTGGTATCGATTTCAAAATAAAACGACGCACTTTCCTAGATGCAAGCGTAATTCAGATTCCGATTCCGATTTTTCTTCTTTCTCCTCTCTCTTTCTCTCTGTCGTTTTATTCGCGGGCTTTCTTTTTGCGCCGCAACTTCACAACATTTGCTCTGCTCACTTTGTGTATACAATTTTATTCATTTATTTTACCGCTTCTAGTGAATTTTATTTTGCACCTCGCGCGCGCACCGACACACACAGCATACCGCACTCACACACACACATGCACACTAACTCACTCACTCACTCGCCAAAACTCGCGTTTGCATGTATGTATGTGTAGATTTGTGTGTCGTAGAATTTATGTACATGTTCGAAGGCGGCGGCACACGCACTTGTGACTTCTTGGAATTTACTCTCTTTATTTAGACTTTTCTTATGTATTATTATTCTCACAATCGCACTGAATTATGATTTTGATTTTATTCATTTAATTTTTTATATATACACTTCTTTTTTTCTATGTACATACACGCATATACATATTTCAAACTATTTTGTAAAACGATATTTTTCCGCAGCAACAAACAAACAAGCGTCCGCGACACCGACCACGACGTCCGTACGATTCAAATGCCAGAATACGAATGAGCGGCAAAACAAAATTGATGAAATTCGGCCAGCGAGAGAGAGAGAGAGAGAGACGGAGAGAGTATGGCAATCGGAATATGCTCACGAGCGATGACACTCGACAAAAGAGAGACCGACAATCCGCTCTGTTTGTATTGAGAGAGAGAGAGTTGTCAAGAGAGAGTTCATACCAATGATATCATAAATAGATGTAACGTATTTAATCTTTTTATATTGTCTAGCATAGAAAAGTTATAAACTAAAAACAGATTACAAAGATTCCAATTTGTTTGAGTTTAACAAAGAGTTTTTATGGAGAAATAATAATAAAAATATATAATAAAATTACAATTTAAAATTAACAGCCATTCTTGTAATAATCGATCATTGCACTTATCGCGACATTGTAGAGCTTCGTTCAGTGTGTTGTTCATCGGTTTTAGAAAAAATAGCATTGGTACAAGCCGTTATTTATTTGTTATTTTATTAAACAATAACAACAACAATAATAAATGTTATTGCAATGATCAGAATATATATACGAAATATTTATAAAACGCGGTAGTTAGTATTTCTTTTGGTATTTTTAGTACAGCATAATAGAGATGAAACACATGTATTTTGCACTTTGTATGATACGGTCACGCTGATGCCTGTCGGTCATGAACACTTACGGTTTGTAGCTGCAAATAACAAAAAATAAAACTGTTAAAAATATAATGCTTACCACAAAAATTAAAAGCAATTGAAATATTAAAAAAGCGAAAGCGAGATTTGTAGTTTATTACCATTGTTTATATTGTGCCGTTCGAATTACCTTTGTGTTTGTACATGCGCTTCAAAGATATCCTTATTTCTTTACACCTACCTCACTCACACACAGGCAAACACACGCAGACACAATCGCACTTTCGTCTCGTTTTATGTGTAATTATTTTTGATTTTGATTTTCTGTGTTAAGTATACATTTTTGAAGCACACACGAGAAATCACAACAACAACAACAACCACACGACCAAAGCACAACACCCGATGAATTAGCCGCAAAACAGACAACAGAAACAAACTGAAAAAACGCAAAAACAACAACCAAACCCTTTCCACAACGAAAGCTACAAAAATGGCCAAAATGTACGGAAAGGGTAAGAGTAAGTAAAACAAAAACAACAACTACAACAATCAACCAAAACCGCAAACATCACATTGCATTAATCACGTTATTTCAAGTTGTTATTTATTATTTATTAAATAATAAAACTGCAATTGTAGTAGATCGACGCGAGAGACTCATGTAAACAAAAACAAACAAATTCTAATTGTGCTTATTTTTTTATTGTTATTTAGCGGCCATCGAGTCGGAGGAGCAACAAAAACGACGCTGGCAAATCGAACTGGAGTTTGTGCAGTGCCTATCCAATCCTAACTATCTGAACTGTGAGTATGATCTATATCTCCCTTCAGGAGGAACCTCAACTGATCTCTCTCTCTGTCTTTACTGTCGGCAGTCCTCGCCCAGCGTGGCTATTTTAAGGATCCCTCATTCATCAACTACCTCAAGTATCTGCAGTACTGGAAGGAGCCAGAATATGCCAAGTATCTGATGTATCCGATGTGCCTATATTTTCTCGACCTGTTGCAGTACGAGCACTTTCGCCGCGAGATCGTTAACAATCAATGTTGCAAGTTCATCGATGACCAGGCGATTCTACAGTGGCAACATTATACAAGAAAACGGATTAAGCTCATCAATTCGGTGCAGGAGAGTGCTGCAGCAACGCAAGCTGCACTGCAGCAGCTACAGCAACAGCATCAGCAACAACAACAACAGCAACAGCAAAGTCAGCCACAGTCGGGTCAGCAGCAGCAGCAACAACAACAGCAGCAGAGCAATGGGGGCAGCAGCGGCAGTTTGGTGGCGCCAAATGAAGCTTCCACGGGCGTGACGGGTGGCGCTGAGGCAGCCAATCCACAGCAGCAGGCGAATTTGCAAAACGGAGACAGCGGCAGCAGCAGCAACAATTCGGCAGCGCAATCGCAACAGCAGCAACAACAGCCTACACAGGCGCAGACAGCGGCGGTACAACAGCAACAACAGCAGCAGCAACAACAACAAATTAATGGCCTTGCACCAAGCGGCGCAATAAAACTAGAATTAAATTAGCGAAGAGAACAAGAAAGAAGAGTGCATAATATACTAGCCTAAGAGAACTATTGTTCGAGAGGGATGGGTCTAATATCGGTATTGCTAAAAATATCGTTACACAAAAATATACTGAGATAGCAAATTCAGTTAAGAATATTCGGTCTCATTGATTAAATAAAAAGCGATAACGTACTTATCGATGGTTTTACACCGATAAAATGATCTTGTTGCTAGGGCTGGCAAAAAGTTATAACCATAGACTAGGTATATAATAAATAAATAAAAATATATATATAAAAATATATTTAAATCAAATAGGTTGCATTAATTTATACATAAAAAACATTTTTGAGTTTTTTTAAATATTTATTTTGTACAGAGATTTATTTTTATTAACACCAATATCCACTTTTGTAATAAACTCCCCATTTCCACTGTTTCAGTTCCATTACTGAACTATCGATAAGTTAAAAAATCATTACTGTAGATAATTTGTCTGTGCATCCCTAACAAACGTTTGCCATCACCAATCAACACTATTTCCTTCTTTTGGATTTCGGTCGGCCGTCAAGGTAGGTGTGAGAGCACGGTTCTCCAGCAAAATTAAACTTAATTTTCCTAGTTAATCACAGTATATTTAACAAAATTATTTATCTTTTTATTTAACAGGTAAATACATCAATAGGATTAACTATATATTAATGTAAAAATTGAGAATGATACGTTAGTAAATTGATGATACTTCCATGCACCACTCTGAAGCACTTGTGCTCTGTGCAGATTATGGATATTCTGAACAAATTAAAGAAAATGAGTCTCTATGAGAGATTATTTATTTAATTCAATGATTTAATCGAATTTCTTTTCAAATTGTAAGGTTGAAATGAAAATGAAAAGAAGATGGATTGTTTTCTGAATAGACCAATGATGTGACAAGTTATTAAAATGAAAAATAACACCTTCCATTTGTTACTAGGTCTATACTAGATTGGAAATGGGTGCCTACCGGTATATGCAAGAACTGTACAGGAAGAAGCAGAGCGATGTTATGCGTTACTTGCTTCGCATTCGTGTCTGGCAATATCGTCAGTTGACCAAACTGCACCGCTCGCCAAGACCGACTCGCCCCGACAAGGCTCGTCGTCTGGGATACCGTGCCAAGCAGGGATACGTCATCTACAGAATTCGTGTCCGCCGTGGTGGCCGCAAGCGCCCCGTCCCCAAGGGATGCACCTACGGCAAGCCCAAGAGTCATGGTGTCAACCAACTGAAGCCATACCGTGGACTGCAGTCGATCGCTGAGGTAAGTCACTGTTTGCTCTCAGGCATACCCCTTTACTTCCATTCTGATGATACATTCTTTATAATTTGAAGACAACTATGATGCCTTTTCTTCCTTAGATGTCTGAAATTGTACTTAAATTACGAAAAAGACTCGTTTTCGATATGTTTCTAAAGAATATTTTGATTTGTTAATTTGCAGGAGCGTGTTGGTCGCAGACTTGGAGGACTGCGTGTTCTGAACTCCTACTGGGTTGCTCAGGACGCTTCCTACAAATACTTTGAGGTTATCTTGGTGGATATTCATCACAATGCCATCACCCGTGATCCTAAGATCAACTGGATTTGCAAGCACGTGCACAAGCATCGTGAACTGCGTGGCTTGACCTCTGCCGGCAAGAGCTCTCGTGGTCTTGGCAAGGGATACCGTTACTCCCAGACCATTGGTGGATCCCGTCGTGCTGCCTGGAGGAGAAAGAACCGCGAGCACATGCACAGGAAGCGTTAAATTTCAACAAATATTTTTTTGTGAAAATATTTCAAATACATATATAGCTGCAGCAGTGCTCCTAAATTCGTTGGTTAGTTTTTATTTATACTATTGTGTAAGACTTAGATATTAAAAAATGGGCTGAATCGTTTGTACTGATCTTTAACTACGTTTTTGTTTTATTGCAAAATTATATTTAAAGAAAAGTACTCAATGCATTTCTATGTGAAGTTGATTGTGTCAACGCTGATCAATTAAGACTTGAAACGTGTCACGTGTGGAAAAACTAAAAAACAAGTTGGTTTCGCGGTTATAAGGTGGCAGGGAATTTGTAATTGTTTCGATATAAACAATAGTGAGACATATAAAGAAATGGTGTCTCCATTATTGAAAACCTCATTGACTTGGCTAAAACTAAAGAGATTATTATCTATAAGCAGTGTTCCCGACTTGAAGTCATTCTTGGCTTTATAAATAATAGTGCATAGCTTGCGGGGTTTTCCTAAGGGAGCAGTAAATGTCTGTATAGTATAGGGATTATAATTTTGGTTTTTTGGAAAGATTAAAAAGAAAGTTATTAAAAATTATTTATATATTTTTAGGATATACAAATATAAATACATTTTTAGACCCTTGCAGAAGGTATATTAATGTCTATAATTTTTTTTGTATATTCTTAATAACAAAGAGAGAAAGAACCGTGGTTGATTGATTGGAATATTCTATAGTGCTAATGTGTTAAACTGCTGAGTAATGTGGAATTCTCTGCCCACCTCACTCCACTGCTCTTATTTTGACATTTTCTGAACCATAATGAACTGAACTGTGTAAAAATGTATTTAAAATAATTTTCAAAAGTGAAAGTGGTAAAAAATAAGATAACTTTTCATATGTGTATATTTTTGACCAGTTCTATGTTTCCTATTTTTTAAAGTAGCCTCTCTTCAACTTTATTACAGTGCCAATCAAAGTTTAAGCTTTTCGTTCTTGTTTAAAATGAATTAAACTGAAATCTATCGCTTAAATTGATCTAAAATCTTTAAAAATAACAACCTAAGCTCAAAGAAACAGTTGCAATTCAATTTGAATTTTTTTGTAACTTTGGATCACTCCGTCAGTCACTTATAACTTATTTCGTTGGTATTTCCCCATCATTCTCGTGATATTTTAGCATTTTCAAAGTATGGTTACTCTAAATCGTTACCACGTGTGCTCTCGATTTTCATTGATCCCAGATTAGAATGTGTGTGTACACAACAGCGTTGATAGTATACTCACTCACATTCCAATACGTGCCGGGGAACGATCGCAGCAGCATCATTACAAATGAATAAGATTTCAAGTGGCTGGTTTAGCGAAATCCAGGATGAGTTATGGCCTGGACAATCGTTTTCCCTTAAAGTGAAGGAAGTTCTTCATACTGAAAAATCCCAATTTCAAGATATTCAAATACTGGAAACGTAAGTAACTTTGTTTGTTTTTAAAATGAGTGATAACAAGTGTGTGTGTGTGCGTGTGGCTGTGTTTATATATGTATAAAGGTACAAATTTGTATTTTTTTAATGTGTTCAATAATTCTATCCGTTTTTAAATATATTTATACTGGATTAGTTAAATAAATATAAAAGTACACTTACGCCGAAACAGGCAGCTCATTCTCGTAGCCTTGAAAGGTTCTGTTCAACTTAAAGGTCATAATTTTCAGAAGATTATTTTTGACCTTTGATAAGATAAGAATGTAAAAATATGTAAATTCGGCTGTTCAATAACGAATAAGTGTTTTGAAATTTAGAAATAATCTATAATTAAACTTAAATCAAGTATTAAGTAATTTTCATCGATTAAATAACTTTTTTTTTACAGTGAAAACTACGGAAGGTGCTTGGTATTGGATGGAGTCATTCAATGTACATCCAGGGATGAATTCTCTTATCAGGAAATGATTTCTTTTCTGCCCCTATGCTGCCACCCAAATCCCGAGAAGGTACTGATTGTTGGCGGCGGTGACGGTGGAGTGGCGCGTGAGGTTGTCAAACATCCACTTGTTAAGGAAGTGCATCAGGTTGAGATCGATGATCGTGTTGTTGAAGTCTCTAAGAAATTCCTGCCCGCCATGGCTTGTGGTTTCGATAATGAAAAGCTAAAACTGACCATTGGAGATGGATTCGAGTACATGAAAAATCATAAGAAACAATTTGATGTGATCATTACTGATAGCTCAGATCCGGTTGGACCTGCCGCTAGTTTGTTCCAGGAGAGCTACTATGGTTTACTTAAGGAAGCCCTCAGAGATGGTGGTGTTGTGTGCTCTCAAGGTGGAAGCTTTTGGTTGGACTCTGATTACGTAAAGAAAACAATGACAGGCTGCGCACTTCATTTCCCCAAAGTAGCCTACGCCATTACTTCGGTGCCATCTTATCCATGTGGTCATATTGGATTTGTCATAGCTTCCCTCGATGGAAGCCGACAGCTCGAAGAGCCCGTTAAGAAATTTGAGAATGCAGAAATTGATTCTTTAAATTTAAAATACTATTCTAGTAAAATACATAGAGCCGCATTCACATTACCTCGCTGGATCGAGAAGCACTTTTACGAATAGCCTGTGTGAACAATGACTTTTTGTATACATTCCATACAAATTTGATTTTATTAAAATGATTTTACTTTGTTTTAAACCATAAAATATAGACTGTCTTTTAAATATGTTTTAATAAATGAAAGGTCCCATACTCACGTTCTTTATACGAGGTTTGTTATTGACTCTCTTATAAATATGTATTTACATAATACATATATAATATTAATTTATATATATAATAATATTATTAATACCTATACGAGTATATTGCATTATTCAAGCATTTCAAAAAACATTTTAAATAATTCAAAACCTGTTATCGATAGTCGTATAAAATCATAGTCTCAACAAATCATGTGAAATGACATTGCAAACTTATCGAATAATTCGATCTATCGCTGATGATGTATTTTCCCATCTCTACAGTGTTTTCTTTCATTCTAGCATAAAAAGTAGAAGATGTTTCGAAACATACAGGCAATTCGCCGTTTGTTAGTTATTGGAAGTTCAGATACTGTTCTGAACTCATCCGCGAAATTAATAAATAGAAAGAGTCATGTGTAAGTTAAAATCATAATTTATATTACATATCATTTATAAAAATAAGACATCAGATGTTTGTTTATGTAATACTTTTCATTAATGTGTTTTTTTTATTTTATATAGAGTCTCATACCGGAGTGCTCCTCCACCGCACTCAAAGAAGACCAAAATTGGAGCTGTCATTGTTGGTGGAGCCATGTGGTGGTGGGTCATTTGGCATTTATGGCATGAGCCCGACCATATTACTGTGAGTATATATTATATTAACATATGCATTTATATTAATGTACTGGTTTTTATAGGGAGAATTCGACTATCCTGATCCCAAAAAATGGACTAATGCTGAATTGGGAATCCCGCGTGATAGCGCATGAGCCATGCAATTTAGGAGAATTCGATTATATTGTTTATAAAAACCAAACTAAGCTGCGATGAAACACATTTTCAACTGCTTGTTAATGCAATTAATTCGTTAAAGAATGTATAAAACCAAAATATGCATTTTCAATTGTCGGAGAAAAAGTTTCTATATTGAAGTAAGGTTCCACAGTGCCACCATAATCTGAACAACCAGAAAGGAACTAGAAGAGCAACTTATGCTAGGTAGTTGTTTTCCTTCTCTCAGTAATTAGAAAACCCAAACAATGCATAACAACTTTACACCATTTTGGTATTGTTGGTTTAATGAAGTTGATTGATATCAACAAATAATAATATAATATAGTACAATTTTAAATCTTATAGAACAATCAATAATTTAAGTTAAAGTTATCATCAAATGGGTTAGTTTCGAAAGGATTGTTATTTATAGGCATAGGGTTGTTTCTCATACTGGTGTCTGCAAGACGTTTCGTCTCTTTGCCCATTATTATGCCTGAGGACAATAGTTTTGATATTCCTTCAATTGTGTTGCTCGATTCAAAAGGATCATTATTATCATAGTTTACAGAAGACAGTCCAGAGATTTTACTGTTGCCAATGCATAAAATGCAGACACTTCCATCGCCGAACTGTGAGCTATTATATTGACGCAGGCAATCCTTGTGGAATGAATGCTGACAAAGGAAATAAATCATCGGAGTGTGTAATAATTGACGACAAATATCACAGGAGCTATTGCGGAATTCTATGGAATTGGATTTAAATTGTGATAGATTTGAGCTTTTGTTTTGTATTGACTCATTGAGATCTCCAATTGTAATGTTTTCAGATGCAATCGTATTGGAACGGTTCTTAAATTCTTCCACTAAAAATGATCGTATATCCGAAAGCTGTACATGTTCAGTTGTACAGACTGTGTCCAATACCAGGAGCAATGATCGGGGTTGGTTGGTTAGTAAGTTCGCTAAATTTGGATTGTTTTTCAAGTGAACTTTTAGAGATTGGAAAAGTTTAGCTTCATTTCCCGTTAGTTCATTATCCTTAACAGCTTGTACATTATTTGAGCCAATCGAAAATAGATTTGCCGCACAAACAATCAGTTTCATTTCATTTCTAGACAATTTCTTAAGGAATTCAGAAATTGACTCCGAGGATATTTTCTTATCGCGCCAAAGTCCAAGATACAGAGCGAGCAAAAGGAAAGATAACTTTTCGTTTCCAGGATTTAGTTTTAGAAAACACTCCAATAACTCTGCGCAAAATTCGGAATTGTCAAAGAAAATATTTAAGAAACGTAAAATGTCTTTAATTTGGTGATTTTTTACCAATGACTTAAGAGTCTCCAGGACGTCCATGTAGTGTTCTGACAGAAGAAGTGCTCCATGTTCTTGGAAAAAGTTAAAGATTTCATCTTCATTAGCATTGTGAAAATCGGGTATTGCATTCGATTTTAAATCGTTTGATGAACTTAAATCTTGTGCAGATATTTGTTTATAGTCGCAAATGGTTGAATTATTTCGACAATCCCACAATTGTTTTATATTAATGTTTAGATTTTCTCGATCAACACAACTTTTAAATAATTTCTGATGATCTGGTGTAGAGTTTTCATTTTCCAATAATTTACTTAGGTATTTCTTAAGATCATCATTGTTTCGGGACCATAAGAGTTTGGAAATGATGTGATAAGGTTTTATAACCCCAATGGTTTGTTCAAATTCCTTCACTGCTCTTGAGGTGTGGTTTCTTTTTAGTAAATTATTACCGTGCTGGAGACGCACATATGCTGTATTCTCGGAATTGGTTTCGCCTTCTCTTTCCAATATACGAAGGGCATTATCGTGCATGTGTTTTAATATTAGAAGTCGAACTTTACGGGTGGTACTTAGCTCTTGTAGCTTATATATATTATAAGTATACCCTCCGTTATTTGGATTCTCTTCCTTGGTAATAATATGGTATGATTTTTTGCCACTTACGACACTTAGCAAATTCTTGATTCTCTTGTGGGAGACAATTAATTTATTATCAACGTCAACGCATATCACATCGAAGCCCTGTGGCGTTTTTATAACAACCATAAGATGGTGTTCTATCCACGAGAGATATATCTTTTGTCCACCGATGGCATAGCACGGTCCTCGTCCATCGGGTGTGAAACAGAATATCGCATCATCTCGACCAACGACGAAGAATGTTTCGGATCCAATCGCTTGAGATATTGTACAACAATGATTATGCAGGTTTCTCTTATTGTCTAGAGGAATTTTAGGTTCCACAACGCCTTTGTCATTCAATAGAAGGCAATATATTCCGTCAAGGCACGATATGAACAGGTTGCATGAGGCCTGTACACCTGTTTGTGGACTGTTTATCTGAAATTGTATTCCATTTATAGGACTTGAGCAAACCACATGACGACGCATATTTAACAAATGATCGCGGTTGGCGTTGCCATAATGCAACAAGATGTCGCCCTTCTCGAATCCTATAGCTAGGGCATATATTTTACGAGGTTCCACGACTTCAATCTGTAGAAACGACGCCCGACTTGTTGATGGTATTGTTGCTGTAGCAATGCATGGGCTCGCCTCCTTTTTGTTCAACCTACTTAGATCGTATATACTTATGCATAACGATTTGCCGTTATTCTCCTGGGATACTAATGCCAGTATATTGTTGGTTGTTAGTGACGCAAATTTGATTGGTCGTTCGTTGTCAACGCTTTTGAAAGAAATAGTTTTTAGTTGCTTGTCTATTTCAGACAAAACATGAACAAATCCATTCTTGTCACAAAGTACAGCGGTGGTGCTGGTGGATCCGATTGGGGCTTTAACGACATTGCAACAGTACGCCGCAATGTCTGCGTTAATATTTTGCAATTTTTGAGAAGGTAATGGAATTAAATCGAAAAATTCTATTTTATTCCATTCTAATACACTCATTTTGTTCAGTTATGATTATCTTACTGCAATAGAGATGACAAAATCATCGATATAATCTCATTTCTGCAATCGATTGTTGTAACCAAAATGACAATCGAATATACCAGCCCTTTTTTTGGGTGATACTCAGATGGGGAAAAGTACTGAAAAAATTAAATGGCGTTGCCACCTTGCAGAAAAAATATGCAAGGTGTAATGAGAAAGATTGTTTATTTTTTATATTGATCACTACAAAATATTGTGTCTCTGGAAGCAATAAATCAACTAAACAAAACATTATAGGATTAAAAAGTAACAAGCATAGCTGATAGTCACCGTTATATGTGTACGAATTTGACTTTAACTTATGAAGAACTGGTCATACCACAAAATATGACTGTTTTTCGAAATAAAATATATATACATATTAAAACATATTTTACGATCAGACTACTAGTCGTGACATATGGTGTTCACGCGTAAATAATCGGTATCAATAACCGTGAACAGTCACTGTTTTACGTGTCCTTATGAAGAACTTTCTCGGTTGAATGGGAACAAAGATTTATTCAAGTTTTGTAAATAAAAGACTGCAATTAGTTAAATCAAATATTACGTATTATATGAT
This sequence comes from Zaprionus indianus, assembly GCA_018904595.1. Taxonomy (NCBI): domain Eukaryota; kingdom Metazoa; phylum Arthropoda; class Insecta; order Diptera; family Drosophilidae; genus Zaprionus; species Zaprionus indianus. The sequence continues at coordinate 10,766,471 of JAEIHA010000320.1, forward strand.
TTATTTGTTTTCGATTAATGGCCTTAAAACGTATTTACAGGTTTGTGCACTAAGCGAATAAGTGTGTTTATTTTTTAGAATTAGTTATTACAAAATAACTTGTATATTAGTTGGTTATGTTACTTTTTATTTTTAGTTTGCTCTCGCAATACTTTAAACCATGCATTAAGGACACTCATTTTCCTCTCACTATCGGAGGCAACAATTCGTCTTCACTTTAAGTAGACTTTCTTGGGCGTTTCTACGACATCAATCAGATCATTTTCGGTTATAAATATATATATATGTTTTTGGTTCACTTAATGCTAAATGGCTTAGTTTTTAAGTTCCTAGTGTTTTTTCTCTTTTTCTTTGTAACACGCATAGAGTTTCTGACACTTACAGTTACTAGTTCAAACATGTGTGTGTGTGCTCTTTATATATTTGTTTTTGCAAAGGATGGAATAGATCCAGATACTCCGAATTTTCTATTGATTGTGATGAAACAAATGTATGTTAAATGTTTAGGAACGTTATAATATTTGAAGTTTCAATTACAAATTACAAAAATCATAATCATTCTAATAGTACACGAAGCGAACGAAGCAGGACTTATTAAGAAATAAATATACACATACACGCACACAGTTGCAAAAAGTAGAATAGGCTTTACCTTAACTAAGTTGGCTAACTTACACGTTTATATCACTTTTCGCAAATAATTCGGTTTTTAAAATAATATTGAGGCTTTTGAATAAACATAACGTCGCATTTTTTTGGTTGAAAAGCTTTCAGAACTAAATGAAAGACCCAAGCTTAAAATATGTTGATCTGCAGTTCGCTGACAATGCCCTCGAGGAACCCTTTGAGACTATCATAGGAATGATTGCGCCAGTAGATGTTGTCGTTCACTTGGGCCATGGCCATCTCGATGGCCAACTCGACAGCCTTCAGACCCAGTTTGCGGCAGTTGGCAGCCAAGGCCTGCAGCTGCTGCTTGTGATAGTCCTTGTTCATGTAGATGGTCAGCGACTTGATCATGTCGGAGATCGTGGAGAAGCCATCACCATAGCTGCAAATGAAAAGTTAGTTGTTGATCCTTCAGGATGTTTAACAGATTGAATAACTCACTAGTTAGCAATTTCCTTGATGTTGGTTTGAAGGAAGTCAAATGCGAGCTCGTATCCAATCGCATTGGAGGCCACGGCACGGAAGGCAAGTGCGCCATCCTGTTTCAGTATGCCGGCCGTGGAGTTAATGGTTAAGTTCAAGTACCTGTGGGGGATAAATTGATTTAGTCATTGTTCATTGATCATCTTCTTTTCTGTCGTTACTCACTTGGACAGCAGCCAGGGCTTTGTAGTGCAGCCCAGTGAGGTGAGAATCTCCTCCTTCTCCGAAGCGCTTGTTGTACGCTTGTACTGCTTATAGGCAAAGTACCACTCCTGGTAGGAGCCCTCCGCCAGCGCTGTGCAGTAGATCACCGATTTCAGATTGGGCTTAATGCTGCAGAAAAAGTATAAACGGATTTGAGGTTGGTTTGGGGTTAGTTGAAGATTGTTTAAAGGTTGATAAGAGCTGAGCTACTTACGGATTCTTCTTGGGGCCTCGCATCCATTCGCGGAACTTCATCTGGGCCACCTGAGTGCAGCGATCGTAGTTGAACTTGCAGGCGAAATTGGCCACCAAGGCGCGGTGCTTGAGCTGTAGATGTGACTCGTTATCCGGCTCGTTCAGGCCGTAGTGATCAAAGGCGGGCTGCACCAAGAACTTCATGAAGGCCTACAATCAAAAAAGAGCCCTATAAGTCGCTATGTTATGGTTACTATTAAGACCGACTTACCCTGAAGGTCTCGTAGGCTGGCTCCCGTTTAAGGTTGTAGATCAGATAGTTAAGTCCCGGTTTGGCTGCGCTCCACAACAGCTCATCGTCCAAGGATGAATACAGCTCCATGAGGAAGGTTAATCTGCAAAACGAACAGGTGAGTGACAGAGCGAAAGGGGAAAGGTATTCTTATCGTACGGTATATCGTAGCTAAGGTACTCTGCCTGTGCCAGATGCAGTGCATCGTCCAGCATTTGGGCACGACTGATTCTCGGAATTGCGCTAAAGTTCTTCTTTATCGCCAGCCACGATACCTCATCGTAGTTGACGCGATAGTAGCCCTGCCTATTTAGATTCAAGTAGACAATGTTGTTGCTGTTATCCTTCTTGGGGAAAACATCCTTGATGATGAGCTCATTCTCCTCCTGGTTCATCCAGTGCGTGGGAATGTTGTCGCCTTTGTGCAGCACATCGGTCTCGTAGGTGATAGGTATATACCAGCGACTGTGGTCCGTGGGATTGCGGGCGGGCAGCAGGTACCGTTCCTGGGTTAAGACCAAATCAGCCCCGTTGCGACTCACGTGAACCACTGGGTAGCCTGGCTGTGTTATCCACGAGTCCATTATCTGCTTGACATTCATCGTCTCGGGCAGAGTGCCCTTCTCATGGCCATGGCGGGTGAGGAAGGCCCAGAGATCATCGCGGTTGATGTTCTCGTAGGCAAAGTGCTGCAAAAGATCCTGCGTGGCGGCACGGAAGGCCTCTTCGCCCACAATGGAGTTCAACATGCGCAGCAGGATGGTGCCCTTGGAGTAGCTGATGGGATCAAAGATGCGTCGCACATCGTTGGTCGTCTTCACATCGAAGGAGATGGCGTGCGACGTGTTGGTCGCGTCGTGTTGCATTGACTCCTTGAACTCCTGAAAGGTTTCTCCATGAATGATTGCACGAATAGAGGGTGCCTTGAATACTCACCAGCACCGTTAAGGTGTCCATGATCTGGAATTCGGGATGCACATGATCCAGCGCCTTGTAGCTCATGTAGCAGGCAAAACCCTCCTTCAGCCAGAGATCATCCCACCACTTGGGCGTCACCAGATTGCCAAACCATTGGTGGGCCAGCTCATGTGCAATGATCTGAGCCACATACTGCATATGCTCCGACGACGAGGCCAGCTCCTGATCCTCTGGGACCAGCAGTGCCGAGTCACGGAACGTGATCAAACCCCAGTTCTCCATGGCGCCGAAACCAAAGTCTGGCACCGAGACAAGATCAATCTTGGGCAGTTTGTTCTTGATGCCGAAATAATCCTCATAGTAGGGCAGGAACTTGCGCACCATTTTGTAGGCATAGTCAGTCATCTGCACGAACGTCGGCTGTGTCCAGATCTCCACGTGAGGCGTGAGGCTGCTGTCCAGGCTGCCATAGGCGGAGTCTTGCATGTTCGAGACAATGAACGCCAGCAGATATGTGGGCATTTTGGGCGTGGTCATGAAGTCGTAGCGCTTAAAGCCAGGACGTTCAGTGCTGAAGGGGAAGAGAGTATATTAGAACTAATACCCAGTTAATACCCTAGTAAATTTGCTCACCTTAAGCGCGCTTGGGGCATATTGGAGAGCGTCATGTTTACATTATTCTCTGTAATTATGCTGATAGTGAAGTTGGCCTTCATGTCCGGACGATCAAAGCAGGGAAAGGCGCGACGCGCATCGATGGGCGAGAACTGCGTGGAGATTACCCAGCTGCCACAGAAAGGAAGAAAGAGAGACAGAGTAAGATTTGGTAAGTTTGCTTCTTCCGTCGACTACTTACCTAGGCTTCGTCGCTTCGGGGCTGGTGTAGCTGGTCTTGTAGATGCCCTGCAGTGTGTCTGTGATTTGGCTGACAAACTGCAAGCTCAACTCCACACGTAGCTGCGATTCATTGGCATAAGCCTCATTCAAGGTGACCACAAAGGTGGAGTTATCCTCGCCGTAGTTGCACTCGAATTTCAAATCCTCCTCGGCGGCATATTTATCGCGTGGTGCGCGTAGCACCCTCACATTGTCGATGCTCACATTGAACACATCCAGCACAATGGGCTCCCATGTGGTCACCTTGGGGTCACGTTCGATTTCGATGACCAGGCTGCCATTGTTGGTGGACGTCTCAAGATTTGGCTCAATGACAATCCTGCAAAAAGGGAATGATGAGTGACAAATCGCATTAGTAGACATCACATTTCGCTGCCAAAAAACGACAAGTTGCCTCAATCAAAAGTGCCAATCAATCAATCAATGCATCAGACAAGCGCAGCACATCACATGCCACACTCATGCCACACACATGCTGGCTGCCAGGGGTCACCAAAGTGACTAGGGCTGCCCCAGAAAATCCATTTGAACCTGCCACGAACGAGTGGCGTGTGCCACGCAAAGAGTCGTGCAACTAGTTTGCTGTTGTTTCCACCAGACTGGTCGGCAGATGCAGCCTTGTTGCTTTTAATTGCTGCAACCAGGAAGCGTATGTGCAACATACATATTTGCCACGCTTGGAGGAACTGTGGCACTGCATTTGCTTTGATCAACAGCTGCAAAATCAGTTAGCATCGATTGCGAAGCAGCGGCATCGATAGCTTCTGAGCGCCTTCTGCGCCACTTCTTCGCCCCCCTTTTTCGCATTTCTGTGTCAATTACATTAATGCATGCAGCAGCAACAGTAGCAGAGTGGCTTAGCGCATCTGGGATCTGCTTGCTGACAGCTGGCGTGCGTGCTGAGCCAGCTCACTCTGATCTATGCCGACAGGGGCGCCAAGAAGTAATAGAGCTGAGCTTGTGCAGCTCCTGCGGTGCGCGCAATTGAAGCATCTTAAGGGGTATCTTATAGTCGACTACCCTCAGCTGTAGCTGTGTTCTGCTTATGTCTGCATTAGCTGACAAGCAAGTGAAGCTGCAATTGAGCTAAGTGCGCACTCGAGTAAGTGGCTAACGTGTGGACGTGTGGCAAGTGGCAAGTGGACATCAGCCTTGACCCACTTCGAAGTGAGGCGAGGCGAGGTCCTGCACCAGGATATGCCCAACAGGCACGCATACAAGAGTTCAAAAGTCACAAGCCCGCTCTTGAGCCGGAAGCAGCGAAAATCTCCACAATCAATTTGTGTCGCACGCCAATTGAAATGCCACGCGAGGATGGGGCTGGCTCGCGTGCCACAGCAATTGCAGCTATTATTCAATCTGTATTGAAGTGACTGCCCCGTTCCCCCCATGACCCTACTCACGTGTAGTGTAGTGGACGCCAGCCCTCGTACAGCTGCAGCGGACGATCCGTTGACTTGGCGCTGCTGAGTTCCTCCAGCGCAGTTGTCTTACTCTCCTTGGGTATGTCGCCCACGGGGCCTGTTGTTGGCGTTGGAGCTGCAGTAGTGCTTGAAGTGGTCGTTGGGTCCGAGGAACCTGACCAAATCAAGGGGAGTTGGGCGTGATAAACGGTGCCGTTGTCGACATCCTTGGCACTGTAAAGGGAAGAAAGGAAAATGAGAACGAATGATGAGAACTTATGAAAAGTGCTAAAAGGTATTTGCATAGAAGGAGACCGCACCCAGTGCAAGAAGAAGAAGAAGAAAGGCTGCTTGAGTCACCCTTCCGCACCTCGAAATGCGTCAGAGTCGGTCTCTCTCTCTCTCTCTTGCAAAATGAGGTCACGTTGGGGTACGACTGTTTGCCAAAACACTTGGCAGCCACTCCCACTCTGCTTAAGTGGGACACTTTGATTTCGGGATCGGGCACACACTTACCTGACTGTAGGGCTGGCTTGTGGTGGTAGACTCTGTGCAGTCAACAAGTACGTGATGAGCACCGCTGAGATCAGAGCTGCCAGCATTATCAAAAAGGAGACGATGAGGCAGGTCCGCGATACATACACTCCGGATGGGGGCCCATTGAAAACATATTTCTGCCCATTCTTGGTCTTCAGCTGACCGCCTGCAGGGAGGGAAAAGATGAGAACAAGATCAGTTTTAAAGTACATGGGAAAGTATCAAAAAAACACACATATATCGCAGGCTCGTTAAAACCCAGAGTGCTTCAGTTTTATGTTGAAGTTATCGGGTTTTATTATGTGGGTGCATCGTAAAGTGTGTGTCGGTTTTGTCCCACCGTTTTGAATATATATTTTGAGTGCACTAAAAACTGTTTATGGCGCAGTCCGATCGTCTGTCTCCGCCTCGTTCTGACATTCCCCGCATTCCGTTGCAATTCAAAAATATTTTCAAAAAATAAAAAACTGTTTCCACTGCGTGAGGTGTAAACATCAAACTGATTTATAGCATAATTTAACCAATTTCCGAATGGGTAATAGACCATTTAGCGAACCGATGACAGCGCCACAAACTTCACTCCTCACCTCGCCAGACACACCCCCTCCTCTGCATTGCCCGCTGTGTGAGAGATCATTAAACTCGAAATAGAAACAGAAAACTCATTGCTTATTTGGCGAAAACTTGAGTGAAAATTAATGTGTGGATCATTTTTAAGGCCGGAACACTTGTAGAAAGACGAAAGAGCAAAGCAGTCAGCCAAATAGGCTCTGTGCATATACAACGAGCGATTACAGTGCTGACCAAAAGTTGTGGTACACAGCGACAGAGTAAGAAGCATTAGACGCAGAATGTATGTTCCCTTTTCATAAGGTGAAGAGATTAACAAAATGACTAGCAACAAGTGAGAAAAAAGGCTGAATGGTGTCAGAGAATTTGATGAGAAATATAATATAAAAATATCTAGCTAGTTTATGGCATATAAAGATGTTGAATTCTGATTTTTAATCTCGAATGAATTATTTTTGCGCCAAATTAAGCTAAAATATAAAGTGTATCGCCGTTTTCCCTCTATTTTTGCTATTTAAATGTTTGCACAGTTTGTGTTTCAATAACAAGCTAGAATATATATGATATCTAGCTATTTTTCTCTATATTTGCAGCTCAAGAGATTAACAATGTGTTCAGCAACTAGTGAAAAAAAGGCTAAGTGGGGTAAAAGATATTTAATTGGAAATATGACAATACCAAGCTAATTTATGGTATATAATAATGATAATATGTAGCATCTTACTTTAAAAGAGAACAATCCTAGGCGTTACTAATCTAAAATAAGTAAAATTTGTAGCCGTTTTATTTCTGTGCTTACTACTATTTTATTATTTTGCTAGTTTTGTTTCAATAACAATTTCTTATGATATATATTGTATATATATACTTTTAACCTCAATAGAGAGCAATCTAATGCAAAAGTCAGCTAAAATAGTTATGACTTCCAGCTGTTTTTCTACCTTTCTACCTCTACAACAGAACCTCTGCAAGGTGAACCTTAACTTTTGGCTCGCACTGTAGGCCTGCCTACACGGGCAGAAGCCACACGTGCTGGGCATTTTCAATTACCTTAGCGATTAGCATTAGCCTGATCCGCTCGCTGGACTTTGGCTATAAACCGCCATGGGCGGCTGTTTTATGACGTGTGCAACGCGAAGAGGGATTAAGAGGGGAAGGGGAGAGGGCATAGCTATGCCTGCCTCAAATGCAAGTGGAATGTCAGCGAGTTGCAGCTATCTCTAGGCTTTAATTAAGCCCCGCAAAGAGGTTAGCAACGTGTTCGCCGGCTGAAATGGTAGCTGAATCAACTTTCTAACACACTCTCTGCCCATCGTCGCTGTTTCACCTGTCGCACAGTGGGCAATCTGTGGGCCACGGGCCAACATCTGCCACATCTGCACAGGCTCTGGCTTTGATCTTTGTGGCAAAAGGAATTTATGTGAACATTCTTTTTTGGGGGAGCTGCCAAATCATCAAAATCATCATCTATGGCTGCAACATGATTATGGATCATGTCAAGGGAGCAGAGACAGTTGGACAGACAGACAGATGCACATATCATAGGTGCATCGTCTAGTATCGGATAAATTAGAGCTCATAACTCGCCTGATGTGGAAAGCTTTTTAAATGTTGTCGGTTTTTTAGTTTTTATTTATTGTTTGTTTAGTTTCGCCCTATTCTCCCTTTTCCCCTGTTTCTGTGGTTAGGTGAGAAACGATTGAGCATTTCATTGCACATAGCTGGAAGGGGGGGGGTTACGGGTGCTGGGAACACATGTTCCGCGTCCCACGTGTGTGCGTCGTCGCTTCATTAGTCGGCAACATGGAACACTCCTCCTCCTCCTCCTACTGTGGCTCTGGGCATATTTAATATGCATAAGTCAAGCTCCAAGTAGCATTTTAACGGCAGCTAAACTATCGAATAGCGTTGTGAATGAGGTGAATCTGTCGTGGGCGTTATGCGTGAGGCGCCAGAGACGCACAAACTGGGTCGGTTCAGGTTCTGACTCTGGCATAGCTGAGCTCGTAAAAGGTCTCCCGAAATGGTTAATGAACATGTCAACAGAGCGATGGGTGCAGGTGCGGGAGGGAAAATGTTGAGCTATCGCATACTATCGACACTCATTAGTATTATATGAGTTTGGAGTTTCCATTAATGATTAATGAATAGAGATAGAGCACAGTTATGGGTGCAGTAGAGTTTTAAAATAATCGTTTATAGTATCGATAATAGCGATGGAAGCTGACCTATGGAAACCATCGATAGTTTTTCTATAACATCGGTAATTAATGATGTTTCAAAAGCGTTGGGGTGCAAGTGCATTGATGAGGAAGAAACTATCGATAATCATTGGTAAATGAACATGCCAACAGAGCAATGGGTGCAGTAAAATAATCGTCAATAGTATCGATAATTCCTATAAAAGAAAAATTGTCAATAGTTTTTCTATAACATCGATAAATAATGACGCTGCAATGCAAGTGCATTGATGAGGAAGAAACTATCGAATACCATCGAAACTCATAGGTATTGAACGTGTTTAGAAGTTCCCTCTATATGGTTAACGAACATGCCAACAAAGAAATGGGTGCAGTAAAATAATCGTCAATAGTATCGATAATACTGATGCAAGCCGAGCTACGTCAATCATCGATAGTTCTTTTACAACATCAAAGTTATAGTTGAATTAATAGATCTATGGTGCAGTAGATGGATAAGAGAGAAACTATCAAATACTCTCGTTACTCATTTGTATTGTACGAGTTTGCAAGTTCTTCCTAAATGGCTAATGAACATATCACTAGAGAAATGGGTGCAGTATAAATAAATAATCATTCACAGTAATTTAATCCTTGTTAGTATGGATAATATCGATTAAAGTTCAGCCACGCCAACCATCGATAGTATTTCTACAACTTCGGTAATTATAAATGCTCAATCAGGTGCAGGTGCTTAACTGGAGAATACACTATCGGATACCATCAATTGTATCGATACTCACAGGATTTTTTAAGAATTTGAAATTTAGAAAACATACCCAAAAATCTGTCCTTGGAGATAAAATCGAAATGCAAACGTTTCCTAATGTTTTTCGAATCATCGAACTTGAAATGACGCAACTTGGAAACGAAACCGTTAAACGGCCCATGCCCTCCCCCGAGACCGCCCAGTGCGGGGGCAGTCGATGAGTCGTTCGATGAGCTTGATGGTTTTGATGATGATATTGATGATGATGTTGCAGGTGGAATTGCTGCCGAAGCTGATGCTGCCGATGCCGATGTTGCTGCTGCTGCTGCTGTGGCGTCTCCCGAAGTGGATGAAGCTATCTCAATTGTAGCTGGTGTTGTTGTTGGCGCGTAAATTGATGAGTTTGGCATTTGGGGATTCGAATAGGATATGATGGCTGAGAGCGAGATCGAGAGAGAGAGAAGGAAAGAGAGAAAGAAATATGCGAAATTTTGAGAGCCAGGTGAAAATGTTGCAGGTGAATTTGTAGTTAATGAAACGGAAAATGCAATGGAAAATAAAGTAAAGCAATGTCTGTGTGTGTGTAGGTGTGTGTATGTATGTATGTGTGTGTATAGGTGTGTGAATGCATGTGTGTGTGTGTGTTTGAGTGCGTGAATAAAGCCAATGAGCAGCCACATCCAATTGAAAGGCAATTTAATCAATTTGACGCCACGGGTGGGCAGGGAAAGGGGGCAAGGAGGGGGGCAGGGAGAGGGTGTTTCACAGGGGGCCTGCACTGTTCTGCGTGCAGTGGCACGTGTCGCAACGGGGGTGCGCCTCATCATTATCATGTTGTTGCTTGTTTGTTCTTGTTGCACGTTCGTCTAAATCGGCCGAGAATTGAGTTCAAATTGAGCGGCGCCAAATGTTTTAAAAATGTTTCCTCACTTTCCCGCTAAAAATAGCTAAAAATGCGATTCGCACATTCCCCCAATCACTGCGCTAAATATAGCACAGATCTTCAGGCTCCGCATTTAAATCAGAAATATTGATCTCTATAGAGAAATAAAACGATATGCTACGATGAAGCTTAAGTATTCAACAAAAAATCGCACAAATCGAGCTTGAATTTCGCAGCCATAACTGTATGGGAAGAGGAAGGCAAAGAAGAAAGGGGGGAAGACCAATTGAAGCATATGCTCATTCGCTTGTTCTTCTCGGCTTCTTCCTGGCTATAAAACTAAATTGCTTTTTGGCATTTAGCGCACATACAAGATCGGTTTACATAAAGTGAAAGGGAGAGCGCAAAAAGAGAGTGAGAGAGGGAGAGAGAGAGAAATGGGAGGCATATGGTAACTGAAGCAGAGTGCTCAATCATGCGTTAACTGACCGCAATGGAACTGGCGTCTGGCTCAACCCGAGTTCAATAGCAGACTTTGAACTTCACTGCTTCTTCCTCATTCGCAACACGATCTGCAGAGCAAAAGATGGTGACTCACTTCAGAGAGAATCAGTTAACAGATAAGAACTATGATATTCTTGGAACTAGACTGAGGCAATAAGGAAGTCAACTGGCATTTTCCACTTCACCTGGCTGCAACAGAACTTATGTTGTGAAAGACCCACAAGACCCACTGATATCGCTTCACTATTTCTTATCGCCGATGGTGATAGGCGGAATTTACGTCATTCTACTGACTTTCTACTGCAGTTGGGGGGGCTGCTTATCTTATCGGCTCCATCGGAATCACAACATGACAGACAATCGCTTTTTGTATGCTTTTCTGTTAATTACTTTAAGTACAATGTGTGTTCTCCATTCCCAAACTCATTTTCCATTTCCTCATTCGATTCCCACCTCGACTGGGTCACTCGACGATGATAACCCATTTTCGTGTCGAGTATTGAAAAAGAGTTTACCGGGTCTCTGTGGCAAGTGGGTTATATAAACAACAGCACAACTTCTGGCCTGTGTACAAGCAACTTCCTTTCTTCTGCCTGCCTTGGTCGTTCTCTTTCATTTCTTCAGATTTATGAGTCACATACGAACGAAAGATGACGAGATCAGATAGTGCCGCCGCTTGATTAACTTCTTGCTCCCCCTCTCTCTGCTTTCTTCTTGTTTAATGCTCCCTATTAAAGCCCGCCACATGCTCGAGGTCTGTTTACATCATTTCGCGCTTTTCCATTTACTTTTCAACCGATTCAATTGCTCACTGACCCAATTTCGGGCTTTCTTCCTCACTCCCTCACACTCTCTCTACTCCTTTCTTTGCTGTGCTGCGACAATTTTGCATTAATTAAAAGAAGATAACACATGCAGAATATATAGAATATACCCAAGGCAAATGTAGGTCAAGTGAGGCGCTTTAATCAGCAATCGATGCGATTATGTCACACGAAGAGCCTAACTGTTTAAGTGGCCAATTAATTTGCTGTTCAAGTAATGCCAAAATAATAAAAATAATGTTAATCGATTCGAGTTTGTGTCTGTGTTCTTGTGTTCTTCCTTCGTCTTCTTTCAGCTTGTTCGACTCGTGTTACACAAATAAAAGAGCCAAAAGAGTTGACTGAACTCAGAACGTGTTGTGAGTGCGGAACTGCGAGCATGAATACGAATGAATGGGATTGCGAATGGGGAGTACAACTCGCAGTCCGGGTAATCATTCACATTGTTATTGCCCATATTGTTTTGCATGCCTCTAATGAACCCTTTGGGCGCTGCAATTACGGACTCTTTAGGCGCTTTTAAAGAGCCATTGATTAGAGCAGGGAAAGAAAGAGAGAGACGGGGAGAGAGTGAGGAATATTCTGGGGAAAAGTCGAGTATGGTCGAGTTTGTAGTCCATTAGGTCCAACACGAATCTCGCATGCAGCTCGGCAATAAACAATTCATTGTTGTCGCATCAAAAGTGAATTCCAAACAGACTTTCAACTCCAAAAGAATTCACGTACCAGAACGAGTACGAGTGAAGTCGCTATATAGTTCGGGAGTTCGGCAGAGAAATGTTTATTTCTGGATCCAGCTGCAGTCTGCTTTGATTTGCGCCGACATGTGAACGAGAAAACCAAGAAACGGTCAAACGTTTTGGCCTTTTCTTCAAAAAAATCTCCAAAATTCAGCCGAAAATTGTTAAAACTTTATTCACAGTAGCTAGGAGAAACTAGATCGCAGCAACGTTGGATAACACCGGTTTAGCATAACGGGTAACCTATTGATAAACCATGCATATATTGAATAATCTTGATATTATCAATGTGGTAGACAATGCAGCTGATTATGCTGGAAAGCCTAATGAAATTTACAGTACCAGTTCCAGTTTCAGTTTCATCTTCCACAGATGCGACTGGAGTTCGCGCTGTGGGTCACGTTTCCGGTGCAGACAAACTTGAAAACCAGTCGCATTATTTGCACTGCGCAACGGTAGCAGCCAGAGACATAATTATAATTACACATGTACCTCACACACACACACATAATCATCATTACTGGAGGCAACACATTGTGACAACGTGGCAACTGGTGACAGAGCACAAACAAAGCTAAGCCCTGGGAACCAAAGAACTTGCTACTGCAGCACCTTGAGGTGAGTAGAGAGAGGAGGAGAGACTTTACTCTGGCACGCTCGACTGCCTGCATTCGAAATTGAGATAATTTGGCGTGAAGTTGAGAGTGCCAGAGATTCAACAGCGACATCTTGAGACAGAGCATATCTAAATATACGTATACGTAATGACAGTCAGTACTGAAGTGAATCATGGAATAAAGTTTGGTAAAGAAAGGTTTAACTGACAGTAAATGTGAAGGGAAATATTTTTATAAAATTATAGTAAATATTTTTTTTTTTTATTTTTTTTTTAATTTATTTTTTTAAAAATGTAATAATTTGGTGTTGAATAAGAAGAAAAGAGTTTAATTAGAAGTTTTTTGGATCCAAACTGGTGTAAAAAAAAAAAGAAAAAGCTGATCCAATTTTTGTTGTGAAGATATTGCGAAGGATTGGGGGAACCCAGAAAAACCCAATCAGATCAACAAGAGCGATTCATTCCTCACAAGTTTGATCAATTTACAATAAATATTTATATTAAAAAACTATTTTAAATTTATATTTATATCTTTGTCTGCAACTTACAGATTTCAATACATTCGCACTTTATTTTCTTTTTAAATCGAACTAGATGCCATTTAACCTTTTACAGACTTTAGCATTATTGCGATTTTCAATTGCAAAGTTATAGTTGGCATATTTACAATGCATTCTCTGTAATTATCACAGGGTATTTAACAGTCTAGAGAGAATAATTAGCACTGCAATGCACGCCTGCATTCAAAGTTCATTTTGAGAGTTATCAAAGCGACACCTTAATGCAATGAAAACAGTACGTATACGTAATGACAGTCAGCACTCGATCGAGTGCACTCTGGCTAGTATCTATCTGTATGTTTGTCCAGCACTTGACTAGGCTCCTAGTTAACGCCCGATGCATTACGCGGTCGGCAACAAGATCGACACTTGCGACGGGCTATGGCTAATTTGCAAATTAAATTAGCGCTCGTTCCCATTCGCCGGCTGAATGTGATGCCATGACGCCACCCGAAATGCAAACAAAGCCCGCGTCAGTTAGCAACCTTCCTGAACCCCAAACCAGAGACCACCTCCACCACCTCAGTTGGGGCAGGCAATTTCCATTAGCAGTGGCAGTTGTGGGTCGCGGGAGGAGAGAGTCGTGAGTTGGCGCCGGGTGAGCAAATTAACTCGCCTACACCAAAAAATATATATTTTGCATGTCAAGCGAATCGTAGGCAAAAGAGCCGCAAAAAAACGCCATAAAAAGCCGGCGATAAAAAACAAAGCTATGAATAGTTTTTTTGGGCATCCAAATGGAATTAAGTTTGGTGTTAAGCGGGCTTGGGTTGGAGTCATTGCTCTGGACTAGATTGGACTGGACTGGACTGACGATCATAAAAAACTCTTCGTCGGTCATGTGGCAAGGCTTATAACGGGGCGTATGCGCAATGTGTCGTGGGGAGCAACGAAACACACTTCAAACAATTGTTGAATTTAATTAACAATGTTACGTCATTACGTGAGTGCAGCAACAACAAAAACAATTACTAAAACACTTTTTATTGCACGCAAAAAAAACTATAGAAGTTTTTTAAACATTTTCCTGCTTTGCTTTATTTCTGATATCATTCGCCTAGACATGCAATGAAGATGATAATGATGATGATGATGATGTTGATGAGCTCGTTGTGATTTGCCGTGCCAATTGAGTTGGCACTTTTGTAAATGAATAATGAATAATTCGAGTGCTCGGCAATTTGTCGCACTTTGCGAATCAGCGGAAATCGTAACACACACGCTCATTGATATTCTTAATTGCTGGGTAATATCTGCCACGCCCCCAAGCCTCCCTCGGCCATTAATTTCAATGATATTAATGAATGGTTTCTCAGTAAGCTGTAAATGGGAACTGAGTTTGAATGCAAAATGAATGTTTATATTGTAGTTAGGCGCCTTCTAACCTGGGAGTATAGTGAGGAGAGGAGGCTCCAGTCTATAACTATGCTCACTCTGCCTGCCTATTAAGTGTTCTCAAATAAATACCATATTTATACCTGCGAATTGTTTATGAGCTCATGAATAGTATATATATACAACTATAACTAAAGACTATAACTCAACAGATGACATAAACTATAATTTCGAAGCATTCATAATAATAATATTTCCCTTTGTCCTTCGCTGGCATTAACCTGTCGTCCAGTTTACGATAATTTGTGAGGTTTACGCCTGATAAAATACACAAATTGATGTATATTTTCATTCGTGGCGAATTTCCGACTTGTTCAATTTATAGCTAAAACTATCTATAATACGAAACACACACACAATATGAGGAGGCCCCAAGTATGAAGCTATAAATTATTTGCGAGAACGTTTACCATCTGCAAACTTAGAGATCATCAACTAAAACTTTATTAAAAAATACGGGGGAAATATGAAGAAATTCTTGATTAAGTGTGTTATACTAGTGTTCTTTATTGTATAATGTTATAATAAAATGACTCAACTATATGATATATTCAAATATTTAAAGAATATAAGGAAATTCTTAAACTAAGTGATAAGTGATAGTGTTTATAGAATCGTGATGTATAATTCAATTTAAATTAAAAACTAACTGAATACTTGGACAATATGAAGAAATTATCGGAATGAATAGAATAATCCTAAAGTACTAGAATATTTAAAGGAATTAACTTGGAAACAAATGTTTTAACTATTGTTAAATTCAGAAGAAAATAAGTTAGATAAATTTTATTATAGAATAATATAAAATTTATCATATTATATTATATTATATTATATTCTCTCATATTCTTTAACATTAATGCATCCAGCAACTTCAGTTTCTTTGCTTATTTTGCATAAACTAATCTTGTTAAAATGTTCAAATCTTTCTCCGTAATTCCCGCAGGGTATCTCAAAGTCTATACTAAAATGCATTTTGTGACTTCCTCGTGCGATTTTTTATTAGATTCGCTGTGGATTGTTGTTGTTTATTTTTTTGCTACTATTACGGCATTTCAGTTTTTTACGATATTCATATAGAAACACACGAATATAATCGGATTTTGATTTGGCCACCCGCCAGATTCGTTTCGCTCTCATTTTCATTCGCTGCTGGCACTGACATTGTCGCGCCTCTGTCGTTGTTCTTGTTGTTGTTGTTGTAACTGTTATTGTTGTTGTTATTGTTAGTTTTTGTATGAAAGTATTTAGGTTTTGTTTATATGCACACGGGCAGAAAATGTATTTATAACGCTGTCAAAAATATTTGCTAAAGTGCTTCAAAAGCGACGCAACGTTTTGTTTCGAGGTGATGGCAATGATTTTCTTGGAAAAACGTAGCTACTTAGTCATGCGATTTAGTATTAGTGTGTGTGTGCGTGTGCCAGTGTGTGTGTGAATGTGTGGGCTTATGAATTTAGCCAAGTCTTTGATCCACACGCATGCCCCATTGGCATTGAGTCGACTCTCTGTGTGTGTGTGTGTGTGATTTATAGCTGCCACTTATCTGGCTGGCAAAGTCGGGTTTGTGTCTCGCCTCATTCCAAATTTAATGAAGTTTCTGAGCCGGAGAACTTAACTACCTTCTTTCCCCTTCCTTGCCACACCTGCCTGCCTGCGATCGGTTGAGGGCTTGTCAATGTCCAATTGGCAACGCGGCCCACGCACCCAAGATGCCTTCTCATTGTGGCAATTGATTAATTGTGGCGTTTTTTTTTTGGTCTTTCCGTTTGCCAATTTACAGTCAACTAATTAAAACAATTTCAATTTTTAGTGCGCCAATTAATGACAGGAGGGAAAGAGAGAGAGAGAGGGAGCTGGAGATGTAGTGTGGATGAAAAGAGAAAGGGTGCACACTTGGGATACCCTTGGAGAACACTTTGTGAAACTCGTCAGCCTGTTTATGATTTCATATTTAGTGTTGCGAATTCAAACAAGTAGATCAAGTATCTTAACTTCATCTGAATAAATCAGATTGGTAGTTTAATATCAGTCATATGAATCTATAATGTACAATGAATAAAATGTAATGTATATGCAACATATATATGGTTTAAAGAAACCATAACACATTCAATAACAGAACCAGCATACCCCTTCTTAGAGCATAAAATGAGTCTGCATAAAATGCGTGGGTGCTCACTTAATGCGTGCTTCTGAACTTTGGCTTTAGCTCTGATGTCTGTATATGTTTCTATATGCCATGCGTATTTGACTTGCACGGCACACACAGCACGACAACATTGCTAGAAACGGTGACTATCTGTTCCGCATTATGACAAATGTTCGCCACGTTCCTCGCTTAATGCAGCTCAGGTGCTCAGGTTTGCAGGCGGCTCTTCAATCATCTATCGAGGTGCGATCAAAGCACTTGGGCAACCAGTAACTTACGTGCCGGCTTCCATGGGGGCAATCTGATGGCATCCGATGGTCTTTGTCTAATGCCGGATAACTTCAGCAATGTGGAGACGGGGGCGAGTCACGAACTGGCTGCCGGCTTTGTGCACTTTTGTTGGCAATCATTTTAGCCAATTTTGGTATATTTTGAATACCGCAGCCGCAGGCCAAGACATAACTTAGGCAATGCTTAAGATATTTGTACCCTGTACTAGCAGAAATATTTAATATTTGTATCTAATCTCTTTATAATGAAGAAATCATTTACACCTCAACTTCAGCTACACTTTAGCTCCTATTCTTTATTTACAGAGTATTTGCTGATTGTTTAATAACGATCTGTGGTCCTATGACCTTTTATTAAATATATATTCAATATTTATATACATTCACTTCTTAAACACTTCTCCTTTGAATCGATCTACACTTTAACTTCTTTTCTTTATTTACAGGGTATTTGCTAATCGCTTAATACTGATCTGTGGTCTCACTAGATGTTTTCACAAGTTTAGCTTGAAGTCATACAGCGAAAAACACTTAGCCCCGTTAACATAGCCGGCCATTAAAATAAATTATTTAATTTCATTATTGGCGATAAGACTGGAAAATTACTCGAATGCGAATAACATAAAATGCTAAAGATTTGACAGCCAGTCAGCCTTAAAGATTACGCAGATTACGGTAATTTGAATACACTCGGCAACAAAAGAAGCATAATTTTAATGTTTAAGAAGACATAAAAGTGTTCCATTGTCTAGGAGGAAAGAGAGAGGGAGCAGTTTAGGCTGCAGAAAACTGGCAACGTCGCATTTGGTGAAAACTGTCAACGTGGCATTCAACAGATTGCTGCGCATGCTCACAGATCAAAATTTGCATATACGAGTATCTCATGGCTTATGTTATGTTATGTCGAGAGTTCCATTATCTCAATCGGAGTGTTTACTCAACAAATCGATGGGCGTCGCACAAAATGTGTCAGCAATTGCAATGCGGTGCTGCCGCGAGCAGATTGCAAATTGTTTTCAATTGTGGACACACTGTGCAGACAGATCGAGAGCTGACGTCATCTACAATATGTCCCAAGATATTCCGATCATGCTGCATGCAGCAAAATATTCAGGGGCAACCGGCAGCGGGCCAATGCAAATAAATAACGATCAATCGAGAGTCGAGAATCGAGTATCGAGATTGGAGAATCGGCAGCCGGTGGCAATGCGAAAATCGATTTCGCGGTTAACCAAACACATATATTTGAATGGAAATCACGTGGAAATCATGTTTTCTTAATGCACTCTCGATCGGGCCTGGCTGAACTTGAACTGGAAACGGGAATCGGAATGGAAATGGAAATGGGAATGGAAAATTGACTGTCGTCATAACCTAAATGAAAAGTGACATGTGAATGTCGAAAATATTGTGAAAATTACTGGTGAGAATGGAAATGATCGAGCGAGCACTTTAAACGATTTATGATCAATGAAAGCCTGTCAAGGGCCTTAAATGGGTGTCACATAACACTTTTCACATTTCCCCTCCTCGTTAATTGATCCGATTAGTTCTAGAAGGGTTTGTCTTTCCTATCGACCGACACCTTGACAGATGCATTTTTCATGTCATGTAATTGAACACCTCACAAATGAGGCACTTAAGATATTAAGATCACTTCGTGCGATCGCCTGTCCGAGTTCTATCGAAAAACTATAATAATAAACCCGTCAAACTACTTTGCATTTAGCTTGTAATTATCGAAATGTTTAGCGGTTTAGTTTATTGGTAAATCCCCCTTCGCGCCTTCTGGCAAAGGTGTCAAAAATAAACACCTCGCTGTCACGTGGATTATGCAAATCCAGGCGCCTTATCATTAGCTAATTATCGGACAGATAGACAGACAGATAAACAAAAAACAACATGTTGTTCTAAGGTCAAGTTGAAGTCCACAAAGGTAGAGGGAGATATAGAGCAGCTGCCAGCACTAAATTTAGCGTCTGCTGCTAATAAATTTTGCCAAAATCTCCCCGACTCCCCAGCGATCTCGTTGTTGTCGTCATCGTTTTGTTGTTTTTGGATTTACATGAGGCTCATAAGCAGACACACATATGTGCTCGTGCTTAGACAAAATGAGCACAAAGGCGCACGCAAAGGGAGGGTTTGGGTAGCGACACAACGAAAAGGGAGCGGTAAGAAAGTAAAAGTAGGAAATGAACATTTCAAGTTTAGTCTTTAAGTTGTGAAAAATCACAGAAGAATTCAAAATATTGATAAAAGGATTGTCTGCGATTAGTGTTTGAATAAGTTAGAACAAACCCTTAATATTTATATTATTATTTTTTTATATTTTTCCCGTGATTTTCAATGAATACTTCAAGAAACATTCATTAAAATGGACATGGACACATGAAACTTTAATATTTCTAAACAATTACAGTGTTAATTCAAAGATTCCTTATAAGAAGTATTAAAAAGGGAGATGTTTTGATTTAAGAGTATATCAAAAATGCAAAAAAATTAGAAAGAAAAGCTCTTTTTGGCATTCCAAAGGTTTAATACCATTGCAGAGTTTGTTTCTTAATAGTTATTTATTATGGAATATATTATTCATGTTTAAATTTCGATTCATGGCACAAAAATAAGAGCAAATATCAGTTCCGCATAAACATTAAATCTCTTTAGTCTCGTTTATACACTATTAAAGTCCCTTGAGTGAGATTTCTAGCTACGCCACTGGCCCCACATGTGTAATAGTTGTCTGTAGTATTTTATATTTGTGTGTGTGTGTCTAACTTTTGTTTACAGTTCAAAGCACTCGCGGCCACGGCAGGGTCAATGTAAAAATGATCCGACCATGTCTGCGCTTCGGTTTCGTTATCCGACTCACATGCGAGTATTTTCGGATCGCATCTGCGAGACTGACACTATAAAATGGCATCGCAGAGAGCACGAGAGCGTGAAGTTCTCTCTCTCTCTCTCTCTTACTGGCATTACAAATCTTCCCACACTCTCTTTTAGCCTGTAGATTTAGCTGTTTCAGCCGTTTCAGCTGTTTTTCTATGACGACATTGCTTCATATTCCAATCGACTCGATTAAGCTAAACAGCAATGTGCGGGCAACTCTTTGTTATTGTTGTTGTTGCTGTTGATCTATTATATTTTTGCTACTCTTTGTTTTCAAATTCATTAACTTTTTAACGATATTGCTCGTTTGCTGCAGCTGTGCGACAACAACTACAAAAATAAACTGCTCTTTATTTCGAAAGGTTCTTCTTCAAAAAACTTAACACATGTATTCAAGGTCAGGCAGATTGCTTCTCTTCCCCTCTCTTCTCTTCTTAAGTCACCTCGAAAGCAAGTTCAGGGCTCTGCATCGCATAAGCAATTTCAGTCAGGCCCTTGCGCCGAACCCGAACATGAACCAGTGCCATCTTATTTATGGCATGGGACGGACTGAATTCCGGGAATCAAATTCGTTTCCAAGACTAAGAAGAATTGGCATAAAAGGCGATTCGACTGCAAATTTATCTTCATTGTGTCGCGATCCCAGTTCGCGCTGGAAACGTGATCGAGATACAAACCGCAACGATCCTTGAAGATCTTTTGGATGATGACATCAGCTCATGCTCTGCCAGCTGCCCCAAATTGTTGAAGAGTTGCGAATTGTTGCGCCTGCAGTTGGTGGCTTGGGCGTGCCACAGTTTGGCAAGACTTGCCTCAAATTGCATTCCCTACTCAGTTTCCCTCCCTGTTTGTGTGTGTGTGTGTGTGTGTAGGTACTTGAAGTTTGACATTGCATCAATCGTTCAATTTATGGCGAATCTTTTTCTCAGCGAGAAAAACCGGCGCCGTTCAATGCAACTGTCTGTCTGTCTGGCTCAGGGCCCAGAGAATTTATGACAGTTTAAGTTATTGAAATGAATATTTATTTGCATTCATCATCATGTATTCACTTTTATGGCAGGCCCAGCAGCATCCGTCAGTTGCCCCAAAATGGAACAGAGATGTCAACAATGTTGACTACTCGACGCCCATTTCGAAGGCAGAAGAACGAAGCGTAGAAATCAACTGATTAACATTTGATAATCGCTGCTGCCTTTGTGAATATGCAAATCACACACACACACACACATGCACACGTGCACACACCTGCCCTAGAGCAGAGCAGAACAACTTGGGGGGGCAACTCATCTAAATGCGATGCTAATAACCTGATCGTATCTCAAAGCTGGCCAAACCCGTCGACGTCAGTTACATCAGTGACGAGAGGTGTCTGAGAGGTGCCTCAATTTAGCCTGATCGCACTGATAATTGGTTATATATTTTATGTATATAATGATTGAGCTGCTGATATTTCAATTTACCTGGACTTTCCACGCCCATTATGGCATCGGAATCCTCTGTGCGATGGCAGCATGTGAAAAGAATATTGAGAAAGAGAAGGTTGGGTTGGGTTGGTTGATTGGTCAGGATGATAATGATCAGACACTAATCGTTCAGATCTCTCTCTGTGTGATGTCATCGCAAACGACCCGATTATATATGTATTACATGCTATATAGCTTATTGTCTAATGCAATTTATGAAGTGAAGTGAGAGCACTGCCAAAAACAAAAGATATATCGCATGTATTCGTATATCGTATATGTGGGATCTGTGAGGCATGACTAATGGCAGCAGTTTGAATAATTCGCCAGGTATTCAGCAGCGCTGCTGCGTTCTGCGCTCTGGTGTCACTGTGCGAAAATAAACAAATTTGATGCAATGAACAAATTTTGTGTGGCATTTTTCAAAGTCAAAATTTGGCAAACATCTGTTGTTGTTGAATTTTTTGAATGAATGCGCCGAGGTGCGAACGCAACCGACTAGAATGCGAAGCAATATGTATGCATGAGTGCATGTATGTATGATGCAAGTACGATATGTATTTCATCAGCAGCTGTGCATGATGCAAGAGGAGAGTCCATTGACAGAATGAGCTTCTAGCTGGATCGCTAGAATAAATGATGATTTCGCTGTGGTTTTGCCAAGTTTCGATCGGTCTCGATCGATCTATAAATAGCGCAAGGTATTTTTCTTAGACCAAGTGCAACAATAAAGCAAGTACAACAAAGAAAAAGAAAACTATTTATAAAACAAAAAAAGAACGAAACTGAAACTGGAACGGGAACGCGCCAAAAAGTGCATAAATTGCCAGGCAAATATCATAAATCGTATATCGTATATCGTACAACGTATTTGTATATCGTATGGAGTGCACTGGGCATTTTCACTCACCTTCGTTTACGTAACCGCCCTCCATGGTGCCGAATGTGTACACCTCGTTGCGGCTCCGTCTGCGGCTGCGATTGTTGTTGTCGCCGAACACCTTGGCCACGACCTACGTCTCACGTGCACGATCAAACGATGGGCAAGGGGGCCCGAGGTTGGCAGGCAGGCAGGGGGGGGCAGAGAGGAAGTCTCACTCTGGGCCAATGCAGTCGACACCTCAGCCTGGCTGGCCTCTGTGCCTGGTCTTCCCCGCTGGCTCGACTTCTACAATATTTATTTTGCTGCACGTCTGACTGTTTGTCTGCCTGTCTGTCTGTCTACTCTCTCTGTCTGTTGGTCTGTATGCCTGTCTGTCTGTCTGTCCCTCTGTCTGTTGGGCTATTTATTAGAATGTATTTTGCGATTGCACAATGCGACGCAATGCGATTTGCCTCTCCAAATCTCTGCGCTGCCCAGCACTTTACTCCAGCCTGGATGCCTCCACTTGGAGCAGCACTTTGTTTATTTTCATATACACCGTGTGTGTGTGTGTGTGTGTGTGTGTGTGCTCTGCAGGCTAAATGCTTCTTGGCATCTTGTGGCACGTTGCGCTGTCCGCAGTTCCAGTTTTTGTTTTCAGTTGCTCCCAATAAATAAAGAGGCGTTTCGTCCCACTGTGCAGAGTGCGGAAATGTGTTGGAGCTGCAGGCGAACTTATCTTCCAGTTGTATCTACACAACGTAGCTGCTGCTCTTCTTCCCTCTCTATCTATCTATGTGTGCCAGTATGTGTGTGTGTTTGTGTGTGTGGCAATTCTTCAGAATTTGCATGTGCTCGGGGCGCAGCTTGGCTTCGGTTGGCTTTTCTTTTGGCGTTTATAATACTTATCGGTGATGTTGTTGCCTGCAAGCGGTAGAAGAAGAAGAAGAAGAGGGAGAAGAAATATAAATAAACATGCTTAACGAAAATTGGATGCCGATGATAAACGTTGACCCGCGCCTGACCTGGCAGTCAGAGCTAGAGAGAATTCTTCTCAGTTTGCCACGCCTCATTTGGCCAATGATGAGATTGCTAATTTTGGAAAGGCGCCTTGACACTGCCACACCACTGCAATGCAGCTATAGACAGGGGTAGTAGGGGGAGGGGGGCACACTATTATATCATACTATTCACATATCTTTATCTTCATCTGACTCATTCGAGCTCGACTTGTTTGTTTGCTTGCTGCTTGGAGTCTTCACGCGATTTTGAACAATCGTGTTTGCTTTCTTAATCTATTGGTAAATAAACAGTGGGTACAAAAAGTTTCCACACACATAAACATATGCACATTGCTCAGCTGATGTCACTCTGTCAATGTTTGCAGTTCGCAAATCGCCAAACTAATTTCAAGTGCAAACAAATCGCAGTGAATTTGCCTAACTGAAATCAGTGCGTCGTTCGTTGTTTGTTTGTTTGCCTCTCAAGATGCAAGTTCAATGTCAAATGAACAAGACATAATTATGCTAATTTCGAAGTGGCGCTTACTCGAATTCGAAGTCGAAAACCGCAACATAGAATGAACCGCACACGAGCGAAGCTGTCGGAGAACTGCGTGAAAGAAACGAAAGCCGGAAACGAGGCGAAGCAAGCCGAAGATACATCAAATTGAAACTGAAATTGAAATTGCTTTACCAAAAAGCGACGAATTTATGCATATGTAATAAAAAATAAAGAGAGACAACAATGAGAGAGCCAGGGGGAGACGGGGAAGAGAGGAGAATGTCATCAAACGAAATGGTCATCAATGGATTCAAACTTGACATTCGATTAAGCGACAAGAACAAGCACAGAACAGAAGGGGAGGCAGGCTGAGGAGGGGAGGAGGGGCGGGTCTATAGGAAGGGGGAAACTGAGAGCTGAAGACTGACCGAGCGAAGACTGAGTAGTCACTCAGCTCACTGAAAGTCTAATGCCAAAAACGCAGCTCGTTCAAATTTGGGCAGCGCCTTCAAATTGATCGAATGAGCCGCGCCAGGCGAAACGAATTTTAATTGATGCCGCAGACAGCGAAGACGTCACTTGAAAGGGCCGTGAAGTGCCCCCCGACCCTCCCATACCCCTGTCACTGCCCCTGCCTCCGCCATTGCCACTGCCCCTGCCCCTGCTTGTTGCACGTTCTATTACAAGTCGCATAATTAAGGCGGCACTTGATTAATAATCATTGAACCCAACGCGACCCGCAGTCGCAGCCTCCAGCCCCCACCCCTGCCACGCCTTCTAATTGTGTGTGCTTCGATTCGATTGTGGTCGATTTGTTGTAACTATTAGCAAGGCATTATGCATTTTTAATAGACCTTTATTGGGTTAAATCTCTTCAGTGTCTGTGCGGCCTTCGCTTTAAAGTAACCCTCACGGGTACAGAGGCAACAACTCTTCTGCCTCCCCTCGCCACTGGTTAGTGCGACAATTCGATCAATTGACAGTTCATACATTTATTGTTTATTACTGTAAATATTTGAAGCTAAGGACGCCTGCAGGCAGGCACTAGATCTCTTCGATCTTCACTCCCAATCAGAGTGTCATCAATCAAGCCAACAAATTGCCACCAAGGAGGGAGGCAACTCTGCTGCTGGTCTCGAGTTAATTGCAAACACAAGTTTCTAATTACGCAATTGTCTTGCCTGCCCGTCTGCCTGTCTGTCTGTCTGCCTTGAGGCTGTGACAAGGGTTTTCCACAATGACAAACAAAAATGCACAAAGGTTACAGAGGGAATAAGAGCCGCAGTTGGGACAAGCTGTTTATAGAGTCGATGCAAACAAAGGATGCTTTGTTGGCTGTACGATAATACGATAATGTAAACAGGACAAAAAGCTGTGCACAATAAGGGTGTATATATATGGATATATGCACGACATATGGTACCATATTCATTCATAATTCATTTCGCGAAACGTGATGCTCGCAATTTCCCCTTATTTAGCGTGTGTCGAGAAAGATTATAAGTCATAAGTTGAAGCAGGCGTGGCAGACTCCACACAACGTATATATTCATGACCAGTATAAAAATACAGTCGACTTGGTCATGGCTGTCTGTATGAATGCATATCTCTTAGAGACTATGAGAGCTAGTACCTCCAAAGTTGGTAATAATTTGTCTTAATTTTGCTCGCATTCATTTTAGAATATTGCCACGCCCCCTTTAGTAGTCCTTAATTGATATGAGCCTAATTGCAAGCGTAATTTTTATGCTGGATAGTTCATTTTTAGTATCATCATAACCTTTACTGTGCAGTCCACTTTTTCTTAAAAATTCTGTGACTTTTTCTTGGACTAATTGAAGTTGTCTCTTTCACTTCGTGAGGATTTCTTACAGCCCAGTGACCTTTAGATCAGTTACGTTCCATATTTCCAGCTACTTCTTTCCATGGAGTGTATTCAGTTTTCGACTACCCAAGCTGAAGTTATTCATTTCTACACTCCATTAAAATCGAAGAAAAACCCCGAAAATAAAAACGCTGTTTCAAGGTTCGTTCTCAGAGTGTCTGCCTGAGGTTTTTTCTTGTTTTCAATTTTAGTCTTAATTTATGACTCAGGTCAGGTCTGACATAAACAATATATAATGTATCTTAGTGCGTTCAGTGTGTGTGTGTGTTTGTGTGTGTGCTGGTGTTGCAGTAATGAGCGTTTTGTCACAATTCTCGACGCCTTCCATCCGATAACCAAGCGACCTAACCGCACTAACTTATATCTATAAACAACGCAAGTGCATTACGTCTGCGCATTACGTATACGACATGACAATGGAAGCGAGTCGAATGCGAGCACGCGTCAGAGCGAGAGAGGCGAAGAGGGAGGAGGAGCAGTAGGGCAAGTCAGTCAGTCAAATAATGAAATAAAATGAATAACACGAGTTTTTTCGTCGTAGTCATTGTGACGATGACGACGTCATCGTGTGGCTACTGTGAATGAATAAATTTGACAGCGGCGACAACAAAAAATAAAACATAATAGTTTATTTTCGCAGTAGAAGAGCTAAATAAACTATCGAAAGTAAATAGTAGCAAAAGTAGGTCAGCCACACACAGCAGCAGCAGCAGCATCGCTTGAGGTAGTCGCAAAAGGCGACACGGAAACACATCAATCAAAAAACATAAAAACGGAGAACAAAAAGTTGAAAAAGGCCGCCGGCAGCGAGGCGCGAACTTGAACAGAACTAGAAGTGTTTTCAAATTGTTTCCATTGACTTGAAATTAGCCAACGTTGCACGTGGCGTATGCTTGATGTTAATTACATACGCACACAGCGACTGCGACTACGAGTGCGAGTGCGAGTGCGAGTGGCCATAAAAGCAATTACATTATACGTTTATGAATAACAATACTATAACTCAACAGGGTGACTCATTCAAACAGTTCCGAGTTCAGCGCACTTTTGCCGACAAGAACAGACAAGGAAGGAAGGAGCGTGTGGAGGGGAGACAAGGAGGAAGAAGCAGTAGCAGCATGGACTGGCATAAACAAAAGCCAGAAGGAAAGGTATGTCGAAGGTGCGATACCCTTGCGGGTTTTGGCTTAAATCATCTCCGATCATTGCATGAAAATATAAGTAAATCTTAATTTTTGACTGATTCTTCCTGTAAGACCTTTAAGATATACCTAGTTGTCAGATTATGATGAATGGATAAACATATATATATGTTGTTGTTTAATTTAAATAGGTACTAAGTTGAGTTACTCGTATATATATTTTATAGGGTTGAAGATGTCTGCCAAGGTGCTTAACAAACTTCTGCCTACAATTTGTATACCCTCTCCTAGGGTATAATGTAGTTCCGATGCCATGGGATGTGCTAGGGAAATGCCCACAGCTGTTGAAACGTGATGGAAATTGGCAAGTTCGGCGGCAACTCTGACAACTCTGGTGCCGACAAAGAAGCGACAAGATTTCATTTAATTGGTTTTCCTTTGACGTTATTGAATTCGAAATGGATTCATTAAAAGATTTCACGTCCACGTATCACTTAGCTGACATCATGCGAAAATAATGGGAAATTCGTTCGCAGAAATTGCCGAATTAAATTTAGTTTTTTATGATTAAGAAAACATAAGGTATTTATTTAGGAAATTTCTGTATAACCTTCAGATTACTCTTCCTGCTCATATTTCGCTTTCTTCCACGGAACTTTTCATTCAATTTATCATATTTGGTAATGCATTTTCTAATGAAATTTCCGAATCAATTTACCATAATTAAAGAATTCTTTTTATAATTTATTTAGGAAATCCGTTCATAACCTTCAAATTGCTCTTTCTATATTTATTTCTTCAGCTTGAAGAAGGTAAAGCCAAAATGTTCTCACATTTCTTTTTCTTTTTCTTCCACGGAACTTTTGATTCAGTTTATTTGTTAATGAAATATTTTTAAATTCATTTCTGCTATTTTTACTGGTGAGCACATTATCAAATCGTAGCTCTTTGATATCGAAATACTGTTCGCTTCTGCATTTTCTTTCTTTCTTTGTTTTTTATCGCAAAGGTTGTTCGGATTTTTTTTTTTTTTGGAAATCGGTCGAGTCAATTAAGTCTTTTTGACAGTTTTTTGTCAGCCGATGTGACGGCGGATCGGACATGCTTGGACACGCTTGTTGACTCTTCGGGGAACCGTTTCGTCGTTGTTGTTGTTGTCGTCGTTGTTGACCAGGTGACGCAATCCGCTCAAGGTCAGTGAGGCTGAAGCCCTTGTCCCTCATGACGCTGCACTATCTACATATACATAGATATACTCGTACAATAATTAGGTGACTGTGTCAGCTGAGTGCCCGATTTCTCTCTCGTTATCTACTTAGTTATTACGATATATTTCGAGACGAAACTCTTCAGGTTTATTACCTGAGATATGTTGTATATCATATTTAGAATATCGTAATTTTCTCTGCTGAATTGAGGCTACTGTTTTTGTAATATCGTATCTAGTATCTAGTTTTCGCATATTTTTCATATCGTATGTTTTATCTAGTCGTACAATGGCAGCCTTGTCATAAAAGGGTCGTAAATTCATTGCGATTATCGTATATCGTACTTTGAATATCGTATTTTAAATTTAATATTTCGAATATCGTTTTGGGAATATTGTATTATGAATATCGTATTGTGAATATCGTATATCGTTTTGCGAATATCGTATATCGTATTGTGAATATCGTATATCGTATTTTGAATGTCGTATATCGATTCCGAATATCGTATCTCGAATAAAGTATTTCGCCATATTTGCATAACTTTGCCCACTGCGACGCTTCGCCCTATCTCCAGATAAGCATCGCAATCTCCATGCGAGAGAGTGACACGTACTCCAAACTATTTAATCTTTAAAGTGGACAATCTAATAAATTGCCATGTCGGAAGAGATAGCGCACGACGACACATTGATGTCATGTGCCAAGTACCAAGGCACGGAACAACGCTCACTTGCTCACGCGCTATCTGCCACCCAGAAGCTACGATATCGCAGCAAATCTTCTCCACAGAAATTCCTTCATAAAGTTTTCTTTGCGCGTTGCGTGACCAACTAACACTGCTACACCTTCTTTCAACTGCAGCTAGTACTATATAGTTCCCCCCTTCTCCTTGTGTAACCCCTTCCCACTCCAGCTGCAGCTGAACACGCATTAAAATTTAACGCTATTGCATGTTTGTCATGTGCCGCTGCCCTTTTGACCTGCAGATGAAGTTCGCTGATATCGCACAAGAAAGAGGGGAAGGTAGAGTTCACTTTGTGAACATTTGAAGGGAGGCAGCTCGTCAACAACTACGCTTCGCATGTGACAGGCGTGTCCGACGAAGGGGAGGGAGGGACAGGGAGTTGAGACTCAGCCCTTGCATATTATACATTTTTGTGTGTCAAGTTAAATTAGTTACACTCTCACGGTGTGGGTGGGTGTGCGTGTATGTGTGATTGTATGTGTGCTGCAGGTGGTTGTTGTCCAATTTGAACTGTCATTGCCGCGAGTGGAGTCAAAAAAAACTGCTGCCTCATATTCACAGAATTATTCACCCCATTCAGTTCATTCATATTCATATTCACTTATTCGTATATTTAGCCGGCACAGTCAGCTCATTCATTCATTCATCATCATTTGCTGCCTCTGCATTTGCATTTGCCACATTCGCTTTGTTTTGTCATCTGTCAAATGCATCGCTGACGGCGAGAGAAGGGGTAAAAGAGGGAAGAGAGAGGGAAGAGAAGAGAGAGAGAAAGAGAGGGAGATGGGGGATAGCCTTAATAGTCATAGTTTAAGCGCTGTCTGTCTGCTGACTATTGGGGATTGCCCTCGCCCTTATCAGTGCCTTGCCTTGCTCAGCTTATCAGCATCACGAGCAACGTCACCCAACAAAAACAATCTTCTTTCGTCTCTTGGCACCTTCCCCTCCCCTCCCCTTCCCATGGCAAGCTGCTATTTTCGTAGATGCGCCAATTCTTTGGGCTAATTAAATTGCCTCACGCCTGACTCGAATAAACAGTGCAACACTCACACCTACACACATAGAGTATTTACTTTTCTCTTTATCACGGCACGTTGAACAAATCATTCGCTCTATATAGTCTAATAGCGCTATCTACATATATAATATATATCTGTTTATATTTGGTATACCTATACATACATATATTTTCTGTTTGTGGTTTGACAAAAATATTCACTTTTTATTCACAAGCATTTTACGACGCGGTTGACCTTGGCAAACCACTGCGAACCGTTACAGTGGTAAAGGTGTTTGGAATGTTGTGAAGCTCGCAATTTCTAAAGACTTCTCGAATAGGTAATAAAGTTTAAAGTTGACATGAATGAAATTCTTGTTTTTTTTGTATTTCACTAAAGAAATTAAACTACAGAATTGAAATAAATTTATATTTTTGAAAGTAAGGTTAGTAAAATGAATAAACTAACCTTTTTATAGTAAATATAATTTTTTAATTATACCTGATATAATTTTTTAATCAATTAAAATCTTTTCAATATATGTATAAGGGTTTCAATCAACTTCATTATATGTATGTTGTATGTATTATGTTGCCATAATTTATTTCTTCTGCAGAAATTAGAATAATATGAAATATTTGTAATATGAATATAGAATATTTCAATATAATTTTCTTTTACAGTATTATACAAATTGAAATATTCAATATATAAAATATTTGCAATGCATGGAGAAGGTTTTTAATAAAGTTTTTATCTCCTTCTTAATTTCTTACACATAATATTCATAATATTGCATTTCAATAAGCATATTACAGGGTATTTGCTGTGCGCATACTCTCGTTTCAAAGTTAATTAAGCAAAAAGGTGAAAAATACGGAATGTCAAATGTTTCAAAAGCATTTCACCAATCTACACACACACCCTCACTCACACACACACACACACTAACACACCGAATCGAATTCCCCACATCTGGTGGGGGAGATAGCGCTGTGTGGACTGTGTGAATTCTGTGTGGATCGTGTGGGCTGTGTGGGCGTTGTGGGTCGTGTTTGTTGTTGGCCTGCACTTGAAATAGTTTTGTGTTGCCATCCGAACGGGCTTATTAAACGTTTGTTGGCTCAGCAAATGCCATTTCGTTTGTTTTTCCTACGTTTGCCAAAGAGAGAACGATCTTCATAATAATTATCATATTTCTTATCAAACGACTCACGAAATTTTTAGAGGGCTGCACGCAGCTCGCTCTCAGTGTAAACAATGTAGGAATGGGAATGGAATGGGAAAAGTGCGTGAATTGCGCAATTATATTTATTTATAAGTATCTCGAGATGGGATGCCAAGAGAGCATTAAACAATTATGGAGTTTCGGGTGTGTGTATGGAATATGAATGTGTGAATTCGAATAGAACAGAACAGTTAGGGGGCTTTCTTTGGAAGGTATTTACTCTGCACACGAGATTACTTCACAGTTTAATGTGATTTATGCTTTCACACTTCGTTTCTTTCTTTCCCTTTCTTTTCTCTAAGTGGGAACAGCATCTGCTATGGCTTCGGCTAACATATATGGCTCTAATTATGCCCGACAGGCAGGTTGTAAAAGGATATCTGCCAACTTTCTACTGTCTGAGAAACCACAAAAAGGGAAACCACAAAAGGCATTGCACACAGTTACTGGCAAAGGTAAATCCCCTTCCAATTATGCAAATAGTGGAAAGGTGCTAGCAAAGGGGTGTTCCCCCCTGGGAAACTGGGAAGTAATATCCAAGTTGACGATGACTTGAAGCAATTAAAAGCAAAAAGAAATTGACAACACGCGACCAAACAGAACCAGATACAATAAAAGGCCTAGTTTAATGTGGAATCGATACCGGGCTGGTGGTGTGGGGAGAACAAACAAACAGGGGTCGGTAAAGAGGAACTCTGCACGACGAGGGTCATCGGGGGAATACGATACGCTGCTTCTTTCCTTTGCTTTACCTTTGTGCCAAAAAATTGCAGCCGTCGATGAGCTCAGCGCCGCGAGGCGAAATCAAATAGCCAGATAAGGCCACCCCCTCTGCCCCGTTCCGGATGAAGCGCGCCTACGACACTGAGTCAATATACAAACAAACATAGACATATATGTATATGTATATCAGTGTATTTGGATCGCATATTTGGCATATGCTTCATTCATTCACTGCTCGCCCTTATCGGAGTATCTCTGTCTATCGAATTACTGGTTCCCCTGAAATCTGATAAGCGGCCCGACAAAATCGCTCTACTGTTAAATTGTATATTCGCCCATGGGGCATGCTGGCATAATTTATAAAAATAGTCGATTGTCGAGTGTCGCTTGGATGGGCAGCATTCAATTAATTAATGGAAAATGCTGAACAAATTAGAGGCAGGCAGCCAAAACTATCGTTGCAACTATCGCACAGGAAAGTAATTACTGAGCACTTTATTCAAAAAAGATATGGAATATTTAAATATATTTAAATACTCTTTAAGTGCAATAGTCTAGGAAAACTATCGATTGAACTATCGAATAGCATATGTTGATTGCTCGCAGATAAAGAGAGTGGAATAAAAACGATATAGATTAAAATTATTGACAGATTTTAAAGGTATAAAAAAGATCACATTTGCAAAACTATCATAGATACTTTTAACTAGTGAGCCAAAAAGTATTTCTACTATCGTATAGTAAATATCGCTGATTTTATGCCCATGCACGATATTAGAAACTCACTCAATTTTTTAATTTAATTTAACAATATCTAGCATACCATATTTAAGTCATTTGCATAGTTCTTAAGTTCTTATACTTTAAGTCATTCATATAGTTCTTAAGTTCTTCTACTGCTTCTTCTCAGCATTCTTTGCCGGCGTTACTTTTGTAGCCTATTTGCTGGCGTCGAGGCGTGTCTTAGACAGAGACAAACGAGGCGACCCACTTAGACCGAGCGCTGAGGTAATCAGAGTGTTGCCGTTCTTTGTTGCATGTATCTTGTAATTACGTATACGCCCCAGTGTCTGCGGGGCCAAATGCAGACCCACGCTGCGCCGGCCGTTTAACAAGTGGTCCCGCGAGAACAGCATGAGGCAGACAACAGCACTCCCACACGACCACTTGCCACAGCCACACAGTCACAGGGTGCCGGCAAACGCACACACACACACACCACACACATAGTCGAGCCTACACTTGTTTGAGAGCAATGAGAAATGTTGCAAGGACGCAATGTTGCCAGCGAGAGCAGCAGCCTACGAACAGCTGTTTGTGCCGCAATGTGGAGCACGTGCTGCCGCACGACCGGTGTCCTTGGTGACTCGGCGAAGCTGCAGCAGCAGGAGCAGCTGGTCCCGGCACGCCTCGGCTCCGACTCGGCAAGCTGCAGCCTGCGAAGGACATTTGCTGCGTGCCGGGTACGCTGCGCACGTGTGAAAATCGATATTTCGATGTAGCCCGGCTGCAACTGCAGGTTCTTCTGCTTGAGAAGAGACTGCTGGAAGGTGAGGGGAGGTGCTGGTGGGGGAGTTACTGCTTGCCACTTGCCACACTCGTTCGATTGTTTGCCTGCAACTCTTCGCGTGTGTTTGGCTTCACAACAATTCGAATATAGAAATATACGAGGGTCGTTTGATAAGTCCGTGACTTTTTGTATTTGCCGCGCACCTGCTCTAAATACAACACTGCTCCTAAATACAACACTGCTCCTAAATACAACACTGCTGTCAGCAGTTATCGATTAACAGCTGACTGTAAAATTTTGAGAAAGCTGCGTTTTTTGGTTTGCGTTTTATAGGCATTGAAAGCAGACGATCTCGTGAATTTTAACGAAAATGGAAAAAAGTGAATTTCGTGTCAGCATGGCAAAATTTCATAAATTGGGCTACGAACTGCTACCCCATCCAGCATATTCTCCAGATTTAGCCCCCTGTGACTATTTTTTGTTTCCAAACATGAAGAAATGGCTCGGCGGTAAGAGATTCGGGTCATCACAGAAACAAACGACTATTTTGAGGGCCTTGAGAAAACCTATTATTTGGAAGGAATAAAAAATTGGAAAACGCTGGACTAAATGTATAGAGCTAAAAGGAGATTATGTTGAGAAATAAAACGCTTCTTTGACGAAAAAAATATATTTTATTCAAAAAGTCACGGACTTATCAAACGACCCTCGTATGTTTTCCCTTTACGAAACAATCAGAGCTTACAACAACAACAACAACTTAAAAGGGAGAGCAGCATGTGCTACAGTTCGAGGCGATTCCGATGCGATTCCGATTCGATTCGATTTGATTAGGGCGGCCAGACAACAACAACAGCAACAATAACAACAACTCGAAAAATTAACAAATAAAATGAGCGAATCGATTTGAAAAACACGCAGCATATACTATGCTGATTGTTTTTATTTTTGTTGTTGTTGTTGCTGCTGTGTTGTTGTTGTTTTTTGTTGTTGTCTGGCCTTAAATGCAATGTTAAACATTTTGTTTTCTTGCCAGTTGAGTTTCAGTTTTATTAAAGGGAAGAATGAAGAATCTACAATATTTCTGTTTCTGTTTCTGAATCAATAACTAGCTCAATAATAATGCTCTCTTAAAACGCCCACCGAATATCGTTCGCCCACACACGCACACACACACGACACACACACTGGCAGCGCGATAACAAGTTCACAACAAGAACACTCTGCGAAACAATAACAAATTGTGTGCTGGTTAAGTTATGAAAGTGACGTACTTAGACCTGGTCGCACGAGCGGCCAAAACAAACGTTTTTTTTTTTTGTTTTTGGCCAACGACAAATGTTGCCAAGAACGGGGAGCACGACTGCGCGAATGGGAGAGAGAGAGAGCGACAAGCGCGACACCGACAACCTTCGCGTTTGACTTGCGCCAACTGACTAACTCAACGAAGGCAGCCAAAGCTAGAGAACAGCCAGAAACAGAGCCACAGACACAAGCACAGTGCTATAACAGCTGTGAGAGAGAGGGCCAATGAGAGAAGAGAGCACAAAGAAAAGATTGAGAGACTAAGAGCCAACAACAACAACAGCAGGCAGCAAGCAGCAACGATAAGCACAGCAAATGCAGCAACAAATTTGCCGGCACTGCAATGGACTGATAAGCGAAAGAGAGAGAGAGAGCGAAAGAGAGAGCAACATTTCGCAGTGCGTGCTTCAATCAATTATTATTTATAATTTACTGCAATTATTCTGCAAGCGATATTTTATTAATTGCCGTTAAACGTTTGGTTAATGTGCAATTAATTTGCACACATTTTAGCTAAATGTTTGTTATTTCTTTTAATTTTAGGTATTAAGTGTGTTTTGTATTGTGAATAATATTAAAATATATAAAATTAAATAACAGGGGAAATATATAATTAAATAAATGTATAAAACGCCTTTGCACAATTAACTGCATAAATAATATGCAGATTTGTTGAACAATTTTCTAAAAGTAAACATAGAATATATTTATTAAATAATTTTTGTGGGCGAAAAGTATACATACATATATCTTCAGCCATTGAAATTGTAAAGAAAAGGTTTAATTTTAAATGTGAAAATTGTCAAAAGAAAAGGTCACTAACCGTGTTTCTTTATGTTTGAACTTCGATCTCTATCAACTTTGGCATGTGGTTTTTATATACCAAATTATGATGTTCCCATTAATATTTAAATTAGCTTCACAGTAATTCAAGGAATTTTGTTCATAATACAAAACATTGATTTCATAATCATCATACTGATTTCATGTTTATTAATCCCATTTAAATTTACTTTATAAACCTGCTTAAACATAAAGAATTTTATTGAGTTGAATTTCCCATTCCATAATATGCTATTTTATATGAGAAACGTGCTATATATGTTTGCCTTATCAGTAACTGTCGAATTATTGGGATTAAAAAATATATTTTTTTGTAGTTTATGAATTAAATGTACGCACTTGTATTTATTTGAGAAACTTCCAGAGAATTCGTGAAAGAGTGATTTCAATTTTTTAACCTTTTTTCTCATTAACCAAAAATGCTGCAAGCAATGAATGTTATGAATCATTTTTAGCTCAGCTTTAAATATAATAATATATGTAGTTTTAGCTATTTGAGATTCGCATGTTATTTATGGATATTTAAATTTTTATCTAAAGCTCATCGCGGTGCCAAAAGTGTCTAATAAAAAACATAAAAAGAGCACTAAACCAACAAGGCGGGTTCGCTGTCCTGTCAAGGCTGCAGGTAGAGTCCAAAAAAACGTCATTATTTATGCGATGACCCAGAAAACTTGACTCGCCACTCGACGAAGCCCATTGAAAATGCAGAAAGTAACCAATTAATTAATAAAGAAAATTATGAAATGTGAAACAAGGAAACGAGGAAAATGAAATGAGAACGAATGTTAAACGGAAACAGAAAGCGAAAGTGGAAAAGAACATCTACTTCCCGGCACCGCCACCGCCTTTGAAATGTCCTTGCAACTGGCCTAGCAGGTTAGAGCACCCTTGCGAGGCGACCTAAATACCAGGCAAAGCTCCATTTCGTATGCCCGAAAATGCAAATGTTTTGACTGCTCGTAGTGCCCCATTTCGGGATAGAGTTGTCACAAATTCGTGGGATATTCTATGTGGGAGTTGTGCTATTGATTTAATTTCCAACTCGTGACGCAATGGTCGCGGCCAAGTTGAATGCTCCCTGAGGCGCCTCCAAGGGGTTGTTTTGCCTCTGACGCTGCTGCTGTTGCCCCCTCCCTCCCTCGCCATAACCCATGGAGCAGCAGAGTTGTCTCTTCTTTTATTTTGGCGGCGCCACAATGACTGCGCATAATTTTATGGCTTTATCGTCGTGGTCCCAACTGAATTGTTATGCTTGTGCCTGAGGACATAATTGATACAAACATTTTTGGGCAAGTTCCAGCCTGAACAAGTACCCCTCTGGCTCTGCTCCTATTCTGTAATCTTTTGACTTGACCTAGACACTTTGAACTACAATAGTTAGCCAAGAAATATTTCCTGCAACTGTCTTCAGGGGCTGAGCTCATTTGCATTCCCAACTGACTAACAATTACCCAAAAGTGACTAATAACGGTGACCACAGAGTTGGCTATGAGTCAATCTCAAAGCGGATTGAAGACTAGAGAGTCACAAAACAAACATAGATAGCTGACACTGGTAAATATTGCTAGACAGTACGTAAATAATGTAGGAAATACACACTTCATGTTATACTAGCATCTCTAAATCCTTCACATATGTTAGATAAATAGACAGAGAGTAGCATAAAGGAAACTTTCAGAGGTTGTAAGGTGCAGCTAAACACTGCCAATGAAAAGTATACTTACGCAGTCTCTATCAATCTTAATGTCAAGTAATTGGCGAGGCATCCATTCCTCGCACCTTCGATACAATTGCGAACATTCTTTACATAGTTTGAACACGCCCAATGCCATTTAAGTTGTCCAACTGAGTCAACAATGAGGTAATAAGTGTTTCGTACTGAGAACCTCCAGCACAGGGAGGCAGGGGAGGGATGGTGAAGGGGGGCTGGCAAACTGGGCTATCGTGGAGAACATGAAAAATCGCTTGTTGCCACAAGTGCGTGTTGCACTTGAATTGCCGACAAATGGCAAACTGCCCCTTCGCCTTGCCCTACCACTTCCCCTGCAGCGCAGCCTCCCACAATAGTTGCTGATAAGACAATCGCCGCTCTTTGTCTTTGCCGACTCTCTTTCCCTCTCCCTCTCTCTCTCTCTGACACACTGCCTGACTGCGTGCGGTACCACGAGGTGCTGCGGCTCTACGAGGTGCTGCTGCTGCTGCTCCACTTGGGAGTCACAAGTGCCGCTGCACTTCCTCAATGCGCTTCGACAGGCGATGCCAATTGTGCTGACAAATTGTTGGCGAATTCCTCTGCTAAAGTGCACCCTCCATAAAATAAGGGGCGGTACCCATTGAGTACCCACTTTGTCGATCTGGCTTTATCGCTGAAGTGTATATTGTGTCGCGCTTTTTCAATTAATTTCAACAGTTTTCGTGTGAATAGATTGCGAAGTGAATCACTTCACTTTATTGTGCGACGATGATGACAATTTTCTGCTCCGTTTGGTCAGCTGTGATCGTAAATTTCCTTATTAGCTGTGCGAACATCATCGACAATTAAGCTGATCAAACGAAATTTACATTTTTCTTCTTTTTGATTGTGCTGAATTGAAATATGTCTACATAGATTTAGCATGCAGTAAGAGAAAATGAAAATAGAAAGATGACTTTTAATGGCCAATTCTTGGAACTTAGATATTCTAACTGTTTAAAATGTGTTGTAGATTTAGCAGGGTAGGTATAATAGATAGATAGTATAATAGATCATGGATACAAATTTAAAAGTATGTTATAAACTACACATTTCACTCACAAGAATTTGAATACTTCGATAGTAAAATTAACTTTTCAAATAGTTAGTCATTCATAAATTTTGACCTTTAATTAATAAACAGACACATAATAAACAAAGTTTATTTATATTTTCTATTCTATAAATATACATTTTCACATAAATTTTTTTAATTTTTATTTTATAAACACAGCAACCAATTAATTTAATTTATGTTATTAAAATACAATTTTAACTATTCAATCATTCGAACATGGCGCCAATTGCAGTTGACTGTAAAAAGCTCACTGTTATAACAAACAACAGGTTGGCAGCACTATCTGTGCAAAATGTACTAAAAAATACCAAACGCTGCACTGTGCAAGTCATTTTAAAAAGTCTGGTCAGTTTGTTGCTGTTTTGCATACAGAACGTTGTCAATTTGTTAAAAAAAATTCCTCAAAACATAAACAAATAATATTATGGACAGCAACAACGATCTGTCCGAGGAGTTAATGCGGCGACTCAGTTCCGGCGGTGGTTTGGGTGAGTGCAGAAATTGGATACGCTGCGGGCAACGATCGCGGCGCCCCGAACACTTGTGGAATGCAAATGTCCCGAAAAAAAAACACATGCACAGTGTGTCAAGAAAGTCTTAAAAATGTGAATTCATGAACATTACAGAAGAAGTGATTGCCAGTGAAATCTTCGAAGAGACGAACATATATGAGGATGGCAACGACGTGGAGGAAGAGCCCGACGATATTATTATAGTGCACATGGACATAA
The DNA here is from genome assembly GCA_018904595.1 of Zaprionus indianus. Taxonomy (NCBI): domain Eukaryota; kingdom Metazoa; phylum Arthropoda; class Insecta; order Diptera; family Drosophilidae; genus Zaprionus; species Zaprionus indianus. The sequence continues at coordinate 10,805,400 of JAEIHA010000320.1, forward strand.
GGGAACCATTAAGTACACTCAAGTGAGTTTTCATTAAGATTCCACTTCCGCAGTGTCTAATTTTCTTTATTTCCCTTATCGCCCCCAGAAAGCTTGTAGAGCAAAAGATTGGAGTGGAACTGCAATATTACACATTCTGCCTTCAGGATGCACAGGAGGTAAGGCAATAGGCTTGGTTTATTCGCATTACTAACATTGTTCCCGATTCTAGCTGGAACCGCACAAGAACCTGGTCGATCAGTGCGTCAAAGGTGAAGGCCTGGTGCAGATCAATGTACAAATCCAGACCATACGCAAGAAGATCAACATAGCGGATGTGTTGAAGCCCACAGAGGCAGCACTGGCCACGCTGGCCATCGAGGAGGCCGCACAGGTGAGTCCACAGGACACAAACAACAGCGGTAGCAAGAGCTCACCCAACGAAAGCCCCAGCAAGCAGCAGTTCAAGGAGGAGCCATGCGAGGTGGAGGTAGCAGAAGAGGACAAGGACCTGGAGACAGATGTGGCGAAACCAGTGCTGAATTGGGTGCTGGACAGCAAATTTAAGCGTGAACAAATGCGCCTCAAGATACCTGAAGCGGTCAGCGAGTGGACACAGGCACATGTCGCCCACTGGCTCGAGTGGGCCATCAAGGAGTTCGAGCTGCGTGACATTAACTTGGCCGCGTGGCACATCAATGGACAATCTCTTTGCGCCATGACGCACGAGGAGTTCAGCCGAAAACTGCCACGTGATCCAGGCAATGTGTTCTGGACGCATCTGCAATTGCTCAAGGAATGCAATTTTGTTTCTGTGGTGCACAAACAGGCCGAGGAGCTGCGAAAGCCAAACAGTAAACAAAGCAAGGCGTCCGTACCAGTGCAATCATCAACTGGTGTCGGTCTGGAGCAGCGCATTATGCGCAAATCTTATCAAAGCGTCAAAAGCAACGACTGTGAGTCCAATTGGAATTCAATAAGATATACCCAAAACTAATGTGGTACCTTCATCTTTGCAGCCTCGGAAAGCTCTCCAGCACCACAGAGTCCCAGCCACCACAACAGCATCGGCTCCGGCAACAACGGCCAGGTGCAGCTGTGGCAGTTTCTGCTGGAAATACTCACCGATAGCGAGCACACCGACATCATCGAATGGGTGGGCACCGATGGCGAGTTCAAGCTGAGTGATCCCGATCGCGTTGCCCGTCTGTGGGGCGAGAAGAAGAACAAACCCGCCATGAACTACGAGAAGCTTTCCCGTGCGCTGCGTTACTACTACGATGGCGATATGATATCCAAGGTATCTGGCAAGCGTTTCGCCTACAAGTTTGACTGTGATCTCAAGCTGCTGATAGGCTACGATGCCTGCGAGTTGTCGCGGCTGGTGAACGAGCGCAAGTGGGCCGAACATCTGCAAATGACACAGAAAGATGCGAGCAACGAGGGCACATGACCTGCAGAAGATTCCGACCACGAGGATACCCACATATTGTGGAAGTATGAGGCACCATAGTCCATTGCTAATCAGGCAAATTAAAAAGCATTTAAATCGTCTTAAGCACATGATTTTATTGTTCATAATTATGATAATTTTGTATTCACTAAGCAGTATAATCTCCGTCTCTATAAGCTACTGCTATAAATAGCATATAGTAGGTACTGTAACTGTAACTATAGATATAGTATATATATATATATATGTCTAGGTCTAGCGAATATTGTTCGTTACAAGATTTGTTTGTTTGCGATTTTTGTAAAATCCATAAAATTCAATATCAATCTCGACACGCGATTTGCATATATATATTCTGTGTGATTTTACGTGACTAGTTCGCTCTGCCTATAGACTAACTAACTGTAACTATAACTGTAATTTAGGCTAAACTAAACACGTTAACATTTAGCGACTCCGTGTCTAAATGTGCGTCTCAGTTTCAGATGGCATAGCGGAATGTGATCTCCTCTCTCTCTGTCTCTCTCGATGCTGGGCGCACGCTGCACTGCTTGGGGTGTAGCATAGCCAGCGAGGATAATACTTGGCTTCACAAGGGGTTACAGCTCTGTCGTGATCTCGTCCTGCGGTCGAAAGCCAAGCTTATAGAACTCATCCTCCAGCCAGAGTGAGCTGGCATTGAGATCCGATATGAGATTGCCGCTTTTCAGCGTATTGAAGCTGCTGCCAAATGGATCCGAGGCACGTGGCTCCTCGAACTCATGCAGGCTAATGAGGGAGCCAAACAGATGCAGCTTCTGATGTGCAGATGCACTGCTGCTGCGATCACCTGGCAACAAGTCAGCGCCAAGTTGATTACCCGGCAGTGTCGACACCTGATGCTGATGTTGATGCTGCTGCTGCTGTTGCCTGAATATGCTGTGCCCCGGATGCTTCTTGTTGGGCGCCGCATAGAGCACCTCTTGCCCGGCACCATTCGTCGCCTGAAAGAAGTCGATAAGGTGACCCACTTGCGGCTTGTATCTCTCCAGGGCTTGTTCCGACCACGCATACAGTCGCGCCCAATCGTGCGGCGGCGTGGGAATCAGTTCAATGGGACGATTCAAAAGTATCAGCAGCTTGGCCAAATCCCTCACAATTGGCCTATACGAGTTGGCAGCCGCCACCTCACCCGACAAATACAGTTTGCGTATCTGGCGGCGAGTGTCGTTCAGCATGGCCAGAAAGTATTCCGCATTTGGTCGCATCTCGTTCAGCTGACGCATGAAATCGGCTCGATCCATGGGATTCTCGTTGATGAGCTTCTGCTTGACAGACTTGCGACGTCGCTTGCGCCGCACCAGCAGCACAGCGACGGCCAGTAGCGATAGACAGACAAGGAATCCACCCAGCAGCCCGGCCAGTGCAGCCATCAGTGGTCCAGAGTAGCCGGTGGGCACACAGACACGTCCCATGAACTCTGTATGCGCTGACCATTGATCCAAGTAGCCGGCCGGGCATTGGTCCACACACTGACGCGTATCCGTCACCAGGTACATGGGGCACTTGATGCAACCGGATTTGTTGCAGCGCAGACAGTGCGAACTAGTCGTCGCGGGGCAGCCTGAAAATGGACAAACAAAACAAACAAAATTGGGTTAGTTATGCGTTCTCGTGGTAGTTGTAATTGGGTTCGCTCAATTAGTGCTAGCTTGATCATCGTAATTTACAGCGCATTTATATTGCCAGAAGTCACTGCGCTCCCACAGCACAGACTATCAGCAAATTAAGTCATCATAGACAGACAGAGAATGGTCACTAACTAGGCATACATACAAAATTATCTTAAGCTAACAAGGGTTAAAGATAAATACGCAACAGAAAGAGAACAAATTCCCTGTAGATCATCATAGAAAATACTAACTGATAATTGAATGATCGTAAGTTTATAAAGATATACATCGAATTATCTTTAGAATAACTGGGGATTTAAATAGATTGTTATTTCTTTTCGCAACATCGTTAGAGTCCCAGTATGCATTTCAAAAGATCATTGAATGATCTTTAATTATTAACGACCTACATAGAACGATCTTCGATTAACAAGGGATAAATATGGATAGATTGTTCTGTAGTTCTTTAGGGTTACAACAACAGCATAAATTCCCTGTAGATCATTCCAGAAAATTATCAATGGGCATTTAATGATCATAATGTATATAAATATATCTTCAAACACTCCTTTCTTCAATACGAAAACTTCCAATTTATTCCAGTAAGTTTCACATAATTATCTTAATATCATAGCAAGTTCTGAGAGTTCTAGTCTAATCGGAACATCTTGAAAATGTTTTCCCCATTCAAATTATACTCATGTTGGATAGTGTTTAATGCTCTGTGAGCATTATGAACTCTTTTTTCACTGGTACCAACTTCATTTTAAGTGAGCTTTGTAAACGGTTGTTTGTGCTGTTGTTATTGTTGTTGTTGCTTTTTCAAATTCAAGGTAAAACCAACAAAAATTGTTTGACTTTTGGTTTAAGAATACAGCAACAACAACAACAACAAACACACAACATTAGCATATGGAAGTGTTGAGCAAACAGAGACAAGTAAAGGAACACAAGCTGACAGAGGAAGATAGACAGGCGGGAGGGGAGTAGGGGGAAGGGGAGACAGACAGAGTGATACATATTCTAGGAAGACGGCGACGTCGACGACGCGACAATCACTGGGAAAGTTCAACATGCTGCAAGAGAAGGCAACCAAGGCACTCAGCTTGGATTGTCGCCCAACATCAAAAGCTTTTCGGAGCCGCCATTGACAACTGCGACGACAACGCAATGCGACTCCCAAGCAGCTCCTCGGCTTCGTCCCCGTTGTCCGATCAGCAGCTGGCCCATTTATCTTGGCCCGAAGAGGAGCACATTGTGTCAGGCATTGCACACCACGTACGTGCCTCGTCAAAGGCCTCCTCGCATTGCCATTGCCATTGCCATTGGCATCAGGTGCTGCCTCAGCTGCAGCCTCATCTTCATCCTCATCATCATCGTTGGCATTAACTTGTTTAAGCGCTAATCAGACACAACCCCCAAGCCGACTTACATCCAATTCCAATCAACAATTGTCGATCTTCAATTGCCAATCGAGAGAGATCTGTCTGCTTGTCTGGCTGTGCATAATCAGGCGTAATCGCAGCTCGTAATTGATATTGTGTCTCCGTGCTCCCCATTCGCTTCCTTTTCCTCTTCTGGGCGAGTGCAGTTGATCAATGATAATTGGTTATTAAATGCAAGATTGCCTGATGCGCTTGTCAGTGTAGTCTCCTCCTTCTCCACCTCTTTATGATCCTCCTCTTTCCAATGTAAATGCAGTAAAATTACAGCGTCTACCGATGCTCGATTGCATTGATATCATTGTAAATAATGATGATATCTGGATTGAGCATTCCCTTGGCAATCTCTCTCTCCCTCTCTATCTCTCTCTCTCTCTTTCATTCGCGCTTGCCCTGCCAAGTTCAAGAACTAAAAAATCCCCACAGTGTTTTTAGTCTGGCAAAATGATTTGTGTTTTACATAAGGAGTCTAGAAAAGATTTCCTGTGCAGATAAACTGTGTCAGAACTGAAAGTATGCCATATTTTTCTTTGTATGAAAGTATGCCATATCTTTTATACACTGCACAGTAATAAGTGTGTCATATTGTTTCTATTACCCTACATTTGATAAAAGATATTGCAACCAAAGACAAGGCAACCAAGAGGCCGCTTAAATTTTCTTAAAATCTGATGACTGTATCATATATTTCTCTGTCATATTATATATGTTTTGTATGATAGACCTGACAGATCACATATGTAAGGTATGACAGACCTGACATATGTATAAAATATGTTGTGTATTGCAGAACTGACTTATCATATATTTTATGAATACAGTATAATTCGCTTAGCTGCCTCGAGTACTTTGCACAATGCCTCGATGCAGGTAACTTAAAAATGCAGCTAACTTAACTAACTAACTAACTTAACTAACTTCTATTCACACAAAAAAATGGAAAAATAATGCAGATATCTTGCCGATGCAGCTAACTATCGATGCAGCTAAGCGAATTATACTGTATATCATAAGTATATATTAAGTATGACAGACCTGACATATCATATATTCTTTGTACCTGACATATCAGAAATTTTATATATTTCAGACTTGGCATATCATATCTGTTATGTATTGGAGAACTGACGTATCATATATTTATGTATATCATACATATATATTAAGTATGACAGACCTGACATATCATATATGCTATGTATGCCAGACATGCCATATCATGAATGTTATGTATGACAGACCTGACATTATATATTTGTTATAAATGAAGGACTAGTTATGTATGCCAGACCTGACAAATCACATATATTACGTATGACAGACCTGACACTCCCAGTTAACCCACTGCATAATCGTTTCTCAAATCTGTTACAAACCTTGCACAATATCGAAAATACCTTTATCATCAATCCCAAAGCAAAGCCACACACAAAGTTTCCCTCTAACGTGCTAAATGATTAACTAAACAAGCGACTAAAGGTACAAAACATTGTATAAACATTAGGCAAAAATTTTCAAATTTGAATTGCCTGTAAAGTTCCATAATGACGACGACGCATGCGACTCTGGCAAATTGGGAAACTATAAACAAAATGCCAAAAGCCAAAAAAACGACAACAACAACAAGAAATTAAATGTTTAAACTTTCTACCAGACACGCTGATGAATCAGAAAGACAGAGATAAAGAGAGAGAGCGAGGGAGAGAGGGGCAGGGGAATCTGTAGAAGTCTCTTAGCATGTGAATTAGCTCCCGCTATAAGCATGTGAATTTCCTATAGCCGGGGCGTGTCAGTCAGTCATTCAGACAAACAAGGGGCGAATTACTTTCACTCCAACAACAACAGAAACAAGCATAAAATCGACAATTATAATAAAAGAAAAGAGTGTAAAACGTTTATCGGGCAACGATTGCAAAATCTTTGATTAAGCGTCGATTTTATGGCGCGTCAAATGAGACACGCATAAAATCGAAATCGAAAACGAATCCGTGAATCGATTCCAGACAGAGACAGAGACGGCAATTCTACAAATAGATAATTGAACTGGTTCGCTCAAGGTCGTGTCAGAGCATTACGAAACGTAATTACAAATTGGATATCGAAGCGAGACGACCCGCGCTGGTTTGTACTGTAGAATCGCCAACAACAATGGGAGCCCACTGTGCCTACAACTTTAGCAGAAGGGGAAGGTAGTACAGAGGGCTTTCAGGGCGTGGCACTTGGGTCAGCACTTTGTCAAGCAGCGAGCAAACACTATGAAACCATAACAAGTATGACATGTTTAAACAATTCTCCTCCTGCTACCCTTTCCCCTTCCCTCCCTCTAGTCGCATTAGGGTGGGCGTTGCCAAATTGTTATTATGCCCGCGCGCGCACTCGACCAGGTTGCTCCATAATTTACCACAAAATGCTTTGAACTCGCAACGTGTTCGGCCAACATTGCCGCCAGGCGGCGATTGCAAGTTCCTCTTGTTGCTGTTGTTGTTGTTATTGTTGCTGTTCTCCTCTTGGAAGAAAGTCTCCGGAAAGAAAAGCAACGAAAACTTTTACCCAAAAACGCAGCCGGGCAAGGGCAGTCAAAGGAATCAAGCGAATTGTAGTCGAACTGCACTCTGTGCATGTTCAGGCGGCGTTTATTAAAATAACGGTACTTAAGTACGCCCTAAGCAAACTGCAGTTGAGTTCAACATCTACTTACAACATGCCACATGCAACACTAAATAAGCAAAAGAGTCAAGATGTCGAAAGGGGCGGAGAGTATACGAAAACTGGTACAGAACAATGTGGGAACCTCAAGAGAGGGAGAGAAAAGGGAAGAATGGCAGAGGAAGAGAGAGAGAGGGGGAGGGAGAGAAGAAGAATGAGAAGGAGAGGGGAAGAACACCCTACCTTAGCAATATGCGACAACAGTCAAAAGAAAACTCTATAGGGGCATATTCAATATATAAAACATTTCACTCAGTTAAGTTCAAATGAGTATTGACAATTTCAGACCAACAAAATTTGATCATTTATATAGGAATATAAGTCAAGTTTCCATATTTTTATGCATCATACTTGATTCTATTTTGACTTTCTGCCTATACATCAGTTCTATGATCTTTATATAGAATTTAAAAGGTTCCTTCAATAATTCACAACGAAAATTCAAATTCTACCCCAAGAGACTACTTTATCAATTTCGTATCTTACGACATTGATCTCTGCTACCAAATTATTCTGTTGAGATCATATCTTATACTATATCTGCCGTGACCTTTGCCCGATCCCCTGCAACGAGAACGAATTGTGTCTTGGACTCAACACACCCATTGATGCCATTGTTATTGTTGTTGTTGCTGTTCTTGCCTTTGGTTCGTGACCTCCACAAATTAGTCTACTCAAAAGCAATGGCAGAGAGGGGGGACAGAGCGGGGTTTAAGGAGGCGTGTCATCGCAATATTTGAGCCGCCAGTCGCAAATTTGTTTGGGCGCCCGTTTTAATTGCAAGTCAAGAACAAATTGGCCAACGAACACGTCAAGCGACAATTTATTATAAATTATTTTCGAGTTGCCAGCAGAGTATATCATTTATAAGGTGCTCGATTCCATTCGGGGTTCCTCTCTCTCTCTCTCTCTCTCTTTGTTTCCCCTCTTCTACACCACGAATTTGACTTTTTGTGATAAATTACTTCATTCTGCAGTGAACAAATTTATCGGTTTCCAAACATCCGTTCCAGCTCGTTTCGATTTGGCATTATTGTCACGATTCGATCGCCAGACATAACAACAACAACAGCAATAACATAATCAATTTCGTTGTTGTTGCTCCTTTTGTTCCCTCAAATAAAAAAAGTAATTAAAATGCAGCTGACAAATTGAAGTTTTTGCTTATTTTAAGAGGACTTCGAAATGTTATGAAAACTGCATCGATTGGTTTCATTTGAGACTGAAGAACAGACAAACGTGAAGAAGAAGGAAAGAGAAACAGTTAATATACTGTATACTAATATAGAATAGTAAGCAAGACACTCAGTACTTTATAAATTGAAAATCTCTAGTGCTGAGTCTCTTTTATTAAGAACAATTAAAATCCTATCAAAATTCAAATCAAGAATACTTTAAATTCTGGTTGAAACAACGAAAATATGAAGTCTATATCTGATTTATAAAATATAGTAAAGGCAATATACATTATTAAGACTTATTTTCAGTTAAATTATCATAATATAATTTAAGATCTAAAGAAAACTATCCACTAAGGTCGTACTATAATATTTTTGGCATTAGGAAAACATTCATTTAAGGAGTTTCTATAATTAACTCCCATTTATAATTAGTTATCGATCATTATTGCAATCGATTCATAATTCAAAATCAACTTTAATGCCGACTTTCATAATATTTGCCGCATAATTTATCAAATTCATTCCCAAATTCGCGTGACATGAGCACGAAGCACACATGGAATCAGCAACGCGGGGCAGGCAGGCATGACCAGCCAGCGCGACTCGATGAGGCAAATTAACACCTCAAAGCCGTCGCGGTTGTTGCAGCAGCAGTTGCAATTGCATTTAACTGGTGACAGATATCGAGAAAGATCATACATACGGCGTTGGCCAACTTGTTTTGGCCAAGTCGGGTCTGGCTGCGGCCTGTTGCCAATTGCCAACATGTTTCCAAGCCATAAAAATCAAATTTACAACTGCAGCTGTCAGCTGTTTGTGTTGCTGTTGTTGTTGTTGCAGTTACTGCTTGGGTTATTTACTGCACATGCGTCGCCTATACCCCTACCCCCCTTGCCATGGCAACTTGTCCTCTAATTGCCGGCACAGCGCGAATAACTTGACATTAATGCATGTTGAGTTTAATTGTTTCATGTACGAGAGTACACGCACAGTGTTCCCTATGCTCGCCCCGGGGCCCACACAGAGAGTGGCAACTCTACACATGGCAGTATAGGGTACCTCGGTACACCGAGTGTAGGGCGACCAGGGAAGCAGTGCTTAAACAATGTCACAATTGGCAGTTGACAATTGGCTGCAGTCGTCGTCCCACTGTAATTTGCATAATTTCCAGATAGGCATAATAAAACGATCAAAAGATATAGACAGACTATATAGTACAGTACGTAAACAAATATTTAAATTAGAACGACGACGACTTTGGCATTGACTTGATTGCAATTACAGCAAATATCAATCAGTCAATCTCTTTTCGCGATCGTGTCACAGATACCCAGATCAGCAGACCTTAGCCGACATACCACAGCAGTACTAAGTATCTATGGTGTACGATATATAGAGTTATGTTATTTATGCTCATGTCTGTTTGTGTTTACTATACTTCATACATTTAATTACCCAGCACAGCACGCGCGCTAAGCTGTTCGACCTCGATCGGTATCGGATCGGAAGCGGGGAGGACTGAGCACGCAGTGAACTTAGAAATGTTTTACAACATTAAGAAAGATTATGGTAATCAATGCCAAACATCTGGTACAACACCATGCAAGACGTGTTATTTCCTTTATGCATCATCTTGGGGGCACTTTCAAGGTCTCTTCTAATGCGATCGTTTATTACTCGTAAAAGAACAGAAGTTGAACATAGTAAACTATATGATAATTTGATCTATATATCTTATTGTTTTTCAGCATTTGCCATGGTTATTATTTCAGATAAATTAAGACAGATTTTCTAGTTAATTTTATTGACTAGATCAGCAGACAGAGAACTCTATAACAAGAAATCAAAGCATCTGTTGTTCTTCAATCTTATAATCATCTCTCAAGGCACTTCTGTAAAGTTCTTTATCTTTCAGTTCAATACAGAAAACTTTATGTATTATATATCTTTATTATACTACTCTACTTCCCATATAAACTATCGATTAATCTACACTCCTACGGGCATAACAGTTACGCCTCTCTTTCAGTTAATACCTGTACAATCTCTTTGTTGTTTCAGCTTGATTCAATCAGCAAGCAAGAATCTATTGAAGTTTTCCTTGCGGTGCTTTGCCGTTTCGCAATGGATAATACCAAGCTAAGCCAATTAGGCAGCCAGGCGACTTCTCTCTGTCTCTCTCTCATACTGATTAGCATGACGAAATGTCGTACCATTTAAAAAGAAACCGAACCCCAAATGGTCCCACTTGGAGGGGCAGGCGTGGGTGGGGCAGAGTGTGGCAGAAGAAAAGCCAAAAGTTCAAATGCCTCAGTGGCGGTTACATCAAATGATGTTGAGGTAGGCGCTGAAGAGGGGAAGCGGAGAGGCAAAACAAATATCTTGTGGAAAAATGCGACAAAATCTGCGCACAGCATTCGAGCTGCACACGCGCTCCGTTCCGTTCCGTTTCGCTGCGGACAAAGCCGAGGCAGACTAGGTGGAACGGGCCGCCAGACCGGTCCGGTCCACACTGGCGGACAGTGGGTTGGCTGCACTTGCGCAATGTGGCATGCAGCATGCAGCGAAGCGGCGGCGGCGGCGGCATGCGTTGCCGACTTTGGTTGCATTTTGGTCTGCAAATTGTTTAACTAAATGCCGCGAACTGCGCTGATTGCTGCACAAAACGTGGCGATAATTTCCATCGGCAGCTGCCACTGCTGCTATTGCTGCACTGCTGCCACTGCTGCTTTTGCCTCTCTGTGTGTTTATCAATTAATTTGAATTTATTCAGCAGGCGTTTAATGTCCGCACCGATAGCAGGCGATATGTGTGTGTGTGACTTCACGGCGTTGACAAGCCACGGCGAAAGTGGCCAAGCTGAGGCTGATAATGAGACTCAGTCCGCCCGCCCAATTAGCCAAATAATTTCATTCAACGGAGCAGAGTGTTGCTGCCTCTCCCTGCCTTACTCTGCCCCTGTCCACTACGCCTTTCTTGCTCTCCCTTTCTTAGTTTCTTTCATTTGCAAATAGCGCTACAATAAAGGTCTACTTTGCTTCGCCGAAGGTTTTATACTCTTTTGCAGCTCTTGGCACAAGGCTGCTGTGATTGTTCCTATACAAATTATACGAGGTGTGTTTAAAAAATAAGGTACCTTTCACGGGCAATGTACTTTTTTTTTTTTTTTACCTCGTGTATACTAAATGTCTTCTAATTTGCATAGCAAAATAAATATATATTCTTCTTCGTATTGCACGTATTTTATTAAATATAGTGTTTCAATTTAATTACTTCTTCTTAGCAACACAACAAACCATACCCCAAAATGCATATACCTTCCTCAAGGGTATAACAAAAAGAAAGTGAACTGTCATGCGCTATACTAATGAGTCTGCGCATCGCTTAGGAACACACATTTTCGGCTAAGTGATTGAAGCTAGTATCTGCTGGCTGTTCAAACGGTAGCCCAACAGCAGCAGCAGTAGAACAACAACAACAACAACAATAAAGCACAAACGACTCTCAGCTTCTGCCGCGTCATGCGACATGGCCAAGACAAGAAAAGACAAGAAAAGACAAGACAAGAGTCGACACGTTATCACGACGTGCCACAATTGTTAGGTGAGCAGACTTTCTTTTCGAGGTCGCCTCATTAAGGAATGCCTGACGCTGCTCCAGCCTCGTCGTCGTTTAGTCTGACAGGCGAAATATAATTAAATTTTCGGCCAAGTTGATAAGCGTGGGCCGACAAAGTGTAACAAATGCGTAGAAAGTTGCGTGCTCCGCTTAAGAAAATGCCTCAGCGACTTATGCATATGCATATTGGGGCAGACACACTGGTATAGAGAGGGGGGAGGTGGGGTAGGGGTACTGTGCATGTCTGCAGTGCCTGATAAAGTGTCAATAATGCGCAGACCGACAGCTTCCACATGTCACACAAATCAAATCAAACAAAAAAGCCAAGTCGAAGTTGCCGCCAGTTGGCAGCCGGCAACGGCAACGGCAACAGCGTGTTGCATTAACTTGCCGAGTGGTGGCAAGTACTTGACCGAATTCCACAAAACCGAACACGAGACAACACCACTCCCCCTTCTCCTCCCCCCCTACATACTCGTACTCCTTAACCCTCTTCTCGACGAGAACTTGCAGAACGAATGTGCATAATTATGTTCACTTGGCAAGCTGTCGAGCTGCAACTGCCACAAAGTGATTTTTTTTTTTTTTTTTTGTGTTTCCAACAGCAGCGACCCCAGCTGCATCTGTGTTGACACCAAAAACAGCAGCAGAGCAGAGGAAAAGGAGGGGGCGAGAGGGGCATATGTAGACTACGAAATGCACTGGGAATGGATGCCGGCTAAGAAGGAGAACAGAAATATGAAAGATATTATCGCAAATATTTTGGGACATCTAACATATTGTGGCAAAGCAGCATTATCATTAGCGTGATCTAAAGAAATCGGAAATGAATATTTATGTTATTTGCAGTAAGGAAAGAAGCACGAGAATAAAAATTGTTTTTGTGTATTTTGTGCTGCATACATTAGGGAGCGGATTAGAAGATCAGCAACTCTTTAAATTATTTCTTAATATTCTTCTATGTTAAAGATCCGATCGCAACCAAATATCACCTTGCTTTTAGTGCTAGATCTGATAAAGAAACACTGTGCAACTTATTTAGTTTTTGACAAGCTTTAAGAATTCAGGAATGAATATAATACAGTAAGGTAAATTGTTTGAGAATTATAAATTCGTCATCAATCGCAAAATATTTAGGAATTAAATAGTGTCACCTTGCAATACCGGAAGTTAGTGTGTGATAGTAAAATTCTAACTCTAAAAATGTGCAGACCCAAGATGTGATGATTACTATAGTTTCTAATATTTTTCTACAAAATTTTGGATTGAGATATATTAAAACATAGAACATAAACAGACAGTAATGTCAAAATGAACTTTCTTACAGCAATTTTTAAATCAATTTTTATTAGTTAACATATATTAACATTAGTTAACAATAGATCCCTTGAAACATCGATGCTTGGTGAGTTTTTCAAAAGAAAAATCAATGTATGTATAATTGATGTTTGTCCAGCTATATTATGTCTTATATGTCATATGCCTACAGTTTGTCTACACAAACTGTTTGCTGAGAGTTCTACATCATATTTAGCATATATACAGTATATATCATATATCTTACTATGCCTGCATTTGCAACACTTAATGCAAGTCAAGCCAGCAAGATATATTATTTGTTTGGGGGAATTATAAGATTAAGGCTAGCAACTACAATACGACTAGCAAGGTATTAATCAATTGTTGGAAATTCAAATTTAATTGGCCAGCTCTATAAATTGTGCTTGTAACCGCGTCGCGACAGTTGCAACACAACACGTTGCAGTATATGCTATGTTGTGTGAGTGGATGTATGTCATGATATAGTGACTATACATACCCATACATATATCTATATAGCAAAAGTCTATACAATGTTGTGGCCCGCATGGCAAACAAATATTTTCACACATGTCAAACAGAAATATTCGTTGTCATGGCTAAAGGAAAATTGATAATAATCTGCCATGTTGCAAAGGAGCTGCATGGAGCTGTGGCTGTGGCTGAGGCTGGAGACACAACACTGGGAGACACACACACAGCACAACGTGCACGACAAAAAACATCATAATGTCGCCATAGACGGAGGCAGAAGCAGGAAGAGCAAGAGCGTCGATCGTGCCGTGCAAGAAATATGGCAAAATTCGTGCAATTGAAAAAGTAAAGCAAACTAAAGGCACATGGAGCTGCTGCTTCCTTGAAAGGTGTGTGTGTTTGAACAATTAATTTTGCTTTTTCGGCATAGTCAGAGGTGCCCAGAGGAGCAAAACGGGAGGAGGTGAAGCTGCAGACTTCACAATCGGATTTGTTAGAATGCGAGCAATGACCGCAGCAGCAACAGCAGAGGAATTGCAGTTTATTTATGGCCGGATGAGAGAGTCAGCTTGAGGATCATCATCAGCTACAGCAAGCTGATAGATGGCAATGACAACGACGTCATCATGGAATCAAGCAGACAGTGGACAGTGTCCAGTGACCATTTAGAGCGCAATTCTAAGCGCGCTCTTTGGAAAGTTGCCTCGCTGCGATTTCCAGCGAATTGTTCCAACTTGATGACGCCAATAAAATGTGTTTAAAGCCAATTGATTGTTGTCGCTGGACATGCGGACATGCGCTTCTAATGGCATCAGAAAGAAGGCCAAAGCCAAAGCCAGCTTCAGCTCCAGCTCCATATTAGATATGGACCTCCCCAGCCGAAGAGGCAGAGTCCGTTGAGCCAGAGGCAGCTGCTCTCGAGCCCAGGCAGGCACTGACATCGAGTGCCACTTGAGATGAGACTTGCAGCTTCAAGTGCATTTCGGAATGCTCCACACACACACACACACACACACACACACACAGAGACAAGAGGGAACGATCTATGCACAGACACTTCAGCTACAGCATCGAACACTTGAAGATGGATGATGGTTGCATCCTCGACTTGGTCTGGCTTGGCTTTTTGGCAGTTTGAGCTCAAGGTAATGTAAAATGCCGTTATGTTGTGTGTGTGTGTGCTGCTCGATTTGTAATCAACAAGTGCTTTTCACACACACATACAAAACATGAAAAATGAATGCAAACAGCATCGCTTCTCTGCATTATCGACTTTCACAAATCGCTTCCCCAACATTACGAAACTTTCTAACCCAATCGAAGCCCAAACTAATTAATGATGCCTCAAAATGCGTAGCGAATTATTCAGCTAAAGGTGTCAAAAGAAAACAACAAAAGCAACAAACGTGCCCCATGTGGCAGGCACAGCATCGGCCTTTGTGGTGCAGTAGGTCAGTTTGGGTTTTTGTTTTTTCTTTTTCAATTCAGGGCGTGGTTCTAGTCGTGCATACTGTATACTGGCATTAAGCCAGTGCATGACTGGAAATTGAAACACCCACGCGAACAGCAACTACAGCAGCAACAGCAACAACAGCAGCAGCACGGGCAACAGCAACAACTACAACTCACTTGTTTGGCAAGCGCAGAGCAAATGTTTGAACATATGTAAATTAAACCCACTGCAATTGCACTTTGGACGTCGCTTTTAATTACCCAAAAGACTGAAAAGGCAGCGAAACTGACTATTTGACTGCAGCAGCAACAGCAACAGCAACAACAACAGCAGCAGCACAAATAGCAACAACAATTGTTCATAAAGAACGAGTGCATGAAAAAATGTGCAAGTACCGAACGAGTGAGCAGCAACAACAACAACAACGGCCTTTAAAAGTGAACGGGCAGCAACAGAGCAGTAGCAGAGCGCATACTTTGGAGCATGTGGATGCACAGTGGAGCAAGCACTGTTGAAAAGGCAGTGAAATGTGGTAAGAGTTGCACTACAATTATTAGCATAGTTTGGTTACATATAGTTTTGAGAAATATTTAAGAAATACAAAATACTCATTTATCCTATAAATTTCATAGCATAAAACGGTTAAAAGCTTGAATTTAATAAAAAAAAATCTATGTTAAATAAAATAAATAAAAAAAAAACAAAAACAAAAATAAACATCAAAAAAATACAAGAAAAATAAAATAAAAGAAACAATATATTAAAATAGAATTTGAAATTCACTTTATCTATATTGTGTATTGGCGAATACGAGGGTCGTTTGATAAGTCCGTGACTTTTTGTATTTGCCGCGCACCTGCTCTAAATACAACACTGCTCCTGTCAGCAGTTATCGATTAACAGCTGACTGTAAAATTTTGAGAAAGCTGCGTTTTTTGGTTTGCGTTTTATAGGCATTGAAAGCAGACGATCTCGTGAATTTTAACGAAAATGGAAAAAAGTGAATTTCGTGTCAGCATGGCAAAATTTCATAAATTGGGCTACGAACTGCTACCCCATCCAGCATATTCTCCAGATTTAGCCCCCTGTGACTATTTTTTGTTTCCAAACATGAAGAAATGGCTCGGCGGTAAGAGATTCGGGTCATCACAGAAACAAACGACTATTTTGAGGGCCTTGAGAAAACCTATTATTTGGAAGGAATAAAAAAATTGGAAAACGCTGGACTAAATGTATAGAGCTAAAAGGAGATTATGTTGAGAAATAAAACGCTTCTTTGACGAAAAAAATATATTTTATTCAAAAAGTCACGGACTTATCAAACGACCCTCGTATTGTTGACGCATATCGAAGGAAGCTTTTCTAATTTCTTTTTATAAAAATTTTGATTGTTTTTAAAATTCTAGAGAAGAAAGTTGTCGGACCTTAACAAAATGAAAATGGTATAGTTACTGCGTAGATTCAATAGAATTTGGTTTAATTGCGAAAATATAACAAAGACAATATTTTGTTCTTTTTCCATCGAAATTTCATATTACATAATTTCATTCTGATCATAATCTGAAATCATCTAAGACAGATAAACTTAAACAACGCATTTCCTAGGACAACTATCGCTTATCGTTATAATCATGGAAGTAGTTATACTGATAGTATAAGAAATTTTAACTAAGTAATAGTTTTTATACTAATTGTATAAGAAAATACTATAAATAATTGTGTATCAATTTCTTTTAAAAAGGCGATCCCCTTAAAATCACCTTCTGCCCCACTGTCAGCATATGCAAGGGGCCTTTCGATTCTCTTTCACCCACAGCAGCAACGGCAGCGCCTGCGACAGCAGCAGAGCGGAAATGGCCGCGAATTGTGGCAATTATTGTGAGGTTCGGTGGGTCAGCGCAGCCACTCGCAGCACCACAACACGCCACACAGAGGCAATATTTCGACAAAGTTTTTGATTTCGAATTCGAATTTAATTTTGATTTTAAGTTTTTTACCTTTAAACTGTTTTTGCTGCGTTGGCTGCGCCGCAATCAAAAAAAAAAAGCGCTTAAGACGACAAAATTAGCGCTGAGCCAGAGGCGTAGGGAGGGGGAGGGGAGTGGAATGGGTAGCCGCAATTGTCGCTGCAGTTCAAATAATGCAAGGAAGGGGGCACAAAGAAAGGAGAGTGAGCGCGTGGGCGCCATGTCAAGTGTCACTCAATGACATAATAATACCCCCTTTTCATTTTTACTACACTATACAAAATAACATATTAATTTTGAGCAAGCTAAATTATGAAATTTCCGGCTCTGGCACTTGGAAATAAACTTCAAGCTGACTTAGGTGGGCCGTGGAAATCAGCGAGAGCTCTGTCAACAGCCATGGCAACCCTGGCAGCTCTGGCAACTCTGTTATGAGCACTTTTCAGCCGAAAAACGGCAAACTGCAAATGTGCATAAAAATGAGCTTGACTTTTCTTCCTCCACACTGTTCCCCTTCATTCTCCCTCTTTTACCTCTTTCCCTCTCTCTCTCTCTCGCTCTTCGTCTCCATCTCTTTCCGTTTGACATGTCTGACACATGTTTTGGTTGCGGTTTTGGCTTTGGCTTTGGCAACTTCATTTAAATACGCTTTTGGCACTTGGCTTGGCTCATAAAATGTTCATGTGATGCGTTTTATATGGCTCGGGAATCTAATGGTTGTATCTACCTCTAAGCGAAAGCTCATCATGGCTTACCTGTAAATAGAGAGAGAGAAAGAAAAAGAGAGAAAGATGCATTAGACAATTGTTTGATGTGAGCCGCCAAAAAGAAACCTTTGCCTTCAATTTGTGAGAAAACAATTTTCAACGGCAATTGGCAGTGTTCAAAGGGGTGACGGGGGGCACTACTACTGCTGCTGACACCCACGACAAGTTATCTACAGTTAATTAATTGAGTTCAACGAGTTGAGAAAATAATCAAAATCAATTTAAAATTTTTTCAATTTTCCCCTTTTTTTATTTTTTATTTTGGGGTCAAGCGGTAAACGACGTTTAGTTGCGCTGTCGATGTCAAAATCCATTTGCAAATATTGCGAAAATGCTTCCAAATTGTTTAATACAATTGTGGTTGCTGTTGCAATTGTTGTTGTTGTTGTTGCTGTCGTTGTAGTTGCGGTATCGGTTTCGGTTTGGGTTTGGTTTGGTTTCATAAAAATTGTTGTTTCATTTAGCTAGATTTGCTATTGAATCATTGCAGCATTGAACTATTGACGGACGTGCACAAAATACTCAATATTCAATACTCAATACTCAATCAAAAACACATAACATGAATTTCGAGTATTCATCTACAATATTTCTAAATTTTAGAAGGCGCCAAACTGTTGCGCAATCTCTCTCCCCCTAGCTGGGGCAATACATATGGAAAACACACACACATACATTCTATATATAGTATATATATATTGCCTGTGTGTTCGTGTCCCCAAATTGTCAATAGAGCGCGCGCATTGCGTGACATAATAATTTTAATTACATTTCGTTTTTTTTTTGTCTGGCTTCCCTAGTTGTTGTTGTTGTTGTGAACTTGAACCCGGGTTCGATAGTCGCGTCATCGGAGCTGAGATCGAGTGCGTACAATCAGACGTAAATTGTGTAAAAAAAAAAAAATAAACGAGCAGCTCATAAAACAAACACTAAACGAGACAATCGACACATTTAGCACAACTTTATGAAGCGATTAACGATCTCAATTCAGAAACAATTCAATCAAGAGAGTATAAACAAGATATATATAAAAATACATACTATATATGCATATATACTCGAATGTAAATAAACACGATATATATAAAGT
Source organism: Zaprionus indianus (assembly GCA_018904595.1). Lineage (NCBI taxonomy): Eukaryota > Metazoa > Arthropoda > Insecta > Diptera > Drosophilidae > Zaprionus > Zaprionus indianus. The sequence goes on from JAEIHA010000320.1 coordinate 10,824,502, forward strand.
TGTTATATATGCATAAACATTATATATAAACGAGATTAAGACTTGTGATTCATCGATAGTTTCTTAATAATTTCGACGATGATTCAGACTCTTGAGCATATGCAAATGTCAGGCAAGATGTCATATGACTCTCTGCTTTCTTGAATTCAAATAATTTATAATGTTTCGATTTTACACAGCGTATACTTAATATTCCACTTGCCACTGTTACCCACATGCTGTCGGCATACAAAAAGAGAATGAGAGAGGGGAGAAGAGAGAGAGGGCAATCAAAATATCTTTACAGGTTCGTTGATCTTTAGCAATTTTAACAACTCTCTCTTCCTTTATCATGGTAGAATATATTTATATATGTGCTATATAATATTTAACATTGTATATTTCCAATTTCTACTGTAAGAGAGAGAGAGAGAGAGAGAGAGAGAGAGCTAAGGCAAAAGATCTTGAAACTAGTTAAGATTGCATGTGCATACTTTTTAATCAGTTGAACCTTCCTTTATATAGTATATTACATTCTTTAAAATATTATGTACTATATCTAACATTCTATAGTTAAATGATTGTACACTGTAATATAACAAATGTGATACAAAGAAGACCAGTATAAAATAAATTGACTATAACCATAGATTATTGTAAACTTGATAAAATATACCTCAAGTCTTAACAAGTTTTAGAGTTCACTTCCCTTCCCTTTATCTCTTTCCCTTAGTTCACACAATCTCATAGCTATAGCCTGGTATATACTATAAAAATAGGGGGTGGCCAGTCTAATAAATATACTATATATCTGTATAATAAGCGCAATCTATTCACATTCATTGCCAACCCCAGAGCAATTTGCATGCCCCGCTCACAGCAAACGGGCACTTTGCATCCAACTTAGTTAAACAATAACTCAGTTAATTACAGGTAGCAACAGCAACAACAACAAAGATCGCATAACAAACATTATAATAAAGTGAGATGATGATGAGATCATGGTGTGATTACTTTGCTTCGTCGCTGCATTTGGAGTCAGAATTTTCAATGCTTTCGCAACGTTGAAAATTCTTTGGGCTGCCAAACAGAGCTCAACAAATTAATTTATAGACCCAACAGATATACATATGTATGCCATATATATATGTATACTCGTTACTCGCGTGTAAAGCCAGCGGCGAAATTGTTACAAAACTGGCCAAAATTTATGGGAGGAAATGAGCTGACGGCCACCGTTCGCCGGCAATCGACGGCGCCGTTCAATGTCAAGCGGAGCGAGCGCGAATGCGCGTTCCGAAATTGATTTCCAAACCCACCTACCAGCTCCTCTCCTTCTTTCCCTCCCCCTTTGGTATTACAATTCTCAGTTCTCTCTCTATCTCTCTCGATATTGAGCAAGTTGTCTTGGGGCGTGTAAATTGGTTTTTGTAAGTGGCCAACGCCGAATGTGGCATCCATTCGCCAGAGAGGCCTTTAATTAAGAGGCGCATTTAACGGTTGATTCCTAAGCAAACATAAATTGTGGGGTATTTATAAGATGCTAGTCGATATCGCGCGCGATTAGCAGCACTGTGCAATTACCTCCACGCCAGCAGCAGGCGGCAGCCGGGAGCAGTCGCCAGCGAGCTGAGCAGATATCAGTTAGCTACAGTTGGTCAAATTGAAATGTTGCTCGAACAAGTTGTATGGCCAAAAGAGCAAGCAGTGTGGGGTGCACGGGAAGATACCCTAACAAAAGGTAAAGATCATTGCAAATGTATACTATAAATACTAGGGAATGTTATCTATCGACAGGTTTGTTTGGTTTTTATCGAGTCTATCGAAAGATCCATCTATCATTTTACGATATAAAACAAACATTTAAATTATATCAAGTTCTTCCTTTGCGCTATTTGTTTTTTTTATTATCGTAATCGATCATATTAAGAATTCGATATGCATTGAATCCATGGAAAGTTCTATCAACTCCATCGATAGTTCCATCGATTCTTTTTTTACTTCCATCAATTATATCGTTAGTTCTTTTCATTTTATCGGTAGTTCTTTCGATTTTAGGGTTAGTACTATCGATTATAGAGTTAGTAAGCGAGACTTCCTTAACAAAACCTCATAATACAGTTCAGATAGATATCTCTCTTTCCAGCAGAGTATACAAAACTAAAGAGCCCCAAGTGGGTTCTTCAAACCGGCCTGCAAATTGTCTGAGCCGATGACAGTTGGCGCTATTTATATACACAAGCTATATACACATCTATACAGGTATCTTTGTATGTGTATCATATATAAAGAGTTGGGTAACTTGCAAATTAGGTCGAATAGGTCGCACGGCGACTGTTTAGCACATTAATCAAATCTTGATAAAAAAAAAGCCAAATAAAACGCAAAAATTAATTATGCAAAGCTAGTTCTAGCTTTTATTCCCCAATTTTAAATCGATTGGCAAGCAATAAATTTTCTTGTAGTGGACTTTCTTGCAGTAGCAACTTTAAAACTGATTAAGATAATGTCAGGAACTCAAGAGATTTTGCATAACTGTTTTACTTATCAGATATGCCTATCTTGATGGCGTAGAGTAATTTTTAGACATTTATTTGATTTACTAGCTTGCTTTGATCTCTAATCTTTCCACTCTATATATATAAATCTTGCACTTCCTTGTGATTGCATATCTAAAATTAGTTTTGCACTTTTATCTCAGCAACTTGTGCAATTTTCGCCATTCGGAATGCGTTAGTCATGTGTGCGCATATTTATTTAGCGCACTGTGCGCTGCCGTGCACTAGTTTCAAGCGGAGATCTTTGCCTAGTTTACTCCATGTGCTTTTTAGCTGTTTTATAGCCAAATAAAATGCCTGTTAGTTTATGCACATTTTATTGTTTGCATTTTTCGCTGTAATTTAATATGCATTTTATTTTTATTTTTTGTTCGATTTCCAGTTGAAATTTTGAACACGTGTTTGCAGTAGTTGTTGTTGTTGCGATAGTTGTTGTTGTTGCAGCAGCTCTTGTTGCTCGACATCCCACAAACATTTCGAAATTAATTGAATTAAGTTGTTGATTGAGGCGTTGAAATTGAATTCTCATTGGAGTCAACATTTCCAAGTGGATTTTCCCGTTTTTTCCCCCATTCAATCGATCTGCCTGCACTTGCTGTGGCTGTACATTTGACTGTGCGTGTGTGTCTGCGTGTTTGCTGCAGCTTCAATCAGATTTGGTCGAAACGCAAGCGGAAATGAGCGCGTTCGGTAGCCACAACAGAGTTTGTCACCAAATGCTTTCAACTTCGCCATGGGCACGTAGTCCATAACACTTCCATAACTTCTCCATAGACTTCCGCTTCAAAGAGAATCCCAAGAGAATCGTACGCAAGCAGACGCTGGCTAAAAGCACATGGCCTAAGTTGACCCTGCTGCCAAAGTTGCCAAAGCTGTTGGTCTTATCAGCACTCCAAAGTGAAGTGGGCATAGAAGATGCCATAGAAAAGTATAAAATAACTAAGCAAAGGTTCTTTCCCATAGAGAAGACCTTGTTCAAGCTGTTCCCAGGCTAAATTCCTCCTTTAAAGCCAACTTTATGCAGGATATCACCTTAGTCGACTTGAATTTGCTCTTTGGCGATAATGTCGTATTTGCTTAAGTTAGAAATAAATTCTTCTTGTCTGCTGCGGCTTAAGCCACAAAATAATAATAAAAAAAAAAAAATAAAAAAAAACTATACCTCTTCAACAGACTGCCAGCAAGAACCAGTTTCAAAAACTTGTTTTGGCCAAAAAAACGCAGAGCCAAGAAGAAGCTGGCAAGAAGGCAAACAGAGTTGAAGAGGAAGAAACAGTCAAGTTGGGGCTATTAAAGCGCCGCCGCCGCTGCCGCTGCCGCCAACTTGCAGCTGTCTGTGGAAGCCATATGAAGCCATAAAGAAATTGGCCAAAAAAATTACAAAGGGGAGGAGGGGGGGAACAAGACAAGAAGCACAAGAAAAGCTGAGCACACACACATTTCCGAAATGAATTTTCATGCGCAGCGCAGCTTTCCAAATTAGTTGCAAGTTCATGTTAAATTAATTTTCAAAATTCACAGTCGCGCAGTGTTGCAGTTGCAACAGTTCCTGTTGTGGCAGACAGACCGAGAGAGAGAGAGAGAGGGAGAACAGAGCCCAACGTGCTGCTGACTCTTGAACTGGCTGCAAGTACCGCAAGCTGCAACGCTGCAAAGCTGAAGATCAGCAGCAGCCGATAAGGCCTGCAGCAGCAGCAGCAGCATCAGCAACTCCTTGAGAACAATGCAGCTCGCCTGTTGTTGCCACAAAAAGAGCAATGACATCATGATGAGGCTCCTCCGACTGGGATGCTGTTCCCTCTTGCTGTCATTGCGCGGCACGAAGGAAAGTTTCCTCTACGAGGCAAGTCTTCGACTTCGACTTGGTCTAGGTCTTGCTCTTGGGCCTAACCATGGGCACTGGCGTTGTCGTGAGTGCCAGCTACTGACTAACCGACTGACTGATAGACAGACAGACAGACAGACAGTCAGGGAGAAGAGACAGCCAGACTAACTGGCTGACAGACTGACGAAGTGTGCGCGCTTCTAGCGCAGAACAAACTGCTGCATCTGTTGCCTGCCTGCTTGCCTGTCCGTCTGCCTGTCTGTCCGTCTTCTATCGTTCTTTCTGTCCGTCTGCCTGTTGCCTACCCTGTCTGTTTGTCTGTCTGTTCACTGCTTGCCTGCCTAACAGTCCGTTTGTCCATCTGTCTGTTCATCTGCCTGACTGCTCATCTGTCCATCTGTCTGTCCCTCTGTCTGTCTGTCTGTCTGTCTTTCTACCGCTCTGCCCGTTATTGCTAGAGTTTGTCTGCTGTTTGTGAAGTCGTGACACTGAACAAATGTCAGCACTTGCGGGCGTGCGGCATTTGGCTGCATCGGCTTTGACTTTGAGCTCGAGGCCAGGCCGGGCTTACAACCAATCAATTAACTTGGCCAACAGGCGACGCAGGCAGACAACAACACCCAATACAGCCGCGAAATTTGATATGGCTCCGAGTGCGGTTAATGTGATTTATGCTATCCTCACCTCCCATTCCCCCTACCCCCCTCCTAGTGTCCCATGCGATCGGCACTCAAAGGCAGCCGCCGCAGAGTTGAGCCCTAAAGCACAAAGATCCGCAACTCATCTCCAATTGTAAAGCGCTGCTAACGGTGCTAGTTACACTGTACAACACAGTCAGTACTAAACATCATTTCTAGAACTGCTATGCGACCTTAAAACTGAACTATAAAGTTCGAAGAAGACATTCGCATTAACTTTGACCCCAAAAAAATCATTGACGTGAGAAGTTAAGTGAATTCCGAGTTGAGTGACAGCAGAGGCGCTGACACGCCCACATCTTTGCACATGGTCAACATGACTGACCAGTTGACCAGTTCAGTTGATGGGCAAAGTGGCGCTGGTATTGCTATATTTAGATGACGAAGACCACAAGCTACAGATACAAAAACAGAAAAGAAAAAAAAAAGATACAGATACATATCGAATGGGCACTTTAGCCATGGCCAAAAGCAAATGAATGTCAACGCACCAGTGCAAAGAGTCTAAGAAAGAAAAAAAACAACTATTCAAGAAAACCAAAACATGAAAATAAAAATAAAACCAAAATAGAAAATATGATCAAACTATTTAATGTATATTTTTATATTTTTTTATTCTTATTTCTCTTCTTTTCTTTATGGCACACGAACGATCAATCTTCTGCCGATGCGGTTAGCCATGTCTTTAAACTACTTTCCCAAATCAAATTAGGCCCTGCGTCCCTCAGACCTAAGGAATGTCGGCAAATTTTGTGTTTATTGTAATTGTAATTGCGCTAAACTACAGAGAACTTTGCGGATGCGGGTTCATTAAAAATAAAGTCTTTGACCCCAAAAACTAATTTGAGGGAAATAGTTCCTCCCGACCAAACGGTAAATATAGATCATCTGCTATTAATCTGAAAGATTTATATATTATAATATATGTTTCTAACGCACAAGTCAACACTTTACCTTGTGACAAGCCCCAATCTAACGAACGGTAAACGATGCCAACAGATCTTGGAACAGAGAAATCTCCCACTGCCTACACACGATACGATACGATGCGATACACGACGAATCACACATCGGATACATATCGGACAACAACTTTTTAGTGGGGGCCATCTCGGGACCCGTGTCGAACTTTGACGAGCATGTTATGTCTGTCGACAAGCCGCGCGCGCTCTGTATGCGACATGGAACAACACTAGACAACACACACACTTCTATCTACAACATGCAGTAAAACAAATGCACCAACACACACATACAGCATAGATACCAAGATAAATTGTATGTTTGGGTTTGATTTTGTTTTTGGAAATGGAAACGAAGGTGAGGCGAAAAATTTGGAGAGACTTAAAATATGAACTAAACATTTCTTGGAGTAATGACTTTCAGATATGAAACTTTTTAAAAGTGTTCTAAATTAATAATTTGAAAAATGTTTTAATATTATATATTCCTCAAGTTCGGCAACGAAAAGGAAATACCTTCAGAATTATACCTTTAGTTTTCAAAGCAAATTCTATCATTTAAAACTATCTATTTATTAATTTTAATCTTCAAAAATAATTAAAGTAGAGTATTTATTATTTATTTGAGATAATTAGAATTCCGTTAAACAAACATTTATTTTTTATTTTATTTATCGTAAACTCTTTTTTGTTGATCAGGCATCATTTCTTTTTCTAAAGTTTTCTTTAGCTAACTTCAAGAGCAGCCCTCGCACAGTGTGCTGGCTTTCTCTTCTATGTTTTCATGTTCTGGTCGGCATTTTCAGCGTGTCTTGCCGCGGCTAATTAGCTTGTAACTCGAATGTGAACACATTTTGTCGAAAATGAAATGCGCGTTTTAACACTTTTGTTGTACCTCCCCCCCCCCTTGCTCGCACATCCCCTGCTCCCTTCTTTGGAATCGGAATAGATCGCAGCGCACTTATAAATTATTTCGAGCCGCAACGTCAAGTCAATTTTGTTGCCTTAATTGTGGTTTGGGTGAAAGTTTTCGGACAGCGCGTTCCGTTTGCTTTACAGTCTCAAATACTTAAGGTGTATAATGTACATATACATACATATGTATGTGTATTTGTAGAGGAGTGTATGGGCATTAGAATGCCAGATTCTGTATGATTCTCGGTTGGCAAACAAAGGTTGGTTTTAATTTTATAGCCAGCGAAACTTTTAGTCGGGGTTTCGATCTGTCTGTCTGTCCGTCTGTGTCTCCGAATGTCGCTCTGTCTGTTTATCTCTCTGTCTGTATGTCTGTCTGTATGTCTGTCTGTATGTCTGTCTGTATGTCTGTCTGTATGTCTGTCTGTATGTCTGTCTGTATGTCTGTCTGTATGTCTGTCTGTATGTCTGTCTGTATGTCTGTCTGTATGTCTGTCTGTATGTCTGTCTGTCTGTATGTCTGTCTGTATGTCTGTCTGTATGTCTGTCTGTATGTCTGTCTGTATGTCTGTCTGTATGTCTGTATGTCTGTATGTCTGTATGTCTGTATGTCTGTCTGTATGTCTGTCTGCATGTCTGTCTGTATGTCTGTCTGTCTGTATGTCTGTCTGTATGTCTGTATGTCTATATGTCTGTATGTCTGTCTGCATGTCTGTCTGTATGTCTGTCTGTCTGTATGTCTGTCTGTATGTCTGTATGTCTATATGTCTGTATGTCTGTCTGTATGTCTGTCTGTATGTCTGTCTGTATGTCTGTCTGTATGTCTGTCTGTATGTCTGTCTGTATGTCTGTCTGTATGTCTGTCTGTATGTCTGTCTGTATGTCTGTCTGTATGTCTGTCTGTATGTCTGTCTGTATGTCTGTCTGTATGTCTGTCTGTATGTCTGTCTGTATGTCTGTCTGTATGTCTGTCTGTATGTCTGTCTGTATGTCTGTCTGTATGTCTGTCTGTATGTCTGTCTGTATGTCTGTCTGTATGTCTGTCTGTATGTCTGTCTGTATGTCTGTCTGTATGTCTGTCTGTATGTCTGTCTGTATGTCTGTCTGTATGTCTGTCTGTATGTCTGTCTGTATGTCTGTCTGTATGTCAGTCTTTATGTCTGTCTGTATGTCTGTCTGTATGTCTGTCTGTATGTCTGTCTGTATGTCTGTCTGTATGTCTGTCTGTATGTCAGTCTTTATGTCTGTCTGTATGTCTGTCTGTATGTCTGTCTCTATGTCTGTCTGTATCTTTGCCTCTGTAGCTGTCTGCCTGTTAGTCTATCTGTCTCTTTCTGTCTGCCTGTTAGTCTATCTGTCTCTTTCTGTCTGTCATTTTATTTCTCTGTAGCTCTGCCTCTGTCTGTCTCTCTGTAGCTCTGTCTTCCTATCTGTCTGCCAGTTGGTCTTCCCATCATTCGTTTGGTCTGTTCGTCTCCCTGTCTGTCTCTTTTCCTGTCACTCTCCGCCTCTCTCTCTCTTTATCTAACAGTCTGCAACACTTCATCTTCATTTTTGGCCCTTTGGCTTGTCTTATAATTTGCGTACATTTGATAGTTTAAGTGGATGTTCCCCTTGCTGTTGATGCTGCTGTTGCTGCATCATTAGCTAATTGATCGAAGGTTGCCATAGCAGCGAAATATGCATAAATTATACAATATTTCATAAATAACCTTTGATTATGGCCTGTCCGAGAGTATGAAACATATAAGTGGGCAAAAAACAAGCGAAGCTAAAGAAGAAACAATAAAATGGTCATTTCGAAAAGTCATCGGCAACGATCACTGCTGGCTGGTTCGTTCACCTGTTCGACGACGCGCTTAATCATATGCAAAGAAACCCAGACCCAGACCCATAAAGAAGGAGTAGGGGGGGAAGTGTAAGGGTTTTATTGAGTACCGTTAGAAACCTGATAACGGTAAGCCCACAGTGAACAACATGTGGAAAAATGTGCATAAATTGAGAGTGGAAATATGACAAAACAGATTATGGAAACACTGCACACCCCCCACCAAGATATGATATGATATGATAGTGCAATCGATAAGCCGAAGGTTCTTCAACGAGATTTGAAATCAATTAAGCTCCACTCGAAGTTGATACGAGGGTCGTTTGATAAGTCCGTGACTTTTTGAATAAAATATATTTTTTTCGTCAAAGAAGCGTTTTATTTCTCAACATAATCTCCTTTTAGCTCTATACATTTAGTCCAGCGTTTTTCCAATTTTTTTATTCCTTCCAAATAATAGGTTTTCTCAAGGCCCTCAAAATAGTCGTTTGTTTCTGTGATGACCCGAATCTCTTACCGCCGAGCCATTTCTTCATGTTTGGAAACAAAAAATAGTCACAGGGGGCTAAATCTGGAGAATATGCTGGATGGGGTAGCAGTTCGTAGCCCAATTTATGAAATTTTGCCATGCTGACACGAAATTCACTTTTTTCCATTTTCGTTAAAATTCACGAGATCGTCTGCTTTCAATGCCTATAAAACGCAAACCAAAAAACGCAGCTTTCTCAAAATTTTACAGTCAGCTGTTAATCGATAACTGCTGACAGGAGCAGTGTTGTATTTGAGCAGGTGCGCGGCAAATACAAAAAGTCACGGACTTATCAAACGACCCTCGTAATATCCCATCGATTTACGACGATAAGTCTAAAGTTTACAACATGCAAAGAAGGTGGAGAGAACACCCAATTTACATATATATTTTGGGGGGAAAAATCTGACTAATTCCCCTCGATTTATGTTGTAAACACAAACTTTGCATTTGGTTTTTCTAAATGTTTTCTTCAGTTTTATGTTGGAATTTTTTTCTCTTAGGCATTTTTCCATTTTATTCAATTTGGATGACTTCTTCGCCCTTCAATTACATTGACATTTTCCAGCAACAATTTTCTGGCCATAAAACAAGCCATTTTATAGCTGCACTTGACGAGTTGACGATTTGATGATGAGGCTTCTCATTCCCATCACCCCCAAACCAAAAAAAAAATGTTATTTTAAATCCAACGTTGAAAGACTTTTATTTTTGGCGCCAACTAATACTAAGAAAAATAAATATTGTGTAATTTTCAAAAGCGTCTGCATTTAATTGTATGGAGGGAAATGTTTAAGTTTTTATGGCCAAATATTTTGGGTATTTATGACGGTTGCGCTATCAAAATATTGCGACAATCCCCCTTAGCTCACACGAAGATTGGAAGAGAAATAGCAAGAAGGTAGAGGAGGGAAGATGTGGTTGGGGACTGCCTTGTAAGCGGCTTAGTTCACATGTTTACAATGGCAACAGGTCGCTTAAAAGGGGAGGAGGGGAGGGTGGGTAGGGGTTGCCAAAGTTTCCGTTGTCGTTGTCGTAATTCCGGTAGCCAAGACTGACTGATGAGTGGCGCTCTCAGGCGATGCCTGAAGATGATAAGCGACAGATTGATTAAGGAAGTGCCGGAGAAGGCAATGAATGCACAGACAGTTACCCTGTAAACCAATCACAATTTAATGCAATCTTATTTAATTTAATAATTAACTTGTTTAACCTTCTTTTAATGGAATCTTTTGATGACAAATTCAAAAAATCATATAGATTACGAGCAGTTTGAAGTTTAATTGATTACTCTGAAGTCATTTGAAGAATAATTAAATGTTTCCTATACATTTTGCTAATTTTTCTATGTGTGGAAACAGTTTATGTTTAGTTCTATAAGAAAATATATATACATATATCACAATATAAGGATTTGGAATACAGTGAAATTTATTAAACTCTTCAACCAAAACCCAACTACTTTAACCTACCCAGTGCATCTTTATTTTGCTGGGTATGTGTAGACCTGTTGCTGATGATGAGCAAATAGCTAAGCACCTGGCAGCACCTCCTCCAATCTCTGCTTGCTCTTTCTCCAGGGAAGAGACTGTGGCTGAGGCTGAGGAGGTGGGGCTGCAGCAGAGCGAAACAGGTAATTTTCATTAAATTGCCATAAATTAGCAGCAAACTCAGCGCACTGCGAGTGCATTAGACAACAAGGTGAGATGCCAACAACAACAACAATAGCAACAACAATAGCAACATCACAACAAAGAAATGCAGTTGAAATGCAAATTTCTTGTATTGTTGTTGTTATTGTTGTCGGGGCTGCTGGCAACATTTGCGTAATTTGTTAAGCTTTTTAGCTGACGAATTGACTGAATGACTGAGTGACTGATGATGGAGCGCCCCAAGCCCAGCAACATTTAAATATTATGCACTTGTCTGTGTACACGTGTGTCTGTGTGTGTGTGTGCGAGTGTGTATGCCATAATTGACTGTTTATTGGCTACGTCGACTCTAGTCGGCTTTAGCTTTTTGATCATTTATCGAACGGGGCACAGTCAGTTAATATTTCGCACCACTGCGCATTTTGTCATAGCACTGCAGACCAAGAGGGGGCAGGACAAGAGGGAGGGGGTGCCCGTGTTGAAGGTGTAGACCGTGTCGGGTGTCCCCCGAAGGTGTCTGTCTGCCGTGACAAATTGTGCAGCGCGGAAGCGATTTTCGAATGAAAAACCGTTTCAACTACTGCAAAAATTGTCGATTTCGAATTCGAATTTGATTTTTATTATTTTGTTATTATTTTTATGTCGGATAATTGTGGCTTTGACTTTGATTTCCGCATGGGCGCCATGATGGTGATGGCGCCCAAAGTGCTGACATGCAAATTTGAGGAGTGTCTGCCTCGACAGCGCCAGCAGCGACGCGTCGAAGTCGCAACTTCAGATTCAACGGTAAAAACAGTTCTATGTATGTGAACACGTCAGTATCTTTCATTTCTATCATATCTACCAGTCAGCGTAAAAAGAGATGAAGTCTTTTGTAATTTGAAGTTGAAATTCTTTAGAAAGCTCTATGAATATCATGTGATTTTGGACAATTTCAAGTGCTATCGATCAATCTCGAGTTGCCAACACGCATTCAATTTAATTGAATATGTGTCAAAATAATATAATTAAATTTTAATCTACATCCAATCTAATCCAACTCCAAATTGTAATGAAATTTTAATAAATAAAAATACCAAAAATATAAAGGCACATTATTATATACAATATATATAAACATTGCTAAAGTTTATTTTAAAATAAGAAATTAAGATTATTTTCTTTATTAAATTGCAATGTAAAATAATTTGGGATATTTCTTTAATCGATGATAAAGAAGTATTCTATAAATTGAGATAAAGTAATAATATAATATTAATATAATTTTGTATATTAGAAAAATAAAGAAATATTTTCTAAAAATCTTTTATAAAGTTAAATATAATAATTAAAATATAAAAGCAAATAAATGTTTCTAGAAATAAATAAGATTTTCTATTACAACTTTAAATTCCAAATCAAATTTAATATCAATTAAAATTCTAAAGAACTTTCAACTCTGTAACGTGTTCAAAGTTCAAAGTTCGATCGGTTTAGCATTGCTTTCTATTATTGATTTATTACGCGGCGAGTATCGATAAGAACGCAAAGTAAAACAGATGCCAAAAGTCTAAAGAAAAAGAAAGCCAAATTTCTAGGTCATTGTAAAAGACATCGATACACATCACACACACACACACACACACACAGAAGCACACGCGCTTATTTACTTCTCTGCTGTTGTTCAGTGGAACAAAAAAAGTTTATTTATGCAACGTGCCCCAAAAGGCCCCGCAAAGCCACCGCATGTTGCGGTTGCGCGCCTGAAGTTCAAATGTCAGCGGTGCCTGAAACGAAGAGAAGTAGGAGAGAGGGAGAGTGCGAGAGAAAGAGAGAGGGATAAGCAAAAGGAGAGCAGGCAAGTTGGCGAGAACATAACTCAAATAATGAAACGAAACATCTGCTCTGCGCGGCTGTGATTTCTATTTCAATTAGAAGCTGACGCTGACGTTCGCTCGCGTTGCATGTGGGACGGCAGTCCGTCTATTTGTCCCACTGTCAGTTCGTCATAATGAGCTAACAATAATGCTCTTAATTTTTTAATTTTCTTCTTGTAATTTATTATGCAGCTGAGCTTTATCTATATCTGCAGCCACATCTGCATCTGCATAGGGATTTCTTCTCGCTGCCCGCATTGTTTGACAAGTTTCGAATGTATCTGGCAGAGAACTCTTGGAATTTATGGCCCGCTCTTCAATTTATGTTAGAGCATTCCATATTCTCATATTCTCGGAGAATGCACCCACGCTTGGCTCATTTTGTTATTGTTGTTGTGTTTTTTTTTTTATTGGATTTTCGTTGTTGTTAACATTCACTTTTCTTCTTTCTTAATTTCTTTACTATTTGGCACTTTCTTTCCCAGCCGAAAGTCTGTTTGTCTTTAACGACACGTTGTGTGGGTGATAATGGCAGAGAGAGGGAGAAAAAGAGAAGGAGGAGTGCGATGGGGGAGGAAGACTGTGGGAGATGGCGGCAAACATGCGTTAACCACAACAGCAAATTTAAAAAGAGCCGTTAGCTCCTTTTTGAAAAAAATGTAAATACATTGGTAGACACCTGTTTATGGGGTTTATGTCTTTCGCTAACTACGCGCCGGGTCCCCCAAAGGGGGCACGCTGCAACATTGCGACGACGTAGGTGGTTCGCCTGTAGCCTCAAAATTGTTGCACTTGCCATTGTCTCTTTTCTACAGATCTTGCATGTTGCTGTTTGTTTGTTGCCTGTCTCGTGGCACAACAAACAACAACAATAAACAATGCGCCGTTATTCCAGCGATTAAATCAGTAAATTTTTCGCCCATTTGCTTAGCCAGAGAGTCGCATAGAAAGTTCAATTTGAATTCAATAAGACGATGGACGCACAGTGGACATTGCATCGATGAAAAAGTGCACAAAACAATTTGCAAACCACGTTGGATTTATCGCACAATAGACTAAAGGAGGTACCTGAGGGACTGGAGCGTGCCAAGAATCTGATTGTGTTGAATCTGAGCTATAATCAAATTGATCGATGTAAATCTGACGGGATAAACAGCAAAAGAGATTTGCACAGAAATTGGATTTTCAAAAAAGAGATTTTTCAAAAGTTATTTCATTATGATATAAAAAACTGAAAAACTAACTGAATAAATCTTTATATATTGTCGGATCAAATTACAACTTTGAGATGAGATGTATTTAACTATTTATTCTAAATAGCAAGTTGTAATTAAAAAACATATTTTAATAATCACGATATTTTGAATTTGAAATAAAATTTATCTGCGCATAGTATAAAGGAATATTTATGCCAAATTTGATGATACTACCCTTTATAACAGCTGAGATATAGACGTTCATACAAACGGACATGGCTTAAACGAATCGGCAATTGTTGCAGATAAAGAATACATATGCACTAAATACCTTGTCACGCCTCTTTCAGCGTTTTGCACAAGGTCAGTATACCCTTTTTAAAAATATTCAATTGCAGAATAGTACAAAAAAAACTTCTAAAGGGGCAAGAACTATGGAGAGTAGAAGCTATATATGTATACATACACTCATACATACATTTGTTGCTGCATCTTGCACAATTTAAAAATTGAAAACAAATAAATAGCCACAAGAAACGCCTGCTAAAATAAACAAGCAGGCAAAGAAGCGCAAGCGAACCAAATCGAACGAAACGAAACTGTCTGAAGAAGTTTGTCGGGTAGTTCTGGCTGGAAATAGGCTAAAGAAACGGGAAACGGTTTCTTTGCTCTCCTTCTCCCTCTATTTCTCTCTCCTCCTTTTTTTGACTTTTTCGCAAAGGTGTAAAAAAACGCGGGGCGTATAATGAAACAGCATGAGATGAGTCCCGGCTGTGGATGAGTGACGATGCTGATCAGCGTGTTAAAAACTACCTGTAAGATACGCAGATACTTGCATAGAGATACTGCAAGGTGCTACAGCGTGCAGCGTGCAACATACAGTGTGCAACGTGCTACATGCCGCATGGCGTGCCGAATCGAACGGCATGAAATGTGGAAAAACGCCGTGAAATGGGCTTTCGTCAAATTAGCGTGCCAGCGTTAACGACGAACTCATCTGTGTGTGTGTGTGTGTGTGTGGCACTGTGGGATATTTCGCACTTTGCATTGCCAGTTCAATGCTATACCCAATCGGCTACCTGCACGACCCAACTTATAAAGAGCAACCTGATTTATTTGACTCTCAACTGCAGCTGCTTGATGCACCCTGCACCTGTATTGGTTAGGGACTTAGGATTGATGAGAGTCGTATTTGAATAGGATTTTGTAGAAATAAATAGTAAACTTACTTTAAATTTGGTTATTTCTAATGTAATACAACAAAAAATGTAAGTACTGACGAGTTTGCTCCTTTATTTAAAAGGTTGGTAATATTTTTAGCCAGCAAAACGAAGAAAAGATGAAAGCTAAATGAACTTTTGCTCGCTTTGTCCTCTTGTTAATTTTGTCCGTTTGTCCGTTCGTCTGTTCGTCCGTTTATCCGTCCGCCCGTCTGTCCGTCCGTTTAACCACCAGTTTGTCCGTTCGTCCGTTTAAACGTCCGTCTGTCCGTTCGTCCGTTTAAACGCCCGTATGTCCGTTCGTCTGTCCGTCCGTCCGTTCATTATGTTGTACAGACTATGTTATTTCCCATTTCGTTCACAAAAGGCCATTTCCTTGTAAAATTGTTTCAATGCATTTTAATTAAAAATAAAACTAACTAAACCATGCTTACTCTTTCTCAATAATTCTGTATTTGCATGCAAGGTATTTCCAAGTCAGTAACACCCCAAAATAAATTGTATTCTCTTTTCTCTACACCTTTCTCCATCTGTCTCATTCTCTTGTTTGCATTTGCATGCTGGTGTAGAAGTTCATACAGAGTATTTCCTAGTCAGCAACACATGCAACTAAACTGCACTGTCAGTCTACCTATCTCTCTCACTCTGTCTCTCTCTTTGGTGTTTATCTGAATTTGCATTTGCATGCTGTGTGTGCAAGTGTAAAGCCTTGGCTCTTATCTAACTCAAAGAACGCTCGTCTGACTTTAGCACTTGATCCACACTCACACACAGGCACACAGAGACACACACACACACACACACTAACACACACACATACACGCACATTGAGAACGCACTGGGAGACTCTGCTGGATGTGGCTGGCGTATAAACTCTGTATAAACTCAGAGTCATAAATACTGCCGTCGTTTAGTTTTTACGATTGTCGGCTGGCTTTGTTTGCCATAGAGTCGCACACACACACACACACTAACACTCACATACATATGCATATGCTGAGATACAAGTTCCAAGTATCTTTCAACGTATCTAAATGCATATACAAGTAAATGCCGCATTCGCCGAGGAGTTGAAGTGGCAGATCTCAGATCCCAGAGAGCCCCAACCAGGGCAGCCTCCTGCTAAGATTTGTCGGCACTGCGCCTGTGCCTTGCCTGCCTTGCCTTGTGACTCCTGCCTGTACTGTACCGCCAAAAACAGGTCTCTCCCCGCTAGGGCCAAAGTTTGCGTGCCTTGCACAAAAACACAATTTCTCGTTGTTGTTGCTGTTCTTGTTGCTCCGAAAAAGAGGCTCGAAAGCGCAGATCAGTGCTAAGCGGCGCAGGTAGAAGACTTTTAAATCGACGACTTTGCATTTAGTTAGCTTGGCCTGCGATCGTCAAGAACTATTTCAAGCATTGGAGCCCATCGGCCATCTCTAATACCCATAACCAGAAGTTATGGCCCAACATTCCTAATGAAACAAAGGCAAGTTCTTGTTAGCCCATTCCAGAAGAAGGCCCATTCTAATGGGCAAAAAATGAAGTGTAGCACATTAAAAACGAAGAGGAAATACTATAGATTGGGCTTTATAGCACATATGTACATAAAAACCTTAGTATACAGAATACCAGAAATATACATAGATTATAAATATTAAAAATATGATTTACATATATGAAGAGAGCTCCTTGACAGGCTGTATATAGAGTCTTTAGAGTATAAAGAGTATATAGAGTACATAAAATAAATATATAGACCATAAAGAGTATAGTTAGTTTATATAAACTATACAGAAAATTTAGAGACTATTTGTAGTATCTGTCAGGTAGAAGATTATATAGAGTATATAGGGCATATAGAGTCCAGTACAATAAGTACCCTGCACTCTGCTTAGTCATCTCATATGTTAACTTCAATAATACTTTTAATTGTGGAACACTTCAGAAAGTTTGTAAGCTCTGCTTAAAGAGCGAGGGAGAGAGACAGCCAAAAAAAGAGAGGAGAGCAGTGGAGAACGGGGAAGGCGGACAGCGTTGTGGTTTAAAGAGAAAGATGACGAAAGTACTTTCATTTTCACGCTCATAAAGCTCAAATATGTTGTCGTAAAATGCACAACTTAAGCCGCTTAAATGACATTTAAATAAATAAGAAACGTGCCGTGCCATGACGAGGCAAGGCGCGGCGAGGAGGCGGGAGTAAAGAACTGAGCAAAGACAAATATAGAAAGGTAAAAGAGGCACAGTAGTAGCCCTTTCACTGGCCGACCAAGAGCCGATCTCAGACAGGAAATTCGCACTCAGTCCAGACCCGAAAAAAAGCCACAAAGAGTGGAAGAAGAAGAGAGAGACACAGAGACAGAGAGAGAGAGAGAGAAGAGGTGGCAAACAATCAGGGTCATCCATTGGTGCAGCACACGTCTCTGGGTCTGGCTGTGATTACACGTTAATCTCGTTATAATGAGGCAACAGCAGAATTATTGCAGCGGATGTGCCCCCTTCTCCTCCTCCAGCCTCCCCGTACGTGCCCGAAGACTGAAGCAGTCTAAGCTGCGGTTGACATCCTGGTTGCCAGCTGGGCAACTCCATCCCCATACAGACACTGAGCTCAAGAGGAGACCCAGAGAGCGATTGAATTACCATAAGAGAGAAAAACACACAAGCAAAGGGAGAATGCAAACAAAAGGCGAACACACACAAAATATGAAAAGAGACAACAACAACAAATGCACTTGTTCGAGTAATTTTTGAAATATGATGCCACACTCTGGCGAGGCGAGGCGAGGCAACAGGCGCAGGTCATAAACAACCAAACAGACAGCAAAGTGTTGTAAGATAAAGTTAGATAAGCGCCGTCGGCTCAATATACCTGCTCGAACTGACTGAGATTTTGAATGGATCCGAGCAGGGTTGGATCCGAAGCGTGGAAGCGTTTCCTGAGCGGTTGCGACACATTAAAGCGGCAGAGCTCAAAGCAAGAGAGAACTGGGAAAACGGAACGAAATTGATAAGCAGCACATGAATGGGTAAGAGAAGGAGACAAGGATGGAAAACACATATGGAAAACTTCCAAACTCGGGATAGAAGAGACAGAGCTTAGTAGTCATGATGGGAACATATGTATGTACATATATTATGAATCAGTCTTTATCTATAGTTTGTTCTTTTAGGAGTTGAGTATACCTAACCTCAACTTAAGTGTACATAACCTTAACAGTCGCCAGTGCAGACCCAGCTCCACTAATGGGTAAGAGAAAATTATGAGGGAAACTTCTAATTTAGTCGATAAACGAGAGAAGCTACTAACCCTGCAAGAAACATTCAGTATTATATGAATCAGTCCATTCTAAGGACTCCACTGTACAAAATTTTCCCAATTTTCAGTGTTCCTAACCTAAACTTAGTTCACCATAACCTCACTTCAAGTGCACATAACCTCAACTCAACTCACCTGTGTTTAACTGCACACCTGGCACTACCACCGATGATTCTGCTTTCAGTGGCAACATATCATCCGATTGCAAGTTGGCTATCGAATCAGACATCTCTACACCAGCCATATCCAGTGTGGTTGCGGAATCCAGTTCCATATCCATTAGAGAAAGGGCACCCGCACTGCGATATTCCTTAGCAAATGGCCTGGCGGCACCCAGTGTCGTGCCCACGAGGAGCAGCACGAATAACACACCGATTTCCCTATACACGTGACACATTTCACATTCAGCGGCTTTTCTATGCCACATACTGGGTACAATTACATGGGACACCACCACACTCACAGATACATCCACACTTGTATTTTTTTTTTTAGACTAAACGCTTCAATTAGGCACACAACGCGCAAATAATTATTAGACCTCTAACTCGACCCAACCGGACTCAGACTAAGAATCGGAATTGGACCAGAGCAGAGCAAGAGTAATTGAATTACGTGTCGGGCTCTTTTATTTATTCATATTTGCCAGTTACGAATAGAGAATTATGTCAGCAATTAGCGAGACGAACAAGTTACGTGTGATTCAGTTTTAATTCGCAATTGGGTTTGGGGTTTCGATTTGAACACTGCAAAGATAAGAAGGAAATTTCGCTAGTTTAGTAAGAATTTTAGATTTTACGCTATTATTCTTATATAATATACAAAATTTATTAAAATAGAAATCTAATCAATTATTTATCTAGGAAAGCAGAAGAACCTTATGTCGTTTAGTTACCCTTCAATTTTCTGTTTGAGGCATAATTAAAGTAAAAAGAACTTGAAAAGTATATTTACTCTTTTGTTACTTTCAACTTATCCAGTCCATAAAAATTTTTAACATATTGGTTATATATTAATTCCATTTTTTTCCACATTGTATTATAAGCTATTTTATTCATCCCTCTATTTATTATTGTCAATAACAAAACCCTTTTTATTTCATATTATATTATTGCAATATTTCATTTTATATTATAAACTATAGTACATCTATTTTATCTATTGTTTCCATTTCCGGTTTCTAAACATTCCATTGAATTTTTTAAACAATTATTTTTGTATCTTCACTAATTTAAAAATATCTTTCTACTTCTACTCAATTATATAGTTTTTTTATTGTTTGTATACATTTTTCAATTCTTTACCAAAAATTCGTTATTTATTATATTTATATTCAAGTTCTTAATGAAAAAAATAAATCATAAGGCTTCCAATAGATTGGGTTATACCCCCCTCTTAATGTCAAGGGAGGGGTGGGTAAGCGGAATACCGCTAACATATTTTCAACAGCTGCGCGGGCGCGTCAAATGAATCAATTAAAATGCACATATGAAAATGAATAATTCCCATTACGATTTCCCATAAGCTGTTGGGCATGCGCGACGGAAATACGCGTACGGATTCCCATAATGTAAAGCCCGCCCAGACATAACCCACAATACGAGTATATCCAGATATAATAAACGGTAAACAAATTGCCGGCATGCCTCTGCCGCTGCCTCTGCTTCTACCTGAACTGAGCCCACTAAACGCCTTTGAAACGCCCAAAAAGGGCAACACTACATACACACACACACATTCATACACACGCAGTCACACTGTCAATGATGCGCGCATGCGCGTGTTTGTGCATCCACCAACCACACACATGAACACATATTCACATGTGATATTCATATGCATCTGTGTGCAAGCATGTGTAATGTGCCGTTAGCGCCGCTCATAAAATGTCAATGCGAATTGTCTCGTTGTTTTGTTTTTGTCAGCGCACACATGGTGACATTGCTTTCTCTCTCACTCTCACTCACTTTACTTCGAAATTCGAATTAAAAAACAACAACAACAGTTCACACAGAACGAGTTTTGGCAAAATTTGCATCAAATAAACACACACGCACACTATCGCAAAATTATTCGATAATTTAACGATGGACAGAACAAAAACAAAGAAACTCCTCATCCAATTGCTTGTTGTTGTTTTTGTTTGTGTTGCCCCCTTTTTAACTGTTTATTTGCAGACCGAATCGATAAACGATCGCAGTTTGGAGCTGATCTGCACGTACCTTTTAAATAACGATTGTGCACACTTTATTTATTTATATTTATCATTAGCACACACAAAAACATCAATCGCGCGATTTCGTTTCGTTTTTTAAGCCATTCAAAACTTGCGTCTCTCAGCAGTAACGGTAAAATCGTAAAAAAGAGAAGAGCGATTCCGCTTGATCGACCGCACGCTTCGACAGCGAAAAACACAATATCATTTAATACAAATGTTGCTCAACAATGTGGCTGAACACTTGGACACACACTGCTCTTAGCAACATTTTAGCTGCGCTCAGCACTATCGATTGCGAGTACCAACTATCGATAGTTCTATCGTTTATTTGTTAAGGCAATGTGCGTATGAAAAAAGAATTATTTGTTTGTATAAAAAGTAGTTAAATAAATAAAATAAAGACAATAAAATTGAAAAGAATATGATAAAAGTTTATTGAAATTATTCACAATTATAACATTCACAAATTCTTATAAACTATGTATATATATTAATGATCAACAGCAAATTATATTTTATTATATTCTTCCGTCAACCTTAATTTTATTTGCTTGTTGATGTTTATTTAGGTAATACAAATTTAAAACAGAAACCAATACATATATTTAACATAAACGCGATAAAGTTATATTTTCTTCTCCTCCAACTGTTGACGATGTTTCATCTGCAGCTCGAAGCGGCGATTCGAGCGAACTCCCCGAATGATATCGGTCTTTTTCTCCTTGATTGTGCGTCCCTTGAACATGTCCATATGACGCTGTCGCCTGGCTTCAGCCTTATTTTGGAGAGGGAAAGCCCCGATCCACTGGTTGAGATGGAACAGCAGGCACAGAAGTGGAGGTGAAGATATTTGATACCGTTGGCACAGGCAATCGTGATTTGATCTGTATTTCATTCTTTTGCCTTGGAATTGCATCTACTTTCATGGGAGTTAGTGCCACCATACGCTTCTGGGGGGTATTCGCTGGGATCTCGATCTTTTTAACAGCTTTCGAACGTGCAGTTTGAACTGCAGCAGCAGCTGGTAACTTCTTTTGAACAGACTCCACCCTTGGCAGCTGCTTAAGAGCTGATGATGTCAACTCCTTGGCACGAGCTTTCTTACGTTCGATGTGCTCCTCCAGATTCTCCATGTTATCGAACTGTTTCTGATGGATCGCAGCAAAGTTGGGAACCTTTTTGCGGGCCTTCAACTTGCCAGGAGTGTTTGACTTGGTTAGGGCCATGAGTTCTACAAATAAAACTATGTTAGTTTACCAGTAAAAGAAAGAAATATTGAGATATAAAGCACTTACTGGGCTTGGGAATTCTGCTATCCAATGACTTAGATCTTCTACGTCGTTGAGTCACATCTGGAAAAGAATCAAGAGATTTACACTTAATATAAATTGAAATTGGAACTCTCTACAGACACTTACTGCTCACATCAAGGCAGTCCCAGCGTTTATCAATATCTGCAGTGGACATCACCTCAATTGGACTGAAGATAGTGACCGTCTTGTTCCTGGTCTCGGTAATGTCCGTGAAAGACTTGGAACGACGGCGTATACTACAGGAATCTTCAAGTTCCTTATTGTACAATGCCAGTTGGGTTTTCCGGGCGCTTGTGTTACCCATTGAGAACATCAGGCTTGGCTTCGAATTGGCCTTGAGAGGTGTTGGAAACTTGAATGCTTTAGGCTTATTAGTTACCAATATGCTATTGTTGTTGGGATTCAAGATTGTGGTGTCCTGATCTTGTGCGTCAGTCAGAATTATCTTGATAGCTGCCACTGGCTCTGAATTGTTAGTGCTTTTAGTTTCTGGCTGTTCAACAGCATTTTCTGGATCGGCATCGAAAGTCCTGTTTAGGACATCATCATCCTGCTCTTCTCCCATTTCATCGTCGAGTACAATAAGCGATGGAATGTCTTCTTCTTTTTCCTCATCTCTGTTAAGTGGTTTAAGGCCGAGTTCTTCTAAATCATCCTCATCGATTTCCATATGTGATGTCTTTGCCTGAGCTGTACTCAACTTCAGCTCATCATCAGATATAATAATCGATCCGGGCGACTCAGATGGGCACACAGTTGGTTCTCCAACGGGAGAGCCTTGTTCCCCAACTGTTTTATCCTGTTCCAGTTCAGGTGACGCCTTCACGCACGATACTGATTCACCGCGAGGAGCGATATCTTGTTTCTTTGTCCCTTTGTTCTCTTCCTGTTTCTTCTTTTGTATGTCTTTCGCTGCCTGTTCCTTGTTCAGTTGTTCTTCTATCTCCTGATCTTCCTCCCTCTTCCGTTGTTGTTCCGTCTCCTGATCTTCCTCCTTCTTCAGTTCTTGTGCTATCCCCTGATCCTGCTTCTGCTGTCGACCCATTTTCTTCTCCTTCTTCTCTTTCGTTTCTGTAACATCTTCTTTTGGCTGTTCTTTCTTCTCTTGTGGTTTATCCTCCTCTTCCTGCTCCTTCTGTTGATCTGTCACTTTCTCTGCGCTATTTACCTTACTATTTTTGGTTTTCCTGGCTTTGCGTTTGGCATTCTTTTTCCGACCTCCTTCGCTTTTATTCTTCTTTAGTGGCTCGTCCTCTTGATTGACATCCTCATTGATATCGGCAGGGATTTCTGGCTTCCTCTTGCTGGCCGATCGCATAATATCAAAATAGTCCTTGGGTGGACGGACGCTCTTTCGGGTACTGCGCCTTGGGGTCTGTGAAAACTGCTGCTGATCCTCATTATCTTTGTCGCTTCTCGTACTCCGCGTCCTTTCGGCGACGGGTGTTTTAGGCGCCTGTACATTGTTTAGTTTTGGCGAGAGGACGCCCTGGCATTGTGCTGTTTTAACAAATAATATAATAAACTAAAGATTTGTCTGCACCATAAACCTTATTAGATATATACCTGAACTTTCCTCCATGTCGTATAAGGCTTTCTTAAAAGTGTTTAAATTAGGCGTCGATTTTTCTTCGCTGAGTTCAAAATGGCTCAATTGCTGGCGATATTAAAATCATCGGAATGTTGATCGAATTCTACAGAGTGTTGTAAAATGACAGTTGGTATTTTACGATATTACAATTTTTGTCGAATAATTATTCTGTAAATGCTTTTGTAGAATGATAATAGTATGTATGTTGTCCGTTCTTTTTTGTTAATTTACAGCAAAACAAATATTACTAACAGAAAATGTATAAAACATTTCTGTTATAAATTGCAGTATTATAAATAACATAACATTTTCGAACGTCGCAATTACAGAAAAATCGATTCCAACAAAATTGTTGCAATTTCGATGTTGCATTGGACTATCGATAATTCTAGTTGTAGCTACGACTTAGCGCAGGGAATAATACATAATTAAATTAAACAATAAAAATAAGCACTGCGTTGCAATAACTTTTCAACTGTGATAGCAACAAGTATCTGGAACGAATCACTTAGCCCAATAAAATCAAAGTGAATCCGAGTAAAAGGCCCAGTACACGGACTTATACGCCAACACACACACACACACATACACAAAAGGGCAAAGACAATTCCAACAAAGTTGAAATCATTTAATTGGTGTACATAATGCCACCGAAAGAGCGCAATATAGCCATGATGGGCTACCGTTCAGTGGGTAAGTGTATTATAAAACTCCGATCCAATCCGGTCTGACTAATAACTCTGCCTGATTGCCTGCCTGCCTTGTGGCTGTGCACAGTCTGTGGGTGCGTGTACGTTGTTGTTGTTGTTGTTGTACTTGCTGCTGCTCTGTTGTGGTTGCTTGTAGCGTAATTGCGTAGTATTTTGACAACAGAGAGAGATACAACAACAACAACAAAAAAAACATTGCAAACACATCACATTTGTACATCGTAATAAATTTCACCTGCATTCTTAGGTAAATCATCGCTCAGTATACAGTTCGTTGAAGGCCAATTTGTCGACTCCTATGATCCAACAATTGAGAATAGTAAGTATAATATAATATATATACATATATAATGTGCACAATCACCAGCTGTTTCGGGAAGTTTACCATAAACAAACATATAGCATATAGTAAATATCAATTGATATTAGTCATAGAGGAGGAGGATGCCAATGTCGACTTTGATTCTTTCTGCGCTCCACTTAATGATTTATCCCCAATGTGAATTTCATAATTTCATGTTATTTACAGCATTCACGAAGAGCACACGAGTGAACTCGCAGGAATACGCGGTCAAGCTGGTGGACACAGCCGGTCAGGATGAATATAGCATATTTCCGTTACAGTATAGCATGGATTTTCATGGATATGTTTTGGTCTATTCCATAACCAGTCAAAAGTCCTTTGAAGTTGTTAAAATAATCTACGACAAATTGTTGGATGTTATGGGCAAGAAATAGTAAGAACAAGAACAATTACAAGAAATTGGAATTATCAACAAACTACATTATTAATCATTTATCTCTTTAGTGTACCTGTAGTGTTAGTAGGAAATAAAACGGATTTGCATCAGGAGCGGACAGTTTCCACAGAAGACGGCAAAAAACTGGCCGAGTCCTGGAGAGCGGCATTTCTCGAAACTTCCGCCAAACAGAATGAGGTAAGAGGAGCTTACTATATACGATATATCGGTATATATAAAATTACTATGATATCATTCGTTTTTGCAGTCTGTTGGCGACGTATTCCATCAATTACTGATGCTGATCGAGAACGAGAATGGCAATCCACCTAAGGAGAGTAGTTGTGTTGTATCATAAGTTCAGTGGCGCCTCGAACTCTGGCAAGTTCTGGCTGGCTAATGCAAATGGCAATACGAAATCGGTTCATTCATCTATTCTTACGTGAACACTGTTTGGTCGGAGCAAGCAGAAAGAGAATTCTACAAACTAGTAGTAATAAGTTAAAGTGGCAACAGAACAACTAAAACAAAAACAGAAGAAAACATAACACAACAACTAACACTTTTTATGTAGGGATCGCATCGGTTGCTTAGCAGCGTTTAGCAACAAAAAGCAGGTTTAAGTTAGTAAACTTTTTCACAATAACAACAACAACAGTTACAAAATTCACAAGCAACAACAAAAAAAAAAAATGCAATTTACATTGTCTTTAGTTTCAATTTAAATATAATTTGTAAAATGTAATCAATATTCATTTGCGTTTTTTATTTCGGTGATGGGACAACTCCCCTGCATACCTTGGATACCCTTCCCATATTTTTGGGGCCCCACCAAAGAAAATATTCAATCAAGGTCTCCAAATTATTTGTATTCGATTAAAGATAATAATCATTATGAGATATGATTCAGTTTGGATTTCGGAAGTATGCGCGGAGGCATTTAAAATGATCAACAGCACCTTTTAAATGGCGCACTACTCAACACTCTGCCATGCAATCAACATCTGAGCCAAAATTTTGAATTTCTCTGTTTGTTAAAGGTTTTTTATAAAGGAGTCTCGCACTTTTATAATCATAAACTGCTAAAACTCAGCTAGTCTTTTTTGTTTCAATAATTTCACCATAATATCAAGTTAATGTTAAGTGCGCTTTTTTTCGAATTCAGTGCTGTAATTGCCGACTGTAGTTATTTTGACGTTGTTCAACACAAGTTTCAAATTATGTTTAATTCGAAATGTAAGCAGTTATTTAAAATCTCATAACGCACAGTTTAAAATTAAAATAAATGTGATTTTTTATCAATTATTTTTGTTTTAAAGTATATTTTTTTATTACTCAATTTAATATTCATTTAAAATTAAATGTTAACTACGCCTGTTTTATCGAATACAGCGCCAGCATCGAAGTGTTGAGTATGTTATTATTTTGACGTTGCTTAACACTGACCATTGTTTACGTTTATCCGCGTTTTTATTTGGCGCTGAAATATTCTTAAAATGGATCTTAACACGCTGCTACAAAGAGCCCAAAACCTGACCAAGGAGAGAACGAGCTGTGAGCTGCCGGGCGTGGAGCGTACCCTGCAGCAGGTGCTGCAAGCCACCGAGGAGTTGCACAGACGCGTCACACAGACCGGTGGCAAGGAAATCCAAGCGTAAGCATGTGCAACTGTTTGCATTTGTTAATAATAATTGTTTTTGCACTTGTCCAACAGTCAAATACTACTTGGTTCGAAGGGCATTGATTTGCCTAAACTAAACCAGAAGCTCGCGACACTCAGTACTGGTAAAACATTTGAGCCACTGGATGCAGCCGGTGCGGACACAGATGTATGTACGTTTCTCAAGAACGAACGTGAAAATGCCATACAGTCCGTCATTGAGGATACCAATAAAAATGTAAGAAACCCCATGCACCCCGTCCTATACATACAGTATAACTTTAGATGGCTACCTTTCAGATCAACGACTCGGTGAGCAAGCTAAGGTGGGGCAACATGATCGGCAACTGGAACGAGTCGAAGACACGTTTATTGGATGCTTTGATTGGACCTTCTCAGAATTTCATCGATCTGCATCGTCTGCCCGAACAGGCAATTATGAATCCGGACTGTCTTCCCCTCTCCTGCCTGAGCAAAGTGGGTCAAATCTATGCACAGGAGCTGTGCGAATACAATGCGTTGGTGCTGAAGGGAGCAACGCGGCCAAATCTGGTGCAGAAGTATGCCAAGTTAGCCAATAGCTTCGGAGATGTGCGACTAACCGAAATGTGGATGCTGCTGGCCTGTGTAACACAGGTAAATGAAGCTCCATGCCACACTGATCCCATCAAGAGTCGCCAGCAACGTCCGGAATTTGTGCTGCATGCCAAAACGTATCTGGAACGCCGTTACAAGGTATACATCAGCTCACTGGTAGCCACAGCCAGTAGCACCGATAGCTATCAACTGGTGCGTACCTATGTCAGCCGTTTCTTTAGCGGACAACAAACTATTGGCCTCGTGGACTTAGCAGCTGGTGGCAGGCCCCTTTGGCCACTGATATACTACAGTCTGCGGTGTGGAGCTGTCGATACAGCACTTGATTTTCTACGTGAAGCTGGCACCAGCAGTGAGGATTTTGCGCAGCTCATTGCCGATCGATATGCGGGCGTGGTCAACTCGAAGATCGAAAGCAAACTGAAGCTGCAATATGCCAACAAGATCCGCAACTCCACTGATGCCTACAAGAAGGCAGTCTACTGCATTCTGCTCGGCTGCGACACCAATGAAGTGCACGGCGAGGTGGCCAAGACCATTGATGACTTCCTGTGGATCCGTCTGGCCATGCTGCGCCCCGGCGATGCTACCGGCTATGGCCAGTTGCAGTGCCTGATTCTGGAGAAATATGGTGAAAAGTATTTCAATGCCGCCCAACAGGCACATCTTTACTTCCAAGCCCTGGCGCTGACTGGCCAATTCGAGGCAGCCATTGAATTCCTGGCACGCTCTGAGACCTTTCGTGTTCATGCTGTTCACATGGCTATTGCCCTCAACGAGCTGGGTCTGCTTGGTGGCGTGCGTAGCGTTTCACAGCCACTGCTCATGATCGACATATCAGATCCGACGCCGTTACGTCGCCTTAATCTGGCGCGACTCATACGTCTCTATGTGCAGCGCTTCGAGGGCACAGACACGGCTGAGGCGTTGCATTATTACTATACGCTTCGTAATCTGCATGATCCCAGGGGAAGAAACATGTTCCTCACATGCGTCTGTGATCTGGTTGTCGAAAGCGGCGTGCTCGATACCAGCATATTCGATCTAATCTTTGGCCAGCGAAAGGCGCAAGAGGACAAAGTCTCTGGGTGAGTGTAGACATGATATATGTCAAGAATTCTTTCTTACATCTCCTCCCCACAGCGGTCTGTTCCGTCAGTTTAAATGCGCTGAGTTCGATACACGTACCATGGCGGAACTGGTGGCGGATGAGCTGGTGGCACGCGGTAACTTTGAGATGGCGGTGCGTCTTTATGACATGGCGGGCAAATTCACCCTAGCTCTGAAGCATATTTCCATACTGCTGGCTCAGGTGGTGCAGCAGCCAGCTGTGGGCGGCACATTGCGAGCGCGGCTCAGCTTGGAAGCGGAGCGCTTCAGCAAGCGTCTGAATTCGCGTCAAATGGATGTGGAACCGAAGATCTATGCCAGCTTCATATTACTGCAGGATTTGCTAAAGTTCTTTGACAGTTACCACGATCAGAAACCAATGCTAGCACTGACGCAACTCGACCACACAGATCTCATACCGAAGAGCCTAAAAGATGTGGATGGCTGCTTAGCCAATGTGAGGCGACTAAGCGGTGAGGTCATCAAAGTGATACCCGATGTGATGGTGGCCGCAATGGACATTGCACTAACGCGATATAAGAAACTGATTGGAGAAACCGAGCCCATTAACAACATGTTGTACCAGCAGGAGAAGGAAAGTCTTCGCGAACGGGCCAAAGCTATTGCCAATATGGCCGCCACAATGCCCTATTGTCCCACAAACCAACGTCTGTTGCAGCTCGAGCTGCTGATGCACTAAAAATAAACAATAAGTTTAATTATATGTGTACTTTTATTTAATTGATATTTGATTTATATCTGAATTTGTAAACAAATTGAACAGTTTAGTGTTGAAAAAATATCACTTCAGTTTGCATGAACAGCTGTTTGCCAGCTGAAATCAGTTTTCATCGTTAGGCAACACTGAGAAATTGGTATTTTTGTGAAACATCGCATTCAGTCACACCACGAACTTCTCTATCGATAGTTTTACTTCAACTTCTGCTTCCTCCTCGCAATGGCAATAGATTTTTGAGAAAACGCGTTAATTTTTCTACTGATTCTTATCAGAATGTTTATCATGAAATAAATCAAAGAGTAAGTGCTGTGCTCGACGTGCAGTTTGTGTTCTTCAACGCGTACGTTTTGTACGGCATAAGGAAGAGGTGTTTGTTGCGAGAAAAGCAAGTGTAATTAAGAAAAGTACGTGTGTATTTCAAGTTGTCTGTCGCCGCCTATCAGTGACTCTCAAACTGTCGATAAATTTGTACACAAATTTACGCATTGCATCAACTATCGATTACCAAATACTAAACCCGAATTGAATTATAAATAGATTTAAGATATTGTTTGTTTATTTCTCAACTCAAGGAATTCAACAATATTTTAATAATAATTAATGTGAATAAAGTGTGCTATAAATTGTGATACTCGTTGAGTTCCATTTAAGTTAGTTGCGTGCTTCAAATAGTATTTAAATAATTGCTTTTAGAAAATCAAGAACTACTTTACAAGATAGCAGCATGTTTATTTATGTTATTCAGTGGTGTCTTATACAAATGTGTATACATTCTATCTTGGCAACTTGATATATAAAACGAGGTAAAAATGAAGCAAACTGTAACTCAAAACCAACTGCAGAGTGTGTGCGCCGCAATTAAACAATAGGAGACACGAGTATAGTGAGTGCTGTCTGTGTGTGTGTGTGTGTATTGAGGTAGGGCGGGGGGCGTACAGGGTGTATTGTCTGTGCGTTGGGCGTGGAACGCACAATTGGCAGGCGAAACATTTTTTTTGTTAGGGTCCAGCAAAGTCGGAAACATCGTCGGGCTCGGAATCCGTCGTCTCGTCGGAGTTAACGAACCACGAAATTGAGTTAAGAGTGCGGCGACTGTTGTGAAAGGTTGTTTGCATTCATGAGGATTGTGTGTTTAAGCCAACAAGTTAGCTACTAGTTAGTGATTAAAGTGTAATATAAGTCAAGTGCCTGTGCGAAAAAGGCATTTAATTGCCTGCCCCGCGCTACTTTCCATTCTGTCTATACCCTCTCCCCTGCGCCTACCCTTCTTCCTTTTCTCTATCTCTCTCTCCTTCCTCTCTGTCTCGCATACACTTTAACTAATTGTTTACATCAGTTTGCTGGAATTTTTTTGTGCGCGATCCACACACACACACTCACACACATGCACACAACGTATGCATCGCGTGTGTGTGTGTGTTTTCAATTGGATCATTAATATTAATATGGCGGG
The DNA here is from genome assembly GCA_018904595.1 of Zaprionus indianus. NCBI lineage: Eukaryota > Metazoa > Arthropoda > Insecta > Diptera > Drosophilidae > Zaprionus > Zaprionus indianus. The sequence continues at coordinate 10,855,146 of JAEIHA010000320.1, forward strand.
CATCTCAGCGATTTCAGTTGTTAGTGTTTGGCGGATGGATTAACATATTAACAGATTCCACAAAATTATTATTTTCAGCTTTTCCAAAAACGCACACGCTCAACGATGAAGTAAGCTTGCAGCAACAACAACAACAACATCATCTGCTGGAGAGACAGTCAGACCAGAGAGTGAGAGAGATAGAGAAAGAGTAGTGATCACGGTTCTCTCCCCTTGCCAGCCATGTCTCTGCAGCCCCCCGCTCCCCCGCAAGTAACGGGCAGTGGTGGCAGCCAGCAGCAGCAGCAGCAGTTGCTGCGACCACAAACACTGCTCGCTCCCGAGCGTGAACCCATCGAATTCAATATCAATCTTGTGGGAGCACCAGCCGAGGTGGAGCAACTGGTGGAGCAGATCAAAAGCGTGGCCGAACAGTTCTTATATCACTGGAAGAGTTTCCCCATCGGTAAGTGTAGATTAAATTATTGGCATAATCATATTGATAAAAATATTTCCATCTCCCTCCCTCCCCCACTCTATATAGTACTGCCACAACCCTTGGCCAGTGGCAGCCTGAATGTGACTGTCAGCAATGCGACGAACAGTGTCAGCGGACGCAAGAAGCGTCCCATTAATCAGAGTGACCTATTTATAGCGCCGCCATTTGACGAACTGGATGCGGTTGCCTCCGATGGCAGTGGAGAGCCGCGGCGCCTAACCAATGCACAGTTGAAGAGTTTGCGGGAAACTGGGTGAGTTGACGGAGATGTAAATCTCGCCCAGACTGGGCAGGGGCCAACAAGGGGCAATGGGGGCTGCACCTGCTAATCGATTATGGTCAAATTAACGCAATTCTGCTCACTGCAAGCGCTGCTGCACAGTGTTGCCAGTTTAGCCAATTAACAGCTAGAAAGTTAAGGGATCTTATAGTGAAATTCTATAAAATATATTTAGTATTATAAAGTTATAAACAGCTTTACTGAAGTCTGTTCAAATTAAAATACAATTCAAAGATAAGATAAAGATTTTACTAAAGGTCTATTTAGTTCTTGTAAACAGCTCTGGCAACTCTGGCTTCCTTTTCCAAATAAATTTGTAAATTTAGAATTCCCACTTCGGTCTAGGCATCAACAGCAACAACAATATTTGCAATAATAATGCTAACAACAATCAATTCATATGTCCATTGCGCACGCACACTCAGCTGCTTTCAAGCCAAAAAAACAAATGAAGAAAAATTCAAATTTAAAGCATGTTCTAAAGAGAAAAGCAGCCAAATTGCTTTTTCTATCTATTTTTTTTTTTTTTTTTGGTTTTGCTTAGCTTAAGTTGCATGCAAGACACCAAGAAACACATTTAATCTAACTTTAAATAACCCATGGCGCACACGGCGCATACGTAATGGAGTGTCAGGAGCTAAAATATATTTGTTGTGTGAAATATGTATTTTCGTAAAGCTTGCAAAAGGATAAATATGGAAAGCCGAAGAAATTAACTTTGGAACAATTGGAAACAATACGTAAAAATGGGTAAATAAACAAAAAAAAATAAGCAAAGAAACTAAAACAAAACAAAACAAACAAAAAATAGAATCGAAGTAAATGTTTTGCGTGTGTTTGCCATTGCAATCAATATTATTTAGTCTCAGTGTGTTTCCTTTCTTTTCCAATTGTATTGTACATACCAAAAACATACCATATATAGTACAAATATACATATTCTTTTTCATTTTCAATTTAAACATGCATCAACTATGTGCGTGTTTCATTCGATGTACTTTTTTTCAAATGTGTGTTCATAAATTAAGCTATACGAAATTTATGCATGAACGAAATTTAAAGCAAAAATAAATATTGCATGAATATCGAAGACTCGAAGATATGTTGGAACTCTTTGAGATTAAGAAGGTTTTTATCAGGTTTATATATTTATTATTTAACGGGGGAACCTTGAGGATTTATTGTATCTCCTACTGAGCTTAGAACTCCTTATGCAGTTCAGTTATTTCTGGACTAAGCGACCGAAGATACTTCCTTTATGGATCATTGCCGTACAAACTATGAGCACTTGCTCCGTTGACTAGACTTATAGTTATTATTATATATTAATATATCTTTTTATATTTCCATAATTTGTTTTTTATCAAACTTCCATTACTTATTCAGTTTATACTTTATTCTAAAGAAACTAGACTTTCTTTGCTCAATTAAACCGTTTATTAAGTAAATTCTTCACTAAAACTAGTACGAAACTAAATTATATCTTAATTAACAATAAGTAACACCTTATCACACATAAACCGATGTTATACAGAATCTGGTCCACGCTTCTGCATGCCAACAATTTATCATTGAGTTGTGCCGTTATCATATTTAGTACATATAAAAATATATATATCATACATAATGATATGTCACGTCTTTTATGTTGTTGTCTTTGTCGTGTTCCTTCAATTTAGAATTTGTTCTAACAACTCTCTGTATTTGTATTCACAGGGAATTCGATGTGCCGAGTCTACATTTCTCTGGTCAAGTGCACAAATGGCGACTGTCGCAGCTGCTGCAGAAGGGTACACTGCGCGCCCACGATTCCTTTCTAAGCGATTTGGCATTGGCTGCACGCTTTGTGGTGGTTACCGCACGAGCACGTATCTTCTCGCACTTCTTCTCGGTGGTGCATGCGGCACAGGCGCTGCTCGATGCACTCATCAGGCTGGCGGACATGTTCATTGGAGTGCCCGCATTGCTGGCCCACAATCTGGATTATAAAATAAAGGAGGAACGCTGTCGCTTTCTAATTGCCGAGCTTGTTTGCCGTGTAAGTAGTCATTCAAGTGATTCTGTTCGAAGCTAATTCCATTTGGATTTGCAGCCTGAGTTTGAGGACTGTCTGGATGGACTCTGTTCGTATGTGCGTAAAATGTTGCGTCGTGCCACAATGGAGAAGTTTGATTTCAACAGCTGCGAGGTGACACAACCTGTGCCATATTTGTTCCTCACACCCAAGGGTCAGGAGATTGATTTGCGGCTTTTCTGTCGCGACATCATGCGCAAAGCATTGCCCATTCTCGTTGGCATTCTAGAGAGAGAGACACGTGGCTGGTTTCTGCACTTCCGTGAGCGTCTCATTGCCGAACTGCGCGCCAAGAAGCTAAACGATAAAGAAATCGAGGAGGAAGTCAACGAGGCAGTGATGAAGGAATACTTGCAGCGTGTCTATAGCTCCATTATGTCTAATAACAAACTGGCTGAACTGGGAAATGGCGTGCCGCAGCTACTTGTCGAGCAGGCGCAGTCGGTGGTCATTATGTACAAGGCTGTCGATAAGGTACAGCAGGATATTAAGCGTACGCGGGAGGATCACCAGAAATGTTTGTCCAACGATCACTCAGTGCTGTCGCGAGTTGCGCCTTGGCTGCGCTCCAAGCTGCGTCATGCCGAGCAGCACAAACTGTACAAGTGTGCCTGGTATGCCCACGAGGAGGCACTGAAGATGTGCACCCAACACAATCTACATCAGACCGCCTACTTTCTGTCACGAGATCTTGCCTTTATGAAGGAGCGTGAACCAGTGCTGCTAAAGGAGCTAAAGAATGCCAAAACGCCGACCCGCAGCTTCCAATGGGCCTGCCGCATCTGGTCCCCACAGGCATGGATCATACGACGCAATTTTCAAGGACAATCAGATGTGATTCCCACAGTGATAAGTCAACAGGCCACCTCAATAGTTACGCCCCGTTCGGATCCTAGTCAACCGGTCTTTCTGGTTGAAAAGGAAATGATACGCACCACGAGCACACGTTGGCCCTTCTGGCGTCTGTTGAATCTAATGCAGCGCATTTGGTGTTGGACCTGGAACATGATGTTCTTACTGGGCATACTAGTTCCCTGGTGCAGTCCCCTTGGCCTGCGTGCTTTATTCTGTGTCAAGCCGTTCATGCCCGATCTAGAGCTTTCTCAAATCAATGGCACACTCTTTCCACGCAAGACAAGCATAACGCAGACTCTGGCATCGCGTCTTATTGCGCTCTGGCGGCACATATCAAAATCACGCACGCACTTTGAAACGGAGCCGGATACGGGTAAGAGATTAAAGAAAATATTAGCTGCAGCCTTATATACTATCTAACATCTAACATTGCTTGCAGGATTCATTGGCAAGGGCTTGACACGTAATCTGAATCGCACATGGAACTACTTTGTCAAAGGATTTCTGGGCACGGTTGTCATTCTGTTTGCATTTCCTTTGATATGCTTGGCTACCAGTTTTCTTAGCATTGGACTGGCGTTAAGTGCTCCCCTGTGGATTCCCGTATTTGTCTTGCTGCTGCATATATATATGATACTGGTCTATGATCTTGATGCTCCTGATAACACGCGAAATCGTTATTGTATTCTACTCGAGGCACTCGTGTGGAAGTTTCTCATACAGGGCCTGTTGCAGCCGCTGGCGGCAATTGTTGTGGCCACGCTATTCTGTCCGCTGGCAGCAGGAATCGTCCTGATAGGTAGAGTTATCTAAATGGGTTGCTATATACAGAACATTAACCTCATTAACATTCAATTTATTGCAGTTGGCGTAGTGCGTTACACATTTCGACTGCTTTGGGATTCGCTCACTTTTCATTTGTTCATCAAGAAATGTGGTCGGATTCCGGCTTCGGATAGCATTGCAGTTAAACGTATTGCAGGACCCGGCTTGGCACTGGATTACTATTTCATTATACGTCCGGAACAGGCATTGGCAGCACTGGAGGCTAAAATGGAATTGGATGAGCTGCAGGCCTATCAACATGCAACAGAACGAGTTGTATTGCAGCCGCAACAGGACTTCCTGCAGTTTGTCGAAGCATGTTTTGGCCCGTTTTCGGCACAGCTATCGAAGACGGGCCCATACTTGGCACTGGATCGTGAGGCACAGGATTTGATGAGCACACTCCACGAGAAGCTAGAGAAACGGCGAAGGGAGCTGCAAACAACTCTAACCACGCAGGTCAAGTCACGCATTAAGCTGAATACCAAAGAATTAAAGGTGCGCTATGTTTTATACTTATTATCATATATTTATTATTATATATTTACAATGTTATTATACATTTATTACACTGAACTATTTCTCTAACCTATTTTTAATCTTATTCTATATAGATTGCTATACAATTGGCCGCCCATTTACTCGAGAAATACTATCCGTCTCATGTCATCGGAAGACTGTCCATAAGTGAGGAAGAATTCTGGGATAACAAGGTAAGCTTAAGAAGGAATACTCGTATACGAAGATTTATATAATATCTTATGATTTACAGGGTCTGTCGGTCAACGATTGGCCGGGCCTGGCTGGTCTCATCTATACGGAAATATTTAGTTTAGATTTTCTAACGCCATTGACTGAAAATGATACGCATTTTAAGCTAGAACCACATGCCTCGCTTGATTTAATACGCTACACAGAGATGGTTAAGAATGCCAACGATGTGATAGGTTCGAAGGGGCTGGACCTGTTGGGTAATGTGTATGCACCGCGTGGCAATGTCCAGGTGCATTTACCATTCCTGGAGGTGACCGCATTCAATCCGAGATCACGGATTACGTTAACCTTCCGCAAGCCTGAGAAACGGTATGTGATATCTTTGAGTTCATTCGTTCAACTCGTAAGTCTTATTCCTTTGATATGTTTTAGTGACATGTCTGTGGGCTTGACAACTCCACGAGTTCGCGCCCATCGTGCACAGCCAAAAGCGGTGCAAGATGCGAAGAAACCCTGGCGTCCATGGAAACAGAATTGCGGAGAACGTAGCGTAACGGAGAAGCTTCTCATACCATTGCCAGTGCCGCATCCCGTGCATATTGCCATTGCGATTTACAATCGTGATACGGAGCAGCCGATACCGCTGGATTCGGAGCTCGTGTGGGAGATACTCAAATCTATTGAGGACTGTCAAGGCGGAGATGCAATGGTTCGTTTGCAATTAGTTGCTCTCACCTACTGAATAATTAATTAATTGCTCATTTTAATTATATTAAAGGCTGTTCACTCGGTTGCACGATACCACGGAGCGGTCATGGAGTCCAGCAATGATTCGCTGGCCAGCAGCAGCAGCATTGGCAGCACTCGGGAGTCAGGCTCGGGCTCGGTATCAGGATCTGCACTGGGCAATGGCACAGAAACATTACCTTGTGGCAATCGCGAGGTGCGTTTTTAATAATTCTTCTATCCTGAATCTGTAATTTATAAATCTAACTTCATTTTGCTGCAGGTTTGTACACAAGTCAAAGTAGATGCAGAGCCTGCACCCAGTGCCTCTGGCTTTCACTGGACCCTCAGCAATTGGGGAGCTGCGCAGACAGCACGTCGACGCACTAACTCAAATGTGCGCGTCGATTTGGCCAGTCCCGAGGATATATCACTGGATACGGATAGCTCACGTGCTGTGTTTAACAACGCCTATGGCACCACAGTCTAAAGGGTTCACGCTGGTTTGGGCACACAACATACATATACATCTATATATACCTTTATATTTAATATAGAGATACAAAGGAAACGAGCATCTGCGTGGGCTTATCTCAGCTGCTGACATGCATTTCTTCAACAACAACAACAACATTCAAATGATTCGCATTATCCAGTTATGCTTTTGTATATGGGACGCATAGTGACATAGCATTTTGTGAGTCAATAGCTTTAATTGATTCTCTTTCGATCGATCGAGCATTAGCCGATTTTGTTTGGCAACAAAATTCTAAGCATGCAGTTAAAGTGTAGTATGAACAAATTTATTCATATACATACATATATACATATATATATATATCTACATATATATTTACATACATACGCGTAAATGAGTTATTAGTATACAGACTTATACATACATTTATATACATATATACAAACACATACACTCACACAAATCTGAAAAGCAAACCACTTAATTCTAGTCGCAAACTAATTTTATGCAGCTATTTAACTCGAATTCTTATTAAAAAGAACATGTTAGGAGTACTAAACAAAACAGCTTCAGCTCGAAAGGTTTTTTTAAAGGAATTTATAACAGTTTTAGTTCAAATACAAAAAAAAAAAAAACAAACAATGCGCTGTGCCCTTTCAGCCTAGTTCCATCGGTATTCGACTTCGCAAAATTGGAAATAAGATACTACTATTGCTTATAGCTAAGAAATTGTAGGTACAACAAAGAGTAGTAGCTTTATTTCATTCCACTTTTCTATAAACTATTTTCTATATTGAAAAGTATTTTTTATTTTTCAAAATCAGACTCATAACCTTGTTTCATAATTGATGCATGGTTTCAAAGATAAGTTTATCGAAAAATTTAGTAAAAGATGATAATGAACCAACAATTAGATGGAGAAAAGGAATAAAGAACTTTAAAATGTAATGCCTTGTTGGGGTATTTATTCGAATTAATAGATAGAACGGTATCCATATTGGTAGAGATGTTGTTTTAAACATGTTGTGTTCCTATTTTTTCGAACGTAACTGGCTTTACATGATGGGAATAGAAACACTGTGTTCTCCTGCCTCAAACGGTTGTGTGACAACATTATTATTACCCAAAATTTAGTTCAAATAGAAATATTTTATATTTCGAATATTTTTTCCATTAGGCAGACATTAGGTTGCAAGTACCCTGAAAAATTCATATAAGGTTCGCATTTCAAGCTTTTTACATCAGCTACATTTACAAACCACCAACAAGTACGAATTTTTATTTTTGAATATCATCAAATTGATGAGACAATTTCAAATTATTGTCACAAAATATGTTTTTGTAATCAGAGATCAAAAGTATAAGCAATTCAAACCATTTTTATTGGGAATTTATGAACGATCGAAATACTTATCTTTATTCTTTTAAGTGATTTTAAATTTTGACCGATGGAAATGAATTCTGGCACACTGTGCAATGGCCATGAGATTTTCTTTGTACCTAAAAAATACAAGAACCTAATTTTAACAAGAAAAATAAGTAATACATTTTTATTATAGATGCCACGAATTGTACTATGAGAAGTTAATGGAATATTGTTAATTAATATTAAATATGGTAAACAAAAAACTAATTTATACACACTTATATCTACACGCATTGTATGATTGCAGTGTTTTTAATACTACTACTACAACTACTATTACAACAATTCCTTCTCTTTCTCTTCCAAACACACATATGCAAACGTAAATAATAGTACTAACCAAAATAACCAAATGAATTAATGTACAACAGCAGAAAAGCAAAAGGCAGTAAAATGTAAAATTAACTAAGTAACTTTTCACATTTATAAATATAGCAAAAGATTATAAATAATGATTGTTAAAAATTCTCCAAGTATCTGCCGCTTTCCAACTCAATTCTGTATTACCACAATTCCATCCTGCTTCCCCCTTAATCTACATGCCCTCCAAGTATTTCCTACAACGATTCTAATTATGTTAACTGCCACAGAACTTATAGTATTATTTTAAATTTCGTACTCTGACTCCGTGCACCTTTCACAGAAAATATTACTCATCATCATCATCATATTTTCAATAGCTTCCAGTGTTATTTTTAGATTGGCTAAATGATTTTATACTTTTATACAGGTCTGCTGAAAGTTCAAAGAAAACTAAAAGCACTTTAAATGAATTATCTCAATTGGTTTTCATTGAACTTTGAACAAACGGCCAATGAATATGATTTTAAGCAAGAGCAAATCGAATGAAATCTTTACAATTATACATATATATGCATACAAATATACAACCATATGTAGTTATACAATTTAAAACATACTGATTGAAACAAAAAGCGATAATCTCAAGAGCGTATTGAACAATTTTATGAAAATGAATCGTAGTTTAAATAATATGTAATAAAAAATGTTGGATAAAAATAAAAGTGTGTTGTGTTTTTCAAGGGCAGATTAAACGAGGTTAATTGATTAAAACAATTTTGTTGATATTGAATTCATTTTATTAAAATAGCTTAAGAATAGAACAGATTCGCTTAGGATATTAATTAAATGTTAGCTTACAATAAAATTAACCAACAAAACTCGTATCGAGTACAGGGTAAACAATTCGAAAATTTGAATATATAAGGGAACGTAAAATAACAAGGAATTAATTAGGGTTTGATTGCAAATTTACTACTGTATACTTTTATATAACAATTAATAATTGATAAGTAACTTAAAACAGCGCAGATGAACAATTAAGTAAATGTTTTCGAGCCGCCTTGCGACATTTGTAGTATATACCGTACATACATATATCTAACAGCGGTAGTAACAGGGTGTAAAGTGTATATAGATATAGAGTATATATATAGATAGTTTGGTTGTGGTGAAAAAACAACTTGTCTAAATTGTGAAACTGCGGATCAAGAAATCCACTAAATAACAGTTTAACAGCCCTAAGTTCTCTGAGTGAGTTATTACTATGTATAGTAAATATAGAATGAAGGTTACATGGTTCTTGCTATCATCTGGAAATGGTCAAGTCTTGAGAGAGAGAAATTGTTTGCAGGCATTCAAATCTTATATAGTAGTACTACTACACAATTAAGGCTCTTTCGAAATTGATATTATATAATTTCACTTCTATTTAGTAATATTGCGGAGCAGTGAAAGCTCTTGTTTCGAGTAAAATGGGTATATGGAAAACAAACGGAATCCTTTCGAGAGACTGTCTTCTGAGATTTCAAGAAGTTACAGTTTGGAATAGTGCCAATACTTTTAAGTTAACATCTATGTAGTGCATGATCTACACAAGGGAATGTTTCAAATTCAATTCTTTCTTCTCTCTACCCTTCTAAGTAGGTGCCTTGGCTCTATCCATATCCCTAGTTTTTTTCGGCTCATTGAAATGCCAATAGATTGTTAGACGTCGTGTTGAGTAGTCCAAGTCGCTGTTTCTGCTTTCGCTGCTCTGTCATGTGATCCTTGAGTTCATGCAGCTGTGTCGATAGATTCTTGATGAGTAGCTGCGTCTCCAGCAGCTGTGTCTGCATGCTGCGCAACTCGATCTGCTCTCCATCGGCATCAACTGCAGCCAGCGACATGGCACGCAGGCGTGGAAACCATTCTAATATGCCCGCTTTAACCATGGCATAGACATAGCTCTCGGGTCCGGTGAACTCGGTCGGATCCTTGACCTTGACTAGCACAATGAAGTACAGATAATGCCACATATTGTGTTCGCTCTTGATGTGCTCTTCAAAGCTAACCGTCTTGTTGTCGAAGGCCGATCGATTCAACGAACAAATGAAACATGTTGTCTTCAGTATTGCCTCCTTTTGCTGTTTCTCCGATCTCAGGTCAGCGAAAGTGTCAATGATGACACCGAATATCAAGTTAAGCACAATAATAATGACAATAAAGAAGAAGAGTAGATCGTAGATGACTCGCGCCACAAAGAGACCCTCCTGAAGGCACAGAGAAATGCGAAATTAGTAAACTCTTCAATTAGCAATACTCAGTGTAGATTACCTTGCTTGAAGGTGCTCGAAGTATGTCACCAATGCCGCCTCCATTGCGTAGTCCCTGGTTCAAAGTTGTCACAATGCACATGACCAGTGAGTCACACGAACGTTCCTTGGCTTCACCACCACCGCCGTTGCCATTGCCAGAATGGGCTGCAACCAGTTGTGCAGGATTCACAGTGCAGCTGCCTAGCTCGTCTGGCGTGGCACATGTCTCCTCCGTCGTTGTGGGCACCGATAGTGTAACAGCTTCCGGCTCCTCCACAGAATCCACAGAGACCAGGAAATCATCCTTGAAGAACATGTAACCAATGATGGAGAAGAGATAAACCAATATCAATGCCAAGACGGCGGTCAAAACAATCGAACGTCCGTTGCGAGTCACTGAGCGAATCACATTGACCAAAGTCTCCTCGCGATAGACCACATCAAAGAGCTACAAGACGGAAGATAAGATCAGATTAGATTACATACGATATATATACATAGATCGATTAAAGACTTACCAAAAGCGAATAGAAAAATGGATGAAAGATCAGTCCACAAAAACAAAATGCTATATAAATGCAATGGTAGAGCAACTGGAAGTCGGTAATGATCTTAAGGAAGTGCTTCTCCAGCGTGCCCTTATTCCCCATTATGCTCACGATGTGAACGCTCTTCAGTGTCACCTGCGGAGCAATGCGAGAGATATGCAATAAAGAATACAATCTTATTTACTACTTGAGAGTCCTCTACTCACCGTTACGACTCCCAGTAGGCAGAGTGTCGACTCTGGTCCAAGCAGAAAGATGAAACGAAGTATTACAGAGCCGATGAATGTGCGTATGCCCGATTCGCGGGGCAGCGTTATAACAATTACCAAAGAGAATATCAATATGGCCCAGAACAGTAGCGAAATGTGCGAACTGAGCTCTGAAAAGCAGAAGTTAATACGAAAAATTTTAATTATTTTTGAAGATATATAACCCAAAATCGTTCCCCATATCATACCTGGCACGGTATTATCGAATGGATAGAAGAAGGCCACAATCATATTGATGACCACAACGCAATTGAAGAGTATGCTGCTCCACAGTGACATGTAGCTGCTAATCCAGAAGAGCAGAGGCTGACCTGGGAACACACAATGCATGTTACACAACACTTTCCCGCATTTATGTTAAAGTTTCACACTTACTTCGCAGTTTCTTCTGCCATTTCATTTCGTTAAACATTTCCTCGGCCTTGTCAAAGAAATCCGCTACCTTAGAGCCCTGATCATCACGTTCCGCAGTGTTAAGTATTTTGATTTTAGTATCTGTTGTCAAGTACTCGCATATTTCAGGTATCGGGAATACAATTTGCTCCAGTGTGCGATCGTTCCGTACAATCTTTAAAAGAAGGTCAGAGAATCACTAAGCACTGAACACATAAGACCTCAAACAGGGGGTAAATCTGTTATTGCCAGTTTTTCGATCGAAGTACCCCAGGCCCGAAGCATTGAGAGTAGAGACTTCGGCTGCACGCTCGGCTGGGGTACTTCGATGTTTTACACAATCTTATGCATGAAAACTTCTCAAAAACTAAAAACCGGGTTGCGGTACAAATGTATCTTAAAGATACAAATGTATCCTATGCATGCAAACTTCCCAAAAACTAAAAATCGGGTTGCGCTACATATGTATCTTAAAGATACAAATGTATCTTAAGCATGCAAACTTCTCGAAAACTAAAAACCGGGTTGCGGTACATATGTATCTTAAAGATACAAATGTATCTTCAGCATGCACATTTCTCAAAACCTAAAAATCTGGTTGCGATACAAATGTATCTTAAAGATACAAATGTATCTTATGCATGCAAACTTCTCAAAAACAAAAAATCGGGTTGCGGTACAAATGTATCTTAAAGATACAAATGTATCCTATGCATGCAAACTTCTCAAAAACAAAAAATCGGGTTGCGGTACAAATGTATCTTAAAGATACAAATGTATCTTAAGCATGCAAATTTCTCAAAAACGAAAAATCGGGTTGCGGTACAAATGTATCTTTAAGATACAAATGTATCTTATGCATGCAAATTTGTACCGCAAACCGTTTTTGAGAATTTGCATGCATAAGATACATTTGTATCTTTCAGATACATTTGTACCGCAACCCGATTTTTAGTTTTTTAGAAATTTGTGTGCTAAAGATACATTTGTATCTTTAAGATACATTTGTAACCCGATTTTCAGTTTTTGAGAAATTTGCATGCTTAAGATACATTTGTATCTTTAGAATACATTTGTACCACCGATTTTTAGTTTTTGAGAAATTTGTATGCATAAGATACATTTGTATCTTTAAGATACATTTGTACCGCAACCCGATTTTTAGTTTTTGAGAAATTTGCATGCATAAGATACATTTGTATCTTTAAGATACATTTGTACCGCAACCCGATTTTTAGTTTTTGAGAAATTTGCATGCATAAGATACATTTGTATCTTTAAGATACATTTGTACCGCAACCCGATTTTTAGTTTTTGAGAAATTTGCATGCATAAGTTACATTTGTATCTTTAAGATACATTTGTACCGCAACCTGATTTTTAGTTTTTGAGAAATTTGCATGCTTAAGATACATTTGTATCTTTAAGATACATTTGTACCGAAACCCGATTTTTAGTTTTTGAGAAATTTGTATGCATAAGATACATTTGTATCTTTAAGATACATTTGTACCGCAACGCGATTTTTAGTTTTTGAGAAGTTTGCATGCATTAGATACATTTGTATCTTTAAGATACATTTGTACCGCAACCCGATTTTTAGTTTTGAGAAATTTGCATGCATAAGTTACATTTGTATCTTTAAGATACATTTGTACCGCAACCCGATTTTCAGTTTTTGAGAAGTTTGCATGCATTAGATACATTTGTATCTTTAAGATACATTTGTACCGCAACCCGATTTTTAGTTTTGAGAAATTTGCATGCCCAAGATACATTTGTATCTTTCAGATACATTTGTACCGCAACCCGATTTTTAATTTTTGAGAAATTTGCATGCTTGAGATACATTTGTATCTTTCAGATACATTTATACCGCAACCCGATTTTTAGTTTTTGAGAAATTTGCATGCTTAAGATGCATTTCTATCTTTAAGATACATTTGTACCGCAACCCGATTTTTAGTTTTTGAGAAGTTTGCATGCATACGATACATTTGTATCTTTCAGATACATTTGTACTGTAACCCGATTTTTAGTTTTCGAGAAATTTGTATGTTAAAGATACATTTGTATCTTTAATATACTTTCGTACCGCAACGCGATTTTCAGTTTTTGAGAAGTTTGCATGCATAAGATTGTGTAGAACATCGAGGAACCCCAGCCGAGCGTGCAGCCGAAGTCTCTACTCTCAATGCTTCGGGCCTGGGGTACTTCGATCGAAAAATTGGCAATAACAGATTTACCCCCTGTTTGAGGGTCTCTATGTGTTCAGTGGTTAGTTTGAGAATGTTAATAAAACTCTGCTACAGTTAACAGCTGTTATTTAACAGAGAAACAGAATGTACCTCAATTTGTGCCGTGTGCGTTGCGTAGTACATGAGTGCCTGACTCGTTTTGGCATCAAAGCTAGCCGATTGAGGATCTTCGGATGCCTTAAGCAATGCGGCCAGTTCCTTGTTGTGCTGTGCCAACTGATGGCAGAGTATATAGATATTATGTCCGACCTCACGCGGACTCACAGTTGCATCATCATCATCGGTCGCGGCACTGGGATCATCAGCATCGTCCTGTTCGTCGATAAGCTCCTCCTGGTGATAGGCCTTGCAGGCGACCTCGACCAATTGCTTGGGGTTCATGTTGTAGAGTATCCTCTCTGCATTCTCGCTATCGCCACGACTCTCCATGATGGCCAGCAACAGCTTGGAGGCATTGTTCTTCAACTCTAGCACTAGATCCATGCGATTCTCGCCCAGCGGATTGATGTTGTTCAATATCAAAGCGGTTATAATATCCAAGCCATTGGACTCATGCGTTGCAATGCAGTTCTGGTTCTCATGACACGGTCCCTGGCAGTACTCGGTGAGAGTCTCCAGGGTCTGATTGATCAGGGCCACGTTGTGCTCATTGATGTATAGACCGAGTAGCCCTAGGCCGCCGGTGGTGGATCCACAGATGCAATCGAGGAACATGAGAGTCTCCGACACGAGATTGTTGTTCGTCTTGTTGTTCTGATTACGCAACAAATTCTGCAGATCGGGATTATGATTCTCGCAGAGCAGTTGAAGGAACCGCAAGATGGGCTGCATGACAAGCACTTTGTTTGACAGCTGATTGCGCTGCTCCTTGGTGTCACGATGCTTCTCCAGCTTCTCTGCAAGTATATCCTCTAGCGGACTGTTCACACTGACTGCCGAGCTATCCTCGCCGGAGTGTATATTCCTGGCATTGCCATAGGCACGTGCCGTGGCCAGGCCAGCATTGTGCAGCTCCCGCTTGAGTTCATCCGTGATGACGACTCCGTTGCTCTTCAGCCCATGCTTACGTGTGATCTTGTCCAGCTCCAGATTGCCATCCTGTTTGTGCTCATGCGCCTTGGCTGCAATATCTGTGGTATTCACCGACACCGTCGACTTGATCTCCTGCTGGGCATCCTTCATCTTCTCGAAGAACACCTTGAAGAAGGCCTGATTTAGATCATCGCTGAGAAACTTCTGGAACATGCCCTTCTGTATGATCGGATTGCCGCCCTCGAGCAGCGCTATGCCCAGCTCCACGGCCTCCACAAAGATGTTGGGTGAATGCACCGACTTGATGACCAGTTCCACAACCAAATCGGAGGCACCCTCGCGATCCAAGTGATTCTGCATCTCGTGCAGCGTCTTGTCCGCACGTGCCAAGTACTTGGCCCCAGGTCCATGGGTGACCAGATGCAACTGCTTGGCTGGATCGGAGGTGCCCGCAGCAGCAGAGCCCGATGCAGATGCCGAGGCAGCAGCCGCAGCAGCAGCAGCAGCGGCCGCAGCAACAGCAGCAGCCGCCGCAGCTGCTCCAGGTAGTTGTGATGGTGTGTGATCCTCCTCGAGCTTGGGTGCACTCTTGCGCTGGAAATAGCGCAGCAGGAGAGTCTGACGCAAGGCATCACCCTTTTCGCCATAGTTCACATCGATGGCCATCATCTCACGCAGTGTGCGCAACACCTTAACGCACATACGCTCCTCCTTCTCCTCGAGCAACTTCTCTGTGTGCTTGATCAGTTTGCGGATGAAGCCGCCGCTTTCGCAGCGTTTCCGTGCCTCAGTGCCGGGGGGAAAGAGCAGCTCGGACCGATAGAGTATATCAACGAGCAGTGAGAGCTCTGCCTCGACAACTGGTTTCAACTGATCTTCCAGCAGTGACACAATGTCCTGCAATCCCTCGATGATCGATCGATCCCAGCGCATCAGATTCGCCGACTGTTGTGTCTCGTACTTGGGTTGCTTGGAGGCCAGCAGCCATTTGGTGGTCTGACGCGTCAACATTGCCGTCTTGCTGGACATATTTGCCACCTGCTGCTCCAGTTCCAGCGGCAGCACAATGCTGCGCATCTTCGCCGACTCGGTGAGGGTTCGGATACAGTTCTCCACATTGAAGCGATCGGCGAGCGAGAGCCACTTGCACTGGGTGAGACGATAAGCAGCCTGAAGTAATTGCACGAAGATCACCTGACGCGACTGCACTATGGTGCTCTGATCGGAGAAGGGGCTGGAGAAGAAGCTGCTCAGAAGATTGGTGACACCATTCAGGACATAAGCCAACAGAGTCTTGTTGCTTGGTGCCGATGTATTCGATATCAAGAGATTAAGATCGACCAGGAAACTCTTCTCGAACAGACTCCACATATGTCCCGATGCATAGATCTCCTTCATCTCGACCTCGGTGTCGATGTAGCAATGATTGAGAAAATCCACGTAGGCCTCCTTTACCTCGGGCATGCAGAGTGGATGGCATATGATGGTCACAATGTCGTCCAGTGACAGAAGATTGTTGCATTTGATCTCTGTGTAGACATTCTTGCCCATGGTGCAGCAGGCGAGCAGTTTCACCAGCTCCACGTGATACTTCAATGGGCTGTCGTCGGGAAGGGTTTGTTTTCGCTGCTGCTGCTGTTGCATCATCTGCACAAAATGATGAAACGATGTCTTGTCGTTGTAGAAGACCAACACATCCTCGCCAGCGTTGATCAGCTCCTGCATCACCATGTCCTGGCACTTGCGTATGAATTGATTCTCTGCCTTCACGATGGTCTGTAGAAATTGCAGATATGCCACATGGCGGCCATGGATCTCGATGCAGTGTACAAAATGCTGCACCACCTTGTCGGTGACCTCGTTGCACAGTGCCAAGTTGTCCTTGAAGATGGCACAAACAGTCTTGGCTTCAAGGATCTATGAGGAGTAATCACATTTCATATAGAGTGGAACATCTCTTTATTAGTTACTTATACTTACACCTGGATTCAGGAAAAGATCGAGATGATTGTGCAGCAGCACCTGATTCTGCTGATTGCCCAGACAAAAGTTCTGCAGAAACTCGTGAGCCAGACACATCAACTCCTTCATCAGCACATCGTCCTTCTCGTCATAAGGATTCTGCAGCAGATCCAATACGACAGTGTGCACACCCACATTGCGCAGCAGACGCTGTTCGTGCTTGCGTGGCTTCACAATGGGACCTAAGAGGAGGAAAGGAATCAGTTGATTAGAAATAAATAGACCTAAATAGAAGCTAAGAAGATCTAAATATGAGTCAACTAGCCCTAAATAGACCTAAGTAGCTCATAATTAGAACCTAAATAAACCTAAATATATATAAAATGGACTTAAGAGACTTATGTTAAGTATAACCTAAATAGACCTTAGTAAATATAACCAAAATAAACCTATATAGGAAAATAAGCCTTAATCGACCTAAATATATTTACCTAAATAGGACCCAAATAGGCCTAATAGATTAAAATTGGACCTTAATAGACCTAAATAGGAACTAAATAGAACCTAAATAGACCTAAATAGACCTAAATATAATAGGTATAAAATGAACCAAAATAGACCTATGCTAAGTAGAACCTAAATAAAACCTAAATAGACCTAAGTAGAACGTTAATACAAGTAAAACATAATTATAATCTCAATAAACCTATATAAGAAAATATGCCTAAATCGACCTATGTAAATACATACATACATAGACCTAAATAGAACCCAAATAGATCTAAATAGATTTAAGTAGGACCTTAATAGACCTAAATTGGAACTAAATATAACCTAAATAGACCCAAATATAATAGGTATAAAATGAACCAAAATATACCTATGCTAAATAAAACCCAAATAGACCTAAGTAGAACGTTAAGAACATAATTATAATCTCAATAAACCTATATAAGAAAATATGTCTAAATCGACCTATGTAAATACATATATACATAGACCTAAATAGAACCCAAATAGACCTAAATAGAACCCAAGTAGACCTAAATAGATTTAAGTAGGACCTTAATAGACCTAAATTGGAACTAAATAAACCGAAATAAACCTAAATTGGAACTAAATACGACTTTAATAGACCTCATTACACTAAATAGACCGAAAGCTCCTTCTCTACTCACCCGCAGTCACGCAGAACTTGTTCATTCTGATGAGTATCTCCTTGACCTTTTGATATTCGCTACGCTGCTCTGGCGACAAAGTTGCATCGTACTCCAAATTGTCTGCTCCAGCAGCCGCTTCACTTGCGCCCAGCTCGTCCGTTGCCTTCGCCTTATATACCCACAGCTCGGATTTCTCTACACTTTGCCGCAATATATCCAAATCGGATTTGATCTGCTTGTACGACTCAACATCGCTGTCCGACACCAGCAGTTGCACCTAGAGAAGAGAGAGGAGCAGAGAGCGGTATATTAGTCGATCAGAATTCGCGTGTGGTGCGAGTTCCACAAAATGAAATACATACAAAATCAAAATATCTTTCAGTACGATATGCGGTATACGTCCACTTTAGTGTTAGTTTTGTGTGTTAGTGTATTAGTTGTGGGTCGCATACGTTATATGTGAGAGAGCAAGAGAGATGGCAGTAGAGTGTTGAGTAGCGTTATATTGTTAGTGTTAGTAACACGCATCTCCGCAGAGGGAGAAACACAAGCGAGCGTGGCATGCAAACACAAGAGAGTTGAAGATAAATTAGAAAGCGAAAAGAATGCAAGAGTGCGACATCATCATCGGAGAACCGAAGTTAAGAGATACCCATGCAAAGGATTTACTAACAGATATCTACTATGTATACTGGATAATTCAAGTTTAACTAGAAAGGAACTTAAGGCGAAATTGTCCGAGTGTTAATCAGTTTCGGACAATCTACTTTTTTGATCTATATTTAAAATCATATATTTAAAGCATACTTTACAGAGTATTATAACTTAAAGCTCAGACGAACTGAAAGAAACTCTTCGACTAAGTTCTACTATACGATAAGACATCTCTGAAGGAATAACCCCCACATATAACTACTTTCTTGCCTTGGGTATTCACATTTCAACTAGGGAGAGTGACTACTATATATTCTATATATCCTACCTGTCGAAAGGCCTGCAGCACTTCCTGGCGCTGACTGAAATGGCGAAAGAGTAGATGCAGTGCTCCAGAAACGAGGGGCGCATAGTCGTGCATGATGAGGTGCAGCAGCACCCGCAGGAATGTGCGTCCACCTTGACCATCTAGATCCAAATTGGCAGCATCGCTGCGCTCACAATCGAAGATGCCCTCAGCCTGCACTCCAATCGATTCCAGATCGATGTTCTTCTGGCGTGCAGCCGCTGCTGCTGCAGCTGCCGCCGCTGCGGCCATGGCAGCCTCGGCGGCGGCTATTTGCTCAGCATCAGAGGTGCCAGCACTACCAGGCGGCGTCGGCTGTGGCGCTTGCTGCTGTTGCTGTGACGGATCACCCGTGGTAGGTGTTGTCTGACTCTGTGCAATCACCTCGGACTCATCGAATTCACGCTTAAAGATCGACAGCAAACAGCTGATTCTGTAGTCCAGACGCACATCAAGTATGAATTGTAGAATTTCAATGATCTTCAACTTGGTGTCCATGACCAGTGGATACTCCTTCATTAGCTGCGACACAGATTTGCGCTGCTGCAATGCAATAGAAGGTGCTGCAATTGCCTGACCCACAGAGCCCAGAGCCAACGAGGTCATCACGGTGCTCATGTCACCAATCGATCGCAGTACGCCACCCTCAGCTGGAAGAGTCAAATAATCGAAATGGAATTATGTTAATTAGGGTATTCATATTCAATAGGGTACCTCGAGGCTTACCATCGCTGTTGGCCTCCTCTTCGACGGCTTGTCATTGGGAGAGTAACAGAGAACTTAACTTAGCTAACTAATCTAAGGGAGTAACTTAAACTCCACTGGTACTCACAATCAATATCCGTGTTGACATAGGAACCTCCAGTTGTTGTCTCCGAAACACAATCCAGTATGGACAGCAGGGTCTTGGTTAGGCGCAGCAGATCACTGAAGCTGTAGAAACCAAAGTATATCAAGTCTCTGGCCAGCTTGACCACCTGCAGAAACAACAGTGTTAACATCTAAACCTTATTTGGCAATTAGAATTAGTTAACTCACCTCAAAGGTCAACTTGTTCTGCTCCTGATCCGTGAATAACCACACCTTGGTGGCCACATTGCACAGATAGTTCTCGACAAAGGCAATGGTCGTGTTGAACTTGGCACGGCAAGCCTGCTTGTTCTGATCCGGCTGCTGATTCTTGCCATCGTAGCTGCAAGGAAAGTGAATAGAATTGAGCATAGCTATAGAGAATGAGTGCTTGTTCTTCTACTCACTCCATAATGGACATCTTGGAGGGTATTTCGCTCCAGAGTCGGGCATATTTCACGGGTGTAACCGGTTCCTGTGGATCACGGTCCACATGCATGTGCAGCATCAGGCGACAGAAGGATGCACGCAGCTCGTACGGCATCGTTTCGTCCGACATGCACTTCAAAATCAAATCAATGTCCAGCTGCGGGGAGAGTCGATTCAGGGCCAAGTACTGTCGATTCAGGCACATGTTCGAGAACAAATTCAACTGATGGCGATAGTAGTTCAATATGGCTGCCTCCTGTTCACAGCCATCGGCTGCACAGCTGGCCAGATCAGCCATGGAACGTGAGGTCTAAAAGAAGAACGAAACTGCATTAGCTAACTGAAGAAGACTTTCCTCATCGATCATCCTTACCGGTTGGCCCTTCCACTGCAAGTGTATCTCATATTTCTCGCCTACCACAGCAGCAGCTTCCTCATCGTTAAGACTCGCACTATCCCAGGTGGTTGTAGTGGATGTCGATTGCACATCCGAACGATCCTCATCATCGCCAGCGACCTCAGTCAGCGTAGAGAGGCACACATCCTCCGTGGTGCCCTTGTAGCAGCGCACAGCAGTACCGCCCCGCAGAGCTTTCACCTGTGTATCAATCAATATGTCCACGTTCTTGTCGCTCAACACACTCTTGCAGATCAGCTCCTGCGTGACTGCAATGGCCTTCCGATTCGAGACACACAAATCGGACAGATAGTCCAGGAATCGTGAGTCCCAGTTGTGCATGTTCTTGCGCACAAGACCGACAAAGGTTTCGATCTCCGCCGCTGTGATGTGCTTCTCCAACAGTTTGCGATTGTTGTGCAGCAGTGCCGTGATGGTATCCTCGGCCAGGATGTCGTAGCCGATCTGCTTCTGCATGAGACCAAAGTGCTTGGCAATGTATTCCTGGTTCTTGCGATAGTCCTGCTGCGACAGACGTAATATGCGATAGCACAGCCTAAAGATATTTTTGTAGGGCGCGTTCTTGGGATCGCTTAGCTCGTCCAGCCGCAAGAAGGGACCATCACCGGCGGTGTTCTCCTGGAAGGGACCCTGCAGTATCTTAAACAGTTGCTTCAGTATATACTGTTCGCGCAGCAGCTTCTGGCGATCGCGTATGGGATTCTTTATGGTAAACTCCAATGCCTTTGTCTTGTTCTGTTCGTTCTCCATGCCCGCAATGAAGTACACAATATCCTGGAGCAGTGAGATAAGCGCACGTCGCTCATTGATCGAGATGCTGCCGTTGTCCAGCTTACTGGTTACCATGGCCAGCACCTTGCATGCATCGTTGGCAAAGTCCAGATCACGCACTTCCACAGGCGAAACGGGAATGAGTGCGAAAGCCTCTTTGTCCTCCTTGATGGGAGAGCAGCAAACCTTTGACATCACCGGTTTATCGTCATCGGCATCGATGGGAATGTTAGTGGCATGCACCCACGTATTGGAGCATATGTGCTGCAGTCGTACATAACTCGACTGGGGCACCAGGCTATCCGGCCTGGCCATGGTCGTGGCATCCAGCACAAACACCGAGGCAATGTCCGCTGAATATGGCACTGAGACCAGACGATATTGCTTGCCCTTTAGGCCCTTGTCTGGCAAAAGAGATGAAGAAGATTAGTCCCTAAGAAAAAGAGAGATAACTTCATCACTCCACACTCACCATTCATAGTGGAGTTCATGGTGGAACCGTGTCCAGAGTCCTTGCTGCTGTCACCCAGCAGTGACTCATGTACACTCGATGCAATCGAACCCGCCGCCGCCGCATCGGACTCTGTTTCGGCTGCCAGGTAGTGCCCGGTTGCCAGATGCTTAAAGCGATACAGTGAGTTCCAATCGCCGGCACCACCGCGACACGAATCATGCTGCACCACCTCAATCTCCCAAAGCGCTTTACTGCTCGTCGCCGCTGTTGCACTTGTGCGTCCTGTGGTCCTTAGAAAGACATGGTATTGCTTCTTGTACTCGTCCATGGTGAGAAACTTCTCCTGTTCGGCATGAAAGAGACGCACCACATCGCCACCCTTGAGTATGTGCTCCTGATTCTCCTTGTGCTCCATAAACAATGAGATTTTCCACGATGTGGATGAGTTGAGTACGTTCACCTCTTTGCAGCCTGGATTATCGGGTAACTCATAGTTGGCGGCCACATGCAAGTTCTGTTGATCAGCATTCACCGGACTCAGTATGACCTTATCGCCAACGACAACATAATCCCCAATGGAGCGTAACTTGTAGAATGGCTTGATGTAGAACCAGGAGCCCTCATTTCCATTAGCATCCAGATACACCCGCATCGCGTTCTTCTCCAGCAATGATGGCAATCGCTTGTTCACCGTCAGATACTTGTTCGACTTCAGATGGAGCAATTGCACCACCGCACGTCCGTACTGTATGAAGGTGCCCAGCAACTTCTTGTTTTCGGTTTCGTTCTGCTTCTTCTCGATCTCTGCAGCATGCTATAATTAAAAAGGGGTTAGTTCCTCGTTTTATAGAGAGTCTGTAGTAGCTTACATGCAAGCGCTTCAGCAGATTCGGATCTGTATTCGAGCTGGCCGATTGCTTTGCTGCCTTCCAGAATTGCTTTTGCGCAGAGTATCGATTCATGGGACATATTTTGATCAGGCAATCTGAGGAGTAGTTCAGTTAATAAGACGGGATTTGATTGATTAACAGAGTAGTTCGACATACCCCTGAACTTCTTGGGCGGACATGTTAAGTCTCCAGCCTCGGGGCAGACAACAGTTCGATCATCGACAAGACTGCGGGAAGAAATTACAAATATATATCAATATAGTTTCCTTAATTGTCCTATGCATACAATAAATCGCCCCAGCTTAGAGTGGTGATCACGAATATATATAAAAAAAAGCGCATAAAGTCTACAAGTTTTACAGTGTGTGCGCTATAACTCTAGCTTACACTTTACTTAATCGTCTCGGCATATTATGCTTTTCAAGAATATATAACATTATATACCCTTCAGCATGTTTATCAAAAATATATAACAATATATTATATATAATGGTGTGCATATTTAGCTAAATTCAACACGATTTCCAGTATATGCCTGCTAACTCCTATCTCTCAATCGCTTCAACATACGTATTGTTCAAGAATATATAACATTATATACCCTACAGCATGATTCTAAGGAATATTTAACAATATATATAATGGTGTGCGAATATAGCTTAAGTTAACACGATTTCCAGTATATACCTTCTAAATCCCTTTTCTATTGTTCGAAAATATATACGAGGGTCGTTTGATAAGTCCGTGACTTTTTGAATAAAATATATTTTTTTCGTCAAAGAAGCGTTTTATTTCTCAACATAATCTCCTTTTAGCTCTATACATTTAGTCCAGCGTTTTTCCAATTTTTTTATTCCTTCCAAATAATAGGTTTTCTCAAGGCCCTCAAAATAGTCGTTTGTTTCTGTGATGACCCGAATCTCTTACCGCCGAGCCATTTCTTCATGTTTGGAAACAAAAATAGTCAAGGGGGCTAAATCTGGAGAATATGCTGGATGGGGTAGCAGTTCGTAGCCCAATTTATGAAATTTTGCCATGCTGACACGAAATTCACTTTTTCCATTTTCGTTAAAATTCACGAGATCGTCTGCTTTCAATGCCTATAAAACGCAAACCAAAAACGCAGCTTTCAAAATTTTACAGTCAGCTGTTAATCGATAACTGCTGACAGGAGCAGTGTTGTATTTAGAGCAGGTGCGCGGCAAATACAAAAAGTCACGGACTTATCAAACGACCCTCGTAACATTATACACCCAACAGCATGCATATCAAGAATATACAACAATATATACAATCGTGTGCATATTTATGCCTTATTACTCCTTACTATTACTCTTACTATTCAAGAATATCTAACACTACACACTCTACAACAAACTACATTCAAAGAGTATTCTTAAAAAGGTCCTAAAAGAGGTGCCCAACAAGAAATTGCCTCTTCAAGAGCCTCACGCCCTAAGGTCTTCATGCAACAGTTGGCAACGTGCTTAGGGTTCTTCAATTAAGATGCCACACGGTGCAAGTGCATTTGAATGGGCACAACTGTGAGTATATGAGTACTCGACGAGTGTGTGACGGATGGTACTCACCCGAGTGTGCTCAAGAAACCGCATACGCTGCCCTCCGCATAGAGCGAAACAATGTCGCCCAAGTGGAGGAAGCTTGCCGAGCCAATTATATTGTCGCCCATCCTGCGGCGAGGGGTTTAGGCTACTGCCACAGTGCGTGATGCCTTTGAAAGTGTGTGCGGGGTGTGTATGTGTGTGTGTTGTCTGTTGTGGTGTTTATCTATTGACGGCGGGTGAGGTCCGCCCACCGAGTCGACTATATATGCTAATGTTTCTTTGCTGCCGGTTATACGAGAGTTAATTGCAGAGATTTGTCCTGGTTGTCCTGTGGGAAAGAGAGAGAAAGAGAAAAAGAGAACAATGTGAACATAATGTTTACCTTGGTTACATATTTGTACATCCCATGAGTGCACAGGCCATACACACAGGCTAATTACATTATATAACTCAGCTATAATTAGTAATTGACTTATCGCAACATTATCTAAAGCTTTTGCTGCCATTGACCCACAGTGCGTATACGCGCCATGGAAATCTAAACAGTTTGGCTATTTGGGGCGTGTCCGCATAGATAAATTATTCATAAACCGAATTCCCACAGCTTTTCCGTTTTTCCCCAATATGTTGCCACATGGACTGTAAAAGTCGCGGGAGGTATTTCTTTGTGTATAGGAAACTTAGGCTAATTACAATCATTTGTGGATTATATGTAAGGAACTTAGATAAATTCAAAACGAAATTCATAAGATATTAATACAAATCTAAAATTATATGGTATATTTTTACATAGTTAAAATTAATGTTCAACTACAATAATGGAAACCCCAATTTCCAACTATACTCTTGTATAATTCAAGAATTGTGCTCTGAAATGTAGTTGGAATTCGCCTTGAATTGCTTTCAGCTTTCCCATTCTTTTAGTCGTTTGTTTTAACGATTTATGTTCTTCACAATTTGGCTTGCTTTTTACGATGCTATATCTTGCTATTGTGCGATGATAATGCCCGAATTACAAATGAAAAGTGGTGGAAAGACAACAACTACAATGTTATGCTATTGTTTCCGGGAATTTATGGAAGTAACCTACGCTACATTAGTTTTTAGACTCTGAAAAGTGCTCTCTCTCTCTCTTATGCTCAAAGTCACAAGTTACATATACTATTCATTTATCATTTAGTTTGTTTATCTATCGGTCTCGTAAATAAATAAATAAGTAGCAGTGAATTTAGAAATCACTTGCTAATTACAAGATTCAACTGAACGATAAACATTAAGGCAACGCACGGTAGTAAATAATCAATAAAATACATGAAATTTCCGGATTCTATTTGTTGATATATTAACTATTTAATAGGTGATTACTTGATGTGTGTGGGGCGATTTATGTTGAGATTAACAGACAAGCTGACACATCTCTTTGAGCTGCGTGTGTGTGTGTCTGTGGCTACTTGACTGGCATATTAATGAGCAGAAGTAGCTCAACAATCAATTAAATCACTGGAATCTCTGAGTTATACGCAACAGATTTGTTAGACAGTCAGATAAATAGACAGGGAATTTGTCATGTTATGCCAAGAATGTGTTTGGGGAATTGAGGCACGCTAATTAGCATAAAGCTTTAGCTGTCAGCTCACAAAAATTTGCGCATCCCAGAGGTACCAGAAGTACCGTTCGAAGCGCACTCAAAGAGGAAATTAAAATTCATCTTTCTGTGTGGCAAGCAAACTTTCCGTGTGTGTGTGGCCCTCAGGGCGGAAACGAATTGAACGTATTCCGACAATGAGGAGCAAAAAGTTTTCCCCTGTCAGTCACACGTAAAATGTGTTGCCCCAGGACGCGACTCTCATGCGAGAGACCCTCAGCATCCTGGCAATGTGAATAATGAAACTTGTTCACAATTGTTCACAGCGATGAAAGGCCAGTTTAATCTTTGCCATGGCCGCATGTCATATCCAATTGAATTTACTATAATATATTTTTATCCTACAATTTTCCCAGTTGCGCGATTGTGTTATTTCACAGCATTGAACATTATCTTAATCCATAAAAAAACAATTGGAAAATGTGGTTTACTGATTTTCACACAGCTGTCGAGACAATTAGTGGAAATTTATTTAATAATGCATCAATTTAATTAACCAGCAATAATTAAACAACTTTCAGTGAGGCACGAATGCTCCCACACACACACAAACACACACACAGAGCCTTATCTATGCGAGTGAGGTATACACATGCCGAGCAGGAGGCTGCTGCCGTTCAGATGCTTCACACACACACTCACTCACACTCACTCCCACACACACTCACATACTCGTTGCTCTTTTGCCAGGTGTAGATTTTCATGCTCTGCAGAAAAACACTTACGAATATCTTCACAAATTTTTGATGTAAACAAATCGCGGCACACATAGACCAAAAATTGATGTTTTTAATTTTTGCATTCCACTCCACTGTACGTGTGTGTGTGCGTGTGTGTCTTCTTGGAGGCTGTGGTCTTTACTCGGTTTAGAATAAATACGCGAAATGCTCATAAATAATTGATGATTTTTCTAGGTATTTCAATTTTCCTGTGCCAGACGAGGAACAGCGCGGGAGGCAGCAACGTTCTTTGAGCACACGTCCGACACAGCTGACAACGCGACCCACAAATGGCCAGCGCTCGAATGAGAATGAAGCTGCTGCCCAAAAGCTGCTGGAGCGAAAAGCTAAGGCGCGCATACAGAAAAGCTTTCACCCGATGTAAGGCAGTGGGTATCTGGTTGTGCTTTCAGCTCTTTTCTCTATCTCTCTCTTCCTTTTTATACCCTTTGACTATTGAAAGTGGTTTGACAAGGGTAGCTTTGTGCAAATGTATGTAACAGGCAAAGGAGTCGAAACGGGCCCCAAAATATATATATCCATATATTCTTGATCAGGATCTTCACATATCTCGGCTATCATAAAAGCTGGAGACACTAAATATGTCATGCATTTTCTTGTATATTACCAAGTTTATTATTTCTGCAAATCGTTGATTTTAAATTATTTATCAGAATATTTCGCTTAGACTCAATAAATATAAATAATTGCTATGACTGCTTGTAATGATCGGATACCAGGGTAATTTGAATGTAGAACAATTTATTTCTTGTAAATCTAATAACTACCAACGACCAAATGATTTTTGAAAGTTTGGTTCTGATCGAATAATTAACATAGAAGTTATTTAAGTAACAATTTCAAGAGCTATTAATTTGCAAACCGCTCCCTAAAGTATGCAGTCAAAGTTATTTATTTAAGAAATCGTATTGTTCCGTTGGCTAATGGGTATATCACAGTCGAGCACATTTTACTGTAGCTTGTTGTGCTTGTATACCTTCTACCCCTCTCTCTCAGTCACCAACTCTCTCTCTCTTTTAGCTGTTGTTGGCACACACAAAAACTCTTGCTTTCATTCATGTGTGTTTGCTCTCTCTCCCTTCCACTCACCCTCTCTCTCTCACTTTGCTTTACGCATCAATGCTGCAAATTAGCTTTCACAGTGTGCGTGGGTGTGTGTATGTGTGTGCATTAGTTTCGCCTCTCGGTTTATGCATTCGCCTGAATGCAGCCAACGTTGACGTTGACGCCGGCGTTGGCGTTGGCGCGTGTGCAAATTTGTTATGATTTCTGCTAAGTTTTCACAAAGCCGATGGGTTTCACGAGGTGAGTCGTGCCCAATGAAAATGCAATTGCATTTTCCGGGTCATGGTCACG
This sequence comes from Zaprionus indianus, assembly GCA_018904595.1. Classification (NCBI taxonomy): domain Eukaryota; kingdom Metazoa; phylum Arthropoda; class Insecta; order Diptera; family Drosophilidae; genus Zaprionus; species Zaprionus indianus. The sequence goes on from JAEIHA010000320.1 coordinate 10,883,338, forward strand.
ATTAACTCTCACGCACTGAGCCTGTTGCTGCTGTAGCTGAGAGAGTGCAAAGATTGACAAAGCTCTTGAAGGCGGAAGATAAGTGCGGCCAAGTACAAAAGAAATTTCCCGTCTTAAGGGGTTACACAGGCTTTTGTTAGAAACTATATTGGCTTGACTTTTAAAATGTAAGAAGTTTTCTGGCATCGAAAACTTTAGAGACAAATTTGAATGCTTAAGATGCTTTAATATTTCTAAATATTTGAAGTGTATTTATGTTAGTAAATAACGAAGGTTCAGCAGTTTACAAGGGAAAATTTACCTTATAAGGATGCAGTTAACATCGTATAAATAAATTCAAAAATATAGTGATATATAAAATAAGTCATTTAACTTCCATATAAGAATACGATTCAGAACGATTTAGGGATTTTTTAAAAATAAATATGGGTTAAGTAGGCCTAAGTCTTTAGAACTTTTAAAGACAAGCTAAAAATTATTAAACAGACCTCCTATGAAGAAAATTATATAAATGAATCCATTAATTTAATTAATAATAATATAACAGTATCATATTTTCAGAAAATTGTAATAAACATCCGCGATAAACAAAAAGAAATAATAATAATTTATAGAAAACATTCCAGTTTTCTAGATTAACACTCAAATAAAATGTCTGTCTATAGCATTAGATATGGAACCGACTTGCCATAGCTGTGACAAACTGTGCCGACTTTGACTGACCTAGGGGACTAACAGCAGGCCTCATGACTGCTGCATGAGCTTTAGCTCGCAGCTTTATCGAGCCTGTCAGACCAATAATCTAATTAGACAAATGATAACGAATGCAAATTAAAAAGCAATCAATTCACAGTTAGATTACAAGCGCACTCAACTTAGTCAGTCACACTCAGACACACACATACACACGCACACAAAGAGACACGACTAACTAATAGAGAGAGAGAGAGCAGAAGAGCGAGCACGAAGCAAAAGCTACAAGTGGCCGGCATTAACGCAGACGTCAACGTCGACGTCGACTGCGACGCGCTGCGAGTCACGCACGTGAGGTAACAGACAAATCAGCTGCGAGTGACGAATGAAAACAACAAAGCGCATAGCGAAAAAAACAAATGTTGTTGTTGTTCTTGTTGTTTACACGCACAACGCGCAGGCGTAACTGAGCTTTGTGTGTGAAAGCTCTGTGGGGAAAAAGTTAAAGCTGCATTGGCAACGCGAAAGCTGCCAAGCACAAGGAGAAAAGTTTCACTTATCCAAAAAGGGATATTCAGTTGCAAAGCGTCGCGCAAGGCGCAAAGGCTGACAAAGGGCAGCGACAGCGGCAGAGTGGCAGTGGCAGTGAGTGAGTGGCAGTGGCAGTGGCAGTGGCAGAGCAGCAGCAGCTCCAGTAACAGCAGCAGCAACGGCAACGACATCGGTGCGTATGAGTACAAAGTGAAGGAGGCTGGGCCCCCTTTGGTGGTGTATGTGAAATGTGATTGTTGATAAACCGAGAATATATACGGGCAAAGTGGGGAAACTTGTGCTTTTACAAAGTTGTAATAAAATATACAAACAAAACGAAACAAATAAAATCACAACAACAACGAAACAAAAAGAAAATCCCAACGAAACAAGCGAAAATTAAATGTATTTTGTTAAAGAAGAAATTAACAGTGAAAGTTAACGAAGGCCCGAAAAACTCTGGACCACCAACGACAGCAGCAACAACAACAACAACAAGGGTAAAAGTTCTATGTGCGCTGTGTCTATGTGCGTCTCTGTGTCGGTGCGTGTGTGTGTGTGTATGTGTGCGCCAGCAAAAGGAATACATAGAGAAAGCAAAGCATCCCGCAGGAGTGGCACACATACAAAAGTGTTTGCATAACTTAAGGCGTACCCACACAACTACACAAGCTATCTAACTGCGCGTGTGTTTGTGTGTGTGTCAGTCTATATTAGCTGTATAATTTGATTAAAAAAGGCGAGTCCGAGCCACAATACAAAGGAAATGGACGAGATACGATACAAGAAAAGCGAATACGAATAGCTAAGCAAACATTCAACTGAACTAACGAGAACCAAAGGGAACTTTCCTGCACGATATGCTTTAAAGGCGTGGCTACAATTGTCGCGTAGTTGTTGTTCTTGTTCTTGTGGTTGGCTGAGATTCCTTTAAATCCATCTCAGGTATGCAGCCAACCGAGCTAGCAACGTGCATTGTATACAGCACGATTATCGGTGTCATAATTGTCACCTTGGGTTTTATTGGCTACATTATCTACTTCTGGATCTACGGTTATTATGGTTCCGAATGCGTCAAGTTCCTATTCACTAGCTTGGGCTATATTTTAGAAATGTTTACCAAGGAAATTTCGGGGGAAGGCGATGCAGAAAGCAAAAACCTTCTAAAAGAGAAGCAATGCTTAAAAAAATAGAGAATGCTGGCTATAATACAATATATTATAGATGTATAGATATACATATATGATATACATGTATAATATAATATATATAATCTCTCCCTTCAATAAATCCTGCAAATACGCTGGCACAACTTTAACTTCAGTCGAATATGGATGGAGGTTTGGTTCTGATGCCAATAAACAGCTTAGGGATTCACTCAATTCAGCCAAGCGCATCGGAAAAGGCAACATATGTTTAGCAATTCGTGTGTAAAATTCGAATTCGTATGAAAACTGCCTTTGTTATTCCGCCTGAACTTGAAATACTTTCGTGGCAGGTGGCATGTGGCAAGCCGGAGAAGCTAACATATTATACAACTGTTTACGGGTTTCTTTCTTCTGTGCCACAATAGTTTAAAGCTCTAAGGGATCAAGGGGAAGCGAATTTCATGCAAGAGTTATGAGAGTCCCCCCTACACACCTAATACAAAATGCCTATACGAACACACACACACAGCGTACATGTCTACATCCATAGCTAACCCTTGGTAGAGTCAGTTCAATCGCAACGCTTTAGTAAATGGTCCTCCTGGTTGCGCCTTGTCGTGTTGTCCTTCGCTTCTTTATTGGCTTAGGCAGCTTTCGAACTAAGACAGCGAACAATGAAAGGGATAAAGGTTAAGGCAACAGGACTAAAACAGCAGAGAAAGAGAGACAGAGAGGTGGGAATTTTCAAAAACTTTTCGTCATTGATTGAAGCTTTTGTCCGTGCGATACTTTGCGAAACTGTCCCCACGATGCTCCATGATGCTCCCTCCCGCCTCTTCCACTTTCTCTTTAGCACATAAAACAATTGTCGTTTATTTTGGGGAAAATTCAATTACGTTTTATATGAAAAGGACGAAGAGACGATTTGTGCAGCATATCCTGTTTCTGTTGTACATGAGCACAAGGATATCCTGGCAATTTAGTGGCATCCGCAAGCAAGTATATATTGCTCATGATTTAGATAGATATCTCGAGTCAAATAATTTGAACTGTGGAATCACAATTGAGTGCACCTTGTTATACCCAATAACAATAGGGTAGAAGGGTCCCCTCCAACCCCACAAAGCGTATATATTCTTTATCAGGCTAAACAACCAAGTCAAAATAGACATGTCCGTCTTAATGAAAAGGTAGATTTCTTAGAATATAATATCGAGGACTACCAAATTTAGTGAAAATAGTATGTACTGTAATTGCACACAGTTAGCCACGCCCCTTTCTTCTTAAAGCGATAAAAACCCAATTGCTAACATAAATTTAATGCGAGAATGTTAATTTCTGGTAAGCACAATAGCAATTACTGTGCAAAAAGAATTCTACAAATGCAAAAGGAAAACTAACATAGAAGTTATATAAGAAACAATTTATAGGGGCCATTGATTTCGAAGGCGCTGTGAAGTATGCAATATTATGCATATTACTAAAATATAAAGTAAATATTAGTGAAGGTCAACTGCATAGGAAGTATACCACAGTCGAGCATACTCTATTGTAGCCTTGTATATCTCCCAATTAAAAAAGTCTATTGAATTGCCCATCCGAATGAGAGGGAGTAATGTCGAACAAACATGAAAATTGATAAAGTCAAGCGGTACATATTTTAATTGAACCGCATCATCATCATCAACATTGAGTGCATGCCGCGAATGCCCGAACAGTTTGCACAGGGTGACTCTGGCAATGTTTGATAATATTCAAGCATAACATATATTCAAGAAGTATAATAGTCTAGTTTAAATTCAATATCACTTTATAGTAGAAAGTCTCATATAGAATTGTCTTTAGTTTTAATCACTAAACCTGTGGGTGTAATGTCTGCAAGTTGTTCCCTTGGAGCACCCTGTACTACAAACAAGAATACACGAATATGTGTACGAGTATTTTGTCTACACACAGATACGTTTCTATGTATGTATATAAGGATGTATCTGCATGTCAGTTCGAATTACACAAAAGCCACCGCCGTCCGTAGCTGCCAGTTTCAATCAGGTTATAAAAACGTAACCCACACATGGCAGCGGTAGAGCAACAAAACGGCAACAGCAACACAGCAAACACTGTAACAACAACAACAACAACAAAGATAGCAACAGAAAAATATCAATTATACAAAATGTAAGCCATGGCACGTTCACAGCGTAAAACCGTCTAAACAAAAGATCCACATAAACAACGCGTACTCGGTGGCGAAAATGCTATCGAATGTGAGTCTGGAAACATACGTAATATCTATGCATGTGTGTGTGCGTGTGTGTGTGTGACTCAGCGCAGTTAAAGGCGTGTCTATTGGGAATTTGTCTGTTTCTATGTGTGTTGAGCCCGTAATGCACTTGTGGATGGCTAATCAACTATTTATAGGGAATTCTCAAGATACATTCCGATTATATGCAATATTTAAACTGTTAACAAGCCAAAATTGGAATTGTAAATGAAAGAGAATTTGATAAAGCAATTATATTTATATTTTACTGATTACTGACATATGGGTAATATTATCTGTTGAAAAAAACATGTGCCAAGACCTAATTTAATTTATATAAAATTTCAAACTAATAGCTCTTGGTTAGCACTTGAACTGCAGCATTTATTTTTTTTTTTTTTTTTTTTTCTATTGGAATATATGCAGAAAATATTTGAATTTTGGTCAGTCAATTTGTTATAAGTTTTTCTGAACTAATATTGACAGGGGAGACGATTTAGCTATGTCTGTCTTTCTGTTATCTACAGACATTTTATGTAGTTCCTTTAAATATTTTTTAAATACTATCATGCATAAAACCCACTAAAGTGTAACTTATGACTCTTAAATAGAACTATCTTCAATTTTTTATCAAATTTGTAGTTGCATATTGTAAATTTTACTATTTCCCAGCACATATACTTAGTTGATGTTGTTAATGATAACAAAGTTACTCGCATGTGCAAGTAGAACACAGACAAACAAGTACAGTATACACATACACACGTGCACACACATAGAGCAAACCCTTTTAAAGCTCTCAATGTGCTGTGCTCAGTGCTAATTGCTCTAAAGGGCACTCAATTGAGAACCGTTTTTCCAACCCACTTCAGGTTGGAGCATCTTTTATTTATAAGAGATAAATTAACTCTCTCTCTATCTCTCTTTCTCTCTGTCCTCATACCCCATTTAACTATTTAATTATTTATGTTGATGAGGTAAATTGAAATACTGCAGGCCGAGGCGAAGGCATTTTAGTTGCCGCTCAATTGATCTTCAAATTATGCACATAAATATGCACTCACACAGACACACACCCACACACATATACATAGCACGTGTGTGTGAGTGCTCTCGATGGCGCTCAGCATTGATTTTTGCTGAAAGTTTAATTGAGTCGTCATCGGCGGCTTATGTGCTTGTATAGGTGAGTGGGCGAGCATCCACATGCATGTGGATTAAGGAACGTATGCACTTGTATGTGTGTGTGTGTGTGTGTGTGTGTGGTCGTAACTGGGTGCTGTTATAAAATCTGCGATGCGCGTGAAAATTTTTACGTCGCGCGCGTAAAAAAGGAGAAAAAAACATGAAAATGGTAAAAAAGTTGAATGCAACGCGTGCATGTGGCGCCATCTGCCCACCCCACGCAACAACCGCAATAACAACAAAGCGGCGCTCAACGAAAGCTCACTCTCTCTCTCTCTTCACACTCTTCTGCTCTCTCCCCTCTTCCTATCTCTGTTTGTCTGCCAGCCCCGCCAGCAATGCGGCGCTTAATTAAGCACGCGTCTGTCAGCTGCACTCCTTTAACAGAGGGAGAGAGAGAGACAAAGAGAGGGCGCCAGAGTTTGAGTATGAGTAGAGGGGCTTGTTGTTGTTGCTGTAGTGTTTGTAATTGATTCTGAATAGGAAATAAAAGGGTCGATTTTTTGTTTTTCTTTTCTCTTTTATCTCATCTTTCTGTTTCTGATTTGTCTTCAATTATTCAACGTGAAAGTAAACTTGTTTTTAGCAATTAACCCTCGTCAGCCTTTATCAAAGAGTTGCGCGCATTGACCCAGTTGCCATTGCGGGCCCTTTGCATGCCTGTGCATGCCTTTGCATTCAGTTGCACTGCACGCCCAGCTGGGCGAGCCAACAGGTGGAACTGGTTTCAGTGTGTACGTGTATGTGCATGCCACACTGTAACAGGGTTGCCGGCTCAGCTAATTTATACTACATATTGACATTTTTTAATGCATGAAAAAATTGAAAAAACGATGGCAAAAAGTGCATATATAGAAGACAAATGTCTTTGCACATCCCTAAATAATTGGATAACATTATCTATCAAAATATTTTAAAAAATTAGGCATTAGAAAGCAGGTCCACAATAAAAAGATTCTACTAAAAGTTTAACGAACTTTTATCAAACTAGCGACATCAGGGTGTTTAGTTTTATCTAGGTACAAATAAGTTTAGAAGAACTTGTTACCTTAAAGAAATATTATTTACCAAAAGTGTTTATTACTCTAGGTAAAAATCTTACGAGTTTTTATCAATAATTTATTTTATTGTTCCCTTTCAAAAGAGACAGGTGAACAATTGCAAACAAGATTAATGACAATTTCTTTGCTGTCACAATGTTATTTTAGTATGTAGCTACAATATATAGCTATAATTATACAAAATAAGTATACCCCTTTTGCCATTTTCAATAATCGAAAGGTATAATTAGCGAACTGGTATTTAGGCATATATCATTTTTGCTGATTTGGTCTAAACTCAATTTTAGTGATAAGAACGTAATTTGAAAATCAAATAAATTATGTTATTTCTAGCTAATAAAGCTTCGGATTTATATGGCTTTTTATTGCCATTTGCTTTGGCAACACTGGAAAATTGTCGTCAATGTACCCGTACTTACAATATCAGTAATATTTCCTAATCAGCTCGTTGGCAGTTGTGAGTGCGCTTCACAGATTTTGCTGTTGAGGTTTCTCGTTTTATAATTTTCCACCAATATTTAAAGCTGAATCACCTGTTGGATACACACACACATACACTATTTACATATGCATACATATATAGGAGCACTCGTAAATCGAATAATTTGATTGCAAATTTAATTTTATAGGGGCACACTCATTGTAGATAGACACACTCGACTCTCGAAAAGGCACTTGAAAGAACTCAATATATTTTTCACCTTGAGTGCGCGCACTTAACCACAAAAAGCGCAAAGGGGAAGCAAAAACACAGAAACAGAAACAGAAAGAGAAACAGAATCAGAAACAATAACAATGTTTGAGCAGCGCAGCAGCAGCGACGCATTCGAAGCGCTGTCAATAAGAACAAAAACAACACGCGACAACAAAAGGTACACTCGCGGCAGCGGTAGCGACGTCAACAATTGCAGCCCCGCACCCACAAGCCGCTTTCTTGCTCTCTCACTCTCCCTCGGGGACAGCGGAAAAAGACAACTTTTGAGACACCGAGCTAGCCTAGCAGGCTACACAATGACGACGACTGCGACGGCGACGACGACTTCAACGTCGACGCAAGCAAACAAAAAAAAAAAAACACGCAAAGAATGATCAATTTTTTAATTACAATTTTCACACGTTTTCTGGCACATTTCCGAAGCGCCAAATTCCGCACTTGGACCTCCTGCAAGGCCAAAGGGTTTTTGCATCAATTAAGTGTACAAGTTAAAAACTTAAATAGTATTTAAATGCGATTTTAATTCTTTAATTTTGCTTGCGCAGCGCAGCGCGATAAGAGAAATCGCGGCAAAACGACACGCGACAACATCGACGACTGAACCGATTGGCGAGCGAGCAACAAGTGTCAAAAACATCTGTTGCCGGAGCTTTCGATAGGTGTCTGGCAACATTGTTGCCGATATAAGCATATGATCGATTCTTATGAATGGTTGGGCAACGTTGGTTAACAAACGTGATCGGTACTGGCAACGCCAAGTGGCAGCTATATTCGAAAAAAATACTAAAAAGACTTAGCACAATTAGCTGTCTTTTCAGGGCTGTGCGTTTTATAACAACAACTGGCTTCGACGTCGCTAAGTGACCGTAAATTTAAAAATACCAAAAGAATGCACACCATAATTAACGTATTTTGAATTTTACGGGAACAACTTAGGTGACCTCTCATATAATTGTAACATGAAACAGCTGCGCAGAATTAATTTACTAATTATTATTACAATTTTATTTTATTTGCAAGCAAACGGGTTCAGCTCTGCCAACTCCAAGGCAGTTTAATTCAAATTATAAGAAAAAGAGTCTTGGCTGAGATTTTAGGGCTGCTGGCAAATAATTTACGTATTTAGTATTTTATGACAACAAACATGATCAACACTGGCAACGCCAGTGGCAGTTAGATTTAAGAATACCAAAAACACAATTCACACAGGGCTGCAAACAGTTAATTTCACTATTAGGTATTTCCCTTTTTTTATTTTATCTGCAACTACAACCGTTTAACATTTTAATTGCAGAAAATGCTCAGGGCATAGTACACAGCAGTCGGAGCAGCTATAGAAATCATCACAGCATACACACACTCACACACACACCCACACAAACACAGCTACAACTGCCTGTTACTACATTTCTCCCAAAGTTTTGCAAATAAAGACGCCCGCCCTGCAGCAATATGGCTGCTGCATTTGTTTATCGCCGGCTTTTGTCTGCGGCAGCCATTGTTAATGTGATGCTCCTCCTGCCGACGATTGGGGCACAAAGGCACACAGCTTCGGATAATCCCTCGACATACAATATAGGCGGCGTATTGAGCAATTTCGATAGCGAGGAGCATTTCCGACGAACAATTTCGGTAAGCATATTAGGCACATTAACGTATTATATTAGCCGTATATATGTACACGTATGTGTTAACTGGCATTACCTACTTCCACAGCATTTGAACTTTGACCAGCAGTATGTGCCGCGCAAGGTCACCTACTACGACAAGACGATACGCATGGACAAGAACCCAATTAAGACGGTATTCAACGTTTGTGATAAGCTCATCGAGAAGCAGGTAAGTAGAAAATTACAACGTCGCAGTCGCAGTCGGCAATGCAAATGCAATTACTATGCGACTTCCTATCACTTCCCCTTGGGCTCAGTGTCGCCACCCCGTTGGCTTGCGGTTGCCGTCCTGGTTGGGGATTCGTTTTAATAATTTAAAAGGAAATGATTCGGAAGTGAGTGGATGACAAGCGGTAATTCGTCTCACACACATACACCCTTGCCCACTTCGTATGTGCGAGTTCGAGCAGAATTAACATACATACATACAAACTCATGTATGCTTACGGCTGAGATACCCATATAAAGGAATAAGCATAAAACTCAAGATGGGGACTTACATAAGCCCTCTAATATTTAATCAAATGATGCGCTTAATAGTAGTTTTAAAACAAATAAGTGATTTTCACCTTATTCATTATACTTTAAATTTAATTACTTTTATTAGTGTCGGTATGATCAGTTTTGGAAAACATGGTTAAGAGATAAATACATTTAAAGTGTTTAGAAAGTTTTTTAAACACAGGACCGTATTCTTTCAAGACGCTTTGCGTTACATAACTATGCGTCGGATCAGAATATCCTCTTGCACATAACAAATAATATAATTATATATCGTCGATTTAATGCAATCGATTTGGTGCCAAGAAATAACCATTCCTCTGAAAAAGATTATACTATCTTGGGGTGCTCAAATTTTGAACGGTTCATCCTTCAAATGTTACACAAAGCATCTTCATGGTTTGCCAACGATACTCGTAAAAAACTAATAAAGTTCAATTGCCACAAGGCGCAGTTTTTCACAGTCTTTAGAACTTCATAAGCTTGTCTGCTCGCTAAAATGTCCTCGGGGCTCATTACTCACAACATTGTGTAACTCATTGCCATAATTCAACAACTCCATCCCGTTCTCCGTAAAACACTTTGGAATTGTGCTTCCACAGGCCGACACAATTGTCATTTATCATTTGCCGCCCAAGTTGTGGCCACTTTTAACCTTTCATTACACACCCAAGAGAACAAATCAGTGTCAGTTTAGCTGGCGCCACATGATGTACGTATACCCAGTATATGCCGTAAATATGTATCTATTTTGGCCGTCAATTGCAGATTCTGGTGACACCCAATTCGATTTACACTTCCGCCTGCCTGCCTTTGGGGTGTCTTTCCCCATTTCCCCCTTCCTACCTTTACCTTTTCAACTTGCTCATTTCCATTGATTTTCAGGTCTATGCTGTCGTCGTGTCGCATGAGCAAACCTCAGGCGATTTGTCGCCGGCAGCTGTGAGCTACACCAGCGGCTTCTATTCGATACCCGTCATTGGCATTTCCTCTCGCGATGCAGCCTTTTCCGATAAGAACATTCACGTCTCCTTCCTGCGCACCGTGCCACCGTACTATCATCAGGCGGACGTTTGGCTTGAGATGCTCAGCCACTTTCTATACACCAAGGTAGGCAGGCAAATGCTGCCACCGCTTATGACTTGTTGACTTATAGAATTGCCATTGCCTTCGACAGGTAATCATCATTCACAGCTCCGATACGGACGGACGCGCCATTTTGGGTCGTTTCCAGACCACATCACAGACCTACTACGACGATGTCGACGTGCGTGCCACGGTGGAACTGATTGTCGAATTCGAACCGAAGCTGGAGAGCTTCACGGAGCATTTGATAGACATGAAGACAGCACAGTCTAGGGTCTACCTTATGTACGCAAGGTATGAATTGGTGGATACGCCTTATGTAGTGGAATCTATAATGTTAAAATAGAGCAAGATTCTTATGTTAGGCAAAACATTAACTCTTAAGATTAAAGACTTATTCACAAAACTGTCAGATTTCTCCATAAAAGTCATTTATCAGAAATCTATTCATTCTCAAAAAAAAGTTGGCTATACAAAATTTAGAAACTTCTTGCTGATGGTTCTATAGATAACATATATGCATATCTAATATTTATTTATGCTTAGTCACTGTTCCGATTCGGAAGCCACCGCAAGTGGATGAGCTCATTACATTAGATTCCTATGTGAGCGGTGTTCGGTCCCAAACGACATACGATAGTTCTATTAACACACGCTGTTCTCGTACATTTTGTTCTAGCACCGAGGACGCTCAAGTGATATTCCGCGACGCCGGCGAGTACAACATGACGGGGGAGGGGCACGTGTGGATTGTTACGGAACAGGCACTGCATGCGAATAATACGCCCGACGGTGTGCTGGGCCTGCAACTGGAGCACGCCCACAGCGACAAGGGACACATTAGGGTGAGTGGAATGAAATTGAGAACAGTGGAGAGGCGACCCCACGTCTGTTCGGAATACCACTTCAATTATGCATGATGCTGCCTTGCAGGATAGCGTTTATGTGCTGGCCTCAGCTATTAAGGAAATGATTTCAAATGAGACCATCGCCGAGGCGCCCAAGGACTGTGGCGATTCGGCGGTCAACTGGGAATCAGGTGCGTAATTCAAACGACACCTCCAGCTAATCGAGTCTAGAGTTAATACGCTTTCCCCTTCGACTACAGGCAAACGACTCTTTCAGTATCTGAAAAGTCGCAATATAACGGGACAGACAGGGCAAGTTGCCTTCGACGACAATGGGGATCGCATCTATGCAGGCTACGATGTGATCAACATACGCGAGCATCAAAAGCAGCACGTGGTGGGAAAGTTCAGCTACGACAGTGTAAGTACACACATCATAAATTTCAAATTAAAGGTTTGTTTTGAGTATTTATAAAGATATTTGTTTATCTTTTAACAAAATACTCTTTAAGACATAGGCTCAAGCAAACGCTAGTTATTTGTACCAAATAAAAAAAATGCAGAAATAAGGAAAATATAAATGAAATGGTAGACTTTGTTCTGCCTTTTGCCAGAAGTATTCGTATGCAATGTACTTGAGGATACAAGTTATATTTATAAGACACTTTTGAAGGCACAGCAAAGGGAAGAACGCATTAGTTTTGAATGACAAGGGAACGCGAACTGTTCGCAAAAATAAAAATAATGAATAAAAAAAAGGAAAATATAAATGAAATTAAAAAGTTATAGAAAATGAGAAAAAAAAGTTATTGACAACTGGTGCCAACAACACGCGGTGTTCCCAAGCGGTCCCTCATCTAAGTACTAACCGCGCCCGACGCTGCTTAATTTCGGTGATCGGACGAGAACCGATGTATTCAGTGTGGTATGGTCGTTGGCGAAAGCAGGGCGACTAAAGGCAGACTTTGTTTTGCCTTTTGCCTTTTGCCAGAAGTATTCGTATGCAATGTACTTGAGGATACAAGTTATATTTATAAGACACTTTTGAAGCCACAGCAAATGGGAAGAACGCATTAGTTTTGAATGACAAGGGAACGCGAACTGTTCGCAAAAATAAAAATAATGAATAAAAAAAAGGAAAATATAAATGAAATTAAAAAGTTATAGAAAATGAGAAAAAAAAGTTATTGACAACTGGTGCCAACAACACGCGGTGTTCCCAAGCGGTCCCCCATCTAAGTACTAACCGCGCCCGACGCTGCTTAATTTCGGTGATCGGACGAGAACCGATGTATTCAGCGTGGTATGGTCGTTGGCGAAAGCAGGGCGACTAAAGGCAGACTTTGTTCTTTTGCCTTTTGCCTTTTGCCAGAAGTATTCGTATGCAATGTACTTGAGGATACAAGTTATATTTATAAGACACTTTTGAAGGCACAGCAAAGGGAAGAACGCATTAGTTTTGAATGACAAGGGAACGCGAACTGTTCGCAAAAATAAAAATAATGAATAAAAAAAAGGAAAATATAAATGAAATTAAAAAGTTATAGAAAATGAGAAAAAAAAGTTATTGACAACTGGTGCCAACAACACGCGGTGTTCCCAAGCGGTCCCCCATCTAAGTACTAACCGCGCCCGACGCTGCTTAATTTCGGTGATCGGACGAGAACCGATGTATTCAGCGTGGTATGGTCGTTGGCGAAAGCAGGGCGACTAAAGGCAGACTTTGTTCTGCCTTTTGCCTTTTGCCAGAAGTATTCGTATGCAATGTACTTGAGGATACAAGTTATATTTATAAGACACTTTTGAAGGCACAGCAAAGGGAAGAACGCATTAGTTTTGAATGACAAGGGAACGCGAACTGTTCGCAAAAAAAAAAATAATGAATAAAAAAAAGGAAAATATAAATGAAATTAAAAAGTTATAGAAAATGAGAAAAAAAGTTATTGACAACTGGTGCCAACAACACGCGGTGTTCCCAAGCGGTCCCCCATCTAAGTACTAACCGCGCCCGACGCTGCTTAATTTCGGTGATCGGACGAGAACCGATGTATTCAGCGTGGTATGGTCGTTGGCGAAAGCAGGGCGACTAAAGGCAGACTTTGTTCTTGCCTTTTGCCTTTTGCCAGAAGTATTCGTATGCAATGTACTTGAGGATACAAGTTATATTTATAAGACACTTTTGAAGGCACAGCAAAGGGAAGAACGCATTAGTTTTGAATGACAAGGGAACGCGAACTGTTCGAAAAAAAAAAAATAATGAATAAAAAAAAGGAAAATATAAATGAAATTAAAAAGTTATAGAAAATGAGAAAAAAAGTTATTGACAACTGGTGCCAACAACACGCGGTGTTCCCAAGCGGTCCCCCATCTAAGTACTAACCGCGCCCGACGCTGCTTAATTTCGGTGATCGGACGAGAACCGATGTATTCAGCGTGGTATGGTCGTTGGCGAAAGCAGGGCGACTAAAGGCAGACTTTGTTCTGCCTTTTGCCAGAAGTATTCGTATGCAATGTACTTGAGGATACAAGTTATATTTATAAGACACTTTTGAAGGCACAGCAAAGGGAAGAACGCATTAGTTTTGAATGACAAGGGAACGCGAACTGTTCGCAAAAATAAAAATAATGAATAAAAAAAAAGGAAAATATAAATGAAATTAAAAAGTTATAGAAAATGAGAAAAAAAGTTATTGACAACTGGTGCCAACAACACGCGGTGTTCCCAAGCGGTCCCCCATCTAAGTACTAACCGCGCCCGACGCTGCTTAATTTCGGTGATCGGACGAGAACCGATGTATTCAGCGTGGTATGGTCGTTGGCGAAAGCAGGGCGACTAAAGGCAGACTTTGTTCTGCCTTTTGCCTTTTGCCAGAAGTATTCGTATGCAATGTACTTGAGGATACAAGTTATATTTATAAGACACTTTTGAAGGCACAGCAAAGGGAAGAACGCATTAGTTTTGAATGACAAGGGAACGCGAACTGTTCGCAAAAATAAAAATAATGAATAAAAAAAAAGGAAAATATAAATGAAATTAAAAAGTTATAGAAAATGAGAAAAAAAGTTATTGACAACTGGTGCCAACAACACGCGGTGTTCCCAAGCGGTCCCCCATCTAAGTACTAACCGCGCCCGACGCTGCTTAATTTCGGTGATCGGACGAGAACCGATGTATTCAGCGTGGTATGGTCGTTGGCGAAAGCAGGGCGACTAAAGGCAGACTTTGTTCTGCCTTTTGCCTTTTGCCAGAAGTATTCGTATGCAATGTACTTGAGGATACAAGTTATATTTATAAGACACTTTTGAAGGCACAGCAAAGGGAAGAACGCATTAGTTTTGAATGACAAGGGAACGCGAACTGTTCGCAAAAATAAAAATAATGAATAAAAAAAAGGAAAATATAAATGAAATTAAAAAGTTATAGAAAATGAGAAAAAAAAGTTATTGACAACTGGTGCCAACAACACGCGGTGTTCCCAAGCGGTCCCCCATCTAAGTACTAACCGCGCCCGACGCTGCTTAATTTCGGTGATCGGACGAGAACCGATGTATTCAGCGTGGTATGGTCGTTGGCGAAAGCAGGGCGACTAAAGGCAGACTTTGTTTTGCCTTTTGCCTTTTGCAGAAGTATTCGTATGCAATGTACTTGAGGATACAAGTTATATTTATAAGACACTTTTGAAGGCACAGCAAAGGGAAGAACGCATTAGTTTTGAATGACAAGGGAACGCGAACTGTTCGCAAAAATAAAAATAATGAATAAAAAAAAGGAAAATATAAATGAAATTAAAAAGTTATAGAAAATGAAAAAAAAAGTTATTGACAACTGGTGCCAACAACACGCGGTGTTCCCAAGCGGTCCCCCATCTAAGTACTAACCGCGCCCGACGCTGCTTAATTTCGGTGATCGGACGAGAACCGATGTATTCAGCGTGGTATGGTCGTTGGCGAAAGCAGGGCGACTAAAGGCAGACTTTGTTCTGCCTTTTGCCTTTTGCCAGAAGTATTCGTATGCAATGTACTTGAGGATACAAGTTATATTTATAAGACACTCTTAAAGGCACAGCAAAGGGAAGAACGCATTAGTTTTGAATGACAAGGGAACGCGAACTGTTCGAAAAAATAAAAATAATGAATAAAAAAAAGGAAAATATAAATGAAATTAAAAAGTTATAGAAAATGAGAAAAAAAAGTTATTGACAACTGGTGCCAACAACACGCGGTGTTCCCAAGCGGTCCCCCATCTAAGTACTAACCGCGCCCGACGCTGCTTAATTTCGGTGATCGGACGAGAACCGATGTATTCAGCGTGGTATGGTCGTTGGCGAAAGCAGGGCGACTAAAGGCAGACTTTGTTCTGCCTTTTGCCTTTTGCCTTTTGCAGAAGTATTCGTATGCAATGTACTTGAGGATACAAGTTATATTTATAAGACACTTTTGAAGGCACAGCAAAGGGAAGAACGCATTAGTTTTGAATGACAAGGGAACGCGAACTGTTCGCAAAAATAAAAATAATGAATAAAAAAAAGGAAAATATAAATGAAATTAAAAAGTTATAGAAAATGAGAAAAAAAAGTTATTGACAACTGGTGCCAACAACACGCGGTGTTCCCAAGCGGTCCCCCATCTAAGTACTAACCGCGCCCGACGCTGCTTAATTTCGGTGATCGGACGAGAACCGATGTATTCAGCGTGGTATGGTCGTTGGCGAAAGCAGGGCGACTAAAGGCAGACTTTGTTCTGCCTTTTGCCTTTTGCCAGAAGTATTCGTATGCAATGTACTTGAGGATACAAGTTATATTTATAAGACACTTTTGAAGGCACAGCAAAGGGAAGAACGCATTAGTTTTGAATGACAAGGGAACGCGAACTGTTCGCAAAAATAAAAATAATGAATAAAAAAAAAGGAAAATATAAATGAAATTAAAAAGTTATAGAAAATGAGAAAAAAAAGTTATTGACAACTGGTGCCAACAACACGCGGTGTTCCCAAGCGGTCCCCCATCTAAGTACTAACCGCGCCCGACGCTGCTTAATTTCGGTGATCGGACGAGAACCGATGTATTCAGCGTGGTATGGTCGTTGGCGAAAGCAGGGCGACTAAAGGCAGACTTTGTTCTGCCTTTTGCCTTTTGCCAGAAGTATTCGTATGCAATGTACTTGAGGATACAAGTTATATTTATAAGACACTTTTGAAGGCACAGCAAAGGGAAGAACGCATTAGTTTTGAATGACAAGGGAACGCGAACTGTTCGCAAAAATAAAAATAATGAATAAAAAAAAGGAAAATATAAATGAAATTAAAAAGTTATAGAAAATGAGAAAAAAAAGTTATTGACAACTGGTGCCAACAACACGCGGTGTTCCCAAGCGGTCCCCCATCTAAGTACTAACCGCGCCCGACGCTGCTTAATTTCGGTGATCGGACGAGAACCGATGTATTCAGCGTGGTATGGTCGTTGGCGAAAGCAGGGCGACTAAAGGCAGACTTTGTTCTGCCTTTTGCCTTTTGCCAGAAGTATTCGTATGCAATGTACTTGAGGATACAAGTTATATTTATAAGACACTTTTGAAGGCACAGCAAAGGGAAGAACGCATTAGTTTTGAATGACAAGGGAACGCGAACTGTTCGCAAAAATAAAAATAATGAATAAAAAAAAGGAAAATATAAATGAAATTAAAAAGTTATAGAAAATGAGAAAAAAAAGTTATTGACAACTGGTGCCAACAACACGCGGTGTTCCCAAGCGGTCCCCCATCTAAGTACTAACCGCGCCCGACGCTGCTTAATTTCGGTGATCGGACGAGAACCGATGTATTCAGCGTGGTATGGTCGTTGGCGAAAGCAGGGCGACTAAAGGCAGACTTTGTTCTGCCTTTTGCCAGAAGTATTCGTATGCAATGTACTTGAGGAACGATACAAGTTATATTTATAAGACACTTTTAAAGGCACAGCAAAGGGAAGAACGCATTAGTTTTGAATGACAAGGGAACGCGAACTGTTCGAAAAAATAAAAATAATGAAAAAAAAAAAGGAAAATATAAATGAAATTAAAAAGTTATAGAAAATGAGAAAAAAAAGTTATTGACAACTGGTGCCAACAACACGCGGTGTTCCCAAGCGGTCCCCCATCTAAGTACTAACCGCGCCCGACGCTGCTTAATTTCGGTGATCGGACGAGAACCGATGTATTCAGCGTGGTATGGTCGTTGGCGAAAGCAGGGCGACTAAAGGCAGACTTTGTTCTGCCTTTTGCCAGAAGTATTCGTATGCAATGTACTTGAGGATACAAGTTATATTTATAAGACACTTTTGAAGGCACAGCAAAGGGAAGAACGCATTAGTTTTGAAAAAAAAAAAGAAAAATTAAGAACGCATTAGTTTTGAATGACAAGGGAACGCGAACTGTTCGCAAAAATAAAAATAATGAATAAAAAAAAGGAAAATATAAATGAAATTAAAAAGTTATAGAAAATGAGAAAAAAAAGTTATTGACAACTGGTGCCAACAACACGCGGTGTTCCCAAGCGGTCCCCCATCTAAGTACTAACCGCGCCCGACGCTGCTTAATTTCGGTGATCGGACGAGAACCGATGTATTCAGCGTGGTATGGTCGTTGGCGAAAGCAGGGCGACTAAAGTCAGACTTTGTTCTGCCTTTTGCCAGAAGTATTCGTATGCAATGTACTTGAGGATACAAGTTATATTTATAAGACACTTTTGAAGGCACAGCAAAGGGAAGAACGCATTAGTTTTGAATGACAAGGGAACGCGAAATGTTCGCAAAAATAAAAATAATGAATAAAAAAAAGGAAAATATAAATGAAATTAAAAAGTTATAGAAAATGAGAAAAAAAAGTTATTGACAACTGGTGCCAACAACACGCGGTGTTCCCAAGCGGTCCCCCATCTAAGTACTAACCGCGCCCGACGCTGCTTAATTTCGGTGATCGGACGAGAACCGATGTATTCAGCGTGGTATGGTCGTTGGCGAAAGCAGGGCGACTAAAGGCAGACTTTGTTCTGCCTTTTGCCAGAAGTATTCGTATGCAATGTACTTGAGGATACAAGTTATATTTATAAGACACTTTTGAAGGCACAGCAAAGGGAAGAACGCATTAGTTTTGAATGACAAGGGAACGCGAACTGTTCGAAAAATAAAAATAATGAATAAAAAAAAGGAAAATATAAATGAAATTAAAAAGTTATAGAAAATGAGAAAAAAAGTTATTGACAACTGGTGCCAACAACACGCGGTGTTCCCAAGCGGTCCCCCATCTAAGTACTAACCGCGCCCGACGCTGCTTAATTTCGGTGATCGGACGAGAACCGATGTATTCAGCGTGGTATGGTCGTTGGCGAAAGCAGGGCGACTAAAGGCAGACTTTGTTCTGCCTTTTGCCTTTTGCCTTTTGCCAGAAGTATTCGTATGCAATGTACTTGAGGATACAAGTTATATTTATAAGACACTTTTGAAGGCACAGCAAAGGGAAGAACGCATTAGTTTTGAATGACAAGGGAACGCGAACTGTTCGCAAAAATAAAAATAATGAATAAAAAAAAGGAAAATATAAATGAAATTAAAAAGTTATAGAAAATGAGAAAAAAAAGTTATTGACAACTGGTGCCAACAACACGCGGTGTTCCCAAGCGGTCCCCCATCTAAGTACTAACCGCGCCCGACGCTGCTTAATTTCGGTGATCGGACGAGAACCGATGTATTCAGCGTGGTATGGTCGTTGGCGAAAGCAGGGCGACTAAAGGCAGACTTTGTTCTGCCTTTTGCCAGAAGTATTCGTATGCAATGTACTTGAGGATACAAGTTATATTTATAAGACACTTTTGAAGGCACAGCAAAGGGAAGAACGCATTAGTTTTGAATGACAAGGGAAGCGAATGTACAAAAATAAAAATAATGAATAAAAAAAAGGAAAATATAAATGAAATTAAAAAGTTATAGAAAATGAGAAAAATATTGAATGGTCAAACCGTGTTTTGAAGGCACAGCAAAGGGAAGAACGCATTAGTTTTGAATGACAAGGGAACGCGAACTGTTCGAAAAATAAAAATAATGAATAAAAAAAAAGGAAAATATAAATGAAATTAAAAAGTTATAGAAAATGAGAAAAAAAGTTATTGACAACTGGTGCCAACAACACGCGGTGTTCCCAAGCGGTCCCCCATCTAAGTACTAACCGCGCCCGACGCTGCTTAATTTCGGTGATCGGACGAGAACCGATGTATTCAGCGTGGTATGGTCGTTGGCGAAAGCAGGGCGACTAAAGTCAGACTTTGTTCTGCCTTTTGCCTTTTGCCAGAAGTATTCGTATGCAATGTACTTGAGGATACAAGTTATATTTATAAGACACTTTTGAAGGCACAGCAAAGGGAAGAACGCATTAGTTTTGAATGACAAGGGAACGCGAACTGTTCGCAAAAATAAAAATAATGAATAAAAAAAAGGAAAATATAAATGAAATTAAAAAGTTATAGAAAATGAGAAAAAAAAGTTATTGACAACTGGTGCCAACAACACGCGGTGTTCCCAAGCGGTCCCCCATCTAAGTACTAACCGCGCCCGACGCTGCTTAATTTCGGTGATCGGACGAGAACCGATGTATTCAGCGTGGTATGGTCGTTGGCGAAAGCAGGGCGACTAAAGGCAGACTTTGTTCTGCCTTTTGCCTTTTGCCAGAAGTATTCGTATGCAATGTACTTGAGGATACAAGTTATATTTATAAGACACTTTTGAAGGCACAGCAAAGGGAAGAACGCATTAGTTTTGAATGACAAGGGAACGCGAACTGTTCGCAAAAATAAAAATAATGAATAAAAAAAAGGAAAATATAAATGAAATTAAAAAGTTATAGAAAATGAGAAAAAAAAGTTATTGACAACTGGTGCCAACAACACGCGGTGTTCCCAAGCGGTCCCCCATCTAAGTACTAACCGCGCCCGACGCTGCTTAATTTCGGTGATCGGACGAGAACCGATGTATTCAGCGTGGTATGGTCGTTGGCGAAAGCAGGGCGACTAAAGGCAGACTTTGTTCTGCCTTTTGCCTTTTGCCAGAAGTATTCGTATGCAATGTACTTGAGGATACAAGTTATATTTATAAGACACTTTTGAAGGCACAGCAAAGGGAAGAACGCATTAGTTTTGAATGACAAGGGAACGCGAACTGTTCGCAAAAATAAAAATAATGAATAAAAAAAAGGAAAATATAAATGAAATTAAAAAGTTATAGAAAATGAGAAAAAAAAGTTATTGACAACTGGTGCCAACAACACGCGGTGTTCCCAAGCGGTCCCCCATCTAAGTACTAACCGCGCCCGACGCTGCTTAATTTCGGTGATCGGACGAGAACCGATGTATTCAGCGTGGTATGGTCGTTGGCGAAAGCAGGGCGACTAAAGGCAGACTTTGTTCTGCCTTTTGCCTTTTGCCAGAAGTATTCGTATGCAATGTACTTGAGGATACAAGTTATATTTATAAGACACTTTTGAAGGCACAGCAAAGGGAAGAACGCATTAGTTTTGAATGACAAGGGAACGCGAACTGTTCGCAAAAATAAAAATAATGATAAAAAAAAAGGAAAATATAAATGAAATTAAAAAGTTATAGAAAATGAGAAAAAAAAGTTATTGACAACTGGTGCCAACAACACGCGGTGTTCCCAAGCGGTCCCCCATCTAAGTACTAACCGCGCCCGACGCTGCTTAATTTCGGTGATCGGACGAGAACCGATGTATTCAGCGTGGTATGGTCGTTGGCGAAAGCAGGGCGACTAAAGGCAGACTTTGTTCTGCCTTTTGCCAGAAGTATTCGTATGCAATGTACTTGAGGATACAAGTTATATTTATAAGACACTTTTGAAGGCACAGCAAAGGGAAGAACGCATTAGTTTTGAATGACAAGGGAACGCGAACTGTTCGCAAAAATAAAAATAATGAATAAAAAAAAGGAAAATATAAATGAAATTAAAAAGTTATAGAAAATGGAGAAAAAAAAGTTATTGACAACTGGTGCCAACAACACGCGGTGTTCCCAAGCGGTCCCCCATCTAAGTACTAACCGCGCCCGACGCTGCTTAATTTCGGTGATCGGACGAGAACCGATGTATTCAGCGTGGTATGGTCGTTGGCGAAAGCAGGGCGACTAAAGGCAGACTTTGTTCTGCCTTTTGCCTTTTGCCAGAAGTATTCGTATGCAATGTACTTGAGGATACAAGTTATATTTATAAGACACTTTTGAAGGCACAGCAAAGGGAAGAACGCATTAGTTTTGAATGACAAGGGAACGCGAACTGTTCGCAAAAATAAAAATAATGAATAAAAAAAAAGGAAAATATAAATGAAATTAAAAAGTTATAGAAAATGAGAAAAAAAAGTTATTGACAACTGGTGCCAACAACACGCGGTGTTCCCAAGCGGTCCCCCATCTAAGTACTAACCGCGCCCGACGCTGCTTAATTTCGGTGATCGGACGAGAACCGATGTATTCAGCGTGGTATGGTCGTTGGCGAAAGCAGGGCGACTAAAGGCAGACTTTGTTCTGCCTTTTGCCTTTTGCCAGAAGTATTCGTATGCAATGTACTTGAGGATACAAGTTATATTTATAAGACACTTTTGAAGGCACAGCAAAGGGAAGAACGCATTAGTTTTGAATGACAAGGGAACGCGAACTGTTCGCAAAAATAAAAATAATGAATAAAAAAAAGGAAAATATAAATGAAATTAAAAAGTTATAGAAAATGAGAAAAAAAAGTTATTGACAACTGGTGCCAACAACACGCGGTGTTCCCAAGCGGTCCCCCATCTAAGTACTAACCGCGCCCGACGCTGCTTAATTTCGGTGATCGGACGAGAACCGATGTATTCAGCGTGGTATGGTCGTTGGCGAAAGCAGGGCGACTAAAGGCAGACTTTGTTCTGCCTTTTGCCTTTTGCCAGAAGTATTCGTATGCAATGTACTTGAGGATACAAGTTATATTTATAAGACACTTTTGAAGGCACAGCAAAGGGAAGAACGCATTAGTTTTGAATGACAAGGGAACGCGAACTGTTCGCAAAAATAAAAATAATGAATAAAAAAAAAGGAAAATATAAATGAAATTAAAAAGTTATAGAAAATGAGAAAAAAAAGTTATTGACAACTGGTGCCAACAACACGCGGTGTTCCCAAGCGGTCCCCCATCTAAGTACTAACCGCGCCCGACGCTGCTTAATTTCGGTGATCGGACGAGAACCGATGTATTCAGCGTGGTATGGTCGTTGGCGAAAGCAGGGCGACTAAAGTCAGACTTTGTTCTGCCTTTTGCCTTTTGCCAGAAGTATTCGTATGCAATGTACTTGAGGATACAAGTTATATTTATAAGACACTTTTGAAGGCACAGCAAAGGGAAGAACGCATTAGTTTTGAATGACAAGGGAACGCGAACTGTTCGCAAAAATAAAAATAATGAATAAAAAAAAAGGAAAATATAAATGAAATTAAAAAGTTATAGAAAATGAGAAAAAAAAGTTATTGACAACTGGTGCCAACAACACGCGGTGTTCCCAAGCGGTCCCCCATCTAAGTACTAACCGCGCCCGACGCTGCTTAATTTCGGTGATCGGACGAGAACCGATGTATTCAGCGTGGTATGGTCGTTGGCGAAAGCAGGGCGACTAAAGGCAGACTTTGTTCTGCCTTTTGCCTTTTGCCAGAAGTATTCGTATGCAATGTACTTGAGGATACAAGTTATATTTATAAGACACTTTTGAAGGCACAGCAAAGGGAAGAACGCATTAGTTTTGAATGACAAGGGAACGCGAACTGTTCGCAAAAATAAAAATAATGAATAAAAAAAAAGGAAAATATAAATGAAATTAAAAAGTTATAGAAAATGAGAAAAAAAAGTTATTGACAACTGGTGCCAACAACACGCGGTGTTCCCAAGCGGTCCCCCATCTAAGTACTAACCGCGCCCGACGCTGCTTAATTTCGGTGATCGGACGAGAACCGATGTATTCAGCGTGGTATGGTCGTTGGCGAAAGCAGGGCGACTAAAGGCAGACTTTGTTCTGCCTTTTGCCTTTTGCCAGAAGTATTCGTATGCAATGTACTTGAGGATACAAGTTATATTTATAAGACACTTTTGAAGGCACAGCAAAGGGAAGAACGCATTAGTTTTGAATGACAAGGGAACGCGAACTGTTCGCAAAAATAAAAATAATGAATAAAAAAAAGGAAAATATAAATGAAATTAAAAAGTTATAGAAAATGAGAAAAAAAAGTTATTGACAACTGGTGCCAACAACACGCGGTGTTCCCAAGCGGTCCCCCATCTAAGTACTAACCGCGCCCGACGCTGCTTAATTTCGGTGATCGGACGAGAACCGATGTATTCAGCGTGGTATGGTCGTTGGCGAAAGCAGGGCGACTAAAGGCAGACTTTGTTCTGCCTTTTGCCTTTTGCCAGAAGTATTCGTATGCAATGTACTTGAGGATACAAGTTATATTTATAAGACACTTTTGAAGGCACAGCAAAGGGAAGAACGCATTAGTTTTGAATGACAAGGGAACGCGAACTGTTCGCAAAAATAAAAATAATGAATAAAAAAAAGGAAAATATAAATGAAATTAAAAAGTTATAGAAAATGAGAAAAAAAAGTTATTGACAACTGGTGCCAACAACACGCGGTGTTCCCAAGCGGTCCCCCATCTAAGTACTAACCGCGCCCGACGCTGCTTAATTTCGGTGATCGGACGAGAACCGATGTATTCAGCGTGGTATGGTCGTTGGCGAAAGCAGGGCGACTAAAGGCAGACTTTGTTCTGCCTTTTGCCTTTTGCAGAAGTATTCGTATGCAATGTACTTGAGGATACAAGTTATATTTATAAGACACTTTTGAAGGCACAGCAAAGGGAAGAACGCATTAGTTTTGAATGACAAGGGAACGCGAACTGTTCGCAAAAATAAAAATAATGAATAAAAAAAAGGAAAATATAAATGAAATTAAAAAGTTATAGAAAATGAGAAAAAAAGTTATTGACAACTGGTGCCAACAACACGCGGTGTTCCCAAGCGGTCCCCCATCTAAGTACTAACCGCGCCCGACGCTGCTTAATTTCGGTGATCGGACGAGAACCGATGTATTCAGCGTGGTATGGTCGTTGGCGAAAGCAGGGCGACTAAAGTCAGACTTTGTTCTGCCTTTTGCCTTTTGCAGAAGTATTCGTATGCAATGTACTTGAGGATACAAGTTATATTTATAAGACACTTTTGAAGGCACAGCAAAGGGAAGAACGCATTAGTTTTGAATGACAAGGGAACGCGAACTGTTCGCAAAAATAAAAATAATGAATAAAAAAAAGGAAAATATAAATGAAATTAAAAAGTTATAGAAAATGAAAAAAAAAGTTATTGACAACTGGTGCCAACAACACGCGGTGTTCCCAAGCGGTCCCCCATCTAAGTACTAACCGCGCCCGACGCTGCTTAATTTCGGTGATCGGACGAGAACCGATGTATTCAGCGTGGTATGGTCGTTGGCGAAAGCAGGGCGACTAAAGGACAGACTTTGTTCTGCCTTTTGCCCTTTTTTTAGAAGTATTCGTATGCAATGTACTTGAGGATACAAGTTATATTTATAAGACACTTTTGAAGGCACAGCAAAGGGAAGAACTTGCATTAGTTTTGAATGACAAGGGAACGCGAACTGTTCGCAAAAATAAAAATAATGAATAAAAAAAAGGAAAATATAAATGAAATTAAAAAGTTATAGAAAATGAGAAAAAAAAGTTATTGACAACTGGTGCCAACAACACGCGGTGTTCCCAAGCGGTCCCCCATCTAAGTACTAACCGCGCCCGACGCTGCTTAATTTCGGTGATCGGACGAGAACCGATGTATTCAGCGTGGTATGGTCGTTGGCGAAAGCAGGGCGACTAAAGTCAGACTTTGTTCTGCCTTTTGCCTTTTGCCAGAAGTATTCGTATGCAATGTACTTGAGGATACAAGTTATATTTATAAGACACTTTTGAAGGCACAGCAAAGGGAAGAACGCATTAGTTTTGAATGACAAGGGAACGCGAACTGTTCGCAAAAATAAAAATAATGAATAAAAAAAAGGAAAATATAAATGAAATTAAAAAGTTATAGAAAATGAGAAAAAAAAGTTATTGACAACTGGTGCCAACAACACGCGGTGTTCCCAAGCGGTCCCCCATCTAAGTACTAACCGCGCCCGACGCTGCTTAATTTCGGTGATCGGACGAGAACCGATGTATTCAGCGTGGTATGGTCGTTGGCGAAAGCAGGGCGACTAAAGTCAGACTTTGTTCTGCCTTTTGCCTTTTGCCAGAAGTATTCGTATGCAATGTACTTGAGGATACAAGTTATATTTATAAGACACTTTTGAAGGCACAGCAAAGGGAAGAACGCATTAGTTTTGAATGACAAGAGAACGCGAACTGTTCGCAAAAATAAAAATAATGAATAAAAAAAAGGAAAATATAAATGAAATTAAAAAGTTATAGAAAATGAGAAAAAAAAAGTTATTGACAACTGGTGCCAACAACACGCGGTGTTCCCAAGCGGTCCCCCATCTAAGTACTAACCGCGCCCGACGCTGCTTAATTTCGGTGATCGGACGAGAACCGATGTATTCAGCGTGGTATGGTCGTTGGCGAAAGCAGGGCGACTAAAGGCAGACTTTGTTCTGCCTTTTGCCTTTTGCCAGAAGTATTCGTATGCAATGTACTTGAGGATACAAGTTATATTTATAAGACACTTTTGAAGGCACAGCAAAGGGAAGAACGCATTAGTTTTGAATGACAAGGGAACGCGAACTGTTCGCAAAAATAAAAATAATGAATAAAAAAAAGGAAAATATAAATGAAATTAAAAAGTTATAGAAAATGAGAAAAAAAGTTATTGACAACTGGTGCCAACAACACGCGGTGTTCCCAAGCGGTCCCCCATCTAAGTACTAACCGCGCCCGACGCTGCTTAATTTCGGTGATCGGACGAGAACCGTGGTATGGTCGTTGGCGAAAGCAGGGCGACTAAAGTCAGACTTTGTTCTGCCTTTTGCCTTTTGCCAGAAGTATTCGTATGCAATGTACTTGAGGATACAAGTTATATTTATAAGACACTTTTGAAGGCACAGCAAAGGGAAGAACGCATTAGTTTTGAATGACAAGGGAACGCGAACTGTTCGCAAAAATAAAAATAATGAATAAAAAAAAGGAAAATATAAATGAAATTAAAAAGTTATAGAAAATGAGAAAAAAAAGTTATTGACAACTGGTGCCAACAACACGCGGTGTTCCCAAGCGGTCCCCCATCTAAGTACTAACCGCGCCCGACGCTTTTTTTTTTGCTTAATTTCGGTGATCGGACGAGAACCGATGTATTCAGCGTGGTATGGTCGTTGGCGAAAGCAGGGCGACTAAAGGCAGACTTTGTTCTGCCTTTTGCCTTTTGCCAGAAGTATTCGTATGCAATGTACTTGAGGATACAAGTTATATTTATAAGACACTTTTGAAGGCACAGCAAAGGGAAGAACGCATTAGTTTTGAATGACAAGGGAACGCGAACTGTTCGCAAAAATAAAAATAATGAATAAAAAAAAGGAAAATATAAATGAAATTAAAAAGTTATAGAAAATGAGAAAAAAAGTTATTGACAACTGGTGCCAACAACACGCGGTGTTCCCAAGCGGTCCCCCATCTAAGTACTAACCGCGCCCGACGCTGCTTAATTTCGGTGATCGGACGAGAACCGATGTATTCAGCGTGGTATGGTCGTTGGCGAAAGCAGGGCGACTAAAGTCAGACTTTGTTCTGCCTTTTGCCTTTTGCCAGAAGTATTCGTATGCAATGTACTTGAGGATACAAGTTATATTTATAAGACACTTTTGAAGGCACAGCAAAGGGAAGAACGCATTAGTTTTGAATGACAAGGGAACGCGAACTGTTCGCAAAAATAAAAATAATGAATAAAAAAAAGGAAAATATAAATGAAATTAAAAAGTTATAGAAAATGAGAAAAAAAAGTTATTGACAACTGGTGCCAACAACACGCGGTGTTCCCAAGCGGTCCCCCATCTAAGTACTAACCGCGCCCGACGCTGCTTAATTTCGGTGATCGGACGAGAACCGATGTATTCAGCGTGGTATGGTCGTTGGCGAAAGCAGGGCGACTAAAGGCAGACTTTGTTCTGCCTTTTGCCTTTTGCCAGAAGTATTCGTATGCAATGTACTTGAGGATACAAGTTATATTTATAAGACACTTTTGAAGGCACAGCAAAGGGAAGAACGCATTAGTTTTGAATGACAAGGGAACGCGAACTGTTCGCAAAAATAAAAATAATGAATAAAAAAAAGGAAAATATAAATGAAATTAAAAAGTTATAGAAAATGAGAAAAAAAAGTTATTGACAACTGGTGCCAACAACACGCGGTGTTCCCAAGCGGTCCCCCATCTAAGTACTAACCGCGCCCGACGCTGCTTAATTTCGGTGATCGGACGAGAACCGATGTATTCAGCGTGGTATGGTCGTTGGCGAAAGCAGGGCGACTAAAGGCAGACTTTGTTCTGCCTTTTGCCTTTTGCCAGAAGTATTCGTATGCAATGTACTTGAGGATACAAGTTATATTTATAAGACACTTTTGAAGGCACAGCAAAGGGAAGAACGCATTAGTTTTGAATGACAAGGGAACGCGAACTGTTCGCAAAAATAAAAATAATGAATAAAAAAAAGGAAAATATAAATGAAATTAAAAAGTTATAGAAAATGAAAAAAAAGTTATTGACAACTGGTGCCAACAAGGTGTTAAGTGTGAGAGTAGGGGGGAGTGTTTATATTGAAAGTTTAGAAAATGAGAAAAAAAGTTATTGACAACTGGTGCCAACAACACGCGGTGTTCCCAAGCGGTCCCCCATCTAAGTACTAACCGCGCCCGACGCTGCTTAATTTCGGTGATCGGACGAGAACCGATGTATTCAGCGTGGTATGGTCGTTGGCGAAAGCAGGGCGACTAAAGGCAGACTTTGTTCTGCCTTTTGCCTTTTGCCAGAAGTATTCGTATGCAATGTACTTGAGGATACAAGTTATATTTATAAGACACTTTTGAAGGCACAGCAAAGGGAAGAACGCATTAGTTTTGAATGACAAGAGAACGCGAACTGTTCGCAAAAATAAAAATAATGAATAAAAAAAAGGAAAATATAAATGAAATTAAAAAGTTATAGAAAATGAAGAAAAAAAGTTATTGACAACTGGTGCCAACAACACGCGGTGTTCCCAAGCGGTCCCCCATCTAAGTACTAACCGCGCCCGACGCTGCTTAATTTCGGTGATCGGACGAGAACCGATGTATTCAGCGTGGTATGGTCGTTGGCGAAAGCAGGGCGACTAAAGTCAGACTTTGTTCTGCCTTTTGCCTTTTGCCAGAAGTATTCGTATGCAATGTACTTGAGGATACAAGTTATAAATATAAGACACTTTTGAAGGCACAGCAAAGGGAAGAACGCATTAGTTTTGAATGACAAGAGAACGCGAACTGTTCGCAAAAATAAAAATAATGAATAAAAAAAAGGAAAATATAAATGAAATTAAAAAGTTATAGAAAATGAAAAAAAAAGTTATTGACAACTGGTGCCAACAACACGCGGTGTTCCCAAGCGGTCCCCCATCTAAGTACTAACCGCGCCCGACGCTGCTTAATTTCGGTGATCGGACGAGAACCGATGTATTCAGCGTGGTATGGTCGTTGGCGAAAGCAGGGCGACTAAAGTCAGACTTTGTTCTGCCTTTTGCCTTTTGCCAGAAGTATTCGTATGCAATGTACTTGAGGATACAAGTTATATTTATAAGACACTTTTGAAGGCACAGCAAAGGGAAGAACGCATTAGTTTTGAATGACAAGGGAACGCGAACTGTTCGCAAAAATAAAAATAATGAATAAAAAAAAGGAAAATATAAATGAAATTAAAAAGTTATAGAAAATGAGAAAAAAAAGTTATTGACAACTGGTGCCAACAACACGCGGTGTTCCCAAGCGGTCCCCCATCTAAGTACTAACCGCGCCCGACGCTGCTTAATTTCGGTGATCGGACGAGAACCGATGTATTCAGCGTGGTATGGTCGTTGGCGAAAGCAGGGCGACTAAAGTCAGACTTTGTTCTGCCTTTTGCCTTTTGCCAGAAGTATTCGTATGCAATGTACTTGAGGATACAAGTTATATTTATAAGACACTTTTGAAGGCACAGCAAAGGGAAGAACGCATTAGTTTTGAATGACAAGGGAACGCGAACTGTTCGCAAAAATAAAAATAATGAATAAAAAAAAAGGAAAATATAAATGAAATTAAAAAGTTATAGAAAATGAGAAAAAAAAAGTTATTGACAACTGGTGCCAACAACACGCGGTGTTCCCAAGCGGTCCCCCATCTAAGTACTAACCGCGCCCGACGCTGCTTAATTTCGGTGATCGGACGAGAACCGATGTATTCAGCGTGGTATGGTCGTTGGCGAAAGCAGGGCGACTAAAGGCAGACTTTGTTCTGCCTTTTGCCAGAAGTATTCGTATGCAATGTACTTGAGGATACAAGTTATATTTATAAGACACTTTTGAAGGCACAGCAAAGGGAAGAACGCATTAGTTTTGAATGACAAGAGAACGCGAACTGTTCGCAAAAATAAAAATAATGAATAAAAAAAAGGAAAATATAAATGAAATTAAAAAGTTATAGAAAATGAGAAAAAAAAGTTATTGACAACTGGTGCCAACAACACGCGGTGTTCCCAAGCGGTCCCCCATCTAAGTACTAACCGCGCCCGACGCTGCTTAATTTCGGTGATCGGACGAGAACCGATGTATTCAGCGTGGTATGGTCGTTGGCGAAAGCAGGGCGACTAAAGGCAGACTTTTTTCTGCCTTTTGCCAGAAGTATTCGTATGCAATGTACTTGAGGATACAAGTTATATTTATAAGACACTTTTGAAGGCACAGCAAAGGGAAGAACGCATTAGTTTTGAATGACAAGAGAACGCGAACTGTTCGCAAAAATAAAAATAATGAATAAAAAAAAGGAAAATATAAATGAAATTAAAAAGTTATAGAAAATGAGAAAAAAAAGTTATTGACAACTGGTGCCAACAACACGCGGTGTTCCCAAGCGGTCCCCCATCTAAGTACTAACCGCGCCCGACGCTGCTTAATTTCGGTGATCGGACGAGAACCGATGTATTCAGCGTGGTATGGTCGTTGGCGAAAGCAGGGCGACTAAAGGCAGACTTTTTTCTGCCTTTTGCCAGAAGTATTCGTATGCAATGTACTTGAGGATACAAGTTATATTTATAAGACACTTTTGAAGGCACAGCAAAGGGAAGAACGCATTAGTTTTGAATGACAAGAGAACGCGAACTGTTCGCAAAAATAAAAATAATGAATAAAAAAAAAGGAAAATATAAATGAAATTAAAAAGTTATAGAAAATGAGAAAAAAAAGTTATTGACAACTGGTGCCAACAACACGCGGTGTTCCCAAGCGGTCCCCCATCTAAGTACTAACCGCGCCCGACGCTGCTTAATTTCGGTGATCGGACGAGAACCGATGTATTCAGCGTGGTATGGTCGTTGGCGAAAGCAGGGCGACTAAAGGCAGACTTTTTTCTGCCTTTTGCCAGAAGTATTCGTATGCAATGTACTTGAGGATACAAGTTATATTTATAAGACACTTTTGAAGGCACAGCAAAGGGAAGAACGCATTAGTTTTGAATGACAAGAGGAACGCGAACTGTTCGCAAAAATAAAAATAATGAATAAAAAAAAGGAAAATATAAATGAAATTAAAAAGTTATAGAAAATGAAGAAAAAAAGTTATTGACAACTGGTGCCAACAACACGCGGTGTTCCCAAGCGGTCCCCCATCTAAGTACTAACCGCGCCCGACGCTGCTTAATTTCGGTGATCGGACGAGAACCGATGTATTCAGCGTGGTATGGTCGTTGGCGAAAGCAGGGCGACTAAAGTCAGACTTTGTTCTGCCTTTTGCCTTTTGCCAGAAGTATTCGTATGCAATGTACTTGAGGATACAAGTTATAAACATAAGACACATTGCGAATAGTTCATGCGTTCTTCTTCTTCTCCAGCAATTGATATTGTGCGTTGTTTAATGATAATATTAAAGCAACATTTTCATTATAAATAACCGAAAATAAGTGATATTATGATAATCCATGGCCGAAAATCCGCTGAAAAATCAATTTTATTTTTTCAGAAAATGATTTTTAGTTAACAGAGCATCAACAGGCTAATGTAACATAGTTAGTTAAATAAGTATGCTACAATATTTTTACAACGAAGAAATGTTAATTTGTTGCATGCTTTAATTATTTGTTGCATACTTTTGCGCTCAATGGATTTTGCGTTTACAGTGAAATGTTAAATTCGAAAATTTCCCCGCCCCGCCGCCCCCTGGCGCTAAAAGTCGGGTTTAAAAAGGGTTTTCATCTAAAAGAAACGAGAGAAACTCAAAAGTCAGCCTACAAAAGGTTTTCCTTTTTCTGGGCGAGCTATACACTTCTCGAACTTGGAAGCGGTGGGTCAGTATCGATGAAGAAAACAAGAACGAAATCGAAACAGCGCCAAGTCGCTATCTGCTCTAGTTTCGTTGCAATTTCCAATTGAAAAACGAAAAAAAATGCCGTTATTTGAAAAAATTGACAGCTTTTTTGACGCTAACAGAAAATAAGCGCTGCTCGGTATGCAATACAATAACACACTGTTATCTGTGAATTATTCTGTTAAAAGAGGGAGGCAGCGATAGATTTTCATGTAAACACGCTGCTAAACAACTAAGGCTCTGTTAATAAAAGCCATATTACGTCCAACGCTGACCCGTAGGTGGCGTACCATTCAAGGGTGGGGTACTGCCTCCAAGCGGCACGACATGCTACCCTGGGTACGTGAGCAACCAGGTGGGTCATCGAAAGGGACTTGAAAGTTGTCCCAACGGGGGGAGATCAAATAAATTTCCACAGCAGCCGATATGCCGACAGACAGACTCACCGCCCACCCGAACACGTTGGCGAATGATCTCGTCGACCCCATTTCCCTCCGACGTTTGAAGAGAATTCATATCGTAACGTAAACCTTTATATGCGTCTGTGTATGAATACGTGTATATGCGTGTATCATTTCATTGGTCAAGCACAAATGTATGTATGTATGTGTGTGTGCGTTTGAATGCAAAAAATGCGTGTGCATAGTGATCCTGAGCAAGAATATATATACTTTGTTGGGTCTTCCAACCCTTTTTTGACCATTTTCAATGGTCGAAGGATATAAAAAGCACTGTGAAGTGTATCTGAATTAACAGCTCAGATAAGGGAATGTGATATTATCTTTTTAAGTACACGAAAGGCAGCAATTTTTTATTAAGGAAAGAAATCGTACAGATTGTTTATTAGTTGTGCTAGAGCTCACAGACCTTTTCTTCTTTCGTTATGCAGGAGAAAGCAAAGATGCGAATGCGCATCAATGACAGCGAAATCATCTGGGGTGGCAAGCAGAAGCGCAAGCCGGAGGGCATCATGATACCCACTCACCTCAAGGTGCTCACCATAGAAGAGAAACCCTTCGTCTATGTGCGACGAATGGGAGACGACGAGTTCCGATGCGAACCAGACGAGCGTCCCTGCCCGCTCTTCAATGCCAGCGATGCCACAGGTGACACAGAATTCCAGCTGGCTCTCAGCTTATCCGTCTAAAGTATCTTCTATCTTCTCTGCACTTAGCCAACGAGTATTGCTGCCGAGGATACTGCATCGATCTGCTGATCGAGCTGTCGAAGCGTATCAACTTCACCTACGACCTGGCACTGTCGCCCGATGGCCAGTTTGGACACTACATTCTGCGGAACAGCACTGGGGCCATGACGTTGCGCAAGGAGTGGACGGGTCTGATTGGAGAACTGGTCAATGAACGTGCCGAGTAAGAATTATAAATTAGAGACACAGAGCGTTCTATGTGTGTAGGTGTCTTCAAAGTGTTTCTTTCGTTCTCTTCTTTCGCTTTTCTCTTCTAGCATGATCGTTGCACCACTAACCATTAATCCGGAGCGTGCCGAGTACATTGAATTCTCGAAACCATTCAAATATCAAGGCATTACAATACTCGAGAAGAAACCGTCCCGATCGAGTACTCTTGTGTCTTTCTTGCAGCCATTTAGTAACACGCTATGGATCTTGGTAATGGTGTCGGTCCATGTTGTGGCACTCGTCCTCTATCTGCTGGACAGGTGAGTAGTTGATGCGCGACATCCCCCTCTCCCCCCTCATTCCCCTATCAACTACCTGACTACCATCTACGCCAGAGTGATGCCTCGAAGTAGAGTGCTCGTTGCATTTGACGGTTGAAAGGCAGCGAGCAGAGCGATCATCCTCTCGAGCATCTACCCCCAAAAAAACACACAGCCATGGGTTGCATTGCGGCTTCACTGGATATGCGCATTACTAACCTCTAATACTGATTCTCTAACACTCAGATTCTCACCGTTTGGACGCTTCAAGCTTTCGCACTCGGACAGCAATGAGGAGAAGGCGCTGAATCTCAGCTCGGCGGTTTGGTTCGCCTGGGGCGTGCTGCTCAATAGCGGCATCGGTGAGGGTACGCCGCGTAGCTTCTCGGCCCGTGTGCTGGGCATGGTCTGGGCCGGCTTTGCCATGATCATTGTGGCCTCCTACACTGCCAACTTGGCTGCCTTCCTGGTGCTTGAACGGCCGAAGACCAAGCTGAGTGGCATCAATGATGCCCGTTTGCGCAACACAATGGAGAATCTTACATGCGCCACGGTCAAGGGTTCATCGGTGGATATGTATTTCCGACGTCAGGTGGAGCTATCGAACATGTATCGCACCATGGAGTCCAACAACTATGTCACTGCCGAGCAGGCCATACAGGATGTGAAGAAGGGGTAACTTGCCTCGCTCTCCGGCTTTTTTATAGCTGAAACTAGTCGCATGAATTTGGCACTACTCCACCAAACCAATCAACTACAACAACAACAACAACTCCTACTACTACTAATACTACTACAACAACTACCAACAACAGTTTCTCTCACTCTCCACTCAACCTTTTACAACTCTGTATTTAAATCTCTCTCTCTCTCTCTCTTGCTCTCTATCTAGTAACCGTAGTACTCGCATTCGTATCGCATTGTCTCCCCCGTATTTAAGATACCTCTTAACCTCTAAATGTTTTCTCAAAGTTTCCACCGTACTTGTTGTCTCACCTCTCGTCGCCCCATCACGAATACGAATCTCTAACAGTTTCCCAACTCTCGTTTGCAGCAAACTGATGGCTTTCATTTGGGACTCGTCGCGCCTGGAATACGAAGCCTCCAAGGACTGCGAACTAGTCACTGCCGGCGAGCTGTTTGGTCGCAGTGGCTATGGCATCGGCTTGCAGAAGGGTTCGCCCTGGACGGATGCCGTCACGCTGGCCATACTCGAGTTCCATGAGAGTAGGTCGAGCAATGATTTGCAATCGTTACTCAACACTAATCTGCACATCTTTTTGCAGGTGGCTTCATGGAGAAACTGGACAAACAGTGGATATTTCATGGGCACGTGCAACAGAACTGCGAACTCTTCGAGAAGACGCCGAACACGTTGGGCTTGAAGAACATGGCGGGCGTCTTTATATTGGTGGGCGTGGGCATTGCCGGCGGTGTGGGTCTCATCATCATCGAGGTCATCTACAAGAAGCATCAGGTGAAGAAGCAGAAGCGTTTGGACATTGCTCGCCACGCAGCCGACAAGTGGCGAGGCACCATCGAGGTAAGCTTCGAGTTACTCCAAATTAAACAGAATCTAATGCTTTCTTTTGGGCTTGCAGAAACGGAAGACTATACGCGCCTCACTGGCCATGCAACGCCAATATAATGTGGGCCTGATGGCCACCCATGCGCCCGGCACCATCAGCCTGGCCGTGGACAAGCGACGGTATCCACGTCTGGGTCAGCGTCTGGCACCGGAACGTGCCTGGCCTGGCGATGCGGCCGATGTGTTACGCATTCGCAGGCCCTACGAACTGGGTAAACCGGGTCTAATTCCACCAATGCCCCTGGGACTGGGCAAGACACGGCCATCACAACAGAATCCGTTGCCGCCGCGCTACTCGCCCGGCTACACCAGCGATGTGTCCCACTTGGTCGTTTAAGTTAACATTTTGCAGCGAGAGACAGCATTATTTATTATACCTGATCTTTGCTCAAAACTGAAGGATTTATAAATCGAGGGAGAAACTATTGTAAACTGGGACAGCATTGAGAGTGAAGATTTTATTCAAATCACATTTGTTTTTGACTTTTTCCAAAACTTATTTGTACTTTACTTTAAGCTGAACTCTTATGCTGACCCAGAAACTAAAAACATATATATGTTCTATATGTGTATTATGGATGTATTGTTATATAAGGCGAGATTCGTTTTTTATGGCGGTTAAGTTTGTGTAGTTACCCCTTAGATTTTGATATGAATTCGTTGCGCTCGGCAATGCTTTCTATAAATGCTTACTGCTTCTATATCTATATACATTACTTATACTACTATATTCTCTATGGAAATCCCGCTTAGTCATATAGGCCTCTACCAAATTGTTGAGAATAAAATCAAATTGTACTACTCATCCTCATCACAGTACACACAAACACACAGAAGACCCACCCATTGTTATAAGGTGTCTACTCGAACTTGAAAACGATTTTATGGCATAACTAAAAGCTCCGATTTTCTGCAAGATACTCTACAACTTATACACTTCACAAGAAACATGATCTTTGGTCGTTAACGCGCATCTCTTCATCATTCACCGATCTATTGAGATAAACAAAAAAAAACTTAAACTTGACACTTAACCCAACAAAAAACTCTAGCTATAAATCGAAAATCTCTAAAAACATTTGACGAAGCTTAAACCAAACAGAAACTTAAAGCGTAACGATGTCTACGATATCTACATTACTACATTACTAAACACTAAGTATGAAAGTTAACAGCATAAATGTGAAGCAACAAAGCATTAGAAACAACAACAAGAACAACAACAAAATGAATTGTATTAACAATCGGATAGGAATTTTAAATGTTTTGAATGTGTAAACAACTTATGCCAAACAAATATATTAATAAAAATATTTATTGAAAGGAAGCAACTGATGCTTATTGTTATTCATTATATTTTTTTATTCATTCTGATACTATTCAAGATCATTCTCATTCAGTCAGCGCCAATTCTTGCATTTTCTTTTTCATTTCCTTTTCCAGTCAGAACATACATTCATAAATATTTATCCGTGCAATTGGAAGATCGTTTTTCGCTCTGTTAAATTTCAATTTTATTTTTAGCGCTTCTCAAACTTATATAAATCCAAACATATCCATCATTGATTGAAAAGCTAAATGAATATGAATACGCTTCGCCAATAATGATGATTGATGGCTTGATTAAATTGTTTGCATATGCGTATCGAACCGATCGAATTGTTGTAATCGATGGAAAGTATTGTCAGAATGAACAAATGTTAAACATGCTTTCGAATTGGGGGGAAACATTCAATGGAATTCATTGGCATCAATGAAAAGTTCTGAATATGGTGTTCTCTGATATATGTATGTATATATGTACTATAAATCTGATTTTCCTGCACTATTATTTACTCTTTGTTAACAAAGACAATATCTGCGCGTAAACAATCCACACGGGTAATAAATCAGCTATCAGTGTAATCAGTTTTCAAAACTAACAGCCGCCTATCTTTAGGATCGAAGGTACTAAGTTATGCCGCAGCGGCCTTGTCCGTGACCCAGTCATTACCAGATTGAGTTAGTTCACCTTATCGACTTGCGCAACCAGCGTTAGATTGAGGGTCCTCACGCAAGCACTTGGCCACATAAGGCAGGCACGTAACTCATGACCTTCCTTCCTTATCACGTATTCATAAGTGCAGACTCTTAATTAGTCCGGCGAGAACTTAATCGTTGGAGTCTTCATGTTGACCCTTTTACTTCGTCGTAAAGGGACAAAGAACAGCACAAAGGGAATTCACGAGAAAGTTACCAAGCCAAGTTGTCTCTTTAAACAAAAGACAAAGCAGAAATGCAGATTTTTAAATGACTTCATAAATGTCATGACCTAAAAAAGAAACTTTACGAATACCCTTAATTCAATTTGTTAAATGAACATGAAGAAAAGCGAGTGTTTTTTGGGGTTTACCTTACGGGAAAACTTCACAAGGGGGTTACCCGATGTAAAATTGAAAAGTATGTTAATTTTCTAATCTGCAGAAATTAAAGATAATGATGAAAGGTTTCAAAAGCCAGTTTGAAACAAAACTGCAGGGAGGTATTATTAAAATATTATAAGAGTAAATTTCATTCATCAGACACTCCGCCACCGTGAGTTGTTGATAAGAGATACTTCCCATTAGGTCTGGCACGTGTAGAGTCGCTGATTGCCGACCGAACTCACGGATATATAAAGTATCTAAGCGAGCATTATCTAAAAATATTAAATTAATATAATTAGGGTAATTAAACTTCTGATTCTAAATAGTTTTTTGCATATAATTTTTGTTTTTTTTGCATTCGCCATCAATTGTCACACTCGTAGCCATCAACAACAACAACAACAGCAACAACAACAACTGGACGATCCAACAACGAACGAAGCCACCGAGCAACCAGCCAAACAACTTAGCAACCATCCAACCAGACCAGCCGGCGCTGAGCGAGTTGTAACTGCAACGAAGCGGTTCGAATCAGTCCCATTAATGACTGGGCGCTGCCGAAGCTTCGTTAGCCGATTCGAACATCACCAGCAACAGCAACAGCAACAACAACCCGAAGTGAAATGAATTAACTGACTTGAGCGTAGACTGCGCAAAAATCCCCCAACGTCTTACCCAGGCGCCAACAGCATCAAGTGCACGTCACCATTCCCGTCTAGAATGACTGAATATGTAATCGTCATTTGTAAGTTACTCATAGTAACAGATAAATCAAATACACGTGGATATGTCTGGGATCAGATACTTAACGTACGAGTAGTATGCAAAATAGTTTGAATTCAATTATTGACCTTGACCTCAGTTCGCATTCCGATAACATTCTTTGAAATATTGAACCGTTGGCTTTTGAAATGATTCACGGAGTACTTCGAAACTTGATTGACCCCTTTTGAGACCCGCACACATCTTCAAATCGAGAATCCGGAACTGTGCAGTGCAAAATTTGCAATGGATACAAAACAATCTCGGTCAAAGTGTTTATTGAAAGAATTGAAACCTTATTGCCAGGGTGCGAACCCAAGTATTGATACTAGTCTAACTGGATAGCAAGAAAAGACTACTGTATTCCTTCGGTAAAAATGAAAGTCTCTGTTAGTAGATGATATATAAGATTGGAATGCCTGGGGCAACGGGTCACTGGGGGCAACTGGGTAACCGCAAGGCTTTGAAATCTTGGAAACGTTGACAGATTCAACTGTTCTGCTCTTTATCTAATCACTTAGCACGCAGTCAGATCAAAGTATGTATCGTATACAGTGGACACTGTTAAAAGATCCGACCAGAACTGAGTTGAAACCAATTGACGTCAGGCAGGCATCCGCATTCGAGTCGTAACCCAAAACATCGTGAAGAGTCACACGCATCAATTGAGGAGGAGACAAAGGCTCTGCTCGCTTTGGTGCGCGAAAGCGATTGGATCTAGATACTTGTCGATCGCTGCGGAATTTGCGCTAAATTAAAACCCTTTCGAAGTGGTATAAAGCAGTTAATTCAATTAATAATCGAGTGTCAAATAATAATTCCTCTTGTCTTTCGATAAGTGCCATTGTTTTTGTTTTCCGCAAAGTCGCAGCTAATTGATAGGTGCCGACAACATTCAAGACCCCTTTCGGACCCACTGTACTCCCGCAGTCCCCTTTCCGTGCTGATGATGCAAGTGCTTAGTAATCGCTAATCGGCTATCGGCAATCGACTATCGAGCATGACAAGCGATATAATAATATTTATTTGCAATATATCCATTAATTAGCAGCCACACTCTGTTATTCAATGTAAGCGACTTCTCACCGGTTAAGCATTTCATATCGGTCGTAAAACAATAAACTTGTCTATTTCACGAGCTGTCGTCTCTTTCAATTAGACGAATTTGTCCATAGGTCAGCCAGACACGGCGCCCACGTGGACCCTGATCGGGAAGGGGGAGACCAACAAAAAGGTGTTAAACTGCGGTGCAGCAATCACCTTGATAATGATCAATCCGCTGATAACTGGTTGGGATTAGTTCGGTTGCTTACGAACAAGAGACAGATCACGATACTTAAAAATAGATTACCCTATCCCAAGAAAGGAATTAACCTATTACCCTATTCTATATATAAATTTAATGTAATCTTAGTCATTTTTAAGCCTAAGCAATGGTTTGCAATTAATTTAAAGCGAAGCAGGTGAGAATACTGTCAACAGATAGCGATATAAGTTAGGTACAGCTTTGAAGTAACTCAGAATCTAAATATAGAAATCAATGTTAAGTTTACAACCCATTTGGAGACTTTTAAAAGCCATATAAATGTGAAACCTATTATAACAATATCATTACCCATGTTATTTGACAGGGCAACAAACAGACAATCTTGAGTAAGTATATGTACTTGCTTACTGCCCTACACTTTGCTATATTAAATTCATAATATACGACCGCAAATCTTGTCAGAAACCGAAACGGGAAAACATTATTCTTGAGAGCAATTCGATTATGACAGCTAACACAAACCATGAACTATTGTAGTAGACCCTATATGTATATTGCACGATAAATATATATAGATTCTATACTAAAAGTACCTCTCGATGGAAACAAAACACAATTATACAATAGAATTCTGAGTAGCAATTTTATAGCGCCTTAAGTCGAATATGCATAAAAGAAATCGAAATCTCAACGAAATGTGTGCGGCGTATTGAAAATTATAAACAACGTGTAAACTATAAATAATTGACATGAGAAATTGCCAAAATACGAAAACGAATACGAATTCGAAATGGGTGTGAAAAATATATCGTAAAAGTATAAAGCATCCAGTTTACGGTTTTATATCCATACCATACAACTTTTATATATATCATTAACGAGAGTGGGGAAATAAATGTATTATTATTTTAATAAAAGTTTACGATCCGGTTGCAAACAAATTGAGGCTGTTTATGCAATTATATGCTTATTTGTTTAGTGAATGCATTGTGAATACCATAACAAACAGAATCAATTCGAATAACACAACAATTTACCGAAATATGGCCAGAAAACACCCTAACAAGTTAAACATATAAACAACAACAAGAGGAACCAGAAATGTGACGAGCGCGGCGAAGATGTTTAAACTAATTACCGATACAATTGTTTGGGTAATTAGCAAGAATTTTTTATTCACACAAATCTACATTAATTAGATATTATCCGAACATGTGAGCGAGTCT
Source organism: Zaprionus indianus (assembly GCA_018904595.1). Taxonomy (NCBI): domain Eukaryota; kingdom Metazoa; phylum Arthropoda; class Insecta; order Diptera; family Drosophilidae; genus Zaprionus; species Zaprionus indianus. The sequence continues at coordinate 10,924,579 of JAEIHA010000320.1, forward strand.
AGTACGGCACGTAATACTCATGTTCCGAGGTGAATTCCACAGCTGTTGCAGAGTGGGGAAAATACATTTTAAAATTTTCACCTTGCCGTAGGTTGGAATATACTGTGTATTTACTTTCTGTTAAATTAGAAAATCATGTATTATCATTATTGTTTGAATGATTCAAGACTCCAAAGTTAATTTACTATGACTTCATTTGTACACATCACTTCGACACTAAAAATCGTGGAATAAAAATACACTTTATTATCTTCAATAATAGCTATAAAATCTCCATAAATTGCGTAAATCTTTTCGCACATAAAGGCATAAACTAAGATAAGATACAGTCTCTTTGCAAATCTCCAGAAAATAACCCAATGAGAGGCGAATAGATACGTACTATTGTCATATAAATAAGCAAATTGAAAAGATAAGACCCGATTAGATCACATCTTAAAGCTTTCGTTGGTATATAATGTATGTAAGACATTTTTATAAAGCGTAAAACATCTGGGAATTCAAGAGCATTTCAGTTCAGTAACCCAACAAAAACAAGACACCTAACTGGAAGTCAAACAAAAAACACCTTATTAATTAATGCTGATTATTAGACTCATTTTCGAAAAAGGGTTGTAAGGCACAACAGAAAACGTGTTTCCCCAAACGATCGCAGTACGTTCTGACGTCAGAAGAGCAACAGCTGAAATCCCGAAGAGAACTGCGTACTTAGCTATGCGGGTAGTGCATAAGAGTTAAGAGAAACCAACTGGCTAACAATATGGTACAGAAGCACAGTTCGCAAACAAGGTAACACGTGAACGTCTTTCATTCATTGCACGGCAAGGGGCACGCTCGGTCAGTTCTTGGGACTGGGACCACAAATTCTCAGATCATCGCAGTCACTTTCATATTAATATCAGCAACAACTCTTGGCAGTATCGTTCGTTGTAGTTGTTGTCGTCGTTGAATTGTAACTGCCTTTCGGCTCTGCTGCTGTTGCTGCTGCTGTCGGCAGCAAGACGTCGCGTCGTCGTCAGGCAAGGAAACCAGATAAAACCGATTTTAATTCGATTAATGGGGTTTCGCTACGCTCTTTGGCCAGATTGTGGTTGCTGTTGTTGCTGTGGTCTGGGCAGTAAAGATGTGTTACTGCTGTTGTGAGTGTTAGTGAGTAAAAGTGCTTGAGTGTGTGTGTGTGTGAGTGTCGCGTCACATTGTTATGAATTAAGTAAACAAAAGAAACGAGCTAATAGCAGCCTTAAGCACTCCAAAGAGGAAATCGAAAAGGAAACTGTGCAAATTAGTCTAGTTAGCACTAGGAATAGGTGAAAAAATGGCGCCACAATTTACAGTGTTGTTGCGCCTAAAATACCACAAATACCAGACAGACCAAAAAGTCCTTTGGCCACTTTCCTACGGTTGGTCACACTGCTTGTGCTGCTGTCGCTAGGCGGCAATTTACTCTAACTGTTTAGTTTGCATTTACTTTTGTTTTCGGTGAGATTAGTATGCAGCTCTCTTCCTCTCTCTCTCTGTCTCTCTGTCTCTCTGTCGCAGAGAGTGCCTGCTGCAGTGGTGTATGTGCGTGTTGAGTTTGCAAACACTTGTTACACTCGGCAAACGAAACTCACCACACTCACTCACTCGCACACAGGCGCACTGTGCTTATTCTTACGTATCTGATTGGTAATCAAGCAGCAGAGGCAGCAGCAAACAGTCAGAATGGTGTCCATAATCAAAATACCATAATAATCAAGCGGCAAACAGTCGACTCTGCTCAAACGACGTGCGACACTCGCCGCGTCAAGTTGTAAGTTGTAATAACCGCCGCGTATCGCAGCAGCAGCAGCAGCAGTAGCGAAGCAGCAGCAGCCGAAAAAGTGTTAAACAACGCAATAAGTGCTAACGACGCGGGCAACGCAACTATTAAATATCAATATATGTATTAACGAATCTATGGAAATATTGTGTTAAATATCTGTCGACATTCGGCTCGGTCAGTTAAACGTCGATATAACTTCGTTGTGTGCACGTCGTCGCGCTTCCGTTCCGCTCATCTGGAGTCTTCTAAGCCGTTGTCCGTTTTAACGGACACATTTATCGTATCCACGTCGAGTGCTTCCTTTTTGTGAAAAATAATCGAGTGTTAAAAAATACCAAAGAAAATATCAAGTTTATTCACACTGCAACAACAACAACAATGGCAGATCGTTTTCAGATCTCAAAGGTTAATGGCAGCGCCAATGTGAACGATGCATTTGATGAGGAACCCGCAACCGCCAACAGTAATCACGATCAGCCTGCTAGCAATGGACCTGCCACCATTACGCCGGATAGCGGCAGCAGCCACGCCAACGACAACCACCTGCAGCCCAAGTCAGCCGAGGGCGGAGAAAATCGTCGCACCTCGCGTTTATCCTTCCGCGGCTTTGGACAATTTCTGCGCAAATCCGACGCGGAGCGCAAGTTCAGTCTGGCTCAGCTGACGAAGTGAGTGCCAGATATATAGATATATAATGTTGTATATATCAAATATAAATTTATAAGGGCAGATTAGTATGTATATTCGAAACATGGAAGTGCATTAAGTGTGTTTCGAGTGTGTCGTTGAGTTTAACAATTACTTAAATGCACTTGGGAACTATTTCCGATTCGCCTACTATATAAAAGGTTGTATTGTTTACAATTCTACTTGCCGAAATGAACGTTGGCAACAACAATAAGTTATCAGCAAACGCGCAAATCAAAGCCAAATAAATGTTCGCACACTTCTTCTTATCGCGCGCCTCTTTAATCTTGTTTGATAGATTAACAGAAGTATCTACAATTCAAGGTGCACAACATGAAATTGCCCATTTGTTGTTACCTTTAACAAATAATAATATAGGAAACAGATTAGGGCCATAGCATTGTCATAAAGGTGGCTGTGATTTAGCTTCACTTAATCATCCAGCAGTAAATTATAGTTATTTTCAGGCAATAACATTTGACTTATATAAATAATAATTATAGCAACGAGTTTGCATAGGTTTTTAACTGCACCTCGCCCACAAAACAATCAATTAGGTAAAGTGATTTTCTCTCCTCATTTTACACAATTAAATTGTAATTTGCATAATCTCAAAAACATTACTTACTTATCTATCAGAGAGATGACAGAATGCAGTTTTAGTGACTTGTTTTTATAATGCCTATAAACTTAAAAACTAAATAATGACAGAAGATCAAAAAAAAAACCAAAACAGGAAAGGGGGCCCCCAAAAATCAAGCAAGTTAAACAATGCGAAACGAAACAACATAATGGGAACGAGTAAATTTGCAAACGAGCGAATATATAAACAAAATAAAAGTGAGAAAACTTGGATGAATGTTTATATTATATTTGTGGAACTGGAATGAAGGTCAATTCACTTTTTATATATGGTTATCACGTTTATCGGGGCAACAAACAGAGACAGAGACAGAAGGAGAGGGAGATGACAACAAAATATTTGCGGTAAATTGAAAAGAGCGTAGCGCGCTATATAATCGGCTGTAATTAGCATTATGTGTTACGCACGTGATGCCCAATTGTTACAGTGGACCCTAGCTGGGGTGAACGACTTCAGAGAATACTCGTATAAATATAAACTTAAGTTTAACAAATATTTAGCGTATAGTTTGCAAAAGGTTACTAAGTCAGATTCCTGAACAGAGGACAGCAACATTTGAAGCACTTGCAACAGAGAGAGAGATTGAGTGAGAGAGAGAGAGAGAGGGAGAGATCTGAGACTTGTATGTAACCCACCCACATGGACTATAATAAAAATTAGTTACAAATTGAATTCCAAATTCGACATTGAGATGCGTAGCACGACATGTCACGATGTCTAGATGTCGCATTCTTGACCCTCGGGCCAAGATCCGTTTAATCGAATAAACCAAATTACAGTCGGCTCTTTTTCTGGGTACATTTCCAATGCATACGATTCTGCGACTGCAAATTAAATTCAATTAAAAACGTGCCAAGAAGCCAAGTCCAAATATTCTGTAAGCATTTCGTTCCAATGAACGAAATGTGTTCCGTAAATTAAATTTCGAAAAGTTTTGCGCACGGCAAACAAGTTACATCAGCGTTCTCCAGTACAAACCAATAAAATATAAATACAAGACGGACAGGGGGGGACCCCAGATGGGACTCAGCTTTAATGGCAACTAGTTTCCAAAGTCGAGGACCTCCAATCAATTTGTTGAGCACATAACTCTCAACTGGATGCGTTTTGTTTTGATTCAGTTTCGTTATCTGGAGCTGATGATGAGTTCACGATGTTGCGATGACAACAAATTAGTCATTGCCAGCTTCCAAGAGATGTGTGTGTGTGATATCATTCCTCGCAAGAAACAGCCCGGCCAGTTTGCCCGTAATCGAGTTCAATTGATCGAACAGACTGTGCGCACGGAGGGAGTAGGAGGGACGAAGTGTGGGGCGCCCTCCCGTCTTGCATATTTCTCTCCAATTGTACAACTAAATCATACTAGCTAAATCTCAACGAAACCGCCGCACAGGCAATAGATCAATATAAACACTCACATACACTCACTCAAATTCACAAACACTCACACATTTCTGCCTCTTGCAACATGCAACTCTGGGCATTGTTTATGTGATTGGGCATCGGGCGCATGCTGCCTGCTGTCGCAGAATTGGAAAACCAAACCGAACTGAGATGGGGGCATTAAGGAAAATCAAAAATAATAAACCAGAAATGGGCTTCTGCCTGGCCGATTACAAATTACAGACGGCAATTGAGGTTTATTTCTGACATTTCCGCGGGTTTTTTTCTAATGAAATATTTGCGGAAAGAGGACTGGGGTCGAAAGGGGTGCTTTGATTTGATCATTATTGTCAATATTTTTGCTTAAAGTATGCAACACAAAACTTGAGTGATCTGTTCTCTTTATTTATTTTTTATTTGAAATAAAAATATAATATAATGAACTAATATTTCATTAGGAATTTGAAGATCATTAAATATTATACATTATTAGACTATTTACATTATTTATTTATTCACCACACTCAAAAAAAATGCTGAGATATATGCAGTTTAAATTTTCTAAAATATACTCAAAATCGAATATAATCATTCTTGATCGAAGGGCATAATTATTTCAATTTGATCGTTGTAGATCATCAAATATAATCAGACCAGTCGTTTATAGCATTCGTGTGGCGCCTACACTATCCGCACCCTCCTCTCCCTTCCTTACACACTTCTCCTGTTCTTACAACATTGATTTTTGGCCATTTCAAGCATTTTAATGATCTTTGGCAATCGAATTGCCTTTCTGTTTTCTGTTTTCATTATGCAATCAGAAAAAAATTTACATTTTAACATGTAGAAGAGTTTCCTCAAGAGAGAAAAAGAGAGAGAGAGACGAGCAAAGTGTATTGTACTTAGTCTAGTGTGATTATTCATTTTATTCTCTGTTTTTGTTCTTCCCCCTCCCAACTCGACCTTCCCCTTGGTCCACCTTAACACTCTTCGTTCTACGCATTTCTGCGTTTTTTATTTATTATTATTTTTGTTTTTCTTTTTGTTATTTGCTCTTTTTTTTTTTTTGGGGAAATCTTTTGCGAGTGGTTTTTCCTTTGAGCTTTTCCAGTGGGTATTCATTATTCGCATGATGCAGGTTGCGGTGTTCGGGCTGCCGGAGGCGATTAAGGTCCTCCAGCGGTATCATCCGTACGCGATAAATAATAATTTTACACATTTTTTACACAAACTAAACGAATTTCATTCGTTTTCAGGGAAACGTTGCCGCGCTTGGATAATTATCGCATATCTATGCGCAACTTGAAGCGCCCCTCGATCGGAGAACTACAGGGCGAGGCAGCAGATCAGGTAAGTCTCGAGGGGAAAACAAAGCGACTAGTTGAAAGTGATAAATCAAAATTACACGTCTAAATATTCAAGATATTCAACTAAAACTTTTCGTTTAGCACACGTTCAATCTTATACAATGTGAAAAGCTGTTAAGAGTTTTAAACTGTAGAAAATGTGAAGTGAATTTTCGATTTGTGTGGAAATAATTCAACGTTGTTTCACATTTATTTATTTATCTTCCGATTTCTCTGTGAATTATTACCAAAAAATATTTTGTTTACTTTAGCCAATTATTTAGAGACTCTCGAAATAATTTTGATTCACTGATTATGTTCTAAAATAATTCGGCATTTATCCGAATTGATCATACTATGCCAAAATAATCGTCTCCTTCAGCTTGTCGTGCTGTTTGTAAATATTCGCTTAAATCATATTTGATTTCTGTACCGATGACTAGTCACAATCCACCCCCCACCCTCCGATAGTCTGCACATTTTATTCCCTCGTTCGGCTTCTGTTTAGAAAACATTTCAAGTGCTCGTCCAGTAAACAGTCGAAACTGTGAGTAGATAATGCTGCCGCAAATAAAGCACTCACTGCATGAATACCGAATCGAAATCACACTCACTGTGTGGAGCACAGATGGCAAATCAGAGAGCAAATACTATTCGCTCTATAGATGCAATAAGTAGACATTGCTGATTAATGCGATTGCCTTATTTATTTACTCGATATATTTTCACATTTCCATGACGTATACGCAATGATGTACAATACAAATCGATGACGTTGCCCAAGTTCAGCATTAACTCGCCACGTGTTGTTGCATTTTCAAGTGCAGAGCCACCATATCTATTCAATTAGCGAGTGGATGAGGGCGAGAAGGAAGGTGGTGGGAGCGAAGAAACTTAGTCAGCGATATAGTTTTTATGCTTATGGTCGAACAGTAAATTTTATGCGTCTACTACGACTCGTATTTTCTTTAATTAATTTGCAACTAACTTCGGTTCCTTCCCCTCCCTTTCTCTGACAACACGGCGTATGATAGATATCGTAAAAGTTACGCCCGGCGTTCATTAGGGGAATACCAAATGAAAGCGTCACCAAAACCGACTCGGCTTAAAGCTTAACTGACAATTATTACACCAGATAACGTACTTAGGTAGCCTTATAGCCCCATAGACATCTGCTCGAATATCAAATGTGATGAATGCGAAGCGAGCAGTCGTTAAAGAAGATAGACGGCACTGTACTGTGGCTAAAAGTGGGAAGAACGTATTTATAACCCGGTATTATAGTTTTTTGACAACAGCGAGTATTTTGTTATTAACAGTAGAAAGCATCTTCGACTCCATAAAGTGTGTATATACATAAATAAAGATATGTATATATATATATTTCACCGACAGAACAGAGTTGCTCTAGCCAAGCGCGTCTTAGATTTCATAAATCGTAAGAGCTGAGATTAACAATTTATCTCGCACTAACAAACGTTTGGGCCACGCCTTTTTACGCCCTATTTATCGATAAAAATCGAATTTCCAGCGCTCTTCTTAAGCTATAACATTCATTTTTGAGTGCAGAATAATTATTAACAACTTTAGATATGTTCAAAAGAATATTTAAGAAATAGATATAGAGATATTTTCTTAGATCGCATTAGTGGGTGCACTGATTTAGCAAGCGTCGCCTGTGTGTATGCAATATTAAATACACTTTACTCAGAAGTTATATATTTAAGGGACATATGCCGACCCCTGGGCGTCCGACTCACAAATGTTACCTTTACAAAGTTCCGGGTTAAAAAAGGTATATATAACAGTCTGACAACACCAACTAAATACTGTTTGGAAGTACCATATAATTTCTCAGTTATATCGCTATAAGTGTGCATAGTATAATAGGTTAGAAAACACTTGTCGAGCCTTGTCTGTAATTACACATTTTTCCCGCCAACCCAAGTAATAAGTTTTTTCAATGTCATAATTGCAAATATTACGTGTAGATAAGTCAAAATTCCTATAATTGTTATTTTAAAAAATTACAAAAATATGGAAATGCAATTTTAAACAGTTTGAACAGGAATATATATTAACTAGTATAGTTACACAAATATATAAAATATGGAGAGGAGCAACAGTTTTTTTTATTTGCGAGTTCGCATACAAAGTCTTAAGTAGATTTGCTCGGGAGTAATGGAAGAGAGGGGGGCAGGGACCTGGTGCTGAACTGGTGGCCACTTCGACATGTGTCTTGAAAGATGACACCAATGACAGCCTTGAAGCCAAATTAATTGTCAACAAGATGGCGCTGCAGCCATGCAACGTAGCTCAGCATGGACAATTGTTTTAACTGACCACCCGCCCACGAGTAGAGGGGCAGGGGCAGAAGCAGCAGCAGAAGTGAGTCAACAAGTGGGTGTGTGTTAGTGTGGATAGAATGCACAGCGTGTATCATTAAAATTGACAGCAGCAGCCGGCAGATGGCGCTCTCGTTAGTGGCGATGTCGATCGATGATGACGAGCTGCCAAGTTGCCAAGCCAAGCTGCCAATGCTGCTTAGAGGATTTGTATTAAAGTCGTCTCCAAGCAGCAATATATGCACGCTCCTATGTACGTGTGTGTGTGTGTGTATGTGTGTGTGTGTGTGTATGTGTGTGTGTGTGTGTGGACGTGTGCAACTTGTCAGCAGCGCTGTCAGTTTGTCAATGCGATAAGCATTCGCTTGAAAAATTGTTTACTTTCAACTGGCAATAAATTGAAAAAGGGGGCAGGACTCACTCTTCCTCTCCCTCTCTCTCTCTCTCTATCTCTCTTCTGCCATAACTTGTCAGTTTGAAATGAATTTAATCAATTCGCTTAAACACTGACAGCATATTAATAACACTTTGCACTTAATTTGACATTATTAAAAAAATATTTATTGATTGCAAACAATCAATTTGATGTGGCGGCTGTTGGAGAAGTTTTGTGCGTTTCTTCATCTAGTTTCTGATGGCACAGCAAGCATAAAATATTGAGAAGAAAGTATAGTATTTAGAGTATAAAGAGTATATAGTGTATATAGCATGACAGATCTGTCCTTCAATTGCTCTAACCTAATAATAGTTCCTCTAAAGTGCTTAGACAACTTCAATGCATCTTGCTTCAACTTGCAACGCAATTTTGGTTTAATCCTTTTATTTACAAGTATTCATGTGAAGCATGCAACACATTGGAAAACAAATATGAGTACCAACTGCACATAGAAGGCGTCGCAATGTGCTTAGGTAAATGTACAGAAATAGTTTCCCTAGCACCACACTGCGTATGTGCAATTTGCAGTTGTGTGTTTACATCACCATCGTCGTCGTCGACGGCTGTGGCGCATTTCCATCGACTCGTGCCCAGCGCAACCATGCAACCGGCGTTTTGTAGTTTTCAATTTTCCATTTCCACATTTTCCCCTCAGTTTCTTGCTTCTCTTTCTGTTTTCCATTTAACATTTGAATTGCGCTTTGTGCGGGGTATCGCAGCACGATAATTACAATTCCAATTTGCAATTCATATCAAAAGAGTCGTCGAGCTATATTTACAACATTTATCGATTCCTTTATACGATTTTACTGCTGTTTATTCAGCGCATTTCTCGAATCGTTTAGTCTCACACACACACACGAAGAATTCGCTGAGTATTTGTTCCTTGACTTTAAAATGGTTGAGAGACCTTGAGCAAAATATTATTTATATAAATAAATAAATTTTAAATATAATAAAGTACAACGAGAAAGAAGGCTACGAATGTCCAGTGTGCTAGACTATTATATACTCTTTAACCACTGCATTATGTGTATATAGCATACTTACAGGCGAACAGCAACCCTTAAAATTGGTTCTTCAATATCTTTTAAGTTTCTGATCCGTTTGCAACCAAATTTACAGAACGCATTTGAATGATGATAAATAAAGTGCACACCCAAATTAAATGTGGATTTGCGGAGGCAGTGGGGGGCGTGGTCAAATTTTAAATTTACTTGAGTTGTGCAGAAAAGTAAGAGATATAGTCCCTATATTTTTCATATACCTAGCTCTTATAATCTCGGATATCTAGGTGTTCATACAGACGAATAAACTAATCTCACTATCTTACACAAAGCAATAAAACCCTTCTAAATCTTCAGGAAATCTTTTAAGAAATATCATCGTATCCTGTGAACAAACTTTGTCTTTAATCTAAATAGAAAACACTTGCATAAACTTGACAAAATCACTCAAGATGACTTGTCCGCTTCTTCTTTCTAACTTATCTCTATTATGTATTATTATTTAGTTATCATGGCGTAGTGCCCAGGGGGAATTCGGTTATGTTTTTGCCTTATCAATTTGGCTGCGTGCATGTCGCAATTTCAATTACAATTCCGATTCCGAAACCTATTTCCAATCATATTCCTATTTCTCATATGCCGATTGCTTTTCCCATATTTTTTTTTTTTTTTTTTGCGCAAAAAGAAATTTTCCACGCTTCGATTGGCGGCAAAGGAAATGCGACTTTAACGAAACTAAATTGAATTGCCCCGGCGACGGGTCGAGCACACAAGCCAACTTAGCTACCAGCTACCAGTTCCCTGAGCCGGTTGTCTGTCTGTCTATCTGTCTACTCCTCCTCGAGTAGCATGGCTCGTGGGTGTGTGCTGGCATGTGTGCGCGTGTGAGTGAGTGAGTGTGTGCGTCTAGCAGCGCCGCCAAAAATGTGTAAACAATCAACATTGACCCCCAACGGGGAACCATAACCAGCGACACAGCTGGAGCCGGAGCTGTAGCTGTAGCCAGGAGCAGCGCGAGTAACTAACCAACTGTCTGGGCGCAAAAGGGGTGTGGTCTGACCATATAGCCATGTCCATCGATGTCACAACATAACATAACATTCTGGCCCACTCCTCGCAGCACATTTCAAAAAACATTCAATTATGTGGGCAAACAATGGAATAGATGAGACGGCGATGGCAAATAACGTGAATGAGCACGACAAACAACATTGGGGTAGCCCAAAAAATTATTTGGGCTAACGAAAATTATTAATTTGTCAGCATTGTAAATGGATTAGACGGACAGGCAGACAGGCAGGCAGGTCAAGAGGAAAGTCATTCCTTGACTTCGAACTCAATTTGTCTGAGTTTTTTAGGAATGAACTATTATTTGCCAAATATCTACCATATATATACATATAAAAATATGTACAAATCTTAACTTCATACAAAGTCCTTCTATTCATAATAATATTCATAAAATACAAAATCTTTTTTTTATATAACAAAAAACAACGAAGTTAATAGTCAAATTGTTTTACCATCATTCAAATAACTCTACAGTTGTTTAATAATCGAAGCGAAACTTTAGTAAATCACCTTTTAGCAATGCGGATCGAATGACTCAATTAGCAAATCGGCAATTGGCAATGTGCTAATGCAAATCAATTGAGCTTTTAGCCAGTTTCGTGTAAAAGTTATTGACTTCCATTTGTGAAGCAGAGTTGAGACGATGTGCGACATTTAGTGTGGCTATTAAATCAGCTTTAATTGAAGGCAACGTAGTATGTTAGTTGTCGTTGTCGTTCCCTTGCTGACGTCAGGACACTTAATTAATACGACTGTGCGAAACGCAGTTGTCAAGCGAGAAATATATCCTAGATAGTTAGAAGAGATAGGAACATATAGCTTATCCTTTTAACTGGAAGCTCCTAACAAGTGTTAAATATGATAAATGTTGCTTGTGAATAGTTAATAATATTCTAAAGGTCCGACCAATTTGGGATAGATATTTCTATGTATAGATTGACATGTAAATTAAGCTGAACAAACAGTCTAGTATGACTTTATGAATACATACAATATATATATCTAGAACATACACAAATTCTCGTGACTAATATACCCCCTTTCAAGGTCTCTTGCCTGCGCGGTATAAACACAACAGAACAGTCTGAAATTTTATTGTAGCAGATGTTTAAGTAATTGAACATGTTTATAATTGTTTACAGAAATACTTAGCACATGCTTATCAATAAGACCGAATCAATTAACAGTCAATAATATTGCTTAAGATTCGCATAACATAAATCCCAATGGATTGCACGAATTGAAAAGATGATAATGCAAATAATGAATATCATAGTTCATATTCGATATGAAAACTATCTGTAATTAAGCGATTATCCACCAGAGTGTTAAGTGAAGCACATAAACTGATGACAACTTTATTGAACTCTCCCCCTTTCTTTCTCTCTCTTTTATTTCTCCTCTCAACCTCTCTATAGAGCATTACCATTCCCGATGCCGCAGAACCGGAACCAACTGGTGGTCACATTAAGCTCGGCTGGATTGTGGGAGTGCTCATACCATGCCTCCTCAACATCTGGGGCGTCATGCTCTTTTTGCGCCTCAGCTGGGTCGTCGCCGAGTCCGGCATCCTGTGGTCGTTAATTATAATCGCCATCTCGGCGGTGGTCTGCGTCATAACCACGCTCTCGCTGTCGGCCATTAGTACCAACGGGGAGGTGAAGGGCGGCGGCGTATACTTCATCATCTCCCGTTCGCTGGGCCCCGAGTTTGGCGCCTCTGTGGGCGTTGTATTTGCGTTTGCCAATGCGGTCTCGGCATCCATGAATACCATCGGTTTCTGTGAATCGCTCAACGTGCTACTGAGTGAGTTATAGCAAGAGAGATATATAGTCAAGAAGTATAAAGACAATAATCAATTCTTTTGCAGAGAACAACGATTTGAAAATCTTTGACAATGGCATCAATGATATTCGCATTGTGGGCACAGTGACGCTGCTGGTACTGATCCTCATCTGTTGCGTGGGCATGGAGTGGGAGACAAAGGCACAGAACTTCCTCATAGTCACCATCGTCTTGGCCATTTTCAATTTCATTATTGGTGCAGCAATTGGACCTGGAGGCGATGAGGATCTCATATCCAAGGGATTCGTGGGCTTGTCATGTAAGTAGAACTCAGTGGAATGAAGGAGTGTTTCTAACTGTAACTGCTGCTTGCAGGGTCCACCTTTAAGGAGAACTTCGGATCGGACTATCGCTATGCCGAGGGTGTCAATCACGACTTCTTCAGCGTGTTTGCCATCTTCTTTCCCAGTGTGACGGGCATCCAGGCGGGAGCAAACATTTGTGGCGATCTCAAGGACGCAGGCGGTGCCATTCCCAAGGGCACCTTCTGGTCGCTGCTCATCTCCATGACATCCTACGCCCTGTTCGTGCTCTTCGCTGGTGGTGCTGCAGCTCGCGATGCCTCCGGCTTTCCCAGTGATCTCATTAATGGCACCATTGTCGCCTCCGAGCTGCCCTGCAAGCTGGCCGGCAACTGCACATGGGGTCTCTTCAACTCCTATGAAATGATGCAGACCATGTCGCTGTGGGGTCCGCTCATCTATGCCGGCTGCTTTGCGGCCACACTGAGCACAGCGCTGACGAATCTTCTGTCCGTGCCGCGTCTGGTGCAAGCTCTGGGCATCGATCAGATCTATCCGGGCTTGATATTCTTTTCCAAGCCCTATGGCAAACATGGCGAACCCTATCGCGGCTACGTGCTTACCTTCTTTATCTCCACGGGCTTCCTGCTCATCGGTGAGCTGAATCTCATCGCTCCCCTCATATCCACCTTCTACCTGGCCTCCTATGCGCTCATCAACTTCTGCACCTTTCACGCTGCATTTGTGAAGCCGCTCGGCTGGCGTCCCACCTTCAAGTACTACAACGCGTGGCTGAGTCTGTTCGGGTTTGCCATGTGCGTGGCCATCATGTTCCTCATCAACTACATTGCGGCCATTATAACCTTCGCCATCATCTTTGCCCTTTACCTGGTGGTGATGTACCGCAAACCAGATGCCAATTGGGGATCTACCACACAGGCACAGCAATACAAAGCTGCCCTCATGGCTGTGCATCGTCTGCAGAACGTCTCCGATCATGTGAAGAACTATCATCCTCAGGTGCTTGTGCTGTCGGGAGATCCCAAGGTGCGTCCACCGCTCGTGGACTTTGGTTATCTGCTCACCAAGAACAATTCCCTCATGTTTGTGGGCAACATAATCCCGGTAAGAGTGAGAAGTATTCCCCAATCTTTAGATTCCTTACTCAGATAAAATCTTTCACAGGTGCGCGTTGGCTACAAGAATCGCCTGAATCTGATCAAGGATGGACAGAAATATTTGGACGCACGCAAGATCAAAGCTTTCTACAATGTCATCGATGGATTCAGCATTGAGGACGGCATCAATGCAATGCTCAAGTCCACAGGATTTGGCAAGATGTCGCCCAACATTGTGCTGGTGGGTTACAAGCCTGACTGGAATCGCTGCCGCAAGGAGGAGGTGGAGAGCTACTTTGCCATTCTGCAGTAAGTTAACTTCGAGTGCAATTAAGCTAATTTAAACTAATTTAACTCATTTACAGCAACGCCTTCTCGCAGCGCATGGGCGTGGCACTACTGCGACTGCCCAATGGCTTGGACTTCTCGGAACTGAGTCCCGAGGTTACCATACCCCCGCACAGTCTGAGTCACATGAATACGGCCAATGCGCAAGGCTTCACCAACGAACTGATGCCTGCAGCAAACGCTGCCTCCGAGCTACTGCACATCGATTCCAATTTGAATCTTGCCAGCATGGATAGCCCCAGTCCGAACTCATCGTACACCATGCCACAGCCAGCCCCCATGCCCAACATGCAACGCAATTCGCGCAGCTACAAAGTGAACAGCAGCAGCGATGCGGCTGCCATCACATACCACACCAAGGGCGGCAACGAGGTGCCCAAGAATGTCCTGGACGCAGTGACTATATTCACACGCAAGCAGCCCAAGGGCACCATCGACGTATTCTGGCTGTACGACGATGGAGGTAAGTCGAAAAAACAGTTTATTAGATGCCTTACTAATTTTTATATATATAAACTTTAATCAGGTCTGACCATATTGCTTCCCTACATCATCTCCATGCGTTCGCACTGGCAGAATTGCAAGCTGCGCGTGTTTACCATGTGCCATGGCAAGGACGAGGAGCAGGAGGAGAAGAGGTAAGCATAACTAATATAGAATATATATGAAGTGAGATATAATAGGTCTCAGTTAAATAGCAATCTTCATATTCCTTAGACCATCCCTTATTCATATATACAACTTTCTTTCCCACTCCAGCATGGCCAGTCTACTGACCAAATTCCGCATCAAATACTCAGAGCTTATAATGCTTAAGGGCGTCACGGATCAACCGCGCCACGACACAATGCTTAAGCACAAACGCCTCATCGAGCCATTCCGTCGCAGTGCACGCAACGAGTTTGGCATCACCGACGACGAGCTGCACAGCATGGCGGAGAAGACGCAGCGACAATTGCGCATACACGAGCTGGTGGTCAAGCACTCATCGAACGCTTCCCTCGTGGTCATGTCGCTGCCCATGCCCCGCAAGGTGAGTTAGACAGCAGACACCTGCGTTAATTGTCTTATTTAATGTAATGTCTATTTCAATTGCAGGAGGCTATATCGGCGCCACTGTACATGTCCTGGCTGGAAATGCTGACGTCAGATATTAAATGCCCGGTGGCATTGGCACGTGGCAACCAAACGCCAGTGCTGACACTCTACTCTTAGACTAAGCCGCAAACGTTTCCAGTTCGAGTACAATTTAGTATTATTAGCGTTTAGGCGTTCCATGTTCCGCGAAGCCTCCTATACTGTACTTCTTTTTTACAAGCAAACGATAAACAACAGACCCAAAAAAATATACATGAGAAAACTTGATAGTCCCTAGAACGTATGTTATAGCCATAGCATTTAAGTCAATAACGAATTATACTGGTTATGAATACATACATGTATGCGAGACGAGTATTATGTGTAATAAAATAAAGAACACAATTACAATTTGTGGCATCTAATCCAGTTAACGAAATACGAACTTCTTCAGCTAACTCTCATTGGAGTTCAAGTACGAACTATATAATTTCTGTGTAATGCTGAGTGATACAAATGGGGGTTATTCGGTGACTTCTTAAACAGTATAAAGCATTGGTTAATCTTCAGTAAATATGCGTAGCAAGTAGCCAATCCAGTGGGCTAGTAATATGCGCGACGTGGATTGTTCTGCAAGATAAAACATTAGTAGATACTTTCTTATAAAGCGAACTTAAAAGAGTAACCCACCAATGGATTGGGACGAAAGCGATAGGCCAGCATCATACGCTTGCGATACGCATCGTACTCATTATCGTTGCCTTCTGGCGCGGCAGCGCTGCTAACTCCGAGTCCCTGGTTACCATCGCGTTGTGGTGCTCTGGAAATAAATAAAAGATTTGGAATAAAAACAATAAAGAGAATAATTATTTGTTGGAAATAGGAGATTCCCTCTTTATAAATAATAATTAAATAATACCAAAGCGTGCCTTACTTGTTCACAGGATCCACAATTCCCGCTCCGTCTTGTCCCAGACCTTGACCCTCCTTCCAGCCCAGTTTTTGCAACATTTGAAAACCAATGTTGTCCTCCTTCAGTTTATACTCCTTGTAATCACTCAAATCCGGCTGGCGATTGTTTTTCTTAGCCTCATATTGCTCCATGAACTTCTTTAGCTCCTCAGGCGGTAGAAAGTCACCAATATGATGCTTACCCTCGCTCTGTTTGGTCAGTGCATTGGCCCACAAGTGTGTCGCCTCCATTTCTGCCGTGCGCAGCTTATGCTCCCAGGTGCCACCCTCAATATCCTCATCCGAATCATATTCGTACTTAAACTTGCCGCCTCGTGCCAAGCGATCAATCTCCTGACGCTTGCGCATCATGTCCTGGTACAGCAGGTTTACCTTGTAATGTTCCTCGCATTGTTTCCATTGATCCTCCGATAGCTGTGTGGAACCATAATTGAGGCGTGCATATTGCAGCAGCGCTGGATCACTGCGCGTTATGGTGCTCAACATGGGCTTATTTTGGTTGCCAAAACTGGTGGGTGTGTCTAGAAAGAATTTAAAATCATTAAGTGAAGATTCTTACAAACAGTAGCTGTTTACTCACTTGAGCTGCTGGGCAGTTGCTCCTTCTCGCCCCAACGACTCTTGCGATCTCGCTTGCGTCGCTGGCGCATTGTCTCCCTGTCATCCTGATCAAGATCGTCCATCTCTGCAGCACCTCCCAGTGCTGCTGCCTCCTCTTCTCGCTCCCTTCGCTCCTCGTCGCTCAACTCGTTGCGGCATTCGATGCGTCGCTTGATGTTGTCCCGATTGCGATCCATCATGCCGCGCATATACTCATCATCCGAATCAAAATCGGCACTTATTGCCGATTCAGGATCATACTTATCCGCTGCCGAGTTGCTGTTTTGATCCTCTTGTTGTTGTTGTTGCTTTTGTTGCGGCAATTGCTGCACCTCGTTGTTCAGCTGCTCCCGTTCCCGTTGTTGCTCTTGCTGTTGCTGTTGTTGTTGTTGTTGTTCCCGTTGTTGTTCCCGTTCTCGTTTACGCTCAGCACGCTGGCGTCCATAGTCGGATAGTTGGCCGCGATAGTTTCGGTATTGTTCGCAGTTCTTATCATAAAGAAACCTATGTTAAAATGTTTAAAGAAGAAGTGAAACGTACAATGAAAAATGCCCAATTCACATTCCGGATACAAAGACATTATATGAGTAACTGGTTTTGTTTTGACGCCCATTTAGTAGTAGTAGTAGTAGTGTGCTATAGTTAGCAATCCTTCGGCTTACTCCTCCAGTGGGAAAGGCGACTGCAACATACGGTCATACGGTGTGCGAGTGTGTGACTGTGTGTGTGTGTAACTATGTCTGTCGCGTTTTGTGTGTGTGTCTTTGTTTGTATTTTAGTGCGATGCGCGTACCCTCAAGTCTCAAGCTCAACAACAACTAGGGAAGTTTTAACAATATTCAAGTATCTAACGCAATCGGATAACTACTTCAATTTAGATGCATTTAATATTCATTTTATTCTCAGTGCACGCACGAGAGAGAAGTTTAAAACTAAAACAAAATCAAGTTAAGACAGTTAACCGAATAAAATCGATTGTATTTTTACTCTAGACCAAAATTCGAAATATAAGTTCCAGCTATCGAGTGTGCACTGTATTTGAAATGATTCAGTTTGGATTAACCTTCCCCGAATATCCCTTTTGTTGTCAGTGTGTCACTTAATGTACCAAGTGGTCTTTTGACTTTAATTAATCCCATGACTAAGCTGCACTAAATCGAGATCTTAATCGAGGATACAATCCTAAGATAATTTCTATTTGTCCTGCTCTCCGTTCTATACAGTTTCTACATTATATAAAGATAGAGAGAGAGTGCCCTGCGCATGATTATGTGCAGCTGATTTACCACAAGGCCGGATGCAATTCGCTTCTATGCAAACGTATTTTATCTTCGTAATCTTCACCATTTTCGGCGACCAGTGCGATTAGGTTTTCTATACACGTTGGCAATTGTATGCACGTTTCTGAAAAAACTACATAAATTGCTTTAAAATCGTGCACAACGATTCGTAATATATAATATAATAGTAAAGATAGATATAAAATTATAAATTATCGGGATATTGGAAGTGTGTGGGGAGCAGGATGTGGGGGACTGGCAAGGACTGGTTAGGGGATTTATGGTTGAGGTTTATTTTGTGACAGAACAGAACAAACGTAAGGGGTTTCAAAAATACCATACACACCTTGTGGCGGTGGCGTCAAGTGTTGCAATTGAAGCTGTTGCTGCTGCTGCTGCTCCTGTTGCTGTTGTTGTTGTTGTTGTTGTTGCTGAACTACTTGCTCCTCTGGCAAGGGCATAGGCATTGGCGGTGGAGGTGGTGGCGGTGGATTGACCGTAACATGCTCAGGCAGAAGACCAAGCTGTTCACTCTGCGATACACTGGGTATCTGTATGGCCTCCAGATTAATCTGTGGTTTGGGAATGGCATTCAAATCGAACTCCTTTGGTGGTTGTATTGCGTTCAGCTGATGCATTGCTGCTGCCTCGGCGGAGGGCAACTGTGTTGGTCCCAATTGCATATAGATCGGTGTTAAATTGGCTAACGCAATAGGCAACTGTGGCGGTGGCGGCGGCGGTGGTGGTGCCACTGCAGATGGATGTATCTGCATGGAAAGATGATGATGATGATGGCCATGGAAGAACGCTGGCATCTGCATTTGTGGTGGTCCCTGGGCCAATAGCGTCGGGTTAAAAGCAAAAGGTGGTGGTGGCGGTGGTTGCACAGCCTGTGGAATACTGGTGACTGCGCCGGTCATGCTGTAAGTCAAGGGATTCGGACCACCAGCGCTGCTCACACTCATGCTGCCAGCCATGGAAGTGGCTATCGCAGCAGCAGCTGCACTCGTTGCTATTGTACTCACAGCCAGCTCCACATTATGCTGTGGACTGTTGTCTTCGATGCTGTGCGAGTCTCCTGAGTTATCTTCAGAGCTGCATCAATAAAAATTACATAAGTACCAAGCAAGAGCATTTAATTGAGCAGACTTACCTAGGCACTACAGTTGGTGCCACAATTATCGGTGGCTTTGGTTGCTCATGCTTCTCAAGTATTTTCTTAAAGTTTTCCAAGAAAGAACCATCGTTACAAAATGTGTTCTTCACCTTGGGAGGGGGTTGCTCCACATTGGGCTGCGGCAATTGCTGCCGTTTAAGGCTGAATGTTATTTTTCCCGTTTTCCCCGTAAAGCTGTTTAGTGCTTTGGGCGTGCCATCGTCGCCCTTAACTTTCCCCGCAATAGATACATCGCCGTTTTCCATTTCCGCTGCGTGCCCTCCCTCATCGGGAGGCATCACTGTAGCTGGCGAAAGTTGTGGTTGAGCGTCGCCTGCCTCCTGCTCATCCAGCTCCTGTTCTGTTGCAGCAGACCCCGACGTTGGTGTCGGCAGCGCTGCCGCGGTCTCGATGGTTTTCAATTGCGCTGCCAACGTTTGGGCAGCGGCGACTGCTTTTGCAAGCTGCGCTGTACGCTGCTTCTCGAGTATTTCCTGCCGTTTTTTAGCAATTATCTCCTCCTGCTTGCTCATTTGCGCAAAACGGTCTACGCGATGATTACGTTGAGCCATATTTATCTATATTAAATCTGCAGTGCTTATATAAATCCCGTCCTGATATTCTTGTCTGCAGCAGAGGGAAAACTTTGCGTATAAAAAACCGAGAATGGCCACTCTTAGGCAACATCGGTGTGACCAAAGTGCAAAAGACCGTTTTACACAAGACTATCGGCACTGTGGTAAAAATACCGAGTTGATGAAATCATCAATTGAACTAAAAATCATCGGATACTTGGATTTGTGTATGATTTTATTAAACTTCATTTTTGTAAACACAGTACATTTATAATTCGGAACTTTGGTATATAATAGGGAGCGGTTACGAGTTATTCCAAAATTTAAGACATATATATTTAGCTAAAAAATAAATATTGGTAAAATCGAATGTTTTGTTTAATTTGATAGGATAATGTTATTTCAAAACACGTACATTTGAATATGGAAAACAAACACTAAAATTGGCAGTGTATTTAAATAAAAGTATCCAATCTGTTGGGTTTTATCTAAGAAGCATCGACTCGCTCTTCACTTTAAGTGAACAATTTGTAAATAGTCATAGTAATATGTATATTTTGGTAATTGATAATAAGTGTGTCTAAATGCGCCTAAAAATACAAACTGACATTCAGATTATGTATGTTTGTGTACATAAATATATTAGGGAATAAATAGGTTTGCAGTATATTTATATGAATTTCACCGCTTCAGTTTTTCTAATAATATTTAGGTACTATTAATCCTTTCAACATATCAAAACTGTTCCCATCCGGTTGAACAGTCTCAACCGTGCCATCCAGCAGTTTCACTTTTAGAAAACCGTATTCATCAATTCCAATAATGTTAGCATCCTTTTCTTCAGCATTGTGGAGACATATTTTGACTCGTTGCTCACTAAAAATAATGAATTTTAATTAATAAATAAATGTTTCTTATAGGAGCAAATGTATATCATAATTTTTTTTTATATTTACCCATGCAGCCACAATTCGTAATAGAGGGAAAAGAAATTATCGAAGTTTCCAACTTGTATTTCCGCCAAAATCCTTTCGATCTCATTAAAAACCATTGCAACAAATTTCTCATAGCTAATTTGCGGTATTTTAGCATCATTCATTCGCACATTATACTCTTTTATCATATCGTTAATACAAACAGTAGGTTTTGAATTATTAAGATTAATTCCGCAACCCACATTAACAATTGCCTGAGAACCTTGTAAAGTGGTATTAACGACGAGCCCGCCGATCTTGTTGTTACCATTGGCAATTATGTCATTTGGCCATTTTAAAGCTATATCAAGAACCTGCAAAATATATGTTCAAAATAAAGGGAAATTGTTTTTAAGTATTTCCTGAGTTATGGTCACTCTAAGAACCTTATTTTAAATTTCTAAAATGCACACAGATGATTATAAACGATAGCACTTCATGTACGTTGTAAAATGCTTATAATGTGATATTTGAATTTCAGTTATTATATCAAATGTAACTTAATAAAGTGACAATTTGTTATTATTATTCCTTTTCCTTGTGATTCGAATAAAATTAAATGCGTAAAATAGAAATAAACATTACAAGGGAGTTCGATAAGTGCAACTTGATACCGTTTTCATCCATTTGTAACATATTAGTCATTTAACACTATTAGTCATTTAAATTTAAGTTATTACATAAAACTTAACTTAATTGATAAGCAACATTTAATTAGTTTACCTTTTCTTTCCGATTCGTTTAAAATTAAATGCGGTAGATATTAACAAACATATGACTTCGATGAGTGCAGATTGAGTTGGAAAAAATATCGATAGCATTGTCGATAGTTTTGCAGCTCTACTACTTGGGTGTAGAGAAATTTCGTGCGTGCAGCAACAACACAGGTCCCGTTGTCTGTGCCCCAAAGAAAAAAATCTATTCAAATAATCGTGTTTTTCCGCACTGCAGAAGCCCCAGTAGCAGTCCAGACTTGGCTAGACTGTTCGTGAGTGTGTTCATTGTAAAACAAGAAGCTGCATTAAGTAGATGACAGAATGTGTGCCAATGTGGTGGGAACAACAACAAACACATTGTAAGTGAGTCTGAAAAAATCAATCGGTTTGTGCTGCTGTCAGGGGCCGGGGCGCAGGCCACAACAAAATGAGCAGCAGCGGCGCTGCCGCCCAGCTGACTGCGTCGCCAGACAGCAACAACAGCAGCAGCAACACCACCACCAACACCAACAACACCAATCCAACGAGAACCACAACGACAGCGAATGATAACAATCTGACCATCATCCAAGATATGATTGAGCTCTCCGCTAATCATTTACATGGCCTGCGAACTCAGTGCTCCACTAGCGCGGCGCTGACACAACAGGAGATGCGTCTCATAGAGTCCAAGCTGATTCGGTACTTCTCCGAGATGCTCTTGACTAAATCGCGCCTCAATGAGCGCATACCTGCCAACGGCCTGTTGCCCCATCATCAGGCAACGGGGAATATGTTGCGTTGTTGGTTGCGCGTGGTTGGCCTTAGTCCGGAGTCGTTAAACGTGTGCTTGGCACGCTTGACGACTCTTGAGCAAATCCTACAGCTAAGCGACGAAGAACTGAAACAACTGCTCGCCCAGAATGCAACCTGCACTCAGCCTGAGGAGGAGTTGCGTCGTCTTACCAAGGCATTAAACAATCTACGCAAATGCATGGAAACCATGGAAACCAGTGGGTCTACAGCAACCAAGGAACAATGGAACTGGGACTCGTGGGATCTACCTCCGCATCGCGGCAACGTTGCCGGACTGAATAAATCATCACCACGTGCCCATCGACAGCACCTAAACAGCAAGTCAAAAGTCAACTCTACCTCGAGCCCCCGCAGTCAACAGCAGCGGCTGGCAGAATCACAGTTGACCTCAACATTTACACCTTCGCCACCGAGCTCACCCTTCACACCCGCTTCGGGCCCGGCGTCGGCCAGCGGAACTCCGCAGCGAACTCGCAGCAATGCCTCAACAGTGGCGGGAACGCCACCACCCGCCAAGAGGAATCAGACTCTGCTCATGCATAACAGCAGTGCGTCAGATATGTCAGGCACAGGATCCGAACAGCAACCACCCCGACCACCACGTAGTCGCCTTCCCACAGATCCCAGTCCAGATAGCCACAGTTCCGCCAGCAATTCGGATACATTTACGGATACTGCCAGCAATAGCAGCTCCAGTATGCTGCTGGTGCCCCCATCACCAGGTGTGGCACATGTGGGCATGGGACACACCATTAAGCATCGCTTCAGCAAATGGATTGGCTTCGTGGCCACCTGTAAACTGTGTCAGAAGCAGATCATCAGTCAGGGATTCCGCTGCACCGACTGCAAATACATATTCCATAAAGCCTGTGCTCCCCATGTCCCACCATCATGTGGCCTCCCCCCGGAATTTGTACTCGAGTTTCGCCAGACCCAGGTGGGCGGCAGGTGGGAAATCTCTCCCCACAGTGGTAGCAAAGCATCACCAGTGCCTAAAAAAAGTACGCTGGGCAAGCCAGCAAGCCTGCAACAACAGCAGCTGCAACATGCCGACAGTAGCTCACCCAGCTCTAGCTGCACCAATTCAACGCCCAGCAGTCCAGCATTGTTCCAACAGCAGCAGCAGCAACAACAGCACCAGATGCAGCAGCAGGTGCAATTGACTGCTACACCCACTGCCTGCCAGTCAAAGCCAATCGGAGTCGTCGTAGCTCATCAGCAACAGCAACAAAGTCAATTTAACTTTCCCAATGTAACCATAACCTGCAACAGCAGTGCCAGCACACTCCTATCCAATGAGACGTCCTCGGGAGTGCTGCCCAATGGCAACAACAATATTCACAGTAACAGCCAGAGCAGCAACAGCAACAATAGCAGCTCCAACAACAGCGGCAGCAGCGGCAACGTCAGCGGCGCCGGAATCAGCAGCAGCAGCAGCTCTAGCAATAGCAACCAAAAGAATCAACTACTTGCCTCACTGACTGGCAGTCAAGCGTCAACGCACTCGATAGTCTCGCAACAGTCCAATAAGACCGGCAAAAGCAGTGGCAGCAGCAGCGTCACCTACACTGCCAGCCTGGTGAACAGCGGTAGCTTCTTTCCCCGCAAGCTCAGCAATGTCGGAGTGGACAAACGGATCCCGTTCACCAGCGAATGTACGGACACCCACAAGTCAAATGATAGCGATAAGACAGTATCGTTATCTGGCAGTGCCAGTACTGATTCAGATCGCACTCCTGTACGCTTGGACTCCACCGAGGATGGCGACTCGGGGCAGTGGCGACAGAACTCAATATCATTGAAGGAATGGGATATACCCTGGGGCGATCTGCATTTACAAGAGCGCATAGGTCAAGGTCGCTTTGGCACCGTCCATCGTGCCTTGTGGCATGGAGATGTGGCTGTGAAGCTGCTGAACGAGGACTATCTGAAGGATGAACAGATGTTGGAGTCGTTTCGCAATGAGGTGGCCAACTTCAAGAAGACGCGCCACGAAAATCTTGTGCTATTCATGGGTGCCTGTATGAATCCTCCGTATTTGGCGATTGTCACATCGCTGTGCAAGGGAAACACCCTGTATACGTACATTCATCAGCGACGCGAAAAGTTTGCCATGAATCGAACGTTGTTGATTGCCCAGCAGATTGCTCAGGGCATGGGTTATCTGCATGCCCGGGATATCATACACAAGGATCTACGCACAAAGAACATTTTCATTGAGAACGGCAAGGTGATTATCACGGACTTTGGCCTCTTCAGCTCTACTAAACTGCTGTACTGTGATATGGGCCTAGGGGTACCACAAAATTGGCTGTGCTACCTAGCCCCGGAATTGATGCGTGGCCTGCAGCCGCGTAAGCCACGTGCTGAGTGCCTGGAGTTCACCTCACATTCGGATGTCTATTCATTCGGCACTGTGTGGTATGAACTCATTTGTGGCGAGTTTACCTTTAAGGATCAGCCAGCGGAGTCGATCATTTGGCAGGTTGGACGCGGCATGAAACAATCGTTGGCTAATCTACATTCTGGACGTGATGTCAAGGATCTACTAATGCTCTGCTGGACATACGAGAAGGAACATCGACCCGACTTCGCTCGCCTTCTCTCACTGCTGGAGCATTTGCCAAAGAAGCGTCTGGCTCGCAGTCCCTCGCATCCTGTTAACCTATCACGTTCGGCGGAGTCTGTGTTCTGAGTACCACACATGCACACTCACACACACCCTTACACATGCATCAAAGGCAGGCACAGTTTCTAATTAGCCCAATTCTATGTTGAATGTATGTTTGTTTCTTTGTAATTGTAATAACAAATGTAACTCTGTAATGTGACTGTTGGATAGGTTATGGGAGCAAAGCTCACTACTTCCCCTCATCATCAATCCATCATAAGCATGTGAAGGTGTATTTAGCAATTCAACAACTTTTAAAGCAAAGTTCAAAAGTGCAAAAGAAAACTGTAAATATATAATCAATGAAATGAAACTATAAATTTATCCCAATTCTAGCAATTTTTAAAAAGGCATTGTAAAATATATTTTAAACTTAATCATGTAAAGAAAGGATAAGAAATGTCTTAAATTAAAAGAATGGAAGTAGAAAAGACAAAGTTGAAAATGTTACAGTGCAACAGAAGAGCAGATAGGACGTTAGGGAAGCAGAAAAGAAAATGTTTTAGTATAGGTAAATAGAAAATACAAATTACAAAATATATATATACAATATGAATAAACAAATGAAAAGCAAGCACTGTGGCAAATCTTAATGTAAACGTAAATCAGGTGAGCAATTTTAAAATTGTTAATTATGTGTAAGCAAAGCTCGATATATAAATATATTTTAGTGTATCTATAGATAAACAAATATATATATACGAATTGGGATTGTAAAACGAGTGTAAACGAGTTGTATGAAAAGTAAACAAAATAAAATATACGAGAAATTGTCAAAATATACTATTAACAAAAGCGGAATTCTTTTATTTCGATTCGTAAAAAAAACAACAAAGAAAAGGTTAACATGTCCCTTAAATGAGAGACTGTTCTTATGTTCAATCATTGCTCAGCAATAGATAAACATGTTTAGTCTCTCCGGTTAGTCTAGACTATATATTCTTTATAGTCTACTAAATTTTGTAATGCAATTTAAGGCTAGCTGCATTAAAGCAGTGTCGAGGCAACTAAGGCAACTTATACTTAACATTATACCGTCTCACTTACCCTATATTGCTCATGGCCACGCAGAGTATTCACAATGGCAGCTCCAATGATATGCTGCAGCAGAGGTAGTCGCGTGCCCAGGGGCGTGTCCATGCCAATGTGCAGCTGTGTGGAGAACATAGCGCATCCCAAGGGACTGAGCCACTATCGAAGTCGTTGAAAAAGATTAGAGTTGATGCCGAAACTACATTTGTGTTAAAACTTGAGTGTTTACCTGGTTACAACTACGACCCACGCCCGCTGTCTGCTGCTTGGGCAGCACCGCAATGCCATGGACCAGCTCCAGGTTGTTGATCACATGCATAGAACTGCTCACTACGGGTACATAGATCACCAGGCGACCAATGTGTTCAGTTTTCAAATGCTGCAAGGATAGGGGAATGTACAACTGACAACAATTTAAGGTAAGGTGCAACCTACATCAAAGTAATCAACAGTGGAGAAATCATCTGGACAGGAATGTATCAGAATGGGCAACACATTGGTATTAGCTGTCGGCATCTTATCATCTTTGCCGCAAAACTTCAGCGTCAGCTTGGGCGTTACAATAACATCGTCTGTGCCGCTACAGCGTGGACGTAACTTCTCGAGCAGCTCGAACTTGGACTGTAAGAACGTGTGAATAGTGAGAAAGATTTATTCAGTAACTGATCTTTGTACATACCTCATGGCGCCCCAGGAAATAGGCGTGCTTGAAGACAACTCCAGTTGTGGATGAACCATCTCCAGCGGCCCGCACCTGCACAGCCAAATACTTGCGCAAAAGATCCGTAAAGATCTCGAGACGCGTGGACTCGTTTTGTTTCAAGATGGCAAACTTAGCTTCATCGAACTCAAATTCATTGGGACTTGTTTCAAGGTGAACCTAAAAGAACAGAAGATTTACATATAAGTTAAATATAATAATAAAAATAGATATATTTTTAGAGTTACCTGTGAGAAGACTGCCTTGCCACCGCTCTGCAAACTGTTGGCCAACATCAGACTGGGCGTATTCCAGGTCTCCTCAGTGCCCAAGACCTTCACATCCAGCTTGTGGGACTGACCGGCCAGATCGTTCAGTTCCAAGGACCTTGGACATACTAGAGCTCTAAGCGGCGTTCGTTTCGTTTGGTTTTTGTTTATGGTTGTTTGTTTTTTTTTTTTTTTTGTTATGTTGTTAGTTTTAGTTTATGTTATGTTAGGTTAGGATAGTAACACGAGGAAGAACACACATACAAGCACATTCACACACAGAGAGAGCAATAAAAGGAGAGAAAATTAAAGAAATCATAAAAGCGAGAGGAACATCAATTGAAATTATTTATTGATATTATTAAATTTATATACCACATGTGTATAACGAAATCAAAGCAGAAATTTTAAAATACATATATTTTAATTGTGCAAGATACCACATATGTATGTAGTTCATAGTAGTGCAACATATCAATAAGCCAATTAAAGTATTTGAAGAGATACATATAGAAAAAGTTGTACGAAAACGAAAGATCATACAACATTATTATCATGTGGCATCAGACGAGATATATCATTGAAAGAAATTACATAAATAATGCCAATTTGAGCATGAAACATTAAAGAAACACGAATGAGATTAGAATTAGTAAGAAATTGTTATTCTTTATATCGAAAGTCTAAAGTACATTAAGTATTTTCAATAAAAAGTCCTTTAAGTATTTCTTTATGCGTCTGCAGCATTTTAAAGGACGGCGAAATTCGAAAGACTTCTTGTTTTGAAGCTATAAACATGCATAAAATTGAATAAAATTCGGTTTTATGGTTTTTAGGTTTGGTAAGATCAATTAATTAAATTATTAAGTATTTTAGAAACTGTTTTAGTTTTAATGACCCAAGTTCCACTCTTGAAACTAACTAAATTTTATAATTTCACGTTAATTCCAATTTAAATAAAATTTCACAAAATTATACTTAAAGGAATGTATCGTATTATTAGGGAAAACTAATTATCTGGTATTAAAAATCTTTCAAAAGTGGAGATTGGTAAGTTCTTAAAGTTAAAACCGGATAAGCGTCTGTTATAGTGTGGCTTATAAATTGTATAAAGATTGACCGATTAACTTACGGTTTTCGCGAGTGAGTTGGTCCGGTGGACTCTTCGCTATCGGTGGAGAAGTTTTTCTTAACCGGCGAAGGTTGATAACAAAAGATGTGATGCATCATCTTGACCCTTTGCCACTTGTCGTAGGAGAACTGCACCAACTCGTGCTCGCGCACCTGAAAGATCACAAAAATCAGTTTAGGTCACAGTTACCCAGTCTATATGGTGACTAACTCACCTCTGCCGTGCGATAGTTGGGCAATATAAAGTGCAATATATCCGAGCAAAGTCCCAACACTTTGCCGCCATGCAAAAAGTAATCCACCAAAATCTGACCAATTGCAGGCGCCACAGAACCACAGACCACCAAGAGAGCTGTCTGTTCCATCCAATATTTTTGCGATGCCTGCTGAGGCGTAAGCGGATAAATGGTGTAGACATCCGGCTCGAGTAGCTGACGCAACGTAGCCATTGTTGAATCACGTGCGGTAGCACTATCCGAATAGACCAGCACATTCAATGGTTTACTTTCGCCCAAACTATCCTTGTTGCGGCGCAGAACTGGACGTGAACGACTGCTTGAAGCGGGAGGCAGCGGTGGCGGCGAAGTTGGTTTAACAGCCACAAAGGTTTTGCTAGGTGAGGGTGACTTGGCCGCCGGTTCAACTGGGGCAGTGATGGATGCCGTTGAAGTAACTGGTGGAGCTGGAACCGGCGTGGGCTGAACATTCGCTGGTGTGGATGGAGCCTGCACTGGTGTGGGTTGTGCTTTTACAGGCGTTGCTTGAGCCTTTACGGGCGTCGCCTGAGCCTTCACTGGCGTTGCCTGAGCCTTCACTGGCGTTGCCTGAGCCTTCACTGGCGTTGCCTGAGCCTTCACTGGCGTTGCCTGAGCCTTCACTGGCGTGGTTGAAACCTTCACTGGCGTGGCTTGAGTTTTACCGGAAGTTACGGCAGCTGCTGCTGGCTGCTGTTGTCTTGCCGCCACTTTGGAGGCAGCAATCTTCTCTAGTTCACTAGGTTTAGTCAAGACGCTTTCACTATCAACTTGAGAAGATCTCGCTGGCGATGTGGCTTTGGTAGTTGGCTCCACAACTGCTACTGCCTTGCTTTGCGGCTGCTCCTGCGTTTGCCGCAACTGCGGCTGTGCCTGTGGCATCAAGTCATGTTTCAACGTACTCGACTTGCGCTCTGCGCGTTTCTTGTCCAATTCAAATTCGGTGGCCTGATGTGCTAGCACGCTAAGACCGCGTAGATCCTTCAAATGTTTCTGCCAACTCTCGGGATTCATTTCGGCAGCAGTTCGCGATTGACGTTTCAAATGATTGGCGAGAAGTTCAAAGGGTTGCGGTTGTCCCTCACCTTGCACAGCTGCAATTGGCAGAATTGGAAACATTTGTTAGATAAATGTAAATATTGTTTCGATTCCAAACAGCTACTGGGCTTACACTCGATCCTCATAAGTGGCAAACTATCATTTATGAATAAATTGTTTTGTAAAAATGTCATTATCAACAGTTGCGTAAAATGCTCAACATCCGTATCGATGAGCACCGCCAAGTGGGAGTCTATTTTCCATGCTATGAGCTTACCGTAATCTTCCAGCTGATGGCAATTCCAAATTCATGCGGGTTTTGATAGACGAACATGAAAGTAGGAGAATAAGAAGAAGCGACTAAAGTTAATATGACACGAACTTTCCACGACCAAAAACGAAAGCGTTAAGAATCTAAATCACGTCATCACACGCGAGTCAACAACTTTCCTAAGCAACCACGTGAATAAAAATGTCATGAAATTGATAATTCGATGCTCATGAACCCTAGTCTGACCTCCATAAATCGTGCAGTGTTCTAGTCTTAAAATATTAACTAAATATTCAGAATTAAACTATTGTTATTCAAAACTATTCTTTAATGATAACAGTTCCTCTATTCAATCACTTCTTTTATCTCTTTGGAACAGAGTCCGAATTGAGCATAAAAGGCAATTCACTATATCTATTGGGGTGCTTCAAGTATTTCTCTTTATCAAAAAAAAAATACATGTCTAAAAGATAAGCTTTTTATTACTAAACCAACTGATAATATGGTTTCAGATTATTTAAAAAAAAAAAAAAAAACAATTTAATTTGTATTTTAAATCTTTTTTATTTTACTAAAAATTAAATAAAAAAATTGGGATGCAATTGGTTCAATGTTTTGTTCATTTAAAAAACACAAAGAGAAGCAATTTAACAAATAAATTAACAATGATAATAAATCAAAAATTTAAAGAAAAATTAAATTTAAATTTTATTTTTCAATTTTATGTTCAGGTAAACAAGTTTTTGTTCGAAGACTATTGAGACACCCTAATGCTTTTTCATATGAAATAGAAGTAACTTACGCGCACCGAGGCAGCATTTGGTGCTCCAGCGGAATCCCGTGGTTGGTCCACCTGCGCCTCTAGCAACAATTGTAAGTGTTTTGATTTTTCGGACGACAAAGTTATCCTGGGTTGCGGCTCCGCTTCCGTTGGTGTTGTTGCGGTTGGCGTTGCGGTGTCAGCGGCATAGGCGAACGGGAGCAGTCCTGGAGCCGGGGGGAAACTGATCCATGGCGTAATTTCGACATTTTGCAACGGGCGCAGACAGCAACCACGTTGGTTGCCATGCAACCACAATATATCCGTGACCTTGGCCGCATTGCGATTACTGCACAGCTCGGAGCTGGCAAGTGTTGGATCTGCACTCCGGTATAGATACACACACACATACAGAGAGAGGGGTATTAGTTGCTGTTTAAGGGAATAAGGGAAAAAGGGATTCTCACCGAAACCATCGTCGTTTCCTGCCTGAAGCGCATAGAATGCAATGCTCGATGATTGCGATAATTGCTCAGCAATTTTGTTGCAAGCTCTTTGGATGCGCCAGGACTGCACAAAGGTGGCGCTCACGTAATAGAGGGTCAACATCTTGAACTAATAAGCGGCAAGCAGCAGAGCGTTAATCTTGTTTAGTTAAACCTTTTGCTGGACATTGAGGTAAATTGCACACACAGTCGCCAAGTCGATACGCTGGACTTGTAAAATCAATTTGGCGTTTCGTAATTTGTTGCAAGTACTATTTACATTTATCACTGCTGGAGCGCTTTGGTTGTCCGCGCTTCCTTGCCAACTGTTTGACACAGTTTTTGCATTTCACTGTGCCATGACATTTATTGTTGATTACCTATACTTGCACATTCGACGCGATGCGACGCGTCAAAGCTTATCAATTAAAGAAGGAGCTTGATAAGAGTGTTTGTCATTCACAGCAAAACGTAAAAACAGCTGTTGCCTTGCCGACTCCCGCATATTCGGACATTAAGTAGTTTGAATATATTTTACAGAGACATTAAAAGTTATGGTAAATAAACAGCTTTAAAAATTTGTATCATCATGATACGCACGTCAATACGAATTTATATAAATAAATGTAAAAAAATGTCTATGCAGCATGACAATCCTAAGAAATGATCGATATCGAATACATCGATGACATATCGCTACTCGCGTATGTCATCACTAAAACTTAGCAGCACAAAAGCAAGATGGCACACCGGCAATATCAATATTAATTTATTCGATTTCTGTAAACTTTAATTGGAATTCCAATAGTTCAAACTGAAGACAATTTGCATTTGTCTTGTGGGAACCAGAAATTTAACATATAAAGTTGTAATCTCCCCAGAGGACGACGGCATGGTATTGGGCCTTAACGAGCTGACCACAACACGGCAACTTTTGTTTATTGTTGGTGTTTTAGTAGTTATACTCTATACAAAACTCCATTTACTCCCTGTTTTTGAGTGGTATTGGACAGCCCTCACATTATAGCAAATGTAAAGATGACGGATAGGCGTGTCTCGTATTTCTATAATGCCGATGTCGGAAATTTTCACTATGGTGCCGGGCATCCAATGAAGCCTCAGCGTCTGGCGGTCACTCATAGTCTGGTAATGAATTATGATTTGCACAAAAAAATGAAGATCTACCGACCATACAAGTAAGTAACGAAAAGAAGAATGAGAGATATCTATTAATTAAATTCCACTCGACAGAGCTAGTGCGCAGGATATGCTACGCTTCCATAGTGATGAATATATTGCCTACCTTCAGCAGGTTACTCCACAGAACATTCAATGCAATTGTAAGTACATTATAGAAGCCTCTTGAAATGGAAATATTTTCTATTGTGTTTTTTTTTAGCTGTCGCATACACAAAGTATCTGGCACACTTCAGCGTCGGTGAGGATTGTCCCTGTCTTTGATGGACTGTTTGACTTCTGTGCCATGTACACAGGGGCCTCCCTTGAGGGTGCGCAGAAATTGAATCACAATCACAGTGATATATGCATTAATTGGTCAGGTGGACTGCATCATGCTAAGAAGTTTGAAGCGTCGGGCTTTTGTTATGTCAACGACATTGTCATTGGAATACTGGAGCTTTTAAAATACAATCCGCGAGTTCTCTACATTGACATTGACGTACATCACGGCGATGGTGTCCAGGAGGCATTTTATCTAACGGATCGCGTGATGACAGCGTCGTTTCACAAATATGGCAACTATTTCTTTCCGGGCACTGGCGATATGTATGAGATCGGTGCCGAGTCTGGCCGCTATTACAGTGTCAATGTGCCGCTCAAAGAGGGCATCGATGACCAGAGCTACTTCCAAGTCTTTAAGCCCATCATTTCTGCTATCATGGACTTCTATCGTCCCACAGCAATTGTTCTGCAGTGTGGTGCAGACTCATTGGCAGGAGATCGCCTGGGCTGCTTCTCCCTTAGTACACGTGGCCATGGAGAGTGTGTGAAGTTCGTTAAGGAACTTAATGTCCCCACTTTAGTAGTGGGCGGAGGAGGTTATACTCTGCGAAACGTGGCCCGTTGCTGGACGCACGAAACTTCGCTGCTGCTGGATCAGGAAATCTCTAACGACTTACCCGCTACGGAGTACTATGACTTCTTTGCCCCAGACTTTACGTTACATCCCGACATTAATTCGCGACAGGATAATGCAAATTCAAAACAGTATTTAGAGCTGATCGTCAAGCATGTGTTGGAGAATCTGAAAATGTGCCAGCACTCGCCAAGCGTGCAAATGATACAAACACCTCCAGATCTAGATTTTGAAGAGTTACGAATGAGGGAGGAGACAGACCCAGACGTGCGTCTGTCTCAGACGGACGAAGATAAGTTAATTGAAGCGAAGAACGAGTTCTATGATGGTGATCAAGATCAGGACAAACCAGATTCAGTCGAAAGCTAATTGTTAGTAGTACTTATACATCCAAATGTTAAGAATATAAGAGTTTTAAGAGTCTATCTAAGAGAAAAATACAAGATTGCCAGCTTTGGCGTTAAAGTAGACAAGGACAAGTATTTATTTATTATTATATACCATATATTATTATATTGCCGAGCGAAACGGGACAGATAAGAATGCAGTTTGTACATACAACACCTATGGATGATTTTCTACTAACAGTGATTATAAACTTGTCGACTAATGTATACATGATCTTTTACAATTTAGAATTCGATACATTTATAATCATTATAAGTTAAGCTGAACAGCTAATGTTCGGTTTCTTTCTCACTTCATGTATCTCGATAGTTTAATAAACTTGTTTTAATATCATAACTTAAAAAGTTATTTGATACAAACAGCCAAATGGCAACTTAAACAAATGTTATTGAGAAATTGGGATGTCCCAAGTTAGCCATTAGCCAGCTGTGTACGCTATATAGGTTGTGAGGAATAATTAGAATACAGTTATAATCCAGTTAGTAGTAGGATTACCACCCCGTTGTTGTATTGGCCAAACGTCGCATGCGTCTAGTATTTCTATCTTGATCGCGTATTTTTTTCTCCATTTCGGCATCAGTTAGCGTCTCTAGGAATGGTGCCCATGCGTCCGCATCGCTCGGATTTCTAAAGGGTACATCAATGGTGGACAATGGAGCCTCACTGAATGCATAGGTACGACAATGCCAGGATAACTGGCCACGTATGCTGTACGCAATCGCCGTGACGAACTCTCCGCCCAAACCTAGTTCGGCACACAGTTTGATGGCAAACTCCTCGGGATTATTGTTCTTCTCTGACATATCCCATTCGACCTGGTCCACCAGCGACGTATTACCAACGTGAATGTTCAGTTTGACTATGACGCGCTGATCGCAACTTTCCTCAAGGATGGGAGGATCGTTGGGAAATGCTTCGATTTGCTGGCGAATTGCCTGTGCAATGGCTGGAACAAATGGCAGGGGATTCAGGTCGAGATCGTCGCACAGCACCTCGGCAAATTGCTCGGGTGTTATCATGCTCTCGTTCTTATTCCATGTGAAGGTGTCGCGAAGCTTTTGTCCCTCCAATTCCATGTCCAGACGTATGGGTACTAGACATTCCTTCTGTGCTGCATTCTCCAAACTCGCCGTTGGATCTGTGTCGTCAAAGCACATAGGAAATGTTCGTACTTTCTTGGTGTGAACCCGGTTACGGTTAATAGGTGTAGCCTGTGGTACTGCATCTAGGTGACTCGAGTTGGGCATCGTCGGCACATACTGTGGCTGTTTTTTCGATTTACTCTCACGTGGAACTGGTGTGTCCGATGTATTAACCGAAACTGCACGATATCTGAAACATGAAAATTGTGCAGTGAATTGAATATCGAAAAAATATATATATTGATAATGCTACTCACTTCTCATCATTGCCGGCCATAATGTCATCGACTTCCACTGCACGCAACAGAGACACAGAGCTCGCCAATATATGTGAGCTAAGGCCAGAGTCAGCAAGCCGTTTTCGTTCCTCATTGGACAGAACAATTCTTGTCATGCCAGGATACTTTTTATAGAGAATACCACGGAAGTGCCGCATATAGTTTCCCACCTCCGAGCCCACATAGTAATACTCGCCGCCTTCTTCCAGTTGGAACGCCACTGGCTTATCACCGTAAGTCTGCAGCGCCATCTTAGCTTATATACACTTATGTTTTCTACACTTTTATCAATGCAATCAATAGTTTCACTTTGTTTAAAGATATTTTACAGACAAAAATTTTTCATGCAAACGGAGACATGGCGTCGTTAAGGTGACCAGCTCATTGAAAAATTTTTCACAGAGGGCTGAAAAATGTATTGACAGAAACTATCGATTCTATTATTTTAAATTATAAAATATATTTATTTTATAAAATATATTTTCTACTAGCTATTTAGAAAAAATAAATTTTTAACAAGGCTTAGTTTTAAAATTAAAAACCATTTATATTTATTAAATATGTTTATGTATAATGTATCGAATATTTAATTTAGAATAGGTGACAACCCTGATTCTCATATGCTGTTTGCATTCTGATTTTATATTTACAATTAATTGGGAAAAATGTCCTTATTGCGCAGTATTTCCAGTGTAGTTGCACTCACACGACCAATTAATAGAGTCGGCACTGGTAAGTCATTACAATTTTATAAGTTTCACACAATAAATAATGTTATTTACAGTTCAAACGCACCGGCACATAAAGCGCTGGGTCGCACCGACGTTACGTGAACTCGCGCATCGCGTTAACAAACAGGGACCTCAAAAACCTGAACCCCGTTCTGGATTTGTTGAATGGAATTACCGGTCTGAGTTGTTCGCCTTTGGCAAGCGATTGAACGAGGAATTTGAGCTACCCCTGCTGCAGACAGCATTCACAGAGCGCACATATGCTCACCAGGAAAAGGAGCGCCAGTTGAAACTGGGCATAGCTGAAGAGGATCTACACACTTCCGATAACAGCCAGCTGGCCGAGAAGGGTGCGCACATTGCAAAGGCTTATGTTGAGGCATATTTGCAGCATTCCCTGCCCAAAGTACCGGCACAGGGACAACAAGCGATTGCCTCCTACTTGTTAAGCACCGAATCGTTAGCACATGTTTCCTCTCATCTGGGCACCAAAGAATTAATCTTTGTCACAGAGTACCCTCCAAGCAAAGAAGCGTTAGCCACTACTCTAAATGCGATTATTGGTGCACTGGCCGATTCAAGCGGCGTAGAACGCGCCTTTCTCTTCGTCAGAGATTTCATCTGTACGCAATTAAATCAAAAAGATCTGCTTGAGATATGGACACCAGAGAACCCACTGCAGCTGCTAAGTGATATTTGTACACAACGTAAATTAGGTACACCTGAGCCTCGACTGCTCGGCGATTGCGGAAAAAACACGGTGCTCGCTGCCTACCATGTGGGTATCTATGCTAATCGCCAATTGTTGGGAAAGGGATACGGCGAGGACACAAAGACGGCCACGGAAACGGCTGCACTTGATGCACTGCAGACTCTTTTCGAAACTCACGACAACCGACGCCCCTTCGACTTTAGGATCCAATTGGAGAGCAAAAACGTTAGACTCGGTTAAGTTGAAAGTTGCTTGTTAATGTTTAAATATATTAAAATTTTCCTAAACACATGTACTTCCTGAATAGGCAAAATAACTAGTTGTTACGGTTATAACTGTAATATAGAGAAATTCTTCTTAATCGCTTTCATCGCTGATCGATGTGCCAGTCGGAGAGGGCTGTACCTCATCCGGCTTCGATTCCAGTGAGAACGGCGGTATCTTACAATCGAAGGAATAGCCATCCTCACGCTCCAGCCGAAATGTGCCCCACATGTGTCCACTCGGTGCTTGTAGACTCACATGGCTGCTATATTGGAAAGCTGGTAAGCGCGGACTAAGGATAGGCTCCTGACCGACTACACCTCGTCCGCGCACCGTCTCCAAAGTACCAGACAAGGAGAAGATGCGCCAATGTCTTTCGCGCAGTTGAACGCTAAGTTCACCAAGATTTTCAAGCCGTATGCAGTATCGCCACTGTTAGAGAAGGGAACATATATTTAATTCAGGTTTATCAGATTTGTACGCAATACTCACCCAGTAAACCGAGGAGGCTGGTGTTTCGCGACAGCCCATATAGAAAGGTATTACGGTAATGCGCACATTCTCGGTAGTCTCCTTG
The DNA here is from genome assembly GCA_018904595.1 of Zaprionus indianus. Classification (NCBI taxonomy): domain Eukaryota; kingdom Metazoa; phylum Arthropoda; class Insecta; order Diptera; family Drosophilidae; genus Zaprionus; species Zaprionus indianus. The sequence goes on from JAEIHA010000320.1 coordinate 10,961,817, forward strand.
TGCACATCACTCATGTCAAGCCACGGATGATTTTTCTCCTGCCACGCCTTGAGTGTATCTTGACTTACAAATGGTGGATCAGCATCGGCCGAGTAGCTCAAAAACTTGTCGAATAGTTCGTGTTGCAAGGGATGTTTGTCCGTTGAACTGTATGGCATAATGTCATCGTGGGCAACATAATCCAATCCAGGAATTGCATATAAGCTTCGATTCGAATCTTGATTGCCGAGGAAGGTGACAGCTTCGGTCTGGGCACGCTAAATGACCGAATAACATTCATTAGGCTCATTAAGTTGAAGCTTGAAATAGTAAGTATACTCACGATGTGTGGGCAATCCCTGGTATCAATGAGTACTTGATAAAACGTTTGCCTTTTGCCCTTAATATCTTTGGAATCTACTGTAGTACTAGTAGCTGGTTTAGCTGTACCAATGTTTGAGGTACTTTCGTCATTATTTTCCTCACAACTCGTTGCTGATGCGTCATGCTGAGCAACTGTTTCTGATGTGCTGCCAGCGGCAACTCTAACCGGTGAAGCCTCTTTGGTGCATGATGTTGCTGCTGATGTTGTCGTCGATCTCTGCCTGCTGGGGTTGTGCAAGTCGCGATCATAAACGCGCGCCGTCCATGGGAAGAGTACGACTCCACGATATCCAAAGATTCGATGCAGAAACAGCTGTCCGGTATCATATTTTCCTTCCTTAGCTTCTAACAGGCGACCGACTTCGGCAAGTCTGCAATTGATAAACAATTGTGAATAAAATTCACATTATGCAACATTTGTTTTCGTTTCTATGATATCTGCGCGCTGTGATCTGGCGCCCCCATCCCATGACCCCTGCGCACAGGGTACTTACTTGACGGAATTGACCGCTTGCTTCTTAATGCTACGTTTTGCAATTATATCACAGCTCGGAAGCACCGCTGGGTAACGTATGTTCCATTTTAATAGTTGCACTAGGACACCCATTTGTTGTCAATAGTTAAAACAACGAAAAGTGCAGCAGCAGCAGTTGCTTAGTCGGCCTGAATGTCGTTTGGACCAGCTTTTATGCAACTGATTGTAGGATGTTGGCCGATTTTGTTTTACTGAGTTTTTGAATAATGTGCGACTCCAGATAGGTACATGTGCTTGTAAATTTTGTAATTTGAATAATTAAACTGTTGTATAAAATAACATTGTTATTGTAAATTTCTATTTTTGTTTTTTTTTTATTTTGAGTTAGTTCTCAAGTCAAACGATTGTTTTATGTTGTGTGCTGTTGCAACTCTGCACAGAAAAACATATCGATATATCGGGGAAACGATTGGAATACAGCTCTGCCTGACTGAACTGTCATCGAATCCCTCTTTCGCCATTTGACAGATTTCCGGTATGTACGGGAAATTTACGCTATGCGCTGAAAATTATGAAAATATACAAGAAAACAATACGAAAATCAGTAAATTTGTGTGAAAGTGCATAGTTCAACATGTCCATGAAGTTAGCAAATAGATGAATCGTTAATGGACAGTGCTAAATTTGAGATGTTTTCGGATAAAAATAGTGCAGTGGCACAATACCGACAATCAAAACAAATGATAAATTAACTAATGTGAACTCTAACTTGTTTGTTTTTGGTAATTGCAGTGAAATATGGCTGACACAGCTAAGACCGCTGCCGCTGCTGCGCCCAAAGCCGCAAAGGCACCTAAAGCTCCAAAGGCCGCCAAGGCACCAAAGGCTGAGAAGGCCGCTGCCGCCGTGACCAAAGTGGCTGCCAAGAAATACAAACGCCATGGTCGTCTGTTCGCCAAGGCTGTCTTCACCGGCTACAAGCGTGGTCTGAGGAACCAGCACGAGAACCATGCTATCCTTAAGGTAAGTTTACTGAAACAGCCATATTGATGTCAAAGTACTCATTGAACTAAAAATTGCAGATCGAGGGTGCTCGTCGCAAGGAACATGGTGAATTCTACGTTGGCAAGCGCTGCGTGTATGTCTACAAGGCACAGACCAAGAAGTGTGTTCCCCAGCATCCTGAGCGCAAGACCCGTGTCCGTGCCGTCTGGGGCAAGGTTACCCGCATCCACGGCAACACTGGATCAGTGCGTGCTCGTTTCAACAGGAATTTGCCCGGTCACGCAATGGGACACCGCATTCGCATTGTAAGTGCAACACGTAAAGCATATTTTTTAAATAATATTAATTATATTTATTTTAATGTTATTACAGATGCTGTACCCATCAAGGATTTAAGTTAATCTTTAACTTTTGAAGAAATGACCTGCATTGAATCCGTTAATAAATGAATCAATTTAAATTTAATAACACAACTTTTGTTGAAATGATTTAATATGCGTTTGTGTTCAAGGAAAGCCAAATTTTATAGCAGGAAACAAGCACCACTGAAGCCCAAAGCATGTGCCAATATTTTGATAAGCATCTGCCTTGAAGCTCTATGCTGATTCGGTAAAGCAATTTTACGATTGCTTTTGGGAGTAGTAAGTAGTAGTAGGGTTTTAAATATTCTACGGAAGAGAAAATAAACTACACAGAAAAAGTCAAATGAAAATGTAGATTTATTGGCGACAGAAAGGTTAGTCTTATTCCGCCTTCCAATTGGATTGTTATCGATAAGAATCAGCTGTTACACTGAAAGATATAGTGGTGAGAAATTTCTCGAAACAAAAGTAAATCATTTTTAGATTATTTGCTATCATTTCTATGACATCTAAAATTAATTACGAATTTTTAAAGTTACTTATTTTGACATAGATCGTTAGTTAGACATAAATTGGCGACATACGAAATTATTTTTATGAAAATAGTATATTTTATGCTATTAAAAACGATTTGCGTAATGTCAAACCAGCAAGTTAATAGTTAACTGTGTTTCGGTAATAACAATTAAAATATTTAAATAAAATTAACAGTGCTGGTAGGTCCTTTTCTAAAAAACCTCTTTGAGCAATGTTATTACTAAGAGCGTGCTAACAGAAAAGCTATCGATTAACCACTACTGCTGTTATCTGAACAGCTGACTCAGGGCGAAAGCAGAGAAAATGTTAACAGCAACAATAATGTGGAAGTAGAAAAAAAGAAGAAAGCTACAAGACGCCATCAAAAAAAAACAACAATTAAAAACATTTATTGACATAGTACAATAAATGTTAGGGCACACATAACTAGCTGCTGTGGAACATGGATATGGCAAGAAGTATATTCGGTCGCGACCACGAGGGTTACGTGGGCCGTGAAGAACATACGGTAACAATAAAATTAAATTGTATAGATTGCTTATCAACATAATAAGTAATATTGAAATTGTTTTTTTTTTTTTTTTTGTGATTGATTTTCTTCGCACATTGCCAACAGCGCAAATTGCAGACCTTGTACTCGGAAGATGATATTGGTGAACTGCCACCTATAATGGAAGAGTTGAGCGTTGCCGACGGTTGCCTCCGTCCAAATCCTGGTGGACCATTTTCGGCGCTAACACCATCGATGTGGCCACAGGAAATTTTGGCCAAGTTGGGTGGCGAATCGGAACTCGCTGTAGCCGGTCCAAATGATCAACCCGATTACCGTTTCGATGAATTCGGTTTTCGTGTCGAGGAGGAGGATGGGCCCGAGCAAAGCTCAAATAAGTTGCTCAGCATTCCATTTATGGAGGATCCCCAACAGCGGTTACAATGGATTGCCCATCTGGAGTTTGCTCACAACAAAGAAGCCACAGAACTCAGCTGGGATCATGTCGAGCTGCTGCTGCAACGCACAGAGAAACTTCGAAAAATGGTCCAGAACGGCATCCCACACAGTCTGCGGCCGCAGATGTGGATGCGACTATCCGGTGCGCTATCGAAAAAGCAAAAGAGCGAAACCAGCTACCAGGACATTGTAAAAGGTTACCCTGAGATTGGCATAGCTTGCAGCATTGAGTAACTTTGTTTCATTGCAGCTTCCAGTAACGACCAGTTGATGACATCGAAGCAGATTGAAAAGGATCTGCTGCGCATCTTGCCCACAAATGCTTGCTTCAGTCATCCAAATGGCACGGGAATACCACGATTACGTCGTATTTTGCGGGGCATAGCATGGCTATTTCCGGACATCGGTTACTGTCAGGGCACAGGCGTGATTGTGGCTTGTCTACTGCTGTTCATGGAGGAAGAGAATGCCTTTTGGATGATGGTCACAATTGTGGAAGATTTGTTGCCCGCTTCCTACTACAGCTCCACGTTGCTGGGCATACAGGCGGATCAAAGAGTAATGCAGACGCTCATTGCCAACTACTTGGCCAGCGTGGATGAATCGCTTAAGAGGCATGACATTGATCTGTCACTGATCACACTGCATTGGTTCCTCACGCTCTTCGCCAATGTGGTGCACATGAAGATTTTAGTGCGGATTTGGGATTGGTTTTTCTACGAGGGATCCATTGTGCTGTTTCAACTTACGCTGGGCATGCTTAAGGTGAAGGAACAGGATCTACGACATTTGGAGAACTCGGCGCAAATATTCAATTCCCTTTCCATGTGCTGCGAGGTGGACGATGTCGAGGTGCTGTTCCGGCAGGCCCTGGAAGTGGGCGGCTCGTTAAGTCAGACGGTAATCGACACGCATCGACGTCGTCATTTGGCATATTTGATGGCCGACCAGGGGCATCAAATTGGAAACCCAGAGGCGGCTGCCAATCTGCCAAAACAGCAGTTGGCAAGGCGACAGGTGCGCAAAAGTAAATCGATTCTCGAGGCATTCCTTTTCCGTAGCGATCCCGAGGCTGAACAACTGAAGAACAAGAATATACGGCAAACTGAAATTCTAGTGGATCTACGTGAAGCGATACTGAAAGTGGGACGACACTTTATTACCATCGAACCAAAGCTGGCAGGACACATCCAGCTGACAGCGAACTACAGCAGTGAGTCGCATGCCAAGGATCACGAGAACTTCATCAATGTGGCGCGCACACGGAAGCGACGCGCCAAGGCGCTGCACGACTTTGAGCGGCACGATGACGATGAGTTGGGATTCCGGCGTAACGATATCATTACCATAATTAGCCAAAAGGATGAGCATTGCTGGGTGGGCGAACTAAATGGACTGCGAGGCTGGTTTCCCGCCAAATTTGTGCAGCTGCTGGACGAGCGCAGCAAATTGTATACCTCGGCAGGAGATGATGCCATCTCGGAGACAGTTACGGATCTGGTGCGAGGTACATTGGCGCCAGCGATTAAGGCATTCCTAGAGCATGGCATGAAACGTCCTTCCTTCTTGGGTGGTCCCATTCATCCGTGGCTCTTCATTGAAGAGGTATCCTCGCTGGAGGTGGAAAAGGACTTTAAATCTGTGTATAGTCGCCTGGTGCTCTGCAAAGACCTATCGCCTGGACGAAGATGGAAAGGTTCTAACTCCCGAGGAATTGCTTTATCGCTGTGTTCAGGCCATTAACCAGACGCACGACAATGCCCATGCCCAAATGGACGTGAAGCTGCGCTCCCTGATCTGCCTGGGTCTCAATGAGCAAGTGTTGCATCTGTGGCTTGAAGTGCTCTGCGCTTGCCAGGAGGTGGTACAGAAATGGTATCACACCTGGAGCTTCATTGATTCACCTGGGTGGGTGCAAATCAAATGTGAACTGCGCATACTCTCCCAGTTTGCCTTTAATCTGAATCCGGACTGGGAGCTGCCGCCGAAGCGTGGCAAGGAGTCTCAGCCGTTAAAAGACGGTGTGCGCGACATGCTGGTCAAACATCATTTGTTCTCCTGGGACCTGTGAGGTAGATTCCCATCTGGCAATCGAAACGATACATGTACAATCATGCCCCGCTTTCTGAATCCCAAGTATTCTACTCAGAGAACAAACTCCACGCACGAATTATGCTTTAAATATCTCATGCTTTTTTCCTCATTTCTTGTGCAATCAATTCTACAAAGAAACCTTCATCTAGCCATGTACTTAGTTGTTCGAATCTGTACAATCCCCAGCGCAGCTTTTAGTCTCATATACAATTTAATTTACCCCGAAAGGATAACTTGTTGTACGCAGTCCTAAATAAGTGTGGTTTACCTTAAGATCTATTTACATATACATTAATGTAGCCCTTGCTATTTATTTACTTAAAATATCCATCCATATTTGTAGCGCTCAACACACATAAACTCTCTCACACACACACACACACACACACACACTAAGAAAGTAGACACCAAACACACAGAGTTGTACTAAATTACAAACGTAACGTACCTTTGAATTTAAATCAAATCTTATAAAGTATTTATAATATACATATACACCTAGATGTTTAACGGTCTAAAATGCATTTCATTAAAGTTTAAAATATATATATATGTATATATATATATGAATTGTATCTTAAGCTGTGTGTATAATTTGAAAACAGATCTAACTAATTGCAGACCAATCCGAGGTAATCATCCATCAATGTCCCAATGGCAAACTAAAATAGAGGAACGATTTTATACACATTCACCAAGTGGTGAGTTTAGACTTACAATGCCAGTGGCATCCACACGTGTGCCCACAATCTTTAGGCGGATTTTGTCTTCTCCAGAGATGACAACATCTTCATCTTTGGACTTGTAACAAGGTGGATTACCGTTTGGGCAGAATTGCATGTCGGCGGGAATGGACTGCAAAATATCAAAGCGAATTAGCGAAGAAATTACAGTCGATTTGTATGTGGAGACCTACATGATGGGATATAAAACATGACAATGGTCCAATTTCGGCAAACATGCCAACCTTGTTGATCTGCTTAACCACAGCGTCAAGAACTTCTCCCTTGAACGGACGAAAGACGATTGCCTTATATTTAACCGGATACACGACGAACCCTTGACCCGGCTGTATAACTCCAGAACCGATTTGATCTATTGTCGTGACGGCTATCACAAAACCATATTTGCCTGTACACGTGCCCTCCACCTCCGAGTAGAGCTTTTGCTTGACCGTCTCCAGTAATTGCGGTCCAAAATAACGCGGATGCAAGAGAATTTCGTGCTCTAGAGAAATCTGAAGAAAACTCAATTATGAAGACTGCAACAGGCACGGAGTATCTTAACACATACGTGATAGAACATATTTCTGACTTTTATATTTAATTTATTATTAAATTAAAGTATTTAACTTTTTATGAAGAAACCAGAAAAAACGCGCAAGCAACAAAACACCAACTTCTATCGTTATCGATAAATGTAATTGCCGGCAATGCTTAGTGTTGAGGAGTGTCGTAATTTCAGGTATCGCCGCAATTTTTAGTGCTGTAGAATGTCACAACCTGCATAATTGGCGGGAATATTAAAATTCAATACTATTTAACACATTTACAGTATTTTATTTTTTTTTTTTTTTTATTTCTACATTTAACAATGTTAGTATTGCACCAATTAAAGCTCTCGTTTCAAATACTCTACTCCAAAAGTTCTCAAATAAAATTGTTTTTAGGCAAGAAATTTAACAATCAAATACAATACAATAAATAACAATGTAACGATATAAAGGGACCTTCCAATGCTAAATGACTTTCACTTAAAATGTGCAATTTTCTTGAAATGTTACGTCAAGATTATTCTAACTTCAACTGCAGCTCGTGCTCCTTGCCAAAGATGCGTACATAGGCCGATTTAATTCCAAACTTAAAAATGGCAAGATAAGGTAAGAAGTACATGAAGAAGTTCATAAGCCACACTCGGAAATTGAAATACCAACGCACAATAGAGTATTTATGCAAATAAGTAACAATAAATAGACCATAGCTAACGATAAATCTATCCCACAAATTGAGGTCATAATAATATTGTTTTTGGTTCGGATCCGGCTGATCGCCTGCACGATAATCGAAGCTGTAATACTCATAGCCCTTCACGTAAGCCAGGCGTTTGGTAAAAAATATATTAGCTTGCACCGACAGCATTATATTCACATGCCACAAACCCTCAATAAGTGCTTTCGCCATGCGATCGAAATCCTCGTTCGTTTGTTCCAATGCTGGCGTGTAAACCCGTCGCATGACTATATCCAATCTGGGCCTGGACTCTGCCCAGTTGCGGCCACAGATATTATATTCGTCTTTGATACCCAGCAAATAACCTAACACACGCCACACATGCACGGTAGCCTCAAGAAAATCATCATCTTCCAGCTGTATACGATGGGCGCCCAACGTTAAAAAACCAATGAAGCCGAACTGAGTCAATGCCAGATCCTTTTGAGTAATCTGACCGGCACCTTGTCGCATACATGCCTTGCTCGATCGGGAATGCGCCTGCCGTACCGCCGTAATACTTGTCCAGAACTTACTCTTCCGATCCTCAATGGGATAATTGTACCAGGCATTAGTATGCAATATAGTTCGCACGTACCGTCGGTATGCGGTAAAAGCGTTTGACGAGTGACGCGTGCAAATAAGAACCCGAAGTATTGACGGTATTGCCAAAACCGCAATTAGGCCAGCCAACATGCCCGACGTCAACACGAAGCGATACTTTTTGTAGTAGTCTTGCCCTCTGAAAGTCGAATATAAAAAGAAATTGATCAAGAATATAATAAATACATATGTAGTGAGTAAGAATGTTTTAACTTTAAACAGAAATCAGAAATATTATCAATTTAATACCCATAAAAGCATTTATAAAACTTGATGTGATGCAAAAACTATTCTATGTAATGCAAGCTGAAAATTGGTCGGAAAATTTATTTGACTTGTTGTATATTGCGTATAGCGTAAAATTTAAACACTATTTTCAACAGCTCTCATTGGAAGAATCAGTCCAAAATACAGATTATTATTTAAAATTTTCAAAAAACATCTTATTAATTTTTGCAAGCTGGGAAATTATAATACATATGTATTTACATACATATATTAGTATTATTACAGATTAGTATCAATCGACGAAGACTCAAAACTGCAAGAGTATAAAATCGTCGACATTCAGAATCTTAATTTGTTCTATTATATTGCACATGTTCTTGAACCTCAGAACAGAGACGGAAATCAAAAGAATTTAATTTCTTTCCGGCAGCGATAACATTTGTATGACACTTAATTTTATATAATTGCAGTATTTTATAAAAAGTAAACACAGTATGGATCGTATTGTTCACGTTGATTAACAACAAATCTCGTGTAAAAGTGTAAATTTGATCATTAATTATATGTCTATCATAAACTATCAAAAGCTCTACCACATTTTGAATGATCTGTAATTGCAATACTTGAAGCAAACCAGCCACTTTATTGCAATGATAGTCTGTTTGAGACGCAAATCCAGCGAATCTTAACGTTTCAACTATAATTAGTTATGCAGTTAATTGCCTATTTTAATTCTCATCTCAATAGAAAAACGGTGAGTATCTCTGTAACAAACTGGAGGCGTATAAAGTTGTAATAAAAATAAATAACCATATTCTGAATTGGCATAATCAATCAGTCAAGTTTTACTACAAGTGCAAGTAGAAGACCTTGACAATATAGTTGTGCATAATAAACGAAGGCGGAATGTCGCTAAGTACATAGTTGAAGTTACGACGGTTAATAATAGGAATCAAGTATAAAAGTTTATTATCTAGTTTCAAACAATAAAATCTGTAAAGATCTAACCAAAAAATATGTTAACATTTAAAAATACAATAATACATTGAATCTATATCATAAGATGGTTTTAAACCAATTCAAAAAAAAAACTGTAATTCTTATTAATCACATAAATACGCATCATATCATAATATCTGAAAATATTGTTTTGATTTTCGTTAATAAAGTTTTCGAAAAAAAAATATATATAACTATAAATTTGTATTAGTTTGGTCTTAATTTAACCAAATTATAAATTTATAGTTTCTATCTTTAAACGTTTCTTATTAAATATATTTTTAATGCCTATAAGTGTATAATACCCTTGCAACTCGTAGATGGGTATAATAATTATCACCTCAATCTCAAAATGTTACTCGCATTTAACAACAACAAATAATAAGTATAATACGTACCGCTTGAAAAGCTGCTCATCGTACCATGGCGGCAGCTCCAAGGGACTTCCACTGTCGCCCTCCTGGCTGCCATTGGTCAGTAAATGCTTCAAATACTCTTCATCGCCAGTAAGGTCTTTTGCTTTTGGCTTTTCGTTGCTGCTTACGTGCATTTTGCCATAAACGTACTCACGAAATCACTAATCAATGTAAAAAAAAAAATGTAAACATTACAAAAGAGCTCTGCTTGCCAGCCGCGACGGACAAGATGTAAACATAAACGGGAGAAAGTTTTTTATGGGCGGACCGCACAACGCATTCCACTGTTGCTTACCCTCTCAAGCTACTTTGATACTGTTTACTAGATTACGCTAGTTGCAAAAACGAAGAAAAATAAACAATTCGCACACTTCGAGTTTTGCACAATTTAAATAATTGCATTAACTACTTAGTTTGAGTTTAGCAATTTAGTCGCAGACAATTGGACTGATAGATGTCTGTTTCGAGCAGTTGCACGAAGCGAACTGACCCTTTCGATTCATGAACAATTTATCACACACTAGCGGCAAAGACTGGTTTTGGGGGCAATACCAAGTATTGTATCGAAGCTCCAGCAGTATGGCGCGTATAGTGCGATAAGCCCAACAAAAAATTGTTATTTGTGTTCATTAACCGCCGCGAGAGTTGCCACAGTTTCGAAAGCAATTATTATTATCGCTTTCACGATTTGCAACACTTTTTTATCGATGCCGTCGATGGCCGTCAACCGATGACACCTGGACACATCTCTGTCGCATCTCAGCAGCCGACGCGCTTGCAAAAAAAAGGAGAAAGAAAGCTAATTTTCTTGCTTTTCCGCCGACAGTACGCTTCCGGAAAGTGCGAAAACATAATCAATTAACAAAATACACATTTAACTGTGTTTTCAAGCATTATATTTGTTTAACTGGCGTATACTTTAAAATATTCGCAAATCGTGTACATATTTTTGCCGACACTGTGCACGCTTTTGCCGCCGCCGCTTTGTTGTTTTGGCGCCTGAATTTGCGACGCGCACGAAAATTTTAATTTGGCTGCCCTAAAATGGTGGATCGCAGTGATAATGGTAAAATATTATTTAATTGTGCATTAAATCCAATAATTCAATAATTTCACTTTAATTGCAAGCAGCGGAATCCTTTGACGATGCCGTCGAAGAACGCGTGATCAATGAAGAGTACAAGATATGGAAGAAGAACACTCCATTTCTATACGATCTCGTAATGACGCACGCTTTGGAATGGCCATCACTCACGGCCCAATGGCTTCCCGATGTTACCAAGCAGGATGGCAAGGATTATTCGGTGCATCGCCTGATATTGGGCACACACACCTCGGATGAACAAAATCATTTGCTCATCGCCAGCGTCCAGTTGCCTAGTGAGGATGCACAATTTGATGGATCACACTATGACAACGAGAAGGGTGAATTCGGTGGATTTGGTTCGGTTTGCGGTAAAATCGAAATTGAAATCAAAATCAATCACGAGGGTGAGGTTAATCGTGCCCGTTATATGCCTCAAAACGCATGCGTCATTGCCACCAAAACCCCTTCGAGTGATGTCCTCGTATTCGATTACACAAAACATCCCAGCAAACCGGAACCATCCGGCGAATGCCAGCCCGATTTACGCTTGAGAGGACACCAAAAAGAGGGCTACGGTCTGTCGTGGAATCCCAACTTAAACGGTAAGCCAGCCACGATCAATCGGGTTAAAGTTTTTATATAATTTATTTTCGTTTTTGTTTTTTTTAGGTTACTTGCTCTCGGCCTCTGATGATCACACCATCTGTTTGTGGGATATTAATGCCACGCCTAAAGAGCACCGCGTCATTGATGCAAAGAACATCTTCACCGGTCACACAGCCGTTGTGGAAGATGTTGCCTGGCATTTGTTGCACGAGTCACTCTTTGGCTCAGTGGCCGATGATCAGAAGCTAATGATTTGGGATACAAGGAATAACAACACCTCGAAGCCATCACACACAGTCGATGCACACACGGCCGAAGTGAATTGCTTAAGCTTTAACCCATATTCGGAGTTTATATTGGCCACTGGATCGGCTGACAAGACTGTCGCCCTGTGGGATTTGCGTAATCTCAAGCTAAAGTTACATTCCTTTGAATCGCACAAGGATGAGATCTTCCAGGTGCAATGGTCGCCGCATAACGAGACCATCTTGGCTTCCTCGGGCACCGATCGTCGCCTGCACGTTTGGGATCTATCGAAAATTGGCGAGGAGCAGAGCTCCGAGGATGCTGAAGATGGACCACCAGAATTGCTATTCATCCATGGTGGGCATACTGCGAAGATCAGTGACTTCTCTTGGAATCCCAACGAACCATGGATTATTTGCTCTGTGTCTGAGGACAACATAATGCAAGTGTGGCAAATGGCCGAGAATGTCTACAACGATGAGGAGCCAGAGATTCCCGCCTCCGATCTGGAAACCAATACGGCTTAAAGCAAAGAATCAGTTGAAATTTTTGGCAACCATTTCACCCCCTTTCCCCTCCTGTTTTCCCATAATAAATATAATATATGTAATGTTTTTTGGCAAAAACACAGCGCCAGCTTACCTTGCGTTGTGTACTCATTTTAATTTATATATACATAAATTTTATACCTAAGTTACACTTTTGTCTACACAAACAACCAATTCTGCATTAAAACGATCTGAAGACCAACAAAATTAATCGACTGTGTACTTGTAATGCTTACCAAACGCATCGATATCCACTCGCAATGCACGAACGTCTCCCTGATGACGTCTGGAAGTGATCCTGCCGCTGATCAGTTCGCCCTTTTGCACATCTCGCGGCTGATCAAGAAAGAATACCGTCTGTTTCCAGTGTGTGGGCGTCTCGTCCGGCGATGTACTAAACGATATCTTGTTCTCCAGCTCAAAGAGCGTATCAAAGTAGCCAACAAAAGCGGCTAGTTTGCCAGTATGTGTGCATTTCAGGCTAAACTCATTCGTGAAATTTGGATAACTCAAGTCTACAGTCATCATATCAAAGTTAGCAATTTGCGTGCTCTCGGTGATGATATGCTCCGGGTTGACCACCTCCATCAGAGGCTCCTCAATGCTGCGTTTGCGCAAATCACTCATATTCACACCATAGACATCATCCCAGAATTCTACATGCTGCTTGTGCAGTTCCTCATTGATGCCCAACAAATGTAGTGTGCAGCGGTTTGGAAGGATAATGCCACCAGGTTTTAGATGATGTTTACGTGCATATATAATGGAGTCCAGCATGGCTTCATATAGTAAGAAATACCCCATCCATTCGGATATAATGACATCGTATTTGGCTTCTGGCAGTTCTGTATCTTCCAAGCGCCCCTTTACCAACTGCACATTCTTTACATTGTTTTTTCTATGGAAAATATTAAAAATATTTATTGATTCTTAGATTCTTTATGAACTGTTTACACTCACCTGACAATATCCATGGCTGTATAGACTATTTCTGAGTTATCAATGCCCACAACTTGAGCGGCGCCAGCTTGTGATGCAAATATCGATAGTATACCCGTACCGCAGCCCACATCCAACACGGATTTGCCACGCATAAAGTTGCAGTTCTGCAGAAGAGCTAAGCGATATGTGTTTGTGCGTACCTAACGAAAAGAATTGTTTCAATTTCCATAATAATTTGTACACATTTTATATATTACCTTATCGCTAAGCATTTCGTGATGTATACCAAAATGGGAATAACTATTAAAGTATTCCTTATCCAACGTAGGAGTGTTGCGCAAAGTGGGAGTAGCACCAACGGATTTCTGATCACCGGTCTGGTCTGCATCGTTGTGCACCTTTTGAAGAAGTGCCTTATAGTCACTACGCATGCGTTCCATATCCTCGCTCGCCTGCTGCAGCAAATTAGTTTGCTCAGCAATGCGATTTAGGAGTTCCTGCTCGTTAAACGATGTTGTCGCAACAGATTGAAGAGCATCGTAGTCATAGCACAACCAAGGCTCGTACTCCAGGGGTTTAAGGTATTTTTCATCGTTCCACAATGGCTGCTCCGTTAACAGCAATTGTTCAGGATTGATCTTCGACGAGCGAATGTAGTTTATCAGCTTAATGAAGCCATATTGATCCATTTTGAATTTTTGCTTCAGTTGTGGCAAGTTGACTTTGTGCTTCTTATTCAAATGTTCGATAGCTAGTTCAATACTGGCGAAAACATCAGAACAAAAGAGACAAGTTGTAGCTTCGCCTTCCGCATCCATTTCCTCGTCATCGTCATCTTCGATGTCATCATAGTCCTCCTCCTCATCTGAGCTTGGGTCGGCAGACTCAACTAACGAAAATAAATAGTGAATACATTTAAAAATAAAGTTAACGTCTTGTTACTACCTTTATTTTCAACATTTTCCATCTTTGCTTATAACCAATCACAGTTCAAAGTAGTTAATAAGTTAAAATGATTTGCAAGTTGTGTTTGCAACTTGAGCAGTTTAAAAGCGCTCGTTGTGTATGCACGTGCAGAATATAACAATGCTACCACACCACAACAAATTATTGAAAACCCAGCCCTGGCTTACCGGTAAAACATATACAACTATCGATATTTATCGCTTGTCTTCTCAACCATGCACTTGCATAACCCTGGCTGTGCTACAATAATAACAATATGTTGCGGGTGTGTATTACAATAATTGGATTTATTACAGAAAATAATAAAAATTGTATTATATGTGATTATTTTAGATATTAAACACATTGCGCGCGGCGCAACCTGTAAGATTCTCCTCCGCCTTAAGCAGCGTAGCACCAGAAACAAAAACTGAAGTACCTCAAGTTGCTATCGGTGAACCTGACAAACTTTATAGCAAATTGGAAATCGAATTGAGAGGAATAGACCCGGCTGTGCTAAAGAGTTACACTTGGTTCGCTACAACCGCCGCCGATCACTTGGGAATCGAAAAGGGCAAGTGGTATGTATCAATTACAAGTTCCCATTGGATTAATTTCTTATATCGTTCTAATCCTTCCTGCAGTTGGTCACCTCGCAAGGCGCATCACGATCGCATGACCCTGCTAAAGTCAGTTCACATCTATAAAAAACATCGTGTTCAATATGAAGTTCGTACTCATTTTCGCTACATGAACTTCCACAAATTGACTGGCTCAACGCTCGACACATTTCTCGAGTACATCGAACGCAATTTGCCCGAGGGCGTAGCACTGCAGGCGTCAAAAACTGAGCTGCAACAATTACCCGACCACTTGCGACAGCCGCCCGAAGAAATATAACCGATTATACATTTGATCCAATATTTTTAAGTGTTACTTCTTCATAGATTATGCCATGGTCAGAAACAAATAAAGTGCTTTGTGCTAATCGAGCCAACAAAAGAAAAAAAAACAGTAGCTCGTTGATAACGCGGTATAACTGTATTCGGCTTCGGGCCCCACCAGCTTTATAGAGATAAGCTTTGGTCTTAATATTAAAAAAAGGAAGAACGGTTACCTGTGGCATGCCGATGGTTTTATACTCTTGCTGTTCGTGGCATGGATAGACGCAGATTCTTATATATACAAAATACGTTTATAATATATGAGGTGTATAGCATTTAGTAGAGTTACCAATTTATTTAAAACTGTCTAGGCATTTGTGGACTTATGGAACAAAGAATTTCATAGGTAAAAACCAACATATTGTGTAAATACTCTGCGTGATGAAGTATTTATGAAATGGAATCAATGTTGTAATAATATGTCCTTAAATGCAACTCAGCTGTGGTTACAAAACACAAACATGATTGTAATGTGTACAAATAACACGATTCAGTGCGAATTTGTTCATTCATTAAATTCCTTAAAAGATTAAGGAAATAAAAGACTTAATAAATTTCATCACCGTGGGAAAAGACCCAAAAATCTTAAAGAGTATAACCTGAATTGGTATCTTGACATTCAAAATGGGAACTGGACATCGTGGGCAGGCCCAAAATATTTTGCATTTTCCCCGTTAGTCGCACACTTGAGTCCGAGTTAATCAGATGCCAAAGCTCTCGAACTCCCAAACAACATGAAAAGTGGTTTCCTTTTGCAAGTGGCTCTGACAATGGCATTAATTGCCTGTTTCCTGTCACCAGTTGCGCCTCTGTATGAGGAGAAAATTCTAAGTTTCTTGGAGGAGTTCAGGATGCGAATGTGTCATCCAATACCCAACTTGGGCTTGCCAGCGATAGACCCCCTTCAGCTGAGCCATGCAGAGGCTGCTGTGAATAACCAATATCTGATCGAGTGAGTTTATATAGAAGTTTTACGCAATGTCTCTTTTATTTGACTTTGCATTTTAATTACAGCTTTACAGGATCTGTTGACAATTTTGCACTGCGTGGCTTATCCGATTTTGCAGTGAATACACTAAAAATAAATACTGTGGCTCTGCGCAGTACAGTCAATGTCACGTTCCCTTACACCTATTTCAAATCCCTATACACAGCCAAAGGTTCCCTAGCATATATCCTTAACTTGGCCGGCGATGGCAACGGAGAGTAAGAAAAGCAAACATTTATATGAACATGATAATACATTATTTTTTTTACTCCTTTAGGTTGTCTATTTCGGACTTCACGTTCGTTATTTCATGGAGAATCAAAGCAAGCATAAATATAGCGATTACAGGATTACAGATCGAATTCTATATGGGCGATTTAAAAATGAATTTCGATAATTTAATGGAGGAAGAGCGCATCAATCTTTTTATCCATGATTTAGTTAACGAAATGGGTGTGGAACTGCTTGGGGATATCTGGGATTATGGACAGACACCCGTAGTCAATAGAGTTGAAGAGGTACGGACTCTAAAATCTCTTTTGAAATAATCAATATTTTCTATCTTATTTCTTTGCAGTTTATCAATAATCACATATCTGATATTCTAAAATTGATTTCTGGCGGCGGTGGCGAGGGTGAAAGTAGTCCTATTTTCGAGGGCGTCGAACCAAATTGTAAGCTTAAATCACGCAAATAAGACTGAGTACTAAAAAATAAACGGAACCTTAAATTCTAATAAGGATTAACGATGTTGTTGTTATTTTGTCGAGTCCATTAATTTTATAAGTCTTTGTGGCCACACTTAACCACCATTGTGATAACTGACACGGACAATATATTTATTACAAGTGCAGCACTCTGCTAATCTGTTGATAAGCTGCGCATACATCTATTAAAAACCAACTTTGACTATAATCCTGTCAGTATGAGTTTGGGTGTTGCTGATAACGCTTGTCACTAGCTACTTCACAATTTGTTTGTTCTTTTTGTGTGGGGTCCCGATAGTACTATTTTTATAGCACTTTATTGATTTATACTCTGATAGGTAAGATAAGCACATTCCAGCAAAGTATGTGATTTTAAATTTAGCGCGCAATTTACCAACATGGCAACGCTTTAACTATTGTTATCAGGGCTGCAACACAAGATTTGTATTGATAGTATTTATGAGTGGCATAGGTAGCACTGTTACGATTAGCGTTGCCGTACGCGTAAATTAAGAAAATTAGAATTTTCCAGACCAAGCCGACTCGCTTATAAGTAAAGGTGCAATTGAACGCCATCGCTATTCCTATTACAAGTGCCAGTTTGATCGAACGTCAGAGTGTCGAGTCGGCAGAAGAAAATTAAAGTGGGACAAAGAAGTGAAGAAGCAATTACACACGGTTATTCATATATTTAGTACATTTAAACTTAACAACACACAAAGGTAAGTGTTATATTTAGCAATAATATAATCAATAACTGCTCTTCATTCATTCTATTAATTTTAACACGTGCTCTCTCATGCCGCATGTGTTGGCCTAGAAAGAATCATGTTAAACTGCCTAACGTATACTCTAGTTTGGCTCTAATCAATAACTTCGATTCGATTGCATTGCATCAGTCATCATCAGCTCATTTTCATCGTTAACTTTTAAACATTACACCGCATGCTATCGTTGAACTTTAGATTCAAAACTTAATTATTCAGATGCATGAAAAAGAGCAAGTACTACATATATATAGATACATACATTCATGTGAACATTTGTACGTTGCGTCATTTAACATCAGCAATGCGGTTTCTGACATCTAATGAAAATTCGAAGCCTTGCATATTTAATTGTTAATCGTGTTTCGCTTGCGATTTTATCATGTGAGCGTGGGGTTATACTGGAATATTCCATTGAAAAAATATGCCGCATCACACACGCATACACATACATGCACGTATTCCAAACATCTTCCTACTCACTCGTGAGTCATGATGACGTTCGAACACGCTGACGTCTAAATATACATAGGTTTTTATGAAATTGAACATTGATTCTAGAAAATATTAATTTAAAAATAAATTCTATAGTCAGTAGTGTTTTGTTCTATAGTTACGTACGTACACTTCTAAATTTAAAACACGCGTTGCTAACCGGGATGTCAATGTGTGCGTACACGCGTGGTTGGAATAAAATACATTCAAACATCAACACGCTGTGCTTACATAGGGAATTACCGCGCGCGCGTGTTCGTGCACTAGCGTCGTCTCTCTCACACAACTAGTAAAATGTATACAGCGAAAGGTTAGGCAACGGCGTTGTTTTTTGCGTACATATGGAAGTATATGTATGTACATTCATGCATGTGCGGTTTTGAGCATTCCAGAATTTTCGCCTTTGTGTTAGTGTGCATGCGGTACTTGCACCTTTGAACAAACGAATATGACCAGCTGCTTCTGCTGTTCAAATTGTACTCCCCATTGTTATCTGTGAATTTATCTTGTTTGTGTTGCACACACACACACACACAACAGTATGTACATGCGAGCCATAAAAATTAGTCACCTTTTCATATTTCGACGTTTTCGGCAAGATTTGCCGCAACCAGTTTTGGCACCATGAGAAATTCAACGTAAATGGCATGAAATGAAATGAGAAGGCAAAAGCGCTTTTACCCGCACGGGGTTGCAACCTCAACCTTCAAGCCAACAATTGAAATCGATTGGATTATTAATACAAAAATATATATATTTATACAAATATATATATAATGCAAGCACAGTTTTCCATTTCCAATATATTACAGAGTTGCCAGAGTATTCGAAATATTTCCAGTTGAGAGTTCAGTGACATTGAAATAATCTTTGCTTTCATATTTACAACTTAATAGAATTAAATTTATTAAAATCATATTCCTTTTTGTTTTTTATTACAGATGTCTAAAGCACCTGCTGTCGGTATTGATTTGGGTACCACCTACTCCTGTGTGGGTGTGTTCCAGCATGGCAAGGTTGAGATCATTGCCAACGATCAGGGTAATCGTACCACCCCATCGTATGTTGCCTTCACGGATACGGAGCGTTTGATTGGTGATGCTGCCAAGAACCAGGTGGCGATGAACCCAACCCAAACGATCTTCGATGCTAAGCGTCTGATTGGTCGCAAATTCGATGATTCGGCTGTGCAATCCGATATGAAGCACTGGCCTTTCGAGGTTGTCAGCGTTGATGGCAAGCCCAAAATTGAGGTTACGTACAAGGATGAGAAGAAGACCTTCTTCCCCGAGGAGATCTCCTCCATGGTGTTGACCAAAATGAAGGAGACCGCCGAGGCGTACCTGGGCAAGACTGTCACCAATGCTGTCATCACTGTGCCAGCTTATTTCAATGATTCACAGCGTCAGGCTACCAAGGATGCTGGTACCATTGCCGGTTTGAATGTATTGCGTATCATCAACGAGCCAACTGCCGCGGCCATTGCTTATGGTCTGGACAAGAAGGCTGTTGGAGAGCGTAATGTGTTGATCTTTGATTTGGGCGGCGGTACCTTCGATGTCTCTATTCTGTCGATTGATGACGGCATCTTCGAGGTCAAATCTACGGCCGGTGACACCCATTTGGGTGGTGAGGATTTCGACAATCGTCTGGTCACTCACTTTGTACAGGAGTTCAAGCGCAAGCACAAGAAGGATCTGACCACCAACAAGCGTGCTCTCCGTCGTCTGCGCACTGCCTGCGAGCGTGCAAAGCGTACCCTGTCGTCGTCGACTCAGGCTAGCATTGAGATCGACTCTCTGTTCGAGGGTACCGACTTCTACACCTCGATCACCCGTGCTCGTTTCGAGGAGCTGAACGCTGATCTGTTCCGCAGCACCATGGACCCCGTGGAGAAGGCTCTGCGTGATGCCAAGCTGGACAAGTCGGCCATCCATGATATTGTGTTGGTCGGTGGCTCCACCCGTATCCCCAAGGTACAGCGTCTGCTGCAGGATCTGTTCAACGGCAAGGAGCTGAACAAGTCCATCAACCCCGATGAGGCTGTCGCTTATGGTGCTGCTGTCCAGGCCGCCATCTTGCACGGTGATAAGTCGCAGGAGGTGCAGGATCTGCTTCTGCTCGATGTTACCCCTCTGTCATTGGGTATTGAGACCGCTGGTGGCGTGATGAGTGTGCTGATCAAGCGTAACACCACCATTCCTACCAAGCAGACCCAGACCTTCACCACCTACTCTGACAACCAGCCCGGTGTGTTGATCCAGGTTTACGAGGGTGAGCGTGCCATGACCAAGGACAACAATCTGTTGGGCAAGTTCGAGCTGTCGGGCATTCCCCCAGCACCCCGTGGTGTGCCCCAGATTGAGGTGACCTTCGATATTGATGCCAACGGTATCCTTAATGTCACTGCCCTGGAGCGTTCGACCAACAAGGAGAACAAGATCACCATCACCAACGACAAGGGTCGTCTGTCCAAGGAGGATATTGAGCGCATGGTCAACGAGGCTGAGAAGTACCGCAACGAGGATGAGAAGCAGAAGGAGACCATCTCCGCCAAGAACGCCCTGGAGTCGTACTGCTTCAACATGAAGGCCACCCTCGATGAGGACAATCTGAAGAGCAAGATTTCCGACTCAGACCGCACCACGATTCTGGACAAGTGCAACGAGACCATCAAGTGGCTCGATGCTAACCAGTTGGCCGACAAGGAGGAATACGAGCATCGCCAGAAGGAGCTTGAGGGTGTTTGCAACCCAATCATCACCAAGCTGTACCAGAGTGCTGGCGGCGCTCCTGGCGGTATGCCCGGTGGCATGCCAGGCGGTATGCCTGGTGCTGGTGGTGCTCCTGGCGCAGCCGGTGCTGGCGGTGCTGGCCCCACCATCGAGGAGGTCGATTAAACAATTCACCACCACCAACCACAATAGATACAGATACCATAAAACAATCCTGCATACCCCCGACGCCCTCGTCACAATATTAAACTTGGATTCTAATTTAGAAATCGCTTAATTACAAGAACCACTAGAGGAACAACAAGAACAAACGACAACTGCTCTTGGAAAGTTATATTATAATAATACAACTGCAACAACATTAAACAAATACTGTTCAAAAACTAAGATAATACATATATATTATATTATTATCCATCATTCATCGATCGATCATCCAAACAATATTTGCTTGTACTTGAATTAAATAAAACGGATTTGAGAATTGCATTTAGTTGTCTTTGTTTCTAGTGGGGATTAGTGGGAGAACTTAAGGTGCGTACAATAGATTTTTCAATTTATTAAGACAGGGCCCTTATGTTGATCTAATCAACCCAGGCAAAGTTTCCCTCCTTGTCCAACTTGGACACATGATTGATAATGGGCAGCTCGGTGTTGTTGGGCTTGTAGGACCCCTGCAGTTGACCCTGTGATGTCCAGTTGAGATCTCTTCTTTGGTGCAGCGACTTTACCTTACCGCCAAATGCGTTGTCCATCTGCTGCTTGTCATCCTTGAGATTGACTGCTACTGCAGTTCGTCGAGTGTCTTTATTGGTGTGTCCAATTTCTTGTGGCTGGCTTTGGCCACTTGGTCCAGGTAGGATTGCCATTGCTGCAACTTATCCTCGGCGGCTCGCAGTTGCTCGATGCTACGTTCGTGCCCAGGATTAAGTCCGATTGGTTGCACCCCGACAATCTCATTAAGATCAACTTTGATGGGTGCCAAGGCGGAAATGGCACGGGATAGTCCAATCTGGGTGTGACGTATGCGATGCTCAGTTAGATCGGCTCCCAGAAGCTCCTCGTGTGGATCCATGCGTATAGGAATTATCTTGTCGATCACGTAGAGCAACAGGAACGTCGAGCAAACTCCCCAGCAGACCAGGCAGAAGGCAGATAAGGTTTGTACGCCGAGCAGGTACCAGCCACCACCCTTGAAGAGTCCACTGCGTCCTTTGGTGGTGTCCATCGGGATGGGATTGTCGGCAAAGAGGCCAACGGCAATGACACCCCAAATGCCGCAGACTCCGTGCACGGCACTTGCTCCGACTGGATCATCTACACCGAGACGATCAAATAGCGGCATGGCAAGCACACAGAGCAATGATCCCATGCCGCCAATCACGAGTGCTTCCCAGGCTCGATACAGAAAGCATCCGGCGGTGATGGAGACTAGTGAGCCAAGAATACCATTGATTAGATCCATGATGTCCATGCGTCCATCGTGTCGCCAAAAAGAGTATCTGCAATCAAAAATGGATGTCACAATACAGAATACAGATGTACTTTGCACTCACATGGAGCTAACAAATCCGCCACCAAAGGAGCCCATCATGGTCATTACCGCGGCTCGTGCGGCATACTGCCACTTGGCTCCGCTAACGCCATAGGTGCTGCCCGAGTTGAAGGCCAGCCAACCCCACCAGAGCACGAAGAGACCCATGCACGCGTTCACAGGATTACCCAATGGTAACGGATCGTAACCATCGGCATAGCGTCCCAGACGTGGTCCCAGCATAGCAGCCGAAGCAAAGGAGGCGGCACCGCCTATCAAGTGAACAGGACCACTGCCGGCAATGTCCACAGCGCCGAGATTGTTGAGGAATCCGTGTTCACCCCACACCCAGCCGGCGGGTATGCAGTAGACCACCGTGTTAAGCAGCGAGAACAAACAGTAGGCCTTAAAATTGCAGCTGTAAGAGAGAAAATCGAGTAAGAACTGCTGCAGTCGACTACACCCGACGGTGAGACGCCATTTTTCCCAATTTTAGGATCCGTCAAAACCGCATTAACAAGTCCCAACAACAAATACTTCTTTCAATTATTGTTTTTTCACACACATACATATGCAGACACACGGTCAAAAACTAAAGCATCTTTTAGGCGCATGCAAAATTTCGCAAAACTAAGAGAATCTTGACTTCAAAAACTTTTGTTTTTCTAGTCCGATCGGATTGAAATTCGTAGAATAAATATATAAGTCTAAATCAGAATAATCGTATGTTTAATACATCTTAACAAATCATATTAAAATTATAAATTAACGTTTTGCCTTTTTGGCGGTGGGTGTGTCAGCAGATATTTGAAATTATCTGAATCTGCCAAATTTATTGACTCTAGCTGAGTTCTTTGCGTTCATATAGACAGACATACGGACATCGAAAAAGAATATTAGATTATATACTCTTTTTGGGATCAACCATACGTCTGTTTTGGAGTTTTAAAGTTTATCAGAATTGAAACCTACCGTTCGGCCATGGCGCCGCTGACAATGGTTGTTGATGTGGTGGCAAAGGATAATTGAAAGAGAAATGCGGCAAATATTTGTCCCATCAACTCATCTCCAACGGGAGGATCGAGAAGAAAGTCTCCAATAGCCATAAAGGGATTCGAAAGTGGACCGCGTCCGAAGCTCATGCCATAGCCGAAGAGCCAGTAAGTAAATCCGCCAAGTACGATATCAATGACATTCTTCATCATGATATTCACCTCGTTCTTGATCGACACACAACCAGATTCTAGCATACCAAATCCCGTTTGCATGGTAAATATAATGAAGGAGGAGGTGAGCACCCAATTGGTATCCTCCACAGACAGATCGTACATGCCCGGGATGACATAACTACTGTTCCTGGCCACACCCTTCAGAGCGGTCATCTGTGCTGCACTCGCATTGTCCATTTTTAAAGGCATCTTCCCTTAGTAACTTCTAGATTTCGGTTGATCCGTCACAGCACGTCCTCTCTTTAGTCAGACTACCCTGTAAATGAGCTCGGTGAGTGCCAGAAAAATACAAAATACCTGCATTTAATTTAAATTCAACCTAATCACAGCACCCGCACACGGGAACCTAAATTATTTAGCCGTATTTTCAGTGTTGTGCGTGTTGTTTACAACAAACTGGCTAATTATACCCTGTAGCATTAGAAAATGTTGGGTGTTTTAGGTAAATAACATACATACATTATCATACTAGAGAGAAATTTATTCGTCAAACTAACATGCCTTGATACAGGGTATTATTCCGGCACGAATTAAATAGTATAAGTGACTTGTAATTGGAAGAATCATTATAATTTTAACCTAACTTTTGATAAATATTGTAATCTAACATACGCGTATGTAAGGTATTATCCCGTCGACACCTTGTATTTAGTCATTATTGTTGCCTTGAATTTACTTGGCTAGCTTAACCTTTCAATTAATTTAATGCTGGTGTTGTTTTTATTGTTGTGACTGTTGCATGTCGCAAAACTTTGCAAAATTAAAGACTGCGATACTTTAATTCAATAACAAGATTTACTACGTTTAACTTTTTAGAACATTTAACGTCATAGTGAAACGTATATTTTTACAAAACTGTGGGAAAGTTTATCAGCTAGTAATGTTTTAACTATCACAACTTACGATGCTTAATATTTAAGTATTTGAACTAATTGAAATAAATGAAAATTCATTTGTGCATCATAAACAATTCAAACGTTTATAACGTTAACGCTTTTTCGTAAAATTTAAAGTCTTACGTCCTTTTTAGTATTTTTGGTATTAAAGGATATTCTTAAAATTCAACATTTTGGACGGTTATTGTAAACGGTCACACAGTTACATTTTAGCACTAGTTGGTATTGCTCGAACGTTCGTTAAAAACCGTTGAAAATATCGAATAAAACTGTGTGAAAAATAATAACTTAAAGTTAATTGTGCAGTTCACAAGGTGCATATTAACGCCAGCAAAATGTATTTTTTGGCAGTGCTTGCGTTCATAGGAAATGCCAAAGGTAATAACGACATAGTGAAAACTTGAAAAACTTAATACACAGATACACTCACACGCACGCAGGCGGGCATAAAGCAAATCCTTAGTGTGCTAAAGAGAGCAGCAATATGAAAATGTGTATTTATTCCATTTCCTTTACATAAAAAACAAGTATTTGACATATATATTTTACGTAAATATGTGTATTGAGTGGGGAGTACTCTAATGGAGAATGCAACATTTTTTTTGCCAAGCAAAATCAATTTCTATTGCTGTTCTCTTTCTACAATAAACGGAATATGGTCCATGGCCACAGCAGAGTTTCACAATTTATGGGACACAGGGCACACATACACACACGCACACGCACATACATAAACGCTGCGCTGCGCTCTTTTCGCTCAGGCAGCAGGCAGCGACTCCTGCGAAAAGGGGCATAACGGTTTTCTGTTGGGCAATGCAAAGGAAGTGGCGTGCAAAATTTTGCGTTGGTGCTGCCCACCCATTTTTCTCTCTCTCTCTTTCTTACTCTCTCTCTTGCTCTTCCTCTTACGCTCTGCGTCTGTGCATGCACAGATATACATAAGGCTGTATGTGTGTGTGTGTGTGTGTGGTGGGATGTATGCTGTTTATTTTTGCGTGTATGTATGTAAGTGTTCCCTGCTTATGTTTGCCCGTATGTCCGCATTGAGGCTGAATTGGGTGTGTGTAGTTTGTATGTTTGAGTTGCTGTGTGTTTGTGTGTGTGTGTATCGCAAAAATTTCACTTGGAAACTCGCATGAAAGGAGGCATCATTTGGTATTTTTTCTGCTGCGGGGGCGTCGAGCACGCTGTGTTTGCCATTTTAGCTCGTGCGTTTCCTGCTCGTGTTCGTCAGACGTCGCTCGTGTCTCGGCTGTTCGCATTAATGTTGTTGCAGGTCCCCTACACAACCTTCTTCCGCCGTAGTCCCCTGCCCGTTATTCAGCTGTAAATGTATGTGCTGCGGATATATTTGTTTTTAATTTGAATTTCCTTTTGCTGTTTAGCATTTAAATTATGTTGAAAACGTTATGCGTTTGGATTTAATTCCATTTGTCGGGTGATAAATGTGCAAGCTTGCGTGTCTTGGTGTCTGTGTGTGCGGGTGTGTGTTTTGGTACAGCACCTGCTGCATTTGTGTCAGTGTAGGTGACATACATATGCATGAATGTGTGTGTGTGTGTTTGTGTGTGTGGCTGGTAGCAGGTGGCGAAAAAAGGTAACTGTTAAATCAGAAGCTTAACGAAAGTTGGTCAAGTGTGTCAAAATAAAGAATTGTACACTTGTAATTGGGTTTTGCTTATAAATTATATTCGATGGGAAATTAAAATGAATTCATTATAAATTGTGGTTAATTCTTATATTCAACTTCGTACTAATTAAAAAAAGGGAAAATAAAAAAATATATGTACATATGCATATGTATATTAATACAAATATAGGTTTTTTTTTTGTCGTATTCTGAAATAGTGCTAATTCATGGGAAAAATATATGGTAATATCTGGAAAAACTTTGATTAAAAATTGTATAAAGATAATTGGTAAATCCAAACATTCCTATTCATTTGACCATGAATGTAATAATGATAAATGCAGGTATCCACAAAAATAAATTTAATATTTTATATAATATAATATTACAAATCAGTAATCAAATCTACTAAATAAGAACTAATTGAAAGCTTAAGCAGTCTATACAAGTATGCAATGTTATTATAAATATCTATAGTTTTATGCTTGCCATTGTTTTGGGCAACTTAAACTTATCAGATCTAAGACTTCAACTTACATTTCTGTATATATTTCCATTACCCTTCAGATAGCAACGCGGTGAGCTCCAGCCTCATCCAGGGCGGCCATTGTCGGGACTACAATGGCAAGCTGTATGAGACGGGCATGCACTATATGCCCGGACCCGATTCGTGTCGCTTGTGCATCTGTGACAGTGGATTACCCAAGGCATGCAAGATGGTGCTCTGCGAGGCATTCAGCAAGTGCAAATCTTTTCAGACCGTCGGCAGTGGCAACAATTGCTGTGAGGTCATTTGCCTGGATGATCAGTTTAGCGATGGCAGCACCGATTTTGGAATTTGACTGGTGGCTAGTGGCATTACTGCCACGCTCTCGCTATCCTTGCTCTTCTTCCTGGTGAATCGTCTAAGGCAGCGCAAGATGCGTGCCCGGGAGAATCGTCAAAATGCTGAGGATCAACGCAGCATTGTGGGCAGCATTGGGTAAGTGACAATTATTCTAGAATACTTTTTAAACTGAAAAAAGTAGAGCGTATTAGATTGTAAGATACTCTGTAGCTGTATCGGTGTGTCTTTATTATTATATTTTATTTTTATTTTTTAACAATTATTGAAGTTTTACTGTAGCTAAAGATAGTAGTAAAACCGGGGCGTCGAAAGGCCGTCGAGGCTTAAGTCAATCAAACCCTTGAAATTTGGGTTAACGGTATTATAATATAAATAACAATAATGTATACCACGTTGACCATCAGACTGTTGATTTATTTACTATGTTCTTAACTTCCTTTTACCTCTTGCAGCTATATCGCTGGTAACATGGGCTACATGGAGGGCAACTTGAGTGCAATTGACTATACGTACGGTGGTGCAACAACGCATTATCCGCTCTGGAAGCCACCCAGTGGTTACTTTCCGCGTGGCGAAGCACCGCCGCCGTACGAAGAAGCAGTGGCCATTTCCCAGGCGGAGGCACTGAGTGCCCAATGCACAGTTACTTTGCCAAGTCATGTACAGCGCCAGGCGGTGCAGGCCAGTCAACAGCAACTGCAGCAGCAGCAACATCAACTGCAACAGCAGCAACTGCAGCAGCAGCAACAACTACAGCAACAGCAGCAGCAACAGCAACAACACCTGCAACAGCACACGCTGCAGCTGCACACACAACCCCAACAGCATCCTCATCCGCATGCAGCCTACACGCAGCAACTGGTCCCTGTAACTGCTTCGCATGTTGCTACACATCCTCATGCCGCACATGCCCAGTTAACTGCGGCTGCTCAGTCGAATCAGTTCACGCAAAGCACCACAAATCTGATAAATATCAATATCAATAGTGGCGGAGTGACCACAATTGCCACCGGAGAGAATCATCAGCCACCGTATAGTCTGCAGTCTGAGCAGCAGCATCAACAGCAGCAGACGCAGCAACAGCAACAGCAACACACACTGGAGCAGCATCATCAACAGCAGCAGCATTTGGCTGCGGCAGCGGCAGTTGCAGCGGGGCAGAGCAGCTCTATTTGTGTTCAGACACTTACAGCACCCAAGCCAAGCCAAGTCAGCAGCGGCACCAGCAGCGAATGCAGCTACAAGAATTGCCACCTCAATATAAGCGCAAGTGTAACGACAGCAGCTGCTGCTGCTGCGGCTGCTGCTGCTGCTGTGCGTCGCACACCACGTGGCTCCCAAGAGCTGTTGCATCAACAGCAGCAACAGCAACAACAATATCTAACTGTGGCGGATGTGGAGATCAATGCCAGTGCCAGTGCGGCAAGCTATCATTCGTTGCCGGCTACGGCTGAGCTGCAGCAGCAGCACCAACACCAGCAGCAGCAACAGTTGCTTGCAGCAGCATTGTCCACGACGGCAATTGATATGTTACCGCCCATGGAAATAGCAACAATAACAACGGCGCCACCTTGCAGCACTGCGGATTCGGTAACACAGACGCTACCGCTGCCCATGCCGCTCCATGCGGCACTAAAATCTCAGCAGCAACAGCAGCAGCAACTAGGCAGCAAAACGCCTTCCTCGTCACGTCGTTATCATCGGACTATTCCACGCTACTTTGCTGTCGCAGATCCATTACAGGTGGTTACTGTCAAGCCCAAGTCCAGTTCGAACTCCACTGATCCAGCAGCTGCTGTCGCTGGGAACAGTAGCAGTAGCAGCAGCAACAGCAACAGCGGCAGCAGCAGCAACAAACTGAGCAAGAAGCCCATGTGCCAGTGCCCCATACAGCATGTGCCGATGTCCTACATGGGCAGCAATGCGAATGCCAATGCCAATGCTTTCCTTAGCGGTGCAGGCAAACTCTTTGCAGGCAGCAATACATCGACACTGTCCCCAGGTGTAAGTACGCGCCATGCTGCCACTCTAGCGTATGGACAACGCGCCAAGTCGACAACAAATCTGCAACAAACACTACCGAACAGTCAAGAACTGCTGTTACCACGTAATCCCTGCAGTCATGAGCCCAAAATTGCCACCATTTCGAAGCAAGTGGGCGATGAATTGCAGCCAAGTCACTCCATGCCATCCCACAGTGTCTCGGCTATAATACCGCCACCCCCGTTGCAGCATCACGATGATGTTAGCGCACCACCCATTGTCTTAGGCAGAGTTCAGAAGCGTTCATCCTCCTCCAGCTCAGCAGCAACTGATCGCATGCGAGGCACCAGCAGCAGTAGCAACAGTAACGGCAGTAGCAGCAGTACCAGCAACGGACGGAGTAGCAGCGCTGTTGCCGGCGTCGATGTCCTCTCAAGCGCCTATTTGAATCGAAAGGTGAGTTCGAAATGTAAGTAATCCCATCCAAGTTGCAATGCTGCCGATGACAATATGGGGCAGTTCTATAAATTATACAAAGCTGAGGACAAAATTTAGATATCATAAATGCGATGTGGCCAAACTTACGAAAGATTTTGAAATGTTCTTCAAATAATAACATTTTGTAACGTTCTTTGCAGGTTGATGCTTACTTGAGTTTGACGCAGAAACAGAAGCAACATTTTTATAATCAGCAACAGCCACAAAAAGAGCAGCAACAACAACAGCAGAATGTACAGCAGCATCATCAGCAACAGCAACAACAGAAAAATGAACAAAACAATCCGCAATTACCACCGAAACTCTATAAAAGTCTAACGAATTTAAAAACTGCCACTGGGACAGCAACACTACAACAACAACAACACACAACAACAACGCTGTTGCAACAATTTATACGCTCAGCAAGTCGACAAGCAAAAAGGAACAAACTCAGCCAACGTTGACCCTGCCCCCAGCAAGTCCATCGGCGGGCAGTTGCAGTGAGAAATCGAGTGGAGCCAAAATCAATTCGAGCACCTTTTATCCGCTGGCCAATAATCATGTTACCTACACACTGCCCAAGCACATAAGCGGCAAGATCTCACTGAATAGCACCATCAACAGTGTGGTTAGCAAAGTGCCGTCAGTGATCAGCATTCCTCCCATGGAGAACAACAACGAGAAGGCAGCATCATCGATTAGCACCAGCAAAAGCACAACACTGCCAAAAATATTGCGAGTGAAGGCGGCAACAACAACAGCATCCACTGCAACTAGCGGAAGCAGCACAACGGCAACAACAGTTGCCACTTGTCAAATGCCAAGCTATCCACAGAGTAGTGCTCGAAGTCGTGGTGGTGGCACGCCAAACAAACAGTTGCCTGTCTGCACCACATCGAAGAATTGTCTTAATCCCAATGAACATTTCCTGCCTAATGACACCAGCCTGGACGATGACTATCTGAGCGAATGCGAGAACTGCAAAATTGCACAGAGTGCCAAATACTATCTGGATTCGGAACTAAGTAGCGGTAGCGCTGCTTCATCTCTGCCGCAGGAGACAATGACGCTACAACGCAAATCACTGGAGGAGACAAAGGAGGAGCCGCATGACAGCTATTATCGCAGCTCCCACACGCTGCCAAGCAATGCTAAAAAGCATGGGTAACATTACTGAAGGATATATCAACTATAATAAATACTTTAACAAATTCCTTTTTTTTTTTAGTGCCAGTAAAAACAACAATCGCGAGGCCTGGCAATTCTCGACGATACCCGCGGCCAGCTCGTCTGATGAGGATGTTAACGAATGAGATTTAAGCCATTTTCTTTAAGATGCCACACCCTCAACAATTACAAACACAAGACATCCTAAAGAAAATGCAGGCTAAAATTACAAAGACACCCCAATCCAAAGAACACAAATCACTTGTATATTCGATAAACTAGTTATATATGATGAAAATGCTATATATTATCTAAATAGAACAACTCATGCAATATAAAGAGCATATTGTATAAAAATAATTAACAGTGGCATTAGCATGTACAATTTGCTTACATTTACGCACTTTTTAATGTATATGTGTGTTTATATAATATATATTAATATGTATATTACCTGTTTGCAAATCGTACAACCTTTAAGAGTTGACAATGTTTGGGAAATTGCGTAAAAATTGTTAAAAAAATGATGTTAGATATAAAACACACAGATTTTGTAATAAGCTCAATCTTAATGTCTGATTATAAAAATATCTATGTCTAGTGTAGCCAGTTTAAATCAAAATCCGAATATATTTAGAGAAAAACTCCAATTTTGCCAAGGTTAAATGTCAATAAATCGTATTACCTAAAATCGAATGTACATACATACTATATGTATAGATACTTCAACTGTAAAGAAATGATTCAATTCTTCGTGAATCACCAAATGTAAAAGAACGTTTTAATAGAGACTTATAGTTTCATATTACTTTCATCCCATTCCATCTTCGGATAAAGCTAGAATGTTCAGATATTACTATGTATAGGTAAGTCCGTAGAGACAATGACACATAGGCATTTCATAACATCAAGCAGCACAGAATGATACTGCATTAACAATTTCATAAAGAAATCCCCATTCAATCTCAAAAGGCACAATCCACTGTTTAAATGTAAATGTTTATGCAATAATAAATAAGTCAAGTCATTAGTTTTCAAAATGATGATAACGAAACCAAATCAAATAGATGTGTATATGATAAATATGAATAATATGCAAGATAAACCAAACAAAATCAGCACCATCAAGTGCTTAATAAATGCTAAGATGATTCTTTGTTCGAGGAATAATTCAATGTTATTGTTACATATATGTATGCAAACGGATGATAATGATTGTCCTTTAAATGAATTGTACGATATCAATTTACTTTAATTTACTACGAATCTATCTTCTTATAATACATTTCTTTATTGAGTCTTTTTTTATTTGTAAGAAACACATGCATACATATATATTCAACAGTAACTAGCAACTGATTCTAGTTACAGTAAAGAAAATGTACTTAAGTAATATAGGGATATATACAAAAAAGATATATCTATAGCAGACATGTTTTTATTTCCGAAAGGAAATATGTAGAAGTTAAGATTATTTCATGTAGAGAAAATAAATGTTAATATTAATTTAACTGAGTTTTAAAATAAGAAAAGCCAAAGATAATGTAACGCAAACATTCTACAACGGACTTATAGAAATTCTATGTTCTTCACTTAATTGCCAATTATTCTTTATAAAAAAACAGTTTTGTTGTAATCGAGCTTAAATCTCACTGCAAAAAGTTCCTTTGTTTTCTATCAATCAAGATACTATTTTGCTGTGACGAAGCCTGCTCAAAAAAACTACTAAATTGTGTTCAAATGTCGCTCAAATTTATAGGGTATTAAATACATACATACATATATACAACAGAATACAAAATCAAATTTAATTCAATTGAAATTCGTTTAAGATTCGTGTTCAACGAAGAAACATTACTCGCTCTCCGACATAGAAAGCTCAAAGCGTACTGACCACAACGCAAAATGGTATATGGTACTGTAAAAGTATTAAAGTATGAAATCAAGTGAGTCGTGAGACTTACTCAACACTTAATAATATTAAAAAGAACATTTTCAGCAATTAAATTAATGAATTAAAAACAGAACAGTGAATCGCGACTAAGTACGAATTTTTATTAATTAAGCTAACTAGTGAAGATTATTATTGAGCGGTAATTTCATTATCCGGAGAACCGAACCCGAAACAGAAAACAAATTAAATATACATGGACAATGTGTAGAGTTTACCAACAAAAATATAGTATGCGCTAGGTAATGAAAGTAAAACACTATGCAAGAATTACAACAAAATAAAAACAATGCTAATGTTTCAAAATATGTAATTTAAAGAAATAAAACGATAATGAAAATGATGTCACGATTGTTTCAGAACGCTATGAAATTATAATAATAATGCTTAAACAAATAAAATGGTATATAGTGAAAAGAGTATCGAGTCCATCAACCGCCCCCAAGTATTTCAAGTAAAACATTAACGGATTTTTGGTTTTAATTGTAAAAATGCATACAGTTTTATACTTTGTTGTTTTTTGTTTGTATTTAAATCATAAAAACAATTTTACGATATATCAGATTTGTTTTATAAAGTATTATGTATGGTATAACCTATTAGTTTCTCGTGCTCGCGGATTTGCTATTTATACGATAACATTTCCCCAGCCACAATTTGTTTATATACATACAAAATTAATAATTTAAGGTATGTATGCATTAATTTTCAGTAGTTTCTGTTTATGTTGTTGTTCTGTGTTTTTTTTTTTGCTATCAACGGACGTGAAGGAGGTGGAGAAGGACGACGACGAGCGGGGGATATCGTAAAGATGAAGGTACGGTGCAGGCAGTTCAGCGAATATTGTGCACACACACACACACATGCACATTGCACACGCACACGTGAAACTCTTAAATTGAATATTTATGAATTCGGAGCGGGTCTAGTCGGTTTTTGAGGCTGGTCGCGTTGGTTGACTGTCAAGTACGGGATTAATTGTCTTGCCACCAAAGATTTGTCCCCAACCAATCAAACTGTAAGAGAGAAATCAGATATAATAGAGCAAAGGGAGGAGGATACATTCATAATGGAACTTACCGCCAATGGTTCTCCACACGTCTGCTGAGTGCAATCTTCTCCCCCTTCTCCGTGCAGACGGGCGTTGTGAGCACAATTTTGGCCAGATCACCTTTTGTGGCCGAGATGCGACCGCCAGTGCTGAGCGATCCAATGTTCACTAGCAAGATTTCGTTCTTCTGCAGCTTCTCCACTCGTGCACCCTTCTTCTCGCCATCGGTACGCACGCCGAGCAAGCGACGCAACAGGTAATATGAAATTTCCAACTCGATGTAAATGTCAGGCAAGTGGCCAACGGCGCCGAGTACTTGTCCCACCAGACGATCAGCACGGCAGAGCGTAGGATCGATTTTGGTGCCCACACCGATCAGGCCACCGGGAACAGCGTATTGCAGTTCATTTTGTTCAGCAAATAATGAAACGATGCGCGAGAAGATTGGGCGGCAAGTGATGTTTCCATCGCTGTCCTTCGTCACAACGCCAGGGCGCACTTCGATCTCCTGTCCCACCTTGAGGACACCGCTCAATATTGACCCACCGGCAACGCCACCCTTGAGATCCTGTACCTCACAGCCAGGTTTGTTTACATCAAACGAACGAATGACAATCAAACGGGGCGGCGTATTGAAGTCACGCTGCGGTACAGGGATCTTGTTAACAATGTACTCGCAGAGAACATCGATGTTATACTTCAGCTGAGCCGAAATTGGAATAATCGGTGCGCCCTCAGCAACGGTGCCCTGCACAAACTTTGTGATCTCTTCGTATTGCTCCTTGGCCTGGCTCTCCTTAACCAAATCGATTTTGTTTTGCAATATCAAAATTTGTTTCAGTTTCATAATTTCAATGGCAGCAAGATGCTCCGATGTCTGGGGCTGTGGGCACGACTCGTTGCCTGGCGAAGACGAAGGTAAGTATTAGTCGTGTATGTAACTATGTATCAATCTAATCTGTTTACTCACCAGCAATGAGCAGCAGGGCGGCATCCATCACAGCGGCGCCGTTCAACATAGTTGCCATAAGAATGTCGTGACCGGGACAATCCACAAAGCTCACGTGACGCACCAATCTGAAGCGACCCGAGCAAGCTGGACGCGCACAGGGCATGCTGTCATCCTTGCTAGAGCCATCCGATACAAAACTGGCCGGACGTGGGCACTTGGGATTATCGCACTTGTAAATCTTGGCATTGGCATAACCTGAAATGGCAATGAATCAGCAATGTTTTAATGGACTGACTAAGAAAACATAATATACAATTATTATGCACAATAATATATATATTTCAGCTTATTTATAGTAAGATTCTACAAATAAAGTCCATAAAGTTTTTTAATTAATGTCATACAATTTTATTTTAAAGTTGTCATAATTGTCCAAGATTAATAAATACTCATTTTGTACACACAGATGTTAAAATATGTAATGAAAAAAATGGTATATCTAGAATATCTTCAGAACAATTCAATGTGTGTTTGTGGGTGTAGGTGATAATCATTTTCCGAAACGGACATGAGCTATAATTATAATAATACGCTTCACTCATCGAAGCTCGGCACACTTTACATATTATCATTAAGCAGTGGAGTACTTAAACATAAATACAAATAATTATTATATCCTAATTTTGTTCTCTTACTCAGGATCTATGTCATTTTGTTCTTACTTTTCATTAGGTGGGAACAACTTAAGTAATTAACGAAATGGTTTATATAAACTAACAGGCAATTGGATAAGGAAAATACACATAATTCTGTATCAATCAAAATAAAAAACATTTCTTTTTATGTTCCTCTTTTTCGTGGTCTTCTAGAAAAGCACTTTACGGCAATTGGGCGCGCCACAGCGACACTCGACACGTGCAGCCACCGATAGATTCTCGTAGGGTACATCCTCATTGTCGGCACGTATATAATCGAAGCTCAGCTCCTCGCCAGCCTTGATGGGTCGCAGTGTGAAGAATACTAAATGTGGCAATGCCATGTTAAGGTGCTCAATCCAACAGGGGAACACGGCCAAGTTAGGATCGCATGAATGATTGATAAAGTGTGAGACATTCCCATACATAGCCGCATCGATGGTGTACTCGCTCTCTGCGGCCGTATTATAATCCAGATCGAACAGATATGTACGTCCCTTATCATCGTAGTACTTGCCACGTTCATTAGCCTCATCGCTGGTGATAATCTCGCCAACATATTCACAAATAAATTCACCCTTTCGCAGAGCTTGTGGTGTTCGCACGCCCCAACCGCGTCCATTATCTGTCTTGAAAAGTTCCAAGGGATGTTTCCTTCCATGCTGAACGAGACGATTCGTGCAACTCTCATCGCAGCTGCAACGTTTGTTGCACTCGTAAATGGCACTTCCCTGTGGCAGCCGGAGGCGACGAGTAGTTCGCTCATAGGCAAACAGTTCTCCAGCAAGACGCGCACAACAGCGACTGGATGGAGCACATGTACCAACGGATGATGGACTCTGCTGGCTTTCTCCTTCCTTCCCCGACTCCTTCGTACAGCAACTGCAGCCAAAAAGATCTGTCTCTGGTTGTGGAACCGCATCGCTTAGTATATTATGTTGTATATAATTGAAACTGGTCTCAATTGTATCCAGATCGACTTCATTGCACACACGTATCGGAGGTGCAGGATACTCAACACTGTTTATATGCGACTCGAATTGGTTCAATAACTTCAGCTGCTTGCGACGCTCATAGTGGCAGCGTTGCACACGCATCTGTTGCAACGCACGCTCCCCAATGCGCTGTGGTTCACGCTGTGCACGACTGCCTGCCGCACGATACTGTGCCAGGAGTATCAGATCCAAATGCAATTGCAAATTATCATAGTTCTCCACCTCCTCCATTGTGACGCCTAGTTTACTCAGCTCTAACTCATTTGGTTCTGTGCCAAGTTGTGCCTCCAGTTCACTGGTGATAAGTGCAACGTATTTCTCGTGCAGATGCATCTGCTGCTCTACGAAATGTTCCAACTGTGCGCAATCTTTTAGATTCATTAAGTTCTCCCACGTGTTCTCGCTGGTATCAAAGCCAAACCATTTGACATAAAAAACAGGTTCATAGTTAACCACCTCGACACGTTCTATGGACTCCACAATATATTCTCCCTTGGGTTTCTTAATGTTCATCAATCCAGCGTTGCTTTTTCTGCGCTTCAAAGCAGGCGCATCCTGACTGGCACATGTGATGTTGCTGCTTCGTCTCCGTTTCAGTGATGATGTCGTATTCTCCCGCTCATCTGATCCAAAATTGCTGCCATAGCCACTGCTGTGACTTGGACTAAGAGAACTTTGACTGATGCTGCGTCTGCTTGAACGCCTTGGCTGCTCTTCCTTGTTGACCACCTTAAGCATTGTAGAGGGCGTGCCAGACGGTAGATGCTTCTCCTCCTGGCGTCGTCGTCGTCGCCAGGCGAGACGCCTCAATTGTTTCCCCTGCTGTTGCTCGTATTTCTGTCGCTGCTGCTTGGAGTTCAAAAGTTTCTGGATTTTCTTTTCGCTTAAGCGTTCTGCAAATTTCGATTTTGGGATTTTGTTTTTGTTTTTTGTTTATACGCGCAAACGAAAAACGAAAAAAGAAGAAAAAGATTGTCTCAATTAATTAAATTGCTGGATTATCAAATCAAATGAAAAAAAAAGAAAAAGCTCTAAGAAACTAACAAATCTTATTAAAAAAAGTGTATACACAGAAAGAGTTTTATTTTTTTAATTCAAACTACTAAGGCGACGACACAGTGCGTGTGTTGTTGTTATTGTTACTGATTTTGTAGGGGAACTAATCCAGCAATTTAAATTATTCAGAAACAGATACAACATTCCCATAATAAAAACTTTACAGATCGCTTATAGCTTCAAAACAGAAACGAAATACTTAAAACTAATAATCATTTAAGCAATGAAAATAAATAAACTTAACTTATAAAAAAATGTGTTTTTTTTTACAAGTCTTACAATATTTCATTATACAGACAACTCGAAATCATTTACATAAACACAAACAAAAAATGAAATGATTATCCATTATTTTCAAACTTTATAATATCCGTTATCACTTTTTCAATTGATCTCTGATCCTTTATATAATATAGAGACAGGAGCAAGAAGTCGCGCGCGCGTTGTGCCGTCGTCAGTATTTAGTAAGATGAGACATAAAAAGGAATTTCCACTTCCACACGACAAATGGAAGGCTCAGTAATTGTTTATAATCATTCATATAAGCATTCCATTGAAGTTGGAAAGTGTAAATCAAGTTGGAGTTGTAGTGTAAATGTTGTTGTGCTCTTAAACTAAAGTTAAAAGCAAATTTAACGACACTATATGCGAAAATATCATTTGTAAGAGAAAATCAATCTTTCAAACGATATTTAAGCGTAAATTGTTGAAAATATTTAACTGCAATAATACTTGATCGCATCATTCCAGCTTAAGACCATAAATGTATAATAACAACAATGATTATTTTCAACTGATCTTCACTTACCAAGCTTGATTGTGATATTGCGCTCCAATTCATTTTTAAAGCGCACAGTCTGCACGCCGGAGATGGCTTTGACCACCGTCGATTTACCGTGGGCTACATGACCGATTGTGCCAATGTTGATTGTTGCCTGGCGCGAGATTACCTCGGGCGAAAGCGGCGTCAGATTGCTGACTTCCTGCAAATGTCATGAAAACAAAAACAATGTTAAATACAAATTTTAATAAAATTTAAACCAAGTTAAAATAAATGTTTGCTATTTTCTCTCGACACACCCTGGACGCCCCTACTCTACATCACACAAACATATACACACACACACACACACATATGTATGCATTTTGTATGTAGCATGAGTGTGCGTAGAAAAGCCGTACATTTTGAGGTTAGAATTAACATTTGTATTGCATCAGAAATTGTAGCAACAGTTGAGCCGCACAACTCAATTGAATTTTGGAAGTGTCCACAACAACTCCACACATATTTGAAACATATGTGAGCACAGCGCGCATAGAATATAACGCCAATAACTTTCGCAGCTTGCCAAAACGAAGCAAACTAACGCCACGTGCTGCATTCTTTAGTGACCGCTTTGTGCTGCTGTCCACATTAACAAAAGGTACCAACAACAACAGCAAAATAAATATATAATGTTGTTGCCAGAAGCAAAACATTTGTGAAATGTTGACGACTTCATAAATTCCACATTTTCATATAGAAATGGCTGCTTTAAAGCGGCTTCCCCGTTGTTTTTGGCAGGTAGCGTAGAGAAAGGCCGCAAAAAGACGCGTACGTTGTCAGCATCGATTCGATGCGAAGATGAATTTGTATTGTTATTACACACTCACCAAATTGCTAAGGTCCTGCTTTTGCAAATTTGTGTTCACATTGACTTGAGCTTCAGCCGTGGCCATGTTTTTAATTTTTTTAAAAACTCTTGATATATAAAATTAAAAAATTTGTGGGCCAGCTCGTTTACACCTCGACATTAAATATTGTCCGCGCGTGTTGTAAAAGGAACGAAAATGAATTGTAATTTTTCAAGTACTGTAAAACGCTAACAGATGATCAAGCGAACTTGTTCATTGTGAGAACTAGTTCGATATGCTAATATAATTGTAAACAACTTAACTTATTTATTTATTGTAATATAGTTATTATTATTTTAAGTGTAGTCTATATTAATTTTTGATGAATTGTAATTATTGAAGATAATAAAATAAGTGTTCTAGAAACAAGTTAATTTCAGAGTTGATTCTCGATAGTAAAGTTATCGAAAGTGCAACCCTCGAGAATTGTATATTTTGTTTGCAGTGTTTGGTCACACTTGGCATAGAATTTGCAAACGCAGCGAGCGGCGCGTTAAAGTGTGTAATAAATCGGCTGTAGCTCAACTGTACTAGACAAAATAATTGCACATTTGCAATACAATCAATATAAATATTATTTTACACCATTCTAAGCGAAAAGTGAACATCATGTCGAGCGTGCCAAAGCGACAGAAGTTGGATGGAGTCGCCGATGCTAATACATCTGCCGGTCCCAACGAAGAGGAGTCTGAGGCGCTAGAACAAATCGATGCATGTCAAAATGAAATAGACGCATTAAACGAAAAAGCCAGTGAAGAGATCTTAAAAGTTGAGCAGAAATACAACAAACTACGTAAGCCATGCTACGAGAAACGCAGCGAGCTGGTGAAGCGGATTCCCAACTTTTGGGTGACTTCAGTGAGTATTTTAATGTACAATGTGTGTTTGGATTTGTATGAATGCGTGTGTGCAAAGAAGGCGGCATTATTATCTCTTCCCATGATTTGCATTTTAACATGTGCAAAATTCGAATTGTAATTGAGAAATTCAACTATTCCAACACAGTTACGTGCAGGAGGGAGTTGACAACATTAATTGATTTTGTGTGTCTGTACTACATGTGCAAGAAAAATTTCTCTATTCGAGGAACGTTTTTTCGTTTGTTCTTTTTCAACTTGTCTGCTATGCATGCATCGCCGCCACCGGTCGCACCGCTCTTTTTTGTTAGCTTGTATGTGTGTGCGTGCGTCTGACTAACAATGTATCGAAATGAATGGGTGTCCGTCATTAAAAGTAGTAAAATTGCAGTCAGTTAAATTTATCATGAATGCCTTTTAAATTGCATACGCATTCCGAGTGTGGCGTGAGTTTTAATCTTTTCATTTCAATGTTTTTAATTTACACTACTATAAAAACACTGCTGACTATCGTTATCGATAGTTCATTCAGTGTGTTGTGCTCGCCGTCGCTTGTTTTGCGATAACCAATTAATTTGAATATTCTTTTCATTAAATAGTTCATCAACCACCCGCAAGTGTCTGGTATACTGGATGAAGAGGAGGAAGAATGTCTTCATGCGTTAAACAAATTAGAAGTTGAAGAATTTGAAGACATCAAATCGGGATACCGCATAAACTTTCATTTTGATGAAAATCCATACTTTGAGAACAAGGTTCTCACCAAAGAGTTCCATTTGAATTCAGCGGGTAAAGATTTACATTGGAATATTATATTGAGTTCATAGTAATTGTATAATTGTTTCCATTTGTAGCTGCCTCTGAAAATGGTGATTGGCCCGCTTCTACTAGCACACCCATCCAATGGAAAGAGGGAAAGAATCTACTCAAACAGTTGCTAACAAAACCCTATGGTAATAAGAAGAAAAGAAACTCCGATTACAAGACCTTCTTCGATTGGTTCTCGGACAATGCTGACCCCGTTAACGATGAGATTGCTGAACTGATAAAGGATGATCTTTGGCCAAATCCACTACAGTATTATCTGGTACCTGATATTGAAGTGGAGCCGGAAGATGAAGATGATAATGAAGACAACGAAGAGGAAGCATTCGAGGATGATGACGGTGAGGATGACGGTGATGAAGACCTCGATGATGAAGGTAAGCCCTAATAAGTTTGAACGCATCTAAAATATCATAACTAATTTCGGTTTATTATTTCAGATGACAAGTAAACCCTTCAATCTATACAATATGAATTAATTTTCAATTGACTTCCCAAAGTGCTAACCACAAAAATACTTTTATTTACTGTATTGGTTATTTCGGGAGAGCAATATAATAACGAACTCGTTTCAAATGTTGTATCACACTTGAAAAACATACATCCATGTTTAGGCAGTTTTACAGTTACGTTTTAAGTAAAATCAATACGTATTTCCGAAAAAAACCCATCTACACAACAGAGAAACAATTTTTTAAAACACTTAAAAATAAAAAGACGTGAATCTGAAAACCACTTTGAAGTTGATTCGATTTATTTATTTATTATTTGCGATGCGATAAAAACTCCCATCCGAGCTCAACGAAGTGTGTATTAAAAGCTTTCTGGCGGTGAGTTCCAATGATCGTTTTCGCTTGATATTGTATATGTGATCCATTTTTCATCGCCACTCACCATCCGCTTCAAAAATTAGTCAAGCTCACGCGTTTCAGCAGCATTTCGCAGGTGATGATTCGGTCCAGAATGGTTTGTTGCTCAAATCAAACATCAAGCTATTTTTACTCAATCTTCTGAAGATGATTTAAAATGGTTTGGTGACTAACTCCTATATCTTGGGCAATGTTCCGAGATGCTACGTGCCGGTCTTACTCGATGTATTTAATGATTTAACGAGTTTTCGCTTCTCAGACCTTCAGGCCTTTTCAAATAATGTATACTATTTTAGGATACGAGCTTTGTACGCTCTGTACAAACCCGCGATTTTCAAAAAACAAAAAAAGGCAAGGGACATTTGACAATTATTATTTAAAAATGTTTTATTTTAAATTGTTGCTTCTATCGATTTATTAATCGACATTATCCCTGGTGCATTTCGACGAAGTGGCAGCCCTGTTTTTTACTCAGGCAAAAACAACCCTGTACTTGACAGCTGCTTTTCTTAGGTAGAAAATTCTGCGCAAAGGAATAAGCGAAGCGATGGCCTCTATTAACAAATTAGCAATTTTGGTAGGTTTTTTACAAAAATACAAGTAAGAAAAATAATTTCTGTGTTATGGCACAAATATTCAGTACTACACAAACTTCCAATGTACTAATGTGGAATTGAAGTAAAACAAAATTATCTAACGCGGATTTTTTGGTTATGTAATTGGCAAATATTAACCAATAAACAACATCATTTCTGTTTTAATACAAAAATTTTTGTTAATTGTCATTGTAACAGAGCCGTACGCTCAGCTCCGCTGCTGCCCAGCAGTCGGTCAAGCCACCAGTGCAGGTGTTTGGCCTGGAAGGACGGTATGCCACCGCCTTGTACTCGGCTGCCTCAAAACTGAGCCAGTTGGATCAGGTGGAGAAGGATCTTACAGCATTGCAGTCGACCATCAAGGGCGATAAGAAACTGCGCGAATATGTGACAAGTCCCATCATCAACAAGAAAGTTATGTCCACTGCCTTGAAGGAGGCTGCTGAGAAGTTGAAATTCGCCCCGGCTACTGCCAATTTGTTGGGTCTTTTGGCTGACAACGGTCGCTTGAAGAAGCTGGATACTGTTATCAATGCCTACAAGACAATTATGGCTGCCCATCGTGGTGAGGTTGTCTGTGAAGTGGTCACTGCCAAGCCGCTAGATGCTTCCCAAAGCAAGCAGCTCGAGGGTGCACTTAAGGTATATAAAATCATAACATTTAGCTATTGTAACTATATTGCATTCAATTCTATCTCCATTGCACTTACAGTCGTTCCTCAAGGGCAACCAATCACTGAAGATCACCTCCCGTGTGGATCCCAGCATTATTGGTGGCCTGATTGTTTCCATTGGTGACAAATATGTCGATATGAGCATTGCCAGCAAGGTGAAGCTCTACACAGATGTCATTCAGTCTGCTGCCTAAGCTTAAGGAATAAACTGTTGATTTTGCGAATAAACCTCTTGGGATAGCTACAGACATAGTCACATTATCCGGGTATTTTGTGTTAATCTGTTATCTTACTACACACTTTAGCTGGTACTGATATATTTAACTCGGGACTTCTCTCTGCACACCCCTGGATGCGCGTGCCCGCTGGAGCATAAGGCATTTCAGCATTTGAATTATCATGGAAGCAGCACGTCTGATCCGCATTACCTTTTTCAAAATCAGCATAAAGCTCAATGACTTTATGCTGAATTGTCGAATGCCACTCGCCTTGACGGGACACTTGAGATTCCAACTCCTGGATGCGATGTTGCTGCCGTTTGATTATCTCACGCAGATGATCGCACTCATTGCATTGCTCACAAGG
Source organism: Zaprionus indianus (assembly GCA_018904595.1). Taxonomy (NCBI): domain Eukaryota; kingdom Metazoa; phylum Arthropoda; class Insecta; order Diptera; family Drosophilidae; genus Zaprionus; species Zaprionus indianus. The sequence continues at coordinate 11,005,392 of JAEIHA010000320.1, forward strand.
TATTTGGGGGCCATCTGGATCAGGCTGACTGGTCCCGTGGTTTACACATTGTTCACATTTACTAGGATAATTCCGGTTTCGACCCAGCAGGAGCACATCTGTAGAGTCGGGTTGGTATCCGACATCCCCGCATTGTTCAGTATCTTGATTGCCGTCCTGCGTTGCTTCGTTTCCACCAAGGTCGGGTAATGTAACGCCAGAATCAATAATACATGATTCTTGCACTATGATATCTGAATCCAGTTGCTCCTCTATATATTTTTGATTCTCTATTTCTTTATAAGGCTTTTGCCTTGCCCCCGGCAAAACTAGTACATTGAGTGATGGTCTGCGCAGTTTATCCGGTGCCATTCGCCTTGCAGCATGCTGCTTGACAAGCTTTAGAAATTTTGGAATATGCTTAATGCAGACGCAGCAATGTGATTGAATTGAATCCACGGATAAGTCGAAGGCGCCCATGCTTCGCTGCCATATAAGCGCTTCATTTTTGTTTCTAGGATAATGTTGGACTTTGCCTAAGGTTTTTTTTCCGCAGACCACACAACAACGGCTCATTTTAACTGTTTAATTTGAGAATTTCAAGAATGTGGAAAAACAGTATTGTAGTTAATAATGCTGAACAAATTTGAATATAAATTCAAAGAACGTTTGTGCATATATCGATAAGTCAGCAATCAAATAGTTACTTACAAGTATATCGATAATACAATAATTCTTTACAATGGGAAATTTTGGGGAAATTTAAAATCAAATACATTGAGTGAGGAAACGGTTCGATAACTCAACATGTTGTCAAGGGGTTTATCGATACAAAATTGAAAGAATGCAAGCCAAAATAAAAAATAAGCAATTAACCTATGAAATGCCTATGTATATTTAATGGACTGTATTCAGTATGCACTGAGAACACAATTCAATTGCGCCCCCACTTATTTAGTCTTTTGTCGCAATTGTTGTGATGGCTGTGTGCTCGCTTTTCTAATTTCTACATTTTTATCACGTTTATCCATGTACTGCAGCTCGTCCACTTTTTTCTGTATGCTTTCTTGAATCTGCTTCTGCTGGCTCAATAGGGCCTCCAGCTCAGCAATAGTATTTCTTTTAATTTTCATGAGTTTTTCGCTTTCGTTTTCCATAAAACACTGTGTAGTGTCTGGACAGGACTTTATCTCAAATTCAGTTTGTCCCATCAAAAGGACTTCTGTGGTGCTTCCGTTTTGCTCAGCACCATCCACACCGTCAACGCCTGTTGATGTTTCTCCTGTCGCGGCACGACAAACTGTAAACTTTGGCACATTATCCTGCTTGAAGAGGACTCTTTCGCTACCCAGCTTCGATTCTAACACATTAATCTCTGTCTCCGAAACTGTAGAACTCTTGCCATATTTATGAGTTGTCTGCTTGAGGCCACCCACCATGAGTACATTAACCGGAGCCAGTGCTGGATCAGCATTGACCAGCGGCTTAGACAAAGGTGGAGATACTCCGGAATATTGTTGAAGTGCTGTTGAAAAAATTGGACTTTTTTGATTCTTCTGCATTTTTGATTGGTAATTAATGCTACACCCACTGTAGTTGCTATGCGGCTGACATTTGGTTTGAACACATTTGGCATTTTTTGGATGCATTCGACAATCCAATGCAGAGCGTGAATCCATTTCAATTGTGTGCTTCGTTTGTCTTTTCAGATTGAGGAGAACTGGATTCGTACAACAGCTGGCCTTAGTAGAGCTAGGGAAGGGGCCCGTAGCAATGCTTTCATACCCCGAATCCCTTCTTACCGATGGATTTTCGGTGCCTGTCATCATAGTATAAGTCGAGCCGATACTGCATTGAGAACATAGTGGAGGTGCATCATCTTCTGCTCGACCAGTCAATACATTTGAGGAGCTTGCGTAGCTTAGACTCTGCTGATCATTGAAGTATTCATTTGTTTGCGGCATGTCAAAATTAGAGCGATTGAAATGCTTGTTGCAAACGCACATCTGGTGGCGCAACATCTCCACGGGCATATGGACACTGAGCATACTCTGCCATTTTATTGCCTCGTCCATGGTTTTTGGGAAGGTGTACTCTAACGATGGCGTCTCGCCGCAAACCAAACACCGACGAGCCATAACAATGGACAAAAGACGAAATATGTGGGGGCGCCAAAAGTTGTAACTAAATTTTGAAATCAAAGAATACTTGATTATCAGTTTAGATATAAGGTTGAATTACGACTCCATTACCTATTCAATAGAATAATTGCGAAACTGCATTTATCATTTTGAATTTAACAGACAAAATGCTATAAACAGCCAATTAACAGCAGCGAGCTATTAAATATTATCAATGACAACAGAAAACGATAACAGTGTTAGTTAACATTACAGAGATTGCGATTTGCCAACCTTCTCACAGTCGTTTTGTGGCGTTTAACTGTTGTGTGTGCCGTGGATCGTGTAGTCTGTTTTAATTTTAAATACCGAAGCTCTTTGTAACAAATAAGACAACGAACTTATTGCGTTCGTTTCAATTTAAGAGGAATACATTTTATTTGCACAGGTGTGCAACAGGTATGGACACAAATATCAGCAACTGGCGGCTGGAGCCAACGTCAATGACGACGTCGGAGGATCGTGGCGATTTGGAGAAAATTTTGGCCATGTTAGTCCTTGGTCTTGGTAGCCTCTTATCTGGCATGTTGCCCGCCATTATATCAGAACGTAATCGCCAGCGGTTTCCACTGACCACATCGTTGCTGCTCTGCTTCGGAGCGGGAATCTTGCTGGCCACAGCACTAGTTCACATCTTGCCTGAGGTAAAAATAACATAAACAATGTGCATCAAAGTAAAAACTGATGATAAGCCATGTATTTTGTTTTGTTGTTGCAGGTGCGCGAGCAAATGAAATCAAATTTCGCAGAGGTGGCAATGTGTGGAGGCTTCTTTATTATATATTTTATTGATGAGTTTATACACTTCTTCTTTGGCGAGGCCATTCAACACACTCATGCAACGGCACCTGTAGCCCCTTCACCTGCTTCAGGTAATGGATATGGTGCCACTACCAACAATGAGCGTGCTCCTTTGCTTGCCTCAGACAGTGCCCATCACCACCAGCACCACCACCACCACAGTGAGCATCATCAAGAAAAGTAAATTAATTTATTACGATCATTTCAATTTTGTTCGAACTCAATCAATGGATTTTGATTTCAGTGGCCATGATCACAATTATACCGCCCTACCCGGATGTGATGACAGTAGAGTTGAAGATGCCAATGCCCGTATCTGTCATACGAGTCACCAGGAGCCCTGTGTGCAATCCATGACCGGCACACTCGGTCTCTTCGTTGCTTTATCTTTGCACTCAGCTATTGAGGGATTGGCTATCGGAGTACAAAACTCGGCCACAAAGGTTTGCACGCTTCTGCCTTGACATAATTAGTTTACTAGTTCAGTTTAGTTTGCTCCACGCCTAATCTGAGACAAATATTTAAATTAGATAAGCAGCAAATCAGTTGTTGATTCTGCTCAACTCATCTCGCTCCCACTCTTTATCTTTGTTCCAGGTGCTTTTTCTGCTTGGCGCTGTTGCGTGTCACAAGTTTGTGATGGGTTTCTGTCTGGGTCTCGAATTTCGCTCCAATCCACGCGCCAGTGTGCGTTCTCAATTCATTGGCATTTCTGTGTTTGCTTTCGGTGCTGTCTGCGGCATTGGTCTAGGAATGCTTATCGTTGACTTACCCGCAAATTGGTCGCAGACTACGCTGCCAATTATCCAGGCACTTGCCGGTGGCACTCTCTTCTATGTGACCGTCTGCGAGGTGATACCACGCGAGAAGGCACGGTGGCATAGAAATAGTCAGCGTCGCTGGGCGGGATTTGCTCAGTTCTCGACTGTCATTGTTGGCTTCGCCACAATGTGTGTAATCAATTTTTATCTTGCTGGTATGTCACAAACTACAAATGCTTTTGTATATTTTTATATATGTATGTACATTCCCCTATTTCAGATGACTAAGAATCTCCCTCGGCATCTGCTGACATTGATTTGTTTTTAATGTGTAATATAAGCTCGACTTTTATATAAACGTTGTTCCGTTTTATATTGTTGTATTGTTAGGTGATTGACTTGAAAACTGTGTGATTTTGTAATAAAAATACCGTGTCCAACAATTAATTACAATTGTTATTCCCGATTTTGAGTACATTTTATGGAATGTAAAAATTACAGTTCTATTTTATTAAAAGATGGCATGCATAGTTATGCAAGGAAACCATGTTCCTACGGGCTTGAAATACGGAATCCCCGTTAAGTTGCAAATGCAAAGAAAATTATTTAAATAGTTAAGCCCTTCACCGCACCAAGGTTCTGCGACTGTGAATCTACTCATCAACACTCTCGTCAAAGTCAGTATATCTAAATTTAAGGGCAATGCTATTAATGCCGCTGTTTTTCGTATGTCTGATATTAAATAAAACGCATTTTTATTCATTATAACTACATTTATATTTTGTTGCTTTCTCCAAAGTATCTTTTTTGTTAGCCTTAAATTTAGAGTGGTAATCAAAAAATCGCGTCCATTCATTTTATTTTTATTTTTTGACTCGTATTACTTAGGTATGTATCTAGACATTAATCGTAAAACATCAGGATCCTAGGCGTTTTTAATATGCTCTTAATAATTTTTTGTATGAATTTTCTTTTATGTTTTAAACGAATTAAAACAACATCTATTTGATCTACATATTAATATATGTAATATCATTACCATACAGATAAATTCTATATTTTTTTTTTTGTATATTGACACTTAAAGTTGAATTGTTGGTGGTAAAACGAAGCGAATAAATTAAACCATATATTGCTAAAGGTTCGCTTCTTGTTGGTCTGATCGGCTAAACATATATGTGTAAATACCATATATTGTTATATATGTATATGTGTGATTGTGTATTTATATAGGGTATGTATTTTTGTAGATTTCAATTATCCACTTGCCAATTAAAATTGAAACATTTAATTTAATTTACAATCGAAACCGAAAACTCATTCTCAGGATACACATAGATATAGATATATATTTATGTGTATTTATAAATATATATATAAATGTTTATGCTACAATTGTGTGTCTGTAGCACTGGCAATCGAAAACGAACTTAAAACATAAATAAATCTAGTAATTAGAGTTGCTCCTTCGCCGCAGCACTGACCCCATTCTCATCATCGTTATCATTATCGTCATCATCGTCATCTACCCATTCACTCATGAGACTCTTAAGTTTCTCCTGCGTTCCTGTAAGCTGCTGTTCGGGCTGATGCGCCTTGCCATCGAGCGTAGTGCTTGCCTCATCGCTTGTAGTCGCTGGTTTATCGCTCTCTTTCTCATCGGAGGCAACTTCAGATGCATCTTCTACTGCCTTTGACGTCGCCGTGTCGTCTGTTGTTGCCTCTGTCAGCTTCTCTTCAGTTTGATCTGCAGCTTCACCGACGGCAGCGGCGGCAACTTCTTTGGGCACATCAACGTTGTCTTTCAACGCTTCGGAACCATCAATCTCTGGCAGCTGTGTGGCCGCTACTGATTCTGCGGACACCACTTCAGCTTCGGGTGCATCCGCTTCAGCAATAAGCTCATCAATCAAGACTTTACGTATGTTTTCTGTTTCCAAATTAACATCATCAGAAGGTTCTGCTGCTGTTGCAGTTTCGGGCTCTGCTTCGATTTCAGCTTCTTCTTCATCCTTTATCTCTGCATCGAGCGACAATGCATCCGGTTGCAATGCATCCTCTTTGATGAATTCCTCCTGAATTTCCTCTTCCTTTTCCAGTTCCTTTTTAATCGCAACACTTTCATCCTTTATGGCTGCTTCGACACTGCTGCTAAGTTCCTCCGTTTTTAGACCCCCCTCTGTCTCTGGTTCTCTTTCTTCATGGCGAACCTCGGCCGTACTGGATGTGGCAACTGCTTCTACTGCCTCGACTGTATCTGTGACGACGTCGTCATCTCCCTTGTGCATGCTCTCCAAGGCCAAATCAATATCATCTTCCGGCTCAGGTTGTGCTGCTTCAGTTGCTTCCTTAGCAACGTCGCTTACTTCAACAGATTGTTTCTCCGTCTCAGATTGCTCATCTGCTGCTGTTGCTTGTTCGGTGCTCGCAGTTTTCACATCCTCATCATCCTCGTTCTCATCCTCGGTCCAATCGCCTGTTAGCTCCTTAAGTTTTTCACTAATGTCATCCCGACGCTTATCTGACTTTGGCTGCAATTTAAGATAAAAAAAATTAAATTAAAAAAATATCTAATTTAAATATAATTAGTTTTTATTTTCACTTACTTCTTTGCTGTTTTGCTCTGTTTCTAAGTCGTGCTTTGATAGAAGATTCTCTGCCCACTCAAGATTATCAATGGACTCTTTGCTCTCGTCGGCAACTTCGCTCTTCTTGCTGCTGCTCTCTACAGATTCGCCGGTGGTAGTAGCGCCCAGTTCACTATAAATTTGACTGTCATCGTATTCTTCCTCGGTACCTGCTGAGGATTTGGCATCGCCCTCGGGCTTAGCATCTCCCTCTGGCTCACTGAGTACCATGACAACGCCACCACTGGGTGCTCCAGCCTGTTGCTGATTCAGCTGTGAAAGTATTTCCTTGCGTTGCTCCTCGGTTAGCTCGACCTCATTTCCATCCGCGCCGACAAACTTCACCTCTTGCTCCTGTGACTCCTGCAGCAACTGCTCTGTCTCTGCTTCAGTCTCCTGTTCGTCATGTATTTGCTGCTGCTGCTGTTGCTGCTGCAGTACGGCACCAGTCGCTGGCAGACTGATGTCAGATAAAATGCGTACTTTCTCGCCCTGCACTGGCTCCTCTTCGGTTTCCTCCTCCTCTTCCTGCTCCTCCTCATCGCCCTGATCATCCTCATCCTGGGAGCCCATATATTCCTCATCGGTCTCATCAATTATGCCATCCTCTAGCGCCTGTGCCTTGTGATAGCTCTTCATGTGCCTGTATAACTGCAGTTCCTGAGCAAACACCTTGTTGCAGTAAATGCATTGCTGCTTGTTCTCGTCCGTGTGTGCCTCGGTGATGTGCTGCTCAAGCTCTCCCTTGCTCAAGTATGTTCGATTACACAGAGCACAGTCCGCGAAATTGTAGAGCAACGATTTTATTTGATGATCTGTGTACATATGGAAATGCAGCTCACGATTATTAGCTGAGCGCCAGCCGCAATGTTCGCACAGTGCTGGATCAATTGTCTCCTTGTGTGTGTTGATCAAATGTCGCCGGAAGCCACGGTACGTTGGAATGCTAATGGGTCGACCATTGACACCGCATCGCAAACACAGCCAAGGACCTGATAAATGGAGAGAGATTCAGTAAGGTAAGATGATCGCTTTCGCGAAAGGGATGCTTAGCTTTACCTGTCGTATTCTCGGCGCCAAGTGCAATGAGAGCGTGCATTGTTTTGCTATCAATGCGTCGCTTTTGTGCAGCTGTCGAAGCTGCGGAGGCAGCACCTGCTGATGCTGCTGTAGTTGTCTGTCTGTCTGCCTCACCAGATGTCGTCGTCGTCGCCGGCTTCTGTGTTCCCTTCTGCTGCTGCGTTGTAATCATTGGCTTGTCTGGCTTAAAGGATACATGCAACTTCTTGTGCGGAGATGTGGCACTGGCTTGAGGCGATGCTGATGTTCCCGCCGATGCTGATGTTGTTGGTGCTGGGGAGCCACGCTTAGCTGCAGATGTTGCCGAAGACTTTTCCACTGGACTATTGGGCATTATTTTCAATTTAATATTTTTGTGTCCCTTAACGATGTGCGGATATTGACGCAACACTTCGGCAATAATTTTTGTATGATTCAACTTTGTGTTCGATGAATCCTTAACAATTATCGTTGGTGTTTGGCTGGGCGAATCCTGTTTGAGTATAATGGTCGTGGTGCCATGCTCCAGCTGCGTCTGTGTACTTGATTGCACCTGTGACTGCTGCTGCTGCTGTTGTTGTTGCTGCTTCGATGTAGATGGCTGTGGCGGCACATCATCATCGTCATCGTCGCCGGTATGCACATCATCGTATAGCATCATATTGTCGTATTCTGGATCACCATGATCACCATATTCCGCCGCTATCTGTTTACGCATTCTCTGTTGCTCAGCAAATTCCTTAACTTCCTCAAGACTTGGCTTCTTCGACGGAGGCGACAGCAGACTCGTTTGCGCTGGCCTCTTATTGTTGTTGTATCCCTTGCGAAGCTGCTCAAACGGTGAATTCGGCTCCTGTTTGACGAAGCTGCTCGTAGTGCTTGTCGACTCGCCATACTGCGACCGGCTGTTAATGCCACCTGAGCGCAGAATCGCTGGTGTGTTTACAGCACGAGCTTGCGATTGTTGCGTATTCGTTCGTATTCCTGGGGCAAGTCCCGAACGATTTTGAGGTGTAGATATGGACACTCGCTGCTGTGCGGCATTCGTATTACTGCTAGGCATCACGGGGCGACGTCGTATGCCCTTCGGACTGGGAGGCTTTTGGTGGGGATAAAAGAAATCTGTTAGTTTTAACGCGGCTTGAGAAATATATATACGGTAATTAGGCTGCTTTCAAGTTTCACTTTCCCAAAAGAAATTTAAAAAATAAATGGGGGAAGTAGAATTGAAAACCAACCAAATGGATAAGATTAATTCAATAATCCTCACTCTTTGCTGTCGATTAACATTCTCCATGGTACGACGATGTGCCTCAAGCAGCTTCAGCAACACCGTCATATTCATCTCCTTGGCGGTGCGCAACAGTTTGCCATACATTTTGAGCTCGAACTCCAGTGTGCCCGTATACATGAAGTTGACGATGGGCACGACGACATCTGCCTGGAACTCGGCTGGCATGATGAGTGCATCGTCAATGATTTCACATGTCTGTTCCAGGACATTAAAGTAATCGGTACAGGCACTCAAGACCAAGCGATGCACTTTCAATTGTGAATTGTCACGGAACTGTAGCGTTAGATCACAATAGTCCGTTTTGTTGAAGAAATTTTGAAGCTTCTGTAGAAAAAAGACGCCCCAGTTGTCTACTTTCACGGACTTCACTTCACCCATTTTGTTGCTTTCTGTTTTATTTCACTTTTCTCCTCTTTAATTCAATGTATTATGATGGAAACGCGGCTTCCCCGTCGCGATGTCGTCGTGTTTGGCTTTTCTCTAGCGTGCGGCTGGCGCAACTGTACTCCGTGTGGGGGCAGGAAATTTCAATTTAGGACACGATTGCAGCACAATTGTGGTTAAATGTAAATAAAGAAAAGAGACATACACAAAATTAGTAAAATAACATTAATTAATTATGTTTTGTAAATTTTTTACACTATTTTACGCGGCACACGGGCGTCGATTGATTTTCAACAAACATTAACTGCCCGTGGCGCGGCAATGCAACTCCTCAATGCGTCTGTGTATGTGTACGTGCGCGTGTGTGCGATAGCGATGTGCTTCTGTCAATTGAACACGAATTCGATATACGCACACGCACGAACAATATTCAATTACAATTTGAACTGTACGTTTTCCAATCAGCACTCTCTTTTCTTTTATTTTTTGTTTGGATTAGATGATATTTAGTGTATATATTTTTGTTGTGATTTTGATACTATTATACAAGAATTCTATCGAACTAATTTGAGCGTGTCACGATGTCAGCATTAATGTGTATGCCACATACATATATACGCGTAGCAATGTGTGTGTAAAATGCTCCGAACACTGCACTTCTAGTTTTATCATTAAAAACTGCAATTTCCTAATAAACAATTGCATGCAATAATCCCGCTCAATGTTTGGGCTTATTAAATTGGCGCTTGCTTTCCGCACACTAAACGTTTATTTGCACACACAATCGTTATCGCTTGGTTCTTCTTTTCTCTGACATAGTAGAAATCGTATTGCAAATATATGCTTAACATTTCTTATAAGCTTATTTTTTATTTAACATTATTATTCACGTATTAAACATACATTTATGTTTTATTTACCACTGTTTTTACCGGACAATTTTTAATTTTTTCCGTGAAACAAAAAAGATGGCGACAGAGTGACCTTAAAAAAATCCACGTATTTGGTTTTGATACAGTCACACTAATAATAAATGTTCGATAGGTCGATTGTGCAGTTTGCTTTACATAATGCTGTAATTATGAAAACACAAAATATAATTTGAAATTGGTTACCTTATTCATAAACTTATTCATGAATATTTTTTGTAATTGAACCTAATGTTTATGATATTAATATTTTATTTCAAAATGCTATCATGGCGCCATATGCAGCATGCGGACGATATATCGAAATCGATAAACTCTCAAAAAATTAGACAAAAAACGTAAATAAAATCAAAGGAACGACATGAGTTCTAGAAACAGGGGAAAATCTAAGCGCGGTGCGGGTTCGTATCGCAACGTCAAATCGAATCACAACTGCGAGCGTAATTTTGCTCAACAGGCCAATGAGTTGTCCAAACCAACCGACTCCAGCGATTCCGATTCCAGCTCGGATTCGTCTGAAAGTCAGAATAACATTGATGAGCTAGGACAGCCGCCAGATTTTGCTGTTGCAATGTGGGATCTCAACCATTGTGATCCCAAGAAATGTTCTGGAAGAAAGCTCGCACGGTTGGGACTCATTTCCAATTTGCGCTTGGGACAAAAGTTTTCAGGACTTGTGCTCTCGCCAGTGGGACAATTGTGTGTAAGTCCACAGGATAGGGACATAGTGACGGCGTCAGGTGTGGCGGTAATTGATTGTTCGTGGGCCAAGCTAGATGAAACACCCTTCAATCGAATGCGTAGTCCCCACCCACGGCTGTTGCCTTTCTTGGTAGCTGCAAATCCCATTAATTATGGCAAACCCTGCAAACTAAGCTGTGTAGAGGCCATAGCGGCCACACTTCACATCTGCGGCTTCAACAAAGAGGCATGTTGGTTTTTGGGTAAATTCTCCTGGGGCCACGCGTTCCTGGAACTAAACGAGAAACTACTGAATGCCTATGCTGCATGTAAAAGTAGCGATGAAATTGTCAAGGTGCAGAATGAGTATCTAGAAGCTGAGCAAAAGGAGCGCAATAAACCACGGGATCTTAAGGATTTCTACCCCACCAGCAGCAGCAGCAGCAGTAGCGAGAGTGAGGAGGAGGAGCAAGAGAAGAGCTAGTATATTCTGTTCCTTAGTATTGATGATGAAATAAACAGTCGCAGTACCTTCGTAATCATCTTAAAATTTCATTTTTATTTTACAAGCCAGTTGTGGTAATGCAACTATCAGGTTAAAGACTATAAAGGCTTCAAATATAATATATATTAAATTTGTATATCAATTTAAGCGTACAATTCACTGTGCATTTCGTACATACTCGGGATCAACATTAATAAAGTTTGTCATGCTAAAGTACATGGCGCTATTTTTGACCAAGAACTTGAGAAAGTCATGAAGATGCGCAAGTAGCGTTTGCATAGCTGGCTGATCCAGTGCCGAGTAACTCAACATGGATCCCAAGCGGACAAACAGTCGCAAGAGATGAAATGATCCATAGAGCTCCGACAATGGGGTATCCGGATATTTTTGCATTATATCTGCGTATTGAGTACGCTCAAATTTGTACAGTAGCTGCGATCCCAACATCACATTAAAGTATTCAATTATACCATCGAGGACATCATTGATGGCCACTTCCTTGCTGGCATTGGTGGACTTAACTGACTTCTTGTAGACCAAATACTGATCGGCGATTTGTTGCACCGTCACCTTGGCCGGCAGCTCGAGTAGCTTATGCTCCCGGACCACTGCATACCAGTCGTCGGTTAAATAATGCTTTAATTCGTCGGGTATCTTAATTTTCACTTCCAGTTTGGCCGTATACACTTCCTCACTCTCAACACTTGGCGCGTCTGTTGGTACTGCTGAAGGATTTGCTGCCGCAGTAGATACATTTGTTGCTGCTGTTGCTGTTGTAGCTGCTGTTGTTGTTGTTGTTGCTGATGTAGCTGTTGCTATTGTTGTTGCTGTTGCCGGAGGTTGTTTTTCTTGCTGATTTGTCATTGTCGTCGATGCTGTACTTGCATCAGATCCATTTCCAGTTGAAGATGCGCGCTGTTGCTCGCTTCGTTTGCTCTTCGGCGGTGCCGGCACAGGTAACTCATCTTCTGTATTCTCTGCAGCTGCTCCTTCATCCTTCTTATCGGCTCCTCCTGCAGCTGAACTTGGCGTAGTTGGGCGAGTTGTAACTGTCGTTGCAGACTGTATTGATTTGCGATTGCCACGGCTAACTGCTGTTGCAGTGGTACTGCTGCTTGCTGTGGTGCCACTGCTCACACTGCTGTCATATTTGGTCGAAGCTGCTGCTGCTATTGATGATGCAGCTACCGGTGTGCCCGTGGAGCTCCCGCTGCTGGTACCACCAGTGCCAGCAGCATTGGTGCCTGACAGAGATGTGTTGGCATCTTTAGAAGGCGTCGACGCACGAGATTCATCCATTTTCTTGGCTTTTGCACTGCCTAAAAGGATCATGCACATAATTTAAGTGTTTTCTTCTTCTTCCTTTTCTTTTAACATACCCTTTTTATTGTCTTTCTTCGAGCGTTCGCCGTACACACGCGCCAATTCCTTCTGACGCTTGACATTCTCGTCATTATATTTTAGCACTCGCAGCTCTGGCACCCACTCATCCCAACTAAATGTGGAAAATGGAAATATATTATTAATGCACTATTACTGCGATTCCAAAGGCACTTCATTACTTTTTGCTCCAACCAGCATAGTGTATGTAGTATTCGACCGGCGTTGCTTCTGGTTTTGTTTTGAGCACTTTTGCCTCATAGATGAGAGGACCATGAAAACAGAGTACTCGCTCCCCTACGGAACAGGGTATACATAATAATATAGCTGTAGTTTGTCGCCTTCAAACTTACCATCAGCAAAGAGGGTATTTGGGGATTCAGTTGTCGTCCAGGTATCCATTTTAACTGATTTTACTTCACCCATTTTTTTTTTTGCTTGAAAATATTTGTAAGAGCGACGCAGCCGATTCGCGCAGGTTGGCAGCTCCGTTGTGTGTGCCGATTAACCAGGGCAGTCAAACGTAACCATAAACAACTCATTCCAATAACAAGTAATAATTGTTGTATTTACAAGCCGGTATTAACTAAAAGCTAAGGCTTATATTATAAAATATACTTTTAATAGTTAATGTTTTGCAGCCGTAGCTGATGTAGCCAGCTCCTCCTCTTCCCAGGGACGGGGACCGCGTATATTTGACCAATTTTCAATATCTAAATTCTTCACTTTGTCATATTCCGTTTCGAGCGTTACTTCTTGTCGTTTTTTCATATTCACTCCATACTTCTTCATTTCTTCAGGTGACACCGGCTGTTTCTTGGAGTACTGATACCTGCAATCAGCAACAGTTAGTCAGGTTCGTGCGTAAAGCATGTCTTTATACTCATTGTTCCTTACCTTAAGTTGGAAAACTGTTGCAGACCAAAGGAGCCGGCAACCATCATGATAAGAAAGGGTATACCATATTTAAATGATTTCTTATTCGCGTAATGGTTAAGCTTTTGTGTAAGAGACATTTTGTATTATTGTTATGAAATGATAACACACGGCTAGACCAGGGCGTCGAATTATTCCATAATATCGTTTGATATCGATATAACTATCGTGAAAATTGTGTGGAGTAACGCGCCATTTGCTCTGCTATTTGAATGCACATAATACCATTAAACATTGTTACACAATTCAATTCTTCTTATATGCAGCTGTTGTATTAAACATATAACGCCCTTGAAGCCAATCAAATGAGTCGCGTGTCTTGCCAAACGCAAGAAATTTCTAGTTTTCTATTGTTTTCCGGTTGACAATAAATACGGCGCGTCTTCTATTTTATTTACATACGATATAAGGCGATAAGTTCAAGGTCTATTGAGATTTTGCAAATAATTGACAATGCTGTGAGTGTGTTTCTGTATGCCCCAAAGAGCGCCAAAAAGTTTCTCACACCACGACTACGATATTTGATATGGAACGAACTGCTATCTGTGGTTCACCTTGGCCGTTATGCCAGCGACTACATGGCAAGGCAAGTGGCTCGTCGCAAAGATTTCCTTTTAGTACTTAGCACAACTCTAACATGAGTTCGAGTTCGAGCTTCAGTTCGGGTTCGAATCGATCACAAGGAGGCGATACACGGTGGCAATCGTCGATCGATGACTCAATTGAGTCATCACATTCAGCCGGCGCCGCACAGCGGGACGTCGACACGAGTGCGCCACTGAGACTAGGTTTAAGTCTGTCCCTCCTCTGCTCCCCTCACTTCTTCTCCCCCGTACACACTCTGACATTACTTCGCATTTTCATTTGCACCCTAACTTCAAAATGCGCGTTTGTTTGTGACTGTGCAAACAACTTGTGAGGACGATATAGAATGGGAATCGAAAAAAAATTATTTTTTGTTCAATAATTGTTGCCTTAAACCATTAAAGACTTTTAGAATTATGTATGATTTAATAAAAAAGTATTAACAATTTAATAAAAAAAGCCAAAAACTACAAAAAGTAACAATTTAATATAGGTTCAATATATTGGTAATAAAAAATAAATTTTAAGTTAAAACATTTTTTTAAGTTTTTATTTCAGTGCCTAAATATTTTCTGTGTTTTTTTAAATCCTAAATAAAGTATATTATGAATGAAATACTTACAGATTAAATTAAATACAAGATTCGAATACAAATCTTTACAATTTTAATAAATACGTTTCTTTCATAAGGGTTTATTTAAAAATGGTTTCTTTTTTTAAAGTTTATCAAATAAATTTTTCAACGCTACCGTCAGTCGACTTGGCCGAATCCCATGATGCTCGGAACTCTGACGAATTCAACGAATTTTCACCAAATATGGTTGCAATTTTGCCAACAAGACTTTGTTGCACTTGTTCGGGCCACAAGTGGAAGAATAACTGGAACATCTAAAAATCGATTTGAATTATTAAAACTTCGTTCAGTTTTCATATTTAGCAAGTATTACACGACATTGAAGGAATATCAATGTCGATATATTGTACGAGTATGTGGTATATACACATGTATTTGGAATAGTTACGATCTTGCCCATTGCCAAAAGTTTTGAATGAAAAACAATTACGTCATGCTGTGGGTGTTGCTCGCATTTAATTATAAATTTTTCTTTGGCCTCATTAAGATATTTCCAAAAGAAAAACCAGACGCCTCTCAATAAATAAATAAGAAAATGTTTTCAACATGTTATTTTTTTTATATTTGTTTTGTTCGATTTTTTGTGCAAGTATAAAAACCATAGTCTTTAGATCATTGAATTATAACTATGTAAGGGACTAATTTTTAGAATTTTTTTCTAAAAATTGGAAAAGCAAAAAATAAGGAAAGGAATAATACTAAGTAAATATGAGAATCTATTTGAGAAATCAAATATGAGAGTACATTGCTGGGTTTATCTAAAGTTATCACAAAGATCTGTAGATTTTCTTCTTTAATCTCAACTTGGCTCAGTTAAGTATCCGTTTTGCGATACAAGAAATACGGCATTCGATCTCAAGACCTGTCAAGCATATCATATTTAAATGTAGGAAAACTGTGCGTGTTTAATTCTCTGTGAAAGATATCGAAATGAAAAAGAAATCTCGGAAGCTGAAAACAGGTCAATTTTCACGTTCTGCAGTTGCTGAAACTGAAGATTGTGATTCATCGAGATTTTAATTAACATTTTTCGCAGTTGTTCTTATTTATTGTAAAACAATTAATGCAAAATAAAATAAAAAGCAATCGAAATAAACATTTGTGTGTTCTTTTGCTTGTAGACATGACGTTGAGAAATCTATAAAAAATAACCAAGGATATATTATATATATGTATCATGTATGTATGTGAGTTTTGGGAAGCGAAGATTTCTGTTTTTTGGCATATCAATAACTGAAAGTTAAAAATAGCTGTGAAAAGAATCAAAAGAAAAAAATCAACAAGAGAAAAACAAATAAATAAAGATGCATAGAAATAAAAATACTGGGCAGAATAAAGCTCAAAAATATTGGGAAATATTCAAAAATCGTAGAGCCTAAAAACACACGGACACGCACACGGACAGGTGAAAGCGCAAGGAGAGTGAGAGAGAAAGAGAGAAAGAGGTAGGAAGAGAGAAGGCGCCAAAGAATTATTGTTTGCATTGTTGTGTTCTTCTCTGCTCTTTCTCCCTCTCTTTTTCGCCCCTTCGGCATTTGTAAATTGAGAGCCATCAAATGCAGTTCCAGAATAAAATCTGTTGAGCATGCAAAACGAACAAAGAGGGAGAGAAAGAGAGAGACGAAACGAAACGATACGAGGCAACACGACGGGGCCCCAAAAGTATCTGCCAGATACTTTGGCGCGCTCTCACACCCATACACCGACACAGACGCGCGACACGCACACAAACGCAGCCGCAGCTCGAAATCGAAAAGCAGCGCGGGCATCGAACGTCAGTATATTGAATAAATATTTTCAGTTGAACATCACAATCCGTTCAAGTCGCGGATAACTCCGAATAAAAGTTTTGTAAGTAAAAAAACGAAAAACCAAATCAAAAATTCAGAAATTCTTAACATTAACTAAAAAAAATATTCCAAGTACTATTCCAAGTGCTGCAGGAAAGTGAATTGTTTTTATTAAAATCAAAACAAAAAATCAAAAAAGATTTTTTGCTAACTTCTTACATAATCGACTAATTAAAGTGTTGTGTGAATTTTCCTAAGTATTTCAAATATTTAAGACTGTACGACAGTGCGCGCTGTGTGAAGCCCAAATTGAGGTTAAACTAAAGTATGGAAAACCCAAAATGTCTTTGACCATATTCAAAGTTCGCCAAGTTAACCGCAAGTTGAGCTCTAGAATTTCAGTTCAAGAATCAGAGCTCTAAGATTGATTTTATGATATTTGTGGGTAGTCGAGATTGTGGCTAAAATCTTTGCCAAAACTGTTAGGGCAGGCATGAAGTTTTATTCTTATAAATAGGGGTACTAAATCGATGATGGTTCAGCTGCAGGAAAATAAAAAGAAATGGAGGACATCAATAAACATGTCGACACCAAAAAACTCTAACCGGTCAATTCTAAAACATATTTCGAAGAGATGTCGCCTTTAACCATTTATATATATATCTTAAATTCTAATCATTACTGAAGAAAGGTATTTTTCCTATTGAAAGGAATCTCTTAGCATCGTTTCTCTTCTATCCTGCCTGAAACTCGATACCGAACCTCATCGCACAACGAGTTTGTTGAAAATGTATCGAAAAAAGCTTTGTATTAAGTAATATTCAACTCTGAGCAGATATTAGGAAATATTCAACAGATGCCGAACGAGGTTATTTTTAGCCTTTAGCCGAGAGAATCTTGCAAAGCTTTCAGCTAGCTTTTGCCTAGTGAGGAATTTCGAAAGACCCACTAAGATGTACATATATTTATGTATATGTAATGTGTTAAAAATAAACGAGCAAGAACGTTTTGTGTATGAGAGGCGTGAGAGTTTTTTTTTGGAAAATTTGGAAATTTGTTCGAGACTATAAACAGGTTGAAATTTGAGGTATTAGAAGCCAGCCGTTTGGGTGCCCGAGAAGGTGTGTGTACTTTCATAAGTTTGTGTATGTTCCGAACAGAATTTCTGCTTTAGTTATGTGAGTTAAGTGTATGTACACTTAAAGCAAAAAAAATAAAAGTTAAAAACAGATAAAAGGAATTTTTTAAGAGATCACTGCCAATATTTCGTATAAATTGTAAATCAAACTAGTTGAAAATGTATAGAAAAGTCACCCGCAGTGCTTTGTCCCCATTCTTCATATTATTTTAATATATACATATATATTAACAGGTCTTCCTTGCCATAAAATTAATTATTCTTCTTATTGCAAAATACTCTTTTTATAATATTATACATAAATATATATGCATGTGCATATTTATGTGTGTCATTGTCATTTCTCATGTCGCCGAAATTATAAAATTCCAAGTGACTTCTGCTGAACAAACAAACACAAAATTCATTGTGTCACCTCGACAACACATAAAAAATGGCCCAAACCCCCGTCCTCTTTATCGTTGTCCGTTTTATAAAATTGTGCCTCGATTGCAATTTCATTTTGAAACGCATTGGCGAATTTTGTTTTCTTTTTTTGCTGCCTTCTGCTTTGTTTGCACGCCTAAAAGCCTGAAATCTGCCTCAGGGCTCAGTTCAGTAAGAACGTAAACAAGAGTGTCGCAAGAATAAGTCCCGGAGACCGGTAATTGTGGACTTATCCCGAAAACTGAATTAATTAATTCGGCATTCCAGGCAAATTTGAATGTTGGTCAAGCCTCCCGATCGGTTTTCTCTCTCAACCACACAATGAGTCAGCCAGTTTATTAACAACTTATCGATAAACGATAACCTGGTGTATTTTGGCAAACAAATAGATAAATATAATCTTAATCTTCCTCTTTAAATATTTGAAAGTCATTTGTAGAATTCTTTGTTTTTGTTACTCCCATTTTTTTCTTCTTGTTTTCTGATCACTCGTCTCACACAGTAAATCATTTAACGCATTATTCAGTGGGGCACAGCACACGTTTTTAACGATTTATTTGTGCCCCAAACTGAGATTGTATGTATGGTAGAACCACAGCTGTGAGTCCGGCAGTCAGCTTATAGGAAATTGCATACTTAATTATGCAGCTCACATATCCGAGGCTGCGCGAGCTGCGTGCGCATTATATCTAAGCAGAGACGGTCGACAGAAATTGTGTCAAATACGATGAGATATGAGATTTGCAGAGAAATGGGAATTCTCTGCATCTAATTTGTCTTGTATTCTGAATTTTGAATTCGTGTATAGAACACTTTTTATGTTTTTCAATGAAAGCACGATTTTGTTTCCCATTTCGATTTATTAAGCTTACCTGCGAAATCGATAAAGCTTACTATTTCGATAGTCATAAGCAAACACACTGTTAAGTTATCGATATTTCTCACATTTGATTGTAACTAGGAGTCTTATTCGCTGTTATTTTCACTGTTTTCAAATTTATGGTAACAGTTAGTTGATTGAAATTAAGTTTTTTAATCGTGTTACAGAATAATAAAAATCTTATGTATTAAATGAAATGCTAATGAATTACGCGAAATTTCACTTTCCAATGTAGTGATGATTATTGCATTATTTAAGACTGAATTTATTGACTGATTTCTGACCGTAACATTGAAACATTTACTTACTCTTGATTTTTAATTCCAATCCGTTTTGCAGTTTCTTTCGAGTTTGTAGCAGTAAAACACAAAGCCAGCCACCATGGATGCCATCAAGAAGAAGATGCAAGCGATGAAAGTCGACAAGGACGGAGCTCTGGAGCGCGCTCTCGTCTGCGAACAGGAGGCACGCGATGCCAACACCCGCGCCGAAAAGGTAAGCACTCGACCATGCAACATGTAGCATTGCCACAACCCCACCCCCTGTCTTTCTCTATAATCTCTACCAAACACATTTGTTACAACAAACAGCAAAATTAACAACTGTTAACTTGTTAACACTTGCATTGCAATCGCACGTAATCTAATATTTCTACACATTTATTTTCCACCTAGGCCGAGGAGGAGGCTCGCCAGCTGCAAAAGAAGATCCAGACCGTTGAAAACGAATTGGATCAGACCCAGGAAGCCCTCACCCTTGTCACCGGCAAGCTGGAGGAGAAGAACAAGGCCCTGCAGAATGTAAGTCCAATATATTCTTTATAGTTATATTAAATAGTTTAAAATTAAGCCAGAGTTTGAATAGACAGCAGAGTTTTAGAGGAAGAGTCAGTTTGTATAATCTTATTTTCAAAAGTAATGTTTTTGAAAAGTAATGTTTTTAAAATTACTATTTAACATAATTTAACTCGAAATTCCTGACTTTGCAAGTTAAAGTGCATTCGTAGATTTTCTTCAGTACATTTCAACATATTTTAAATGTTTAAGTTAAAATACTTTTATTATCTCAAAACACTATCTATTCTTTTGTTTTAAAAGTAGGTGAAAAGCATCAAAAGTATTTGTAGAGTAATCTTAAGTTTTTAAAAATATCTATATCGTTCAAACATAAAGCAAGAAATACACTTGAAATCAATACTAGAATAAGATTTTTATGAGTTTATATATAGTTCTAATGACAATCTGCAGTGAAATGGGGCAGGGCACGTAAAATTGTGCCATCTGTTAGACAGCAGCAATTTTACGCATATTTTCCGTGAAACCGCTAATTTGTTGGCACCTTTAGACGAAAATTGGGAAAATGTTTGGGGGGAAATGCCTTTTCTATGTTTGTGCCATAAATTGCATAAATCTTGACAGAAATTCAAACAAAAGAAACTAAGAAATGAAGAAGAAATAAAAACGAAATAAACCTATCGCCACGCAACACGAAGTTTGTTCGTTTACTGTTGGCAACGCCTAAGCTGCGCGCTATTTTTAAATTCGTGTAAAATAGCTTTCGACTGGTGCGAAAGTGACGCACTGAAAGCGCTACCTATTCACGTATGCGTGTGTGTGAGTGTGTGGCAATATCAAATAACGCAAAGCAAATTGTTTTTTTTTTACTTTTAGTTTTCTCTGGCTTTGCCAAAATATTTGCTCGTTGTTGTTGTCGTTTTTTTTTCTTGTTTCCCTATTGTACAATGAAAATTGTTGTATCGTGCAGTATTTAGAACAATTCTCTTAGCCCGATCGGTGGTCGGATGCCGCCGTCACGCTGTTGCGTTTCCAAATAAAAATTATATAGAATTCATTCATTTCACTTGATTTTTCGATCGTTCTGCCTTTCGGCAAGAGCCCAAAGTATTTCAAGGACATTTTATTTATTGCCAATTGGCAACGTTTCAAAAAATAAAAGAATGTCTGCAGTCTACAGGTAACCAGCGTGCTATCTTTTACAATAAATAAACGCGTACGACTTATCGGACAACATAAATTCTAAAACTCAACTGATAAATTATCAGGGTTTCTTTTTATCAAATCATTTTTTTTTTATTGTATTGTCTCAGCTTATGCTGGCACGCAAATAGACAATGACAAAGAAATATGTATGTACAACATACTCCGCTGAGTAATATGCGCGAATATGATAAATTAGAAGAAGAGGAAGGAAAGAGAGCACGCGTGGTAATTAAATGAATAGGAAAAGTTTGGGTTGCGTGAGAGAGAGAAGGGAGAGAGAGTGAGTGAGTGGGCGTTGGGTCCCTGACTGGCGCTCTTTTTCTTTCTTTTTCTCTCTCTCTAACGATCACACTGCAACTCAACGCATGTGTATGTACATGCAGGCACTCACATGTATGCATGCATATGTGTATGTGTGCATAATGCTGACTCACTCGCACATGTGCCACACCGTTGAGTCTCCCCCCAACAGAGTGAGAGAGAGATGGAGAGAGCGAACGTGCAGGAGAGAGCGCGTGCCGCCCTGCTGAGCGCACCACAGAAATTATCGCATAGCACACACACCACTTTCAAGTACAACAGCGCCAGCAGCAGCAACTGCCGGAGGGGCCCGAGAAGACAGAGCCGCATAAATTACAAGAAAATCAAAGAAAATCATCAATTAAATTCAATTTAATTAAATCAAAAAATTACATTTATTTAATTCAGATAAGAAACACTGTTTTTATTTAATTGAATTTAAATAATATTCTAGTGATTTTCTGTTACATAAATAAAAGCAAAGCAGACGTTACAACAAATACAAATACAAATACAACAACAACAACAAACAACGCAATTGACGTCTGTGCAAAAACGTGTATCGGAAGTTGGCCAAATATAATCGTACAATTTTTTATGCGCCACTCAAAATTGAGAGAAAAGAAAAACAGAAGAGGAGCGAAAAGCTTTATTGAATCATCAATAAAAATAGAAAAAAAACCTCTTTCAACTAACGGTATTATGATCACAGCTGTTTAAGTTCAACTGAAATCGAGCAGCAACAACAACAAGAAAGGCTGCAGACATCACAAAAACAATAACAACAATAAACAATTGCCATAACTCATAATTAATATGTACGAGAAAACATTAACAAAAGGAACTACGAAAGTTAATAATGCATATGAGTGGCAAAAAGTGAGTTACACCAACAAAAATCAGACAACAACAACGCCAACAACTAGTCCGAAAACAAAGCAGCAACAACAGTCCAGCAAAAAAATAACAACAACAAGAAAACAATTTTAAACAGTGCGAAAAATGCAACAAAAACGCACACTGAACATTTAAATGCAACAGCAACAACAACAAAAACAACACCGGGAACATTAACGGTTCCATCATCGGTGAAGCCGGCAACGCAAACGCCGCTATTCAAAAAGTTCGTTGGCAACGCGGCAAGGCGCCAGACGCTTGCGCACCAAATAAAACGTGCACACCGCCATCTGTTGACCAGTGGCGGCAACGATAAGCAGCCACAAAAACAAACGCGTAATAATATTAGTAGAAAATGTAATTTAAAACAGACAGGTCCGATTGCAGTGCAAAACATATTTAATATTATTTATGTATTTTATGTAAATAAATATGTTTTGCATTGCATATTGGAAATATTAAATACAACCGCATAAGACATCTGCCATATGGTCTTCTGCACTTGTATTTGGTCACACTCTTTTTTCATTTCCAGCCATCGATATCGGTATTTGCAGACCAGCTGATTTGCACGGTCTTTACCGACAAATATCGATATCGATATATTGTAATATCAACAATTCCCATATAAAGCAGGTAGCAGCGCAGCTGCTGCAGGACAGCAGCAGGCAAAAACAACAAAACAGCAGCAGCAGCGGCCGCGTAACAAACACATAATAATTGCAAATAAACAAAGTGACAAGCAACAACATCAAAAGGTAATAAAAAAGCAACCAAAGCAAAAGAAACGTGGCTACGACGACGGCAACACATCGGAGCTGTCCTCACGTTGGGGCTCCATCGAGGAACAGTTGAATGTGCTCGATAGCCTATTGCACTATGACGAACAGGCCGATCTATATATAGCGCAACTCTACGATAAATATCAACTGCAGCTGCAGCACTCGTCCGACTCCAACTGCGATAGTAACAGTGACACCGACGACTCCCACTGCTCAGAGCTTGCCTGGAACTGGAGTGACTACGACATGGAAATGTCGAACAGCAACAATAACAAAACTGAGGATGACGCATTGTCCAGCACCAGTGGTGCAGGCAGTCACAGCACCTCCAATTCTAATCCATCACCCTCAACCCTGGTTCCGTCCTCGCTGAAACGACGTGGCCACCAACATCATCCACGCTTCTCGGGCACAAGGCGTCCTCAAGTGCCCAATGTCCAGGAGATTCTGGCTGCACTCTATCGCGGCGACTCCAAGGGCGTGTTATCGAATCTGCGTGGCGAAGTGCAGCCGCCTGCTGAGCCGGCGGAGCTAGAAGTGGATTCCACAGCAGTCAGTCGAAGTACACTCAGTCTACCCCTAACGGATTCGGTAACCAATTCGGTGGGCAGCAACAGTCCTACGCCTACAGATGAGAGCAGCGCCGCTGCACCAGCTGTCAGTGATCAGCCAGAGGCGGCGCCAGTTGCCCAGAAGAAGAAGAAGAAAAAGCGCGACAAGGATGATCAGAAATCGGATAAATCAGAGAGGAAAAAGAAATCGGGACGTAGCAAACGTCAGGGAGCAGCCACCGCAGGTTGCGGTGTCATGGAGCTAAGCAGCGACAGCCTAGCCACTGATCTCAGTGCGGGCGCCATTGATGAGGGCATTGTACTCAATCCAGAGGATGAGGACAACCAGGCTGCCGAGTGGGCTAAGCTGCGCTGCACCAGCGAGGCAGCTGAGATTGTCGCCGAACGGGAGGCGCGACGCAACAAGGGACGCTGTGCGGACTATCCGGGTTTGGCCTTTGGCCGATCGATCTTCAGCTCGGACACCATGATGAAGTTCAATATCATACGCAACGAGCTGCACAACATCATGAACACGCAACTTAAGCGGGTAATTAGATGGTGACAGTACAGTCCAACTACGCTATAACGAACTCGAGGATATATCGATATCGATGATTAACAAATCTCTCTCTTTCCAAATCTTTTCTCGAGTTCATTGTCGTGTGGTTCAACTGTGCATATACGAAAAACAATTTGATTTGATTCCACTAATAATTCTCATTCTATTCTCTTTAAGCCAACTTTGCTGTTGCTATAAACAACAACAAAAACAAAATAAGTGTTTTAGCCAAAAAGTTTGGTTAGGTTTGGTTTCGATTGCCAATTCGTCTATTCTTTTTAAATTTGCTCCACAATTTCACACTCACACACAAATAAGTACGACTATTTGTGTGTGTGTGTGTGCACATTGCCAAGCGATTACGTCGTCGCGTTCTTTGTTGCTTGCGGAATTCTCTTTTCTGCTTTAACCCTTCAATGGCCCACTGAGGTGAAATTTTATGACAGTTCGATACTTATTGACAATTATTGATCATCTTCTGCGAATTAACCCTTTTGTTGATTAACGGTTTCACTCTAGTCCCTTCCAGTCATCAGCATACTTCCCATTTAATCGTTTTATGTGCCACTCGATATTTGCAAACTATTTACAAATATCGATCACTTTGTCAATTTTAACCCTTTTGTCGATTATTCTTGTAGATATCAGCAGGCTGTCTTCCAGCCTAACCCTTTCGATTATTCTTGTAGGTATCAGCAGGCTGTCTTCCAGCCTAACCCTTTTTGAGTCCCCGTTTCTTATTGGAAATTGCGAACCGTTCCCATTTCACCCTTTCTTGACCCAGTGCGGTACTTTTGCAGTACTTTAAGTCGCTTGTTTCTTGACCCAATTGTTCTACCTGTCGAGAAGGTTTTTCTTTTTTTTTTTTGCTAAGCTCTTCTACACACACACACATCTCAGAGAGAGATAGAGACACTTGCTTGAAATAGCTTTCTTATTGCTCAGCAGAAAAGTATTTCAACTGTTTAATCAGCGAGCAAAACATGCATATTTACTTGATTGCCGGCAATTGTTTAATTAGTTACGCAATTCGGCAGACTGTGCTGACCGGCTGCTAACGGTATCTCTCAGTAAGCACCTGTTGCCTGCATTCACTCTCCCTCCTTCTCTCATGCAGACTCTGTGTGACTATGCGCGGCGCCCAAAAAGGCAAAACAGACTAAATAGTGTTGTTGTTGTTGCTGCTGCTACAATTATCGTTGTTTCCACACCCCCACACACAGCTTACACGAAGCAACTCACTGTCACACACACACACACACGCGAGCACGTTATTATTTTAGCTGTAAAGCTCCATAAAAAGCCACAGTTGGTTTGCAAGCAGTTAAAAAAAATACTAAAACGCTTTTCTGGCCAAAAAAGTATTTCTTCATTTAGACTTGGTTCGCCAATTATTTTATTATTTATATTAAATTAAATGCATACACGTTCTCTACGTGTTCTCGCAGTCGCAGCAGAACGACAATGACCTTCGTGCTACGTGTGTGTACCCCCCACTTTGGCAACGTAGTAGATGTGCGTGTGTGTCTGTGTGTGGCACTGACGTTTACTTTTAATTTCTTTTCAATGCCGCATTGCTAAAAATGGATATGCGTGCTCATTTAATTGAAATTGAAATTAAAATTGACCATTGACAATCGACGCAACGTAGTATTATCAGCAATTATGTCATTTGCCAAATACGATAGTTGTTGCCTATCGTTATCGAGCTTTGGGCAATCGCCAACTGTCATACACCGCAGGATCATGGAAAACACGCACACAGACACACAGCAAACACACACCTGCTGCCTGCTGCAAACACCGACACGCGGCAACTGATTAGTCATTGTGTTGCTGGCGCTGCTCGCTGCTTGCGTGTTGATAAGCCTGATAAAACAACCGGCATAATGCCGTATGTGTATGTTGTATTATACAATTATCTTGTGCATTGTCGGGGTTAGGTAGCGCAGCGAGGAGACAGGTTTACAAGCCACACACACACACACACACAGACTCAGGTACAACTATTCTGCCGATAGCCGATGACGGGTCGGTTACTCATTTGCACCAGCCCCTGCTGTCGCTCAACTATTTTGCATAATAATTTTAGCATTGGATGAGATTGAAGAGTAAAAAACGGCAAAAATCTAAAATATTTCTTCACTAATTAATGCAAAAACAACAACAAACATGTCTTCGACTGAAATTTTTAGCGGCTTTAACAGGTTTTCCAGTGGGAAAGCCGCCAATGCACACTCATGCTAGCACACTCGCACTCACACACACAACTATAGGCGGTAAACGAAACGACTCGACATAGGCGAGGCACTCAGAGTCCGACTGGAAAGTCACACGTACAGACACGAGCACGAGCTCAGCAGTTGTCTCGCTCGCACATCGTACCGAACTACCACCGCCGCTTTGTAGACATGAGCATGCAAAGTGCTTCGCCAGTTCATTTCCAGTTACGTACTCACAAATGTCAGTCGCAGACTCGCGTCGTCGTTGTCGTTTCATCATCTTCGTTTGTGGAGTGTGTGTGTAGTTTCTGTGTGTAGTTCTCACTGCAACAAAATACCAATTTATAATCGAAAGTATTTAAAACCTAAATAATATCCATTGTGAATGTGCATTGAATGCGAATAGAACCACGAGAGAGTAAAGTTATAAAAAGTATACACGACGACAGACAGCAACAGCAGCAGCAGCGAATCAAACCAGTAAAAGAAGAAAAAGTAGTAGAAGAGAAAGAAAGAAGAAAAAAACCGGTGGTTGTCTCTGTGTCGTCGTCCGCTTCGTTTCGTCGTTCGTGCGTGTGTGTTGGTGGTTCACACATTTTGATAAATTAAAGAAATACTTTCGGTGCTGCCATATAGAAATTGATTTTCTATATTCATATATATAAATCGTATAAGTACGAATAACCGAATAACCGGGAAAAGTCAATACACAAGTGTGTGTGCTCTACAGTGCCTACTGCCAAGTTACTGCCAACGCAAAGGCCAAGTGTAAACACTTACCAAACTCAAACTCCCACAAGCTCAGCAACAACAAAAACAACAAGCACAAACATGACGACCAGCATTCCACAAGGTACACTCTTGGATGTACTCAAGAAGAAAATGCGTCAGACCAAAGAAGAAATGGAAAAGTATAAAGATGAATGCGAGGAATTTCATAAGCGCCTTCAGCTAGAAGTTGTGCGACGCGAAGAAGTAAGCTCGAGGATAAATATTCAAAAAGAAATCAAGATTAATTCAAATTTGCTGCTACTTTTGGTATAAAAAATGAAATGAATCTGCCACAGAAGAAACACCAATAACCATTTCTTCTTCGTCTCTCTCTCTCGCTCTCTATCTCTCTGCCTGGCTCGTCCAGTGCCAACGTTTCCAATGCAAATACATATGAGCGCAACACACACACACACATACAAACACTGACTGTCACAGCCCGCGCTCTCTTTGTGAGTTCGCTCTTCTGTTCTTTTTCGCCTCTCTCGCTCTCTCATTCTTTGGACACATTTTGTTGTTGTTTTGCTCCTCGTTGGGTTTTCATGTCGCCCCTTTTGTTAATACAAATTTCAATTTTTTTATAAGCCCAAACATGTGTGTGTATGTATGTGTGCGTTTTTGTAGATTGCACAGGGTGCTTCTGGTTTTGTTTCTTAGTTAACTAAACTGTTCTTATCTAAATTCAGTTACCTTTCTACGAGTTATCGGAGTCTCGGCGCAAACCATAACATTAGCATACGAAAATACAATCATATCTCTTGTCTCTTTTATAGACAATTTACATAAGCTCAACGGTGAAAGAAAGAAAAGAAGAAATCTGTAGAATGTCCAAACCGGCTTCTTCAGTGTTTGGTAGTTAGCGGTATTCTAAATCGATTAGTTATGATTTTTTATGCCATGGTCAATGATCAATAAATGGTTGAAATTGGACACTGCGTGTGTGTGTGTGTGTGTGGCTGTTCCATCATGTTCGCCATAATCTTTTATGTTCGCTTAATTCAATTCTAATTAGGCAATTGCGCGAGGTTCAGCGAATGTGTATGTGTGTGCGTGTGTGTGCCTGCGTGAAATCACAGTTAGCACCAGCTACGCAATGACAACATTGCTGACGTCATTTCTTTTCCAGGGCAAAGCATACCCTGCATATACCCTAGTTTTATTTTGCAATAAAGAAATAAATATTCACAACGAATGTAGTTCACGAAAAAGAGGAAAAAAATAACAAACGAAAAAAAAACGGCACTCCTCAAATTTGTGTTTTCATCATCATCTCATTCCCGTTGCCGTGCGTACCTCATTTCTCTTGTGCCCCGTTAGTTGTCTGTCTCTGTGTGTTGGCTTTGCTCTCGATTGTTTTGTTCAACACTTTTGTCAAGTGATTGACGTTTAGTTTCAGCCCCCCTAACTGGGGCTAAAAAAAAAAAAAGCTAAAACACAAAACATAATGTGTGCTTTATTGTTTTAGACAATGCTTTTCAATGTCATTTGCAGCACAGATCATCCCAGTACCCCACCTTCTCTCCATTTCCCTCTCTCTCTCGCTCTTCCTCTTTTTTTTGCTGTTTCTTGTTGTCATGCAATTGAGCACTGATAATTTCAATGCCTCATTGTGACAAATTGGTTTTGATTTGCTGTCTTCCTCCCTCCCTCACTCTCTGTCCCTTTCGATCTGCTGTGTGGGAATTTCGTAATGCCGTTAGGAGACAGTGCGAGTTACATATGCAAGCTGACTGCTATGAAACTATTTTATGCTTGAAATGCGACTGTAAACGGTCGTTGGGGAAGTTGGAAGTAGTTGTGGAAGTCTGTCTGCCTATTTTATGGTTTTTATGACTTATTTTTTGGTTCATAATTAAAAATGCATCATACATAATATTAAAACACACCCTACGCACTCACTCGATCGTAGCCGCCGCCCGCCTTTCCGTCTTTTCTCTGATATGCTGTTGTTGTTTCGTTTTTTTGTTTTTTCTCGTTGCC
Organism: Zaprionus indianus; assembly: GCA_018904595.1. Lineage (NCBI taxonomy): Eukaryota > Metazoa > Arthropoda > Insecta > Diptera > Drosophilidae > Zaprionus > Zaprionus indianus. Next base: position 11,034,426 of record JAEIHA010000320.1, read on the forward strand.
ACGGCAATTCGAGTTGAATAAAAAACAAAAAAACACATTCAAGGTGTGTGTGACTAAGCCTTCAACAATTTTTGGTACAACTTCTCCATGGCGTGCAACTTTTGCATACTCATGGCGTTTTTTTACTCAAATTTATTACTATTTTATTCATTTTTCTTCTTCTTTTCTGTTTGCTGTTTGCATTTTGCCGGTATCGGTTTAAAACTTGTTTGCATTTCTTTGCGCTGTTCGTTTTGTTAATGAGTTCACAAAGTAAAGGCAAAGAGATTCGCCTAGTGCCGTCTCTATCGCACCCCCACTGTTGAAAAGCAACTCCCGCTATTTTTAAACGAAAAGGAACAACAACAACAACAGCAACATTAAAATGAACGAAACTCAAGCTCAAAATGTGTATGTGTATTTTGTTTTTGGCATTTTTGTTGTTGTTGCTGTTGCTTTTTCTTTCTGCTGTTGCTTCATCAACGTTTCTGTTGTTTGGAAAGCTACGCGCTGCTTGCGCTCCCCCTATTCGAATTTGAACTTGTGCTTATGTGTGTATGTGTGTGCTTTGTATGCTGCCCGTTTGACTGTTTGGACGATGACGTAAGCCAGAACGTAAGCGGCACGTTTGCTTTAGCTTCCAATTCATAATCACACGATACTTTTACGACCACGAGAGAAGCCCGATGTGGTGTGTATGTTGTATGTTGTGCAGTGCACAGAATTGACAATATGTCCGAGTTGATCTGGACTGCCTTGTCCAATTATCGCCGCATTTGGTCAAAGTCGTTTTTAGCCATTTTTGGGCGTGTGCTCACACACACACACACAGTTGAGTCTCTTACTCTTCGTTTTCATCTCATCGTCGTCATTCTCTATAAGGCAAACTTGGCATCTCTCGGCGTCAATGTCAAATATTTTCCACTCTTTAATGGGCATTTTGTTTTATGTTCTGTTTTGGGAAAACTGAAATGAACGAGATCGATCAAATGCTGGGAAACTTGGAAAATTGTTTTCATTTTTGGCAAGGTTGAATGTCTATCGACTTGACGTGACTTGTTGACGTCATGCCCTCAACAATTTACCCTCTGGCTGCCAATGTTGCCTATCTCTCGGGGCTGTCTAAGGGAAATCGATATGTCCGCTATAATTGGCAGGCTTCGTTATGTTTACCGTTGTACGATTAGGGCTTGTTAAGTAAACTTGGCTAAAACACTAGAAAAAAAAAAGAAATAGAAGCACGGCAAATTTTATTTTCAGATGGAAACACAGCTGCGGTCGACAACAACAAAGTTTTGTCTTAGACATAGGTGTAGATAGAGCTGGATGTTAGGGGGGTTATGAGTTTGATGAGGAGATAGAGAGAGAGCGCAGTGCAGTAGCATGCAAATTTGAATATAATCTATAAAATAATTCAAGTGTATTTCTTGCTTTAGTTGATAAGTTAAGTTACATTCCTAAGCACTCCTTCCATAGCAATATCCACAAACCACGAATGTCTGTTTTATAGGCCGAATCTGAGGTCGCCGCATTGAACCGTCGCATTCAATTGCTCGAAGAAGACTTGGAGCGCTCTGAGGAGCGTTTGGGCTCCGCCACAGCCAAGCTGTCGGAAGCTTCTCAGGCCGCCGATGAGAGCGAACGGTTAGTACCTTGTTTATAAATATATCCTATTTACTTTTTATAAATGTGATCGAAATGTTATAAAATAATTAATAAGTCTACAGGTTACCTAAGTATAAAGTATTATCTATATTTATCTTTTAAAAATGTTTGTGCATATATAAATTACGCTCTCTGCTTTCCAAACGAATGTAGGATACGAAAAGCTCTTGAGAATCGCACAAATATGGAAGACGACAAAGTAGCTCTATTGGAGAATCAATTAGCACAAGCAAAATTAATTGCAGAAGAAGCTGATAAGAAATATGAAGAGGTATAATTATATCTATATTTGTCTCTCTCTCTCAACGTTAGGGCATTAGGGTTATTAGGGTTATTGTCGTTTTCTCTTCTGTTCCTATTTCTTTACTCTCGACTTTTCTACTGCACATTATTTCTTCTTCTAGTGAGGTTAGGTGCGTCAACATTCCCATTACTAATTAGGTCGTGGGTCTAAATACTAAATATATATATATACTGAAATGCGCTTTAAAAGGTATTTAGCATAATTATAGGGTATTTTTAAGTTCTACTGACTTTTTGTAAACGAAATTTAGTAGTTAAGCTCTTCGCCGATCGTCGACCGCAGCCTCATCGATGGAATCCTAGGACTATGTATATTAAGTACCTACGCAAATATTGTTCAATCGGTTTATATTTATGTATATACTCAATGTTATATTATAGCATGAGAATAGCTTATGGTAGTGTATTAGTAAACCGCTGTATTATGTATAATCCTTCTAAATGTTTGTCTATGTGACAATAGCTAAAACACTGCTTTGTGATAAAGAGTGTTACTATATAATCTAAGATGTACACCTGACCAAATGTGACTTCTTTAAAATGATCTTCATGCTTAATATTTATATACTTTAATACAATTAACTCAAGTCACAAAGCACTGTTTTGGTTACCCTGTAATATTTGTGTATATTTTCAACATATTTTCGAATTTTCGACTGTAAAACTCAACAAACAACAACAAATTCTTGTCTCTTTCTCAAACTCAAAACTGAAACTCAAACTATACAATGGAAATACAAACAAAAAACTATATTCCTCCTCCTCGAAAAACCAAAAACAAAAAATCAATCAACATAATATTGTGTACGCCAAAATCGACCATATCTTCCTGTGTGTGTATCTGCGAATCCATGTGTTTGTCGTAACCAACAACAACAACAACTACACACGATCGACACACTACTACGAATTGTGGATGCGGATGACGTCGAATGATTCACGCCAAACCATTTGGGGCTGTACGATTAATGACAAATCATCGATAAACAACTTGGTCACTGTCTTCTATGGGCATGGTCGCAACGTGGTCATCCTGTAATATATTTATACGCTATGTATATACTATATATATATAGTGCTCGCAAGATTCTTGAGAATCGCGCCCTTGCCGATGAAGAACGCATGGACGCTCTTGAGAATCAGCTGAAGGAAGCTCGTTTCCTTGCTGAGGAGGCTGACAAGAAATACGATGAGGTGCAGCTAAATACCAATATAATTAGTACTTTAAGCAATAACAACAACAACAACAACAACAGTAACAGTAAATTGCCGTTAACAAAAACTGAGACTAGTAACAACAACAACGACAACAATAAAAACGCATTAAATACTGCTGCTGCTGTTGTTGGTGAAGCTTCAACTTTATCCCCCACTTCATCGACACAAAACAACAACAACAACAACAATGATAATAATAATACTTGATCTGTAAACTGATTTCTTTGCCAAAATGAAAGTCAAATTGGGATCCAAATCCTTAACGATATGTAAAGATTGTATACATACATATGTATGTTTGGCACAGGAATCAGCGACAGCGACTATGCAGGTGCTGATATTGTAAAACTTGTGCTTAAATCGAAGATGAAGTTTAGAGATGATGATTTTTGATGATGATGTTGATAAATGATGGTGCAGCTTAAAAGCTATAGCATATGCTGGCTTGCCTTGACCGCCCAATACGATATACTATATAGATAAAAGAAATATATATGAAAAGTAAAAGTAAATTAACTGATGTATTAGTCGAACAATTGTATTTATATGTATATATGTATAATGTTTACTGATATAATGTGAAATTCTTGAACAAATGCAAAAAAAAAATATGAACTGTTTTGAATGTATGTACTCAAAGTGCTGCCTGGGGAGCAAAGAAGTCCAGAACTAATAATGATATATATATATATATACGGTACAATAATGTACGTAACATTGACCTTAAACATATCCCAACAAATTGCTAAATTGATTGTAAAATCTTATGTATATCTAAATATCTCTCTCTTATTGTCTAATGTTATTATTCTGTTGTACATTTAAAACATGTAAAAATTCTTAAATTGGTTGGGTCTATTCTAATCTATATAAGTAATTTGCAATTTTGTAAAGCGTAAGCGAATTCTAAACTAAATCAAAGACTTTTTCAAGAAGAAGTCTGAGATATATGTAACCTAATCTATAAATTAATCAATTCAATTATAACATTTTGCAATAAAGTTGATAACATAACAAAAACCATATATTATGTATAACCGCATTCAATGATGAGAGCGCTTTTATATAGACAAAGGATTTGCTTTTCTCGAGTTAGACAGGAAGAAAAAAAACTTAGGAACTGGAATCTATAGATAGGAGGAGCTTAGGATGATTTTATCTTTACAGCAAGATGATTTTCAACAGTTTAAATGTATTTCCATGCCAATATATGTATATAATTTATATAGAATGAAGGAGTGGAGCCTTGCCCAGGCTGAGCATTTTTATGGAACACTTTTTTGGTTTGATTTATGGAACACATTGGAAGCTCTTGCTTACGTGTTCCACACCATACGTCAATCTAACCGACTAAATAAAGCTATTGATAAACTGCGATTGGCGATAAGCGCCCCATAACGGCACTCTCTCTTCTCCACTCTTCGTATGCTTTGCCATATCTTTTTCGCGGAAAACAGAACGGAAAGCACAAGAGGGAAAACAGAGTGGCCGAGTAAAAGAGAACAAACAAGCATGTTGACTGATAACAGAGCAAGCAAAGAAGTTGGGTTTATCATGGAGACGAGGGAGGGGCTTCCTGGCATGGGGCAAACTAAATGAGACCGCAAAATTGGTATACTTTGGGCTACCATTATACCTTGCCATGCCAATGACATAAGCAGCTAAAAACTAAAAAACTTTTGCAAGACTCTTCGACGATGAGTCAATTGAATAATTTGACCCACAGTCACACTCACACTCTCTTGCGTATGAATAATGTGAGAGTGAAGACACAGACCTTGGTTCATCCGTGAGTCACTTCGGTTAGCTTCGAATGCGTGATGCATTTTCGGGTTGCAATATGAATACCTGAATTTATGTTCATTCATTTATGAGTAACAAACTCCCCCCACTCTTCGTATTGCAGTCACATTTTTGGGCAACAGGAAATTCAGTTTTGAGTATTTTTATTTGGAGTGTCTCTGTAATTAAAATCTACAGCAGTAGCTTCCCCTATATTCAAATTCATAGTACGAATCTATCATATTTGGCAAATCTAATTTCCTTAATGTCGGGTAAAGGTTGCCATTTCGATACATTTTGGATACAATAGTCAAAATGTCTTCAAAGTTTTCTTAAAATTTAAAAGACATTTTATATCCGCATAATAAAAAGCGAGTATTAATTTATAAGGCTATTTCCTATGGAGGAAACCTTAATTTATATAGTTCATCTCTCTTCCGTTCGAGGGTTATAGAAATAACTCTAGCATGACAAAGGTAAATCCGATGTTAAAAGCAGCAAAATACGTATATGGTTTTTGTTAAATAATTTTAATATCAACTTCTCCTAAGCACATTGAGTACATTTGAAAAGAGTTTATATTATAAAGAATATATTCGAAATAAGCACAAGTTATCAGCCCTAAGATATTACAAAAGAAAACTCACTAAAAACACAAAACTAACAAAGAAAGTTACAATTATTGTTTGTTTACTAAATGAAAACCATTTTACATTGCTCATCTGTTAACTCTGAACATTTCATTGTTCGTATTGTTCATATCAAAAATCGTTGTATAAATCTTTAATTAACGCATTTCCTATGTTCTCCGTGTACAATATGTAAAAAATCCAAAACCAAAACGACCTATTGCGAATCAAATATATATATAAATGTATAATGAAAGGTTGCCCGTAAATTGGCCATGGTTGAAGCTGATTTGGAGCGTGCCGAAGAACGTGCCGAGCAGGGTGAAAAGTACGTTGAAAAAAAAAATAAAACTCTATTATCCAGTTACGATTTTAGTTCAAATGTTGTAATGCTTGCGATTTGTTTAATACGCAAAATAAGACGAAGCGAAACAATGCGTGATAGTTGTAAGTTTGTTTTTTGCAGCGACTAACAGGATTTTTTCAGCAAACCTAACCTCACCTTTGTAACATTCCTTTTTCGTTGTTTTATTTATTGTTTGTTTCTTAGCTAGCTAGCTTTTGCATAGAATACAATAAATTGGCAAAAAATGTGAATAAAAAAATAGATTCAAAAGAAATACGAATGTAATATAATCCTTTGTGTATTTAACGAGCATGTTTACTAGTTTAGAAAAAACTGTATAATCCACTATATGCTCAGTATGCACAACAAATTCACATTTTTCGCCAAATGAAAAAAAAGATACATAATTCATACTTTAAACTAATTGCAAACAATTTTTTATTACGCCTAACCCCAAAAAATGTGCATAATTGTGTTGCCGTTATTTGTGGTGTGTTCCTCTAATACCCTCTGCCTGCTTCGCCTACGCCTATGTCCCGCCTGCCTGCCTGCTAATTGTTACGACTGTCTGGCACCGCTACGCCAAACAAAAAGGTTGCCAGAAAGTTAGTGCTCATGGAACAAGATCTGGAGCGTTCCGAGGAAAAAGTTGAGCTCAGCGAAAGGTTTGTTTTGTTTGTGATGTGTACTAACTGCATTTGTTCTTCATGTTGGCTAAGTGAAATTTTCTACGCAATAAATGATCAAATATTATTTCTAATTTTGCATAATTGTCGAAACCGAAGAATTCAAGTATTGCCTGAGGGTTTACAAAAAGAGTTAAAGATAGATAAAGAGAAAAGTGAAATCGCTTTTAATGCTCCGAGATTTGTCGCTCCAACAACAATTGTTGTTATTACTTATATATTTATTCAACAAATTTGCAAACCTACGGCAATTTTGAAAAGTCACTCTTGTCGGAAAAAATATAAAAAAAAGTTTAAGAAAACGAAAGTAAAATGTCAACTTGTTTTTTTCTATGTCTACATTGCGTACAAAATTAAATTTAACTGCTGCATGAAACGCGTTTTTTGTTAATCCCCAACTCGAAGTCCCCAACAACAACAATACGAACAAGAGAACTTATTCATTTTTGTTTTTACCCCACAGCAAAATCGTGGAGCTTGAGGAGGAGCTGCGCGTTGTGGGCAACAACTTGAAGTCCCTGGAAGTCTCTGAGGAGAAGGTCAGTATAGAAAGTTGCGATCTAAATTCAGGTTACATATGTAACTCTTTGTCTAAATATATAAATATCTTAATACCCCTATATATATTTTTCAACCTATAAAAAACTTCTATAAACAACAACAACAACAACAATGAATATAGGCCAACCAACGTGAGGAAGAGTACAAGAACCAGATCAAGACCCTGAACACCCGTCTAAAGGAGGTAGATACCGTTAAATGTGACAACTCAAAACTCAAAAGGAGTTTCCCAGTTTCACACAAAGGGGATAAACAAAGCATACAGGCTATGCCCCCCACCAAAACCCAGCGAAAATATTTCTTCTCACATTGTTGTTGTTTATTTATTTAACTATTTTGTTTTTGTCAATTGAGAGACACAATTTGTACCGTACGCCACGTACGTGATTTTATAAAATGTCTACCGACAGCACAGCCTGCATTAAATATGTTTTTTTAACTAATTATTTATATTTTCTATTTTATTTTCATATGTTCTTAACACGCTCTGCTTTAATGTTGCAATGCAAATCATTTCAATATTATATGTACTTCAAATGATTTCTTGCACCGGATTGAAAAAAAAAACCGTTCCCTGCCGCCTGCAAAACTTGCATGCTTGTACCTTTTTTTTGTGTTTTTTTCTAACAAACCATACAAACCAACGACCACAAAAATAAAAAAAACAAAAAAAAAAAAAAAAACAATAAAATAGGCCACGCAAAAAGAGGAAACCTTCGAAACGCAAATCAAGGTTTTGGATCATTCCTTGAAAGAGGTATTTGCCCAGTTATACGTACTCCATTTTAGCTATAGAAATAAGAACTTGTGGTCTCTGGTGTTGGTAAACTTATTATTTATCTCTTTTTTTTTTTTTCTGTTAATTTTTACTTACGACGAAAAAGAAAATATTAAATTGCACAAAACGTTATTCTCAATTTGAAATTAATTGTACAAGAAAGTAAATTCACATTTGATATTTTCTTTTTTAAGAATGATTTAAGAAAAACACTCAATACAGTGCTTCGGGGAAAATACAACAACAAAGAAAGTTAACGCCTTTAAAAGAAGGTATATCAATAAAAGCGTGCATCAGGTCAAGTATTTCTTGTGCTAACGAAGTGTGTGTGTACATTTTTTTGAAAATTGAAAACAACTTTTTGTGCATTGATTGCAATCTGGGACATTTTACAGTACCTGGGAACAGTATTACCTGTACCCGAAAAACCAAGCAAATTTAATTGTGATTTAAATACTCTCTAATAAACGGTAATTATTCGGTAGATATTTTATAACACAGCTACACACACAACGCACACACATATATCTCTTTTTTCTATAATTATTTATTCATATATATATGTATATATCAATCTGTCCAATGCACTGTTATTGATATACCAAACATTTGTTGTATATTTCTCGACGTCTAGGCCCGCGAAAATCAGAAATATTTCGAACAGGAGCTCATACAGTTCAAACTAAATGTTGATACTGTAAGTCGCAACTGCAAGAGTATAAAGTAATTTTTAGAGCTGAATTTTTAAAAAATAATTAAAATATAAACAAAAGAATCTTAACCGCATTTCGGATTGGTTCGATTTTTCATTGATATTTTTGCAGTGACTGCGTAGCGCCGTTCGGCAATTATTATTGTAGTTATCTACACTCCCGTAATGTTAATACTAAATGTATCCAATTTAGGTTTTGTCTAAAATAAAACCCCACAAAAATAAGAGCCGACAACTTTGTAAGCATAATATTTTTTTAAATACTAGGCGAAGTTAAAACAAAATAAATCAAATTATGTTTCGTATTTATTTTATTTGTTATGCCGTTTAATTGAGTGTTAATTTTTAGTATTCAATAACTACATACGCCATGTGTTATTCACCTACATTCACTAACATTCATTTAATTTAAATACTTACTGCTGGTTTTGGTAGAAAACTTTGGGAAGCTTCCTATTTGATATGTGATTACTGATTTGTTTGAAAATACTGTTGAAATATGCCAACGAATAATATACATATTTGTCGACGTTGTGCTGTGAATGGCAGCACCGCTCCAGTCTTTTTTCGTTTTGCAACACTGGCGTTTCAATAGTATTTCGACTTATTTCAGCCAAAATGAACAATAAGCAACATGAATTGTTGTATATTTTTCAATTTAGCTGAAAGCAAACTACAAATATATTTATATTTTATACTAATATCCGTTTATTACACTTTTCTATTTTTCCCATAACTTCCAAAGGCTGAGGCTCGCGCTGAATTCGCTGAGCGTTCCGTTCAGAAACTGCAGAAGGAAGTCGACAGGCTCGAAGGTATGTCCGTTAAAGAATATACTCTTATATCTCTAAGACTTTGATTCTTATTTTCAATCAACTTAGCAAGCGATAGTCAATATATATATTATATTTATAGTACAAATATAAATATTGTAGTTATTTTTGAGAGATCTATTTTTATTAATTATTCTTATTAAGTAGGAGCAAAATTAAGTTCCTTTTCCCACAGTAAATTCCCAATGTTAGTCGACAGTTTTAAATTATTATTTTTATTTAAATCTCTTTGTTAATCTGCTATATTTGTTTTATGTTTATTTTTCATATATGATTTTATTCGTTGTTGTGTGCATAACCAAAAATCAACAAATTTCCCGCTGCCTGCCTGCGAAAACAAACAACCAAACGCCCGCCCACCCGCTCGCCAACGCCCGCCTTAATGTTTATTTTGTTTTATGCATGCCAAAATTGTTTTCGATAAACACACTCTCGATAAACGCACGAAACTCAATACCGATACACGCAGACGACTTGTTGAACGAACGCGCCAAGAACAAGCTGCTGCAGGAGGAGATGGAGGCCACTTTACATGATATACAAAACATGTAAACTTCCAATTTGCGCTTATGTAAATTAACTAAACTGCCTGCTTTGACGTCAACCACAGAAAACTGGCGCTTTCCATATTAAAATAGAGAAACACACACACACACACATGCAAACACTCACACACATTCGAACACGCACACACACACACACACATGATGAGGCACATAGGACAACGACAAGTGTCTTCCATGCAATGAAAGAAAGAGAGTGAACGCCAATTTCGACAAAAAGAATACATAATTTTTAAGCAGTTAACTCAAAGAAAAGCAGAAAAGAAAAAAAAACAAAACACCAGCAAATAAAATGATAAAATCAAAATACGAAACAAAACACAAAACGCAACGCAAAAAGACAACAACGTCCCTCATGTGGCAAGCTCATTCCAAAATTTACACTCCAACATTCGCAACATTCTTAAATCAATGCTGCAAGCAGTGTAGCAAAATGGCGGCTCTTTTAAAAAACACACATAAATATTCTATGCTTTACAAAACTGTTGCAATATTTTTTTGTTTTTTAACATAAACTCTTCTTCCCTTTTACTTTTGTCGCTTTTTGCTACGGTTTTTTGTTTTGATATCGATTGAATTAAAATTTAAATACTTTTATTATTATTACTTTATAAATGACAAAAGACACACAACTTTGCAAATTAGTGTTTATGTGTAATTATTTATACATATATATTTATGTATGAAAATTTGTATGTAAAGTAAACGGAAAGATTCCAATTGTATTTTTGTCGCCAGCCTAACTACTGTATTAATTATGCTAATATTTACATTGTTTATAAAGATTATAAACAAACTATCGTGTTTGCAAAACGTTGTGTAATATTTGCTTACTTATAAGTTGCCACACACACACACACACCCTACTATTTAGACACAAATTTAAAGCAAATACTTTAAAATAACAGAAATAAATTTGAAAGACATAACCATAACATTCATAGGGCGCTCATCATTCCTGTTTCGAATACAAATTCGAACCCTTCTAAACCATTTTGCAATTAAAATACAAAAGCTCCTTGATATGTGTTCTTGCCCTCAATTCCAGAGTGAGAGAGCAAAAAAATAATATGAACATAACATAGAACGGCATTCAATTAAAATGAAAAACAATTTACGATTTACATAAATTAATTATTTATATTTTTAATATATTTACATATATATTACATACTATAAAAATACAATACCATGCTGCTGCAATTGCACAAATAAAGTATTTTTCAAAATATCGTCGTTTATTCATCATCAACCAGGGCTGTACGAAATATCGATAGCTTAGCGCGTGAAACACACGATGACACGAAATGCAACTGGATCGATGTTTTGTGGTCGTGCTAACCCGATAAGTGTGTGCTCGTTTCAGCCTATCGTGTAATCGTTTCTGTTCCCACCCCCTCAATCCTTATTAATTGGCAACTTGGGATCAGTGTTGACTAGTCACAACTTGTGCCAGGGATATTAGCACTAATCAGATTTCCTTTTACTTTTAACAACCCTGCTGACTAACCACTGAATCGAATCGACCGTCTGATCAGACGAGATGATCAACGAGAAAGAGACTTATGCCATTATAAACGATAGCTTGGACTTTACCTTCGTCGAGCTTATGGGCATGCCGCCATTCTATAATGATCGCTACCCCAAACCGCCAACGCCCGAGTTAACTGAAGAGGAGATTGCAGCCAAAGCTGCTGCTGCAGCCAAGGCAGCAGCCGATGCTGAAGCGGCCGAGCTGGCTGCCCAAGGAGCTGCTGCTGCCGAAGGGGCTGAAGGGGAGACGGGTCCTGTGGCCGAGGGTGGCGCAGTTGATGCAGCGACCGGCGAGGCAGCTCCAGCTGTTCCCGCTGAACCCGTGAAGGAACCAACTCCACCACCACCGCCACCATTTGAGTACAGTATTGATCTGCCACCAGAGGGCGCTGAAGTGCCGTATGTGAAGAATTTTGAACCCGGCGATGTGGTGCCGCCAGCAGAAGGCGAAACTGTCGCTGCACCGGCCACAGTTGATGGTGTTGCACCTGAGGGTGCTGCTCCTGTTGAGGGCGCGGCTCCTGCGGAGGGTGCTGCGCCTGCGGAAGGTGCTGCCCCTGCGGAAGGTGCTGCGCCTGCGGATGGTGCTGCGCCTGCAGAAGGTGCTGCTCCTGTGGAGGGAGCTGCTCCTGCTGATCCAGCAGCTGCTCCTCCTGCTGAAGCTGCGGCACCGGAGACAGCAGCTCCTGCTGAAGCGGCACCAGCACCAGCCGAAGCGCCGCCAGCATAAAAATACATCGAACATCGTTATCGATATCAGTTGATTTCCCGACTAGTCGAAAATAGATCGAGAAGGATCTCGTTGTTGAATGTGATTTCATGTGGACTAACTCGCCCCACCCCGCCCCGCTCTGTCTACTAAATAAATTATCAATTAAATCGTTAAATTTCTTAGTCTTTTTAGTTGCGCATTTGCTTCATTTTCATGCTTTCTATCTCCCTGCCTTTCTCTATCTCTCTATCTCTCTCTCTCGCTCGCTCGCTCGCTCGCACTCTCAACTCTCTTGTGAACTGCTTGCACTGCTTTGTCCCACTACTTTGTCTCTTGCACCATCGCAGACGATTTAATTGTTGAAAAAGAACGTTACTGCCTCATCGGGGACAGTCTCGACGAAGCGTTCCTGGACTTGATAAAGGGCCTAGAGCCATTCTGGACGGTGCGCAATCCGAAGCCACCGACACCCAAGTTGCCCACACCGACTCCAGAAGAGTTGGCCGCCATGGAAGAGGCCAGGGCTGCAGCCGAAGCGGCCGCTGCTGAGGCTGCTGCTGCAGCAGCGGCTGCCGAGGGCGTTGAAGGCGGCGCAGCAGTTACTGTCACTGCCGATGGTGTGCCTGTGCCTGTGAAAGAAGCGACGCCACCACCAAAGGAGCCCACACCACCACCACCACCGCCACCACCATTCGAGTACTCGATCGATTTGCCACCAGAGGGCGCTGAGGTGCCGTTTGTCAAGAACTATGAGCCACCACCACCCGGCTCTGAGCCAGAGCCAGTTCCGGAAGCGGCTGCTGCACCACCAGCTGACGGAGCAGCACCAGCGGCTGAAGGAGCTGCGCCTGCACCAGCTGAGGGAGCTGCGCCTGCACCAGCTGAGGGAGCTGCACCAGCTCCAGCTGAAGGGGCTGCTCCGCCGGCTGAAGGCGCTGCTCCGGCAGCCGAAGGTGCCGCTGCACCGCCAGCAGAGGCACCAGCAGCACCGCCAGCAGAAGGCGAGGCACCACCAGCAGAGGCCGCTGCACCCGCTGCCGGCCTGCACCGGCTGCTGAAGCACCTGCAGCGCCAGCTGAAGCCGCAGCGCCTGCTGAGGCCGAGGCGCCGCCAGCATAAATCACCATACATCGATAAATGTTATCGATAACAAAGCAACTCACAATAACCGCTACGAAACGCTGCCCGCTTTTATTTATAATTTCAACTGCAGACTTGAAATATTTAATTCAGATTAAAACTTAATCAATGCATTGCAAAAACAAATAACGTTTCATTTGTTGTTGTTTGCCTGCACACTTAAATATTAATTCCAAACTTAACAGCTACCCGCGCGCACTGCACTGCCCACCAACGCCAAGCAGTGCATTTGCTACTGCTTTTATTTTGATTTCATTTTTAAGGAGGTAATTATCTTTTTATGTTTTTAATTGTCAGTCGAAAGTGTCAGTTCAGTTTACAGTTTTATTTGTCTACAGATTTATTTGTCAGGTTTATGTTTATTGATTTTTTATTTCGTTTTTTAATTAATTTCGTTTGTTTTCTACTTAATTTCTGTTTTCCCCAGACGACTTGGTGTCGGAGAAGGAGCGTTACAAGGATATTGGAGACGATCTCGACACCGCCTTTGTCGAGCTCATCCTCAAGGAATAAGCACAGACCCCAAACACCATTGCCCGCCCCAAAACCAGCAACTGTACCACAAAAATCTATCAACACTTATCGCACATATTTATCGATTTGTTTTATCGTAGCATACTTGTAGGCGTTCTGTAAACTTGTATTTTGCCTGCAACTCTTTGAGAAATTTGTGTAGACTTTGTTTTGTAGATTTCGTGACAATCGCATTGTGTATTTGTTTAACTCAACAATCAACAACAATTACAACTTATTATTTATTATTTGTAATCAACAAAATGCAATAAATTGAAAAACTATATAAAACTCTCTTGTGTCTTTTTTAAAATTCCCAACTACCGCATTCCGCTACAGACGAGGTCAGCAAAGGCAAAGAGAAGTACAAAACAATTGCTCAGGAACTGGAGTATGCCGATCTCAACAATTACTAAGGGGCGTAACAACAAATGGAGTTGCCAGCTAAATAGCATTCTACTTAAGCATTCCACAATGATTCAAACGATTTATATACAAATTTTTAGCAATTATATTTTTAGCAGTATGTGAAATGAAGATCGAAAAAGAATAATTTTAAAGTAACAAGACAAGAAACTGCCTGCATTGGATGAGAAAGAAAAAAAGAAATTTCGCTTGAGATATGTTACATGGCCTCAATCTTTCCTCGTAGAATTCATATTTATACTCTGAAGCCCACCAGTCAATATCAAACAATAACATTTTGTCATCATTTTTAAAAGCTAAATACACACACAAACACACTCTTTTAGCTCACAGAATTTGTGCTTGCAAGTTATTTGGAAAATGTATCTTCATATATAGATATTTGAAAATTTCCATGGCCTTTGTATGAAAAAACTAAATTAAATGAAAATGTACACATTTATAGCTTTTGTAATTCAAAGACAAACAATTATGTATTTAACATTATGAAAGAGAACGTCAAATGTCTCAGATAATAGCGTTTATATTTTTATGATAAATAAATGGAAAACAATTCTTTTACAAATACAAATCGTACCTGTTTTTATTATTGTAATGGGGGAATGTTTTAACGTGTGTCTTTAGTAAAACTTGAAAGGATGACGGGGTACAATAGGCCTATAAGGTCATAGTAGCCTCCTTTACCACCCACCAAATAGATAAGTAAATGGGCAAATTTCTGGGAATACTTGGAATAATTTATAATTAAGCCTTCAGGGCAGTAGTGACGTTTTCCGGCCCTGATGGCAATCTTGGAAAAAAATTCTGTACTATCATGTGGATTATAATTATAAACACCTTCAATGTTTAATAGTCATTTTGTATAGTTTTTATATTTTTTGTTGATTTTGGAAGCCCCTGTGCACCTATGTCATTGATATGGTATTAGATAAGATCGATAGACCCCTGAAAAAAGCCAAATCAATGAATGATAATGTAATATCGGATAAAATATTGTATACAAAATATTGGAATAAAAAAATATTAATGTTAATGAAAATTGTTCTGGATATCGCACGGGGATGTTGAATTTGTTGTTGTTTAGATATTTTGCATAGTATCTTTTTTTAAAATGTGTGAAAATCCCTTTCGAAATTAGGCATATAATATATGGTATTTTTTTAAACTTTGAAATAAAAAGTTCTACATCATTTGTTCTAGGTATTATTGTTACTATGATGTTAGTGTTTTAAATGAATAAATTCTAATAAATTGTGAGGACATATGTAGCTATATCAATTATATACATATATAAAATAAATAGTCGAATTTTAAAATATTTTAAACATATACATACATATATGTTACATATAGAAATTGCAGTATCACGTCACAAAGCCAAAGCTCCCCATGGTGCGAAACAGAATGAAATATTTCTCAATATTCGTTTAATCGAAATAGATTCTCATCTTGTTAGCCGTGTTCGTTCATTTATTATGGTAGGCTATTTTTAGCCGCAAATCTGACGGATACACAGATACACACGCATACACAGACAAGAGCACACAATGAAAATTAGGAAAATAGAAAAACGCCCAAAGAAAAAACGCATAATTTTGCCTCCTCTTGGTGAAAAAAAAAATTATAGCCAATCGACTGAGAGAACTTCTAGAGAGAGAGCAGATGAGAAAAAGAGAGAGGAAAGAGAGCTAGGGGAGCAAGGGAGATAGATGCAGGTTGTATGTGTGTGTCCGTGTGGGCGAGAGAATAAGACATTGGGTGCATGTGTGTGTGGGATGTGGATCTACAGATACATTCAATCTCCCTGTATGTATTGGGGAAATTTTATTGGGATATTTTTGCGATCATCTCTTGAAAAGTTGCGAAAGCGCTTTTCCGCTTATTTTTAATGGGAAATTTTACGAAATGAAAAATTATTCAATACTGCGTGTGGACGTGTGTGTTCGTGTGTGCGAGTGTGTGTCTGTGTGAGTGCTGTATGCGCCTTGCGTTATTTCTTGGGGTCGCTTTCTTGGCACGGCAACTTGGTCAGTGATCAGTGTTCTCGGGGTTTCGACAGCGTATAGTGTGTTTGAAACGCTAAGGTTAGTTGCGGCTGCCTGCGCCAGGATTTTGCCATGGAAATTCTATAAATTCTATAAAAAATAAAAAAAGTTATCCGAACAATTTAAAATTACTTAGTAACTGCATGAAAATTTTGATTGCAAATCAAGTGAAAAGTGCATACAAATTGCATTTGCCAATTGAGATAAAGAAGAACAATATAATTAACAATTGAAAATATTAAATGTGTGTCTATAAATAATTCTCAAAGACGTTACTAAAATATTTCTCAAATCTAAACCGTAACGCTAAAATTATAAAAATACAATCAGCCCTTAATTTGGGAAAAAGTGGCAGATAAAAAAATAACATAACTTTAAACGAGCGAAAAATATTAAAAAATATATGTATAATAAAATTCCATTCTCACGAAAATAAATTCCATTTCGCGAGTGGAGTTTATGACGACTTTGGACGTTGAGACAGATTCGCTTATAAGGAATTTTGTAACTAAATCTCACGCTGTGTGTGTGTGTGTTTGTGTAGTGTGTTAGTGAAAATTTGCATCTGTATCTAGTAAAAGCTGTACACGCAGACAGTGAGACGGACTACGCACAATTTTCACACTCTAACAGAACTGAGAAAGCTGCCTTTGAGCATTTTTCTATCTGTCTAAAAATTAACTGCAGACAGACACCTGCCTATCGCTCACAGATACACTCTCACACACACACAAACATACACAGCTAACGATGCTCGGCAAAAACTTAAAAGATTTTATTTTTAACTCTACTTGAAACTTAGACGAAAAAGCTGTTCTCTCTCTCTCTTTTCTTGTTCTTCGAAGCTTTCATGATCTCTAGAAGCGAACAAATTCTATTGGTAATTTATCCTTGAGTTTCTTGTATGTCAGAAATCAGCTCGGAAATTATTAGAGAGCTCTGTTCTCTATATATAACGCATGCACATATACATATCTATATATATGCATACTCTATATAGATATAGCTATTGGGGAATGCCGCCCACACAGAAATTCGGTGTGATTTGCCATTTATGAAAGCATTCTGAAGGCCATAGGCTAATGCAGATACATATAAGCTATATAGAAAGATATATAACATTATAAAACGAATATCTTTCGACCAGTAACAAAATATAAAATATAAATAATATTTTAAAATGCGAAATTGCCATATATTTTATTATTAAATTTTATTATTATATTCAGCTAGTTATCCCTAATTCCTATGTCTCACATACTTCAACTCTAGAGACTATTTCTCACCGTCTACTTATAAGGTTCCATACTACTCCCACTAATTCTGACCCAAAAATGAACTGAAATCTCTACAAATTGCAATCAGCATCTATATCTATTCTATCTGTCTGTGTGGGTGTTATAGTTTTGAAACATATGTATATTGGGAACTCTAGAATTACAGGCCAGGCGAAAATGTCCAAAAAACGCCACGGCCAGCCGATAGTCTATATGTGTGCGTATGTATGTGGGCTGGATATGCTCTCATGCAAAAGCATATCAAGTTTATTTTTAAATCCTACAACAAATAAATACAGACAGAGTGAGAGAGAATGGTGGAGGAGGGAGAGAGAGGAAAAATATCGCCGGAAAGCGTTCTATATAGTGGGCGTATTTTCAACGGAACATTACGTTGGCTTTTATAAATTTTCGGCACAATGAAAAGTGTTTACATTCACGTTTAAGATACTAGATACATTAATATATACATGTATGTATGTATGTATATTCTAAAGAGAGAAAACAGATTGCGTATAAAGTGCATTTTTTATGAGCTGCGAGGAACATTCGTATGAAAATCGAAGGCTGCTGAATGAAAAGCTACTTTGATATTTGGGGAAATACTTAAGGTTAAACGAAACATAAAAAAATAGAGAACAACTTGCTCCTTTATAATACTGTTTAAGTATTTTAAGTTACTGTAAAGCTAAGGTTGTGCCCCATTAACCTTTGGCTTCCATCTTGCAGTGCCTTTTTCCAGACTTTTCTTCCCTCCTAAGCGCAAAACAAAAACACAAACACCATGGACGCCATCAAGAAGAAGATGCAAGCGATGAAGCTTGAGAAGGATAATGCCATTGACAAGGCAGATACCTGTGAAAATCAAGCCAAGGATGCCAACTCCCGTGCCGACAAACTCAACGAGGAGGTGCGCGATCTGGAGAAGAAGTTCGTTCAGGTTGAGGTTGATTTGGTCACCGCCAAGGAGCAGCTGGAGAAGGCCAACACCGAATTGGAAGAGAAGGAGAAGCTGTTGACCGCCACGGAGTCTGAGGTTGCCACCTTGAACCGTAAGGTCCAACAGATTGAGGAGGATTTGGAGAAATCTGAGGAGCGCTCAACCACCGCCCAACAGAAGCTGTTGGAGGCCACACAGTCGGCTGATGAGAACAACCGTATGTGCAAAGTATTGGAGAACCGTTCCCAGCAGGATGAGGAGCGTATGGATCAGTTGACCAACCAGCTGAAGGAAGCCCGCATGCTCGCTGAGGATGCCGATACCAAGTCCGACGAAGTCTCTCGCAAGCTGGCCTTCGTTGAAGATGAGCTCGAAGTGGCTGAGGACCGTGTCCGCTCCGGTGAAGCCAAGATCATGGAGCTGGAGGAAGAGTTGAAGGTGCGTTCAATAGAAACATGATAACTATATCAGTATTGTATATTTTATATGCATTTTAACAAACAGGTTGTCGGCAACTCTCTGAAATCTCTGGAAGTGTCCGAGGAGAAGGCCAACCAGCGCGTGGAGGAATTCAAGCGTGAGATGAAGACCCTGTCCATCAAATTGAAGGAGGCCGAACAGCGCGCCGAGAACGCTGAGAAGCAAGTGAAGCGCCTGCAGAAGGAAGTCGACAGGCTAGAAGGTATGTTTTCCTTTTTCCCATGTCAAAGAAGGTATTCTTCATTCACCCTGTCCTCGAGTGCGCCAAATCAATGCGTGAGCACTTCGATTTATTTATCGATTTATCGATGCACCCTGTGTGCGGTATACGATATATATATTGTAAATATCGCACGCTCATCTGCAGCTTCAACTAATGCGAAAGATAAAAAACATTGTAAATATGTTGAAAATATTTCGTTTAATCTCTTACACTGCTTATAAATCGATTAATGTGTAATATAATTATAAATATGAACAACAACAATGCTTCTTGCAGACCGTCTCTTCCATGAGAAAGAAAAATACAAAGCAATCTGCGACGATTTGGACCAGACCTTTGCTGAACTTACTGGATATTAAAACCAAAAAACAAATACCAATAAATACCAAATTTCCCTACAATACCTTCCCTCACCCCCTACACACACACACACACACAGCCAGATACAAACTTTACACACACACTATGCCCCAGCAGAACTCATTTTGCTCTATTCTCTATTTCTTCCCATACCCTTTTTCCAATACTGTGTAGTTTTGCCACAATTTCTGTCACAATTTACACTGTAAATAATTTGTTTAGCCTTGTGTGTGGCTTATTATTGTTCCCACCCCAACCTACACCGTAAAAATAAGTCCAGACCAAAAATCAAAATGCCAACTGTAGTTATTTATGCTTTCGAAAAACCAGGTGATTTCAACAATCTTTTATTTGTATATATATAAATATAGTATATGGAAATTGAATTCTGTTCAGTGTGTGTGTGTACGTTTTATGCGGCATGTTGCCTACCCGGACACGAAAAAAGCCCAATTCAAACTCTGCACACTCATTGTCTCATATTTCTCTTAGATAATTTGGAGTTAGAAAGGCTATTGCCAAGGTTCTACAAGATCTCGTTGACAGATATTGAATATACTCGTACACAATGTAGTTCAAGTTTTGGTCACCCTTCATGAGAGCCCGCTCCCCCGATATATCGATTATACATTATTCCAATCCTTTCCATGTCAAAATATCACACAAGCCGCAATTGTTAGCTGCACTTAAAAGATAATACTAAAGTATATTAACATCGTTTAACGCTTGCCGACTAATCGATAGCTAGTATTAACAGCCAAATCAAGCACTCGTTTTTTGCAGTGTACTGCGGCCGCAACCTGGCACAGTGGCTCAACACTTCATGTTCTGTGTTGAAATGGATGTTGCATTTTGCCAATTTACCACCTTCTTTTATTCACCATTAATAATCGTCCATTTCAACTTCTTCCTCAGACGAGCTGGGCATCAACAAGGACAGATACAAGTCTCTGGCCGACGAGATGGACTCCACATTCGCCGAGTTGGCTGGCTACTAAGCGGAATCGAGGAACGATTACCATCTCAAGATCTAATACTGAAAATGAACAACAATATCAAAATACCAAGAACTACATCCATTGTGTATATCTGAAAAACCAAATCTATTTCTAAATAAATAAATAACAACAACAACTAGATCGACGAACAGCAACAACAACCAGCTGTTGACGAGTCTTTGTAGAGTTTCGAGAGAACCAATTCAATTCTATTGCTTAATAATAATAACAAGAACAACAGCAAAATGCAACAAAATAAGTAGCTAAAATGAATAACAAAAATCGAATTCAACAATTTTTTTGTATTTTTAAAGTCATGTTTAAAAATATTAAGATCTTGCTGCATAATATATAATATCAAAATATTAAGAGAAAGAGATAATTTTACGAGAGAAAAAATAGAGAGAGAGAGAGCTTAATATGTATCTATGCTGTTAAGAACAATGGTTGAACATTTGAAATTTTATAATATATTAAAAAAAAAACACTCAATGAAAATATGAAAAAAAAAGTATAAAAACTTATAAAAAAAATTTACAAAAAAATTATATGTTGATGTTTGCTTTGATGAGAATGCGCTACTTATTTCTTTGCATGGAACCAACATTTTAGAGGAGAGTACATATAAAGTATAGAGTGAGCCTCGATTAATCTCCGATTTTTGAGAGAGTTCACTTCACTTTTTTTGGCATAACAGAAACTTTTAATGTCAGATTAAATTTAAAACCTTTCGATTCAAATGAAGTGTTGCATATGTATGCAGATCAGCTTACTCAGCTCTTTTGGGAAAAGCCCCCAATACCAAACCGAATATGACAAAACTACCAAGTGCGTCATTGAATCGCAAGATGCTCAAGGTAAACGATGAGAAAAGTAAATGGGGAGGGGAGGGGAAAGAGGCCTTCCTCTTTGGGTTATCATCTTTAGCCGTCGGCTAATAAGTAGTCAAAATAAATCATAATGAAAGTCCCCCAACTGAGCTCGACGAATGCCCACAGAAATCAATTTGGATCATTTTGAGAGCTTCCCCTCCCTTTTACCCATTAAGCTCTGCACATAATGTGTGTGGGCAGAGTTGAAGTGAAACACGCTCCATGGTCGAAATTTGGACCGCCCGTCCCGTCTTCGAAAGCCATCAATGAAACCTAACGTCATGTCGATTCAAAGAAACGAACGCATTAATTAGAGCTCTTTGATTATATGCAAACGTGGCGTCAATTTTTGTTTCCTCAAGATTGTGTATTGGATGCATATTGATTTAAGTGATTATTAAATTGATTACAAAAAAAAGCTAGTGAACAACCCCACAGTGCCGATGCAGATTTGATATTGAAATTGAGGTTAGGAAGACAGCAAAGAAGAACAGTTGCTTTTAAGGTAATATAAATAAGAGTACTAATTAGTAATATACAACAAGAACGTGCCTATTCATTTTTTACTAATATAATAATAATAATAATAATAAATACTTTGGTAGTCAGATTACACAATGTTATCAGTTTTGACGGGGAATTATATTATTTTTATTTTTGTTAAAGGCAAAGTACCATTTTAACATTACCAATTATCGTCCTTTTTACAGGTTAAAGCACATACTAAAGTATATTATGATTATTTATAGACAGACAATAAAATGTGCCTCGACAGTTTTGACAATGTGTTAACGACGAGTTAAAAAGGCGCCGCCGTCATCGCAAACCAAACCCAAGCTAACCAAGCCAAACAAAAACCCAATGCCTTACATTCGGAGAAAGTGAAATTTTTTATTTTTTGCATTTCTCGTAAGTGAAAAAAAAAAAACAAAACAAAGCAAACACAAAAAAACGCCAACAACAACAGCGACAACAGCAACCAAGTGCGTGGCTTCGAACAGCGCCCCAGACATAGCTTGAGCCGGGTCCAGTTGGCCTCAGTCGGCCTCTCGCTCTGGTCTTTGGCTCAGTCTCTGTTTGAACCTCAACGCGGCAGCTCGAAAGAAACCGAAAGTGTCCGCCCTGCAGTGAGTGTTGTGAGTGGAATTCAAAAGTAAAGAAACGTGCGGATCGTGCGCGTCATGAATATGATGTGTCGTCATTTCGTTGTGGAGCTCCTCCTCGTTTGCGGACTGGCGCTCGTCGGACTTACCTTATGCAATGCCGAATACGCAAGTCAATCACAATCGCAGTCGCCGAATTGGTCGCAATTTCTCGAAGATTATGTCTTGAGGTGCGTGTGTGTGTGTGTGGGTGTGTGTGTATGAGTCACAAATTCACCTAACAAGTGCTACTCCTTATTTGCAGCCAAGGCAGCCAAGGCAGCCAGCGCATGTCCAAGGATCTCAACTATATGGGGGATGGGCCCATCAACTATCACTCCTCAGCCTACAAGCGACCCGGCAACAACATCTACATAACCCGTCGCATTGGCGAGGCTGTTGAGCTGGAGCCGCATCTGCGGCAACCCGTCGAAAGTCAGGGTCCCCCTGTTGTCAATCCTCAGTTTCGTCCGATGACCAACCAAATGTTGCAGCAGCAGCAGCAACAACATATGCAGCAACAGCAACAGCTGCAACAGCGTCAGCAACCCGGTTTCTTGCAACAACTTTTCGGCTTCGGTGGTGGCGGTGGCAGCAGCGGTAATGGAGGTGCTGGCAACGCGCCCTCGGGGCCACCGCCCCAGGCTCATTTGAGGCCCGTGGTTTCGCTGCAGCAGCAACAACAGCATCTGCAACACGCCAGCCCGCCCAATACGTTCCGCGCTGTCTCCGAGAACGATTTGTACCTCTTGGGCGCCATCGAGAAGCTTGTCTATCGTGTTGGTAAGAAGGCGAAAGCCGTGACGAGGGGGATATATACATTTTATGATTTTCGATGTTTAGTAACAATTACTTTCCTGTTGCAGACTACCTGGAAAGTCGCGTGCGTCGTTCAGAGCAACTGATTTACTATCTGATGGCAGGCAATAATCAGAAGGAGGTGCGCGATCCTTGTCCCACGAACTTTACCCGGATCAGCGACAATTGCTACTACATCAACAGTCAGCAACAGGTAAACTGGAAGACGGCGAACAGTGCCTGCAAGGGACTCTCGGCGCACCTGGCCGAGTTCGAGAAGCTATCGGAGAACGAGGAAATAATGGCCTATCTGTTAAATCAACCGGCGCACAGGGGTCGCGACTATTGGTTGGGTGGCCTCAATCCAGGCCTTCTTTGGATCTGGGCCAATTCAGCAAAGCCAGTTAATCCAAACACAAATCTTACTTCGATTGCCATGGCGCAGAAACCGGCGGAGAATTCAACTGCGTCCAATCTGGTGGACAGCAGCGAACAGGCCTCCGGCGAGGAAGCCAATGATGTGCTAAACAACACCGTGCAGATCGAAGGTAAAGGTCGTTGTCTCCGCCTGAGCTACAATGCAGGCAAGCACAGCTACGTCTACTATGGCCAAGAGTGCACGTCGCGACACTATTACATCTGTGAGTATGAGGACAAGACCCTGGACAACAAGATCCAGAAAATTGCCCGCGATCTGAAGCTCTTTGATTGAGCCTAGCTCGGGAAAGAATCAATGTATTTATTAGATATATTCCAGGAGGTATTTATCCTTTAACCTAATAGAGCTTTACATTTTTAAAGAATTTATTCATGTGTTAAACATAAAATATTTTTAAATATTTATACATATATAAATAACATAATTTAAAACACATTCGCACATGTTCGTTTCTTCGAAAGGAATAAGGATACTTTTCTTTTCGTTTGGTTTTGCACAGCAAAGGACTAAGCGAATTAATATAAAAGTTATACGGCTGAGCCGATCGATCTTACAAAGTAAATCAAACGTAGATTTGTGCAACAAAATATATACACACAAAACAGAGCTGGGAGAGATCTTAACTAGCATTGAATGGGGCTTGAAGCCGTGTGTTTTAGTCGGGATATAGATAATCCTGCAGTATGTTTTGGAAAGCTATTTTAATCTTTCCACGATCGCGTCCATTTAGTTTCTGTATATCGGGCAGCAGGCTCATCAGAAACATGGCATCCGAATCTGTTTTACAGTCGCAGAGCTCTACTCCACCATTAGCACCAGAGGCCATAGAGGCGCCCGTGGAGGCCGGCTGTGAGGGCGCGGCTTGATGATGGCCATGAGAATGCGGATGCGGCACGTGTAAGTGACGTTGACTCATATAAGTATTGTTAGATGACACTGAGCCCGTAGATGGTGTTGGCAACTCCGAGTCGACTGTGGATGCGGCAGTCGAAGAGGCTGAGCCAATGCCAGCGGTAGCAACGCTTGCAGCATTGCTGTGCGTCGTCGTGCTAACCATGTCAACGGGTTTGCTGCTAAATGTCGGACGCACAAACGATATGTTCGAATGGTTCTGCGAATTGGCGGCACTCACACTTGCTGCCACCGCGGGAACGGTGGTGATGGAAGCAGCACTCTGTAGTTCCTGTGAACGGGAACGCAAGGCACGTACCTCCTCGTGATATGTGCGCATTTGAAAGCGATTCATGTGCTGCAATCTGTTGCTGTTTGGGTGAGGCTGATAGTGCTGCGTGAAACGTTTCTCCAGCGCAAACGTGGATGTGGTAGAAGTGGAACTAGGTGCAGTGTCGTAGAGCATTGGCCGAATTTCATGTTCCTCGGGCTCATCCTCGTCGTGTGGATGCTGATGCACTGGTTGTTCGGCATCTGCTTCTGGTTCGTAATCTTCTGCTGGCTCCTCACACTCGGATTTAATGTCATTATTGTCTATCGGATGAGTTTGAAATCGTGCACGCTGTTCCTCATCGATGATCTCGTCCAGCTCATCGGAGTTGTTGTGTTCCTGATCATCTAAATAGTCTAAATAGCTTTCCATCTGTTGCGGCTGCGGTGACTGTTCAGCCAAGGGATTAACCTGCGCTGTATTTGTGGTGTTGGCCGATGTGCATGTGGTTACCGCCCGTTCCCTCTGCATCCGGTTTGAAAGACTACTCAAATGTGCCAGTGCATCTTGGACCTGCGTGTCCAGCGATTTTGGCTGTTGGTGCTTCTTTCGTAGATATGGGTGCAAGAAGAACATGCGATCGAAGTAAGACCAGCATGGGGGAACTTTTTCTTCCAAATAGTTTGTATACTCTCGTCGAAATGAAATCCTGAGATTGGTCCATTTTGCCAAGCTGGCCCCTGGATTCTTTTCCAGTTTCAAATCTACTTCACGCCAGAAGTTCTCCACATAGGGCCGACAAAAGTAGTATTTATGTCGTGGATTATATATGGCTTCATCCCGTTGCACAATATCGATCAGCTTGAAGACTTCTTCCGTAAGCCAACGAGAGAAATTTGCAGCACTTGAGCAGGTGCTTTGTGTGGAGACGAATTGATTAGCGCTAAAATCACTGGCCATATTGATACTGAAGCTATGTGTGAGTGTGATCTGTGTGATTATTTCATCAAGTTTTGTTACACTTTTTCCTCAAATTTTATTGCGGTTTTTTTGCAAAACATTTTATTGTTTTCACAATCGCCTGCGAATGGCAAACAGCTGCTGTCTCTAGCCGCACGGCTATCGCTTAAGTATCGATGGCAACTATAAAATCGATATAAAAATGAAAATCGGTCTTCAACGTACAATTTGAAATAATTTAAATTATGCTGCTGACAAACTGGATAGGGCAACTGTATGGATAACAAAGGAACTTAATGGAACAGAGTTAAACAAGCAACCAATGCTATGAATAAATAGTTAATAACTAATTAAGTTCAATTATTTATAAATTTATGGCAAAGTGAGCAAAATATTAATTTTATTCATATTTATTATAATGTGTTGCCAGTGTAAAGTAAAAAATTAATGTCAGATAAGAAATAAAAATAAAACTTAAAATCCTAATAACATATTTAGAGATTTTACAGCACTACTCTTTTGAATATTTTACACCAGAGTTGTATTAGGCAACTATCTATGTTATTTACATCGATATCGATATATTATCCAATGTGTATGTAGTGCGAGTGTTTTCGTTTTCATTACCCATTTTTGTTGCTTAAATAAAAAAGCTCGTGGTGAGTGGGCAATTGCACCTCCCTCTGCAGTTGCCAACATACACTATTTGAGCAGTAACAATTCATTTATACTTAATATAAATCAGCACATGGCACTTTTAGCTAAACTACACTCACACACACACACGCGCACACGAAACACTTGCAGACACTGCTACACAAATGTATATTGAGCCGCCTCTTAAAGATTTGTTTATATACGAAAACTCTTACAGAATATTTACATATTGGCCCCGGAAGATACAGATTGGATGAAATACCATTGCCGGCGTGATCGATATCGATATGGCGGTCAAGGTGCAGTTCGAAATTGGACACACATCAAAAGTGCGAAGCAAGAAGAAGCAGGCCTTCACCCACGACTGGGAGATCTATGTTCAGGGTGTGAACAAGGCAGATATAAGTGCGTTCGTTGACAAGGTTGTCTTTATACTACACGAATCATTTCACAAGCCAAAGCGTGGTAAGGCAACATGGTCTCATATAAGTTTTTTCGCGCCAAAACAAAAAATCGTATTTCCTTTGCTTTGTAGTTATCAAAGAGCCTCCGTATACTATACAGGAGTCGGGGTATGCTGGCTTCATAATGCCTATCGAGATATACTTTCGAAATCGAGATGAGCCCAAGCGTATCACATATCAATATGATTTGGATCTTCAGCAAACAGGACCACCACATCATCGAGTCGAAGTCAAGACTTGGGTTTTTGATGCGCCATCCGAAGAGTTTCGAGCCAAGCTAATGCGTGGTGGCGGCGTTCCCGTCTTTGGTACCAAGAATCCCGTCTCTGGCAGCCTTAGTCGGACCCTATCCCCGAGTGAACTGCCCGGCGCAGAATTAGCTCACGTTAAGGGCAAAAGCGGCAGCAGCAGCATTTTGCTTGAATCCGCTCCTGGATCTGGCTCTGGATCTAGCAAAAAGCATAAGCCACGAAACGATGATAGCGGAAAGACGTTTTCTGCGCTCTTTGGCACGCCCATCACCAAGGGAAGTGTGGGTTTGCCGGCAGCGTCAAAGCATTCGCCGGATGCGAAAGGAACAGGATCTACCGGCGGAAAAGGTGGCTCTCACGAATCCAAAGAAAAGTCAAGCAAAGAACGAGATAAATCCAATAGCTCAGACAAGCCTCGAGAAAAGGAAAAGAAGGACCGTCATGGGCGCGATAAGGAGAAGAAATCCGGTAAATCCGGCGAGAGCAGCAGTAGCAGCAGCAAGCATGATAAGGAGAAATCCAAGAAGGACAAAACACGCGAACGTGATCGAGAACGAGAGCAGAGCAGCAGTAGCAGCATAGCTGGAACAGTTGCCAGACGCACTGTCAGTCCCAAGGCAGGACCCAGAGCCAGTAGCTTGACCAATATGAGCCCTAAGAAACAAGCTACCGATGGTGCCGCTGGTACTCCCAATTCGCGATCCAAAGATCGTGAGGAGCACAAGTCGACGAGCAAATCAGAGTCAAAGGATAAAGATCGCAGTTCCAATAAGAAGTCAAAGAAAGAGAAAAAAGACAAGGAACGTGAGCGAGAACGTGACCGTGAAAAGGAGCGTGACAAGGAGAAACGTGCACTCAAGGATGATCGAGCAGGACACATGGATAGCCCGGCAAGCGGCAACAACAGTAATCCAACTCAGTCGCTACAATCCCATGGGAATTACGATTCGATAAAGACAATCGGTGGCAAAGCCACACCCAATTCCTTGGGCAGCAGCGCCAGCATAAGCAGCCTTGCTTCGAGTAGCGGCAAGCGGGTTCACGATAAGGAAGAGGCGTCTGCACAAACGTCGGCAAAGACAGCTGATAAGGTCGACAAAACAACGAGCAGCAATGGCAGTGGAAACACAGAAAAGAAATCGCACAAACACAAGAAGAAGGAGAAGAGCAAAGACAAAGACAAGGAAAAAGATAAGGAAAAGGAGAAGGACAAGGAGCGCAACGATCGTGACAAGGAAAAGCCCAAAGAGCGTGAAAAGGACAAATCGCAACAACAACAGCAAGCAGCGACAAATGCTACTCCATCAGGAGCCACAGCAGCAGCAGTATCCGCCGTTGAACCATCAGCCAAACCTGATCAAAACAGTCAGCAAAGTGAACCAAATACTGAAAAAGCTGCGCCTGCAGTTAGCAAGAAGGAGAAACATAAGAAATCAAAGGAGAAGACCGTCAGCAAGGAAGAGAAGCGTCAACGTGAAGCCGACAAGCATACCCAAAAGTCGACGGCCTCAGCATCGGCGGCTGGTGCAGCACAATCGCAGGTGAAGGCGCCAAACAATTTGGATTTAAGCGACATGGATTCAGCGCAGTCGGCACCGGATCTGGCAGCAACAAATGCATTGGCAGCAGCTACAGCTGCCACTTTGCAACATTCGGATAGCTCCAATAGCAGCTTTCCCGACTTGTCCGCCAAAAGCAGTAGCAGCAGCAGCCAACAGAAGAGCGGCAAGGAGAAGGATTCCAAGACAGCTGCTGCTGCTGCCGCTGGCAAGGAGCACAAGGTCAAATCAAAGCCAGAAAAGACTGAAAAACTGGACAAGTCACCAGAGGCAAAGGCAGAGAAGCTGGAGAAGACTGAAAAAATAGAACTCAAGGAGGAAAAGAAACGCAATCGACGTAACTCGCAGAACAGCAACAGCGGTGGAGGTAATAGCAATAACACCAACTCCACGTTCATTGAGCCTCCCGTAAAGACCACCAAGAAGGAGGCGCCGTCAAAATCGACACGTGAAAAGTCCAAGTCACCCTCGCTACGGCAGCCGACTTCGGCGACAGCTTCAGTGGGAACAATTGCATCACCAAGTAGTCATAATAACAACAACAGCAATAACTGCACTCCGTTAATCAACAATAATAACAACAACAACAGCAGTGGCCATTCACCTGTCGAGCCACAGCTTAGCAATGAGGGATCTGCTAATGCTGGAGGTGTTAACAATCATTCAACTTTGCCCACAGAATACCTTACCGAACTGCAGGAGCTGCACCATAAGATAATGACACTGCAGGACAACGAGGAACTGCAGCAAGTGGTGGAAATGATCGCTGCCACCGGCTGCTATGAGATTACCCATAAGACATTTGACTTTGATCTATGCAAGCTGGATCGAGGCACAGTGCAGCGCCTGCAAGAGTTCCTCGCCACGTCGGTGTCGTGACCACCAGCAGCAGCCACAACAACAACAACTAAACTCGAGATACACACAACAACAACAAATCTCTCATGCACATAACCAAATATTCATAACAATTACAATTACAATTACATTTAAAATTATATTTACATATAGTGAAAGCTAGTTTAACACACTTGCAATGCAATACGGAAATTTCCGAATTTGTGTTATGCATGGTTAAGTACGACGTCCCCCAAGTTATATTGGTTAGTTTTAGTTCTGTTTACCGTGTGTGTTTGTGCCCAAGGAGTATACGATATTCCTTTGGACATGATGCATACTCTGTGCAAGGCTATTTATTAGAAACTACTCACATTACAAATCTAATCTAACATTAACTTTAAACAAAAAACCTTTTGATTGGATTCCATGCGTAAATTTATTTGTTTCCTATTAATTTGTAAAAACCTCTGCTCTTTTTCAATAAATTATTTATTGCTTTCTTTTTAACCCAATTTTTTTCTTAAAGTGCAATGTACGAAATACAAATAAAACAATACATTTTTTTTAAATAGAATCGAGAAAGCTCAATATGTGGCATCCAATCCAAAGTTAGGATTCGTACAAATTGTGCGAAGTATTATAGTTATACTCACATAAATATATAAATACAAATATATGGTATATTAATAAATAAAATTACAGTTATATGTTACACGAAATAATATATACATTTGAACAGATGAGAAGAAAGTGCCACTCCAAAGCCTTTATCCGTTATCCATTCAATATGGTTAACGTACATCTTTATGAATCAGTACATTATTTACGATTGCTGTTAGAGCTATCAGGTTACAAGTAAAAATGGTTAAATTACAGAAAATTGTTAGTCACACTTGAAAACCCTTGTACATAAGAAATGCGATAACGAATTTATGCAGGCAGTAATATGAGTGTGCTACAGAAAGTTGTTTCTGTCATTAATATATTATAGATATAAGTGTGCAAACAATGTTAAACTTAAAGATCAAATAAAAGTAACCCATTTAAAAGTACATGTATCTTGCTAACAGGATAGTTTGAATTGAAATTTAAATTAATAATCTAATAGATTCGTCGTTAAGTTGTGATACTCAACTAAACGTATCGATAACTTTTCTATCGATGCAACGGTCAAGGGACCACTGCACAGTGGAATAGTTCCATTCAAAAACTTTTATCAACCAACTAGTTATGTTTGGTTAAATTTTATTTCTTTATCTTTCAATATGTATTTCACTTTTCAAAAATTATCATAATTATTTGCATAAATTGATAAACTAAATACATAATACACATTTGCAGCCGGTATTAAGATATATGGTACAATACGTATAATGATGAATAATTATGGAGTTTTACAAAACAATATTCTTAAAATTAATAATAAAGATTCTTGAACTGAATTTCTATATTCCCTTAAGTAAATGAAATTTACAATCTGCAAGGGCGTTTGTATTCGACATATTGAATTAGTCTTCCCTTTCTTTACAAGTTTACCGTAATGATAAGAGGTCTATGTCATGGAACAATATAACTTAAAAAGAATAGGTGACAACAGTTCCAAATCTTTGGTACTGGGCTAAAACTAATTCAGACTTCTACACATAAATACACGTAAATAATGTTGAATAGCCGAAGAAGTCTTAAAGTAACATTCGAGGTTTTATGCAGTTTGTGCAATTGATTGCCATGGACTAGAATCAGGATTTAGTCACGGCAGTAGCAAAACTTACGCAATTCCGGATCGCGTTCGTAAATGCAACTAGCCTGTGAACCATACTTGTTTACCCGCGAGATATCCGAGATTTTTGTTGTTAGATTAAAGGTGTGCAAGTTGTGGGCGACGCTTGCTTCATACAGCGCTTGGCCCGGCTGGGTGAGAATCTGCAGCTGATACATCTCTTGCTGTACCACTGTCTGACCATTTAAATTTGCCAAATATCCATCTGGATCTTCGTTGGACTTGAACTGCAACAGTTCCCTATGAGGCTGTAGACGCAGTGCCCAATTAATTTTCGCCAGCTGCAGAGGTGCGCAAATTTGGCGCCGTTCCACGGTTGCTAAATTAATAGTATCTACAATACTGTGGGCTGCCTTCAGTAGAACTCCCTCGTAACGGGTGTCATTAAGCTGCAGTGGCCTCCAGTTAAGGCAGGCGCACCAATGCGGCTCGATGTATGCATCGGCACATGACCGATTAGTTGGAATAAGATCAAAGAGCGATATGGCTCGCCCACGCGCCATTTCTGATATGTGAATGCTCTTTGGTTGATCCGATTCCGTCTTTGGTTCATTGATGGCATTATCGTAGCTGTTATCAGGCGCAATATCATCTATGTTGGGCGTTTGAAGTTCTATAAGGAAGAAATTGTTGAGAACGTTGAAAACGATAATGATAACACCTACGTATTAGATGTTTAAGCGTGGCATGTACGTCAAAGGGCGTGCTGAGACGATGCTGATTGGCCACGAAGTTGGCATATTCCCGAGGAAAGCGCTTCTTGAATGATTCGGGAAATGTAAAGCTAAAGAACGGTAGACGCTCCTCTTGTTTGCCCTGCAGTGTGGCGCGCACCTCGGCAAACCGATTGCCATGATCTGCCATGAATATAAGTATTGTGTCGTCGAGCAATGCCTTTTCTTTAAGGGCCACCAACCAATCATGAGTATCGTCGTCGGCTGCCCCCACAAGGTTGATAGAATCATGAGATAGACCGCCATGAAAGCTAAACACAAAACGGGGCGTATCTCGGTACTTCAACATAAACTGAGGATTAAAATAGAAAAATTAGTATATGGATCATTTTATGGAAGTCTATTAAACCTTACATTTTTTGTGTAATCCATCATAACCAAGTGATCTGGCTGATTACCAATGCAGTGGGGCGAACTGCCGCTGAGCATGCTTAACGCCTGCATATAGTAGGTCCGCAAATAATGATCCGTGGGCTGGTCATCAAAACCATTCATGCGATATGTAAATGTGCCTACATTGGGCATGTCTTCGTTAAAGGACGTAACGTAACCGAGCCGAGAGAAATCCTTCCAAATCATGGGGTACACACTAACTGACTTTGCGCCAGTTACACGTTTTCTTGTCTCAGGTAGCTCCAGTTCCGTGTAACCAGAGAGTAGAGGTATCAGGGCCTGAGGCGTTCCATCTCCCACTATATTGTAGCCCTCAAGCACAACAGCACCAAGTTGTTCAGTTAGATAGGAATAAGTACGGGGTAGTTTACGTATGAATGCATTGCGACTGAGTGAATCGAAGCCAAACATCAGAACATTGTAAAAAGGATTCGTCGGCAGATCCTGCATCTGTTGCTGCGCTTGGGCAATAACCTCTGGGGGCAGTACGGCTAAGTTGGGCGATAAATGCGGCATGGCTGGGCGCTGCACAGTGTCACGTATGCCATATGCCATTCCATACCATCTCTGGCCGGTGTCTGCATGGCATGAGACTTTCACAAAATCGCTTTCCTGCAGCACATAAGGTTCCTTGATACGAACAGTGCGGCCGAAACGAGCTTTATAGTCCGACTTTCGTATTATATCCGTATAGGAACATACAATATCGCCATATATCGCACTTATTTCAGGCTTCACAAAGCATATGGATTTCTGTTGAATTAAAAATGCAAAATTATTCATAGGTATTGATTAAAAACAAGGCGAAAGAGTCAAATGTATATACTAAATGAAAAGTTGAGCCTTATTTAAATCACACACTTGATTACCCGTATCATTATCACATACTCAATATAGTATTATCATTATAGGGTATTCATTAGCATATACCTCGCACATAACCCAGTCCCGTTCGGATCCGCATTTTATTTTATCAACCGGCTCATAGAATTTCATTATATCCGGATTATCGACTGGCAAGTGGGGTTTCCGGCATTCGCCCTGATTCATCTCCGACCTTATCGAACGCTCAATTATTTCGCTGTGTAAGATAAACAACAATTTAAAATATATATTTATCTTAATATGTGTATATATATGGTATGCGCCAAACAATAACAGACATCTGGAATAACTCACATTGTGGCGGCCTTGTCGATATTTTCCGGCTCCACGTTCAGCACATACAGCGTAAAGAACATCAGCACTACGCAGACAGCCAGTATTAGCTTCTGGACGCCGCGTCGTACGAAGCGCATTTTTTTAACTATAATGAACGATTTTAAAATACTCAATAGAATTCGGTGCCGGGCGGCCCATTCGCCTCCTCATTGTATATTTCGTAGAATTGCTGATAAACTCACTGTTCTTGCAAAATAAGGGTGTAACCGTTGAATATGATTATTTGCCAGCTGTGACGTGATGTTTTCCTTTTATGAGTCCATTTGTTATTATTGCAAAATAAATTTGCAAAGTACCCCTTCGACTGAACAGTCTGTTCAAGAGTTGGGAGCGAGCCAATGTGACCGTACACTCAATTTATTCATGTAGAGCTATCGATACTTTTCGGTACAAAAACTTAACGAAAGAATCCACATGATTTATTACTTCATTTATTTAATAAAATCAATACTAAAAAAAAAATAAAATATCTTAAAGCAGATTGTAGAAAATATATATTTATGAGAGTTATATTTATTTAAATAATATACATTTTGTTTTTCGTTTAACTGTTTTGTAATTAATTTGTCTTAGCGATCTGGCAACGTACAAAACAAAACGAATATTTTTAAATGGCTAAGCTAATCCATGTTCATTCAATTGCTTGAACCTCGTAGGTTTTTGTACTCTTTGAGCGGGAGAAAACATATTGCATAATTACTGCGACAAAATACAATATACCAATCACAATAAAATAAAACGCATAAATAGCAAACTGCTCAAAGGTGTTCAGATTGAGTCCTCCAGTCTCGGAAACAACAATTAAGGTGAGCAGTGATTGAAGCACAAGGGCCACCAGGGTATTGATGCCAAAGATGAGTGCAAAGCTATCCTCAAGCAAACTGCTAGCCAATTCCGCGCTATGAAGTATTACAAATTATTAATTTCTGAAAATACAGAAGAGACGAGCGCCCATTACCTTGCAACCGTAATTGTAAAACCGTAAAGTCCTCCAAATAGCACATACCCCAGATAGGATATATAAATATTGGTTGTCCAGGTCGCCAATAATATGCAACCACCCTCAAGCACCGACAGCACAGCTAAGGAGAGCAAGCTAGCGCGGGACTTCAACCGTCCTGCATGCAAATACCCCGCAATTAGTGCGAACAGAGCAGCTAAAGCAGTGAAGGCAGCGTCGACGCCTCCATTCCAAATGACCTGGAGCAAGAATTTAAATTTACTGATAAGGCGAAAACCTTTACAAGTACTTACATTTGGCAAATTGTCAAAGGACTTCCAGACAACTTGCATATAAGTGGTCACCTGCAGATTGCCTGCCAGGGCAATGGCGTACCACAGACTCCACTGCAGGACCATGGGATTTGTGTAGGCGCTGTGAAAGTGTAACCAGAGCAGCATCATTGGTCCCATCTGATTATGCTTAGCCTGCTCATCTGGAGTATTTTCGTTATTTGATTTGCTGGTCTGATGATGAAAATACAAACTATTCTCGACTTTTGGCAACCCAAATGACCACAATAAAGCCAAAACTTGAGCTGTTTAAGGTATGGAATAAAAGTATATAGATCTTGATCGGACATCTCATACTACTTACTGCCTGCGGAAATGTAAAGCAGCTGTGTGTAGATCATCCAATCCATACCAATCAGTAGTTGGGCAGACAATCCCGCCACTAACTTTCCCACAAACATAGCCGCCCTGGTTTGCGACGTAACCCGAGGATAGTATTTCTTCTCGACCTTGGCATAGATATAGGAATAATACGCCACTTCAGCAGCCTGATAGAAGCCATAAAACACTTCGACTATTTGTAGACCCAGCAGCGACGTTGTCCATATATAAACTGTCCAGATAACAATGCCAGTCAATGCATTGGCAATAATGAGAGGTTTATACCTATTATATGTAAAGTCTGGAGATTAATGTCCATGTTTGCTTATTGGGTGTACTATCAGTAGATTACGCTTACCTTAAAAGGTCCGTGACTAGGAAGACAAAGACTAGTAAAGCCAGATAGCAGTAAGTTCCGATGGGGTACACCGAACGGTTAACCTGATCCTGAGTTACATTATAAGAATCGCTCAGCAGGATTTCGGCATGATAAGGCTCCGATGGACGTAGTTCCCGTAGGAATCCAAACACGCAGAGCAGACCTGAGATTTTGCGCCAAGACAATGCCATCTCTGAACCCAATGCCGTGCAACATCTAACTATTACTATCTAATCGCGAACCGTGTGTGAGCTCGACCGAGCTCCAAGTGTAGCATACAAGTAATTAAAATAATTACACATACATTAATAGGTCTATATAGATTTAGAAGTAAGTACACGATTTCCGCTATTTCCCAGTGAATAGGTGCGATGCCGATGACGACGTCGATCGATGGAACACACTTAAAAATTTTCCTTAATCGTTTGCGCATTCCACTTGCGCAAAATTCACACAATCAAAATTAATGCATTAGCTATAAAGCGAGTTAAAGATAAGCAAGCGTAATTATACATATTACATTACAAATATAATATCTTAATGGGTGTAATAACAGTGTCTTAAAGTCGAAATAATGCAATTCTGATATGACGGAAGTTACAAGATACAGTAAGCTAACAATTCAACGGTTAGTAAGACAATGTCTGACTAATCTGCATGGAAACTAGTTTAAATCCAGCAAAAAGTTCAGTTCAATAAATTAATTTAATGAAGGGTTTTTTTTCGAGTACAATGTAAAAAATAAAATGAATGAAAAACTGATCATTAGAGTCTAATATTTATTTCATATGGGGCAGCTCAACTGCAATCTGTTTGTGCACACATTAAGTACATATATATTTCATTAAGTACATACATATATAATTCAATCTAACCGATAAGATAAGTAATGTCAGCTGCTTGTAAAATACACGACCGATGTTTCTATATACATAATTTGAAAATCGATCTTTCTCTAAGAACCTTTCCATTTTCAGGAATCCTATTGTTATTTATACTACGAAACTAACTTAATAACGCACTATTGTCTTCAATATCTACTCCAAACTGTCCGCCAGCTTTTCTCTGGACTTGCTGCGCTGACACAGATGCTCCACCACTACCGATATGAAATATATGATGGCAACAACAATGAAATAGAAACCATAGACTGTGTATTGGTCCACTGCGTCGAGCTCGAAACCCGTTTCCGAGATAACAATGATGGTGAGAAGGGACTGAAATACCAAGGCCAGCAGCGTGTTGATACCGAATACAAGTCCGAAGCTCTCTTCCTGCAAATTGCGTGCAACCTCGGCACTAAAAGCAATAACAAATTGAATGAGTGCTTTATATACTGTATACACATATTTATAAGACCTCGTACCTTGCTACTGTGATGGTAAAGCCGTAGAGTCCTCCAAATATGACAAATCCCACATAGGACCAATAAATATCGTTCGTCCTGCAGCAGAGCAGCACACTGAGACCTTCCAAAGCGGACAGTACTGACAGCAAGAGCAGACTGGCTCTTGGCCGCATGCGACCCGTGTGCAGATAACCCGCGACGAGAGCGCTCAGCGCTGCCAAAGCGGTGAGCACAGCATCGACAGCCCCGTTCCAGGCAATTTTTGGCTCTGGCTCGATAACCTTCCACAGCACTTGCATATAGTAGGTGACCTGCAAATAGCCGGCTAGGCCAATTGCATACCACAAGCTCCACTGCACCACCCGTGGATTCGTGTAAGCATTGTAGAAGTGCTGCCAGAGCAATAGGCCTGCATTGCTCTTAGCGAGGCTGGCTGTCGTCTGTTGGCTTGTGGCATCTGCATCGAGTACTGTAGCCGGCTCCTGGTTATTTATGGGCGCAGCTACTGGTTCTCTTCGACATTCCTGGCGATGAAAGTACAAGCTCTTATCAACTTTTGGTAAACCAAAGGCCCATATCGTCGCCAGAATTTGAGCTAAAAGCAAAGAAAGATATTAATTTAGCATAGCAACATTTCGCCAAAATACGATATACTCACTAGCCAGCGTTATATAGTTGAGCTGCTTGTAGTCCATAAGCTCTAGATTGATCATCAGCTGCGAAGTGATGCCCGAAATAAGTTTTCCGGCAAACATAGCGGCTCGAGTGTGCGAAGTTACACGCGGATAATACTTCTTGTCCACCTTGGCATAGATGTATGTATAGTAGGCCACCTCGGCGGCCATGTAGGTGCCATAGAATACCTCCAGTATCTGCAGAGAGAGCAGACTGGTGGTCCAAATCAGCATACTCCATATTGTCACTCCAGCGGCACCAACAGTGATGATAAGCGGCTTATAACTGCAAAATATAGAGAAAGATTATTTAAATTGAAATTATTTCTTATACTTTTGTCTCGTTAAAAATTGGTTCCCCATTAAGGCGAATCTATTTTTGACAACTTCAATTGATTTCGCGAGAGTCGCGTTAAAAATACATAACGAACTCACCGCAGGAAATCTGTAAGAAGAAATGCGAAGACCAATTGCACCAGATGTGAGTAGGTTCCCACTGGGTAGACATCCCGAGTTAGCTATAGAAAGAGCGATCAGTTGTGAATAGAGAAAATAATTGTGTTATCTCTCACCTGATCTTCGGTTATGTTACGCCATGGACCCAACAGATACTCCGTTACGTATGGCTCCGATGGACGAATCTCCCGTACAAAGCCAAATACGCATAACAGACAAGAGATTTTCAGCCATTCCTTCATTTTGTAACTAATTCACGTAACGTAACGTGACGCAACGTAACGCAAAGAAATGTAACGGTACGGTTGTTGTAATTGCATCTAATGCTGCGTATTTATTTTTCAATTCACTTGTGTTGCTTTTTAGTTAATTTAATTCTTTTTTTGGCAAGATTTGCAGTTTTTTGCAAGCTTTTAACATGTTCTATATATACAATCTCAGTTCGGCCACGGCATTGTTGTATTGCGCTTCTTGGAAACGTATAATTAATCTTATCATTGAGTGGATTTATTGGACAGTGGCTCCTTGGATGCCATTATCTGCGATCAAAACCAACACTGATTGCTCTTTTACGAGAGTTAGATAATTTAAAAATTTATAAATTACAATGAGACAGAACAGAACTCGTGTTGTGTTCGCCTCGACGTTCAGCGACCAATTTGCCGGCTTGCGATACATTTTGAATGTCAGCCTGTTGACAAACACACACACACACTCACACGTGCACTCTTACATACACCTATACAACCTATATACATTTTATGTATGTATACACGCCAACTGTTGGTCAGATTGATTACCAGACACCCTACACATTGAATGGAACTTGTCGTCTGTTCACCTTAATTCAGTTCTTCATCTGTTATCAATTGATTTATTGAACCGATTGAAATGTTTACGTGACGCACAAATACTTAAGTTGAATAGACTTTTCAATTGATAGTTGTTTTTCTAGCATTAAAGCTTTAAGTCGCTTAATATTCTGCAATCACTCATTACATCACTATTTCATCGCAGCTGTGAGCTTGTGGCTGTGTATGTTTGTGTGTGTGCATGCGCCTTGAGTTCAGTTGGCAACGCGTGGTGAAATCAGCTGTTCGCACCTGCATACGCCGATTGGCGCCAATACAGACCAGAGAGACATTGAGAAAGGGAGAAGGAAACAATAACACATTGTATGCAAATTGATATTTATATGTACATTTACTGTAAAAAATACACGTTTATTAGCGCGCACATTTTAAAATTATCATTATAGTGTATTACAAAGTATTGGATGTATGCAGATGTACGTATGTATGTATGTATATGTGTATAACAAAGTAAAAGAGAAAAACATTTAGCTATTTACACAAACAGACGGAAGTTTATCTCGTTATCGTTATCGATTTTAAAATATTGGCCACATTGACGGAAAGTTACAAAATAAATGTGTAAAAAGGTTTAACAATAACACGGAGGAGGAGATTAGACTCTTTCGCACTTGTTTTACGTTCGTTGATTGTTCCATTCCGTTGGTTCCAGGTGGTCCTCACTGCTGCGCAATGGGCGTACCCTGTGGACTGATGGCCTGGCCAGACTGTGCTGCCGCCGCGGTATCCGCTTGGACAAACTCAATGGAGGCCGAGTTAATGCAGTAGCGCTTGCGCGTCGGCTTGGGCCCATCCTCAAAGACGTGCCCCATGTGGGCGTTGCATCGGGCGCAGCGTACCTCGGTGCGTATGCGTTCTGGATGTGCGATTAGTAGTAAAATATTGCCCCCTTTTTAATTTGTATTTTTTAAATTGTGAGATTAATTTGATACGTTTTTAATTGCATTTGTTTTTTTGTGGTTTTCGTTTTGGTTACGCATAAGACAGATTACGTTTTCATTCATTTTTTTTGTTTTGTTTTTACAATAATTGAAATTGCGTCGTTTTGGATTAGAAGGTTCATATAGTGTTTAATTGAATCGAGTACGAAATAATGTGGCAAAGAAAAAATAAATGGTAGAAGACAATTGAGAAAGAAAAGAAAAGCAGTGAGATCGGGTGAGAGTGGATGGGGAGTATATAACATAAGATTTGATCCAGCGAAGAGAGTAGCAGAGCAATGTAACAGCGACAGGGAGTGAGAGCGAGAGGGCGAGAAGAATTATGCCGTATGTGACAAATGCGTGATTGAGAAGAGACGATTGTGAAATCGGGAGCAAGGAAAATAAAAATAAAACGAACAGAAGAAGAAAAATAATAGACAAATTTGAAAGAGATCATTATTCAAATGATTTGTGATTTACATTGTTTTATATATTTTTTAATATCGTATGATTGTTATTATAATAATAAGTTGGTTAGAAAGCCATTAGGTATTTTGAGTTAAAGTTATAACATTTATTTCGATGAATTGAGTAAGTGTTGTTGAGTGTAAGTTTGGGTGTGTGTGAGTGTGACGTGTGTTTTGTTAGCAAAACAAACCCCCAAAGAACGTTTACAGGCGTTACATTAAGTGTTGTTGGTTTTCGAAGCGAGTTAAAAAAAGAGAAATAGAAAAATATACGAAAAATACACATTATTCAGTTTGTTGGACAATAATATGTGGATCGGCTACAATAGTCAATAGCAATGTTATACATACAGAAAGTAAACAACAAACCAAAGAATAAAAAAACAAGAAAATATAAATATAATAAATGTAACGAAGCGATGCGACTGTACCGCCTTTAGTATATACGGATAGAGTCATATAGTATTTATGAATGTACGATATATACATGGATCCTAACCAGTTTGTAACATGAATATTGCGGGACAACTAAATACAATGGAAAAGCTTGTGCGCGACTTGATGAAACTGTGCGATATATAAAGAATACATATTGATGTATTTTGAAACCGCAATTGAAAATAATTGTCCAAAATACGCGAGGTAAATTATTAAGTCAAATGAGATGCACTCTACTAACAAATGTGAATGGTATTTAATAATACTTTTCGAAGCCTCAATATTTGATCGGTTTTTTTTTTTTTGTTTTCTTTTCATTCATAAACTTCTATAAAATTTTCATTAGTTTAACAAAATATTCATTTCTTTTTTAGAAAAGTAGACTCTCTGGGCCATAATATGGTATTATTATTTCTTGGACGATGTCGTCGTCGCTGCCGTTGTACTTTTAACGAAGTCAATCGATGCCGAGTTGATGCAGAAGCGCCGATGCTTTGGTGGAGGTCCATCATCGAAAACATGACCCATGTGAGCTGAGCACTTGGAGCAGCGCACCTCGGTACGTACCATGCCTAACGTTTTTGAAATTACTACTGTTTTTTTAATCATGTTTGCAAAAAGGATAAGTTTTTTTTTTATTTTGATTTGTTTTGAAAATTTCGACATAAGTTTTTCGGTATTTGGTTAGCAAAGAAGATATGGATAAAAGATAATACTCAATTAGGTCAATTTCAGTTCAGGTTTACTGTTCAGAATTGAGTTTAGTTGCACAAACAGTTATCAACGAGGACAAACTCACATTAACGGCACAAACAGTATGCGTTTAAGCGGTTCAACAACTACAGTGAACAGAGGGCTCAATGGAACGATAGTAACACAGTCGTATTCACATTTAACTATGTATGTATCATATATGTACATTCTCGGGACTTTCAAAACACAATTGTACAACGAACACAAGGGAACAAAACAATAATGCCGCACTAGATTTCAATTCTTGCAGCTCTTCTCTAGACTTGGCAATATATGTACATATCTTTTTTTTTTTTTTTATCTAATATTAACTACTAGCATACGCATTAAACATTTGGATAGTTCTAGATAGTAATATAACGCATTTCTTTCGCGATTTTTAAATTGTGATGGTCCCGTACAATTTCCATTACCAATTCTGTCAGTTTCCTATCCACCATATGCGTTATCTTACTGCAAAACTCCAATTGTTATTTTTATATAATATATACATAAAAAGTAAGAGTAGAACATTTTTAGTTCTTTCTTTAAAAATGTGCTCTACTTAAACCGAATTTGAATATACAATGCTAAAAACAGAAGAAATCAAAATTGAACAAACGAAAAACTCAAATGCAATAATTTGGCAAACATCTAAAAGTGCTGAACGAATCTAAGTTAAAAGATATAACATATGGCTCAGCAGTCGAGATGTTAACATACCTGGTATACTAGCATCGCGATGCAACGTGACTTTTCCCTTGTCGACGACATCATTGAACGCTGGCCAACCACAACCCGAATCGTATTTGGTGTCCGAGCTAAACAAGTCCTGATGACAGACGATACACTGGTACATCCCCTTCTCGTAGTGCTTGTTGTAACACCCTGTAAGGGGCAAAG
Organism: Zaprionus indianus; assembly: GCA_018904595.1. NCBI lineage: Eukaryota > Metazoa > Arthropoda > Insecta > Diptera > Drosophilidae > Zaprionus > Zaprionus indianus. The sequence goes on from JAEIHA010000320.1 coordinate 11,077,206, forward strand.
AGAATCGTGTTTAAAAACCGTGTCGTCTTCTTTATAATATTGACAGTTTATTTTTTGAAGGCAAACCTGTAAAAGGGCGCTCGGTGCCCGCTTCTTGTGTAACCTGATACTGCAAAGGCGTTAGACGTTTGCGCAGCTCCTCTTTGTTAACCGTAATCTTTTCGCTTTTATTCTCCATTTTGGATCTGTTAGACTCTGTTGTGCTGCCCTCGTCGTGACGTGAATCTGAAATTTGAGTAGAAATCATGTTAATACTTATAAGAATGTACTTAGGATTGTGGTTAAGGTTTGAGCTTATTGTTGTTTTCTATTTGGCATTGCTAAAGTAAAGCAATTATAGAAAAAAGTATAACAAATAAGTAAGTGAATACAGTTGGTTTACATTTAAAGACTGAATAATGAATAACTATGAAAGTTGAACCCGCGAAAAGAAGCAAAGTCACTTCAGACACTTATTCCATTTAAAGTCAACTTATCAGTTAAATTGCGACACGAATCTGGCAATCATATATTAAAAAGGTGCAAGTTGTTAGCCTATAAATGATAAGAACCTAAATGGTTTTCTTATCAACAACACAAATTTGCAGTAAGCCGCTTAAACATTCTACAAACATTGTAGAGCAATTAGATGTAGACGGTTAGGGGTCTTAAATACATAAAGGTAACCTTTAGAAATCAAAGTCATATTTGTATACCGTGTGTGTAGTATATAATCTTACCAAAATCTTTGGAATATTTTTTATCCAGCGATATCGGGACTTGTGAAATGTAAAATTTCTACTGCAGCACTCCAATTAGTACAGGGTAAAGAAACCAAGCAATTTGTAACATATACAAAACTCAACAAGCTATAAACAAAACGCCCCCGATATCATTATGCATTACAAGAGAAATGGAAGGTGTGAACAGATTTGTTAAGTCTTGGGGAACTCCATAGCTACAAATTAAGCGAAGAAACGCATAGGTTAAAAATAATTAAAGGCTGCCCGCACTTTAAGTGGGCTGGCGCCCATGTAAACAACAACAATAGAAACACGAAATGGGGAAATTTGGGGTAGACCGATATACAGGGAGAAAAGAGAGAGAGAGAGGAGAGGGACAACAATTGGAAAAGCCACTCAAGTGTGTCGCGTGCACAATTAAAAACGATGAATTCATTTGAAATGTTTTTCGCTTTTTACGTTGCTGCTTTACCAAATTCAAGTTGTTGATCGAATTGAAATGATTCACAACAGCGTAACTAAAAATAGCCCGAAGTGTGTTGTGAGCCAACTATTTGAACTAGAAAATTGATCTATAATTGGAAATTTGCCAATTAGATCAAAAAATCAATAGAATGCTATTAATCAAAGCCTATCATTTTAATCAAAAGGCCAATTTATAATGCGACCACCCACCATCTACCTGACACACCAACTATGCAGTTTACCATTCCCCCAAACACCCCCCGTCGCTGCACGTACTCACCCGCAAAGTAACGAAGGAAAACGGCAGGTGTTGGTGGAGTAGGCACAGCAACAGCAGCGTTGACTCCGGTCTTGAATTGATTGAGGTTCCACCCGTGTTTGGGATTGTAGGCAATACGTGCGATGTTTCGTGCCCACAGTGCGTAGCGAGAAAGTGAAAACATTTTTAACAAGCGCCTCAACGTCGAATTGACACAACGAAATGGTTAATTGTAAAACGTAAAACGAGAAAACGGCGGCAACTGCAGTTTGCACTTGGCACTGTGCTGATTATTTAATCACTTGCGAAAATGCAGAAGAAAAGACGTAGGAAAGTCAATGTTTTGCCCACTATACATACATATATGCTCTCTCCCTCTTGCACTCGCATGCAAACTACACCAATATTTCTGTTCCCACTCTGTTCCCACTTCCGTATTTTGACGTTCTTTACTACACGTATATATGTATGTGTGTTTGAGTTAGCTTGTGTGTCTGCCTGTGTTGCAGAGAGAAAGCGCATACGAGAGAAAGCCAATGCATTTAGCTTACTTATAGCAATAGAACTTTTCATAATCTCAGCCTCGTTGTGCACAATAATTTTCCAATCAGCGTGCCTAATACGCAAGGCTCAAGGCAAACATTCACACAAACATAGTCATAAACACAGAAGCATATAACCAGTGTCCTTGAATGGTGGGAGAGGAAGGTGGATAGTGCTACGGCACCGCCTGAAAATCGCTTACCTGCTTATATATTTTAGTTTTCGACTGTTGCTTGTTATGTTTCTATTTTTGGCTTTTGTTTATAATTCTATATATATGTTGTAATCTTCGGCGCTCTAGCCCGCGCACGCCTATACAATTACTGCCAATGTTTTCGCAACGAATGAAATGGAAAAACTAAGAAAAGCTACAAAACAGCTGCCTGTAAAAATATAACCAATGCTACCAGACTGACGTACTTAGCAGCTGTTTCCCGCGTTGCCAACTACTTGGCAAGATATTTAATAGTCTGGCAGCACTGCAACACAAAATTTTGTTGGTTTTGTTGTCCTACTCATCGCTGTAATGTCATGTAAATCGTAAATTGTTGTAAAAAATACTCACACAAACCAATATGTGAATTAAATAGATCTGAATGATTAACGCTACGGCACAGTCATATACAATGCAAAATTATCGCGGTTAATAAATTAAACAGCAAAACAACACCCCATGCAAAGAGGGCGTCAACAAAGGGCAAACGAGTGCAAAGAAGAAGAGGAACAAGATACGCCACTTAATACATTTGTTTAGTTCTAAGAGTGAAATCTCCTATACGCGCAGACCGTAGCAACCATGAGCAACCACAGATATCACCATGGTGGAGGCAATTATATGCATCCACGCATGTCGTATCCACATCACTTCACATACGTTTCAAGTTGTGTGAAATACCTTATCTTCTTGTTAAACTTTTTGTTCTGGTTATTTGGGGGGCTGCTGCTGGCTATCGGAGTCTATGCGTTCATGGATAAGCTGAAAGATGGCAATGGCTGGGTGCGACTGGAGACCATCTATGACGTTATATTCAATATCTCTCTGGTCATGATTATTGCGGGTATAGTAATATTCGTGGTCAGCTTTGCTGGTTGCCTCGGCGCACTACGAGAAAATACATGTCTCCTTAAGTTCTATTCGATGTGCTTGCTCGTATTTTTCCTCATGGAAATGGCCGTAGGTAAGTAGACTTTAGTTCATCATTATGTTCTTTATTATATTTCCGTTTATTTTTTACAGCCATCATTTGCTTTGTCTTCCCCCAAAACATGAACTCTTTCTTGGAGTTTCAGTTTACTGATAAGATAATTCACTCTTACCGTGATGATTCGGATCTGCAGAACTTTATTGACTTTGCACAACAGGAGTTTAAGTGCTGTGGCCTCAGCAATGCAGGTTATCAGGATTGGAGTGAGTATATAAAGTGGTTGAACTTGGAAACGGATCTTAATGAACTATCTGGCAGGTAAAAATGAGTATTTCAATTGCTCATCTCCCTCGGTGGAAAAATGCGGAGTACCCTATAGCTGTTGCATTAATGCCACCGACATTAGTTCGGGGCTAGTCAACATTATGTGCGGCTATGGCGTGCAAGAGCACTCGGTGGCGGCGGCTAGCAAACGCATCTGGACCAGTGGCTGCATTGAAATTGTCCGTGTCTGGGCTGAACGTAATCTGTATGTGATCGCAGGCGTTGCCCTAGGCATTGCCTTGCTGCAGCTGTTTGTCATCTACTTGGCCAAGACTTTGGAGGGTCAAATCGATATGCAAAAGTCTCGCTGGTCGTGAGTGCCATAGCACCCGGTCTTTTACGGGTACCCCTTTGATGAATTCTACTACTACGACACCCAAATGTAAACGGCAAAGTTCGTTTAAGCCGAGCCTGGCTTAGTGGTCTAGAGTCGTGCCGCCAATCTGTCTTTGTCAAGTTGATTCTGGTCTTTGCAATGCTCAAGTACAGACAATTTACACACCATTTTATCCACTAGTATTAGCCATATATGGTCTTACAATTTAAAATTCTCTTGCCTGTCTGAAACTCAATTTCAAATATTATGAAATTGAACAGTCTTATCTGTTTGTATTAATCGTCATATATTCCGACTCAATTTCGAATTTCTGCTGACTTTCAATGAACCCCAGAATATTTGTCTATTGTCTCAAAATACTAATACACTTATACTCATACTCATATAACTATAGAAATATCTCGATTGTATTACTTATTATGCCACATTTGAGAACAAAGTTTGTCTGTAAGTATTTTTATGGCTAATTGAGCATAAACAAAATTGTAAACAATATAAGATATTTTAGGTATTTAAATACGTATGCAATATATCATTATGTTCTTAATGGCATATACAGAACAAAAAGACATAATGTACATAGATTTAAGGACAAAGTGTATGCATTTAAAATGGTAATTTTAATTATGAAATATAAAACAATACCAAACTGCATGCGCATTTACTGTGAACCTTACAGAGAAAAAAAGGTAGTAATATAAATATATATCAAATATAAACCTTTTTGTAGTATAACTCATAGCAACTATACTTGTCTTGAAATATGAAAAATAAATATCAGTGTATGCTATATGCGAATCTAGAGTGTTTAATGAATGTAAGCTTATCGTGGTTGTGATTCTTCACTACACTTCCATTAGTAAATCTATAAGAATTAGAAAAATATAAGTATTTGCATTTCTTATGGAGTATCTAATGGTCTACTAATCATTACAATAACGCTTTGTAGGTCACGTCCAACGGGCAAAGCTCATTTGCGTTAAGAGAACAATATGGAAAACTTTACAGATAAGCAACGTAATCTTTGCACAATACGAATCCTAAACGAAATTGATAGTAGTTTTTATTACGACACAAGACCCCCACAGAGCCAACGAACTATATAGTATGTACATGGACATATACTCTATGTGACTACCAAATTCTGTCGTACAATTATACAATCGTGTTTATTATTTTATAAAAATGCTTGGCATATAATCGAGTATGGGTTGTGTGTAGAATCAAGAGAAATTCAGTATTTGATAATGCTGCGAATGCTTTCTCCCTTGTGCATTAGATCGAAGGCCTCGTTGATCTCTGCCAGAGACATCTCGTGTGTTATGAACTCATCAACAAGGAGATCTCTTTTTAGGTAGTCCTCAACTAGTCTTGGTACATCCGACACCGAACGCCAGCCTCCAAAAGCAGAACCCTTCCATACACGTCCAACAACCAATTGGAAGGGGCGTGTCGAAATCTCTTGACCGGCACCAGCTACACCAATCACAACCGATGTACCCCAGCCCTTGTGGGTGGCTTCAAGTGCAGCTCGCATGGTGTTAGTATTTCCAATACACTCAAATGTGTAATCAAATCCACCATCGGTCAGATCAATCAAATAGTTCTGAATGGGGCCTTTGTCAGCCACTTCCTTGGGATTGACAAAGTCAGTGAAACCAAACTTTTTGGCCAATTCAAATTTCGAAGGGTTAATATCAATTCCATAAATCTTGCCAGCACCGGCTTTCTTGCAGCCAAGTCCAACGGCCAATCCAACTGCTCCCAGACCCCATACAGCACAGGTGCTGCCGGGTTCCACCTAAACACACGTTAAGAATGTTTAATGAGATTATGTAACAAAGATTTCATTCTGTTTATATACCTTAGCTGTGTTTAGCGCAGCGCCATAGCCAGTTGAAATTCCACAACCCAAGAGACACACCTTTTCCAGAGGAGCCTTCTCGTTAACCTTTGTCAGAGAAATATCTGCGACGACTGTGTACTCCGAGAAGGTGGAAGTGCCCATAAAATGGAACAATTGTTGACCTTTGCACGTGAATCGGGAACTTCCATCGGGCATCACACCAGCACCCTGGGTAATACGAATCTTCTGGCAGAGGTTCGTTTTGCCGCTCAGGCAAAACTTGCACTCATTACATTGCGGAATATACAATGCAATGACATGATCGCCAGTCTTGAAGTTGGTCACGCCCTCTCCGACGCTCTCAACAATGCCGGCACCCTCGTGGCCCAGCACCGAGGGGAACAGGCCTTCTGGGTCTGCGCCGCTTAAAGTGAAGGCATCTGTGTGGCACACACCTGTTGCAGTTATCTTAATGCGCACCTACAAATTTGCACATACACACACACACTGAAAAACCCATGAACACTTCGACTTTGATACTGAGCGACTTACTTCGTGGGCTTTTGGTGGGGCAACTTCGATCTCCTCAATTGAAAGCGGTTTCTTAGCCTCCCATGCGACAGCTGCATTGCATTTTATAACCTAATTTAATGAATTTCGTTAACAAACAGTTGCTGGTTATTATAAAATATTTTTATATACTTTTCCTTCGGTAGCGGACATCTTATTTTAATATTTCTAGCAAGTTCTAACTGCAATAGACGAAGGCTGAAAGCCGATTGATAGAGCGCTAGAATATATGGACGCCGGGCTGATATGCGTATGATTTTGTTAGACTAGTTCTCTCTTTCTTCGCGGCTTATTGTGAATAACACCGATATTTTTATTAAACAAAAGCCTACGGCTCGACTGCAAATTAAAATGCTTCCTAGACTTCTACAAAGCGTTTGCAAATTTAGTTTTCGGCGAAACTTATTAGTTTATTATTGTTCGATTATTAATCGATAAGCTTTAATGTTTTAGCGCCAATAAGATCAAGCCATAAAAAAAAAACAAGATACACATATTGAGGTAAAATATTTTAAAATTTTATTTAAATGTTAATTATATATTTTTTTCTTATATTTACTACTTAACTGTAATAGTTTAAATTTTTATAATAACTTTAAAGACTAATTTTATTTAAAGACAATCTGGCAACGCTCAACAGTGAAAATTGTCGTAGCTTCTATTGCGGCGAATTCGAATATATCATTAAATACTGAAGTAGTTTAAAAATGTTCCGCCTTAAATACGTTATTCACCTAATATATGATTAAAAACGAAAGTTATTGATTTGAATTTCGTAATTATTTTTACAAAAATGAGAATTAAATTATTTGCCACAACAGCTGTTCACTTGCATTTTCAGATGTTATGCTGCGCAGCCGCAAGTTAGCTGTAAACATTACCCGCCCAACCCAACAAGGAATGCATATAGAACGCGAATCCAGCACAAGGACAACGAAATTCGAAGAAAAATCAATAATTACATACCAGCGAAACAAACAGCCGGAAGTGCATTACATGCAAATATTGAATTGACTACAGCATCAAATCAAGCATTATTGTCCCCCGGAGAACATGTTAGTTGTTTAAGTGAAAGTGATTTAAATAGAATCCACAATATAAAATGGTTGGCAAGGGTGGCTCGATGGGCAGCGCCGCAGAGGCGTTAACAAAGGAACGCCCTGTTTTCATACCGCCACGTAAACGTCAACAAAACAAAGCCGAAGCTAAGAAGCAAAATTATGTGGATCACATTGTGAATGTTCAAGTGAGTAAATAGTTATGTAACAAGTTTATTAGTTTTTCACTCTCACTAATTTCCAGCCAAATCGCGCCAAGTTATCGCCTTCAAATCCGGGCCTGGAAGAGGAGCTGCTCAAATCGAAGCTGATTATCAAGAACAAACAGCCGCTGCCCCAACTGCCGGGTGAACTAGGAGTCGGCACCCAGGATACCATAGCCAGCACTCACTCGGCCAGTTCGACTCAGCACAGCAATAAGTCAACACGTTCGGCTAACAATTTGAACGAACTGCAGAACTTCGAGTCCATCTCACAGTGTACCAAGTCAACGCAGTCGCAGCGGCATGAGAGCAGCACGGTCACTCCGAGTAGCTGCTGCTATTCGGAGAGTAGCCTGGATGCCAAGTTAAGCAAGTCACAGGATTGTCTAAGTCTTAGCAATCGATCATCCTCAAAAAAGCGAGTTAACATACGAACCTCGGACTTGCCGCACGTGCGCAGCCAGCGTGCCTCGCCAGACATAACCAACTACGAGGATCTGGAATCTGGTGAAACTAGCGTGCTCAACACGTACGATCAAAGCCTGGAGCGGTATCAGGCACGTAAGGCAGTCGACGGCAGCAACTATTTGACCATGACAGGTAGGTCGATTATTTGATCTTTGACCCTGATACTACGCTAGAATAACGCTCTATCTACACAGGCACCATTAAGCGGGGTCGCAAGAAGGGTCAATCTATAGATCTCCAGATAAACATCAGTCGCGAGGAATTGGAGCAGCTCAACGCACATGCCATGGCCACGGACTCAAAGAAGGGTCGCAGTCTCTGCTGCACCTGCAGCTGTGGCGTCGGACTCCATATATTTCTCATCTCGTTGTTGTGCTTGCCCTTTGTTACGATCGTCTCGGCGGTATATTCGTTCTACATTGGCACCCTGACCTGGTACAACATGTTCAACTATTACTGCGAGGAGAAGTCGTATCTGCACAAGATATTCGTTACGCCCATACTTTTTCTGGCCTATCCGCTGGCCATTGTTCTGTGCACCTTTGGCTTAGGCCTGTATTCCGGTTTTCGGCAGCTAAGCTTGCAGTATAGTAGCTGGATAAACGATATTACAGATATCGAGAAGGGATTCTATGGTTGGCTCTGTGGATTTCTTCACATGTCTGATTGTAGCCCATATGAGGTTGTTATCTTAACTGATATCTGCGTGGCGCCGCAAGATCCACAGCGTTTGCATATAAATAAGCCCCGCCAGGAGTTGTCCATGTAAAAAACTGTCAGAGTCTGATCAGGTGCTGGCTGCAGCTTTATTTTGAATATATTTTCCAAAAATTTATAAGTAGATATGACTTTACAAGATACTCCAGTTTTTATTACTTTGTACTTTTTACCAAAAAAAAAAGTTATAGGACCTTTACGCAATGACTGAATTGAATATTGTTCTTGTTTCGCTTCAAAGCTATGCGGCCCTCATCCATATCGAACTAATATGACGGTTTCGATTTTTGACCATATGTGTGATAAATGTAAAATCATGTAAAGACAAGGAAAGTGACTCAAATATCTAACCAAGTGCTACGAGTACGGAAAACAAAACTACGAGAAAGTTCAACACATTAAGTTTCCTTTTTGGCCAAATTTGTTCCTTTTATATGAAAATTCAGCTTTAGATTATATTATAACGTACATACATATTCTATATACACATAAAAATAGATATATAACTATCAAAAGTTAATTGAGTCTAGACTCTAGATATTAAGCTGTTAGTCATGTAAGTCCCATACTATCGACAGTACTATCGTAATACCAATTTTAAATATGTTGTTTATTGGTCGACTATTATATTTGTAATATATAATATAGATATATTCAACAAACTATTATAAAAACTTCATAGTTGTACGATAGTCCTGCAACGTGCTCTAATAGCATTAATATTTTATCTGAAGAAATCTGGTTACCTACGAGTTTATGATTATTTTAAGCTCCAAGCCAAATCCTTTCAAATCTTAATGGAACACTCAAACAAAATACTCCAAAGCATCAATATTGCATTTATGAATTATGCATTTATATTCAGAATAATACAAAACAAACCAAAATAAAACTGCGTTGTATTCGTGATGGAAACTTTTTCTTAACTATAAGCAACAATTTTTTTATGTATAAGCACTACAAATATACTATTTAAAGCCGATACTGGAGGCTATAATACTCACATACATATGTATATGCGATATAAGCAAAAGTTTTTAAATAGACATTCGAAAAGCTAAGATAAATATATTAAAGTGTTATCTGTAGGATCTCTGAAGTTTAAATACCCTTTCAGATTATTGATTTTGGGCTTTAAATTCAATAATATAGTAAAGGGAAAATTATCCACAGTCTGACACACAAAAAATCAAGGAAAATAAATATATAGGATCAGACATACATATTTGGACAACTGATTAACAACTTTCAATGATAGATTTAGTAAGGATATTAGTAAACATGTATCTAATTCTAAAAGAAAATAAGTGAATAAAACTTTGGACGAAATAAATACAAAAAACTTTAATTTTAATATATTTTGAATACTTCAAGAGAGATTGTTAAGAATTATTTCTATTCTTGTAGATCTTTAATCAGACATTTTTATTTAAACTTCTAGACGATGTTTTAACTCCATAATTTTTAATGCATTCTAACAGCTTTGCTGTACAGTGTACACCATCTAATTTCCGTCGACCCAAGATTAAGAAGTAAAAAGCTAAAAAAGTCAGATGTTATTAATTAATTAATTTAACCAGAATTCCTATCTAAAATTTGCATATTATAGAGTTGCATATTTATGAACAACATCCTATACCGAAATAGAGAATGTGTTATCGTCAAAAGCTAACAAAAAGAATGAATATTTTTCCATAGTCGTGATAAGCTAAAGTGGTGCGGATAGTCAAGTTGTGCCATGCGAATATTGTAAACAAGGAGGCGAGAGTGCATTAGGGACAGCTGCCTCGAAATGCACAGATAACAAAGAGCCTATATCAATCTTGAATAATAATCTGACATATAAACTATATGTACTGAATAAATTATAGTCATTATCAGGCAGCAGGTATTTCAGCTTCATTTAATCGACTTGACACAAAGTTTATAAACACTCGCGCTGGTTTACCGTTTAGTTTTATATGTACATATTAAATACATACATATGTATATGTTTGTACACATGTCTGTACTTAAATAAGTATGCAGACTGGTTTCTTACTTACTGAATATGATAATAAGGAAGTTTGCATGTGTTTGTAATTATACACCGGTTTTTTTTACTAAAAATTATATTATTTATTTGTCTATGCATATTGCATTTACTATGTCTCGCCTGCAATTTATATATGCGCCGCTAGAGGTTAAGAAACTGTGCACAATGCGAGCAATCAGTGTCAATCTTTATTGCGGCACTGTAAAGTAGAGTGAGACAGCAATAGTACAATGTAAACCGGCTAATTTTGTTTACGCGAATAGTGTGGAAAACATTTATAGAGAATGCATTACAGCAGCGGTTAATAAATGTAGCGATAACAAATAAAGGGCAAAAGCGTCAATTACGTCGCAAATTCGTGCAAACATACGTATACAAAGTTGAACTATACACACCCACCTCTGATAGGAAGAACATGAAAGAACACAGACACACAGTACATAAATACGTACAAATTCTCATTCATACATACATACACGTATGCAAACATAAATACTTAAGTTCTGTGTACACAAATATGTTTGTGTGCCTATATATATTTGCCTGTGTGTGTAGAAATAAATTTGCTGATAGAACCCGGCGAGCTGCGACATTGAATATTTTGGAATTAGTAGAACATCAGCGTCTCTAGCGTGCGGTTACGACCTTAGAGCAAATCATATACAAGTAAGTGAAGCACTAAAACACTTCTCCACAATGGCAAAGGATAATTTGACAGCGGTTCTGCATGGAATTGAGGACATGCGTTTGGTAAGTTCGAGTGATTGGTATCAATGTGACTTTAGTGATTACTTTCTAATTGTTTAAATTAGGAACAACGTCCGATTCCTGAGATTTCCGATGATGGTAAGTTCGGAAAAACTCTTAGTAAACGACAGTGTAATCCTGCGAATTGGTATCCACAGAGGTTTTGATTGCCATGGACAGTGTTGGCATTTGTGGATCTGATGTCCATTATTTGACGCATGGTAGAATTGGACACTTCATTTTGGAGAAGCCCATGATTATCGGACACGAAAGTGCTGGCGTCGTTGCCAAGGTTGGAAAGAATGTAAAGAATTTGGTTGCGGGTGATCGTGTCGCAATCGAGCCAGGCAAGCCTTGTCTTAGTTGTGATCTTTGCAAGGAGGGCAAATATAATCTCTGCGATGATATGATTTTCTGTGCCACACCGCCCTACGATGGAAATCTGACCCGCTACTACAAACATGCAGCAAATTTCTGCTTCAAGCTGCCTGACCATGTTACCATGGAAGAGGGCGCATTGCTGGAGCCGCTGTCGGTGGGCGTCCATGCTTGTCGCCGGGCTGGAATTGGACTGGGCTCCAAAGTGCTTATTCTGGGTGCAGGACCCATTGGATTGGTCACACTGATCGTAAGTTTTTTCAATAAAGAGTAATAACCTTTTATCAGCAACTGATTAAACCATATCTTAGGCTGCGCAATCAATGGGCGCGACGGAGATCTTGATTACCGATCTGGTGCAAGAACGTCTAGATGTTGCCAAAGAACTGGGCGCCACACACACTCTGCTGCTTGGCCGGGAGGACAAGGCCGAGGACATTAAAGAACGCATTCACAAAATAATGAGTGAAAGCCCGGACAGATCGATCGACTGCTGCGGAGCGGAGAGCAGTACTCGTCTGGCTATCTATGTAAGAGCTTTATAATAACATCTTGCTAGCTTAAGTATACTCAAATTTTGTATTTGGCAGGCTACGCGTTCCGGAGGAGTTGTGGTCATTGTCGGAATGGGTGCACCGGAAATCAAGCTTCCTCTGTTCAATGCGCTGGCACGAGAGGTGGACATTCGTGGAGTTTTCCGCTATTGCAACGAGTGAGTTAACATATTGCTAACATATTTCATTGTTTCTCTGTTCTAATTTCTATATCTGTATATATATATATCTACAGCTATGCCGGTGCATTGGCGCTTGTTGCTTCTGGAAAGATGAATGTCAAGCGGCTTGTCACACATCATTTTGACATTACTGAGACTGCCAAGGCCTTTGAGACGGCTCGTTACGGTTTGGGTGGAGCTATAAAGGTTATGATTCATGTACAACCCAGAGATACAAACAACCCCGTTAAATTTTAAATCATAGCATTTTAAAGTTATTACTTAAAGGTCATCGTTACTCAATAAAGACGTTTTATAAATAATAATTTAGTTAAAGTTTAGATATTATCAACATGTTTTCAGAGATCCTGTCGATAGACACAATATGCAGACATGATTTTAATAAATTTAAACGTCAATGGAATTGCAATAAACAATAATTATGAACTCTGATTAACTTTATTTGCTTGTACCATTGTTTATGGGTTATTCACCAAAGGTATTCACCAATAGACAAAGACACTTACTGAACAAGAGGAAATCAACAAGCTCGTCACTAATCAAAGTTATCAGTAACTTTGAGAAAACAATGCTCGTTTTTTTTTGAGTAATCTTAGCACTATCAGTCAAAACATTGCACATAAAACATAAAGTAAAAACACGTAAAAAACATAAATATATTTCACTTGTACCAAATTAATGTTTTTAAGGACACTCAAAATTTCAATAGTATTCTAAAGGTCTTTTTGAACACGTGGTATAAAAAAGGAATCATGGCCAATCAGATATTTGGACGCTATTCGCGGTGTTGTAGAACATTCTTTCGATTAATGGCAATTACTAGACGTCCTAGCTTACATATGCAGAGCAGATGCACCTACGGAAGTGATGCCAAAGACGGAGATAAGAGCAACAAAAACAAGACGGGAGATCAAAGTGAAGGCAAAGCTTTTGATTCGCACAAAACGAAGGGAAATGATTCTCAAATCAATGCGAGAAAATGTTCCAAACAAGATAAGACCAAATCAAAAAATGTTCTTTTGAACAATAGTTTAAAGGTTCATGCCTTTTACGAGAATAAATTTCAGGAAAAAGCCACAAATCCAGGTTCAGCCGTTGAAAAGCATGTTTCTTCAAACGATAACAACGACTTGCAAAAGACAGTAAAATTTTCTGGAAGTCAAAATCAATCAAGAAGAACTGAATCCACTTCTGACAAAACAGTTACAGATAGAATGTCTAAAGATAAAGCACAGCTCGGTTCACATCACACTGAACCATTTGCCAAAAATGTTTCTGAAAAACAGAAGATCGAAAATATGTCAAAGGAATTGCAAGCAAAAATCGACTCGGATGAGAAAAAAACAATTGCTTCAAAAATAATCCAAGAGTTAAAAAACGCTGATATATCTGCGGAGAATCAAAAGGATAAAAACACACCCCAAAAAACTGAGTTTATTTCTAATAAATCAGTTTCAAATATCGGAATATCTACTGAATCAAACTATAAAGTACAACAAAGTTTAGCTCAAGGGAAAGCACATGACAATATTGTTTCTGGACAGCGAAATATCGAAAAAATCAAACCCGTTGATACTTCAAAATTAACCCAAGACTTACAAAAGGATGCCAAAACTTCTGAAAGTAAGGTGGATAAGATCCGTGCACAAAAAACTGACGTTACTTCAAATAAATCTGTTTCAGATGGAAAAGCTATTGAATCAAACAATAAAGTACAACAACGTTTAGGTCAAGGGGAACAATCTGACAACACGGTTACTGGTAAACAGAAAATCGAAAATATCTCAATCGAAACGCAAGCAAAACCCGAAGTAGATAAAACTAAAGGACCAGTTATTTCTGCAAAAATAACCGAAGAGTTAAAAAACGATGCAAAATCTACTGCAAATCAGGTGGATAAAACGGAGGTTATTTCTAATAAATCTGTTTCAGATGGAATATCTACCGAATCAATTGATAAAGTGCAAAAAAGTTTAGGTCAAGCGGACAATACTGTTTCTGGAAAACGGAAAAACGAAAATGTCTTAAACGAATCGCAAGCAAGCCCCGAAATTATTAAAGAGAAAAAACCAGTTGATTCTACAAAAATTACCTCCCAAGGCATCAAAATGGATACAAAATCTACTGAAAATCAGGTCGATAAAATCCATCCAAAAACAACTGAGGTCACTTCTAATAAATCAGTTGCCGATGGAATGTCTACTGAATCAAAAAATAAAGCGAAACTAAGTTTAGGTCAAGGGGAACCATCGGAAAAAAATGTTTCTGTTAAACAGATGATCGAAAATAACTCAAGGAAATTGCAGGAAAAAACTGAACCTGGCACAAACAAAGAACCAATTGAATTAATAAACATTATAAGAGGGCAATGTGATATAATTGAAAAGTTAAGATCGAAATTTGGTGAAATCAGTCAGTTAGCTGATAATAATAACATGAAAACGTTGAACAGTTCTGAAGTACCTGGAAAATCCTCTACTACGGACAAAGAATCACAAAGCTCTGAAAATTCGTTGGCTATTAAGAAAACCACTAACAATGATAAATTGGAAACTATTAAAATCTTGGGAGGAATTCCTGACCCCGTTGCAAAAGCTAAGAAAGCAAAAGAAAATATGATTTCACAAAGAAATTATGATACTACCAATAGTAAAAAGTTAGAAGGTGTTAAAATCATGGGCGGAATTCCAAAAACCGTTGCTAAGAAAGCAGAGCACAGTAAAGTTTCACAAAGATCAACATCGGGACAAGCTATTAATAATAAAACCGGTAAGAAAAAGATTCGAGGCAAGGCTTTAAGTGGGACCCAGCCGACTGAAACGGTTACAGTTAACTCAATTGAAAAACCCATAGACCAGACGGATACAACATCAACAGCTAGTAAGCTAAATAATGAACAACTGAAGTCTGAGGAAATCGCTAAGAAGTCTTTCAATTTGTCATATATAAGTCAACAAGATATAGACAAATGGAAAAAAATTGAAACTGATGCATTAAACGAAGGAAAAACAGTTGCAATGAGTGTCGAGGAAATCCCTCAAAGTCACTTGGCAAAAACTTTAGGCAAAGACTTTAGAATAAAAACAAACAAATACTTTACTTTCGATCAAATTTTATCTATGACAGATAAAAAATTTATTAATAAAAAAACTGAAAGTAAAGTGTTGACCGAAAGTAAACCTCATGTAGAGAATGCTGATTTTAAGGGCAAAACTGAAACTAAACCTCATGTAGAGAATGCTGATATCAAGGGCAAAAAAGATACGCTCTCATTCGAAAAAACCAAAGAAACATCTGATTTAGCTAGCAAGACGAAAGAAAAAGACCAAAAGGGACCCAGTGCTTTCAAGGAGACCCCAAAGACTATAGATAAAATGGATGAACATATGACATTTCCTAAAACTTTAACAGAAACTTCCGATAGGAATAATATAAATAATCAAAATGACAGTGAAACAAAGGCATGGCAAGATAACATGATAACAGCGAAAACTACTGGTGATTATATTAGTCAATCATCTAATAATGAATTCACTAAAGAGGTTGAGCCTGTTGATCTTACTAAAAAGCCGCTTAGGGGTACAGTTGCGGTGCTCTTAGAGGCTAATAACAAGAAGAGAATGGAAGAGCTAAGTAAGTCGTTAAATTTGCGAAATGAGGAATCACAAAACCAAACCACCTACCATCCGATGAAATTTGTTGATCAAAGTCAGGAAAACATGGCACAAAACCAATCTCAACCAACTCCATGTACAAAAAACGAAATAGACACTTGTGAGTTTTCAAAATCGGCGAGTGATCAAATGACTTCCAAAAGTCAAGAGCAAAAGGAATATTTAAATTCTGTGGAAGTCAAATCAGCAACTGATGTAAATCGAAATACTTCATATTCATTCACTCCGAACTCAAACTTAAATGCTTCGGAAACAACTACTGAAGAATCCCATGAAGAAAAAATTAACGAAACTGTTAATCCAAATATAGAAACACAATCTGCGATAGATGTAATGATTTCTAAAATTAAGGAGCAAAAGAAACTCTTAAGTTCTGTGAATGTCAAATCTGCAACTCCAGAGAAAAGTCAGAATACTTCATATTCATATACTCCGAATGCGAATTTAAATGCTGACGACGCAATTTCTGAATTAAAGAAAAAAATCGAAAGCATTAAGAAAAGCGAAAATAAGTTTGCTTCGGAAGAATCGAGTTTTATTGAAGTGAAGAGAATTGTCAAACCTTCTCAGTTTATGTCTACTGATTCAAATGTGAACTTGAATAATTCTGAAATAAAAGCGGACTGCAATTTGACACCAGGAGACCTTTATAATACTCATAACGAAACCGTAACATGTGATTCTTATACAGAATCTCAAAATTCGGGATTAAGCGATTTTAAATTGAATGAGGACATATTACCTAAAAGGTGGAAAGAAAAAAAAAGTGTAAAAAACGACAAATCAAAAGCAACTGGAAAACAACCCGAAGTTGCCACCTATAAGAAAAATAAAAGTGATGAAAGTGAAGAAGATGATAAAAATGTGGATAACTCCAACGATTCGGATAGAAATTTTTCAAGACCAATTTCAAAGAAAAAAATTACGGAGAAAGTTGCAACCAAAACTTATGAAGGATATAATATGATTGGTGATAAAAAAGAGGAAAATGTGGATATTGAACCTGATTTATATTTTTCAGAACCAAAGGCAACGAATGAAAATTCCGAAAACCCTGAAGATAATCAAAGCCAAGCCGCTGAAGACAACATATCCTTTGCGGAGTTTTTTAGTAAAAAATTGAAGGAATTATATAAACTTGACGAGAGTAAAATCGAAAATCCAAATGAAGCTCCACCAACACCAAATGATGATCAAATTAACTTAAAGGAAACTCCAAAAGAGGAGAATAAAGCGCAACCCTCTGATAATTTAAAGGAAACTCAAAAAGAGGAGAATAAAGCGCAACTGCAAGATACTTTAAAGAAAACTCCAAAAGAGGACGATAAAGAACCTCATAAACAAGAAAAAGTTTTAGCAGCCGAAGCAAAAAAAACCCTCTCTGATTATTTATTCACATTGGTAAACGGCAAAAATAATAATCCAGGCAGTAAAAGAGACTTTGGTACCTATTCGCTTGCGCAAAACTTCAGCTCGTCTGTGTTCCCCCCTTATTGGCCCCATTATTGGAAAAGATTCATTAACCGCCTTTCGGAACTTATTAAAAAACAACCAACAGACGTTTTCATTTCTCCAGGCCACAAAAATAAATGTCTTGACTCGCAGGTCATTGTTAAAAAACGTTTAGAAATTTGGAAAATCTTATCTGGAGTTAATGATATCGAAACGAAAGCGCAGACTTCCATGGAGATAAGTGAGGAACCCAATTCAAAAATGCAGTACATTGTTCAAGATATTCGGGACAAGCGGTTCGCTCACGTAAATAGACTTGTGAGTATTCGTAGAACGGGAAGAAGCTGATCTTTCGGTGCTTACCATAAATTAGTTGAAAGTAAAATATATTAGAATTATTATCAGACCCCGTTTGTGGGGTATTCAATGTCACACCGAGGTGAATGACGTCAACAGAATCTTGCTACAACAAAAAACGTTTGTACTGTTTTATATGCGAACCGTAATTGTCGTTGATAAGACCCCACAAATCAGCTTCATTCTTATTAGAAACTTAGGTTATTTGTAGGTCAATGCCATACGGCAATACTAATTTTTTTTCAGCCCCAACCAACCAAAATCATGAAAGAGCCAAATACAAGCGTGCCGTCGAATAACTCAAAACCCAGACTGGTGGTAATGAAATCCAAAAATACACACAAATAATTGGAATTTAAAATGTAAAACTTATTCAATTTCTCTAATATTATTGTACATTTAAAACTAATAAAGTGTTAACCAAGACAAATCGTTTAATTCTTTTGGGTATGAAAAAAAGATTTTGTTCTAGGTACTTATGGATATGTTAACGATGTTATGTCATTATTTATTATTTATTTCAGTGTCAACAACTGGATCAATCTTGCCTTCTGTCTATCGGCCTGTTGTTACAGGCAATAGGCTCTCAGATTAAGAGGGGGTTCTATGAAATGAAGTGCATATGCTTGTTAATTGTGTAAATCGGGACGAGATCCAACTTGGAACGTTATATCGCTAGTTGCTAGAGAGCCCATAGACTGAATTTCAATCTTACATAGATTTTTAATAGTTTGTTTCTTAAAATGATTTTCACTTAATTGAAAACTGGCCTACATTAGCCCAACTCGGCGGGCGTGTGTAGGAAGGGGCTGCATGAATGCATTCAAAAGAGTAATAAGGCGCTATAGCAAAAATGAATTGAATAAATGTTGTTTTAAATACTGTAAGTAAAGAAAATTGTAAATTATTTATCTTTAAAAACCTGATCGGAATGCTTTGCAATTGGTGTCATTCAAACATGTTAAGGTAACACAAAATAATGTAAGAAATCTCAGTTCAACTTACTTTTTTGGATCACACTCTTCAAAATTTACTAAATTAATAAAATAAAGTAAAATATATAACACCAAATTACAAAATGATTCGGCGACTAGTTCTTGTTTTGAAAAAAAATACACAGCTTCAAAATTTGTATAAACCTAATGTTTTTACGCAACTTCATGCATCCTCAAAATTCAGCACGACACTGCCAGGAAGTAAGAATAAATTATTTCATCACTACTAAAATGTATTAATAATATTATATTTATAATAGATGAAATTCTGGCAGCACAACTCGAAAAGCAATATAAGCAGGTAATTGACGAGTTCAGGAAGGTATTTCGAAAATTCGCCAAATTTGGAAATGAAAACAAGTTTATAAAAACTAAAAATGAAACAGACAAATTGAATAATATGTGTAAAAGGTATTTTAAGAAAATAGCTCAAAAAGAAAACCTCGATAACCGTAAAATAGTTATGGAACAAAAAGATGGTACAAAACAAAACAATATCCAAGAAAGTATACTAAATTGCAAAGATAATGGTGAAAGTCAAAAAATAAAAAAACAATGTAAGGCTATGGCAGAAAAGGAAAAATGCGCTAAAATGGCCGAGAAAGAAAAGAAAAATAAGCAGAAAAAAAAATGCGCGGAAATGGCCGAGAAGGAACAGTGCCGTAAAATAGTAATGAAAGAAAAACGAAAACAGAAAAAGAAGTGCGCAGAATTGGCCCGAAGAGAAAAATGCAGGAAAGCCGAGCTGGAAAGACTTGAGAAAGAAGTTTTGCAGGCAGCTGAAGCCGCGAAACGCAATGAATTGGCCGCTAGAAGTAAGGAAAATGCTGAAAAAGGAAAAAGGGCACAATCGTGTGGAAATGAAGAATCAGAAAATAATGAAGAGGAGGGTTGTAAAGACGATGAGGCAAAACGTGGCGAAGAAATGGCCATGAAAAAAAAGTGTAAGAAAATGGCAAAGAAAGAAAAGCAGAAAGCACAATGCCAGGAAATGGCTGAGCAAGAAAAGAGAGCTGAGCAGGAAAAACAGTGCGCGGAAATGGCAGAGAAAGAAAAACTGCAAGAAATGTGTAAGAAACTTGCCGAAGAAGAAAAGTGTAAGAATGAGGGATCTTCAAATGGCCAGAATGGAGGCAAGGATAAACTAAAAAAACAGTGTGAGCAAATGGCCCAAAAAGAAAAATGCAGTCAAATGGCTGAAGAAGCAGAGAAACAAAAGCAGCAAGCACAATGCCAAGAAATGGCTCAGAAGGCCAAGGGCAAAAAAATGGGTGAAAAAGAAAAAATGAAGAAACAATGCGGTGAAATGGCAGAAAAGGAAAAGTGTAAGAAATTGGCCGAAGAAGCTAACAAACAAAATCAGAAAGCACAATGTCAGGAAATGGCCGAGAAAGAGAAGAAAGCTCAGCAGGAAAAACAGTGCGCGGAAATGGCAAAGCAAGAACAACTGCAAGAAATGTGTAAGAAACTTGCCGAAGAAGAAAAGTGTAAGAAAAAGGGATCTGCAAATGGGCAGAAAGGAGGCAAGAATAAACTAAAAAAACAGTGTGAGCAAATGGCCCAAAAAGAAAAATGCAGTCAAATGGCTGAAGAAGCAGAGAAACAAAAGCAGAAAGCACAATGCCAAGAAATGGCTCAGAAGGCGAAGTGTAAAAAAATGGGTGAAAAAGAAAAAATGAAGAAACAATGCGGTGAAATGGCAGAAAAGGAAAAGAGTAAGAAAAAGGGATCTGCAAATGGGCAGAAAGGAGGCAAGAATAAACTAAAAGCACAGTGCGAGGAAATGGCCCAAAAGGAAAAGTGCAGTAAAATGGCTGAGGAAGAAGAGAAAGCAAAACAACAAGCACAATGCCAGGAAATGGCTAAACAAGAAGAGAAAGAAAAGCAAAAAGCACAATGCCAGGCATTGGCTGAACAAGAAAAGAAAGAAAAGGAAAAAGCAAAATGCCAGGAAATGGCTGAACAAGAAAAGAAAGAAAAGGAAAAAGCAAAATGCCAGGAAATGGCTGAGCAAGAAAAGAAAAAAAAGGAAAAAGCACAATGCCAGGCAATGGCTGAGCAAGAAAAGAAAGAAAAGGAAAAAGCACAATGCCAGGCAATGGCTGAGAAAGGAAAAAATGAAAGAAATGTGTAAGAAACTTGCCAAAGCAGAAAAGTGTAAGAATAAGGGATCTTCAAACACACGAAACGCAGCCAAGGATAAACTGAAAAAACAGTGTGAGGAAATGGCCCAAAAAGAACAGTGCAGTAAAATGGCAGAGGAAGAGGAGAAAGAAAAGCAAAAAGCACAATGCCAGGAAATGGCCGAGAAAGAAGAGAAAGAAAAACAAAAAGCACAATGCCAGGAAATGGCTGAGCAAGAAAAGAAAGAAAAGGAAAAAGCACAATGCCAGGCAATGGCTGAGAAGGAAAAAATGAAAGAATTGTGTAAGAAACTTGCCAAAGAAGAAAAGTGTAAGAATAAGGGATCTTCAAACACACGAAATGCAGGCAAGAATAAGCTAAAAAAACAGTGCGAGGAAATGGCCCAGAAGGAAAAGTGCAGAAAAATGGCTGAGGAAGAAGAGAAACAAAAGCAGAAAGCGAAATGTCAAGGAGCCGATCAGAAAAATGGTAAGAAAATGGAAAAAAATGGAAATATGAAAAAAAAGTGCGCAGAAATGGCTCAAAAGGAAAAATGTAGTCAAATGGCAGAGGAAGAAGAGAAAGAAAAGCAAAAAGCACAATGCCAAGAAATGGCAGAACAAGAAGAAAAAGAGCAACAGAAAAAACAGTGCGCAGAAATGGCTCAGGAAGAAGAGAAAGAAAAGCAGAATGCACAATGCCAAGAAATGGCAGAACAAGAAGAAAAAGAGCAACAGAAAAAACAGTGCGCAGAAATGGCTCAGAAGGAAAAGTGCAGTCAAATGGGCGAGGAAGAAGAGAAAGAAAAGCAGAATGCACAATGCCAGGAAATGGCTGAAGAAAATCAGGAAGACGAATCCGGGGAAGATGAAGAGACAGATGCCAAGACTAAACTTGAATGCCTAAAACTTGCTTGCAAGAAAATGGCTGAAGAGCGCGATTCAAAAAATAAATGTCCGAAGAAATGACAACTTAGATAGATAAGTGTAAAGGACAAAATTTATCACATTTTATTTATTTACACTGCTTCATTTCCATACAGACAATCTTGAAGCTTTTTAAATAAAAGTGTTATTATAACCTTTCGTGGAAAGGACATCACCGACCCCGTTAAGTAAATATTTGTATTTTTAATCGGCATCAGTAGGGGAGTAGATCTAGTTGTGCGCAATTATTACTATTTAGGGTGTAGAACCCTTGGGCGTGCCGAATTTATTATTCGTATATTGGGCACATTAGTATAGATACTTAATTAGCATACATACGTACATATGTAGGGTAGAAAGGTATTCTAACTTTGTGCCAACCGAGTAGGTTAATTATAACTAGCAATTAAAGAAGTAATGTGCTGTTGTATACGTTACCACAACGCATATTCGTAACCGAATTTCAAGGGTGCAATTCTGAAAATCTTTTGTTACGATTAGAGCGTTAGCATAAAAGTTATTTTAGAAATAACTGACTAACGATTTCAAACAACACAGAAGTTATATATTTTAGAAATCGTTTTGGCCAAGTAGGTCGCGGGTATATCACAGTCGAGCACATTCGACTGCAGCTTTAAAATAAAATAATTAAATTAGATATAATTTATGTCAATAAATTGATTGTTGTAGATTTAATATTTTGATACGGAATACCGTAGAATTTATAGCTTAGTAATAAGCTATAATTGAGATTACAAAATAGACAAAATAAGTTTCAGTTTAAATTATTACGATAAAGTTATTATGTAGCAAACAAAAATGAGGACTCCTTAGCACACCCTAAATATCATTTAATAAATTTAAGGACTGGCTGTTGGGGCTGTAGCATTCTTGAACTGAAAAGTAGGGTAACGCGGAGCGAATGCGCCATCCCCAATGACTTGAGTGTGTTCCGAATCATCACTACCAGTTATTGTAGGCGCCCGGTACTCAGTTTCAACGAATTGGGGTGGTGCTGCAAATTACAACAAATTATAAGAATAATAAATATAATATAGAATTAACTTATACATACGCATATTGGGATACAAGTCCTCCGCCGGCACTATCCGCCACATTCCATCCGAGAGCACCACCTAAACCACCATCGCCAGGAGGACTTACTGGACTAACTGGTTGTGTTGGTGCCAGTGAAGGGTCGCCAGCTTGTAAATTCGTGCCAGCCAACGGTATTGTGCCCAAAGTAATGGGTATCTTACCGGTAAGATTGCGATGAGGGCCACTGACGTCGCACTCCACATGTAAATCGTAGTCGAGCGCAATTATGCCGCAGTTCAGCAAATTTGTGGGGGGTAGAGCGGGTATTTCCATTTGCTGCGAATATGTACGAGACTCACCAGCATTCATGGGCCCAATGCTCAACTGGGATATTATCACCTTGGACTCGCGTTTTTCGCTTCGAGGCTGGTTCGTATGGAACGTGACAAGTTTACGCAGCTCAAATTTAACTGCTGTGAGATTCACATTACTCGCATTATCAATCTCGCATGTTATAGGCAATATTTGACCCGAAACATAACCAGTTTGGGGTATGCTTGTTATTACAGCAAGTGGACCGGACTTACAACAAAAGCAACAAAATGATTTTTCTAATTCAAGCTTAAATGGTTCTTTGACCCGTGGATTCACATTCAAATCTACTGGTGCAATAACTGTAAAGGCCATTTTCATATCCTGGTCAAATTTCCATGGTCTATCCAAGGTTACTTTTATTGTATACCTTACATGACCGAATTCGCCTTCAAACGAGGACGGTAAGGTTGCCGGGAGAGCACATGTGAATGGATACGTGTGAGTGCCCGGTGGTAATTCAGTCTCGGAGCCTAAAAGAAGTTTATATTGACAAATTGTTTGGAATATTGAAATTGATGATGGAAATCTTACTATTTTTTCCGCCGAGCAAGTAATATTGTATCTTAAAATATTCCTCATGTCCCTTTAGATGCGTAGTCTCGTTCTCAGTCTTGCCCTCGCTTGTGGTAACATTACGTTCCTCGGTCCATTCCGTGTTAGCTTCTCCCAAGAAGCGTATGATAATACCTTAAAATTCACAAAACAAGTTAATTTTATATTATATATGTATTTATATAAGTAATTATGATCACTTTGTAATAAGTTGTATTGGCATGATATTTAAATAAAAACGTTAGAACTACAGTGTTTCTAACAAAAGAAATCATTTTCAATTGAGAAATATATTTGTTGTAGGTTTATATCATCACTAAGCATTTGTTGTCAATGTGCCTCGCGCCCCACCGTGCATTCAGTGCGTCCCTAGTTCTATAAATAAGTTCTACGCGACTTTTTTGATTCTCTCTCTATGACTACAGAGCGATGACATCATCGCCGTCAGCATCATTTCCAGTTGCCTTGGTATGTATGACTTCAATATATTTATGTTAATTGTTAACTAGTGGAAACTAAAAACATTTGGGTTCACCCACATAGGTCACATAACGGGACCGGCTTTTATTACTATTGGGATAACCAGTTAGCCATTTGTCAAGAAATGGAGTATATTTCTTTTATTTTGTTTTTTGCTCCGACATTCTTATGAGTAATACGGGCTTGACTGCACTAATACCAGCGTAAATTGGATATATATATTGCATATACATTCCAAATATGCGTATGTTTAAATTAAGCTCTCACCTCGCACTTTTTTGGGCGAATCAAATGTAAATTTTACTTGACCATTGAGTGTTTGACCAGCGTAGTATGTATTCCAAGGATTGTCCAATTGTACTTCGCAGCCTTTGAGACCCATTGTCTTTGTGTGTTGCGTCAAGTTTAAAATAAATTAAGTCTAAGCTACAGCGGTTTCGCCCCAAACAATAGAGTTGTAATAAACCATTGAGAGTTAGTTCAGTTGAACAAATTCAACTCAAGAATATTTATCGTTCATTCAGTTTGTAGTTATCGTTCAAATTTTCCGTTACTGAACAAGTTCAGTACATATAACATTGTGTTCGCAAGATGGTTATATTATTTAGATAAATACTTGATCTTCTCTAGGTTACTTCGCTGTTCAAGCTTTTTGAATATGTCTGTCCATGGTAAATTTTTAAAGAAGAGTGCCAGTTATTACTTAAACAACTAAATGTTAAGTCAAATTATGTATTCTGTTAATTGGTATGTCAAGCCGATAAACAGAGAAGTTAACATTGACGAGTGTTAACATATACATCTTATCGCCGCTATTCGATAAATTTTATCGAGCCGGTAGTATATCGATTACAGAAGCAAAGAAGAAGAACTTTTTTGCGAAAACGTCTTTTGAGCTTGTATTTGGCTTTTAATTATTGTTCAAAACCTTTAGAGTCAATTATCAATATAAAAAGTAGACCAATAAGTGTAGTAAATGTCGCTTTTTCGCAAACCAAAGAAAATACAGCGACGTGTTTTCTCCAGCAATGCTGACGAAGATGACGACGCGTCGTCAATGGACATTGATGGTGGCAACATGGAAACGATCCCTCCACCACCGCCAATAATATCACTGTCTGGCGGTGGCAAACGTGAAAAAGACAAAACAAAAAAGTCAATCAAACAATCCGAAGACAATGGTATTGCTCCTGGTGGAACAGGTACAGGACAGCACAAGGCAAAGGCCTTGCTTAGTTTTGCTGACGATGGTGAGTGTGGCGTATTATTATTGTTATTAGTAAATGATTAATTGATTGTTCGGTTCTCTCGCTAAAGCAGAGGATGATGGTGAGATTTTCCAAGTGCGTAAGTCTTCGCACAGCAAGAAAGTGATGAGAATGATGGACAAGGAGCGGCGGAAGAAGAAACGTGAGGAGCGCGCGGAGCTCTCGGGACAAAACTGGGCACATCAGGCTGGTTATCAGAATGGTAGTACTACACAGCATTTAGATTCGTCCAGTGCCAATGCTTCGGGTGCTAATTCTAGTAGATCTAATAAAAGTTCGGCGAGTGACAGTCCAAACGTACAGAGTAAAAGTAAAAAGTGTGATAATGATATGATCCAAACTGAAATACGCACAGACGACTTTGTGGTAAGGTTATTATTATTCAATTTTTTCTACAAAAACAACAAAATTACATACGATATAAATAAATTAAAAAAGGGTCAATCAAAAATTTAATATAAAAAATGAAATAGAGTATGGATATGTCTTCGGCGTATCAGATCAAAATGATGTAACACTGCATTTTGAATAAACCTTATATTCCCTAAGACTATTAGATACAATTCCAAAGTCATGTCCAAAACCAAATCGGGTTGACTTCAAAATGAAATTGAACTAATAAGTCTACCTAAGTTATAATCACATATACATGTTAAGAATCTACAAATTAAATCCGAAACACTAATCATAAAATTTAATTTTTTTTATGTTATGTGATATGTAATCTTTAATAATTAGACAATTTAACTATTTTTAAATTTTACGCTTTGTAGTTAGTAGCTAGCTCAAGCATAATTTAGCTTATTTTAAGTGATATGTAATTATGTCTAATATTATTTGATTTTTTTGATTCCTAATTCAGCTTGTGGTCAAGAAGTCCGAAACTCCCGAGGTTGTATTGAATGGGCGAGCCGCCCTCTGCGCCGGTCGCGATGATATGAGTGACGAGGAGGAGCAAGATGAAAGAAGTAGTGATAAGGCGGGACATCGATTCTCAAAGCCCGAGCACCTAAGGCAAATGCTAGAGAGTGGATCTATACCAGATGCAGCGATGATACATGCGGCACGAAAACGCAGACAGCGCGCTCGAGAGCAGGGTATGAAAGCATTAAATGTGTGTGGAGTAATTTTTTAATTTGCTTATCTGAATTTCTAGGTGCGAGTGACTTTATACCTGTGGAGGAGCCAAAGGAACCGCCAAAGCTTAGTACACGTCTTCAGCGTGAAGATGTCGAGGGTGATCAGTCGGACGATGAGGAACGCATGGATATGAGTGACATTACGGGTCGCAAGGAGCGCGAAGAGCGACGCGAACAGTTCTATGCTGTCGAAAATGATTGTATGTAGTTATTTACAGCAATTTGGCTGTGTCCCATGGACGTAACTATTCAGTTTGAGCGATTCTGTATCTAATATTTGTCCATTCAAACTTTAGTAACCGAGGAAGATTCCGATCGCGAAATGCATGAATGGGAGAATCAACAGATACGTAAAGGTGTCACTGGAGCACAATTGGTTCATGCTCAGCATGAAACGGTACTATCACGTTTCATGATCAAACCCGCAGCGCCTAGCGGTATGAGTGCAATAGAATTTGAGGATATGGCGCAGCAGTTGCCAGCGCCTTCCACGTCAACTCTCTTGGAGCAGGCATATGCCAAAAAATCAATAGAAAGGAGCAGTAATCTGGCTTCGGTGACGCGTTCCAACTTCGCTAAGCCTAAAAAGGATAAGGCAAAGGCTGCGGCGCTACGTACACCTCAAGAGATGCGTACAGCGATCACAACGCGCCTCCATGAACTTCAGGAGCGTAATGACGATCACAGTGCCAGCATTGAGCGTATTTCTACCGAACTGAAATCTTTGAAACTCCAGAAACTTGAGTGTCAACAAAATGCTCCCACTGCGGCTGCTAAATATAAGTTCTTTCAAGAAGTAAAATGTTATGTCAACGATTTAGTAGATTGCTTGGCGGCGAAATCACCGTTGATAAACGATTTGGAGAAACGATCTCTTCAGTTGTATAGTAAGAGCCAGCGCTACCTGGTCAATCGGCGAAGACAAGATGTCCGTGATCAAGCCAAGGAGATGGCTGAAGCATCAAGTAAGGCACCCACTAAATTTCTTAAATTGATAGTTCTCTAACCCATTGAATATCATCCATTCAATCTATAGAAACTGTTTCAGCTGCAGTCCGCCGTACACCTGAATACGAAGAGCAAGTACGACGCGCGGCGGAGCGAGAAGGTCGACGCACAAGGCGACGTTGTGAACGGGAACGTAATGAATTGTTAGCCTCGCATTTGGATGGCATGTCTAGCGACGATGAGATTGCGGACCAACAAGAGGAACAATATTTGGCTGCTAAGGCTCAGATTGAAGCGCAAGCAGCAGAAGCCTTCGATGATGTCACTGATGAGTTCTGTAAAATTGAACTTGTACTCCAAAAGTTTTATGCTTGGAGAAAAACAGATTTCAACTCGTATCAGGATGCATTTGTAAGCCTTTGTCTGGCCAAACTGCTGGCACCGTTGGTGCGTCACGAGCTGCTACTGTGGTCACCTTTGCTCGAAGAGTATACAGACATTGAGACAATGCAATGGTATCAAGCCTGCATGCTGTACGCTTGTGAGTCAGATGAGACGGTTGAGCGTCTAAAGCAGGATCCCGATGTGAATCTGGTGCCTTCGCTCATAGAGAAGATTGTGCTTCCCAGAGTAAACTGTGAGTACAACAAATTTTATTTGATTTTTTTTGGTATTTTATAATTTGTCTTATTCTTAATAGCTCTTGTCAGCGAATGCTGGGATCCATTATCCACAACGCAAACGCTACGTCTGGTTGGCTTTATTAATCGCTTGGGTCGTGAGTTCCCGCTGAAAAGTAATAATAAACAGCTTAAGAAACTATTTGAGTCTATCATGGAGCGTATGCGCCTCGCGCTTGACAACGACGTTTTTATACCAATATTTCCCAAGCAGTAAGTGCATTTTAAGAAATTATTTGAATTGTGTTCGATTAACTCCTTTGTTTATTACTTTAGGGTGCAGGAGGCGAAAGGATCGTTTTTCCAACGCCAGTTTTGTAGTGGTCTAAAACTATTTCGTAATTTCCTGAGCTGGCAAGGTATACTAGCAGATAAGTCACTGCGAGAGCTGGCCATAGGTGCACTGCTAAATCGCTATCTGCTGTTGGCCATGCGTGTCTGTACGCCAAACGATGCCATCAGTAAGGCCTATATCATTGTAAACACCTTACCGACAGTGTGGCTGCTGCCCAACAGTGATACGCTCAAAAACTTGGAGCTATTCATAAACTACATACGACAAACATTGGAAAATTGCGATGCAAACAATTCACAATTTATGTATGTATGCAAATAATGTGAAACTTATAGACTACTAATTTTGTTTTTCTTTTGTAAAGGCAATCATGTGACAAAGCAAAGCAGATACTGCAAAGACTTCATAGCTTATAAAGGGAGCATGTGACCAAACTATTCCTGATCTTAGCTCAATGATGGGTTCCCGCTTTAAACAGCAACAATCAAATACTCTTAATCGAGAGCTTAGCAATAATTACATAAATCACATGATCATCTGGCTCAAAACTGTAAGAGAAGGCTATTCACGAATTTCACTTAAAAGATTACTATAAAAATCACTGTATAACTGTACATACTTTAATAAGATTATGGTACTATAGCTCCAAACATTGAATTAAATTTTAAGCGAAAGGAGTATCGTCGATGCGGGGACTTATCCTCCTCCACAAAGTGTTTCGATTATTTTTAATACCTAAAACGTCATCCAATATTTATTGTGTTTTTTGTTTAATAAATTTATTAATCCAGGAGAGACTTGCATGCTTAGCAAAATTAAAAATATGTACACAATATTTAACAATTCCAAACAAAATGCAAATTACATACTTCTAAAGCAAACCATAACCAATTAAAGTGTCCTAATTTAATATTCCCAATTGGTTTAAGTGGCATTCTTAGTCAGCCTTGGATACGGAAGAACGCGAATAGTTTTGGGCCAAATGCACAACTTCAGCTTGCAGTGATTGCAATTGTTCGTTTACAGACTTGGATTCTGAAGTTTCCGACGACGCCTGTTGCAGCACTTGCAGCACGAGATCTGAAATTGGATTAAAGATGTTTAAATTGTATTTTTTTGTTTTAATTAATTGAATTGAAGGTCATACCATGGTAGCGCAACAAGAGTGAATTCTGCTCTTCATTGAGTGTGCTTCGAATGTGCTGTAATATGGCGGAGACAAACTTGCCCGAGGCATGCAAAATGCAGCCAGTGATGGTGGTAAAGAGTATCAAGGAGGCCAGATGAAGCAACAGAGCCGGCTCGCGACACTCAAGTAGTTGTTGTAGTAGCTTCTCTTTGTGGCTGATTATCAACTGGCGATCCTTCTTCTTATCAACTTTTTTGATAATCATACTGCAGGTTTTCAACACTGCTTCCGTAGCAAGTTCGAACTCTTCAATGGATTTGTTTAAGGCTTTGTTTTGTTCTAGCAGAGCGTTGCGGAACTGTGCATCTGTAGATTGGAGTCACAAGACAATGTAGTGTCAATCATGAGTGGTATGATATACTAATGACTTACCGCACTCTTGGATCAGTTTAATTCGTTGATCGACATTAAGGTTTGTCGTTTTTACTGATAGACTGCACTCAGCAGCCACATAGAGAGTAAGTTCGTTACAAATGTCATTGCCTAGCGATTTAAGTAGATACTTGACCAGTTGGGTCTGTGTATCACTAGGAAACAGCTTTAATCCCTTCTCATATAGTCGAATGTCCGAGAGAAGGGTATTGACACGTTCTTGAATCGCAGCATGAGTTTGGCGTCGATTTGTTTGAGGAGTGGCTTCGTACAGCTCTTGGGCCTTTGCCATTGCAACCTGATTGAGTTGGCTGTAGAGGAGAAATGTATTGTTAGTTATAACGAATCATAATGATTATCATCTCAACTCACTTCAAGTAGAGTTTAGAAATCGGCTGTGCTAGATGTTCCAAACCTTCCTGTTCCAATGAGGGTATAATTATTTTCGTGATATCGTTCAATTTAACAATTTCAAGGGATTTCATTGTTTTTTTGCTGTTAGTTGATTGCTGTGTTTCCTCTTCCTCATCACTGTCATGATTTTGAGCAGCGGTTCTTCCCCGTTGATGTTTCTTTGTCGACTTTGTTTTCGTTTCACGGCCCTGGGCACCACCACCGGCCTTTCCAGAGGCGGCCTTCTTACGACGCTCATCGCGCTTATCCAGCTTGTCGTCATCCGCATCATGGGAAGCACTTAGGCTGTTGCCCTTTTGGGCCAACGTTTTCTCCACAATGTATTGCTGATAGACACCATTATCGATGGCTGCTTTTGCCACTGCCTGTGCCATATCCTGACAGGGTTGTATTAGATCTGTCAAATAAGCCTGCGAAAAGACTTTTAAGAAGAATAAATAAGAAGATTAAAAGACATTTTTGGATTCTCAATTCAGACCGATGCTTACCAATATTTTCAATATACACAAAGTTGCTGGCATTACACTGCTTCTGTCCTATTATATAATCGAAAGTTTCCTCAATGTCTTCCTCAGAAAGATTGGATGGTAAGATAGTGGCTAGATCTAGGTATGACTTGACGGCGCTGCATTCATTTAGGGCGGACAGGACGGTCAATTCGATAAGACGAGCGCTAAGCGCAACACGCTTGAGGAACAGGAACTGTTCATGGGGAAACTGTTTACGTATAAATGCCTTGGCATCGGATATTCCCAACTTGTTGATGGCTTCGTATTCCAGGAAATTGTTTTGTTTGTAAAAGGAATTCACCCAATCCGCTTGGGTCTTGGCATAAATGTGTGGTACATACTGGGCGTTCGCCTGTTTTGAGGTGACCTGTCCAGCAGGCGATATTTCGTCCAGCAGCGAATGAAAGATCTTTTCCTGGACGTTGATCTGCTGCAAAATAACGGCCACATTGGTTGGTTTGGTGATTGCTGCCAGTGCACCACGTATTTTGGCCTTACAACGTTGTATATAGGATTGAGTGAAGAAAACACGAGGATTGCTCGTATCCTGACGACCTTTGATAATTTTTCCCAAATGCTTTTCCACCACATTGTGCTGCAAAAAGTCCGAGGGCAAATCGAACTGCGAAGTCAAGTCGGATATTGATATTTCGCCACGTTGCGCCAATTTTTCGTTGATCTCCTGTGCGATATGCGTAATATAATCTTCATCGATGAGTTGACCCAACATAAGATGTATCTGTGGATTCTCGGCTGCAATTCGCTCCGCCAGAGTAACAATCCGGGAGAGATCGACATTCAGCGTTTTGCTGACTTCCACAAGATTGGCTCGTCCGCCGTTGGCGTATAACTCATCTTGAATTTCCCGCTCCAAGTGGTCCGGCGTAATGTATTCCTTACCATCGTTGGTAAAAACAACATCCAACAATTTCTTTTCCAGAAGGAGGGTAACAATTTCAATACAATTTCGCTCAGATAGCCTAAATGATAGATACCATGAGTTTAATAGTTGTTTTTGTTTCATTTACTTACTTTTGCAATGTAGATGTGAGTTGAGCCTTCTGAAAGTCTGCAGCTAATCTTTTGATTTCATCCCAATCACTTCCCATTTTTATTTATTCAGTTTTTATTTAGTTTTACTTTTGTGGAGTTACGAACGTGACGCGTCAACAATAAGTTATTTGTTATCGATAGGCTTTGAACAGCTGCTTGAAATCGATAATAGCCTGCAGTATAAGCTGTTTTTCGTAAAATGGTCATACCAAATATAATGGGAGTCGATTGTTAGCGATATTATGAAAACAGCTGTGATTTTTCTTTTACTGTCATTTCTGGTATTGGAATCGTACGGGCACACTTGTAGCTTATAATATTAATTTTAATTCAAATTTAGATTGAAATTCAAGATAGAAAATGAAATTTGTGAATTATTATGTGTAAAATTGAATAAAAAGCAAGCCATGCCTCACTTACACTAACTGTGCCAAGATGTCGATATCAAAATTATTCGTGAAAGTTTTCAATGAAGACATTTTCGAGCACCTAGACTCCGTCAATTCCGACTTGGAAGATGATTTTGATACGGGCAACTGCTCCAACATTCAGGACACCCTACCGCAAAAGACCGAGGAGCTCTCAGTTTCAAAGTGAGGAGAAAGATTTGCAAAAAAAGTATTAAATATATTAAATATGTAATGTACGGCAATGTGGGTGTTTTGCAGGCAAATGACTATTGTAAAGAACTGGCTGGAGGATAAGTTTCAGCAAATACAAACGGACAGTAATGAGGAAATACGGAAGCTCTATATAGATACAGAGGCACGCATTGGCCCTGAGTTGGCCATATTCGATGTAGACTATACGACCACTGTGCGTGTCTCTTCCGACAGGCTCGCTTTGCGTTCTCAGGGAAGCTTTAATACAGTGCGAGCAAATTGTTGCGTTTATGGCGGCCGATGGATGTATGAGGTAATCACCAGTATTAACATAATATAAGGGGATGAGAGTTCAATGGGGTATATCGGGAGTGTGTTGGGAACAGTATAAGGAGTGGGGTTTGCACGTGCGCGTTATGTTGAACTTTCCATATATA
Source organism: Zaprionus indianus (assembly GCA_018904595.1). Classification (NCBI taxonomy): domain Eukaryota; kingdom Metazoa; phylum Arthropoda; class Insecta; order Diptera; family Drosophilidae; genus Zaprionus; species Zaprionus indianus. Next base: position 11,110,638 of record JAEIHA010000320.1, read on the forward strand.
GTTTTATGTATTTGTGTCCTATAGATTCAACTCCATACAAAGGGCGTCATGCAAATTGGATGGGCTTCTGGCATTTGCGGGTTTAATGAGAACAGCGGCGTGGGTGATACAAAGTTTAGCTACGGTTACGATGGCAGCAAGCAACAGGTCTGGCATATCTCTACAAAGAAGTAAGAAAGTATATTCTTTATATAAACCCATCTAATCCTCGATCTTGTCACAGATATGGCGACAAGTGGCAAATTGGTGATATTATTGGTGTAACCATCGATGTTGATCGGGAGATTATTGAGTATTATCGAAATGGACGTTCGATGGGAGTAGCGTTTGATAAATTACAACGGGGGCCGGGAATTACATTCTTTCCGGCCGTTTCGCTTGGATATACGCAAGGTGTACAAGCAAATTTTGGTAACCGGCCCTTTGCGTATCCACTGCCTCGATTTCAGCCTCTAATGTCACGCCCCATCCTTAAGCTGCGCCGTACCAACTTACTTTTGGACTATCTCATCAATTTGGCGCGTATATTCTCTCATTACAATGCCCAGGCGAGTACAACCAACCCAACTGAGGGTGAGGTGCGAGTGTCCACAAAAAAGACTGTGTACTGTATATTTGCAACGTTGCTTATTGAGCGTCTTACGAACGAAATCTTCGATACATACATCATTGAAGATGTTCTACTATCGCGAATTGCGAATATAACAACCCTGTCTGCTGAGAGGGAGAACCCTTTTAGCGTGCTTAAGGGTCTGTTGGGTTTATTCTGGAACTTTATGGAGGATGAGGAAATTAAGTTTGTGCTTCGTAAGGTGGTCAATGCCTTACTCTGTAGATTCACACATACCGTACAAGGCATTGACTACGAGCGACATCGTCAGACATTGAGTATATTGCACTGTTTTTGTCTTCACGAACAAACTCGCAAGTTCTTGCTAGAGAGTAAATTTTTCAAGAAGCATTGGTAAGTTATTATTATCTAGTTAATACTTAAAAATGAATGTATTTATTTATTTATTTATTTTCACCTTCGGTATTATTCTTTTTAGTCTAGCCTTTTTTCTGTATATACATCCGTTGGAGTTTTATATACTGGGTGAGTTGCTGCCAGACTTTTTGGCCTGGACAGAGGGCATTGATGGGCCCAAAGGATAAGTATCTGAATGTTGTGGAGAAGGTACGGAAGAGTACAGAGGGCTTGTATGCAGCTCAAAAGGACTTTCTAAACACGCTGATGATCAATATAGATGGTAGTGCCGAATCTCCTTCCAGTCGAAAGTTGTTCTTGACCAAAATGCGAAAATATGTCATGGATTTAAGCATGGAGCAGCGTGTAAGCTCATTTCACTTCACACATTGCGAATCGACATCACCATAGTCTACTCTCTTTCAGCCTTTCCATGCGTTCTTCTTTATGCAGTCAAGTATACATCATCCGTTAGATGCTCCGGTGGCGCTTTCCTTTGTTGCCATATTAATCGATCAGGCTCGGACGCTTTTCAAAGACGAGCTGCCAACTCACGTAATGGAGGTAAATGCCGATTTCTTTGTGGATCGAACCTTTGATTATGTGCATTTCGATCGTGTTGGTGGAGTACTTTCCCATCTACAAAAGATCCATCGAGGCGACATAGAAGCGCATTTTGGGACAGAGCGCTCTCAGCAAATCTATGATGATGAACGCAATAACTTGCGTGTCAACGAAGTGGGTATGTATAACTATACATTGATACCCGTTTTGTACTTGTAAAACTACAACGATTACAGATAATACGCTCTACCTCCTAGGCGAAAATATTAATAATATGGCTGTGATTGGACACGCGCAAGGAGCCAACAACTCCACTTTCACGCAGTTCCTCAGTCCGCGTAACTCACAAAACGATACGGCCCCTGGAAACCTGCCCACCGAAGCCAGTGTTTGCGAACTTCTTGACATTTGTGTGCTGTTATACTACTCCGCCGGACACAAATATATTGTTAAGGTTGCTAGTGTTCGCGATGAGATTGCGACACTAAACGAGGTACTTAAGGAGACTAAATATTATCGGGAGGATATCGAAAGAAAGCTGTTAGCATTGGAGGAGCATGCTAATGTTTGTATGAATGAGAACCATCAGGAAATCATGTCCGAACTGCGTTCAAAGTTTAGTCAGCGGCAGAATGTTTTTGCGGTGAGTGATCGTAATACAGTTATCAAAGGAATTGTAACGAAATAACTAATCCAATAGACACGCTCCATATCATTGGCGAGAAAACAGGTATGGCTGCGAGCCGTTGCACTAAACAAGCATCGTAGTGGTCTCTTAATTTGGCTTTTAGAACGCATACTTCGCACCTTAAGTGTAAGTTTGATCTTGAACCAAGAAATTTCTATCTTATTATTAATAAATTGTTTTTAACAGACCGCCTCCGCAACTGGGCCACTATTTGCATTTGTGCCTGAAGTCTACATAAATACTTTACCTATTCTGTTAGACACAGTGATGGATTTTAGTCATCATGATATTCGCGCCCAGTTTGAACTGACAGAAGCTGAATGCAGTATTAACGCAGCAGCTGAATTTTTAGCTATGCACTCGGCGGATGGGCGTATAGTTCTCGCATCCTGTAAAGATTCGCTATTGCAAGCCTTGGGTACGTTGACATGCCACAAAAGTGGAGTTCGTGCTCTGGAACGTTCTTCGAAACGTGCCCAGTCATGTTTAGTACGTGCTCTGCTGCGTCCCTATGAGAATCGTGCATGGGGTCAAAGCAATTGGCTTCTGTTACGATTTTGGCTTGGCGAGGGATATGCCTTTAAGGACGCACGTCAGCCCAGCGTGTGGCAGGGTGGTTCGCAACCCTTGCATCATGGTCTGTGTCGGAGTCGATCCCGGAATGAAACGCATACGGGATTATTACATAATGTGGCGCCAGCTAATCCATCTAAGCATTTTCAGCGCCTTATTGGTGCTAAGCTGTATGAAGATGAGCCCTTTGCCATCACATTTCTTAATTCTGTATTGACACAGCTAAACTGGGCCTTCTCAGAGTTCATTTTGTTGCTGCAGGAGGTGAGATTCTACTGTCTTATTTTGTTTTATTTTTTCTTATGAGTCTTTCTTCAGATACAAAATACGGCACAGCGTCAGGAAAACACTCTGTTTGAGCCCAAGCAACTGAAAATCTGTTCAATGTGCTTTGAGTTGACCGTTTCGTTAATGCGCTGCCTGGAAATGATCATTACCGTTGCACCAAACGTAGTGTCTGACGAGACACGTGGAAGTAGCGATTTATTACTAAGTCGGATTTGTCAGCTGATCAGCCAGGTGCTGTCACGTGTAACAGTTCCTCCCGGTTGTTTTCAGTTCGTGGTGGACATGTGCTCTGCCGATCTGAATGCCGTTACCCACTTTCCCAATTATCACAGCTGCGCTGGGGTATACTGTTAGCACTGTTGCGTGGTGAAATGGATACAGATATGATGCCGCCCAAGGTAACACGTATATCACGCGCTTTCCTCACCGATCCCAGTTTTCAGTTCGCCACATTGGAGTTTGCATTGGGCGAAATATCTACGCCGCTGTTGGAGCAAAAGGAAATACCACGTGGTAATTTCGATCCTTCAACGCGACCGAACATTGATCCGTTGACAAACGATGTTCGCGTGCCGAATTTGAATACCTCCAAGCGCATACGAGCGGATCCCCCAATTATTAAGTTTGCTCTCAGCGATTGTAAGTAGCTTTCGTTTAATTTGTTTAAACTGTGTAGATAATTACATATACGTTGTTTACAGATCCGACGCATGTTACGCTCGACGAAATTCAAGACGTGCGTCAACTTATTGAGAGTCTGCGCATTAAGCAATCATTGCTCTCCGACATTACGCTGCCATCCGAGGACTCGCTCTGTCCGATCTGTTGCGCCAAGCCTATCACTGCCATATTTACACCTTGCAAACATCAGTCTTGCAGTGACTGTATCATGCAGCACATGATGAACTCAAAGGTCTGTTTCTATTGTAAGACCACCATTCAGACGATTCAAACCCTGGACGGTGCTGTCATCTACTCAAATTCAGAATCAATTCAAACGTCGATTTCCGAAACTGTCTAATTGCCACCGCACCAACGTTCTCAAGGAAACCCACACACAACAACAAATTCTAGTCATTCGGAACTTCACGAAACCAATAGATATATTTGTATCGTTACCTCATTTCCTATTATTTTCCGATTTTTGTGATAAGCTAAGAAGCAATTCAATTTCTTTCAATGACAACAAATACCAAAAAGAAAATTAACTAGTAAATAATTTATGATCTCTGCTGTATTCAACCACATTTATAAAGCTGCAAGCGATTTGTTTAAGAGAAATTTCCGTTAATGTTATTTGGACCTTCGAAAAAACACTTTTAAGGCTATAATAACAAATAGAAATATAAAATTGTAGAACGATACTTTTTGTTTTTTAATAGAACTAAGCAATTTCTGTATTTGTTTAAAGATCACACATGCAAAAAGAGATTCTATACGTTCATTGCTTTAAAATTTTGATGTCACTGTTTTGTGTTCAATATGTATTTATTAATTCTTGTCTAGCCAACAAGTGGCGGAAACTAGTTGAGCCTTAAGCCATTACCAACTATGTTTACTTTATTGTTTAATAATGTGCAGCTAACTGCTGAAAATAAGTATTATAACCAGAAAGACAATTTCCTAACACGATTAGCGTCGCTTTTCCCTCGTTTTCAATTCTATTTATTATACATACATACATATACTGATAGTACAATTTGTGGCTGGTCTGATGTTTTAAACTTTAGACAGCTTGATCTATGCATTTATGATATATATTTATATAAATACAAATAATTCCTCCTTTTCTCTACTTGGAACTCGATCTTTTACGTTATCTTTTGCACTTTTAGAAAAATAATGAAGTATTTAAGTGCATTTACTGACACAGATAGTATACACAGATATTTATAATAGATATTAGTAAATACATGTATTCAATTTATTTCTCAGCTGTGTTTCAATGTTTCTGAAGCCCTAATTTTTAAAATTTGCTTTTGTAGATGTAATTTCTTTGGTATTGTCATTTTCAAGAGGTCAAGAAATTTGTATCTTGCGATTAAACATTTAATTAGATACATTTAGTACGTACATAAATATATAATAAATATATATTTATATATGTATATATATAAATGTGTGTATTTTTGTTGTTTGTAGATAAATATCGATTACTTTTTAGAACATTTATTACAGACTTTTCAATGCACATTGAAAGCCTTCAAACAAACTTCTATTTAGTTTATAGAGCTGGAAATTTATGGTTAAGCATACTATCAAATAAAAGAGACATACAGAGCAAGCCCTAAACATTATATACGAGAATGTGTTGGAGCTTGGAGATCATAAACTTCTATTCAAGGCTAATTTCCTTATACAATGTACATCTCCTTAGTATAATATCAACGACAGTTTCTCAGCTCTTTAGGTACACAGACAAGGTACAACTATGACTAACAACAACTAACTACAATTATAGGTGGACCTAAGCTCTAATAATTGCCAACAATAGACTAAAAGCACGCGGGAACATTGAGAGAAACAGACGATATGATAGATTCACAGTTCCAGTACCATCGATTCAATACCAATGGATCCTCATGGTCTCTATAGCAGACTACAGGCGTTTGAGTGCATACGATGCGAGTGTCGACCATTGCCGTGTCCAAAGCCACTGCAGCATTGATGGGTTATAGGACCGGGGCTACGTGCATGCTGGAAACTCTGACTGTTGCTCAGCTTGGGCTCGTGCAGTGTATGATGACAGCTGGGCGCATGGCTGTGCCTGTCAAGAAAATTGAAAGTGAATATTTATTCTGATTCATGTTACAATTCAAATCTTGCCCATGATTGCAAATGCTCGAATCCGATATGGAACTAGGCATGGTACGACCCATTAGCTGTGGTGGAGGTGGTGGTAGGAACAGTGGGCAGCCACCAGCTGCTAAGTCGCCACTGTCTTCTCCGAAACTAGCAAGACGCATAGCTGCTAGCTTGTTCGTCGACTGGGATTCCACTTCCTGTGCTTCTTCAATCATCTTGTCGAGCTTCTCCATGGCCTTAGTTTGTTTAGCTGCGAGAAAAGCTTTACGAGCAGCCTTCGACATGGAATGAGGTCTAAGAAACAAAAATCGTAATCACATTTTCCTACGTTTTTTCCTGTGTATATGTATAGTTTCTTACCTGGCTGGTGCGGAATTGGAACGATGCGGTGGTGGTGAATGCAATGATATGGAGGTGATGGAGTCCTTCGAGCTAGGACGGCTGTTACTGGTGGTCGCTTGCACCACAGCTGGTGCTGTGCCTACCGAGACCGAAGGCGGACTCTTGGGCCGACGCATTGGACATACGCCGCTAATGGTAGCTACTTTTGAAGTAGAAACACTTGTAGATGAAGTAGTTTGCACCGGTGGTGGTGTGTTAGCTACCTCCATTGTCGTTCTGGTGGAGAATGAGATTTTTCTAATAAGAGTTAAAGTTAAGCAATGTATTCAAGATTGATTCTCGCTGCGGGCTTACTTTGGTTTAATTGCCTTCTCCCGCTCCATAGAAACATTGGACGTCGAAGACTTCAGGCCAGCGCTGCTGCATGTGGCAGATTCACGTGCTGGTGCCGTTGAGGGAGGTGTTAGCTGATCCATTGCGGCCAGTTCCTCGGGCGTAAATTTATCAGGATTACTTGGTCTTGGCTTGGGCGGTGCACTTCCAATCCGGAAGGGGGGCGTCGGACTGAAATCAGAAGGCGACTGACTGCCATTGTTGTTTGTAGCGCTGTTCACCAGCGATCCGCGCGAGATTTGCAGGTCCTCGAGAAACTCCTCGGTATCAAGGATGAGTGAGCCAAAGATGTCGCTGGGCGAGCGCATGAAAACGTGACCAGTGGAATTGGAGCGCGATTCTCGCCGTTTATTTTGTTCGGGACAACAACCACTGCCACTGCCACCGGCACCACTGCGCACTGGAGAATTGGCAATACTGCGTCGCGCCACATCCTTGAAGGTAACTGGCGAGTATATGCGATTACTGCGCTCATCTGATCCAGCAGCTGCAGGGGCTGCAGCAGGAGAATGATGCGATAATGCTGTCGCAGCAGCTAATGCACCGCTGGCTCCCAGCACCACATTAGCGACGTGAGTGTGCTGTGGTGCAGGTTCTACGGTTGCAATTACCGCTGGTGCAAGTGGCGTTAGTGGCTTCACCACTGGCACTGGCACCGGTACCGGCATAATGGCCTTGGGTAAAGGCGTTAGAGGTGGTCCAGCGGACATAGGATTCAACTGTAGACCCGCTGTCAGCTGCAGAGGCAGACGATTCTCACGCTCCTCCAACCAGTAAGTCTTCATGGTGCCCTTGCCCTTGACATCAATCTCACCACGTTCAAGTATTTTGTAACTTGGTCCAATTAGCACTTTTGTCGACTCCGATATGTGCACTTTCATGGCGATGCTAGTCGATTCCATTCTGGAGGCGGTATTAACGCTATCTCCGAACAGGCAATAGCGGGGCATCTTAAGACCCACAATGCCCGCAACCACAGCTCCCGAATGCACTCCCACACCTGTTGAAATTGGAATTGGTTATTGAATTGGAATATTATCATATGCTTAGGTATGAAAAGATTGGGCTGACTCACGTATTCGCAAATGCTGTCCCGTTGAGGGATCTTTAAGATCAGTTATGGCATCGACCATATCAAGCGCCATATCACAGACTCTCTCGGCATGATTTGCATCCTTATCCGGTGCTCCAGCCACTACCATATAAGCATCACCAATTGTTTCCACCTTATAGACCGAATTGCGTTCGGTTAGTGTATCAAAAATTGAGTACATCGCATTTAACATGGACACCACCTCCATGGGTGTTATCCGACTGCAAATTTCAGTAAAGGTAACAATATCCGAAAATAATATGGATACACTGTCGAACATCTAAAACATAAAGAGCAAGAAGTGGCATAAACAGATCCGCTAATATTTAATCATTAATCATTGCCCCACTCACCTCGCAGGTATCTATTGGATTCTCGCCACGCCTCAGTCGATCTGCCACCTGTTTGGGTATCATCTGATATAGCAGCTCGTCCGTGCGTCGCATTTCCTCGTCCAACTTTCGCATGGACTCCTCTAGTTTTTTGGACTTTTGCTGCTCCTGGTCCAACGCCAATTTTAACTCGACAGACTGTTGTGTACCCGCTAGCATAAGATCTCTGCTGAAGTCATGCATGGACAGATCGTTGATATATAGCCCGGTGGTGATTAACGATGTCAGATCGGGCATCACGGGTGTTCCAAGAAACATTATCATGCGCCAGTTTTCCATGTAAACCATTTGACCTTAAAGGAGAAATAAAGTTTGAATTTTGACACTTGTGCGAAATCTGGCAACGCTATTGGAGTAATGCAAGTGGACAGCCCTAATTATCGATATCATTAAACGGTTATGAAGCTGAAGCGAGTTATTAAGATTTATTATTGTTGTTCAGCACTGGTTTTATTTGATATTATTTTATTTTTTATTTTCAACTATCCATAACTCATTATGGTTTACATTAAGTTAATCGAATACATGCAATTATATGTGTTTGCGCATTTTACCTTTTAGCCTTAGGGACTTCTCCGGCTCACTGCCATCGTCGTGCAGCAACAAATCCTCGTTCTGTGCATCCAAACGTTCTGTCACCGGATCCACGGTAACCAGCTCAAATATGTTGTTGGTGCGATTAAGTATCTGTCGATGAAAAGCAATCAATATTATAGTAAGTATAATCCATGAGGATACACTGACCACATACAGTCTGGAATTTGAACGCAATAAGCGGTCGCACCAGGTCGAACCAGGCGGTAATCTTTTTGCCTAGTAGCTCCGGTAAAATGACCATCAAAGAGTTGCCAATGCTGCGCACTACCATGTCAGCTCTGCATGAGGGATAAGAGATTGATGTTAAGGAAGAACCGGAAGGGAATTAATGACGTTTCGCTTACCCGAACACGATGCAAAATGGAAAAATCTCGAATAACACGTGAGCACTAATTGGCAAATGTTTCTCCTCGCGCGTCATGGCCAGCGAGGCGAGAGTGAATGCACGGTTATCGAAGGTCAGCTGAAAGGTCACGTGCACCGTATCGAAAAGGATCTCCTCGCGCACGAGCTCAATGTGCATCTCCTTGTGATAGAAGTAACGTGCCACTTCGCGTATTTGCCCCATGGTGTAGTAGACAAAGCCACGCCTCTTCGACCGATAGTGCAGCGTCAGGCCTTGCTTAGTCTCGTTCTCGCAAATGAAGCTAGGAGCACGCATGCGTGGGTACGAGAACTTCAGGTACTCGTGCAGATTGTCCAGTCCATTGAGGAAATCTCGCATATGTCGTCCCAGCACGGACAGCACTCGGTCATAGCCATACTGACCCACAAAACCGACAAAGTAGACGCCTAAGCGATCCATGAATTCGCGTTCCGATACTCCAAGTACCTGAGAATAGCATTAAAATTTACCATAATCAATATTAATTATAATTAATGCTGGTATTGATATATTGCTTGGCACACTCACCGTTTGCGCCTTCTTTGCCAGCTTCTGGAGCAAGTTTTCGGGGTACACCTGATGTACGCTGAACGAGGGCGCATCGATGCCTGCCTGACGTCGTATGTCCTCCCATTTCTCCTCGCCGTACACTGACTTGATGTACTCGGAAAGATTCTCCAACAGCAGCCCGTACATGATGCGAGTGTGTCTGGTCTAATTCAGCTAATTGATGATGCGATTTTGACACATTTCTGCGGTGCGCGTCGACGTTGACCTATCGATGAAGACGGATTCTTATTATATCAATATCAATTAAGACTAATGGATAATTTCATTAACTTTGTGCAATTTCATTTCTTAGTCAAATGAGAGTAAAGAACTATACCACGTTAGTTAGTCTGTACGAGCAACCAGTTTGTTTATATTCTAACATATAAAATATAAATATAATATATAAAACATATACACGTACATTGCCCAAAAAAGTTGAAAAGTCACCTTACTTAACCTCGTATATTGCAATCCGAAACTATAGTATACTTTTTCCTTCTTCAAATTCACAACTATATTAACCAATATGTATTTATTATTTTTATTTTTACCTCAGCTCTACTTTGAGGAATTGTGATGCTACTTAACCACCACCGCTTGGGCTTAGATGCCCAGAATAACTGAATAACTGAGCGCATTTTGGTCGCACCCCTTACCCAAAGGCAATCGACCAATGTTGATTTTGCACCTCATAATTTATGCCAGCCTCGAGTGAAATCAGTTGATTTCTTTCTGGTCTTGTATATTTTTTTCTGCATTTTGGTTTTGTCGCCATTTTCGAAATATGTCAATAGATTGACTCGTCTTTTGATGCGCCGGGGATGCGCCCTCGAGCTATCAACACTTTTGGCTTAAATCAACAACTGTGCGGCCAAGTAATCTGAAAATGCTGCTGATTGCGCTGAAAATAGTGGATTTTGTATTCCAAAACAAAATTAAGAGCTAAGTGTTGGCACATTAATATATCTTATATATTTCATTTAAGTTTGCGTTCCATATAAATGACAGATAATTCCTGATGAAGTTTGCCGTTTTTCCCTCTTCTTTAAAGGAACATTTTACAGCACAGTAGGATACTAATTGCATTTTATTGGCTTTTACTTTTACATCACCAAAGCCCTTTTTTCTTTCTGAATGAAGAACTTGGCACACATTGCGCATACGCCGTAGTGTACACGCAACTAGAATGACAAGGCAAATTGACTTGTCTATTAAAAGTGCATTTAATAATAACGTTGGTATGCATAAAATGCAATTAAGTAGCTGCACTTGCTGATTGAGTTCAAGTCAGACTAGTCAGGCGGAAAATATGCAATTATAAAGTATACGCAGCGTGTGCAAACAACGATGGCAATCGATTGTATAAAAAGCATTCTAGCTAATTTAAACCGTTTCGAGGGCCTGCTTAAGTGGCTCTCAAGTCAGTTGGTTTAATTTATGGGCACAGGACAATTACTTTATATACTCCGACTGAGCCGGCGCTGTGTGCATCTTCGACTTGAATCAACGCTAATTCAATTGCATTCAACGCTACCTGCAGTTGCAGCTGCCACACTAATTGCGCGCATTCAGAGACCACTTCTCAACTCGAATTCGCATATTAAAAAGACGTCACATGCCGCAGGGTAAAGCTGCATGCAACATATGTTATTCGCATATGGCTCGTCTCAATTTGAAGTCATACGATGCATTAGGCGCTGTAAATTGTGTTATGCCCTCGAGATAGATGCCTTCATCATGCACAAGGCTCCAGCTGCATTCACTGCTGACAATCTGCTGCAAATTACATGAAGGATATTGGACTAACAAGGTGAATGCTGGCATCACAGATGTAAGGGCATCATACTGATTCGCTTCAGGGTAAAATAAACCTCATTGTCAGCAAGAAATGTGACTAATTTAGTTGGAGGTTCTTGAAGGCTCAAATTTTACCAACGATATATTCTTGAAACGACTTCCTATATGTGCTCCAAAAGCTTTTTAAGCTCTTAAATACGTCCATAAATCATGAAGCAACAGTAATCTCAATGCCTAATACTATAAAGAAACCACAGAACGACAAGACCTTGACGCATGCACACCCTTTGCTCTGTTAGAAATATATTCTTTACTTATTTAACGATTTTTGTAAAACTTGTTGGAATATCTCATTGGCAAACTGAAGCTTATTAGAAAGTTATAAATCATGTGTGGATTTGCCAAACTGCAACATACCCTCTTCTGGAGGATGCTGTATATGCGAAAATGAATCCATTACTCTCACTTTGCGTACTCTTATTCACGCTTTATTGCCATTTGTTTTGTCATAAACATATTTCATTGTATGCTTTATGGTTATCCGGCCTCACACCCCCAACCGACAAGCTCATTCACGAATTTATCTATGCAGCAGCCATAAAAAACTCAACCAACCAATGTGCAACCAAATGGAATAAGGCAAAAATAATAAATTTGTGAAAAATCAAGCGAGTTATATTTCATATTTACGCTTGCGCGATTTACATCATTCGGCTTCACTGTAATGTTCTTTGAAGTTTGCAGTATTGCGCATGAAAATGGGACTCTCCAGATAAATGACATTTGTTTTTGTATAATTTTTATCCCGGTTTAATTTAATTTCCCATCAACCAAAATGCAGAACAAAATGGTTGACGTCAGACAAATAAAATGGGAAAATATGAAAAGTTTTGGTTTCTTTTTGCGTTTTATGTTGATATTTTCCTGTTTGTGTTTTTTTCGGAACACATTGTGTATAAAACAGCCAACATTGAAGTAGATAAATCTTTTTGGCAAAGAGAAAAAGGAAAACAAAAATCGGTACGCAATTTATTTATAAAACACAATGATGTGTGAACAATAAAATAGACAGAGGACCCCAGAGGCGAAAAGTCGCACAAAATGCTTGTTTAGACATGATATAAGCGAAAAATTTCAAAAAATTGACAACACAACATTGTACAGCTTTGAAACAATTTGTACATCGAAATTTGGTGAGTAAAAAAATAAAGATAATTCGATTTCACCATCATTCGGCATTGAACCGTTAGCGCCCACCAAACACTTGTCGCACAGATATCAAAACATTTCCAAAAAAGATGGTGTCATCTGTTTTGGTTTTGCGGCTTCAATGATTTATATTTTTATTACATATTTCGTTGTCTCGTTCCTGTCCGCCAATTACGCTGTGGCTTTTATTTATGAATGGAATGCTCTCCTTCTATATGAATATCCATATATACATACACACACATGTATATGTAAGTATGTGTGGGGTACACATGCGATCAAGTATTTTGTATAATTTTGCGCGTTTAAACTGCCAAAACAATAAACAGGATGTAAGTTTGCTGCCCATGTGACGTCAGCAAGCTATTGATATACCTCTGATATCGCTAAGAAATCTTCACAGGTGGCAGGAAACACAGGAGAAGCAAGTAAAATTGAAAAACTTCATTTTTAATGTTTCCATTTTACTTCAGGCTCATTTAGTTAAACACGGTATCGATAGCTTAATGAGTTGAGTTCACAATGCGATAACCAGAACTAGATAAGTTCCATCACATCCCGCCTGGTTCACGTAATTTATTCTGTTATCGATAACTTAATGAGCTGAGTTCACAATGCAGCTAGCGAGAACTAGATCAGTTACATTTTTAAGTATTTATGCGCAGCAAGGATCGAACTGGTGAAGAAATTTGGTAATTATTATTATTTGAATGCAACTAATTAAGCCAAAATAATTTCAAGTGTCAAAATGACATTGTTTCGAAAGGAATTAACGAATTTGTTGACATTTATTGCACATTTGCCAGCCATAAATACCAAAATAAAGCAAATATGCAGGGTGCAATAATGAAAGTGTGCATTCTTTGTGCATTTTATTTTCTTTTTCTGTTGGCATATTCCACTGCCCACTGGATTCCTCCTTTCATCTTTACCAATCGTGTGCGCTCGCTGTTGATCATCAATCATCAGTTACGGCAAATGATGTGGATGAACGACTGCAGTTTGCAGATTGCAAGGTCGTTGGGGATACGATGCACACGCTGCTTGACCCTCATGTCCTTGACCGTGTGATACAAAATTCGTCATGTCACTGACAGTGACTGATGGGGTGAAAATGACTAAAATTCAAAGGTTCTGACCTAACTGAGTGCACATCAAAAAAAGTCGGGATGAGGTATTTTCTATCAACAATCTGTTTCAGTTCAAGGCCGATCATTATTCACTCATTACTGTATGTCTCTTTAAATTTAATTTTCCAACCTCAAGAGATGATAAGATACTCACGTCATATATGCAGAAATAAGGCAAACCATTTTAAGGAAAATGCAGAAATATGGCAAAAACATTTTAACGAATTTATAAACAAACGAAATGCCCGAAAGCCAAATAAATTATTGATGCCAACACCTACAAGCAATGTCTTATGTCTATACAAATACATGGAAACATCTGTACACATGTATATATGTGTTCTATATACTATATAGTGAGTGGGTACAAAGAAGGCTTTTGTACACAGACTTGTACAGTGGGCACCGTACCCCGCCCACAGGCATCTGTGTGTAATTATGAGGCAAACAATTAATTTTCAAGTTCATTTGCTTAGGTTTTGCCCGGTGATGGGGGCGAGAAAAAGCAGAGAGGCGGCTATGTACCGTAGCCTAGATCCCAGCAGGGCAACGGATACAGCAAGAGAGATATGGTCAGAGAGATGTATACACTAACACGTATAGAGACACACATACTCAAACACATGGGACACAGAACACACACGTTCATACAAACTGACGCTGAGTACAGATATTTATTTTTATATTTTGAGAAAATGTATTTTGAATATTTCTGTGCTTTGAAGGTGGCAGCTATATGTTAAGGTTAAATATACTTAGTCCAACTATTCAGGCATGTATATGGTAAGGTAATAAGTAAGTATATAACATAGGATGCAGAGAGGCGAGAGCTTTTCGGCTTCGGAACATAGAAAATCGTTTAACTTTATACGATTTGAATTTTTCGCTTATATTTTCATATAATTAAATAATAGTATGACTCAAATTTGTTTTTGTCTACCCTGTAAATGTTGATCTTACAAGGAGTGATGCATAGAGGTAGTATTTTTAGCCATTTATGCATTATCAATTACTGCTTCTCTTCTGTTCGGCACATACGGCTGATGAGTATGTTTTGGTTTATTTAAATAATAAAAAAACAGTTTAACTTTGTGAAATGAATTTCCATTTATATAGGGTATTTTCCAGCGAATCACATCTCTGTTTCTTTACCTAGACTAGTTCACGTAATATTATAGAAATTGCTCATACGTCGCTCTGACATTGCGCGTTTTTATTTTTGGTCTCGTCTCGCTTCATTTCGCTTGACACTCAACTCAAGAAAATATAAATAAATTTCGCTAGAGATTCGAAAATTCGCAAGTGCAGCAAATCCAAATGAAATAAATGCATTTCTCCCAATTGGAACATGCCCCGTTTATTGCCTTTGACTTTGATCAAATACAAATTATCGTCTGTATATACACATCATATATGCAATTAATTAATTCCTGAATAATGTATTATCACCGAAAGTCGCCTGCTTTGGTAGGCTGCCAGAGAGGGGCACCAGTTTGGTATATAAAATATGGCGAATTATTCGGTGACATCGAAATTATTTACAAGTGCGACAAAATAATTAGCTTAATAATTGACCTCATTTCTTAAGTGGCCCCAAAAACCCCAAGCACATGTGCTCGTATATATTAATTATTTATGATAAATCTGTATTTGTATGCAAGTATATGTGGCTTTTAATTAGGATTCCTGCACAATCATCTATCTTGCGCATTAACGCCAGCTTTAATATGTTATTAAAGCTAAGAGCTCAACTCGGCTAAAAACGTTTGGGATTCATAAGTGCAAGCGCGTGCTTAACACCTTTGGGACTTGCTGCGCTCATGGAAGTAAGAAAAGGAGTTTTCTTGTTCCTTTGGGATGAAAAGCAGAAATATAACGAATGTCTTCTGCCTAGAATCTTAAAAGGAAAAAAATATTTTCATGAAATGAAAATAGACAAAAAATGTCCACCTTAAAATGCATTGGGATCAAAGTATTTGTTGTTGTATTCTTAATTTGCTTCACTCAGTGCGATGCACCAGAAAGTAAAAGTTCTCATCGATTCGCAGATTCCCAACTTTTTTTTGTAGGTGCACTTTGCCAAAAGAAAAGAAATGTTTGCCAGGTATTTCCTCAGAGTTCTTTTGTGGTCGTTTCGATCTAAAAACACCGAGTCAAGTTCAAGTCCGTCGAATCACGCTAATCCCAATTGTTTATCGTTCGTTTAAGGGCAACAAAGATTTTCGATCTTATGTAAGGTAAACAAACAAAGTCAAACGCGCGTCAGCTGCAATTGCAGTGGCCTTGAGTCAAGTGAAAATTGGAAAGTGCATTCGTTTTTTCTAACCTAAAAGAAAGGTCATATTTCCCGTACAAATCCCAGATAATGGTTCCAGTTACATATTTCATTCGCATTCGAC
Source organism: Zaprionus indianus (assembly GCA_018904595.1). Classification (NCBI taxonomy): domain Eukaryota; kingdom Metazoa; phylum Arthropoda; class Insecta; order Diptera; family Drosophilidae; genus Zaprionus; species Zaprionus indianus. Next base: position 11,126,812 of record JAEIHA010000320.1, read on the forward strand.
AAAGCTCATTTTCAATGCCACTATCCGCCTACAAACTATTGTATCTGGTGTGTCTGGACAAAGTTTATGTTATGCAGCACATTTTTCCGGAATCTGTTTTGTTTTAATAGAAAAACTTTTAGTATTATTTAACACACGAGCCAAATTGTTTATTTATCCATTGCCCACGTCGGTTTGGCCTCAAAATTGTGGTTTTTCGTTACCAGGAACCAGGTAGGTGTGTAGAAAATAAACAAGTTGCACTCTTGTAAAGAAAACATCAACAGGAAATGGCGCTGAATGTGAATGTCAAGAAATGGTTATTTTTGTTAAAAATACCGATACACCTGGAAGAAATTTAATATCACAGCTTGGGAAACTGAAAAACTAGTTCCTATTATATAATAATAGTTACTAGTTCTTCATTTAGAAGAACTATTCCTACATCGCCTTATATAATTTTTGAAAAAATACTGCGTTTTGATATCGATAACTTATTGAGCCGAGCCTACTTTAATCAATCGATAGTGTGAACCAGATCAGCTGAGAGAATCTTAGGGCTGAACAGAAGGGCTCCTACAACTCCCAGGTTCAGTTTAACGAAATAAAAGAGCAACATCGTTAAATTATGAGTAAATAATGTTATTAATCAGTATAGGTCAAAATACTTCAAGGAAGGCAAGCATCTACCAATTAAATGAGTTAAGATCCACATCTGAAGATCATACAATTTATTCAAGGCTATTAAGGCATTTCGATTCCGAATCATTGTTTATTAAAATGGAAATTAAGGAAAGTAAGTCACAAGCAACACAAAGTTCAATGTTCATTTCAATACCACAATTGACGCATTTCCTTCGAATAATGATTGTTTCGAAACGACCTAATAACACGAAAAGTACAAGAAACCAAAGAAATTAGCGACAAATATGAATGGAACATGTTGGTACAAACACACAAAAGATTGTGGCACAAAAATAAAGATTGTGAAACGAAAATATACAAAACATAATGCCAATGTTTTTTCTGGATCCCAAAGAACTTCTATGTATTGGGCTTAATTTCAGACTTTCTTTTTATGATCATCGTCGCCGTCATCGCATTCATTTTGATCCACAACAATGAGTGGGCGAAGTCGGATGCTGCCGCCCTCGACTGCCCACAGATCTGGCTAAAAGCTATAGTCAGAACTTGCTGAGCTTTTTGGCCACAACACACTGACGCACACAAACAAACAGGCAGACTGACACCCATGAAGGAATATATGTATATACACGTTCACTGAGATCGGCTACCTACGCCGTAAAAGAATATCGTGCTTTTGTCGGCTGCGAAACAAATGGCAAATGCTGAAACGAGTAAAATTGGTGAAGCGAATTTCGAACGGTTTGCAGTTTGAAAAAATTCTTCGTTGAGGATAGATCGCTATTTTTTAGGAGTAAAGCAAATTGTAAGCCCCAGCCACGAAATCTACTTAGAGAATATGGACAATAAAATAAATCTATATAATATATATATACATCTATCTCTCGAATGGAATAATTCGACAATTAATAAAACTGTGCAAATATTATTGAACAATTACAAAGTGTAACGATCCGATACGGATTCCGGATCCGCATTCCCAACTGGAGTGGAATTATGACAAAATTATGAATGAATCAATATATGGCCAATTATATAAGATCAGACATTTGACACCAAGTGAATATTGAATAAGTCGATAAAATTTCGCAAGCCTGTTGTGAAGTGTTGAACATTATAAAATACTCAAACGTTGTTTCGAAATAATCACACAATTTAACAAAAAAAAAAAAATATCATTTGAAGATTATTAAAACTTAATTCGAATTAAATTTACGAAGTTTGTAAATGTTTGAAAAGTCATTTCTAATTTGAATTGAGAATTTTGGCGTCGGTTTTTTAGCCTGACGCCCGCCAGGAAAAAATTCAACTCAAGGACATTTAAAAATAACGCAAATTTAGCTGAAGCTCGCACCGATCGTCGTCACGAACATGAACACGAACACACAAACATAATGTATCGTATATATAGCGTATATTATGTATATAGATTTTTGCTAGTTCCACACACATACACAGATTTGTAGAGAGTATGGCATTTCATATAGATATTTGTACATATATATACCGACAATATGATGCGAGAAATAAATTTATTTTTAGTGATCGATCTTGTCGTACATATTTATATATTTGTATATACACATAGTTAAATATATTCGTAGATATACAATGTATACACACAAGTACGATATTTCATACGGTTTTTTCGTAAACTTTGCTCTGCTCTAAAGTGGCACACAGTCTGTTTATTTTCGAACTGATGAGAAAAAGCGCCGAGTCAGCCAAGATTTGGACGCATTCGCGTTAAAAAATAAATATATATATCTCTGTTCCGATCTCGTGCGTGCTGACATTTGAACAATCGGGTAATACGCACAGAAATCGCAGCCAAAACGTGAGGCACAACTCGAGACTCGTTGCCTCTGGCGTTGACAGCAAACAACTTCCAACGGTGCAAAGTGCAACAGAATCAAAAGAAAATAAAAAAAAAATACAAAAAAAAATCAATATAATTGTTAATCAACTTTTTGGAAACTTTTCTGGCCATTGCAGCGAACGAGTTCAACGAATATCTTCTGTGCTTGAAAGTCACAAAAGAAATCGATCAAAATGTTCAAGAGCCATTTGGAAATGATTGGGCGCAATGAGAGCCCCAGCAAGAAGGCCAAATTCTGGCAGTCCTACATCAGATCCCTGAAGGGTAAGCACAGTTAATCAATATCAATATGTTTAAGATTGGGATAATCATAGAGAAAGTAGTGAAATGTTGATATGTTTTAGGAAGCTAAAGTACTGAAATACGTTTTTTTCCATTAGATATCATAGTTTATAAATAAATCATTGGGAAATAGTTAGGAAAGAGTTATAAAAATGTTCGCACATTAGGTGTAAGTTGGGCAATAGTATGAGAATAGTTGCTGCTGGTGTTATCAAATCGAAAGTTTGAGAAATCTGCTGACTACATAAATAGCACAGAGGGTATAGAATGTTGATCTATTTTTTAGCAGGTGTCATCTTTGGCGTAATCACCCAAAGAGCTATACACACACACACACAAAGAAAGGAAAGTGTGCACGTTGGGAGGCAGATCTCGAAGCTCTCTTTGGCATATGTATAAAGGCAGATATAACATAGCTAGCAGATATATATGTATATCGAAAATATTTTAACTATGTGCTCATGAGCCAAACAAAGCGAAAATATTCGGCTGCTGCGCCCAAGGCAAAATAACTAGGCGATCATATAGAAAATAAAGAATACAAAAACAAAAAAAAAAAAAGAAAAACGAAATAAGAAAATGAAATCAACTTTTTGGCACTGAGCCAAATGGCAAAATTCGTAGCGCAGGTTTAGTTCTATCTCCCTCTCTCTCTCTCTCTCTCTCTGTGTTCCATAATAGGATATGATTCATTTATGTTATTGTTGTTGTTGCTTTTTGCAGGATCCGAGGACATTCGTGCCCACGAAGCACCCCGCTCCTCTCGCCCATACAGCTCGTACCTGGACTCGCCCTCGACATACAGGAGCATCTACGATGAGCCCGCCACGGCCAACGAGCGCGTGCAGTCGTCTGGCTACAGATATCTGCCAGTGAGCCGTGACACCTACGGCTACTCGCCACGTGCCATCTACGATCATCACTACAGCAGAACAAGTAAGTCGAGCAATACTAAGCTTAGGGTAGAACTAGTACCAGAACTACTTATTCCCACAGCAATCTGCTGTCAGCTAACTCGCACAATTTAGCTTTTCTGCTGCGGCTCAATCAATCAATCAACCAGCCAGCAATCCATTAAGCAATCAATCAATCAACCAATCCATACACCTATCAGTCAATCGGTCAATCATTGCACCTGCACTGCCACAGTTCTCTCTTGCGCCACATTTTCGCTATGATTTCATAATACTCGTATTCTATATACTATAATGCGCAATATCGAAGCATAACGGTAGCCAAATCGGATTACGTCAATGATTTTCAGTTTTCAGTTTGAATTGTTTTTGGCAAAGGCCCACAGAGTGTTTAGACGATGAGACGTGCACATGTTCATAACACATACGCTCCGTATGCCGACGTGTTTGTGTATATATATGTGGGCATGTCTGTTTATATGCTATATATATTGCAGGTACATAAGCCTTGTCGGAACATTTCGGATCAAATAACTGAGGCATAACACACACACACACACACGGACACAAAGAGAAATACACAGTATTTTTGATACACTTTTATTAGTATAACTTTTGTGTGTGAGTCTCTTGACCATTCCCTGTGTCCATTTCCTGCGTGGCCCTACAACATAAACGCACACGCACAGACACTCACACACACACACACCCTCCCTCACACAGTCAAGTGTACGTTTTGTGCTCGAAACTAACCAATTTTTCTCTCTCTTTCTCTCTCTCTCTCATAAATGTTTCAGAAAATACATAAATGTTTGTCGTCCAAAAGAAACTAAAGAAATGTTATAAAAGAAAAGAAAGAATTGAAAACATATAGTACATATATATATGTCTCTCGCAACGCAGCGTAGCGCCGCACAAAAAAAGCTTTCTCACAATTTAGCTATAGCATATAGTATATCTAGAAGATCCATAGCCTTGTGTCGAGTAGATATGTTATGTATATAGTATAATAATCAGAATGATTTATAGCACAATTTCCCATGTAGTTCTCTTGGCTCTGAAATTCAATAAAAAGGAAAAATAAAAAAACATTTTTAGCAATTTCTCTCGTGATGTGTGGAAATCGTATTCGAATTTTGAAACTCATGACATTCATCAGGTATTTGGTACCCCATCTCGATCGATCTGCATTCTCCATTCATCATATTCAAGGCTTTTTAATTGGTTTTTATTGCAATCTCTTCTAAATGATCTCTTAATTCTTTTTATTTTCCGTTGCTTGATAATAATAATAAACTGCTTTATTTTGGATAAATATCGTACGTATATCCAATTTGCTTTAACTGGAGCATTGCGCATACGCAACGTGAGCCCAAGCTGCGTATTAATAATCTTTCGATTGTAAGCATTAACCAATTGTTTCGTTTACTTTGAGTTATAATCACTCTATGTTGTTGTGACAATTAATTGATTCCATCCCGTTTGCCCTTCACAGTTCCAGCTAACTACGACGCAGAGAAGGCCTGGAATGATCATCTGAAGCGCATGCAGGAGATCGAGCGCAGGTGTGTACCCCGTTTTCAAATATGTTTCAAAAAGACGAACATATTATACACATAATCTGACTGACATTTTATTGTTTTCTTTCTTCCCTTAGATACCCATCTCGCTACGGTCTCTACTTGAGAGACAAGCCCCTGACACCCAACTCCTTGGTGCCCTTGGAGTACGAGCCAGAGGACAAGCTGTTGGCTGAGCTCAACAAGGGTAAGGATATCAAAGACATTTTCTAAACAAATCGCCCAAACATACACACAAGAACAACAACAACAACAACATCAGAAAGTAAACAATACAACATGAAATCAACGAAGTCGCAATCTTATAATATACGAATACGATAAATACTTTAAACTCTATATATGTAAAATTGCCAGAAGAATTCGAAATGTAAGCACGAAAAAAATAGCAAACAACATCGATTCGAAAACAACAACATCTTCAACAACAACAACAACTCAACAGAATTTTTTCAAATTCAGTTACAGACAAAACAAAAAACCAAAAAAAAAAAAGAACATCTAACTGGAAACTTGACGTGCAAATTTCACTTTCCAAAGGAAATTTTGTATTGCTCAAGTTTTCATAAACGATTTCCGCGCAATGCTCGAACGAACAAGTCAAATATCATTAACACACTGTATCATATGCTATATATATCTTGCAGCTATTAAGGTTTGAAGCGCTGAGCGTTACATTCGAACATAAGCTGGTTAAAACTGGTTGAGAACTTTGGTTTTGGCTTAGCTTTAGTAAATTGTAATAGTACGCAGAAATTGTAAATGATTATTAAAATTATATATCTAATTGTCTGTAAAAAGAATCCAGCCCCCAATATAGAAAAATACACAAAACAAAATAATTTCGTTAAATGTTTCATTGTACGATATGATGCTTTACTTAATTAATATAACTTATTTATACAACAACAATCGAAAGTAATAAAACCAAAACAAAACATTATAAACTCTAATTTTAATTTAGACATACTCTCAGGCAATATCATTTAAAACATCGATTAAAATTTGATTCAATATAGAAGTATAAACATCTTAACTATCCACCATCTACCATCCCACCTCAAATCATGTACCAATTGAAAACCCGTATTGAAAACCCCATTGAAAAAATCCATCCACCATCCGAACTACTTTAAGCCTTACCCATTTTTTCTAACAGCTGTACTATAGATAGATTCGAACGCTTCCCAAGAGTTTTGCGATCGAGTCTGTATGCCATACTACTGCTGTATCCCGCCTCCGAAACTGAACCAGCTGAACTTAAGATTAATACAAGAAAGGAATTAATAAATAAATATTTAAATACGAAATAAAACTGTGTAATTTTTTTTCGCTTGTTCCAACAATTAATCCTCTCTGTTGTTCCCGTCCTTGTGTATATATATTTTCGTCTTCTCTCTGTCTCTCATCTCGTTCAACTACTAAAATAAACATAGATAATACTAAGTACATGCAAACACTGTGCGGTGCCTGTAAATAAACTGCCAATACTCAAACTCAGACTAAACTAACCGACAAACAAACCAAATGAAATATTTAACGAATATTATGTTCAGTGTACTATTATGAATATTCTACGATTTTGTACCATTCTTTGTACTGTTCTGTGTACCGTTCTTTTTCGGCAGTATTCAATTTTTAAATTACTATTCATTGAATTGTTCTATCTTTTGTCGTTTGCTGTACTCTATGTTTAGTGTGTTGTTCAGATATGTTTCTGTATTCCGTATGATATTAGTTATTTTATGTTGTTGGGTTATTTTGTGTGTTTGCAATATCTGGTGGTAAGTACATACCTCTTGCTAGGCCAAGTACGTAAGGGAATGCATATTCCAAACTGAAAAAGAGTAGAAAAAGAGAATTTTGATTATTTTATGATCTTTTTTGATTATTAATAATAATAGATATTTCTATGAGGTGTGAATAATTGGCCTTGTAAGAAGTAGTTTCAGCACATAAAAACTGATTCGCAAAATAAGTTTCCGCGCAGTTTGAATTATTGTCTTTCTTGTCGAAGAAAACCCTTGAAGAGAGTTGATAGTTATATGAAAAAAGAAATTCTTTCTTTCTGTTATTGTTGCTATTTTGCTAGAATCACCCTTGCTATAGCTCTATATTTGTTTTCTTCCATTCCCGATTACTTTTACAGCCCGTCGCTCGGCCTCGCCGTTCCGCCCCAGCCGCACTACACGCGCTGGCAGCGAACCCTATGTGCCACCTCCAGTCTACTGGAACCGCGATGGCAGCGTGCCCCGTGCCGGACCATCGGTCTTCGATCGTGCCACCAGCTTGGCCCCGTTTACGCGACCCAGCTTCCGTGCCAGCTCGCTGGAACCGTTGGATGAACTCTTTGAAAGTAAGTTGCCCACAATCGCTGAACCGGCCGAGGCAGCTGCCGCCGTGAGGCCAAGTATTTTTGAGCGTGCCGGCTCGCCAAGTCCCACTCCTGTTAAAGCCGGTCGCTGGGGACCTCGTCCCACTGAAGTCGCCTATGATGCTGAGGGTAAAAATCAAAATTCTCTATAATCGTTTTTCCTTGTGCAAGAAGAGACGATAACATATTTCTTTCGTTGTTGTTGTTATTATTATATAATGGCTTTTGAAGAACGAGGACAAGAGCAGACGCAGATGAAAGTGTTGATTAATTGCTGTCATAATTTTCTCACACACTTTCGTATCAGTTTTAGCCTCTCTGTCAAGTTTATTCAAAATTATTTGTTTTTTTTTTTTTTTTGTGGAATCCGGCATTTACCCGACAAATATCTTTTAAAGGCCAACAGCATCAGCAAAGAAATAAAAAAAATACTTTAGCCCAAAGCAAGCGGCGTGCTTATAGACTACTTGTGATCCCGACTCGATCCCTTTTCCAGCTTACATCTATCCATTGTGCTTTCTCTATTGCATTGCATTGCCCCTTCTTTCAACCTATTCCTATTCCTATTCCTATTCCTCTTCCGATTTTTGGTACATTTTCCACTACGAAATCCCAACATACGCATGGAAAAATATCAAAAAAAACTTGTTGATGTTAAAGCGTTGTCTTTTCTCGTTTTTTTTGTTTAATTTTTTTTCGTATTTTAGTTTAAAAAGCAAAGCAAACAATATTTTTCTTTTTGCTCTTCTTGTACACACATTGCAAAACAAAATACAAACATCGAAACTCAACTCAACTTTGATTGTATCCCCAACATCTTCAAATCATGATGATTCCGATACCATTCGCCACCAAACAACAACAACAACATCTATAACAAACAGGACTTCCGATCTTCCATCCACGTAACCGCTTCAGGGATCTGTTGAGCCCCAGCCCCAACTTGCCCATCTCGTCGATTGTGCGTGATCCCTTCTGGTGGGATGTGGACGATCTGATCCCCTTCCGTGCCACCTCGGTGCCACGCGCATCCAGCCCCGTGGCTCGTGATTCGTATTTGTCGCCGGTGAAGAACCGTTATCTGTGGTCCAAGCACCCAGCCAGGCCCTTGACACGTAAGTATAACTCTCAAAAGAAAAGTCTCCTCCAACCCTCCACCAACAACCGGATTGTACATACAAACGTATGATGTAAAGCACCCTTGTAAATATTCATCTTTGAAGTATTCACTTTCGCCTGAAGGTAGCCCGAAAAAAGTGAAAAAATCTACGCTCGCAGCTCTACGTAGAACCCCGATTTTAAAAACCCAATCCCGATTATAAAAACCCAATCCCAAGGTCGTCTCTTAATACACTCACAGCGTGCACCAACAACAAAAAATATGAATACTCTAACAATATTATTGATTCTTATTTTATTTACATTTATTTGCCACATACACAACAGCTGAGGCAGAGGATTATCTCTAGATCAGACCAAAAAATATATATATAAATACATAAATCAAAATCGTTAGCTCTAATAACAAGCGACGCTATATCATCATATAGCACTTCTGTAATTTTCTTGTACTTTAATTTACATAAATTACATGTAACGAAACGCAATACAAAAACAAATTGGTAAGAATTTTATGTGGATTGGATCCGAAGCATGTCTAGAAACATTTTGGTTCATGCTAAACTACATAGCCGACATGTAGTGAACATTGTAGTACAGTAGAATCCTCTAGCAGTAGACCCGATAACCGATTAAGTATATATTGAAAAAGTATCAAAATTGTTACTAACCTTGTAGCAAACTCCCTAATTGCACGTCAACCATAAATAACTTTTTTTTCAAAATGTTTTCGTAGTTTCATATATGTTTTCATCGTATATTTTTGACATTTTAATTTATACTTCCTCAAAACTCTTCACAGCTCACCGCTCAATTTTGTAAACGAACGAAACGAACCAACAACAACAACTACAACAACGAATGCATACATGGGGTCCCCGAAATAAAAACATCGACTAGCTTTGGTTACCGAGTCACCGTGAACCGGAAGCGAAAATCACTTAAATAAAAACAAAATCCTCAACAACGATTGAATTTTTTCAAAACTGCCAGTCCCACCAACATCTGGGGCTGCCTCAAACTGAAAGTTAAATATAATATTGCCAACAAGTGCGAACTTCCCGACGTAACAACACCAACATAATAATAATAATCAGCAACTCTCGATACAGTTTTTATTTTTCTTTTCGTATTTTTTTCTTAGCTCATGTCATAGGTTAAGTGCAAGTATATGGAAAAAAAAATCGATTTACATTAATTATAATAAAATACCGAATTCACTTATGTGCCGCTCTTTAACAACACGAGCGCCATAAATTGTTCCTTTTTTGTATACTTTAGATTCTATAGCTGTAATTACTTTTATTGCAAACTCAAACTCGATTTCAAGTATAAGCCGTTTGGAGTTTAGAGATTTGCATATCTGCCATACATAAATAAAAAGCAAACCAATGCGGCTAATGTTTATTATCAATTTGTAATAAAATTAAAAAAAAAAAACAAAATTCTGTAAAAAAAATAAAAACACTTCTAAAAAACCTACAAGTTTCCGTAAATATTTGAATAAATCACCGTGAACGATGCTTAGCTTCAGATTGTTGTACAAGGTGGCAACGTTGTAAGTGAAACAGGAACTAGTTCTGAATGTCGATCTACAACCGTTTTGCAATTAAGGCCATTGCCTAATTTTATTAAAGGTATCATGTCTTTCTCCCTCCCATCCGAGTCTCTCTTTCCCTTCATAAACAAATATGAATGAAATAGTTTCGTACACGCAGCGCGTTTGGTTGTGACCTTAATTAATTTAAAACATTTGCAGCTTAGTCAACTAATGGACAGTTTGGCAAACATGGACATGGTGGCGACCATTGTCACAGAATTGTCCATGGTTCCGTTTGTTCTTTTCGCTGTTTAGCTTTCCCGGGCGGCAATGTCATTTATCTTTTCATTTGCTGTTACATGCTGCCTGTCTGCTCATTTGATGTTGTTTCTTTGTTTTCTAGCCATTTTTTGACTTTGACGTTTTTGGCGTTTAGCACGCAATTGTTTCGCACTTTTTGTGCTCGTTTACTCCGCCCGCTGTTCTGTTGATTGCTTTTGTTGTTGTTATTGCTGTTGTGCTGAGTCTGCAACGAGTGTTTGTAGTCCTTTGGATATGCTCACGCTCCATTGTGCTGGTCGAGCTGCCGGTGTTTTCCTTCTTTATTGTTGTTACTGGTCATTTGCTACTTTTGACATGGCTCAATTCGCATTTCTTTCTCTTTCTTCTGTCTCTCTCTCACTCCCCAACTTTGCCCGGGTTTCTATTGCTCTATTTAATTATTGATTCATAGCAATTCTATTGGCAGAGGTCATTCAATGTCAATTACGGCGCCTGCTGCAGGGACCTGTTCCCTCCGAGATGTGGTGCTCCACGCCATTTTGTACAGCGATTCAATTGCTTTTTAACTGTTGTTTTGATGTGTCCCCCGACGAACTTGCCTACACATGCACTGTGCCCTGCCGTATGCCACGTTCTTCGATCCTTTGTTCTTCTCCCACAAGGTTTGCTCAGTCATGAGTAGCACTTAGCTGCCTTAGGCTTTTAATTAACAATTTAATTTCCTCGCTAAATTTTGAAAATTCATTGGCTCTAACAAAAAGTATAGCCTGCTTTTGCGGGAGCTCATGCAAATCCGTTTGTTGAGTGCTTGACAACGCAAGCGTAACGATTAGCAAGTGTTCGAAAATAGCACATAATGTATTGAAAGCGCAACTCAGCCCTTAATGAGAGGTTGCGGTGTTTTGCTAAGCCAACATTATCGATTGCCATCGATAGTTAAAGTAATAAATACTGTCGATCATAGTAAACGCATTTGATTTGCATTTTACTTTAGCAGACATTTTAAATTGCAGACAATTTAAACGTCTGTCAGCCAGTTATGAAGCCGATGTCAACTCCCCACTGAATAAAATCTTAATTCGTTTTCACTGACTCGCAATATTTTGCAGGCATTCGCAGTATCTGACTGTGACATTTAAACTTTTTCGATGTCAAGTTCAATTTACGATTCTCCACTTTAGTTCTGCCTTGGTGGTTTTGGTTTTGGTACTAATGCTTGAATACTCTTATGAATATTATCAAAAGGAGGATACAACTTATTATTAAATCGGTAGCATAATACTTTTAGTTGAACATTCTATAGCTTTATGGAGTCAGCTCTATTTTTCAACTGGCCTGTCAAACAATTCATTAGGGTGTACAAGTTTCGTTGTGCAATCTTTTTTTGCGGTTATTCCTCGCAGTCTGCGCCTGTTGCTGATGGCATTCGGGACAGCTAAAGATTTATATTTGGGCCAAAAGTTTTGAAGTTCGCCAACTTTGGTCATCAAATGCACGTGCTCGGCCAACGTCCAGAACTGACAGTTACTATTCTGCTAATTGGCAAGGGCGGTGTTCCAGCCGGGGGGCGTGACAGCCACTTGACATGTCTGTCACATATGCTGGTGCGTAAAGCATTGCGTATGTCTATTTTGAGTTCGGTTCTGTGTTTTGTGCTCTTTGTTTTCTGTCTTCCATCTTCATTTCCGACTTGCTGTAAAGGATTTAATTGGCAAACGTTGTTGAGCACAAAGCGGCAACAATGAGGGTGTGAGTGAGTGGAACGCAGTCAAGCATATCTTCCGGTAAACCTAAAGAATTCATTTTAATTAGACCGTCAAAGGAACATAGAACTAAAATTAAATCATCAGTGAACCAAATCGATGGCTTCCCAAAAACCAAATCAAATTGATTGATGCTCCTAAAAGAGCAACAGCCAGACAGAATATGGTTTATCCCTGCCTGCATCCCATTCCTAAATGGCTTCTCTCCATGCTTTGTGCTGACTGTCCTCAATTAAAATTCCCTAATCGAAATAAAGACACAATGGTTGAAGAAGCTTCGACAGCTTTGCGAGAGATATTTCAATTGGCAAACCCTGTGGGGTCTTTGGCTTTCATCCCCTCGAATCATGATACTTGAACTGTCTGCAATGGAATTTCTATTTGCTTTAACGATGATTCAGCTTTAATTGTTGTTTTCGCCTTTGCCATTGTTAACATTTGCGCTTTGACGGGGGGTTAAGTGTTTTATTGAAGGTTAAATTAAAGTTAATGATACAGTCAGTAGATGCCAACGCCCTAAGTCAAAGCAGCTCAAGTTTCCCTGCAAAGGAAGAGAGATGAGCACCTCTCAAGTTTATCCAGTTTGTTTGGCTACTTTGTTGGGTAATAAGGTAAGCAACTGATTGTGCTAAGTTTTCAAAGAGGTTCAAATTTCGACACTAGATAAATATGAAAAGATGTTATTCAGAAATTACTCACTCCAAATTATTATTTTGCACTAGTCTTTAATCTTTCAATTCATTGAAATTAACGAAGGATCGTTATTGGTTATCCTACAATAGAAAGTATACAATGGTTATTATAAATCCTTGTCTCTTACAGCCATTTGCAGACACTTTAAGCTTGCTGCATTTATTTAGAGCTGAAGCTGCCTCGGCCTCAGTTGTTTAGTTCCGTAATCTGCAATAAGTGTCTTATTTTGTCCTACTGTCAAAGTGTCAAGCTAGTAGACCTTCACCCGACTGTCTACCACTTGTAACTAACTTGGTTTTATTGGAAGACAACCCATCCGCCCTCTTGCGTTACAACTGCAACGTTGCAACAGCAGCTGCAAGAGTTCTCGTTCTGGGTGTCGAGAAAAAACCAAGCAGGGCTCGCAGCACACGACACACAGCGCCTGCCAAGGCAAACAACTCCAACATAATCCTCGCCACACCTGTAGCTCTTCCTTTGATACAAACTTCCATTATCCTGCATTAGTATGAGAGCCTTTGCCAAGATTGTCTGTGCCTGAGTTGTTCAAGGCCAGCTTAGCCCCGTCGTTCGTGGATTGTGCTCAGTTTGGCGAGACTTGAACCAAATTTAATTTACTCAAGTTGCCTTTCTTATTATTTTCTCTCTTCTTTTCTTGTGAAACTGCTTTGATTGATTCGTGTTGAGCTGATTAATGTGCCAGACAGCGGCAGGAAGGAAGCCTGCTGAGTGATTAGCTGCAGTCGATATTTCGGCTTCAATTTGCTGAGCAACAAATTGGCCAACTTTTCAGGTCATCTATCATACGGCCTAATTTATACTATACTACATTTATTCAGTTCTATCTTCATCCCCAGCAATCGGGCAAAAGGCACATTAGCGCCTAATTTATGCGGACAACCATGAGGCAACTGGCGCGCATTGCCTTGCGGCTTTTCATTGTCACAGCTGCCAAAAATCTGCATGGAACGAAGGTCAAAATGTTCGACACTTTTCCGCAAAAGCTGCAGAAAGGTTCGCGGAAGCGGAAGTGATTACTATCGCCAAGGCAAACCGACCCCATTTTGTTTGCAGCTTTGCGGGAAGCCTTTTCTTGGCACCTGTGAATTATGAACGAGCTCCCTTACTTTGGCTTTGTGCAAACTCTTCAACATTCTGTTTAAGGGAGTTAAGTAAACTTTAAGAAGATGCGAAAATACGATTTTAAATTGTTATTTGGCGAGTCAGAACTTGGAAAATAGAGCAAGAAACCAGAGGGTGTGTAAATTATAAAGTTCTTGAATCTTGTGGACATTCCTAGTACCTTTAAGCCAAAACGTAGCACTTTAAAGTGTCACATAAATATCATGCCAAATAAATTTCATTCTAAATACATTTTCTGTGAAAATTTGCACACTCCAATTAGCATGTGACAGTCGAAATGCGTATTTCCATTTTCACCTGCGCCAGCATGGGATAGGGGAAAATAAATTATATGCCACAAGCGCAGGAGAATTTGTTTTGCAATTGCCATTTATGTAAATTGCATATTTTGAAGCACTGTGTAAATATACAAATTCGAATTACTTTACTTTGAAGGACGGAAATGAAAACAAAAAATTCAAACGATGAGTTGTTTTGAAGCTGTGATGATAAATATACCAAACTAATCGAAATACCAAACGATATATGCAAAGTAATAAGGTGGCAACGCTGCTTTTGATGAGATTACTCACAATGAAGGAAGTTGGCAGTCTTCTGCAAAATTAAATTATAAATTTGTTGTTTTATCATAAGACATAGTTTGTTCTGCATATATAAAGCATATTTCAGAAACTGACGGAAAAAGTTTCCCGCATCTGCCTGCAGCTTTTCCCTACTCAACTCACTCCACAAGCAAATTATGCTGTTTACTTTGGACCACACAATGGCAGGCAATTTGCATGAAAGTCTTTTGAAAGAAAAAATCATAAACAAATGCAAACACAAATATATATTATATATATATATATATATATATATATATATATATTTTAAGCATATGCAAATTGTTTTCGAGTTTGTCAGCGCCCACAGATGTGTGTAAATCGTTTAAGTCTACGCTTGTTCTCTTGCCCTCTACAGGCTGCAGGAACTATTTCCATTCGAATATGGTATCTATTTTTAGCACAAAGATGCCTTATAACTGTGCATGGAATTTATAAACACAGAAAACACTTTTTTATTGTCAAAGGAGGGACTCCTCTCTGAACCTGTCGTCTACCATGAAGTTCCATGATGAATTTTCTGTTTAGGCAAGCATAAAAATTGAAAATCAATTCGATGGCAGCCGCAGCATGTAAAGTGCGCAGCGATAGGCAAAAATGTGCACAATAAGCCAAAATGGCGGCAAAAAAAAAACACAGGAAACAGAGAGAAGAGGTGAAGGGAGAGAGGGAGTGAAATATGCTGGGCCCTTTGTGTGCGTCGCACAAGCACACTGTCATTTTCCATTTTCCTTCACTTTTCGTGGCCACAGAATGTTCGTTGTGGGTTTTGTGCGGTTGCAACGCGAATAGAGATAGCAACATACAAAGAGAGCGAAAGAAAATGAATGTGGCAAGTGATTTACGCCTTTTCCCATTGAGAATCGTTTAAAATGCAGTTAAATGGGGTTACAATTAAATGCATTTCTTGGAAAAAAGAATATGAGAATATGCCTATTTCTTAAAATAATTAAAAAGATTGAACTAAAGAAATATCTAAAAGTAGGAAAAATAATTACTAATTTTTTAAACTGGGATTAAGAATAACCAATCCAACATACTTTCTGGTTTTCCTTACAGCTAAATGGCTGCAAGTGAAGTTTGTTTTATTTTCTCCTCTGTTTTTGTCTTTTAATTCAACTTTTGTCAACATGTGTTTGAATTTCGCTTAAAGATGTTCCCATATCCTCAGGCCTAAAACCTCTTAGCCAACTGTCAATGGCTGTGAATGTGGGTCAACAGCGCAACCCTCCTGCAACTAACATACACACACTCACACATACAAATACAGAGCCAGCTTTGCTTGAACATATTTACTCGTGTTTACTTGTCTTCTCTGCGACCATTGTACGACACTTGGATTGTTGTCTGATTTCTGTTGATGTCCTTTATTATTGTGCCCACACAGACATGCTTAGATTCCCCAATAGACAGCCGCTGTCAGTACACATATGTTAATAAAACTCTAGTCAGAAGTCCTGCCCGGCAGCCTAGAGGGAAGCAGAGGCCAGACTTCAAAGCACTGTGAACAGTATTCACAATGGAACAATGAGAGAAATCAAATTTGGGAAGTACACATCAATTGGCAACGTAAACAACATCAACAAAAACAAACAATAAAGCAGTTCAGGAAAAATACAAGCATTAATAGTCAAAATTATGACCTATTGATACTATTTTAATACGAGATGCTCTGAAGGGCCCTAGGGAAATGTAATAAGTTTTAGTCTTAGGCTTCTTGACTTAGCATATGGTATAAATTCCTTTAGACCATCTGTATTCCGAAAACACATAAATGTTTTTATTTGGAACCGAATGTAACTCAACTCCATTACGCCCAAAATTCGGTTTGTGTTTTATCTATGCCATTTGAATACGCCTTCTCCGCACACAGTTTAAACATGTCAAGCACCAACCCGCACACACACACAAATGCAAACACACATCTCGGCCACAAAGAATGCTATGCAGAGTGTTAACTTTCTCGTATGCTATCAAATATGCCTTCCTTAGGCCATCCTCGCCTTGCCTACAGGGCCAGTGACTTCTGTGGCTTCTTTTGTGGCATATCAATAAAACTGTCAAAGTTGAGACAACCTGGCAGCCGTTTCTATTACCATTTCCCTTGTCTCGTTGCCTTTTGCTGCGACAAACAGTTTTCAATTTTATTTCCACCTCTGACAGCGCAGTTTACCATCTATGCCAGACAAGGTCGAGACCTAAGTTGACTTTCTTTGGTGATTTGAGTTTTTCGCATTTTACAAAAAAGGTCCAAAGTTGACGAGAAAGTCGCGATTGAGTTTTTAGTCATTGTACAGAAGTTTATGATATATATTAAAAATTTTCAGTTAGAACTCACAAAATATCAACAAATATGAAGGTTAGAGACACTCAAAATGGTTTAAAGGTTTCTAAATAAAATATTGTATGTAAAGAGTTTTTTGGAAATGTTGAGCGCCAAAATTTTCAATTTTTTAAGCGATGCATGGACGATTTATTTTGATGTCTACAATATCTAAATCTTTTTTTCTGGAACCTAGCAGACTCCCCAAACATCTTTCTCGTACAGGGTATGATATTTAAAGGCACTGCTTGGCAAATTCACGATAATCGCTTGACTGCAATTAAAACGAAAATTCCTGCAGCTGGCACTCGTCGAGGGCGCTATAATCCAATAAAACAGCAAACTGTGCTAGAAAATGTGACAAGCTAAAATTCTTTGCACACCATTTTCTCAGAGCTGACAGTGAACATTCTTAAAGGCGCCTTAAAGTATGCCAAGCAAACTGTTTACTTTAGTTAGGTTCACCGTCGAGCCGCACAAATATAAAATACAATATTTTCCCCTTGTTACCCAATTTAAAATTCAATTTTCTGTACGCGTTCTTTTATTTGTTTTGCTTTCCCAATTTTTTGTATGTTCATGTTTTATAATATGAAATTGCGGATTTGATTTGTCTGCTGGTGTTCAGGTAGCATTGGGAGATTCGGAGAATTTAAGCTAAATTGGCGAAACTTAAGCCTGCGTCTTCTGCCAAAAAGGAAGTGATGGAAATTGCGTGTTGCGGCTGCTTGTATAATCTGTTAAGCACGAGGAGCTCGATTATGACACGCTCTCCTCCCAGGGTTGTGCCAGGCAACCTTTGTGCGCGCAAAATCAATGAAAGCGAGTTGTTTACACCGTTATTTACACAAGGTACGACAAGGACGAGCACATTAATGTGCCGCTAAAAGCCTCGTGGCTTGGGTTTCACAAAGAATCTTAGAGAGCTGGGAATATTTGGAGTTGATTAAAGTCGGGTAAGTTCAGAGTGTCTTAGGCTATGCAGTTTCACTTTAAGTCTCGAACAAGTTTGCAATTTGCAAGCTAACATCAAGCTGAAGCACTTAAAACACACGATAATTCAGTTAGTTGCCACAGTTCACACAGCTGCCGTCGTCATTCCACCTGCTGTCGTCGTCGTCGTCACGGACATCCTGACTAGAGAGACTAGAGAGATGTGCACTTTATTTTTATGATAAATTAAGCGTAATAAGGCTCGGGCTCGTGCCTAGGGCTCACACGACGTATGCGCGATGTTAAGCGGCTTTTCGCGTCTGTCTGTCGACGCGCATAAAAAGCACATTTTCATATGAGTCTGTGAATTCGTCTGTGTGTGTGTGTGTGTGCATTTCCTTTGCGTTGACAGTCGGCATTAGGACGAGCACCATAAATATTATTAGCAGAGCTCGTGCCCTTCTCTCTGTCTCTCTCTCTGCCCCTTCTTTGATAGACAGCTGCCGCTTGGGGCGTTACCCTTCCTTTTTTAGCATTTACTACGCTTTTTAGTCGTGTTTTTTTCTTCTTTTAAATATGTTGCCCCAGGCACTTGAAATTATTTTGTTTGCTCACAATTTGCCGTGATGTTTTTGTTGTTTATCTATTATCTTTGTACCTTTTTTTTGCGGATTTGCAGCAAAACATATGTTACATTATTATCCTTTTTTGTTGCTCATTTTTAATGTGGCTTAAATTTTAGAAGAATGAACTTTGATTGAATTAAATTTTATATGTAAACAGCAAAAGTACAAGACGCAAATCCCGATTAAACTCTGAAATTTTGTTTGATTTATATAAATTGATTTAAATTCAATTACGATGCAATGAATACCAAATTCTCTTTTCCAACACTAAGAGAGCCAACAACTGCCAGGATCGTTGTTGTTACAATTGAAACACAAAAGAAGTACAACGAGAGTGCTGTTAGTATTGCTATCCCTATCGCACGCACAGATCAACATGCAATACTCCTTTGGTTCCATTGCATTGACAGAGAGTACTCAATCAGTGCTGCTAGTATTGCTATCCCTATCGCACGCACACATCAACTTGCACTACTGACATCAAAGGCTTTCCTCTCTTGTGCATGTTCCGCTCTTCGCCCCCACTGCATTCAGTGCATTGAGCACAAAGTGAGTGTTGCTTTGTTTATCGCACAAAACAGATTAACATGCACAGCTAACTACAGACATCAAAGGCTTTGTACTCTTTGTTATGTGTCACTCTGTGTAAGTAGGCAGTTAAGAGAGCGCACCTTAAAGGTTTTATTGCACGTAAAGAAAAGCCTTGAAGAGCTTTCATACATTTAATCTCTAAGTGAAGAGAGCGCACACAGTAAAGACTTGAAGTGATTGTTTTTGCTCTTTGCACATTTCTTGCTGAGAGTGGTATAAGTAAGAATTCACTTCTCTTCACCACATTTTCAATATGGCGGACTAGGACGAGGAAAAAAGCAGCTCTGGCATTTGAAATGTAACTAAAAAACTTTATCAATGTTGAAACTTCAACTTTGAAGTTACATTTAATCACATTCAAACCAAAGTAGAGCCCACAATTAACTTTATCTTATCCTTGCCACTCAAGCAGACCGCAAGCAGCAGTAACACATGCGTTACTCGTTTAGCAGGAAGCAGCAGCTCGTCCTTATCAAAATTAATGATCCTGTCACTCCAAACAGCGATTTATGGCCTACGATTTACTCAAACACAAAATCACAGTCATTGGACTCATTGGGTTCATCTGGAATATCATATATTCCACGTTCTATTCTGCACTTAAAATGGAGAATGGAAATTGAAACTGTTGGCAAACCCACGCAGCCACATGTGGTCTTCTTGTTTATGTAATTTTGTTGCTGTTGCTGTTGCTGTGATGTGCTGTGTAACTGTGTGTAAACATTTCACTTAGCCAACGTGCAAGAACGTACAACAGGCCCTCGGCGCTTTTGTTTATAAATCTCTTTCTTTTATTTGCTTTTTGCCACATCAAGTTAAATTAAAATCCAAGCAAAGCAAACCAAACTAAACACGCAGCTGCCATAAAAGGCAAGTCCCCTCGCTATCTGTGTGTGTGTGTGTGTGGGTGTGATATATATAAAGCTGACCCTTTTATGAGCTTCCTGGCGAGATTGTTCAATGTGCTGTGTCCAGTTCACAGTTTCGTTCCGTTTCGTTTTGCTGTCGCCGGTGATTAGTTTGCATTAGTTTGTCCCTCTCTCTCTCTCTCTCTTTCTGTTTCTTTAGTAAGTGTTTGTCGCCAGACTTTGTCACTGTCACTCTTACTCTCTCCCTCTCTCTCTCTCTCCACCATCTCTTGGGTGCCTGGTTGTGCTACTTAGTACTCTTTTTTATTTGATAAAAGTAGCTTGGCAATGAAAAATTCAAATCAAGTCAAGCTGCACTTTCTTCTGTTTTTTCTACGGCTTTGGCTTATCACCCGCAGAGTGTATAGACTGGTAGACTCTATTTGACCTCCAGCCACCACTACCCTTATTCTTTGTGACTTTATCAAGCTTAGAACTCAACTGGAGTTCTATATGAGACTCCTTCTGGAGGAATCCAATCCAATTATACGTCATAATTGAAATGCGTCAGCTGATTAGCATTTTGCGGAGAGTTTTAGAGTGTTTTAAAGCCTCGTTGGCTGGTGATAAACTTCAGTAGAAGTCGAGTTAACTTTTGGGCTTAGCATTAATTACGGAGTTCTTCAAGGGATGAGCGACAGTCAGTGGGAGAGTGAGGCAGAAAGTGGGGAGGTAGGGAGACAGGCAGTGGGGCAGGAAGTGGGCCAGGCACTGAGACTGGCAGCGCATCCTCATTAAAAACATGCACGCTGCAAATTAATGGCCGCTAAGCGTGGCCAGGCAGACACCCATGACTCCCCCTGCACCTTCCCCCTCTTTGCTCCACAAAGCTCACATTGGCAATAAAAGGCGCGCCGACACGTGAGACAAATGCATATGAGTTTTGAGACCTTTAATGTGCTCGACAGGCAGGAGCTGGGGCAGCTATTAACGTGACAAGCTAAACAGAGGCGGACGCTTGGACAGCTGAGGGAGAGAGGGACGGAAGGAGCACGTAGCACAGGGGAGGTAGACAATCTGTCAGGATGTGCTGTCATTTGAGCAACATCAGCACACACGATGTACGCATAGATGTACACACGGCGTATGCGCAATATTTGTTTGTATATCTCTTTGCCTGGCTGGCAAAAGACTTATAATTGAATTTATCGCAACCTTAACACTCTCACAATTTTCGACAAATATTTACACTGTCGAGCAAAAGTTTTAATGGCTGCGCAAGAACAACTTTGGCAACTCTTTCGCAGTACAGTTTGTCACTTGCTTAGACTGTCAATTAAAGTTGAAGAGGGTGGCAGAAGGGGGAGGGGCGAAAGAAAGTTTCAAGTGTTAATGCCGAAGGGTTTGCCTGAAGTTTATTCAATTTGCAACTTTGTTACCGATGAACCGAAGCGGAAAATAGGCAAAAATAACAATTACAGCAAATACAAAAAAAGTAAAAGAAATTAAACTAGCTAGATAAATTGGTTGCTCTTTCAGCTGCCTAATTTTAATTGTAATCCTCATAAAGCGAAACAAATAGCTAACAATTTGCTATAACAACAGATCCTCAAGCCTCAACGCAGCGCCTTCATTTCCGCTCTCGACTCCAAACATTCTTGGGAAAATTTATTTTCTGTCACTGATTGGCTTTCCTGTCGATGTGTGTGTGTGCCCAGCTTCCTTCTCCCCTTTCTCCTCTCCTCTTCCTGCTATCTGTCGCATGTCACTCGACGAGCTCGTGTAACAGGTGCGTCGTTGCCAGCGTAGTAAACGACTTGGGGCAAGAGACGAACAGGTGACAACCAGGTGAAAATGTGTTTTCTGGCGTGCCGAAAATGCTTCCTCAACACTCCCTTGGTAACCTAAACTCAGCAAGTTCATCTGGGAGTCTATGCTGCTGTTGTCGGCGATTGCCCTTTAATTATACGCAAGCTGATTATGCAAATGACGGACTCGATTGGGTGAGCATGTGAAATATGATATCGATTGTGCGTGCGACACGTGAGCTTGGAGAAGATCTTTGCAACTTTAATGAGGTGTAGGTGTATTAGTTGCAAACTACTTCAATTTGCGAGGAAAGCGGCACGAGTTTCAAATGAAAGTTATAAGTAGAGTAAGTTTTGTAAAAGTAAAAGTTGATTAAACTGATTATAACTGTGCTAGAGTGAGAACTACGAGTATGTTTCAGTGAGAAACTACTTAGGTAAGAAGGGGAAAATACTCAACGGCATTTTCAAGTAATGCAAAGAAAAAACTAAGCTAAAAGTCTAGGTAGAGTTAGTTGAGTTGTTTATTAGTTTGAATAATGTTTTAAAGACCATTTCCTTCCCTTTTTCTTTTCCTAGAGCACATAATCCCATTTCCTATTCGTAGATTTTACAATTTAACACATATAACGAGCCCTCTATAAGCAACCTTATAATCATGTTTATAGTTCGATTAGACTAAAGTTTGAAGGATAGGTTAATATAATATTCTTAAATATGTGTTTATATTCAACTAATCCAAATAAAAACCCAAAGGAAAAGTCTAAGAAGAGTAAGTTGAGTTATTACTTAGTTAGAATAATGTTTAAGATACCTATTCTTTTCGCTTTTCCTTTTCCTAGATCACATAATCCCATTTCCTATTTGTAGATTTTACAATTTAAATATTTTAAAATAAACCTTATAACTCCCAACAGCATATTCTGTATGACTCAAACAACGTCTGTGTTTATAGTCCGATTAAACCAACATTTGAAGGATTGGTTCATATGTTATTCTTCTATGCGTATGATAAAAAAACTTTAATTAAAATGTGTCTAAAATGTATGGCTCTAAGCAAGAATATGCAGTTAGTGGGATGCTTAACGCTTTTTACTGCTTGTTACTTATATTTAAGCAGAAATTCAACTTTATATAAAAACAGAAAAATACTTTGCAACCTGTAAACCCTTAAAGCAATTTGTTTATTCAGAGTCTCCCGCAATATGCCAAGTTCCGGGCTCATTTTCTCCAACAGATCGTTATCCATTGACAGAGCTAAGCCACTGCCACAGTTTGTGCATGTAAACACATGCGTGTCGTTCGAGGCACACACTACGCAGGAGGCGTGGCAGGCCGGTCCAGGAGGACCCTTTCGGTCACACGCTCTCCTGCTGTCCGATAACATTGCCTGCAAGTGCGAGTGTTGCGCCTCGTGATTTATGTTTATTTAATAATTCAGACTTTTATCACACACAGCAGCAACCAAACAGAGAGAGAGTGAGAGAAAGTGGGAGAGTGAGAGAGATAGACACAGGAAGCTGTCGGTCCGTTTGCCGGAAGTGGTAGATACTGCTTACGCTGGCTGAACATTAAACTCATTTCAGCTCGACTTCACGCTGCGACGAGGCGGACAACGCGATGCTTGGCATTTCTGCCACGCCCACCAGAGCCAGAGCAAATGACGGTGCCAGAGCACGCAAAAGAAGAAGCAGATGAAGACGAAGAAATATCGCTTACAGACATAAAAATGCAAATTAGCCTGCAGAGAGAGGGAGAGAGTTGAAGAGAAAGTGGAAGTTAGAGGGGGACATACTGACAGTCAGCAACGCCTTGAAAATTGTATGTTTTGTCGCATAGTTTACTTTCAACTAGGCTTAAAATCTGCTTCGAGTTCTCTCCCACTGTATTAATTATGCTCCTTCAGCTCATAATTCACGCTTTTACGGCACATGTCGCTGATTTATGCACAGGGTCAGTTGAGTAATTAATTCTGTTCGAGGCAGATATTGGGTGAAGCCAGTGAGAGGTTGCCTGTGGGCTGCAGTTGAAGTGCTGTGTGGGTGGTTCCCCCTACAGCTCTGGCTTGTCACTGTGCATAAATTGACTAATGATATGCAAGTGTTATCCCACTGTGCCCACTGTCAGCAGCACGTGAGTGGAAGTTGCGCCCTCTCCACAGCACCCCCTCTCTCCCCAGCACTCTTCCTAGCACTCTCCCCAGCACACTCCCCCACTCATTTACAAGTACTTTTTCGTAATTGACTCGGCTGTGTGTGTGTGTAACTCCCTTGAAGAAAACTTTTCGGTAATCTGCTAAAATATGCCAGAAGTAGGTTGCTCTTTAACAAGAGCTGGAAAGGTTCTTGAAATTTGGCTGATACAATGCTAAAATAAAGGGCTATTTTTGAAGTCTATGTATAGTATAAATATCTTTCTTTACTTTCTCTCTGTCTCCTTTATTTAATCATGTAGGGAACTGTTGAAGAAGCATGATTAAAGAAACAATAAGATTTATTAGGCTGTTATTGATTTGTGAATAATAATTTAGTATGAATTAAATGTTACTCATTATAATGTATATGAAATGATATGTTTGCCTGTCTGCTTGTCTACCTGTCTGTCTGCTTGTCTGAAATAATATATAATATAATAATGTAAAATATACGATACATATAAATATTAAGTATTGATAGCTTTGCCTTTAATTTGCCAAATTAGTTAAACAATTTCCTTTCATCTTCAATTCATCCACTTCGATTCGTTTGGAGAACACTACGATTTTAACCAAGCTCCAGAGACAACTCTGTCTAGCAATTACGCTGGATTGCCCAATAAGCTTAAAAGGTGGCGTTGAAAAATCCCATTGAAAAGTCTCGATGGGAAACGTGGATGAAAAACCTTCATTACACGTTGTAAGGCAATGCTGTAAAGCGAAGCCTGCATTGAACCTGATGCTTGCTCAATTACGCGACGGACGTGCTCTTGCTGCTGTCCCGACAGGATCCCGCATAGTGTCGCACAGAGTGACAGAGAAAGAGAGAGAGAGGAAGCGATAGGAAGGACAGACTGGGACGAAGCGCAGCTAAGCGAAACTTTAATCAACTGTCAATAATTGATGATAATCACAGCGCAGCGTAATATTGCTTATCAGCAGATACAACAATAACAACAACAATGAGGATAACGACAACAACAAAAACAACAACTGGGAGCACCCAGCGCAACAACAACAACAACAACAGCAACAGCAAACGAGACTAAACCACGAGTGATTAACTTAATAAACGAGCAGGATGAGGAAGGGGAGGGGTGCACTGTGTCAGGGCGGATCGCAGTGAGAGCGAGACAAGAGGTAGAGGGAGGAAGAAGGGACAATGAGACCGCGCGTGAGGAGTTGGCAAACAAAACCAATGGCCAAGTGAAGCACAAACACAAAACGAAATCAGTTAAGCAAACCTCATTGGGGAGACGACCTGCAAATACCCTACAAAAGAGATGAAAATGTAAAATGAGTAAAATAACAAAGTATATTATTTATTTCTAAAAGGATAATTTTTCAGAACATGCTTTCAACTTTGCTATGAATCATGATACCCCATTAGGCGCCTTGGCCATGCCACCTGCGGCGTGAGGGTGCGGTGGAGGGCATGTGCACTGCATTTGCTGCCAATTGAGCACAATTAATTCAATGCGGGTTATGTACAGCGAGAGTTTACTGAACTAGTTGGCCAGGATTGGGGACATTCCTCCCTGCCAACGATAAGCTACCCAAATCATGTAGATATCGGCACTATCTCGACTTATCAGTGTCCGAAAATAAACAAACACAGGTATATTTAGTTCCATTTGCATCTCTGGTTCCCTACGAATAAAACCACAACAACATGAAGTAAGGTAATAAACGTAAAATGAGCTGGTAGCGAACGCAATCACCATTATAATGATACAAATAATCCCCCATCCCCCCCTCCATCATGCCTCCTCGAGTGATTCCACTCAGGTCTCTGCTGCCAGTCGAGTCTGAGAGCATCTCAAGGATGCCGTGTCAGCCCTTTTGGGCGTTCGTGTTGATTATAATGATAAGCACTAAAGCACAGGCATGTAAATTGCTTGTAGGCGGCGTTAAATTTAACTGCCACACACGTACACACACACACACACACACACACACACACACACACACACACACACACACACACGGCACACAACGACACGTTGGCAGTGGCATTTTGTATGCAAAAGTTAGTGAGACAAATTCAATTTTCAAACCAACTCCATGAAATTGTTTTCCCTCTCTCTCCCTCTGCTTTTATCTGTATCTCTTTTTCTTGTTGTTGTTGTTTTCTATATTTTAACTTTTGTAGTTCATGACATTGACACAATAGCCCAAAGTTTGTCTGTGTGTTTGTGTCTGTGTGCCGCTTGATTGCCCAGTGAACCGTTAAGCAGGCGTCGCCTTCGTCCTTCAACCTCACCTTTTACGCCTTGAGCTGCGCTGCCTTATGGCAACAGGTGGCAACTTGGCAGCTTCGGTTTCGGTTCGTCAGCTGCCACTTCACAGAATGCGCCACAATGGGATTTTCTTATTGGAATCCCGATCAAAGCGAACGCCATTTTCAATTTCATTTCTATTGTGACTTTGGCCACTTTGCTGGCTATGAAGGCAAAAGGCAACAGCTTGAGGAATGCCAACTTAAAAAAGAGCTGCAAGTTCGCGATACCATTGAGACTTAAATTGATTTACGTTATAACAACTTATTATAACTAATAAGCTTAGTAATACACAAAGTTTTGTTAAGAACATATACTCTGAAAATGAAGGCAACTTATATAAGTGACGGTATTTGCAGCCAAGGTTATCGGATCATGACAATCGATTTGATTATTTTTTTCACTTTGCAATTATCGATACAGGACGCAAACGCACTGCATTTTAAAATTCAAATTCAAACTCTTGCTAGTTTAGTTCGGATCGTGACTATCGATATTCAAATATTATATTTGGTATTAATCGACACAGAACACTGATAAAATGCAAACAAAACATTGCATAAAATAGGGGATAGAAAAACGAGACATATTAAAACTATCAAAATTGTCACTGCGAGTGGGCAATTAAACTTTTTCATTTGACTTTATACTGTCGTTTTTATAATAAAAAAAATAAAACAAAATTTACTCATTTTACAAAAATTACTCATGATTCCCATTCATATTTGTCATTTTTAATTCCGGTTAAGACTTTTCTCTTCACAATTTAAATCCTTTTAAACATTCGAGCCAGCTTGATATGATAAATATTAAATACACTTTTACATATTTTTTCAGTTTAATTCAACAAATGGACAGCTAACAGGATAAGCCTTTCATCAGAGACTGAGGTCGTAAGAGGGACTGAGAGAATAATCTCCGCTTTAACAATCGCTTTCTTTCGATACATACACATTTAAATACAAATACTTTTTCACATTTTCCGCATTTTCCACAATACATACATATTATTTGCAGTTGCCAGTGGAGTTAAATTCTCGTCTGAACCTTTCACATGTGGCAAGAACCCTTTGGTCCTTTGTCACGTTCTGTTTACAGGAGAGCAAAAAAAAAAGGGAAAGCAACAGCGTTTCGCTATAATCATATGAAACTTTCAACGCCTTTTGCATTGTTTGTTTTGTGATGTTTTCGGTTTTTTATTTTGCCGCATTATTTGTTGAGTTTTGTTGCTGAGGCTTTGCCTGTGAAAATTCCAATGCTTCACCGCCTTCAGCAGTGAAAACAATAAAACCAAAGGGACTTTCGTTTTTCTGGGCGAGGCACAAAATTTGCATAACCTATACCCTACTCTCGGGTTTCACTCGGTTAGGTTTAGCTCACTTTGGTTTACTTTCATGTTGGAAAATTAAAGCTAAAACATTTTTTTTGTTTGCTCTTTAAAGAGCCGGAAGAGCTGTTTGCGCCATTTATGTTCAGACCGATTGCGGCTCTTATGCTTTTATAT
Organism: Zaprionus indianus; assembly: GCA_018904595.1. NCBI lineage: Eukaryota > Metazoa > Arthropoda > Insecta > Diptera > Drosophilidae > Zaprionus > Zaprionus indianus. The sequence goes on from JAEIHA010000320.1 coordinate 11,154,713, forward strand.
GGCGCATAAAACTATGAAATGTGCAACACAGCAAACGATCTACGTATAGCAGGACTACATACGTGAGAGTGCTCTTGGAAGGGGGCATGGAGGGGGAGTGGACGGCAGTTGATGGCCATAAGCTGGCCAAGATTTTGTTTTATGAGTTCGGCCAGCGCCTCGTAAAAGTTAAAGTGTTTTTTTTTTTGACGTGGAGAGGGCGCAAAAAAAAAATCCTAATAGCACCCGAGACACTCAGAATTAATCAATGAGGGCTGAATAAATCACGATTCCACTCGCTTAGTGGCGACATCGCTTAAGGAATTTGGAAAATTGCAAAATGAGAGCAGCAAGATGTTCAGAAAGGGAATATTCAATTTAGTATCAAGTTTTATATGAAATGTGAAGTAATTTTAAAGAAATAAATGTGACTTTCAATTGAAAACAATTTGTTTTTAAATACTCTTTGAATATGAAAAGTAATCCTTCCATATTTCCTTCCTTATATTTAAGAAGAATTCAGAAAGAGCAACATGTCATGATGATTTGCGTGCTCTAACAAATATGCTAATACATATTTATATACCAACATTTTGTTCTTGCCGGAAACACTGTGTAATTCCCCATTCAGATGTTAAGCAGCTCTTGTATCATTTATATAAACAGACATGTCATACATGCCTGCGTACTCACCCAATGAATGCAACAAAAAATGTCAACCTCGTGGAGGGTGCGGGGTGAATTTCTCCGGACACGGGATAAATCTGCCGCTTGAGGTGGCTCAAGAATTTTAATATTTGATGAGGCACGCGTGCGAATTCCAGATATCAGAGCAGGCTCGACACACGCGGATACCGTTACTTTTATTACATATATAATTTTATTTATGGCATTTAATTTTATTTTTTTGTACTCAGATTTCCATTACTAAAAAAAGATTGTTCAGAGAATTCCGGGTGGAATTGGCGTTAAACAATATGCAATAATAATAAAAGACGCCCCACCCCGCTCCAACGCCCTGTCTCGACTCGTATAATTTGATTTCATTTCATTTGATTTTGGCTTTGGTTTCGGTTTCGGTTTCGGTTTAGGTTTTATTCGCTTTCGTGCAATTTGCACGTGTGCTTCGTTATAATTTGGTGAATCGCTCAGCAGGAGGAAATCTCGGCAGGCGCCGATGCTTACTTAGCCTAACAAGATGTTGCGCATTCTGCTCCCCACCAAACGTATCGTATAAAGAAATTTTCCGCTCTTCCACATCCCATTTGCGTTTATTTATTTCGCTTTTATTTGCTGTTAAAGGCCGCACAGCACGCGACTTAAATCAAAAATTCTGAGGCGCGCTCTTCAATTAAATTGCCTGAAAAATTAATGTGCCCGCCCCAACAGTGACTTATCCCACAGGCCACAGACCCAGTCTAATCCCTAACCCGACTGATCCCACGTCTGCTCACTGATTCTCTTGGTTTGCCTGTGCCTCCCACTTGTTTATGAATTTAAATTAGCCCACTGTCTACTTGAACCCTTTACATATTGGGCTATTTTGGCCGTGGCGCAATTAATTAATTCTTAATTTTAGCTGGTTCGCAATCGCATTATGATTGTGGTCGCCCACTCGAAACTGAATAACCATCATCCAAAACTGAAAATAGTTGCGTTAAGTTTTGTTTACAGCACACTTGGCGTATGCGTAATTCGTTGGCGTGAGTTCTCCAAAAAATTCATTTATTGAACTTTAAAATGAATTTCTAATTTTATTTTCTATTAATTTAGTTGTTAATTAAATTTTGAATTTAATTTTATATTGATATTTATTCGAGAAACATTTTAAAATTAGTTCAGTTATGGATTGAAAGTTAAATTATAACTTTGTAAAAGATACATTTTTGTCTTTGTGCTCTGTATGATTTATTTAACTAAGGCATTTTTAATTTATTTATTTATTGTACTGTTTTTGTTTTTCATAGAAAGTCAAACTCGCGGTTTATATTTTTTCTAAGTTAGTATTTAAAAAACCAATTTTGAGTACCTTTCAAAGGTTTTTGTTTATAACTTTTGACGAATCCCTCTGAAAATTAGAGTTCCGCGCAGACGACCGCACACCGCGAACTGCGACAGATAAGTGAAAAGTCCAGCGGAAGCCGTTAGTGCCCGGTTTAGTTTATGTTAGCCAACTAGTTTTTTTTCAAAAACTAACGACGACCGCGCGACTGCGAAACGCACTTTGCATGTTCAACGTAGAGCGCGAAAACGGCGAAAGGACGTAAACGGGAATAGCCGCAGCAGCAGCAGGACGAATCGAAACGAAACGAAACCGCACGCAACGTGCAACAGCCGCCAACTGATGTGCTGCTTGCTATCTGCCAGAAACAGTGGCAGCAGCAGACGCGGCAAGTGCGCACCTACACACACACACACAGATGCGAATGCTTGCCTGTTTGTTGATAACAGTTTTCGAAAATTCGAAATCGCCATCAGCTGCTGCGGCCTCTGCTGAAGAAGGCAGAGTGGGCAGAGAGCATCAACAACAACAAGAACAACAAACGATGCGACAAGGTTCAGCATGTTGCTTGTGCCACACAGTGCCTGCCCCACACAGTCGGCGTTCAATTGACGCATGCGCCTAGAAGCAGGCAACAACAATTCATAATGACAAGCGGCGTGCTATCAACGCAACGCGCAACTTGGCGCCTCTTTCGGCTCAGTAAATACCCAGCATAAGGGCACGCTTGCCAAAAAGGGTATATTAAATTTCAATGCATGTATTAGTTAGTTATTTATTACAAGAAATATAATCAGTTTGCTGAACAATAAACAGTTTAAAATCGAAGACAAATAATGTTTTTGATGAAGAATTTCGCTAAAGATGCTTCGGATCGTGACTATCGATATTTGAGTTTTTGGTCACACGGATGCAGTATGGCTGTGTCTATCGAAATTTGAGAATGTAATAATTGCCACACAGGTACAGTTGGCATAGTATACAAAATTGTTTTTTTTTTTTTTCATCAAAGTAATATTAATTTTTATGTTGAATACTTGTTAAAAAGTTCTAGGGTATTTCCCCGTTGAGCCCCCATACTTCTGTTACATTTTTTTTACCACATTCTGTTATTATCTTTATTGTTGGGCAATATTTGGATGTCACTGAATGAAATTAGTCACCCAACTGGGCCACTTGACTTTGCCACCGGCTCCAAGTTCACGTGCCGCTTCAAATGGACGAGCCGGGGGACCGTTTTGAAGTGGCAGGTGGCAGCACAAGGAAGCGTGAGAGCACGAGGCATGCTAATGAATTAGAGCAAAATTTTTAATGATGTTGTTTATGGCCGTAGCAAAGTCAAAGGCCGCCCAAAAGGGCTGACCCACTTATCGAGTGGCTACGAAAATAGAGACACTGCCAGATTAGATAAGGCCAAATTATGAATGACAATGGCTATAAATACATAAGATATAATGTGGTAAAGCGCCTATATAGATTGATTGGAGTTAAGTGTGATTTAATTGGCCTGTGATCTGTCTGTGAAATTACGGCGAATTCAATTCACGGCACATCGCGCTGAACTTTTCTTGTTGCCTACTTATGTGGGCAGTCGGATTGCACTTGGATGATGTCCAGATTGTACTTTGGACCATGCACCCTGCAGCCTTGGCTGTCTAAGGGAAACTGGCCAAAAATATTTGCAGAATTTAGATAGGAATAGCTTGCGAGTAGCTGCAGAAGGGAGGGAGAAGGAGATTAGGATGGAAATGGGGAAGGGGATAAGACCGGGAGGGGAAGAGGAAAAGGAGAAGATGCGCAACTGAAATCGGTTTTAATGTTCGCATAATGCTCTCACATTGCAATAACCACAAAATCTTTTTCGTGCAGCTGCCGCAATTTGGAATAATCGAGAGAATGTTTGAAACAATCGCGTGGGGCGGAAATTGAAAAACTAACGAAAACTACAACTGCATGCGAACGAGAGGAAATGAGGAGGTGCTGCGACAACGCTTGTTGTGAGCGTGTTTGGGGCGTGGCAGGAGGGTTGTGCTAGTGTTGTGTCTGTTATCAATTGCCTTGTCAAGGCCACAGCAGTCACAGACACTCTTACAAAGACAGTCGGACGCACTGACATTAAAAGCAGATGCGGAAAAGAGATGCTGAAAACTGTGCATCACTTCCTTCCCGCCTCCTTCTCTTCTTCACCCTGCCCCTTGAAGTGTGAAAAATAATAAAGCATAAACGCCATTTGACCTTGTGTGGTGGGCCGAATGTCAATTGCGCTGACAGGGGCAAAGCAATCTGCTCTCCTGAGTGATTCCCCCGCATGGGTGACTGTGCGCATTTCCAGGTTCTCCGTCAAAATTAGGAGAATGCACAAACGTTTAATGAAGCAAGAGAAGTAACAACGAGAATTTGCTTGACCCAATTACCATCTTCTTCCTGCCCGTGCCTGCTTGCCGTGGGCAGTCAAGTTGAAAATCAATTTGTATTCTGAGTTATTGCCATTTGTCTGCGCACTTTTCAATTAATATGATGGGGAAAACAATGAACGTGCAGGGGAACGGAACTGAAAAGACAGTGAAAGTTGCGTGTTTTTGCATTGAGGTTAAGCGCTTAAACGTCATAAATGACATAAAATTGTTAATAGAGCAAGGTTATGACGCTCCTCAGTTTGGAAAAAGCGATGATAGTATAAGACATTAAATGCAGACAACCACAACTAAAAGTATACAAAAATCAATCTTTATAAATGAATTCGTTCTGAAATTGAATTTCGCGGCTATCTGCTACCCACTTTAAGCTGACTGCTATAAAACTAACTGAATATACAAGGTGGCACCTCCAGCAACCAGGGCACCAGAGTTATTGCCAGTATAAAGCACTATGGGATATACACAACATTTTATAATAACAATCAAAGAACACACTTTAGTTAATATATTTATCCAACTACATCATAAAAACAATTTAAATAATAAATAACAAAAATTCAAATGTTGATAACTTAAAATGCAGGCATCGATAATAATCGCTCGCTATCGTTATCGCCAGAGCTGCCACCTCTGTGCAATTTAAATAACTAAGCAACACTACCCGCCAGTTGTTTGTTTTGTTTGTACCTGCTAACAACGACGACGGCAGCAAGGTGAATGAATTTTCCGTGAAAATTATAAATTAACAGCTGCGCGAGTGCCATTTCACAGAAAGCACACACACACACACATACAATAGTAAAACAGATTTCTTATCACTATCAGCATATTGCACTTGGCGCCAATGCCGGCGCCGGCAATCGGTAGTTGTCGATGTAAAATCATATATTTTTCATTAGCGCAAAAAGTGATAAATGTGAAACATAAACAAAACGGTGATAAGCCGCTGCGCTGCGGCCACTATCAATGCGCCGGTCGTAAGCCAAATTCCTTCGTGCTCGCGATTGCAATAACAATATTATCAAGTTAAACTTGTTGAGCGAGTTAAAGGCGCAAGAAACTACCAACAATGGTGAAAATATTTAACGCTCTGCCCGCACACAGCGGCGACAGCGACGCAGCCACTGACCTTTATTTGACTTTTAGCTGTGCCTGCCTTGCCTTGCCTGTGCTGTGCTGTGTGTCTGCTCGGCAATGAAAAAGAAAGACATTGCCTGCCACACACCACACACCATACACAACAACACACAGACATCGTGTCTCTCGTGGTGGTTCCTACTTTAGTTGTTGTTGTTGTTGTTCTTGTTATGGGAGTATTATGCAGCCGCAGAGGCAGAGGCGAAGACGCGTGTGTACGAACATTTGTGTATTTAAGGGTACACAGTGTGGACTCACACACACACAGATAATTTAAAAGGCCAAAATTCAAATTAATTGAATAAAAGTGTAAGGGAAATTGAAGCTGTGCCAATTTCAGAAATTTTATTTTCAGTGTTAATTCTTTTTTTGAGAATTTTCTCGTTTTTCCTTGCAACAATAAAACTTTTACTTTCACGTGCCAGACTCTCTTGCAGCCTTTTGCAGCAATTTGTTGTTAAACAAAGTAAATAAGGCAAATCAAATTATAATATTTGCCTTTAAGTGATTCCTCTCTGTAATTTCTTTGGCATGTTTTTGTGTCTATAAACAATATTATGTTTGAAATATGTTCATTCAATTTTGACTAATCGCAGTTGATTGTCGTGTCACGGGCTCACGCGCCAAGTGCTATAAAACAGGAGATTGAACTTTCGGTCAATTAAGTTTGAAATTGCCACACAAACATGCCGCCCTGTTATACTGTGCTACTACTCTCGTGTTATACGTCAAATTTTGATAATTGAAAGATGCGTAAATTGTTTAATGAACTCACAAGGTTAAATAATTTTGTCAAGACTATCAGCTGTGAATATATTTATTTCTTAATACATATAGCTGCCGATAGCCATAAAATGTTTGCCATAAAATGCCCGAATAAGCAAAATATGCCGAGAAAATGAAATTGGCAACGTCAGCGCTTTTCTAGCTGTCATTTCCCGCTAAACTATAAATAGATCGTCCCCAAAACTAAGGGGCGACGGGTGCAGGGTGACAACGATGGCGCTGACGATGGCGACGTCGACTTCGCTGCCGAGTGTCAGGGACATTGGCAGAGTCGGCGTTATCAGCAACGCAGAGAGAGCAGCAGTAGTCAGCCGCTAGGCGGGCGCACCTCCAGCCAGCTGCGTACGTGATAATGTTGATTATGATGATGCAAGCTGATAATGACCCTGCGTGCAAGCCCCGATGATTAAAGGGATTACACGGCTGTAATCTGGGTCAGTCGGTAGCTAAATTTAGTTGCAATTATCAGTACGCTCCCGATTGCCTGGACAAGCAGGTTCTCCTCTAGAGGCGCAGGAGCAGCAGTAGCAGTAGCAGCAGCAGCAGCAACAGCAACAGCTTCACGATGATGCGACGTCAAATGTCCTATCGCTTTGAAGATCAAGATGGATCGCCCATGGCTTTGCGGGTTGGCTGCAGTGCATTGCATGATGAAGTCATCGGCTAAGTCTAATTTTCCTAATTCCTTTCCGATTTCTTTTTGTTTATTTGCAGATGAATCGTCGCTTTTCACGCGTGGAGTCCGGCGCGGACCTTAAGGATTACTTTGATCGTGGTGATATTGCATCGCGCGAGAATCGCTGGAATTTTGAAGTGGCATGGGAGGTTGCCAACAAGGTGGGAGGAATTTATACGGTCATCCGTTCGAAGGCCTATGTCTCCACTGAGGAAATGGGCGAACAACTGTGCATGATGGGACCCTACAAGGAGCACTGTGCCCGCACTGAAATGGAGGAAATTGAATTTCCACGCGGTAATCCTTTGTTGGATGCAGTCAATGCACTTCGCTCACGCGGCTACAAAATTCACACTGGACGTTGGCTTGTGGATGGCAATCCTCAGCTGATACTCTTCGACATCGGCTCGGCAGCCTGGAAGCTGGATCAGTTCAAAAACGAGATGTGGGAGAAGTGCAACATTGGTATACCCCATTTGGATATTGAGACCAACGATGCCGTCATTTTGGGTTTCATGATTGCCGAGTTCCTCGAGGAGTTCCGCAAATTTGCCATTACCTACTCGGAGAACAATCAGCTGAGTCCGCCTCGCATTGTCGCCCATTTCCACGAATGGCAGGCGGGTGTGGGTCTCATTGTGCTGCGTACACGTCTTATTGAAATCGCTACCGTGTTCACCACACATGCCACACTGCTGGGTCGCTATCTGTGCGCCGGCAACACTGACTTCTACAACAATCTCGACAAGTTCGCCGTGGACGAGGAGGCCGGCAAGCGTCAGATCTATCATCGTTACTGTCTCGAGAGAGGAGCTACGCACTTGGCGCACATATTCACAACTGTATCGGAGATTACTGGCTATGAGGCGGAGCATCTGCTCAAGCGCAAGCCGGACATCATCACGCCCAACGGACTGAATGTGAAGAAGTTCTCGGCCATTCATGAGTTCCAGAATTTGCATGCCGTCGCCAAAGAAAAGATTAATGAATTTGTGCGCGGTCATTTCTATGGGTAAGCAGGCAGAGATTGAGTTCGAGAACAGTTCCTTTAGTTAACCTTATTCCATCTTACAGCCACATGGACTTCGATCTGGATAAGACGCTGTACTTCTTTATTGCTGGACGTTATGAGTTCGGCAACAAGGGTGCTGACATTTTCATCGAGTCGTTGGCCCGACTAAATGCCATGCTGAAGCACGAACGTCCGGACACCACTGTGGTGGCCTTCCTTATCTTCCCCACGAAGACCAACAATTTCAATGTGGACTCGTTGAAAGGTCATGCGGTCATCAAGCAGCTGCGTGATACCATCAACAATGTGCAGCAGGCAGTGGGCAAACGCATGTTCGATACGTGCCTGAAGGGTCACATACCCGGCCCGGATGAGCTGCTGCAGAAGGATGATCTGGTCAAGATTAAGCGCTGTATGTTCGCCATGCAGCGTGACTCGATGCCACCGGTAACTACACACAATGTAGCCGATGATTGGAACGATCCCGTGCTGGCGTCCATTCGACGTTGCCATCTCTTCAATTCTGTACACGATCGCGTCAAAATGGTCTTCCATCCGGAGTTCTTAACCTCAACGAATCCATTATTCGGCATCGATTATGAGGAATTCGTTCGTGGCTGCCATTTGGGAGTGTTCCCCTCATACTACGAACCTTGGGGCTACACACCTGCCGAGTGTACCGTCATGGGTATCCCGAGTGTGACAACAAATCTCTCCGGCTTCGGCTGCTTCATGCAGGAACACATCAGCGATCCCAAATCCTATGGCATCTACATTGTTGATCGACGCTACATTGGCCTGGAGAACAGTGTGCAACAGTTGTCCAGCTTCATGATGGAATTCTCGCGTCTGAATCGACGCCAGCGCATCATTCAGCGCAATCGTACGGAGCGACTAAGCGACTTGTTGGACTGGCGTACGCTGGGCATTGTAAGTATCCACTTCAATTCGCTTATAATCTTCTATTTCCATTAATCGATTTTATTTTCTTTCCACGCCCTGCAGTATTACAGACAGGCTAGGGTGAAGGCATTGCAGGCCGTCTATCCCGACTATGTGGACGAAACTGCGCTGTACGGTTCCCGCAGCAATCTAATCTTCTCACGGCCACAGAGCGAGCCGCCCAGCCCCACCTCGTCGCGTAAGTTGAATGGGTATTAGCACCCACGAAACTTTGTTTATTTTCACATTGTGGTGCATCGAAAACAAATAGATTTTATTAATAACCAGGACAACATTTATACAGCTGATTATTGCAACAAAAGTAGTTTATTTGCTAATAAAATGACGGAAAGAACATTACAACTATCAAGTAGATTGTAAATAACTATTGTAAGTCTGTTTCTTTGAAGTATAAGATGCAGAGCAACATGTTATTGTTCTTATATTATTTTTGAAACTTCGTTTACTAACTGCAACAGTTTGCAGATAAATCGTATTGAAATGTAGAGAGCTGCATACAAATGCTTCCTTGATAGTCATAATACATTTATGAAGATTCACTTAATTAAATCATAAGACTCCCAGGACTTTAACCCCTTATCAATTAGTCATTTATGTAGCATGAGGTCACGCAGTTGAACATTGTAGCCTGCCTTTGAATTATCATTGCCGGGTTGACACTGTGGAACCCGGCAATATATTAACGAGCATAAGCACCGGCTGCGAGAGTAATTAAGTTATATGATTACATGCGAGGTTGACATTCAAGAATCATTGAGTTGCGACTTGAGCCTTTTTAATCAGCACTACTATGCGAACATCAATTCTCACTCTCTCTCTCTCTCTCTCTCTCTAGGCCACACTACTCCGGCGCCATCGGTACACGGTTCTGACGATGAGGACTCCGTGGACGAAGAAACCGAGCTCAAGGAATTGGGAATTAAATAAATCATCCCATTGCCAGCCACTGAACAAACTAAATACAGCGCAATATTACCATAAGTTTAGTAATCTTGTTCCACAACATGTTCAAAGGACGGAAACTATTTACCTACAATTTCTAAAAGAACTACAACAACAACTGCAACTGTTTTCTAATACACACACACAGCACAACCTAGAACAATTTTGAGTATATTTGCATGAAGAAGAAGCATAACAATTCTATTAAATGTTGTTTAGTCTATAAGCAGAAACCCAGCCACACATACACAAACAAACAATCACACATATACACACCCACACACACACACACACTACGAATGTTATTTAAACAAATTAAATTATTTTATGGTAACACATGCATAAAAATGGGCCACACGTTCTGACCTTATCAAATGATGTAATGCTATAGAGATCTATATAAATTTGTTCGTTGTTCAAGTTTTGAAATTGTCTAAATACCATGCGCATTGCCACAAGATTATCCATTTATAAAAGTTACTCAGAATTAGAATTTCTGAATGAGTTAAATTTATATATTTAATTATAATTCGAGTTGAAAGCAACCTACATTACGTTACAATAATATGACAAGTAGTGTTATAGAACAATGAATGAACTTTGGTAAACACCTCCAACCAAACCTGTAGTCCCGCCCAAAATGTATCGTATAATATACTGCCTATAAATGATTAACCAACAATGTGTTTTCACTTATTTCGATTACAACTTTAATGAAGATCCCTACGAAATATAAATGTGCATCTTAACATTCAGTCAAAAGGGTTAGTTTGCAGTCGATGTATTGGAAAATATTGTAGAAAACATAATAAGAGATTAATCCTTAAAATTTAATCACTTATTAGTTTGTGTCTATAGTAATGTTAGTTAAATAGAACATATATCAAACGATATATGTATGTTCAATCGAAATCGCCAAGCCCTACTCACTGTCTGTATATGATGATCTGATCCCAGATGATGATGATTTGTTTTTTTCTGAAATGCTGAACCAAGGAAACATAAATTTAGTTACTGTGTGAAAAAAACTTTATTGGCCAAAACGTTCGATAGTTCAGTGGAACAAGAGAGAAATACTTAAATAAATTATTTAGAGAGAACACAACTTCGCATAGAACTAATAAAAATCTCATAAAATTAAAAAATCGTTAGATTATGGGCGCTGATCGTGGTAGGGTTTACTCGCTCCCCCGGTGACTGTACAAGGAACGTATAAACTTGTGAGGATCATTCTGATGACGGCGTCTTCGCTGAGCGGGCACATTGTAATCAGGCTCTTCTTCGACCTGTCCGTTCTCAAGATGAGCGGGCGGCTGGCGCTCAGGAGCCTCAACTATGTCGCTGTCGTCATTATCTCCACTTCCTTCTGGGCAATCTATAAGTTCGCCACTGCTGTTCTGGCACTTTTCCGCTACTAAATTCCATTCATCATCATCATCTGCCTGCTCTCCCTGCTCTGGCTGCGCTGGCTTAGGGTTACTTGGGAAGCTAGGGAAGCCAGGTGCATAGGGCTGATAGGCAATGGGTGCAGCATACCACATTGGCATGGGGTAGGCCATGACGGGGGCAGCGTAGCTTGGATAGCAGCTGGCGCAGGATGGAGGCAATCCATGTTTCGAGATGTGGCCCAGCGTCAACTTGAGGCAGCTGCTGGGGCAACTAGTTTGGGTCGGACAAGGTACATAGGGCCAACCAGGGTAACCGCAACCTGCTCCCGTTGCTTCTTCTGCTGGCTGACGCGGCTTTCTGGTTTTGCGCTTGTGTGCCGGCGCATACTCGACCTTCTCGTAGCAGTTCTCTGGATCATTTGGCTCGCATTGCACGACAACCTTGGCAAACATTGTACGCGCCAGGCAACGATCGCCGCAGACACGCTGCCGGGTGCGCTCCTTGCACGACGAGTTCTCCTGATTCTCGGTGCAGTTCTGCACGTAACTCACCACGTGGCAGCAGGGTCCTGCCTCACTGTAACCGAGTCCAAAGCGACCTCCCACCAGTGATGAATTCAACTGGACAAGAACATTCTTCAAATTGATTTGATGATTAATTGTGTTGGTGATTTCGTTCGTGAGCCGAATAATGTTGGTGGTATTCAGGGCTGGCAGTGGCGGTGCCACATAGTTGGTATCGTTGACACCCTGCAGCAGTGGAGCCTCCTCGATTAGCTCAGGACAGATCGGACAGCGCCCCTCGCAGGTTACGTTTTCAGCGCAATCTTGCAGGCAACTCTGACGTTTCTCATGGCATTCGTTGTGGTCCCTCAGCGAAGGCTGCTCGTAACTCTGCAGTGGCGTCTCCACCACAATCTCACGCACCTCACTGGCCTCGCCGGTGACGAATGACCCCAGGCATGAAGTCAGCAGCAGGAGCAGCAGAGGCAGGGCTTGTGTTTTGCTCACCTGTGTGGAATTCCGATAAGATAAAAATCAAATGACATAATTGACATACCGCCGATGGAATGGATACTGCCGCGTTAACGAATAACGGGTTGACGCACTGCGTCATAGCTCAGAAATGTTGGCATATCTCACCTCCATTAGCGCTAAGAAATTTTCGGCAATCTCTTCTTTTGAATTTGTTTCGGGGTGAGTGGACGGATGGACGGACGGATGCGTCTGCAACTGGGTAAATGCTTGACTCGACTGGAACGTATCATCGAAGCTTTTTATATGCATGGTTCCACATAGTCAGGCCCAAAGCAAGCATCGGCAGAAATCCAATGGGCCTTTGATAAGATAGCCCTCACTATCTTGGCGAATTGGTTATGCCACAACAATCAATGTGTGAGCTTTAACTCAATCTGAGTGCTTCGGAAACAATATTCCGAAAGAGAAAGGAAATTGTTAAAACTATCGGCAAACTATTTGTTGCTAACGCTAATTTATATTGCCATTATCAAAGTTTAAATATTATTCTTCTCATATATAAAAATTAGTTAATTAATTTGTAGAATTTTATTTATAACTTTTTAATAAGCATCAATAAAAGACTGCCACCCATCTACACCCAACCATTTGCCGAGGGACAAACTGATGTGCCAGTGATCAAGCCCGACTCGCAGAACTCCTGTTGATCTTGGAACGAGCAGTTGGGACTGTTACATATGTATTTAAAACAGTAGGGGGAACAGGCTGTGGCCAAATTGAAGGCACAGCCACTACAGTCGTACCTCGCTATGGGAGCAAGAAAGAAAATAACATTATACATAACTCTTCTCATCAAAGAGTATTTAATTTCTTACCCGCTCCCGTCGGGCAATTGCCTTGACAGTTTCCATTCCAATTGGGCGGCATGAGCAGAATTTGCTCATCCTTCTCTTGCCAAAATTGCACTGTCGGTGGCTTCAGCACCATCTTGGAGGTGACACAGAAGTCGCCGCACAGCTGTTGCCTTCTGTTGTAGCATTTCCATTGATCGCTGCCAGTTTTACAACGACAGGTTCGTGGGGAAATCACGTTGCAACACCTACTTGAATTCCCAGACGGTACTGGAAGAGCTTCTTCCGCCTCATCCTCATCCTCTTCTTCCTCGTCCTCATCCTCGTAATCGCTCTGACTTTGTTGAGTTGAAATGAATTCATTGACCAATGGGTTTAGTTCATTGTTGAGAGAAAGATTTTGTGTCGTCTCGATTATTATCGGCTTCAGTCGAATTGGCTCAAATTCCTTCGGCTGAGGAGCAGCGCATTTGTCACCTGTCCAAGTAGTGCCTGCTGGACACCGTACCCTGGTACATCGTCCGTTAACATACGCTCCTGAAGCGCAATATATCTGACGACAAGCGCCGTTCCTGAGCACAGTTCCTGCGGGGCATGACCGAAGCTCCTCGGGAGCTGGCGTTGTGGGAGAGGAAGGTGGGAGACTTGGTGGAGCTGGTGTTGTGGTAGAGGAAGGTGGGAGACTTGGTGGAGCTGGCGTTGTGGTAGAGGAAGGTGGGAGACTGGGTGTAGCTGGCGTTGTGGCAGTGGTAGGCGGTGTGACACAAGGCGGAGCTGGTGTTGTAGTAGTAGTAACCGGTTCGGCACAAGGTGGAGTAAAAGAGCCTTCATTTCCATTTGGATTTGTAGCATGTGAAGCACCAGGATCTGACTCCGAGTTACCAGGTTGAGCAGCGATTGGAGGATAAGGAGTAACAGAATAGTTAGAGCAAGGTGGGGGATCCGGTTTTACTGTCGAAGGAGAGCCACCTGGCTTAGCTTCCGTGTTGCCAGGCTGAGCGGCGACTGGAGGATAAGGTGTAACAGTATGGCTGGCGCAAGGAGGTTGATGAGGCAGTTCAGTAGAGTTGGAATTGGGTAGACTTGGCAGTGGTTGACCAGGAGCATAGTTGATACAAGGTAGAAGCGGAATGCAAGGAGTTGCTGACTGCCCTGGAGTTATTGTTTGCTGGCAAGGAATGGCCACGAGTTGCACTGCAAGGGGATAGCCATTTTGACCTAGGGCAATAGAAAAAACAGTTAACCAAATCAAATTGTCATATGAAACTTCCAAATCAGTTTCAATTATTTCATAGCATACTTTTCGGACACTCTAAACCACAAAATACTCTGGGCACATTGACGATTCGTGGTGAAAATTTATAAACAACAGATGGGGAATATGTTTTGTTAAGATTTAATATATAATTCGAATTCAATTTTTGTTTTTCATATTTTTGGATCTTTTAAGGTGTTTTTTATGAGAATTGAATTAAGAATCACAAACACGGTCACACACACACACAATATACGGTTATCACTTACAGAGTCCGATTTTCAGCAAGTTCGGATCGCAAACGATCCCGCCTAGCGAACTTGCCGGAGATTGTGCACCTGCAATGCTCAGCGTCGAGAGCAGCACAGGCAGCAAGTGAACGTGATTGAGAAACATTCCGATTAGAACTGAGCTCAGATGCTTTAGATCGAGCTCAGCTGAGTCGATCCGAGCCGGAAACAGTATCTCCCGTAATCGAAACGTGCGTCTCTCTGTGGACAGGGGTTATCGCATCGGACAATTATGCTTGTGCCGCAGTAATACCTTGTCACGGCCTCAACGCTCTCTCCGATTCATTCACGATTTGAGCTCCGCCGCTCGAGCATCGCCCTGGACCTGCAACTTAATTCACGATGTCAAACTCGTGCGGAGCGATCTCAGTGCTTGTCTTGACCATTTGGGCAACTGTCTGCATTGCGGCGGGCAATCAAAACTCAACTGGATTGGTAAGATACCTCATGAGAAATAGGAGAACTGGTGATAATCAACTATACTTTTCTATTAACAGGACGCCCTGCAGTGTCCCGAGGGCTATGAACTGGTGAATAAACTTTGCTATAAGAAGAATTTATGTCCGGAAGGTAGGTTTCAACTGAAAACAAATATCAAAAATCAACTTTATTTCCTTAATTTGTCTGTTAAGTACTCAGAAACCCTTACGTCACTCCAAAACGTAGTGAAATCCCAACGTAATCAGTTCTCGTGCCAAAAACAAAAACTATATTTGGCTCAGCAGATCGCAGCACGTTTCTCTCTCTCTTCTGAGCTTGAATGATTAGTAAATACCTTCTGTATTCATGTGCACACAAACAATTGTTTATAGCAAGATTTAACAGATCTAAATAATCACACAAAATTTAAAAATCGCAGCCATTTCAAGACATAATCTATTTTTGGAAACAGGTTGAAGGTCTGTTTTTCTTTAAGTAAGTATTTGTTGTTAGTTTTTGAAGTGTGCAAACAATGATTATTATTTCCTGATGAACCTTTTATATTATTGAATTAAATTGTTTAACATTTAATATCTCTATCTCTCTCTTTTTTTCTTTTCCGTAGGGTTCTCACTGCGCAGTGATGGCTTGTGTCATTATTCAGGGCCCTGTCCATTGGATTCCACAACAGTGGAACCCACAGTAACTACAGAGGAACCTTCCACTACTACGACAACCACAGAAGCATCCACCACAACTTCCACAACAACTGAACCTACCACAACTACTACAACGACAGAGGAACCCACCACAACTTCCACAACGACTGAACCTACCACAACTACTACAACTACAGAAGAGCCCACTACAACTACAACAACCACAGAAGAACCTACCACCACCACAACTACAACAACAACTGAGGAGCCTACCACAACTACAACAACCACAGAAGAACCTACCACAACTACAACAACCACAGAAGAATCCACCACCACCACAACTACCACAGAGAGTTCACCACCCGATGAACTGAGAGATGAACGGTGTCCCCCCGGCACAGTATTCTATCAAGAACAGTGCCGCAAAATAGTTTGCAGCCAGGGCGAGTTCTACGAAGGCCGCTGCGTACTGCCTGCATGTCCCAAGGGTACAGTGTGGCGTAACAAGCAATGTCTACCAGCGGGTTACTTGATAACAAAAGTTCCAAATAGAAAACGTGGTGAGAAACAATCACAATTACCAAACGTCAACGGAAAACGTGTATTACGGCGGGGATTACCAATACGTAGGACCAACAGGTCGTCCGACATTACCACCAGCAGTACCACCAACAGCACCATCGACCACTCTACCGACTCATCAACCACCTAGTCTTCCAACTCCACCACCGACAACACCACCAAGTCAGGAACTCAACACGACGGAGCAGCAGCCTAGTGAAGGCTCCTCTGGAAATTGTTGTAAGGTGACAAGTCCCCGTATCTGTCGTCCCTTCCCACCCACCTGGATGTGCACGAGTCGCAGCAAGACATTTTGTGATCCCCGAATATGCAAAAACAATTCGAAACAAGTCTATATAAAGCCATCTAGAGTTGTGGAGCTCAAAGATCCGGTGAGGCTGATAATGCCTCCGAATCCCCCGTTGAAGGCTTGTCAAACTCCCGACTGTGATGAGAGCGGTAAGTCAAGCCTAACCTTGCCTGGTTATGTTTTTTAAATCTTTGTCATATTTCCAGATCAAATCAACTGCTCTGGCTGTGCTCAGGGCAAGAGGGAAGAGTGTTCTATCCACTGTTACAACTACTACTGCCCTGGGGACAGTTGTCATTTCATAGACTGGGAAGACTTCTGTGCTCTGTATCCCAACGAGTTCGGTTGCACCGTCAATAACGGTTGTGTCTGGGAATGGTGCACTAAAAAGTGCTAAGTAATTTGAATAAAGAAAGCTAGTTAGCTAGTTTAATACAATACTTTTTTATATTTGCCCACTTTAATGTGATTTAAGTCACATCCGGGACACAAATGGGTTCGTGTCTTGGAAATCAAACGTGCTCTCTGTTCCCGAAAAGAGCGGTAACAGAGCATTAACAGTAACAGCGGCAATCTGCTGCGGTTGCTGTCCACACTAAGTTCCAAGCACTTGCTAACATTTCACTGTGAACAACAGCGCTTAAGCGAAATAAAGAAAAAGGTTGCCACCTAGTTTGAAAATGTACAGCAAGCTTATGATTGGTGGCACTACGTAACTACCTGCCCGCTAACTTGGCAGCACTTCTTACCATCAGCTGTTGTCAGTTGCGCTCTGGCCGTTTCAACCAGTGCTTTTGCTCATTTCGTTTTCAGTCGTTAAACGAGAGAGCAAGTGTCGACTTGCATTCGTTCGGTCCGCGGTTCCGTTTTGTTTGCGTGTGTGCCAGAGTGTGCGTGTGCCTGTGTGTGTGAATAGTGTTAAAACAGAGTTTTGTGTGTGGAAGAAAAAAAATCAACAAAGAAGTGTGTGCAAAAAGAAAGCAAAAGCAACAACGTGCAACGGGCAACGTTCTCGCTGTCGGGGGCGGCGGCAAATAAGCAAAAGTTCAAAACACTGGCCGCAGTTGAAAGTTACAGTTACTGTTGCAGTTGCGCCTTGCAGAGGCGTCGGTTCTCGTCGGTTGTCGGTTGTCGGTGTTTTAGTTGCTGCGGTTCTCACTTTGTTGCTGTTTTATTTTGTTGGTTGACAACGGAAACAGAAGGAGAAGGAGAAGGAGAGAAGAAGGCGGCGAGAAGCGCGCGCGTCCGTCGGAGGTGCCATCAGCAAGAGGTAGATTTCTGTTTCTGTTTACATATTATGTGCGTCTGTGTGTGTGTGTGTGTGTATGTGAAATCATAATATTTATAATATTCAATAAACGAATGCAAATTGCAATTTGCATATGTGTTTGGCATCACAACAACAAATGTATAAATAGAATTTGTGCAAATATACAAAACATACACATACACGTATGTACGTGTGTTTGTGCATTTGCATATGTGTTTGTATGCATTTTATGATATTCAAATGCAGCGAATTTAAGTTCGCTCTGACGATCTACCTCTTTCTCTCTCGCTCGCACGCATGTTGTGCTGGTGTTAATTGAAAAAACTACAAACTTCCTGTTGTTGGGGTAAGGGTAGCACACACAGGCAAACAGACACCCACACACACGCACACACATGCGAACATAACTGTTGCCGCTGCTGCTCTAGACAACATGAGCTTTATTGCGGCAGCCTAACTCGACTCACCCCGAACACCGCGCTCCTTCTAACAAAGGGCTCTTTTGAGTAGTAGGCGTGTGCATGTGCACGTGTGTGTGTGTGTGTGTGTGTGTAGAACTTTGTGCTTTCTTTTTGCTGGCATTTTTTCCAGTGTGCGGGTGAGCGGGCGTTGAAGTTTTAAGTGCAACATTTTTTGTGTTCTTTTCTATGCTATTTTTTTTTTACAATTTTTTTTTCCAGCCAGAGCTTTTTAATGTATGTGTGTGTGTGTGTTTGTGCTATTATTAAAATGCCACACACATAGACAAAGCCAAACGCAAAACTATTCGCAGTGTATGTGTGGTCGCCTACGAGGCGTTGGCGTTTCGGCTAGAAGAAGCAGCCGGAACAGCAAGAGAGAGAGAGAGGGAGAGAGAAAAGGAGAGGGAGAGCGAGAAAAAGAGTCTCGGAGAGTGCAAGTGCGAATGCGAGCGAGAGGGCCACACACACTCACACCACACACGCGTGAGCTATGAAAAGGGCAAGAGGCAATGCCAGAGGAACTTAATAAATAAATCAAATAAGGCATAAAAATGTAAATCTCCGCTACAGCAAATAAGATAGAACGCGTTTACCTCAATAAAACGAATCGAATTGAAAAATCTGAGGGAAGGTAAAAGTCGTCTGTGCATGTGTTGAGGCAGCCCCAGCCAGCCCTGCAATTGTGGGGCATAAACGCCGACGCACATTTGCCATATGTGGCCCACAATAGAAATTTTTATACTTTTATGAATGTGCCAAAAAAAGGGTATCTTGACTTGGTGCGTTAGAAGGAAATTCTTGAAAGTACATGCGGTCATGGTCATATTAATAGGAGTGTTCCATTTTCGAATTATCAGTATAAAATTGTTTAATAATAACGATTTGTTCAGATTTCATATGTTTTACAACACTAAAGTAAAGTAAATTAGCATAAAAATTTAAACATCTTAGACAACAATAAAAAATTAGATCTGGTGAGCTTAGTTAAATTCCCCAAAACACATAATGAACAATATTTTTTCAATATACAATACACAAATTGAAATGTTGAAAAAACTTATAGGTTATTTTCTTATTTTACTACTCATTAGAAGAGTTAGGGTAATCAAATTAGAAGATTTATTCGACCTTGCAATTTTATTTTCAGTGACATTCTGAGTTTACTTTCTAGAATTAAACATCGCATTTGACTTTTCTATACTATCTTTAATCTTCAATCAAATTTAATGGTTATGTTTACAGTTACACATTGGTTTAACTTAGATTTTATTAATAAACTACGTTCCCAACTTGGAACAGTTTCTTATTCAACTTGTTCACTATAACATCGTCGCAGGGCATCTTCTAGTCGAGGGTGCCGCGACTGTTGCTTTCTTTACTTGTTGTTTTTGATGTCGTGTTGTCGTTGTTGTGGTTAGGGTTGTAATAAAGTGTAAAATTGGCTTTCTCAGTCTTCAGCCTGTTGTTGTTTTTATGACAGTTAAGCTATTTTGCGTCTGACATATTTGACAGATGCTGACGGCCTCTGGCGCCTCCTCTGGGACGCTCTAAAGGCCTCCCCTTCTTAAGTGCAGCCTCAGAGTTAGAAGTTAAACAAAGCTGACACCTTAACCAATATAATCCAAAATGCGTAGATAAAATAATTAATTTGAAATGATTAAGTTAAACTTGATGAGCCTTGTAACAGTTAATTGTGGTATAAAGCGATTATATTGAGTGAATAATTCATAATTTGGCCCACTGTGTTTGCTGGAGTATTTCTTTTTACGGCCATTAGACCCACAGACACACTTAAATAGACAATGTTGCTGCATTTGCCGCCTCGAGTGGGGGGAGGTGGAGGGATGGGGTGAGCCTATGGGCTGGGACTGTGGCTGGGGCTGGGACCAAGTCGTTCTGTCGTTCCTTTTGGCAGCTACTTTTACGCATGTTTTCGCACGCAGCGCCAAAGACGACGACGACGACGACGGCGACGGCTTGACATAAATTGTGTCTGCCAAATGTGGCAAAACTACAGCAACAACTTGGGGCAAAACTGTGCCACGCCTACAAAGCAGAAAAATGGAAGAGACGTAGAAAAACAGCCGCAGCAGCAGCCGTTGTCTTGTCGCATGTAATTGCTTGCCACAATGTAAATGACAATATCACTGTGCACAGTGAGGCAGACAAAAATTATGTATTAAGAAAAATAACCAAATTTTTGCTTTACTTTGTAATAAATTATGTTCCAACTACTTTTGTGTTTTTGTATAAATTTTGAAAGTTTCTAAAACTTGCCCTGTTCCACTGTGCAGCAAATTGTCGGCTTGTAACTGAAAACCACATACAGCTTGCCGTTACGTCGCCATCGTCGTAGCAAGCTCGCACTCTTACTCTCCCTCTCTCTCGCTCTCCGTCTCTCTCTTCCTCTCTCCCTCTCTCTATCGCTTCCTCTCTATTCTCAGCGCCAAGCTGTTGCTTCCGCTCTCATGGTCGGCCGCTGTGTAAAAGTATCTCTTTTTTGTTGCTGTACGTGGGCGGCAGCGGCGGTGAAACCTTAGGCCAAGAGTTTCAAGCTACAAGCTTCGAATGCTTTGACGATGACGTCGTTCGCGTCTTTAGTGTCGCGCCTTCGTGAGCGTCAGCGTTGCCGTCAATCAAATTCTGCGTTCACAGCGTTGCCTCGCAGCGTCAGCGTCGCATTTGGTTGCATGTGCTTTGGTTTTGGGTTTGTCGCTGTCGTTGTTGTTGTTGTTTGCTTTGCGTTCATCGTATTACGTGTGGCGCGCTCAGAGCAATTCGGCTTTTAGGTTCGCACCAAACACGCCTGCCCGGCTGCTACTCCTCCCCCTCCACACACACACACTGTCAAACACTCAACTTGTATTCGCCATGCAAATTGATAGCGCAAACAGAAGAGACAAACATTTGCTGATATTGACGTATTGAATATCTCTCGGATTTACCGAACATTTATTTATAGCAACCTCAAATGGAATAAGTGCAGCATGTGTGCGAAACTCCTGTTGAACATACAAACAAACTGCTGTACTCATTGCATTCTTATTTGTCTTTTTTATAGTTTGGTTTACAGAGCAGTTAAGTTGTCGTTGCGTCTCTTATACCCTCTACTCACAGGTATGCGAGCATTATGCGTAATTGAACTGGGTATTTTGCAGTTGAGTACGCTCAATTGTAGCCCATTCAACTTGTGCTCTCTCTCTCTCTCCCTCTCTGCCTCTCTCTCTTTGTATATATTTTTGTAGTCGTCGGTGATTTAATATTCATTTATTCAGCCAAGCTTATTTATTAATGTGTTTGTTGTTGCCTTTCTGGTTATTTAGGCTGCTGCTGCTGCTGTTGGCGTTTGTTTATTGTTGTTGTGGCCACACAAAACCCGAAATCGTCAAATCGCATGTGAGCCATGGCCATGATATTGAATTTTGATTTCGTATTTGAATCAAAAAACAAACAGCTAAATGCAGAGAGGGAAAGGGAAGGGGGTTAACATAAACAAACAGCATACTAAAAGCACTCTTAAAAAGTACTTGGCACCTTTAGCGATAAACTTGATAAGCGTTGCCCTTATAGAGATCTCGATTTTAGTTCCTTTTT
This sequence comes from Zaprionus indianus, assembly GCA_018904595.1. Classification (NCBI taxonomy): domain Eukaryota; kingdom Metazoa; phylum Arthropoda; class Insecta; order Diptera; family Drosophilidae; genus Zaprionus; species Zaprionus indianus. The sequence continues at coordinate 11,176,667 of JAEIHA010000320.1, forward strand.
GGCAATGTTATAAAAATAACAGACTGTTAGTAGCCTTAAGATTTAAAAGATAAATTTAGTGAAATACCTTCATGAAGTTTCACTATGCTTTAAAGACGTTTAAGTTCCAATTCTTTCTTCCTAAAGTTTCTTTTCTTTGAGTCAAACTAAATATATTTATCTTTAAGTTACTCATATTTTGAAATCTAATCTGTATATTCAATGAAAATTATTGATGACGTTTTACTTAACATTCGTTAATTATAAGATGAAAGGATCTTATGAAGAGCACGAACTGAATAGCAATAAATAAATTTATTTCTCTTCAAAGGTTAATTATATTTTCAAATCAAATCAGTATATTCGATGAGATTTATTGATGAAGTTTAACATTCGTTAATGCTGTTAAAGATGAAACTGAAACTGAGATAAATTGAATTGCACTGAATACATCTATTTCTCTGCAAAAGTCACTCCCATTTGCAAATCTATTTAGTGTTTACTTGGCAAACAATTAAGTTAAATAGCTTTGAAAGTACAATAAAGCTTGCCGTATCTGCTTATGTGGTTCACATTCTCTTGACATTGCCAAGAATTGAATTAATTGTGACCTTTTAGGCCATAAAGTTCAAAGACTACAATAATAACAATGATAGCAAACGCACCAACAACTGTGGTTTGTCAGTTGATTTAAGTGTTCCCCAATATTGACAGAGAGAGAGAGAACGAACTGTTCTGCATTATTGACTATTAAATATTAAGAGATGCTGCGCCACAGAACGACGCCAGTGGGACACATAATACAATAAAAGAACACGATGCAAACAATGTATAGTATTCTCAGTTCTCTGCGGCACACTCCCATTTATCGCATCACCCCCTCCACCCCAACTACCTCGGCTCCCTCCTTCTACCAGTGTCGTGTATTGAAAAGTTTTTCAAACACATAAATTCCTTTGTTTGGCCGTTACGCTGTTTGTCTTCGCTTTGATTTTCATTTTCATTTGCGACCCGCTGCAAAAGAGAGTAAAAAGAGAAAACTGAAAACTGAAACAAGTGACAGAGGCTATAACTCTCTAGTGTATACGACTGGGAGATACCACGTTATTACTTCTTTTTATTATAAATACATCCCAATAAAGTGCAAAAATATACAAAGCAAATCGAAAATACTAAGTTAATCTGTTTTATTTATATTTATGGATTTTAGTGTAGTCATACTACCCTAATAGTATTGGGTATAGGGTATGCAAAAAAGCGAAAATACAGTGGGAAAATTGTCGTTTGTTGCGTCTGCAGTCTGCAGTGCTACGATTACAGCAGCCTGGAAAGCTAATTAGTTTCAGTTGCATTCAAGTTGAATCTAACATTCAACTGCAGTCGGTCGATTAAGTAAGACTTTCTCCCTCTCTCTCACTCACTCTCTTTCTCTGTTTCACTCTCTGTGTGTGTATCTTCGTGGATTATATAACAGACAGCAGACAAATTCAGTTAAGTGTTACACGGAGTCAGTGACTGACTTAATTCCCTACATTATCTAGAAATTTCCACACTTGCTCTACTGCCTCCAACTTACTTAGCGTGTCTATCTGTCTGTGTGGAGTGTGTGTGTGTATCTAACAATGTTTGCATTTATCTATCTGAATCTGTATTCGTTGTTTGCAGTTTGTATCTTTGTATCTATCAGTCTAACTAGATTGTTTCCCTTTGTATTTTTACACTTCATTTCTGTTATTCTTCTTTGATGTCGATGTCGATATTGCATTCAGTTGACAGAGAGAGAGAGAGAGAGGAGGGTGCAGGGCAGGAGGTTGAGCTGGAGCCAACTATTAAAATGATTGCGACCCCAATTCTATCAAAGGGTCGAAATCCCAGACAGCCAGCTGATAAGCCGATCGATTGATTGGGTTGATTGATTTGCCAATAGTATGAAAACATACGTTTATTTTGTTTGTAAGCGTATTAATAGATTTGCATGACTATTGTGTAAGCAATTCACCTGATGTTCTGATAATGCGATTAGGTAGCAGATGGATGCTAGACTTGACTCTTCCTAGTTTTCTATAGTATGATATCCCAACTAAAGGAATATTTAATGGCCTAATAAGCTGTTGGTTTCTCAAGACTTCACTTAGAACTTGTGCCAGCCCTTTGGTAATCTTCTAAACGAACAGATGCATTCATACATTTGCTTACCTAATCCTACGCTAAGGGCGCCAGTCAGTCATCTATATATAGTCGTTAATCTGATTACTACACAGTTAATACACAATATTTTATACTAATTACCAAGGAAAGTTGTAATCTATTCAAGATTATGTTTTACCTAAGACCTTGCAAGACATTAACTTTGCAATGAACAGCAGACAAGATGTACCAATAAGTTAATACTGAACATGAGTTAATCTTTAAATAACCAAGTGTTGATTTGTTCAAAAGTATCTTGAGATATGGCTAAACTAATAATAAACATGGCAACATGTGTCGACAGTCAATTTTGGGTCTGTTGCAAGTTTTGCGCTCTTTGATTGACAACGTTTCTTAGCCTTTAGTTGTTGGCTTTATTGTTGCTATTGTCGTTGCATTAAGTCATCTTATAGGGGGGATTAGGTTGACTGCAATCCAGAGATAGACAAGAAAATCGCGTAATAAAAACAACAATTGGCGTCTTTGGGTATTAATGAATGAATGGATGAATAACGGGGGGAAAATGGCAGCTGGTAAGCATACTGTGTCTGACTGACTGACTGACAGACCCCATGGTAGCTATGGGCGTTGCCCCTCCCCGTACCTCTCCCTCCTTGCCACCGTCTCATCCCTAGGGTCTTGTTGCTGTTTATGTTGTTGTTGCGCTTGGCTACGTGTCAAATTCGCGCGCGGGCTTGGGCCCCAGCGCAAAGTCAAAGTTGTTTCTTGATAAATTTCCATAGAAAAAAGAAAAAAAAAGAAAAGCAAGCGGAAAAATGACAATGCTGAGATGATTTTCTTAATTTGGGTCTAAGGCGCGCGCGACTGTTGTGGGGTTGGGTTTGTACCTTATATACAGACAGACATACATACATATGTACTCATACATATGCAAATCAAGTCATTTATGTCGACTGCCAGTGCCCCCAGTCAGCAGCGTCATCAGCCACTTCCTGTGTCAATTTTCTCTTGAGTCCTCTCAGTTTTAGCAAGTTGCATGTCTGTTATGTGAATGATTTTAAAAATAAATTACTTTGTGCACAAGAATACATCTCGAACACATAAACATAATTGATTACAAGGCTTTTATGTTGTCAAAAAGAGGCTTGAGAATATTGAAGGATATTGCAATGAAACTTTTTAGGTAGTAGTATGAAAATAGGCCTACGGTTTCCTTAATAGATTCTTCTAACACCTTATATTAATTTTAACCTGGTGATTGTAACAAATCTTGGATAATTTAATTTGTTGTTATCCTACATTAAATTAAACAAGAAGTAAATCTACTTGGGATTGAATTCGACTAAATATTAAGTAAGTTAAGTTAAATTTTCTATAACACTAGATCAGTTAAGACTACTGGGAATTGCACCTTCGACAAACCAAAGGCCAAACCCTTCTCTTTTGTTATCATTGCTAGGAAACAGTTTGAATGTGTACGACAAAGAATGTGCGTTTTTCTACATGGGAGTTCATATGTTCATATGGAGGGGATTGTCATGTTGAGGATGGTGCCTATGGAGACGCCTCGTCGTCGCTGTCGTCGTCGTCGGCGTTTTTATGCAGGTGGATAATGTCGCTGTCGGTGCTGGTGCTGGCATCGGTGCTCTTGCGAAAGAGTTTCATCTTTGGCCTCGTCGTCATGTCTGCTGCGCTGCTCTGCCATGGACTGGCCCCCGTTCATTTCAAAGCCATTAACAAACGGCAAGAAGCAGCGACGAATATTTTCTCTATAATATGTATTCATATACATATAAAAATAGCTAAAAATATGCTTAATTTAGTTTGTGTGTGCCCCTGTGTGTGTGTTTGTGACTGTCTGTGTGTGAGTGTGCATTCTGTATCCCACACAATTATTTCTCTTAAGTAAGCTTGACTGAATGAATGACTGACTGACTGGCGTGTAGTCTTCGGCAACCACGACAATGATATGGTACGTGTGTACGCGTACTACTACAATGAAACTATAAACAGAATAGCAAACCATTTCGGACGCCCACCATGACGCCAAGACGCCGACGCGGACGCGGACGCCGAGGCAGACGCCAAGACATGAACGCCGACGCAGAGGGCGATGATGAGCGGAACTGAACTCAAGACTGAAGACCACTTACAAATGCGCCAAAGAATTATTGCTATTGCCGTAGTTTTATTTAATAAAATGGAATTTTCGCTTTAGTACAATGTCTGATACACTGTGAGAAATTCCCAGAGAACCTGCTGTAGCATATCGAGAGCAAGCCAGACCGCGAAGAGAAGATGCCAAGTCCATTTCGTTGCAAGTCCATAAAAACCCGCTGAGAATAGTAAATTAGTTTAGTTTTATATGCGGGGCACAGTTTTGGTGGCAAACCCAACTTGGCCAACATTTATGGCATTACAACAATAGGAATTCCGAGACGGACCGCCGCAGGGTGAGAGTAAGTCATTAACTGGCCTCAGTGTGTGTCTGGCCAGTGAAGCTTATTCGCGGATTAAACAATGAGGATGAGACTGTGCAAAGTCGGAATGAAACGCATCCGTCGGATATATTATTTAGTTTCACTAGGCTTCAGCAGACGATTTCTGTTTTCGAAAAAAAACTGCATATAAAAACATTGATTTAACTCATAATATGACAAATTTTCTTTAAGAGAACAATCTCTGACTGGGCTGACATACATTTCAATAATAAAGTTAACAGTTTTAATACCGATAAACGGCAATTTCATTTTCAGCATAAAAACATTTATTGATTGAAAATCTATTGCAATTTAACTGCGCGAAAAACAGTAGTTTTGTGGCTAGTAAAGTTTCATTATAATCGGATAACTTTATCACAAGATTAACTTAAATACTTTTTATGTCTCGCCCACAACTAAGGCTTATAACTGTCCATTAATTTTCAATGAGTTTTACCATAGCTAAATACTATTAAAATTGCCATAGAAAGTATACGTGGCCATACATATTTGGCATTCCGTTTGACGCCATGAAAAGCTCATATATTTTACAGTATTGATAAAAAAATGTATTCATTTTTAACATCTGGTCCTGTTAGCAAAAAATTTATGGACGTTCGATGTCGAACTGTGTTAAAAAAGACAAAAAATGTTGTAGAAAATCACATTGGAAAAATGTGAAATAAAATAGAAATAATATTTATAGCTGACACATCGTAGGGTCTAAAAATACACACACACACACAGGCACACACACAGGAGACACACACACAGCTACATTTAATGCGGCACGAGCGACTGAATCAACAGCGTTGACGTCGACGCCGACGTTAACGTCAACGGGGTTTCAGTTTTCCCGCAGTTTTCCACCACTGTCCGTCGCATCGCGTCGTGGCGGCTGCCACTAGCCATGTGCGCGCCTTCCCATTCATGAAGCTCCATGACCTGCCTCAGACAGACAACAAATGGCCCAACTCTAAGCGGCACGTGGGGGTGGCAAGGGGCGGCAGTGTGAGGGGAAGTTTTACGCACACAAGGCTAAAATTCACTTGGCAGCAATTTGTTGGAACATTTTTTTTGCCTTTCCAAATCGATCGATTTGTGTAACTCAACTCATTTGACGCTTAGTCAATAATCCCTTTGTGGTATTTTGTAATTTTACACACTGAAAGACAACTGTGGAGGGAGAATAGGTGTGTGTGTGTGGTTTGTATATTCCACTAATTTCCCAACTTGACCAAATGATCTTTTCTGTGTTCTCACACATTTCACAGTTGTTTACAAATTCGTTGCATGTAAACAAAAGTCGCCACAGTCTTTGCTGTAGGCAGCCTGCCACCAAACACTTTTGACCACTACAAATGGTGAAGAAGTTGAAATAGAGTGTATGTAAATGTTAATATATACATATATGTGCTTTATCAGGTTCGGTAGATGAAACAAAATGTGTATGAACAGAAAGAACTCAGTTGTTAGGTCGATAATATTTAACAGATAAAGAATACCTTATCTCCAGGGTATCACACTCTCAAGAGCACACACAGTACTTTCTGCAAATATATGTAAATGTTACTGTGTATATACAATATATATATCCTGGAGCACCCACAGCACCTGCATGCTCATTTCTAAGTTATTTCATAAGAAAGAAACCTGGCTAGGGGGTTTTAGAGTCATTCCAAATGCCCCCCTTATTTGCCCGTCTGTCCCCCTCTTTCTCCGATTTCCCAGTTGGCAGTTGCGCACTTTTCTTTTATGTGGCCATCAGTACGTGACTTTTAATCAACACACATGTCAGTCATTCAGGCAGTCAGACCGTCAGTCATTGGTTCAATCCATCAGTCAATCGGCTTGGCTTGCCTTATCTGACGAGGAGAATGCCAGCAAAACCGGAAGTTGTAATTAATGCGCGCCTCGGGGGCGTTTACGGCTTGCCAGGTCCTGTTGTCTGTTGTCCTCTTTGACTGTATGTTTGTTTGTGTGTATGTGTGCATGTGTTTGCCTGTGTTTTCTATCGAGCTACTTGACGTGGCGTATTTACAGCTATGGCAGCGCTTTGTCATGCAAATGACGGGCATTTGCAATACGTGTAAAAGGTGTTCACCGATAATGAATCAATAGGGCGAACTCGACCTGACGAAGCCTACGTTTAATTGTCATGGAAACAGACTTTACATTACTTAAACTGTGAGGTGCAACTAGCCTGTCGATGATGAACAAGAATATATAATATATTCCTTATGTATTTGGAAACATATATCCGACTCTTAAACATAACTCTTGTAAATTATATAGATTAACCCTTGCTGTATTGCTAGTTATGTAATGAGAACATAAAAGCTTCTTTCTACATATAACATATTATGCAAATGTATAATATATATTCTTGAACCATAGTCCATATCTCTTATGGTCAGACTCATTAACTGAGTTTCCTTTGCAGACTTCTCAACTCTTCAGTACAGCGCCAAAAGTATTTAGTATTTATTCTCAGCACAAAGAAGTCAAAACAACTTTTAAATGAAACATAATGTATTGAAAATAATTTCATACGTTTCATTCAAATCAACATTATCTATAGTATATTTTTAGTTTTCGTTGAATGTATTCAGAAGTTTATCAACAACTTCTATACAGTTTATCACTGTTTGTGCCTGGAAATATGGTTGAGGCTCCCTATAATGCTCGCGATTTGGACCACCCATACAAGTGGGCTAATCCTAATCTTCGCATACGATGATCTATTTAACGTATTCACACCCCTTAGCCTTAGCAACTTCGAGGCATTTAACATGATTGTAAAGAGTGTATTTGGTTACTGGACCTTCATAATGCCCATGGCATTCTACAGTACTGGCATCGTAATCGGCATACTGGCCTTGACACTGCTCACTGTATTGCTCTCCTGTGGCACATATATTATGGTAAAAGTATAAGACTATATACAATCTTAAATTCTATAGAGATGTGTTTGTTTTTAGATAAATTGCATGCTTGAGGCCAGTCGCCGCACATCGGTTGAGTCGATGACAATGTCCGAAACAGTTGAGTATGCCTTCTCCGAGGTGCCACGTTGCTGTTACCCCAAATTCTTTGGTGGTTTTGTGGATGGAATGTTTGGCTTCGTCCACATGATGCTTGGTGCATGGTTGGTTAAGGCTTTGAGCGTTCCCTTGGCGAGTACAACAATATTTGACATGGGAAGAGGACATATTGGTGTTATAAGTGCTGGCTTATTGCTTCTGCCAGCATTTATGCTGAGAGATCTGAAATTGATTGTACCGTTCAGTGTTATGGGAAATCTTCTTACAATTGCGTTCTTTATTTCCCTTATAATTAATCGATTAACGATTAAAGATGGAGTCGAATTTCCAGTATTATTCAACTGTCAACTGCAATCACTAGTGTTTATCGGCCTCTCACTTCTCGCGATCAATTCATTTGGAGTGGTATGTAATTTGTATGTCTGTCTTTAATTTTAATTAACTATTTGTTTTTGACAGTTGATAACTATCGAGCCGAGTCTGGCTAGTCCTGAGAAGTATTTAGATCGATCTGGTTTATTTATTATAGGAACTTTGTGTACATGGATTGCAAATATTATTGTCGGTGTCGGCGGTTTAATAATGTTCGATAAGCCCATGTATTTTCCTCTACTTGAATCTCTATACACGCCGTAAGTTCGTTACGTTGATCGTAATATATTCTTGCAGAGTGCAGGTGTATAAGTTTTCACAGATTTACAATAATTCTTGATTATAACATCTGCATATATGCACATATATGTATATATTCTTGTTAAACATCGAGTTGGCATACCGAAGATAAACATCATATATCATTATATAGGTGTTTAAGTAGATCTGTATATAACATAATATATATTTATTGCTATTTATTTACTATTTATAGCCTCACAAATTTTGCCATTACGATTATTATATATTGTTCATACCCGCTGACTGGATTTGTAAGCGTTGAAACCTTCTATAGGAATGTTGCGCCGGATTTGAAAATTAATGAATATTTCGCGCGTCTGATATATTTGGTGGTAACTGTGATAACCGCTGTCTTTCATCCGTATCTATTTCCGGCCGTCATGTTTTCTGGGATTCTGGGAGGGACTGTATTGAATCTAATCATTCCAGCATGTGTACAACTATGTCTACTGAATTCCGAAGAAGATAAGAAACTTAAATGTCTGTGCTATTTACTTATTGTCTCAGGTATTATAATATTCTGTGTTGGACTGTACAGTGTACATTTTGGCATCATGATGAAACTGACAAAAGATGCTGGAAATAATTTATGGATTTCGACTTAATGAATACTCTACAGTATTGTTTGATTTTATATATTAATTGTCCAAATCGAAAATAAATCCAGTCTCCTTTACTCAGTGTTTGGCAATCTTCACAACAAATGAATCATTCACTTTGAAAACTTGTACTCGTACTCTTTTTCTTGAACTCGTAGGTGGAATGCTTCTTCATTGATTGCCAGCCAGTCCCCTGGCTGCGTCTTATCGGTCGAATTATAGACGCCCCACGCACACATACACTGTCACACACACACACACCTTAAAGCCGTAAGCAGCTAATTCGGAATACACAAACACAGCAGCAGTACCAACAACAAAAAGAGAGAATGATGATTGACTAATTTATACCCTGCAAATGAAAGAATATTTATTTGATTGAATAACTTAAACCAAATTATGTTGCATTGATATAACATTACACTGCCAGAAAAAAGATACTACATTGCTATAAAACTTGTACTTTAGTCCAAAGCACCCATTCATTCAGCTACTTAGGGTATTTGGTTCGTCGAGGATGTTGCAGAACGATTCGAAGGTGAATTCGTAAGAAGCCAAATCGAAATGGAATTACGGTTAAGTGAAAGAGCAAAGCCACTGACCTAGCTAGGAAAACGAATTGCGCCTAATTCACTTGGCCTATATAGAAAGAAACCATTTAATTCACAAAAACAATAACTTGGCTGTTTTTTCCGTTTACAATGTCGTCAATAAAATGAAAACATTGCCAAGGAAGAAAGCAAGTCAAGGTGATGGGCGTGGCAGCAGTTAAAGGTGATTTGGAGAGTGTTTAGCTTGCGGTCTAATTTGAAGTAATTAACTAGGCACAAATGCCGATATTATTATGTAAAATTGGCCTTCAAACAGGTCACAATAATACAATAAAATTTAATACAATAGTTATGTTGCTCAAAATACTATCTAAGCCTCAAGAGAAACCCTTGAAGCCGTTAACAATGATGGTAAATGATTGGAGAGAGAGAGACTGTGACAGTTGTGGGAGTGTTAATAAATACGCGTACATCAATCAGAGTAAGACTACCCTGAGTATTCACCACTCCGACTCTCCCACTCTCTTTAGCCACGACTTGTGTACGTGAAAATTACATATCATTGCCTGCTGCGAGTAAAGAAATACCTGCTCCAAAAGTGACTACTGTACGGTTAACACCCAATCGAGCGATGTCTCTTGTTGTGGATTGTCGTGTCACGTACACATTGCGGCTTCGTCATCGTTGAAAGTAACTTTGAGCGTGTTGCATTTGACAGTTGTGTTATGTTTATTAAAAAGTTTTGTCAATACAACCTGACATGGTTTGTCAGTTAGCCGGTCAGGCTGCACACGTGCACACATACACACACATTCCATATGAGCCGGTGAACACAATCTTTCAATAGTCAATCAGAAATTCCAGTACCTGTTGCTATCCACTTGATGTGCGTTGACATTTCTTACAAACTTGTTAAAGTGTCATTAGGACTTAAAGTTTTTAATGAATTTCACTGTGAATTCCCGTTTATTCTATGCTTATAAAAATGATTCTGTGCAGTCTTCGAACTATATAAAAATACCTTGACTTTGTAATCGATATTCAAAAGAAAGCAAGAAAAACACAATAAAACTAAAATTGCTATAGTTTTTTGCAATTTCAACTGATTTATCACTATATACTAGTAAAAAATGTGCATACATTTATCCATATATATTATACATTAAATATAGATAACTCGTTGCGACAACTTTCATTTCTTATTAAGTATTCTGTGATTGCAGGCATTGTAATTTCTTTTCAATTAACAATGCGAGTCGAACACAATAAAATGAAACGAAATTGGTAAAAGCAAAAGTAACGAGCGCAGCACTGAGGTGCCATAATGGCGCACACATTGACGATGAGGTTGAAGAGCGGGAGGAGGAGGGAGGTAGTTGCCTAGCAGGCATTGACAACAAATGGCGGAATGGAAAATTGCAATCTGTATTTAATAAGTACAAATAATAAAAAAGTAATAATAGTAAACACCATCAAGTGAAGCGCGCACCAGTTGTGCTTAATTTCTTTGAGCAACGAAGCTTTTTTCTGCCATCATCTGTCATGTTGCGATAAGTAGGCCTCCTCACTCCCCACTCGACTTGGGCCTGGGCTTGGCTAGGCTTTTGTCTGATGTTCTCTGGAAGTGTGACAAGATGCTTGTCAGTTTCTTTACAGTTTTCGTTATACTTACAACGGGTTACACTGAGGTACAAGGGAATTTTAAGTAAAGAGAAAGATGCATGTACTATATTATTGTACAATACTCGTATATATCTTAGATATAGTCTGAGCAGTTAAGGTTAAGATAATCAGGAATATAACTCCATATATATTATTCCAAATATATGTTCTTAAATGTTCGTTTGACCCACTGTGCACGATTCAATTAATTTCGTTTCTTGCAACATCTTTGTAGCATTTTGCGAATTGTTCACTTTGGTTTTGGGATCTGAATGAGGTGCCAGCTGAAGCTCATTCAAGTCGGTTATCTCTGGACTAGCAGCAGCACCACAGCAGTCAGAGTTGACACAATTCATAGGCTGTTTGTTGCTTTTGCTTTCCTTCTCCATCTCTCTTCCCTCATTTCTTTCTTGCCATTTAACGATGAGCTCCGTGACCAAATGAAGTTGCTAGTTCTTATATGCTTGTTCTCGTATCGGTTACACCAGCACGTATGGCCTGAAAAAGATTGAAAACTTGGTACGTACTATTCCCGTTAAGTGGTGTGACAACAACTCGAATATTTTGGAGCCGGTCAAGGACTGGTGTACAGACAGAATACCTATCAGGGCAGAAATGAAATGAGTTCGATGAATACTGAGGCTTTAAGGATTCTTGTTTAAATACGTATAGCATAGGTACAGCATCTGTACTACAGATATATATCATTACATAGGTATTCGAGCAGAAGGAGCAAATATATCCAACAAAACTTTATCAACATTCTTGCACTTGCCTTGTCGTTCACACAGACAAAGATAAATACAGCAAGCAATGCACACAGAAAAATGTAATTCAAAACATTTTAAAAGTGCTTTATTTCTCGATGTGTGTGTATCCGTTTGTATGAATGTATTGTCTGTGTGAATGCGTGTAAAGTTGTTTAAAAAAAGTTATACTCCGCAAATCAGGAGTAAAACAAGTAAAGCTAACTACAGTCTCGCATGCACGCAGTAAGATACCCTTGACTTAGTTTGAAAAAACCTCTAAACTCTTTCATTCTTTATCGAAAAAAGAGAAAAGGATTCTATATCCATTAGTTGAGAATCAGTGTGGATAATATGACATATCTGAGCTCAAATATAGTCAAGTCTCAAGTTCACAACCAAAGCATTGCTTGCCCAATTTAATGGCACAAACCTATAATACCCCTCAATGGTATCAACGGTACTGGGTATTAAAATAGAAACCGATGTTGGAACTTGAGCATGTCTCTGCTGTTGTTGCCGTTGTTTGCGAAGCCGTTAGTCAGCCGTGTTCCCCCGTCACTTACTCAGTCTCTCCTCAGCCCTCCTCGGTCTCACCAGGCTTACTACTGGTCCTTACCGTCGTCGCATGCTCATCTAATGGACATCAGGTCCATGTTTGCGCTCTGCTTGGTTCTCTGCCTGCTGTATCTCGTTTATTGATGCCACATCTTCTACCCATCAGACATCGGACACTTCGATCCGAGTCTGAACCCGACTCCGTGCGACTCAATGAAATTGTGCAAGCAAACCAGACAAATGGACGAGTGGAGACAGACGTATTTATTTTGCTTTGGCTTTGACGTTTTGTTTGGACTCCATCCGCTCTATCGGGCCTGGCCATGACCATAGCTGTTCCACACACACACAGTCAGTTGCCATATTTGCACTCTCACACTGTCGCACAAGGCGCTACACAGAAATGCAGTTAACTTTTTTCTCCCAAACAGGATGAAGGAAATGCCTGTCTAGGTGAACAAGTTCTTACAACTTGCAATTCACAGACAATTTCATAAAATACTTATTCGAAGGGAAATCATGGGAGGTGCTTAAAGAATGAGTACTTTACGGTCTTTCTCTCTCCTTCGATACTTCTACAACTCTTGAACTGCACTCAGTAACAATGTATTTCCATTATCTTTAAAATCAGTACAATAGCAGCAATTTGTTCAAGATGTTCGCTATTGAGTTGAATTGAGAATTATTTTTTTTGGCATGGCATGAATTTTTGAAGGTTCTGTCTTTATATATGAAAGTTCTAACAGACTCTAATCACAGTTTGTATACAAGAAACCAATTTTCAAAGTTCGCAGTATATCAATAACTTTCTTCTCAACTGTACTAGTTCCTTCAAACAATCAAACTCACTGCACCTCGAGCAATTATTAGTTTTGACTTATTTGATTGATTTTACACTGAACTAGTTCCCTTGTGAACATCCTTTCGTTTGCTCTTGTGCAATGCCAAGCAGCGATAAACTCAAAATATGTCATAACATTACAAACAAGTTGCTCAACTTGGCCCGAACCTGAACCTTTCCCACCATGAGGCAGCGTGCTGTATGTGATCATCATCGCCTGCGGTGCGAGAGGAAAGAGAGACCTGTTTTTGCGGCACATGCAACTGCAACAACGGCAACAACACTAACAACAACAACTGCCGTGTTGTAGATGCGTTGTTTGCTGTTGATGTTGACTTATGGGCCAGGCCAAAGCAGGCTCGATATATCCGGACGAGCCTGTTTACGAAATTGGGTCAACGTCGTGGAATGTGATGTGAGGCAGGCTTTTACACTTGGCTAACAAAACGGGGTATTATGTTATACATATACAACAAAATAAATTGGGTTGCAAGCAGTTGATGCCAAGTTCAAGCTGCGGCTGGTAATGTATTAATCTATATAGAGTACTATATAATATGCTAAGTGTAAAGTATATAGAGTCTTAGCTGATTAATCAAATTTCTCTCTCTCTCTCTCGTTGCTGCAGCGAATGTGTTTCAATGATGTTACTGCCTTCGGGGCGTTCGAATAGTGATGTTTATCCGCTGCAAAATGCCAACGCACCGACGACGACGACGACTACGAGCAATGTGGGCGTGGCCAAGCCCCTGCTACTGACAAGAACATCATCGCCACAATTGACGACCCTGCCAACGTCAAATGGCAACGCTAACGCCTACACATCAACACTGTACTCCTCCAATTCAGTCTCTGCCCCCGTCTCCGCCTCAGCCTCGACCTCATTTGCAACGTCAACAGTAGCTGCCGCACAAGAAACGACAGGAAATCTATCGGAGACCGGAACACATGCGGCACTGGCGACGGTGACAACGCCGTCGTCAACGACACAAGCGGCTACAACAATAACAACAACAACAACTGGAGAGACAGTTAATTCGGGTGGAATCGGCTTCTATGGCCCGATTTTGGGACCAGGGAGCAGCATTGCCATCGGAAATTGGGACGAAATTGATCGACACCTGGAGGCAGTGCAGGAAAAGCTCAAGGCTGGTTGGACCGTGCACGCGGGCAAGGAGGGAAGACTCTACTACTGCAAGTGAGTACCAACAAGTTCATGAAGTCTATCAGTAACGAGTCTATTAAGTCCATAGAGTATTCTCTACTTTCCTATATGTTTGCCATATTTTGTTGGGAATCGATCATACGCAGACAGTTAAAAAATGTTTGAAATTATATTGTGAGTGCAATTTATCATAGATATGGTGGGTTTGGCGGCAATATATTGCAAACTTTACAATATTTACTTTATCAATAAAAATAGCTTGATTCTACAAGAACAGATTGACAGACGGACACTGCCAGTTCGACTCATATATGTACTTTATAATTTGCAAGTATCTCTCGATACTCGATAAATGGTTTACAAAAAGTTGAGTTAACTCTAGATTAGCTAAAGTTGAGCAAATAAAACACAAACATAATTATAAGTACATACATATATCTTATATGTTTGTACATATATTTATTGTGCATGCATGTACAGGGACTATATTGATTGGTTGTATTCTTTTATTTGAGGAGGGTGTATCCTTTTAAAAGCCCTGCCAACTGACTGACTGCCTTAGTGCCACGTCTGCCGTCTCCCACTCTTGTTCTTTGCATACCCCTCTCTCTCACTCTCTCTTTCTCTCTCTTGCTCTCTTTGTTTCCCTCGCTCTTTCTCTGTCCCTATAAATGCCTGGGTGCTGCACATAAATTGATTATGCACGAAATTCTATTAAATAATTTTACACTTTGTTGCACATCAAACTGAAAGCGCGCATAACGCCATAAGAGCTCAGGGCGTGGCAAAGCGGGGGAGAGAGAGAGAGAGAGAGAGCGCATAAAAAAGACAGAAAGACAGACAGAGACAGAGAGAGAGAGAGAGAAACGTATAGAATATGGAAGGCAGCAGGTCAGAGCGAGTTGTTTGCTTGGTTGAATGAATGAGCAGCACTGGTTGGGTTTGGTACGGGTTCAACGGGCCATCAAGTGGAGGTACCCAGTTGAGGGCATTGGGTACCAGTTGGTCGACTATGGGTGTGGGTGTGGGTGTGGGGATGGGGAAGGGGTGTGCGGTGTCTACATGCTCTCGACGGGAAAGTGCAAAACTAATTATCACAATTGTTTGCAGTCAGGAAATGAAGAACGACAGCAACGGAAGCCACCAAGGTGGGTTGACTGTGCCTGTAACAGTCTGTCCCTGTCTGCCTGTCGCTCTGCTGTCCTGGGTTGGCCCGATTACGGCTGCACTTTATTGCATAGCCGAGCAAATAACCCAATTAGTGTTGATTAATCTCAATTGAAATGCATTTTACCAGCCCCAATATAAATAGGCCAGAGTAAGCCAATGATGCCGGAGATGATGCAAGCCAGAAGGATGTAGGGGAGGTAGCAAGTTCAGGGTTAAGTAGAGGCCAGCAAATGAGACATATCAGGCAAAGTAAGAAAGAGGGAGAATTATAATAAGATACCTACCGTATACGCAATATAGAGATGTCAAAATTAATCCCCGTTCCACTTATTCACAGTCATTTAACGCAAACGTCTGGCTGGTTGCCCGCTTGCGAGGATTGGAGCAAGCACGAGGAATTGTCCTACGGCTGGGAACGTGCCATAGATTCCAAGGGTCGTTCCTATTACATCAAGTAAGTATTATAGTTTACTCTCATAGATGTACTCAGCTAATCTTCTCCATCTACCCCTTTAGTCACCTAAATAAGACAACCACTTATGAGGCTCCCGAGTGCATCAGATGGGATGAGCATCCGCCAGAGCCACGCCTGGTTTTGCTGCAGCGCAGCCCGAGCTTGGGCTTTGGCTTTGTTGCCGGCAGTGAGCGTCCGGTGATTGTGCGCTTTGTCACCGAGGGAGGACCCAGCATAGGCAAGCTGCAGCCTGGCGATCAGATACTTGCAGTCAATGGAGAGGATGTTAAAGATGCGCCCCGAGATCATGTCATACAGCTGGTACGCGCCTGCGAGACGCAGGTCTCGTTACTTGTCTGTCAGCCGATGGCGCACTGTGTCATGCCTGGCCGCAAATCGACGCTGCTCTCGGCCGGCAAACGTGCCAAGCTGCGATCGCGTCCCAGTCGTGTGCGCTTTGCCGAGAGTGTGTGCGTCAATGGAGCACCACTGTTTCCGGTAAGCAGCACAACTAGAGTAAAGATAAAGAGAGATTTCTGTAACCTTTTTACCTTTACAGCCTTCGGCATTTTCGCTGGGCGACATCTGCGTGCCACCAATGGCGAATGTGCTCAAGGTATTCCTGGAGAATGGACAGACCAAATCGTTTAAATACGATGCCACTACCACAGTGCAGGATGTGGTTAGCTCTCTGCTGGACAAGCTATGCCTAAGCTGCGGTGAACTCTTCAGCCTGGTGCTGGAGCATGTCAAGAGTCTAAAGCGCAACAAATTAACGCTGCTCGATCCGCAGGAGTCTCTGGCACGCGTAAGCAACCTCTTTATATAAATATATCTACATTTTTAATCAACTTTCTTTATACTTCCCTTAGATTGCGGCTCGTCCAGGTGCGCACAAGCTACGCTGTCTGTTTCGCATCACATTCGTGCCCATTTCGGCCGCTGAGCTGGCACAACGGGATCTGCATGCACTGGACTATCTGTATATGCAATGCTGCAACGATGTCAACCAGGAGCGCTTCGCACCCGAGCTGCAGCCAGAGCTGGCACTGCGTTTAGCTGCTCTGCATATGCATCAGCATGCGCTGGCCAATAACTTTGCGCCCGCCAAGCTCACCGTCAAGTTGGTCGAGTGAGTACAAGCAGCAGAGTAGAGATCTGCAAAGGACCTTATTAATTATAATCCTTCTTTCTCTCTCTCTGCAGACGTGAGTTTGGCCTGGAACGCTTTGTGCCCGTCAGTCTCTTTGAGGGCATGAAACGTAAAGAACTGCGTCGACTTATTTCGCACTTCTTGAAGCTCAATGCAGAGATGACGGGCTCCTCCAGCAAGGTGCTCACACAGCTGCAGGTGAGCGCACATCTATTTATATTTTACAATATTTATTAACTATTATTTATCTTTTTTTTAGGCCAAACTCCATTATCTAGATATAATCGCTAGTTTACCAAGCTACGGCGCCAAATGTTTCAGCACAAACCAAAGAGAAGGCATGGAGCGGGTACTGCTCGTCAGTCCGAGATTCGGTCTAAGTCAGATATCTAGTGCACGCAATTCGGTGGTTAGTTCAAGCTATTTCAATGGGGAATATATTTTATAATGTGTTCTTTTACTCATCTTCATTAGCCACAGCCCATTTCGGCCATAGAGGACTTCACGCATGTTGTGGTCCATCGCGAGGACGATGTCACCTGCAGCGTTTCCATTTACATGTTGGGCGATCGCGCCGTCAAGTTTATAATGGAGGATCGCGATGCCTGCGAGTTTAGTCTGGTACTGGGTGGCTATTATAGGTTGCTCACAGGTTAGCGATGAAGAAACCCTTATTCAGTTAGATATCTAACGCTTTACTCTTGCAGGAAATGTGCTGAACCTACTGCGAGAACGTGAACCACACGAGGAAGACAATGCACCCTCGTTTCTGTCACAGCACACTGTGTTGCCCGCCAGCTGGAGCTATCTGTTGCCGTTCCATACACGTGCGCACAGCGTCAACTTCTTGATGACGCCGCCATATCATCCGCTGCCGCAACAGGCAGTGTTGAGTCAACCACAGCCAGTGCCAGTCAACCAGCCCTTGACCTATGCGACCGACCTGGATCTGCATAGCGTCATGGCAACTGAACTGCTCGAGGAGGCAGCCAAGGACTCTGGGCTGAGCGACAGCAGTGGCAGCAACTATTGCAGCGATGCAGGACGCAGCCAGCTGGCTGTGGAGGCCAAGAACGAGCAGGTGCTGCGACGTGTACAGGAACTGCAGCAGCTTGTCCAGTGCTCAGAGCAGTACCTCAACGAACAGGAACAGGAGCTGCAGCACACACAGCTGCAGCACGGCCATCAGCTACAGCAGCAGCAGCAACAGCAACTTCAACTGGCACAAGGTGTGGCCATGCTGGACTTCGACAGTGACTGCGACAGTCTCAACAGCAGCAAGGTATCCTCCACTGAAGAGGCAACCATTAGCCATATAGGTGGCGGTGGTGGCGTCACACCTTCGCTGAAGCACAGTGATTCACTGCAGCTGCTGGCGGAAACCATTAGCCATGATCTGAGTGGAATTACACAGGGATTGAATGCCATACCAGAACCGGTGTCGGCATCAGCACCGCCCACACCCGCCACACCCAAACGCAAGCCCAGCCTGTGCAGCACCTCCAGTCCGCGGCCACAGCGAAAGATGAATGGATTCAGTCAGCTGTTAAGTGATCTGCAGGCACTCGGCACAGATTTCTCGCAGAGTGAGAGTGATTCCGAGTCGGTGGCATCGCCAGCGCAATCGCCAACAACGCGGCGGCCACAGCAACTGCTCCAGGCCACAGGTGGCATCAAGCAGCAGTTGGCGCAGCGCAGTAGCTTCGGCCTACACAGTCCAGATGGCACCCACTTTGGTGCCGAGACGAAGGACTACAATCTACGCGAGTATCTGCAGCAGTTGAAGGAGATTAGCAATGTGCCCGCTGTGGCGCCCGACACAGATGTGGCAGCGCGACAGCTGTCGGAGATTTATGGCTTCGAGGTGCGCGAGGATACGTTCATCGAGACGGACCCGGATTTAATTGATTTGCGTGCCATACCGCCGCCACAGACACCCGACGAGCTGGACTCGTTGTCGCTGTTGAATGCAGCGCCGCCGAAAGGTTTCGAGGGACGAGCCGAGGAGCTGGATAGTTTCTTGCAACAGATGCTGGTGGCACCACCCACACAAAAAGCCACACCCGCCAAGGAGCTAACGCCCGAAGAGATAATGTCATTCATAATACCACCACCGCCCAATCTGGAGGCAGTGCAAGCGGAACCGGAGACAGAATGCCTCTACAGTAATTCGGTGCAGGCGAAGCGGGAGTTTTTCCAGTCTGTGGTCAATAGCAACAGCAACAGCAATCATGGGAATCACAACAATATTGCGCAGGTGCTGGACAGGACAGGACCAGCGCCGCCGCATGTCATCGAGTATGCAACCGTGGAGCGCAAGAGCAAGTTCAGCTGCTGTCCTACATCGCACAAGAAAGAGGAGGCTCCAGCCACGATATCGGATGAGCAGGTGGTGCAATTGCAACCGCCGCCTCGTACACCCACCACGGAACCAATGACGCCACCGCCGGCACGTCCACCCAAGAGTGCCGAGCTAATGCAACGTTACTCTCCCAAAAAGCAGTTGCGTCAGCTTGGCAGTGAGCCTGTGGTGAGTGCACCACTGCGTGAACTGTGCCCGCCACAGTTGCCGCCACGTAGCAGTCCCACCAACAGCAGCTCAGAGCCAGCTACGCCACAGCAGCAAGCCATAACAGGTGCAGGCAGTCCTGCAACCGCAACCGGATCCGCGGTGAGTGCGCCCAAGAAACCCCCGCTGCCGCCCATTGCCAGTCGACCACGTCCCACGATCAATGGCACGCCCACCACACCGCCTATACCGGCCACAGCCCGCCTACCCAATGCGCATTCCAATGGTCAGCTGCTACCAACGCTGCCCAAGAAACCCCAGCAGCTGCACGGCGAGAAGCTGTTCATTAAGAACGGTCATCTGATCGACGGCGAAGCGTTGCTAGCCAAAACCGATGTGGCCATGGCTGGGCTACTGATCAAATTGGATCAGGTGGCTGCACAGTGTTCGGCGGCACAGTCTGCCGGCGGAGGAACTAGCATTGATGAGGAGAAATTTCAGCGGGCACGCAACGAACTGACCGAGCAGACGTTGGCTCTGGTCACTGCAAGCAAGTTTCTGGTTGCCTCCATGTCGGACATGACGCTGATAACCCTGCCCGATCACCTGACCTCCTGCCTGACCGCAATCCGACGCATCACTGAGCTGGCGCAGGACATGACGCGTCACACGTCGGCGCCACTGCAGACACGCAACATTGTGCTGAAGGTGCACGATGTCGCGAGCAGTTTTCGTGAGTTAGTGGGTGTACAGATTGGCCCCATCGGGGCCGGACAACTGGCACTGCAGGCCGAGTGTCTGGCCAATGTGCTAGCCACACTGTTGCGCAGTCTGCGCGTCTTCTCGCCCTAGAGTTGATCTAACTAACACATGCATGACCATCCGACCGACCGACCGATCCCCACTATAACATATCGTTCGCCCCGTACACTATCGTATATATATCTACTCAACTTTGACATATACTATACAAATAGCTAAAGTACCCTATATACACTACTTATACAACATATATACACATACTTATACAATGTCTGCAACTATTTTACAGGTAAACAGCAACTTCAGAGAGTCGTTGGTCTAAACTAAGACTATGCGATAGTTATGCGATGGCTATGCGATAAATATACGATACTAATCTCGCGCATAACCGCAATACTGTGCTTATACTCGCGTTCAGATTTGTCTATATTGTGGATATTTCATTAGTTATTGAGTTCATTTCAAAGAACTTCACTGTAGAAGTACAACCAAAGCAGCATTTAAAGATTTCCCAAAAGTTTTGTTTTTTTCTTTGTTCCATATCCACATATGTTTATTGGAGATTAACTTTACTCAATCTGAACGCGAGGGTAAATCAATAAAAAGTATCAAGTTATTCTACTATTTATCTTCTTAACTAACTGCATGCAACTAACTCGAATTTCTGTGTAATCTCCTTATGAAAAGAATTACAATACTATCCTTGAACGATTCGCTCTCTATATGTATCTCTCTATCTTTTTCTATATCTTATTGTTAGAACCGATATACCAATTTAATGTAACATCATGACTTGAGTGTAGACCAATTTATAAATGTAACCAAGAGTGTTAAGCGAGGAAAATATTACTATACAATATTACAAAAAGAACGTGTGTTTATTATTGAATTAACATTTTCGAATATTTTCTTATGTAAATATAGTACTTCAATAATACATACAAACATTTCGTAGACATACACACACATCCACATATGATCATACATGCATACACATGTATATCTAAAGAATGGAACATATTAAAATGAAAATTGACCAAACAATAATCAAAATTTTAACTTGTGATATACAAAACAAATAATGATTAAAGAAATCACCATTTCTTTGTATTTGTTTAACAATGCTTGATGAAGTTTTGTTAATATTAGTGGAATATACAAAACTAGCAACAGCGTAATAATTTGTTATTGTTTATTGTCGATTTTGTTGTAGGCTCTTTTTTGAATTGAAGTACAAGAATGCGCACTAAGTTGTAGCTTTATCAGATATATATATAATCGTATACAATTTGTATTATTAATGCAATATTAATTATTAATCAATTAGCAGAAAGTATCCAAATGTAATTTCTAGTAGTGCTAATCCAGACTAATAGAGGGTTTTGTTTTTATACTCATGTTTTCAATTTTGTTAAACATATAATAAACTTAACCGTTCGCATGAGAATAATAAATACTTACACACACAAACACACGTGCGTTTATACATACATATACTATACAAATACATATAACTACAAGTAATGAATAATAATAATAATACAAGTTAAGTATACATATTGAAAAATGTACAATGTAAAACATATAACTGTTTATGTATGTCATACAAACGTAAAATATATAAAATAAATTCAATAAATATACCAAAGCCCAAATCGACTTACAATTCTTATTCCTGCATTTCCTATTCGTAAACAAACAAAAGTAACCGTAAATGAAAGCACATGGTTGCATTGCAAAAACTCTACACGCACATTGCCAGCTTTCAGTTGTAGCCCTGGGCATAGTGTGAAGAATAGTGGAGACTTTTAATACTTATAAAATATGCACGTCTGCATAATCTATAATTGCACATTTAATTAATAGTTGATTACAGTTGTGTATTTTTTGACATTGCTTTTATACAAACAACGTAAGCTTACGTCGTGCAGTGCTGCCAACTTATTGCAGGTAAGCGGCGTGATCGTGTCTTTTGAAATTTTTAAAAGTATATCGATAGCAGCGCGATGACAAGACGGTAATATGCCAGACAGTTTGGCGGCAGCCTTAACGTTTCTAGCCGCCATTTAAATTTCGTAGCAGACAGGGCGACGCTCAGTGCGAACAGTTGTGTAGACCGAAGCAGACAGCTTGGCGCCCGCGGGTTTTTGTCTGCATGAAAAATTGCAGTGTTGTTTTTATTTTTGGCGCAAAAAGTTGTTAGAGCTTAAAATGGATTTAAACTTGGATTCGGATACTGACAATAAACAATTGAATGCAAATTTGCAAAAATTGAATTTAGAACTATGCAACTTGATTGATGACGAAGAAGATGCGCCACCAATTGTGGTGCAACCTGTTGTAGGTGACGCTCGGGGAGTGTTGCATGAACTGAATCGTAAATTCGAAGATTTAACATTGGGCGAAAATGCACCTGAGTTTGAGTTCCATGGCTATGGCTGCACTCAGGCCATGAACGCTGTACCGAAGCGTTCCACCAACGTGGGCAATACTGGCGCCAAAAAGAAGACAAGCAACTCAGGCCATGCAACGCAGCGAAATACTAAGGAACAGCAGCAGAAGGAAAACATGTGGAACAATAACCAGGAATACCCCGGCGTGCCCACATTTTATGAGTTGGGCAACAGGTAAGCACGTAAAGGCCACAAGCCATGTGGAAAGTCTGTGACAACCAGAGTTTCCTTACAGTTCCATGGATAATGACGTGGAGCGTCTCTTGGAACTGTTCAGATCGTTGCACGAGCAGATAAGCTCTGATTTTCCCAGCAATCAACCGAATTTGGTACCATCGGATTACCTCTACGAGCTCCCCCGGAAATCCACAATGCCCAAGGGAACCAACATACGCCATCATGTGCAGGTGTTGTGCACCAAGACTGAACGGTTCCTCTCACGTCTTCGTCGTCAGCTGGAGACGAATCGTTACTTTGACTACATGAAGTACACCGAGTGCGACACAGCCCTCAATGAGGCCAATCGTAGTCTGATGATTCTTAAACAGTTCAAACTTCGTCAACGTTCAATGGAGCTCGTCAGTCAGGTGGCCAGAAGTGAGTAACACAAGGCACAACAGACACACACGCACAAAGGCTGATTCCCTCTGCCTCTTTTCAGACAATGCTGCCAAAATGGAGATAGTTTTGAAGGAACTACGAGAGCAGCTAAAGACCGCCCATATTTATGTGCATGTTTTCAATTGGGAAATGGACCATGAGCATCGCTACTCTACTGCGATGAGGGAGCGCCATGAGGCCACCCTTCAAAGAGGCTTGGAACTGGCTGCACGTGAGCTTCAGCCTCCACCAGATCCACTGGCCTTAAGGGATGAGGAGAAATATATAGCAGAGCATTATAACTTGCACAACCTTATTCGCTGTGCCAAAGAACAAGAGGAATTTTTGAACATGCTCATCCAATCCCCGGAGAGCTATTTCCCACCAGAGGTCATGGCAATGTGTGAGCCACCTAAGCATGAAGAAAATGCATCTTGGCGTCCTGACGAGGCAACTCCTAACCTAGATCAGTTCTTGATTGGTGATATTCTAGACTTGCCGCCCTCTTCGCCACCAAAGCAGAGCTCTCGTATACGTCTTAATAGATGTAACTGAGACTGGACAATCTAATTTTTTTTTAGTCTTAAAAAAGCCATGGGGGACTTACATAGCAGTTAGCATACACGCAGTTTAATAACTCATAAAATAACAATTATTATTTATGCAAGAATGCATTTGTTTATAGAGAAATCTGAGTCTGAAGTCAAATGTTTGAGTTCTAATTTGTATCATCAAAGATCTTGTGAAAGAATCTGTAAATGAAATTGAAAATTTTTTTATACAAAAAAGTATTTGTATATTTGCATAAAGCCTTTGAATGCTTTTATTTGTTAAGAAGATCATTAAGTAATTATTATAAAAGCCTGAACGTGCCTTTTGATTTAAGTGTCAAGTTGTTAACTCGTCTTGCAAATCTGATTTAATTTAATGACTGTTTGAAATCTTTTGAATGATCTTAAAACCTCCCAAATTTCAGTTAATACATTTTTAATTATTATATCGAATACGTTTTATTAGAATAAACCTAGTAAAGCCTAGAAAACACGTGCCTTATTTGTTTAACCCTTAAATGCCGGAGAAAAGCTGCTCGAGTGGTTGCCTTCCCAGCATTCTGTTCAGCACCGACTTGAATATCAAGCCCATGGCTGTGGCAATGTCCGTCTTCAGTTCATTAAAGATCTCCTGCCAATTCTCGTTGATCAGGGAGTGCATTGCATCGCTCAGGTCCTTGCGGCCATTGAATAAGTTCTCTAGACTGTAATGGACGCGCGAGGGGTCCAACCTCATCTTGACTTCAAGTACCTCCGCAATGGTCTGATTTGGACCCTTGGGCACAGGTCTCAGTCTCACCACGGCATGCACCTGACAATTATCTGTAATATGCTCAACATTAGCAGGGAACACCAAGTCGAGGGAGTTTTAATCCCGCTTACCCAGCACAATGGTGGCATTCCCTTTGCCAACTATGGGCAGTATGAGGACCTTGCCCTCCACATTGTATGGTCCTGTTAGCGTTATCTTCGGTGACATCATATCAAATGTGATGGGCTTAGCCAGATCGATGGTAAAAGCTCTGAAAATGGAACTTTGCTATAGCTGCAACTCTTATAGCAATTCTATCTTCCCACTTACGAGACTCGCTTCACTTGCGCCTCTGCCAGACCCAAAAGACTTGCATCGGTAAAGGTTAGATCTACACTAACGGGACTGTTTGGATTCTTTCCCAGAGCAAACTTCTTGATGTGCAATGGATCCAATTGCACTAGACCCAACTGCTTAATGCCTGTTCTAGCATGATTCCTCAGCACATAGTTCATGCCATCCCTCAGACAGCCTTCATCCGAAATGGCGCATTTTGTGATGCCAGCAGCTGAAGAAAGAAAGAGAAAAAAAAAGTGATCTTAGCACCAAGTTCAAAGAAATATTGCTCCCAATTTGCACCTACGTAGTTCACTGACATCCTGTGATCTTGAGCCGTGGATCAAGACACTTATCATAGACACTAACAAATATGTTGCAAGCTTTCTATCCATTTTTGGGTTTGTTTGTTTATTATCCAAATACGTTGTCGAAGCCGCTGTCGGGAGGAGACTGATGAGCCTATCAACGTTTGAGGGCAGTTTTATAGGCGCCAGAGTGAGAGAGCAGGTCATAAATGAAATGTTCAACAGTGAAATTTTAATGTTCTGTCCGCTCTGTCCGCTCAGTGGGATTAGTTGTTGTTCTGTTGCTGCGTTGTTTAACACAAATCACTTTAGCGGCTCGAACAGCGCGGTTCGCGACGCGTAGAACTTGACATTGACTGAGGCCGAATCTGAGTCAGGAGCACTTTAACAAATTACTGGAATAAAGAATACATTTATAAGGGGATTCTTAATTTTAGCGTATCACAAAACCAGATGCAGTTAGACCAGATAGGTATTTTGTTTATGGGCCTGTCCACTGTTTGAACTGAATTAATTTTCAATTGCTATCGATACGTTCGATAAGTTAACGACTTTTATTTGCTTTAAGTACTAGGTTCATTGCACCATTTATATTGAACAACAATTAATATCACATCATTTAGGCTAATAACCGATAAGACCCACGCCCCAGATACAAAATTTTGTACGAGAACAATGTAAGAAAAGTACATATTATTAAAAACTGATTTTTGGAAGACGTTGACTTAGTATATTTTAATTATTTCTAATTGTTAACGACAGGTTCAAACCAGCTTTAGACCAGAAATGCCATACATATGTACATATGGCAATAACCTGAGTCATTTTGTGAACTAGTTCATGACTTGTCAGCTGCGTTTTATGACATGCAAAATGAGTTTGAAGTTCTCAACAAACTAATTAAGGTTTATATTCACTTAAAAAATGAACTCAGTTATGTAATTGGAATAAAAATAAACATATTTTTATTCTGAAACCCAGCACTTTTGGCTGGGTTAGGTTAAATATAACTACAGAGTAGTATAACAGACAATTAAAGTCAAATTTGTCACATCAAACACCACTTTGTTAGCAATAACGAAAATAACGGAAAGGAGTTAACTTCCTTTTTTGAAAAATCCAGAACTCCCGCTTTCCACATTTCCAATTATTTTTCCTCCAACGAGGGAAGGCGTTGGCCTTCAAAAAATCAGTGCTGGTGATTTCGCTTTTTCCCGCCAAAACTAGCTTTTTCAGGCGCCGCGAGAAATTCGCCGGCGTAGAAAATAAATGCATACTTTTGCGCTCAATGGATTTTACGTTTACAGTGAAATGTTAAATTCCGCCAGGGGGCGCTAAAAGTCGGGGTTAAAAAGGGGTTTCTTCTAAAAGAAACGGAGAAACTCAAAAGTCAGCTTACAAAAGGTTTTTCTTTTCCTGGGCGAGCTATACACTTTTCGAACTTGGAAGCGGTGGGTACTGATCGATGAAGAAAACAAGAACGAAATCGAAACAGCCCCAAGTCGCTATCTGCTAAACGAATAAAAATGCGGTTATTCGAAAAAATTGACAGTTTTTTTGACGCTAACAGAAAATAAGCGCTGCTCGGTATGCAATACAATAACACATGGTTATCTGTGAATTATTCTGTTAAAAGAGGGAGGCAGGGATAGATTTTCATGTAAACATGCTGCTAAACAACTAAGGCTCTGTTAATAAAAGCCATATTACGTTCAACTCTGACCCGTAGGTGGCGTACCATTCAAGAGTGGGGTACTGCCTCCAGACGCAGCTCAATAGGCAGCACGACATGCATTTGTATCTTTAAGATACTTTTGCACCGCAACCCGATTTTTAGTTTTTGAGAAGTTTGCATACATAAGATTGTGTAAAACATCGAAATACCCTAGCCGAGCGTGCAGCCGAAGTCTGTACTCTCAATGCTTCGAGCTCTGGGGTACTTCGATCGAAAAACTAGCAATGACAGATTTAGCCCCTGTTTGAGGTCTCTATGTGTTTAGTGCTTAGTGATAAATGCATTGACCTAGGCTCAAGCCTTATTTATTCTCACAGCTAATAAATCCGCAACTAGAAGTGTATGTACATATGTAAATTTATAAGATTTGAATAGATATCTGAACAATTAACAATCAAGTGATTGCAGATCGTTTAGTTCAGTCCCTGTATTTACTGTAATAAACCGCTATAATTTATTTCACTTTGAAGCTCGAATATCATACTAGATTGCACTTTTTATTGCACCCATTAAAGTAATAACACTTATTCTCAAGCACCCTATAACACTAGTCAGGAAAACTGACGCCGCACCTGATCTTATCATACGGTTAAGAAACTTTCAATTTAAAAAATATCCTACTCTTTTGCTTGCTGCAAAATGTTCTCACTTGGGACAAATTTTAAAATCTGCTATTGCCAGTGCATTCTCTTCGTGTTTATTTTCTCCAATAAACTCTTGCAAGATCTATAGTTAAAAAAAAAGTTCGTGCATGATAGTTAAGGGCCGCGAACGGTTTGCCGTTTGGTCTTGAGAGGAAACCTTATTAATCAGCCCAGTTTGGATAACGTAGAATCCAGTTATTTGATTAATATAATGTAAACCGTTGCCCTACAGGTTTTCTTTTATACTGAGTATGGATTAAATATGTACACCAAGTTGCATATAATTAAATGGCCACACAAATCACTTGTGTATAAAGCATTCGAGATTAGTGTAAATTATTCTTGAAAATACTTCGAATAGGGGTACTTGTCAAAAATCTTTGCTATTAACTCTTGAAAATTGTCAGCAAGGCCCCGTTGAATGTCATGCCGTAATTCATCGTATAAGAGTTTCCAGTTCTCGTTGAGAAATCCATTCATGGTGTCCCCCAAAGCTTTGTCACCATTAAAGAGATTTTCAAAGTTGAACAAAACACCCTTCGGCTTAGCCTCCACTTCAAAGTTAATCGGCTTCATATAGATCTCCCCATTCCTTTTATAAGGCTTTCCTGTGAATCTCACAGATAGAAGAGGTTCGACTGAAAGAGACAGAGAGATTGTAAAAGGTATTTTCTTATGTATATATGAAGGGAGATACCTCATACTTAGTGTTATGTTGTATGCGCCTTTGCCGGTAATGGGTAGAATGAGAATCTTGCCATTAATGTCATAGAGACCGGCACAGGTTACAGCGTCCACATACATGTTTAGCTCGTGTAGCTGAGTCAGATCCTTGCCGAAGCCCCTACGAAGGTAACTTATGTTAATAATGTTCAGATATAACTTTGCAGGACTCACTTAATACCCTTAGTCTGTAGCGCCTTAATGCCATATACCTTGCTATTGCTAAAGGTCAGATCTAAGACAATGGGGCCATCACCGCCCCTCTTTATGCTAAGCTTTTTAACTGGAAAGGGATCAATCACGGCCAAATCCAGCCTCCTGTCACCCACTTCAGCTTTCTCTCTCAGAATTGATTGCATGACATCCATTATGCACTTCGTTTCACCGTATTTACAACGCTTGAGATCATTGGCTATTGAATTGTTAGAGTTTATAGAATGAAATTCTTCTTCTGTCCTTAACTTACGAAAATCTCCTTGCACGATTCCGGCCAGGCACAACACTAGAAACCAAATAGTTCTCGCCATCATTATCACATATAATTGCACGTAAGGTCGGTTCCCTACTTACTACTGATCGTATGCATAGCCCTGTACCTTTTATAGAAATAATCTGGCGGAAAAGTCGTTAATGTATTCCAAAATGTGGGTTAACCGGACAGCATGGAGATTGATTCCCGTAATTGTGTTGATTGTCATAGTTAAATCCATTAAACGTTTATTTTCTACTGAGTTCAGATTAAGCTAAACTTATGCATACGTGTATATAACATTCACGCCTCGAAGAACTTATCGTAGGGGTACTTGGAGAAGACATCAGAGATAATCTTCTGGAAAATTTCCGCAAATGCGTTCTGGAAAGAATCCTGCACCTCTTTGTAGATGGCTTCCCAGTTATCGTTGAGGAACGCGTTCATGTTATCGCCCAGAGCCTTGTCACCGTTGAAAAGATTGTCGAAGTGGTAATAGATATGCTTTGGCTTAGACAATAGTTTCAAATTTGTTGCCTCCATATAGGTTTCACCGTTCTTCTCGTAAGGCTTGCCCGTAAAAACAATTCGCATAGTTAAATTTTCTGCCCAGAAGAAGATGAAAATGTAATTTTATGTTGGCTATGATTATGTTTAGATGTAAACATACCAATAGTCAAGTTGCTCTTGCCACTTCCGCTGATGGGCAGGATGAGGACCTTTCCCTTGATCTCGTAGGGTCCCTCCAGAGACAGTTTTTCGGCATCAACTTGTAGTTCATGTTTCTTGGCAATATCCTTACCGAAACCTCTGCAGTAGGAATATCAGTGGTTTATCTCTTGGCTCATTCCTATTACTAGTGCTACTCACCTGACTTTCGTGAACTTCATTGTACTGATGCCGTGAGCCAAGTTATTCTTAAATGTCAAATCAATGTTCACCGGACTTTCCGCTCCCTGCTTTATATTCATATTGGCGATCGGCAATGGATCGAGTTTTTGTAGATTTATATCCTTATCACCCGAAGTTGCCTTCTCCCGAATCAAACCGTTGATTACATTCATAATGCACTCGGCATCACCATGTTTGCAGGGCTTTGGTTCATCGGCTATATAGAATTAATTATATATGTTAGTTGAAATCAATATGAGTCCTTGTCTTAGTCCTTGCTTACGAAAGCCTCCTTGCACTGAGAGAACCGTACAGAGCAGGAACACAAAAGCAACTCGCGACATTTTCAAGAGTATGGAAACTTATTCTCGGAAACTGAATTAAACAACTGACTTGCAGCTCCAATTGGCGCCAAGCTTTTATAGAGAGATAGATCGTTGCAATTGCAATTGCGATTGATCAACAAAAATATCGCTCTCAATGGAATCTAAACTTTGTAACATGCACATACATTTATTTATTGCTCTTTTAATATGGGCATCTCGTGAGTTCAGATCTTGTCCGATTCCGGCCTCGATAATAAAATAGAACCTGTTTTATAATGTAAGCAGAGTTTGAACCAGGGAAAAGTGCTCTATGGATCAACTACTCACTTTTACTGACAGGTTTGAGGCATCTAAATACCTGATTAGCGACCTATCCGTACATTCTCAGAAAATCATAGTGAGTTACATTTAAAAAGCTTGATAAAAATACCTAGAAATTCGTTATTAATTTCTCAAATACAGCTTCTCTGTTTAATAAACAAGTGTTCTTTGAAGTCAGATAAATAGATTTATAGGTACGTTTTTTTTTTTTTTTCAAGTGTAAAGTTAAGGTGTATAAGGTGAACAATAAACTGTTAATTGTTCAGTTAATTAATTATTTTCAGTCTAAGTGTGCTATTGAGTTAATCAAGTTCATCGTATTTTCCAATATCAATAAATTTAAATTGTCAAATATAAAAATAATAAAAATGTTCCATTTAATTTTTATATATTTACAAGCGAACCTTAGCCTTTTATATACTTATATTATATACATACACAAAACGTTTTATTTATATATAATTTAAATGTTTAGTTAAGTTTCCGTGTGTCAGATTTGCAGTCATCTTTCTATGATTGTGTGAATAAGTGATAATTGGCGTACAAATCTCGCGAAATAAACGTTCATATAATGCAAAACTCATATAATCAGTGAGAAAGGTCAATAGATCAAAGATCTCAGATAGATTGCTTAAAAAAGTAGAAGCAGAGAAGACCAATTAAAGTATGCCATCATCGAGAAATAGTTTAGCAAGATACTTATGAAAATACTGGCATTTCGAGTATTCACTTTTATGTTCTGAAGGCTTTAATGGGAATCAATGAATGTTCGAGAGCTCTTTCATTTCCAAAATTTATTCAGACAACCTGCTGAAAGCAAAGAAACTGCAGCTCACTTAGATTATTAACTAAAACCTTCCAGAGAGTAATCTCTGAATTGTTTTCTTTGCTAGAAACAAGTTTTCTTCACATTCAAACCATCAGCATGATGGGACAACTTTTATTTTCGAGACCCCTTGAGATTGAAAGGGGATGTCTGCGAGCAAGTGGAACAAAAAGGTTCCTAGCCTCAGGCAGAGCTAAATATAAATCAATATAATAGTTCACGAAGTGAATTGACCGACCGATGAAATGCGTGTGCTCCAGCCGGGCCAGTATCCAGTTAGCCTCAGTGCGCAGTGCCGGGAACCAGCCTCCTCCTGTCCACATCAAAAAGCCGTTCAACTTGATCGTAGTACACAATTACATAGTTTAACGCATGGAAGATTTTGCCTGGAGCTGGCTGTGTTCCCGTTCTCAAGGTTAACGGGGCTATCACTTGCCCCAGCCCCAGTTGACCGTTTACCGTTGTCTACACTTGAACTTGGCAACGGTTTTAGGAGCTGCCTACCTATTTATTTATTTATTTATAGCTGTTACTTCTCCACCTTCTCCCACTGGCGTGCACTGAGAGAAACCGGGCTGGACTTGTTAAATGTCAAGTGGCGTATTTCGGTTGTGTTTTTTGTTGCTGTTATGCAAATGAAGCCACTCACGTGAATTGAATGTCGATTTATGGTCAACTTAATTTGCCAGCATTGCGGAAATGGTTTTGGTCAAATAAAATAAAGAAAACGTGGCTAATTTGAATACTGAACCCGAAAAAAGGTATGCTAATAGGGTGGAAACTCAAGTGGCTCGCGTCAACTGCATCTAATCAAATGCCCAGCATAGTATAATCATCGGCATTCCCAATCTCGTTTGTCGATTAGCACACACACAATTCTAGTTCCATGTCAGCTTTGTTTATTATTATTACATTTTAAACTAAGTAATTTACTTATAGAGCAAACAGTCCAGTGATAAATGTGAAAAATACTCGTACACGTACACGTACATAAGTTACTTAACTATAACTACAAACTAACTGTATTCGTATCGATGTATGTGAGTGTGTGTGTGTGGCAGGAGGAATGACTGGGGCCCACTCTAGTCCTCCAGGAAGAGATCCTCGTAGGCGAAACGCTTGAAGAGCTGCGTGAGGATGCTCTTCATGATTTCAGCAATGGCCACATGAACCGAGGGCTGCAGTTCGCTCCAAACATCCGACCAGTTCTCGTTCAGGAACTGATTCAAATTGGTTCCCAGCGCTTGGTCGCCATTGAACAGGTTCGTCAACTTGATGTTCATTCTACAGGACACGAAACGATAAATATCGATCGCAAACTGGCGATAACTATCGTCTAAGAGATTAACTTACTTTTGTGGCTCCACAAGAACCTTGAGCTTATCAACACTGAGATGAGTGCGTCCATTGACCACCGATGTGCCGGGCTTGAACTTGACCGAGAACTTGGGATTATGCAGAGTAATATCGGCATCACCATCGCCTCGGATTGGCAGAATCAGAATGCGTCCATCGGCGCTGTACTTGCCGCGCAGCTCGATTTTGGGGAACGCGCCATACATTTCGAACTTACTAGTAGCAGGATTAGCACCAAAGCCACTACAAAGAATCAGAGATTATATTTAGGGTAAATATCATGAATAGTATGCACTTCATTCAATTCATTCACTCATTTTCTACTTACACTGCGCGGTCAAACTTGACGCCGGACAATCCCTCCACATTGACGTCGCGGAAGTTAAGCTTCAGGTTCAATGAGCCAGTGCGTCCGTCGGAGATGTCAAAGCGCTTGACCACGAACGGCTCCACCTGTGGAAAGGCTGCCGGCGAATAGCCCGTACGTGCGTACTGCCTCACCAGTGTGTGCGACACATTGATGATGCACTCGGTGTCGCCGAAGTGACAACGCGGTAAATCGGGAGCTGAGTGCCGCAATCATATATAAAATCAATCTGAACTGCTGCAGGATTCAATATATTAGACTTACCGAATCTGGCGGCGCCACTGGCACCCAGCACCAGGCCTAGCAGCAAAGCGGAGCACAGCTTAAGCAGCATGTTGTGTGGATATATTGGGTATCTCTGGATATGAACAGCACTTTACGCTATTGCTCTATCGAGGAACTATTTTCTTAACGATTTTTTTTGGCGAACTCCCGACCAAGTTCAATGCTAAACTGTAAATTGGCTCGGGACAAACGCAGCCATTTATAGATTCTCTTCGACGGAGCTCGCTCTGAAACGGGCTCGGCCAGAGGCGGCTAAATACATTTCATAGTTTATTCATTCTCAACTTGTCTCGATTTCGATCGTGTTGTTTTTGTTCTTCTTGTTGTTGTTGTTTTCTCTTGTTGTCTGTCTATCTGTCAGTCTGCTCGTTCGTTTTTTTTTTTTTGTTTTTGCTTCTGTTTTGTTTTTGTTTTCGCCTTCTTTTCGACTTGTCATCATCGTCAGTTGTCCACATAGAGAATTCGCAGTTCGACGCGCTTGCGGCGTCAACAGCACAACAACAATGGCAACGATGACAAGAATATTATTAATTAATATTATTAACAGGTCCCCGCGCAGCTCCACAAAAAGAACAACAAACGACAGCAACAAAATCAAAAGTGATTTTTATACATTTCAATGCTCGTTTCGTTAGCCAGTTTTGACGACGACGCGTCTTCAAGAGTTGCTTGGCCTGAGACTGAACTTCGATCTCGTAATACCCTGCATTTGGTGGAAATTTTAAATACCTTTTGTCTTATTTGTTTAAGTCTACATAGAACATTTCTTAGTCGATCTTCAGTCGGGTTTCGAATGGCTTTCCTTTCTCTTTGGATACAATCAATAGAAATACGAGTATGATTATTTGGATTTATTGAGCATTTTTATTGATCCAAAAGTTGCATTCTATTGTGTTGCTCGCTTTGCTTTGTGCGCAATAGATAAATATACATATGATAATGACAAATCGACATACATATATATCTTTGTTTATTCAGTCAATATTTGCGTTGACATCAGCCATGCAGTTCGACTGAGAGATTCGGCTTGGGAAACCCCTTCCCAACTGAAGGGGGCTTTGTAAGTGTTAAATGATTTGGCATGCAGTGGCTGAAAGACAGACAGAGAGGCAGAGAGAGGGAGACGAGAGGGAGAGAGACGAGAGACAACTGCGCTGAGATCACGCTTGAGTTTGAACTCGACTGGGTTAGTTTAGTTTGACCAACGAAGATGGCGCTAAAGAGTCCATTAATATTTAATAAGCTAATCATCTGCAAGCAGAGGGACGCAAAAAAACGTGTGGCCGTAACAGCTCAAGGTAAATTGAAGTTGCCGGCATGCAAACTGAAGAATTTCCGTTTCGCGTCATCAGCGATCAAGATCTATTTAGCTGTCAGCTCGATTCCCCCCCTCACTTCGCGGTTAGCAATTAGAAATAACTAAAAATCATATGCGACAGCGAGTGCCGGACTGGTTTCGGCAAGTTGCCAAATAAAAGGCTAGACAAAACATTAAAAGTTGTCGCACAGCCTGCGAATTTGTATACCCTGCGACCATTAAAAGACGTAAAAAAAGGGTATACCAACTTATGTATAAATGTAACAGGCGGCAGGAGGCGTAGTATACCCTAGAAAGTGTATTCTGGCCCAAGATGCAACACAGGATAGCTGAGGAGGTTGAAAAATGTTTGTCTTTCTATCTTTGCGGGATCTCGACGAATACAGAAGTTATAGAACTTATAGATTTATAAGTTAGAAGGGTATCTTACTATCGGCCGTCCCAGACTGTATCGTTTGTCTGGTTATGTTCTCACTTTCAAACAATTGGCATTCGAGGTGCAAACAATATTAAACCACTCGAAAGGAACGCGCTTGGCAAATACGAGCAGTTGGAGCCGCAAAGTCTTTGACCATTCGTCATCGTGGGGTACATAGCCGAATTGTCTAAAAAATAGCATCAAGTCCGAGAATAATAGTCTGCAATTTGTTTGTTTGCACGTTCAATTGGCGCCAGATATTCCTTTAGCCCTACTATGCTATTCGTATGACTTCATACAAATTTCATACTCACTAGAATATTAATCAGTTTGCGCATTTTTCTTGTTTTGTTTTGGATTCGCTTTGTTTGTCTAGTAAATTCCGCGGCGCTTTCGTCAAACAGCTTTTATGTTTCTGCCCCCTCTACTTACAACGCGCGGATATAAAACAACAAACTAAATTTTGCCAAATCATCGATGTAAAGTCACGCAAGGGTCACAATTAAAATCACCGTCTGACGAATGTATAAATTTACATAAATTGCTTAACATAGACGTGCTTGTGACGTAAAAAATGAGAAGATAATATGTCGATGTAGGAGGAAGAACCCGTTTATGCGCGTAATGGAAACATTAACAGTAAACAAATTTTGAATACGTTATTCTTATTATTTTATATTTATGCATTCCCATGGCTATTGAAATTTGTGTGAAACCACAATAAAAGTGATGCGCGTCGCAATATTTGCAGTTTCTACGCAAATCAAAGAAGTCAAAAAATAACGTACAATAACTACGGCGCTGCCATACAGATGTTTAAACAACAATGTGGCCAGATTGTTAGAGAGCAGTCGTGCAGACTCATCGATAGCTATCGATAATTCGTATATCTGCCATTTAACAACACTAATGGCATGTCAACGTTTTATAAAAGCCGGAATAACTTTACCGCACAGAGTCTGGATTTAAACCGATACATAAAAAGTACAAATATAAGCTGCAGTAAGGATGCACATAACCAGGATATATACACTATTAGCCGTACACTTGGCACTGACCTGCCTGCTAGTAACGGCAACGGAGTCTGTTAATAATACAAATGAATTCGTGGCTACTAAGGAATGGCAGGTGGTGGCTGAAGGTTTTTATTACGTGTCCCAATGGATTATGGATAAATTTCTGACAAATTTCATCATCTTTCAGGTCAAGCCATTCCAAAGGGACTACACGTGCGTATTAATTTAAAAACGGGTGTCAAAGAGGCAAAATTACTCGATGAGAGTGAACGTGGCACAGCTTTACAGAGTAAAGCCCGATGGCGAAGAGGAATCGGAGCAGTTGGCTTTGGAGCACAAGGCGGATATAATCGAAGAGTCAGTTCGCAAGGTGAAAGAGCACCGAAACTATGCGGATTTACGTAAAGCCTACAAGGACTTTCAAAAGAACTTTCGCACTGATGGTGAAGTGATTATTCAAATTGTAGATCAATATCGCAATTTCAGCAAATCTCCACTGGAATCCGAGCTGAAATCGAAGCTAAAAGCATTGGAGAATCTTGAGTATCTGTTGCATCAGATCGACAATGCACTTGTGTTCATTGACAGAGGCGGGCTGGATGATGTCTTGCTGCCCATTGTGGTTAATGAAACTAACACGGACATGCGGGTCTCCGCCATGCGTGTCCTGGGTGCTTTGGCGGGAAACAATCCCAAGGCGCAAATCAAAGTCTTCGAACGCAATTTTGGCTCGTTTCTTGCCCAGATTCTCATGACATCAACGAATAGTGCGGAGATTTCGTCGGCATTGCATGCATTTGGTGCCCTTTTACGCAAGTTCCCTTTGGCACAGCAACGTGTTCTATCTACCTCGGGCACCCAAGCGCTGATCGGTGTTCTGCGTCGCGATGACGTGGAGCTACGCAACAAGGCCAAGGTTGTTACATTGATAAGTGACTTGGTGCTGGAGAAGAAGTCTGCAATCGAATCGAACTCAGATACGCAGGAAAACCCTTCATCTGTGGCTCAATATGTGCTCCTCGACTACGAGTCATGGCTGCAGACAAATGGATACTGCACCAGCCTAGAAGCAGTACTAGGCAAGGATTATGTACATCTGCTGGATCAGCCCGAGATCGTGGAGCTGTTCGCAATTGCCCTGGAAAGCACAGAGCACCTTTGTCAACCTCTTTGGTCACAGAGCGCCGCACTGAGACACGGCCTGCTGACGGTGCGCAACAGGTACTTACACAGCCAGGATGAGTATCGCTTGGAGGTGGCGCAACAACTCTCGACGCTCTGCACACGGTTCTACGATAAGCCCGACAATCACACCGAATTATAAGGCTGCTTTGTGATTTAAACTAGATTAAAATACTATGTAATTGTATGTGAACTGATTATACGCATAAGTTGAATTGAGTTCAATTCAAGCACAACTCCTTCTACGAACAAGTGCCAAAGAGCTAGAGGCACTCATAATAAATATATGTAAATCTATATGTGTTATTAATAAACTACTGTACTAAACATTACTGCTATGCTACTTATACTATACTATACTACTACAGTATACTACAATATTATAATATTCTCCACTACAATGTATAGATATCGAAGAAAGGCACAGACCATCGATCTAACTGATTGAAATTCCTTTGATTTTATAGACACTTTATTCTTTGATAGTCCAATAACGAGAGTAGTTAAAATTGCCTGTCTCTGGTCTTAAAGTACCGTAATTTTACAGACTTTCCATCGATTGCAATCAATACATGCAACAGTCCTAGACTGTCCGTTCTCGCCCCAAGCATATTATTTATGCTCAATAAAAACAGAGGGTCGTAAAGTAAGCCAAAAGTGTTGCCTGTCGTCATGTCGCAGCGAAAGCAAAAAGCATGGCCCAAAAACTACTTAAAAGTATGCAAAAGGAAGCACGAAACTGTACAGGAACCGAGGGAGAGCTCGACAAAAACAACAACACCGGCAGTTCAATTATGTGGATGTGAGAATATATGTATGTATGTATATACAGACGGACGCGACGTCCAGTTGGAATTACAGCAATTAACGGCATGCAAATGCAAATGCAATGTCACTGAGTCATGACATGCTAGAGGGGATAGAGGGAGAGAGAGAGTATGGGTGGTGGAGTGAGGTGTGAAGAAGCAATAAAAGGAACAACAAACCGGCTTCGGCTCTGCCAGGACGCCTTGGTTGCTACGCCAAGAAATGGCAATGTAAACAGAGAGTGCCAAACAGAGTGGCAACGCTCTCTCACAGCTCACTCTCTCTCTCCCTCCAACACTCGGCGCTCTCTTCGAATTGGGGTGCCGGCTCAGTGAAGCATAACGGAATACAGGTGAATGCAGAAGGAAAAGGGTCAGCCCGAGAACTGATACGAGTAAATAGCCTCATAATAATAACAATAATAATAAAGCGCAAAAGAGAGAAAAGCAGAAGAGAGAAGAGGAGCAGTGGAAGTGGAAGTGTCCACACGGAGCTGAGCGTCGCAATTTGAGCTTGGGCGCGTGCGCGTAGTCGCCATGGCAGTAGTCGGCGTATCTGCTTTCGGCTTTATTTCGTTCGTTTCTTTGTTGTTGTTGCTGTTGTTGTTGCTGTTTCTTTTTATGAAGAGCCTAAATGGAAACGCTTGACGAGTGATGTGGAAACATTTTCAACACAACAAAGACAGCAACAACAACAACTACCACTACTACTACAACTACAACAACCCAGACCCAGAGAGTCTTCAGACGAGACTGCCACTCACTTGCTCACAAACACACATACACATATACACACTCGTATAAATATGCTACATATGCATGCATGTGTGCGAAAGCATATGACCAACTACAGCAACAACAACAACAACATCAGTTGAGGCAAACGCACCGGCATTACAGGCTGTTGCTGTTGTTTGTTGCTGCATATTGTTGTTGTTAGTGTGGTTGTTGTTGCCTCTGCCCGTTGTTAGGGGGCATTCCCTGCTTTGGCAACATTATGGAAAATCAGTTTGTGTTTGGAGCGTCGCCTGGCCGCATGTCTAGTTCGAGTTGCATGCAACGTGCGTAGTGGATCGTACCAAATATACACTGAGTCTAACTGCATTTAACCCCAAGTAAATTAAAGTGCTTAAATCGACGGCAAAATAAGTGAATTCATTGATCGAAAAGTGTGAAAATTTGAAAGAATTGTAATACTTTTAATAAAAGTGTGAAAATTTGGAAAAATTGTATTAATTTGAATAACTGTTATACTCCTCATAAGTGTAATACTAATTCTAAAAGCTTAAAACATTTCAAATAAGGAATATTGGGAAAAACTAACAGTAATTTTAAAACATTATTTTCCAATTTGGGAAAACATTTGAATGCATGATTTCAAGAATTCATTTCTGAAGTTTTTAACTTTTTTGTTACAACAACTATTCTTAAGTAACATATTTAAAGTGTACATTACAATATTTGGTAAAGGTTTAAATTTAAATTTAAATGTATTTAAAGAAAATCGGTGATAAGGGCACATATTTAACCTATACTCAATATTTTGTTTACCAATTTTTGTTTTATCAAATTACACATTAGAAAGTCAAGAAGACATTCCCATTCAAAGCAACTTACTTGATCTGCTTTACACCGAAAACATAAAGTGTTTTTAAATTTCACCAATTATGTTCAACGAAACGAGGGCGATTAATGCAAATTTACAAAAAACACCCTGCAAATATTGGAAATTTCAAAGTGGCGTTTTTGCCGGGTGAATGACTTTTTCAGTGCGCTTCCGGTCAAAAGCGTTTTCATTTTCGCCCAGTGGCCAGCGGCCATTTGCCTTTGTACATGAGTATGTGTGTGTGTGTGTGTGTGTGAGTCGTGTCGCGTCTTCTGGCATGCCATAAATCTGGCTGAGATACGGCCAAAGGCCGACAACGGGTTGGCATAAGGAAGCTCGAAGCTGTCCGAGACAGGAGGCGTCTCCTTTGGGGTGCCAAGTAGCGGTGAAATGTGTTTGTGGAAATATGCGAACAATCCGGAACCAAGGAAACAACAACAACGACAGCAACAACGACTGACAACAACAACTGACTGAATGTTGAGTAAAAAATGCCGCCAATTCCAGTTGCAATTGCGAACTGGCAACCGAGCGAAAGAAGCACCAAGAGGAAGCAAGAAGAACAAGCCGAGAATATCACGGTTGACATGTGTGCGACATTTGTGGCGCAAGAAGAGGAGCAACAACAACAACAACAATAACAACTGTGGGCGGAGGTTGGGAGGTGGGAGGTCGGCTAATGTTCCAGTTGCTTTGGTTTCTGTGCTAAAATGTTTTGTCTAACTAATAATCTTGCTGTAATCTAGACAGGGCGAGCTTCTCTCTCTGCCTTCTTCCATTCTTCTGTCCCCTCCTCCCTCTCTTCTGACAACCGTTTAGCAAAGTGGCAACCTCACTTTATAGGTCGCACCACACTTTATACCCAATTTAAACAGTTACACCTTTAGAAAATTTGAGTAGTTTGATGATAGCAATAATTTTGTTATGCCTTTGAATATATTAATAAGCTATTAATACATAAACACGCATATTTATGTTGTGCATATGTATAATTAAATATATATAAATATACAGTCTTATACATTACTTAAAACATGAACTAAGCAATGCATTTCTTACAGTGCACATATTTATGCTATTCTCGCGACCCCTAGCAGGTGCTAGAATAACGCAATAAACAATCGTTGGAAAAACGTTTATAGCACATCAGTGATATGAAAATACAATATAGCAATTCCTCAACTGAAAAGGAAAAACATTTCGTGTGAATAAGTGAAAAATTGCATGCGATAAAAAGTAAAGAACACAGTGATAAACAACGACGACGTGAGGAAATACCATAACACAACTAAGAAACAATTAAATCGCGAAGAAAAAGAATAGTAAACGAAAGTGTTGAAGAGAACGAAACCGAACTATGCTCGAACTGAAGAAGAGACCTCATTGATCCAAGCTGAATGTGTTATGATTGAAAAACAAACGAATCTTTTTTGAAAGAACTTACAAAATGTGGATTAAACCGTTGTGCCTATACTACGCAGTTCTTGGAATCTCTTGGATATCAAGGGGTAAGTGGAAAAGTTTTGAGTCTGATAAGTGGCAAAGTTGGGAAACTACTTAGCATATCCTTTGAATTAAGTCAGACAGACATATCTTTAAAGTTTCAATTCTGCCTTGTTGAAACAACCATTGGAATTTTAACTTGACATCTGTCAGATGAACGAAACAAACAAAGTAATTAGCTGCATGTAACCGCAAATAACCCTCGGAGTGAAAAACTGACAAACTGAAAAATAGTGAAATTCCCGAACTAAGCGACGTCGTGAGGGGCCGATAAATAAAGCAAGCAAGAGGAAAGCTACGCCTGGCGATGCCAAGAAAAGAGTCCAAAACACGTCAACGGTGCGTTCGGCGTTCTGGTCGAACGATTTATGACGAATAAAAGTATTTACGTGACTTACGGCCAAGCGAGTCGTAACCAGAGCTTTTCCCTACGGAGTGGGGGGAGGTGTGTCCAATATGCAAATATGGAGGTTTCCTTTTCTGGAATCGGTGCGTAGTTCCAAGTTGAATTTACGTACTGCTCCAGTTTTCGGTTCCATTTAATGCACTAATCTCGTTTCATTACATCGTCATACATCACCGATTGCGATCATGATGCCGACGACGACGACGATCTTCAGTAGATCTCGGGCAAGTCGTAATGTTAATGGGTTTGTCACAGTTCTCTACCGGTTCAACGACGTCGTTGTTGTCGTGGGTTGACCTGTGCCACAAATTGATTGCGAAATGTGCCCGTGCTTATGATGTTTAACCAGACAGAACAAACAGTCTCTTCGTACAGTCTCTGCGACTCCAAGCGATTGCGATTACGGCAATTTCAGTAAACCACAGTCGAATCCAAAGTCAAAGATAGCTACCGTATTGCCGTACCTGTGGTACCGACCGTACCGACAAGCGAAACATTTCATTTTCATGAAAATCATCAAGCTGAACGAAAACTTATCAAAGAAAAACCAAAACAAACCCGATTGCATACGAAGACTGAACAGGGTAAAAATTTGTTTTTTTCTGAAACTTTATTCAAGAGACTTTTCTCTGCCCATCTAACCAGGCGTGCAGCTCTTTCTCTCTACACTCAGAGAAACAGTTTTCTTTTTTTAAATTTGTGAAAAACAATTTTAAAGAAACTAAGATTGGTTTTAGTTTAAGTTTCTTCAAAAGCTAAGATGCTTTTTTTTTTTTTTTTTTTTTTTTTTTAAGTGCATCAGCACCCCTTTGT
Organism: Zaprionus indianus; assembly: GCA_018904595.1. Classification (NCBI taxonomy): domain Eukaryota; kingdom Metazoa; phylum Arthropoda; class Insecta; order Diptera; family Drosophilidae; genus Zaprionus; species Zaprionus indianus. Next base: position 11,219,173 of record JAEIHA010000320.1, read on the forward strand.
TGTGGTGGGCGTTAGTCAGCAAGACCCGAAACTCACTTTCATTAAGTTGCGACGTTGCCTCTTTGCGAAAACAAATTTATGTAATAGTTTTTACACGACTCGATTTTATATCATCTCGCGGTGCTTTCGCGGATTTACGCTTGGGATATCTGAACTTTATGGGCGGTGTGTGTGTGTGTGTATGGTGACTCCAATTAGTTGAGCTTTACATAAAAATCCAAAACTAATTAGTAAAGTTGGGAGTTATGTAAATCTCGGGGTTTACCAATCGCAACATTAACTAAAAATATCTGAACAATATCACGTATTGCACATAAAGTAAGCCAAGAGATTTCTTCTCACTTTCCTTTCTGCTGCTGCGTGACTTATCTGTCCCATCTGGAAGACTTCAAATCCCTTTCGGGAAATTCTGCAAACTGGCAATTAATCTGATTTCCAAAAAGAAAGTCTCGTTGTGCGATATTATCGTCCCCGTGCATTGCTCAATGTCATAACAATTAACCTACAATGAAGAAGATCTCAAGAGCGGAGTCTAGAAGATTTCACCACACATCTGCTCGTCGTCGTCGTCGCTTCTCGACTCGCCTCATCTCATCCGCTCCACACAAAGAGAAATTCTTGTCAGGGTTGCCGAGTGAACCTCGGCATTTTGCTCTTGAAATCGTCTAGCAGAACGTCCGTTCCTTCTCTACTCCCAAAAAAAAAACATAACTAGTATGTTTACTTAGTCACTAAAACTAGTTTCCTCGTGTGGGAGAGGGAAGTACAAGCGGAACGGTTTATGGGAAACGCAACTGGAGAACACAGTTATTTTACCTTTAATTTGTTTTTGTTATTACTAAAAAGGTGTTATGTCATCTAGGTTTCGTAAGGTGTGAATGTTTGGGTTTACAATTCAAAGTAAGCGCTGCTCGGAACTTAGTTCCGTTTGTATCCCTTTCTAAATCCCAAAAGCATTACCTCTTTTATGGTGTTGTCTTTGCACTTCCATGCTTAGCTAAAGATTGATTTTTCATCCATAAATACATTGTTAATGGGGCTTACCAGACATCACCCTCAATATAACCGCAGAGCCTCCTGTCCCAGTTCTGATTTCTTTAGTTTCTCTGAATTTGCATACACTTCAAGGCACATTAACACAATTAGATATTGGAGCTTGTCCGGGAAACGCGCCTCGACTGAGGCGAATCTGCATGCCATGATTCACGGCAAGTGCAAGTGCAGCCTGAGGGGCGGGGCAGTTGGTGGTCTGCGAAAATAAACCAAAGTTGGCGCTTGGTAGACAGGTAGATTGCAGTGCAGCGCAGTGTGGTCGTCAAGGCAGATGGAGCAGAGGGAGGGGAACGGGAGCCGAACGGAAGCTTAGTAGAGCGCAACGAAAGCGCGTCGATCGTAAACCTGGTCGACGATGGACAGTGCAGCAAGTGCAGCTGCTACTGCTGCAGCGAAACAAAAGCAAGCGGAGGGAGTGGAATGTGAGAGAGGGAGGAGAGAGAAAGGGAGGGATTGGGAGATGTAGAGGGCATGTTTGTTTTCACTTCGATTGTTATTTTACTTACTTTTTTCAGCCACAAATGGAGCGATACTGGACTCCCGCTGCTACCTTGAGGGAGGTGGGTCGGCGGAGAGTTTCCTGGCCACAGAGGATCTTGCAGTGGGCTCCATCATTGGCAGACTACGCATCAATGGCGATCCCACCGCGGACACAGGAGACATTAATCTGTCGCTACGAGAGAAGCACGCGCCTGTCGAGATTGTGGCGGGCACCAAGGACTTGGCACTGGCAGTGGAGTTGGACAAGGAGGGACTGCGCGGACCCTCATCCATCTACGTAAATGTCATCTGTGTGCGCAGGCGTTCCACGGATCCGGTAAGATGAAGGAACTTTAACATATCGAATTATTCTTTAAAGTTGTCCGACTACCCTCACTTCGTCAAGCAATCAAACCTAGTGACCATTTTAATAGAGCCTGTCACTGGGGGTTGCCACTCTAGGATTGCCCTGGGGTGGTTCAATGTTCTTGGAATTGGATTCCTTAGCCGCATTCAGGTGCTGCAGAACTTTCTTTCGTGCGCTGCACTCAACTCGTTTTGTAATGGCCAACCAATTAACCTATATCGTAGCTGGAGTCACCTCCTCCTCTTTCAACTGTTCCTGGTCATTCGATGTGCGTGCTACGATGGCCCAAAGGCAGGGCGCAATCTTAATTGGGGAGGGAGTAAGGTGCTTACCTGAAGAAGCAGTTCGAGTTGGTTTCTAGGCTGAAATTGGGTAAACACGATTTTGAAATGTTCACACTCCCAACGTGAGGGGTTCCTTGTACTCTATAAACAATTGAAAAGTTTTTACCCAACTTTTTCGACGACGCCTTTTTCAATTTTAGAATAAACAAAACAGTAACGAACCTAACCACGAGACGAACTTGGGGGGAGAGTGCTCCAAAGAGAGAGCGGCGTTGCGTCCTGCGGTTAGCCCGCTTAGACGTCTGGGCCCATAAATTAGGCATTAGTACTTCCGGGCTCGAGGCCTCCTCGGGGGTTGCTTCAAGTTGTTCGAAACATGCAAATATATGTGGTGTTTTATGGCCACACAAGCAGCAGGAAGTATAAGAAACAGGGTGGAGGGGCATTAGGGGCATCCCCAGTTGAACTCCAGTCCAGTCCAAAGTTCGGGTTCATTGACCACAGCCGATTGTTTGCCGGGCTGTGTGCGAGGTGTTTATCTTTGACTTAAGCCCTCCCTTTGTTGCAGAGCTTTGTTGTGCCCGTTAATGTGCGCGTCACGGACGTCAACGACAATGCCCCGCAGTGGATTGGAACGCCGTACACGCTGACCCTGTCGGAGGTAACGGTGCCGGGCACGCGCATACTGCAGGGCGCCCGTGCCGAAGATGCCGATCAGCCGGGACCCTTCTCAACGGTGGAGTACCAAGTGCTGCCCGGCCCCTATGCGGAGCTGGTGCAGTTTCTCAATCCACTCGAGGGCACGTTGGTGCTGAAGAAGGCGTTGGACTACGAACAGCTGCAGAACTTTACTGTTAAGCTGCGTGCACAGGATCAGGGCACACCTCCCCGGCACTCTGACACCCTGCTGCGCGTCGTCATCACCGATGCAGATGATCAGAATCCAAAAGTTTTTGCGTGAGTCCTACAGCGCCGAGCTGCCGACAGACGGACGTGCCGGCGAGTTGCGCATGCGCCCGGAGCCGCTGAAAGCTGTCGACCAGGACGAGGGAATCTGTGCGCCCATTCAGTACACCATAGTACAGTCACAGGATGCCAAATACTTTCGCATTCATCCGCACAATGGAGTCATAACGCTGCTCACCCCTATTGGCTATGCGGATCTGACACATGGCGCCACGCTGGTGGTGAAGGCCACGCAGATAGACAATCCGGATCGGTATGCACTGACCACGGTGCAGCTGACCCGATCTGGAACGCACAGCGAACTCAGCACGCTGGCCTTCGTGCAGAAGCGCTTTGTGATGCGCATCCGTGAGGACACGGCCGTAGGCAATCGCATTCTTGCATTGCCCACCAACAAGCCGGGAAAGCATCTCAAGTATACCATTGTGGATCCGATCAACTCACAGTTCTTCAGCATTGGCTCGCTGGGCGAACTGGTACTGGCGAAGCCGCTGGACTACGAGAAGATGACCAAGCACGAGTTTCAAGTGGTGGCCAGTGATGGCCTCACGAACAGCACCAGTGCGGAGGTTACGCTGGAGGTGATCGACGTCAATGACTGGGAGCCGCGGTTCCGGGAGACGCACTACGAGTTTATGGTGCCCAAGAGCGTAAGTTAAACCCAAACATCCTGTATGGGAGAGAGAGTTTTGTTTAAGTACAACAAGAAAAATAATATATCGCGCACAATTTACATAATTAATTAATTATTTTAAATAATATGTGTTTACACTTTGTTTAATTATTCGCGCTTTCTTAAAATGACGTTCTTTTACGTTACTCCCACTTCTTCTTAAATCGGTAAACAGAAAACTATCGTTTAGTGATGTTGCAATGATTTTGCATTGAGGAGAGTCCGCTGTAAAAAGAATAAAAAACGATATATTCGCAATTCACTTTTTTCCGTTACTTCTTATTCAAAATGAACAATCGATATTCGAAGGAACTATCGTTTTTTGCATCCAGCGGGTTACGCTGTTACCCAACCCTACTTTCATTGCTTTCTTTATCGCTTCCAGCAGTCACTGCAGTCACGCACGGACTCCTTTGAGGGTGTCCTGATCGGCAAAGTGGAAGCGGCGGACGGCGATCGCAATGACAAGCTGGAGCTATCGCTGCGTGGTCAGCACGCAGGCCTCTTCGAGATCGACGCAACGGGCAACATTTATATGCGGCCCGAGCAACTGCAGAGCCTAAACGAGTCCACGGTGCACCTGATTGCCATTGCCACAGATTCGGGTGTGCCGCCGCGCAGCACCTCGGTGCCTGTCAGTGTCACCATGGAGGGCCTGACGCTGGCTCAGTCAACGTGGAACCACAGCATGATGGGCATGTTCGGCATGATTGTGGGACTATTCCTGCTGATTATCATGGCGCTCAGCTGCTATATTGTACGCTCCAAGAAGCAGCGATCCAAGAGCAGCCCGGGCGGCCTCAGTTTGGGACGCAATCGTGTGCACAGCCAGGCCCATAGCAGCGTATCCTCTGCCAACCTGGTGACGCATGAAAAGCTTGCGGGGAACAGTAATGGCAACGGCAATGGGAACGGCAACGGTGCTACAAGCGTCACAAGTGGTGGCGTCTCTGTGCTGCATATGAAGCATGCTGCAGCGGGCAACATCACGCTGGCGAATCCCATCAACAATGGACTGCATCATGTGGGCAGTGGTGCCAGCAGCAGCATGGCCCTCAGCAATGCGGCCAGTCTGTTGGAGCGGGAGCGCGAACGGGAACGCGAAAGGCAACGCGAAAGCTACGCGGCAACGGTTCGCAGTAAGTTAAGCTGATAGTTATTTCCCCAATCTTCCCCAGCAACCCAGAGCATTCACTATAAATAGTCTTCTTACCAGGCATCGTATCGCGCGCCTCGGCCAATGGCCAGCTCTATGAGGAGGATGAAATCGAGCACGACTCGTTGTCGCAGCAGGATCAACAGCTGCACCAACAGACGACGCCGGAGAATAACAACCGCAGCAAGACGATTGCAACAACAGCTTCCGCCGGAGGTGTCACCACCATTACTACAATGGCCAACGGCAGTATACCGGCCGCCGGTCCGGCTTCCAATCTCTTGACTGCCTCAGACACGATGGGCTCCTCCGAGAACAATCTGACTGTTTACTTCTAGGATGGAGGAGGAGGAGGAACGTTATCAAAAGCCCTTGTAAATATTGCTGTATGGTGGAGAAATTCCCCCACGTAGTATGTTAGCTCTAAGTCAGCGTCGTTGTCGTGTTTAGGTTAAAGCAAAACCTCCACACACTGTACATGTAGTAGACCAAATATAGCATTGTAAACATACAGCACTCGTAGACCTAAGCAAGCGAATTCCATTGTACAATTTTGCTTCCCACTTTCTATGATATTTGTAACTTTAAACGAGACAAGCTTAAGAATGAATCATATTAAACTAATCGATACAAGTCGGAAGAGTCTTTAAATCTCATTTAAAAATCTTTTTAATTTTCTTATTTTTCTCACATTACTTAAACTCTAATTCGATTCAGCATAATCTTTACAGCTTTGGCATGATATCAAGCAAACATTCTCTCTACGCGCAGAAGGAATCAATCCATTAAAATAATGCAGTTTTTTGAAAACACAAAACAAAATTCACAGGAACAAGTAATAAATATAAGTAAAAGAAAAACAAAATGTAGCTTAATTTTGGGGGCTGCATGGAAATGCGCTTTGGATTGCATAGGTTAAGTCATGTCTTAAGTCACGTGTAGATGATAATGTCTTTCCATTTTCTAGCTGCCATTACGCGTCTTTTTGCGTTTGAGTAGATTAAAGTCTCCATACTTAATGTGATTGTCGGTGAGGAATGGCACATAGAAGGCGCGCAGCACCTTGTGCGACTTCTCCTGTATAAGGAATGGCAATGTTTTCATAATGGTCCACTCTTTGGTGCGTCTCGAGTAGCCAGGCTCTAGAGCTGTGTATTTGCCTTCATCGAAGTCCAGGAGGAAATGACATTGCTCGTAATCGAAGTACATGTACTCATTTTCCTTATTTTGATCGTTGAAATACGGATGTATCACTTGGGTAGCATTCTCTCCCTCAGCATAGTATGCCGGCAACATGCCACGGAATTCGGACTTGAGGAAACGCAGCCGGAAGTTGCGTGCCGGGAAGAAGAAGCTGCCCGGATAACGATGCCAATCTTTGCCAATACATACATTATATATCTCATCTGCACGATATTGTGGCGATGTCTTAAACTGATTCAGCTCCAGCATCAGATCCATGGGCGCATGATAGTTACGATACAGAGCAAATACCCGCGAAAGACCCAGCAACGTGCTGGCCACCATAACAATAATGGCAATGAACATGCTGTGGTCCAAGTAATGCACAGCCGACTTGATCTTAAAGACCAGCGACTTGAAGCGAAAGAAGATGCGCTGATAGACGTCCACAGTGATGGCGCCACACAGTGAGATCAATGGATAAACGGGAAACAGAAAACGTTCCTCCTTGTGTGGCTGCACAAAGAAGACCAACAGCCAGAGATATAGTGGAGCCAACGATATATAGCGTGGAAAGTTAAGTGTCGATTTAAACTTGGCGGGCACAAGCAAGTGATCCATGACCAACATCGCAGGCAACTGCAGCGCGAGCAACTAGAAGGAAAGCAGAAACAGTGTTAGTTCACGCAGCATGACATCGAAGGTCTCGACAACGCACCCAAATAATATTGAAGTTTAGGAATCCATTGATGATGTAGTAGCTCAGCGGCTCTGTGCCAAAGATGTTGGGGCCGTGGCTGGTGAAGACATTATACCAGACAATGTTCAACGGCGCAAAGGTCAGTTTGCCAAAGTAACTCGAGTCGATGGCAATCATGGGCAGTGCAATAGTTGCACCCGAGATCAATGTCCACTGTACAAAGGTGCGCCAGTCACGCTCGCGTAGGAGCAGCTCCAGAACCAAGGGTACCCCTAATAGAGCCGCAAATGGCCATCCCAGCAGCGCCGAAATGGCAGTGAAGAAAATGGCCAAGCTATAACGTTTCTGCCACCAGGCTGCCAATGCAGAGCAGCCAAAGTACATGGAGAACGAGGAGGGTAACAACGCGGTGCTGGACACAAACATGCCAACGCTAAACAGCTGGAATATCAGCCAAAGACGTCCTACATGTATGCCAAACTCCTGACAAATGGATCTGTAAGAAATTTGAAAAGTTCAATTACTTAACTAATCCAGCTGAAGAAATTAATTTACTCACTTGTACATGAACCGTTCCATCACAGCACAGCCGAATCCCAGCATGCAGCGTACCATATAAAAGATGAGTATGGGGCTCGGATTGAATAGCTTCTGATAGATCCAGCCGGGCACACCTTGGAGCAGTAGATATGTATAGGAACGTAGGCCGAATTGTGGACTATACTCCCAGGTCTGTAAGCCGTGACCATTGATTATGTAATGCAGTGGTTCCCAGTAATTGAACGTCTCATCACAGTCGGCTATGTACGCCCAAATGGCGCTGCACAGGCGCGCACTTACGAACGTCTTGAAGGCAGTGTGAACACTTGGCATTATGGGATTGGGACCCGAGGTCGGCGTCTTTTCTGACACTTTTGCAGACGCTGATTGCTTGCTGCAAAATGTATGAAGTGAATTCTGTTTAATAAGTTATTGATACACCATTACACGTACCGCTTTTCCTTCTTATTGCTGACTGGCAAATCGCCGGTCGTCTCTTTTTTTCCATTTGATAAACGTTTCGGTGGTTTTTTCGTGAGTATTTGGTTGTCAGCCTTGTTAGCGTTGTAACGCGCCCGTGCCGCAGGCGGTGCCATTTCCAATTTCAGCTAGTTTTCCTTTTAAATTTTCCACACAATTCGTCGCGACAAGGAAAATAAGCCAGCGTGTGAATATTGACAACAGCTGATGCAGTTTCAAGTATAAAACCAGTTGGCACCTCCAATACAAGAGCAAATTGCGAGAAGGTTGTGCAATATTCTTGTTTTGCGTTATCTGATGACGTCATACCGCAAATCTCTTTAGCTACCTTCTCATTTGCTGTTAACATGCGTTTGCGTTTTGTGCCACGGTGGCAACACTGCCACTTCAGCTGTATAATTGTCATTTCGCGATTGCATTTAACACTTGCGGCTGCACTCTCCGAATTCAAAAGAACACAATATGTCTAAGGATGACAAGGATAAAGTACAAATCATTGACAAAGACCTGGATCTGTCAAATGCCGGCCGAGGTGTTTGGCTCGTCAAGGTGCCCAAATATATTGCACAGAAATGGGAGAAAGCACCTTCGAACATGGACGTGGGGAAGCTGCGTATCAGCAAGACGCCTGGTCAGAAAGCACAAGTCTCGCTCTCGTTGACCCCCGCTGTACTCGCCCTGGATCCAGACGAGAAAATACCAACAGAGCATGTATTGGACGTCTCACAGGTCACTAAGCAAACGCTTGGCGTCTTCTCTCACATGGCGCCAAACGAGGGATCGACCCCTGCCGCCGGCAATGGCAAAGAGAATGGATCTAGTGCCAGCACAGGGACGCCGGACAGCGAAAAGCTGTACATGGAGGGTCGTATTGTGCAGAAGCTTGAATGCCGTCCAATTGCCGACACTTGTTATATGAAGCTAAAGCTGGAGTCGATACGGAAGGCCTCAGAACCGCAAAGGCGGGTGCAGCCTATCGACAAAATCGTGCAGAACTACAAACCAGTCAAGGATCATGCACACAATGTAAGTTCATCCGCTCATATTAATATGTATATGATACATACTGAAATAACTTGATTTTCAGATCGAATACCGCGAGCGTAAGAAGGCTGAGGGCAAAAAGGCACGTGACGATAAGAATGCTGTGATGGACATGCTATTCCATGCATTCGAGAAGCATCAGTACTATAACATTAAGGATCTGGTCAAGATAACCAACCAGCCTATTAGCTACCTGAAGGAAATACTTAAGGACGTCTGCGACTACAACATGAAGAATCCGCACAAGAATATGTGGGAGCTCAAGAAGGAATATCGCCATTACAAGACTGAAGAAGAGAAAAACGAAGAGAAGACTAAATCAGATGGCAGCAGTGACTCCGAATAGTTGTAATTCTCGACACACACAATTAATCCAATCCAATATGTTTTTATGAACCTTGAAAAATGTAATTATATATTAAGTTATTGAAAAGTAAACCCAACAGACAATTTTAAAACATGATCGAGTTATTAAACAATAACAAATTGAAGATAAGAATAAAGTTATAGTTGTCATTGAACTTTTTATTTTAGAATATCTTAAAACTAACAAAAAAAAGTTGCTTTTATTTTGCACATTCATTCAGTATGTAAATAGACATTAGTTTGTAGCAGGTATAAAATATATAGTATATATATGTGTAAGTGTAAGATATTTACATTTTTGATGTAGATTTTGAAAAAAAATTTCGCTACACACTAAGAGATCAGGTACTTGATTTTAGTACTATCAGCTCAATATGATTTCCAAAATATGTGTATTAAGGTGTTCTAGTTATCTTTAGTAAAAAATCTATAGTTTTTGAAAGAGTAAGGGGGAGAAAACGAAATGAATATTCAAATGAGAAAGCTAAAGAAATGAATTACTAAATGAAAAATCAAGAATCAAAAATAAAAATTATGGTTGAACTCAAATGAATTAAAGTGAACTAAAAATTGAAAATGATGAAAGCAAAATTTAAATGAAATGAATGGAAATGATAAAAAAAGCAATATAATGAAAAAGAAAATTATAAGGGCTATAAAAACCAATGGAAAAAATAAGAAAATTTGCGATATTTCGAGAACCAGGAAATCGAGCTCAAATAATACTGAAATTTTTGTTTAAACTACGAAACATAAAAACTGGAACTACATATACAAATTGCAATCATTGCACTAACTTATAAATGTAAAATTATTTTGTACAAAGTCATAAAAACAAACATAAAGTCCTATGTTTGCACATATTCTCAGTTGGGTTGATTTCGCGGCTGACGCAGCCTCTTAATTTTCACAAATGGGAGGCCTTGGGGAGGAGGCATACTATGCACGAGCTGCAAGGAATATATAGATATATGATTTGTAAATTTTGTGATTCCCCAAACTCATGCGGGTATAAGAAGATTGCAACAGTTACTGGACGATTCATAATAAGTCTACATACGTCTTACGTCCCACCCTGCTATAGATTGGTATACATAGAACTACAACATTTAGGCACACACATATTAATTAACACAGGACACAGGAGCTAATCCTACTGCCCACGATACGCTCAATAAACAAAGGAAGACGCCAGAGACGATATTCCTGAATCAGCATCATCTGGCACTACGCTTGCCTTGGGCATAGGCGCTATAAGACGCACGGTTTTTACATTAACTGGTAAAAAATCATCAGGGAACGCTGCCCTGCGCCGTTGAGCCTTTATTTCTGTCGTTGTTGTTGTTATTTGAGCTGATTCAGCATTGCCGTTTTTTGAACTCCTTATATTGCCAATTTCATCTTCTGGATTCAGTTGCTTTCTCTCCGTGCTTAACAGGTTCATAGACACCTGATGCATCTCAAGTGGTTTCCTTTTATCATGTTTATCGATTTGGAGTGCAACGTTTCCTTGGTTTGTCTGTGCGAGAAAGAAATATTACATATTATCCATACATTAACTTATGTTTCGTCATTTAATTTACCAGCAGTAGTGAAGAGAGCATATAGCAGCATAATTTGGTTGGATCCTTGTCCTCTACCACGTCTGCGAGCGTCGCCTGTCCATTTTTCTCTTGACATTTTCTTATAATCTCATCATTAAGGTCCTGTATGCTAAAGTTTTGGCGTGCATGTGCCGCCTCCAACGTGGGTCCCAGGCGTCGATGCCAGTCAATGATCTAGGAAGAGAAAGTGAAGAGTAATAATTATTATTATATTAGCAAATTGCTAGTGTAATGCAGTTCTATGTTCTTTATTTTCTCACCTTGGCATCCGTTTCTTCATCAATGCTATATGAGTTCTTGTTTTCATTTAAGGCCTCCTCATCGAGGCTGTCATCTGAGTTTAGATCGATTTCACATACTCCCAGTTCAAGTTCATTCTCCTCCTGCTGAGTTTTTGGATCCTGTGTCAGTCCATCCTCTAACTTTGTCTCATTCAATGTCTGGTCCTTAGCAGGATCACTGGTGTCTAGTGGTGTCTCATTTAATGCTGACATGCTGCGTTCTGTTTCACCCACTGCTGTTTCATTTAATGTCTCCATTGGGATTTCATGCATAGGTTCATCGACTTCTATTCCATCTCTGACTTGTGGAATTTCGCTCATATCTTGTTGTAGTGCACCTTCCAAATCAACAATGCAATTTTCAATTGCTGATTCCGGTCTCTGATCCTCCCATTCAATGCCTGAATCGTATGTAGGACGCCTAAAGCCACGAAAGTCTACGAAAAAAGAAGGAATTAGTCCCACAAACAGTATTGGGAAATGAAGGCCTCAACTTACTCATCTCGGAATCAAATTCCATTTGATCCAACGGCAATTCTGGTATATTGCTTAGCGAACACACTGAATGTGCTGGAGATGCGTTTGCCACAGCTCGCGACACAGGTGGCGGCTTTGGCTCAGCTTGGCGTTTAGGTGGCAATCGCTGCAGTAAAGAAGACAGATGACAATTAAATAACATGGATCTGCAGAGCTCTTCAGCCTACTTACCTGCTTTTTAAACAGTTCAAACTCCTTGGGCAACTTGAACGTGCTTTCTTTGCGCAGACGCTTCTTGGGAATATTCAGGATATTGAATACAAGGGGATATAGCGTTTCGCGTGGCACATTCACAACTTCCTCGAGGGTTTCTTTGATGCCGCTTAGCGCGAGTATTTCATCATCGAGACGCACGCTCAGGTTGGCTTTATCGGGCACACCGGGCAGTATGTCCCTTACCATTACCTTGGGCGACAGCGATTGCAAGTGCTGTTCGTCTAAATTATCTGCAAGAACAACACCCTCGTCATCAAATGATTGAGCTGTGCACAACAACAACAACAACAAGTTGAACATGTTGGGGATGTACAGCAGCAGAGCAGCACAGCAATTACACCAATTTACGTATGTCAAATAAAATAAAATAAAAAAGTAAAGAAAATATATGAATTTGTGTTTAAATAAAAAGGGATTAACAAAAAACTTAGCCTGATTTTAGCTGCTTCAAATGTGCGTTGCCTCTTTATATGAATATGAATATATATAATAGTTTACCTGCTTGCGTAATCTCGCTTATGTCCACAACAATACCAGAATCAATCTGGAGTAAATCTTTGCCATTAGAGTCATCCATGTCGGCCTGCGTGCTGCTTAAAATGGGTGCCTTGATTTGACTTCCATCTAACTGATCCTCAAGCGTCAAGTTCTTAAGTGTATCACCCAAGGCCGAGTCAACGGTGACCTGCGTTCGTAGCGCTGTCATATCTTCCATTTCCACATCCCCATTATGTACCTCTCCACTCTCATCCCTCTCTTCGTCATCCTCCGACAACTTGACTCTCTTGGCATTATCTTCACTGCGTTCCAGTAATCGTTTCTGCAGATTCTCGAGTTTTACTGGACTCTCTTCCGTTGGGTTGAGCTGTTGTGATACTTCGCCATAACGTGAGGCAAGCATTTGATTCTCCAATGCTATATACTCATCCAGATACTCTTTGTTGGACACGTTTCCGTTCATGGTATCTGACACGTCCACCTGATTCGAATGCACATATTCCTTTATTAGATTCAGACGCTCAAAGGGAATATCCGGTAAAAGAGTATTATATCTTGGCTCTGGATGGTAGGTGAATAGCTTATAGTTCTTCTTTTCATCCTTCTCGTATGGATTGGCTGGATCTATGATCGGTGCATGTCTCCACAGCTCTGCCGGCGTATGATCCTGATACATGTGTTCAATGGTGCGATTCCTGTTCTTGTTTGCCTCATAACCAGTGCGACTGAAGCGCTTCACCTCCGACATTGTTTTAAACTTTTTCACATCCATATTATACGTGAATGGATCAAAATCCTTTTGGGTTAGCTTCTTGATGCGACGTTTTCGTGGTTCCACCGGTCTGGTGACAATGTTGGGGCTAGAAATGGAATAAGGAAGTTATGATTAATTAACTGTTTCACATTACTTAAAGTTTGCATTTTATCTATGGTATTTTCATGAATACAAATTAAGTTGGCGAAAGTGAAGAGAATGAACGAAGTGACGATAACCGGCAATGTGATAAGAAACTAAGGCAGACAGCATGGCGACGAATGACGCACACACACACAGATACACTAACAATATGTACATACATGTCAAATGCAACTGTTCTTTTTGTACTTACCCGTTATTTTCTGTATTGTTTCCGTCATCCTTCTTTGGTTCCGCTATCAGTAGCGCTTCTATTTGATTCTCCACTGCCTGATACATGAACTCCACACGATCTCCATAGATTTTACTGCAATATTGCAGCACATTGCCGGCGGCGGCGATGACGGCACGACGCGGTACCCTTTGACTACCCGTTTGACGCAGAAACTCATCCATGTACTAAGAAGATTTGATAGAATTAGTAAATGTAGTTAATTTATTTTTTATATTACTCACATAGTCCAGCGATAGTCGCATGTCAGTGGAGAATTCCGTGTTCTTGGACACCTCCTCGAGCAGTATTAGCAGCATGGACAAGCTGGGCGTCTCATGGTAGGCCACTATGGCCTTGGCTGCATTGGTCGCTGGCTTGCTCTTGGCTATTTCCAGCAGTCTTCTCTGCACCTCACTGGTATTAATGGAAATGTTGAAAGCAGCAACTCTTTCGCTGCTAACATAATCTGCAAAACAATACGGGATTTATTTGATCATTGTTTGTTCTCTTGTTTATGGTTTTTTTTTTGTTGCGCGCGAGCTCTGCTTAAAGTTTTTAAAATAGCGCTGACTTAATCACCGTCAAATGTGTCTTCGTCTCCATTTGGCCGCCGGCGATGCGAGCTCATGTCGTGCAGAGAGCTGAGAAGCAACTGGGCAAAAGATCTTCGCAAATAAAGCAACAACAAAACACGTGTGTACGCACTACACACGCACTTATGCACACATACATATCTGTGTAAACACCTCCCATACAAACACACACTTACACCTACATACATAGGCAACATAACTACAATACAATACAGAGAAATAAAAATCTGAGAGGCCCACATTAATTTTTGTGTATGTGTGTTGTATGTAACACCAAATGGTCACTACTTTCATTAATGCACTTTTGAGGACTCACCTTCGTCAGCATCTGACTCCATTTTATCATAAATTCAATGTTGATATCGCAAGCAATTGCAGTTGGGGTAAAATTTTATTCCGGAATGGTGGGCATGTTACACAAACACACACACAAATATACATCCAAATGAGGCACGCCAAGCGTGTTTCTGTGCATCAAACACTGTGGAACGACAATTCCTTTACTGTTGTAATAAACACAAGCAAGATTAACAAAAATTAATTTGGTTTATTGTTAGATTTGTTTTCAAGATTTTAGAATTGGCGCGAACCCTTGTTTTCTTACCAATTAGGTGCTATATGCATCTATGTACTTACGATTTTGTTTTGCTCTCTCACTTTTCGACGCTCAGTTTTCTCTCAGGGCTGAAATGATATGTATCACAAACCGCAAGAAAGAAGATGAACTAGTCCACGATGCATTGAGACAAACAGTATTTTTCCATGTGGCTGGTCACACTCATTTAGCATAGTATCGAACATATAGAGTACTCAAACCGCGATAAATACTCGCTTGATGTTTAAGAAAATGCAAATGCCACGGACAGCGCGCTGTTTGATTACTCTAAATGTTCGATGCTAACTTAATATCTGAGCCGGGGAATTGTGAAATCTTGAAATTTTCGCAAAGCATGCACTGTCCATACATTAATGTGCATCAATCTGTTTTTACTTGGCATTGGAAAAATGTCCTTTATCTAAGGAATTTTTTAAAACTCGTCTGAGTCTGGGAAATTATTTCAAATTTAATTTTAACCGAGCAAGCAGTGTTTGTGCACGTGCATATATCGATCAGCTTTTGACAGCAAGCACTAAATACTTTCCTGTTTTAAGGATTTTTTTTAAAGAAACTAAGTTGGAAAATATGTCCAAAATAATTTTACGATCAAGAAGTTGCTCATGCATGCTCATCGTTCCGCTATCGTTGTGCGACAGAGTTGATGCCGCTGTTCGTTTCTTCGGGTTTTCTCACTGAAGAGAGCCGATCGCTCACTTTCCCGAGTGATTTGGGTTCGCTATCTTTCATAGCACCAAATGAGTAAAATCCGCTGTTTCAGTACTGCATGTGTTCGATGCTTAGTGTCTATGTGTTTGGTACTCAGTGAGAGCATCAAATGAGTAAAATCCGCTGTTTGAGTACTCTATGTCTTCGATGCTTAGTGCCATTAGGGTTCATTTGTTTAATGTCGCCAGTGTTGTGTTACGTTGTCAACCTGTTGACGTTCCATAGTGAATGGTGGGCGCAGTAGTGGGTGGGAGACAGCTGCTTTGTTTACAATCACAATTGATTGAAACAATTAGGACTCTATAATTGTTCTTGCACAAAATGCCGCAAAGCATTTGCCGCATTTGTGCCATTGAAAATGATAGAACTGAGGGGATAAATTTATTCGACAGGAGCGCGCGAAAATTGTTGAGACAGATTAATTTAGTCACCGGCGTTTTCGTAAGTTACATAGTTATAAATGAACTTTTGACATATTGATAAATGTATACACTTTCAGTTGGAATCAAAACCGGATTTACCTGACTCAATATGTATAAGCTGTCAAAATGATTTAGACTGTGCCATAGAATTTCGGAGACGTTGTCTGCGTAATCACAAGAGATGGCAAATCAACACATCTCCGGACATTGAGGGCAAATCTGCAGGTGATCCGTCGGTCACTCAAGTGATTTGCGTGCGTCGAAGTACCCGTACAGGTCTACGAAATGCTGGCAAGGGTGAGGACATAGACGAAGCGCCTATGAGTCCAGTTGAAACGTTAATCAAATTGGAAAACTCGAACAATCCAAATGATGACGGCATTGATCATTTGGCAACGAAAGCCTGCAGTGCAAACATTAAAGCAGTGGATTTCTCTGCACTGGAAAATGAGGCATATGAAGTACCCAAAAAAGATAAACGACGACGACGATTGTCCCGAACCACAGTACCGAAAAAACCGCGCTTGAAGCAAAAGCTGCCAGTTTTCTTCTGTGATCAATGCGGCAACAATGTGACTGGGAAGTCTGCGTTCGATCGTCATCTGCGTAAGCACAATGGCATAAGGCCCTTCCAATGCGAGTGAGATAGATAAGCAGATAGTTTATTAATTTGTGATTGATATTCATCTTAATGTTATAATTAGACAATGTTCAGCACGTTTTCTATCTGCCGGCGAGCTAAAGGGTCACCAAGTAATGCACACCGGAGATCGTAAGTTTCCCTGCCGTTACTGTGAAAGAGCCTATGTCAACTATAGCGGACGACTGCGACACGAGCGCACGCACACCAACGAACGTCCCTTTGTGTGCACTCAGTGTGGCAAGGGATTCACCAACTCATACATACTCAAGAACCACATGCTGGTCCACACAGGCGAACGAATGTTTAGGAAAGTAATCACTAATTTTAATAAGCCTTTGACCCCGATTTGATTTCCTTCTTTATTCTAACAGATGTGATTTATGCGATCGTGCATTTTCTCGGCCAACTCATCTGAAAACACACTATCGTTCCAATGCTCACAAGCAAAACGCTGAAAAATGTTCTACAATGGAACAACAGCAACAGGTGATAAAAGGAGAAAACTCCCAGCCTGGAATTCATGTGCCACAACGTATTATAGGCTTGCAGCATGCACTAGCAGTGGGAATTGAAGTACCTCTTAGCAGTAGTCAATATTAAATTCAATTTCGTCTGAAGAGAGCAGCAATTTATACATTTACAATATAAGTACAAATAAAAATTGAAAATTACACTAGGCAGTCATGAAGCATCATAATCATAATGTAATTATAGAGTTTTCTTGCGTATAATACTGTGTGGTCTTTTACGGGGTAACCAATTAAGTATTTCATTGTTTCTAGGAGGAAGAAACATTGATTCTAAGGACTCGTCCTCAAGTCTAGCTTCCTTTCACAGTTTGTTCATTAAATGATCAACTGCTGGTTTCCCGGTTCTGCTGTTCCAGATTTCGCTTGTGTGCGCTAGATCGATAATGGGTAACCAAATGTGTTTGTCGAATGAAGGATTTATTGCAAAGTTCACAGCTAAAATTAGAGAATTACAAATCAGTTAAATGTTATATAGTTATTAGCTTCATAAACTTTACCTAAACGCCCGCTCGCCAGAATGTATGAGCATGTGATTCTTTAGTATGTAGGCGGTGGTGAAGGCTTTTCCACAGTTTTGGCAGACATAGGGTCTTTCGTTAGTGTGCGTCCGCTCGTGCTTCACCCGCGTGCTGTAGTCCGTAAAGCAGCGTCCACAGTATTGGCAGGCAAATGGACGCTCTCCCGTGTGTTTGCGCATATGGCGCTTCAGTTCGGAACTGGTGCAGAATCGATCACGACAGATGCTGTACAAATGGGACATATTTAGTTATCAATTACAAATATTAATTATCGGGTACATACTCGCACTGGAACTGCTTATCGCCTCGGTGTCGTCTGCAGTGCAGATCGAATGCCATGCGTCCTGATATATGATTGCCGCACTCTTCGCAGATATAGATGAGACTTCCGATCCGCTTTCGTCCTGGTTTCTTTTTTACCGCATTCTGTGCAGCAGCGATGTCGTCGTTCAAAACTTTGTCCAGCATGGCGCACTCTTCGTCCGATTCCTTTTCGGGCACAATCAAATTGTCAGTTACCCTGTTCTCACAGATCTCTTCGACCATTGTATAATGTTGTTCAGCAGCTAGATTCTCAACTGGTTCGTAATGTTGAGAATGTTCTTCTGTCTCCTCTTTTATCATGTGATCGTCTATAATTATATCGTATTCCATAGAATCCGCCTCTTTGGCATTTTCCTCTTTATATAATTCTTCTTCTTTGGGATGTTCTTCAATGATAAGCTCTTCATCCACTTCAACTGCACCCACTACCCTTATATCTGTTTCTTCATCGGAACTGTGGCTGGGCGTCGTGCTTTGTCTGTTCATCTCACTATATTCCATTACGGCGACTCGAAAATCCTGTGATATTTTATGCAGCTGCTCCGTAGTTAATCCAGCTAGTAGTTCTCGCTGGGCTTTAAAAACTCTGCCTCGAAACCTTATCGCCTCACGCAATTCTGTCTGACAACAAATACAGATGAGATCTGGCAGGCAGTCGGCAGTATCCAACTGGAAACAAATCAGACCATTAGTGTTTATGTATATATATTTAACGAAATGAAATTTGGTTTACCACTAGCCCGGTAAGGACTTGGATGCTCCACATAGTGCTTTCAGATTCCGAGATTTTCTTGGATCGCTTATAGGCGGCATATCTCCCACACACTCTACACATGTTTTTCAGCATTTTGTGATGTGAAAAGAAAACAAACAATAAATAATTACAACAATCTGCGCTCAATATATAATATATTTCACTGCCAAGAGCGTCGTTTGGAAGTTCAGCTGGGTTTGTTTGTGTTTGACATTCACATGTGAACGTGAAATAAACTATGAACATTGACTGTGTTGCAAAATGTGTGACTGATAAATGGTGGGAATTTTTAATGTTCTTGCGGCAACATTGCAAAATGATTTCTTGCTAAATAATTATTTTATTAATATGTATATAAAAATAAATATACACAAGCAATTCACATTTTGTTTGTTTATATTCATGATACAATAATATTTGTAAAGTTTGTTGGTATTTATTTTCGCTGAGTACAAATGAACCAATAGAACACATTTAAATTCATTTATTAAATCTAACGTAGCATATTAATTAAGTTGCAATCTTATTACGAAGTATGTATGTGCAATTGAAATCAAAATATATCCCTCAATCTTGAATGTGCAAACTCTCCTCGTCCATCTCCAGTTTAAGCTGCATAGCCGGATCGTGCTGCATCTGTTGCTTCATTTGGTACTTCTCCACAGTTCGCTTATGGACTCCAGTGCGCATGTGTGTGCTTAGATGAGTGGGCAGCATGAACGACTTATCGCACAGCTCGCATCTAAAATAGAACGCACAAATTAAGATCTTTACCACTGACTCATACATTAGACCAGGCGGTCTTTCTTACCTATAGGAACGCAAGCCGGAATGTGTTAGCATATGGTTTTTGAGAATGTAGCCGGTGGTGAAGGCCTTGCCGCAGGTGCCACATGCATAGGGACGCTCATTGGTATGGGTGCGTTCGTGCTTCACACGGGTCGTGTAGTCGGAGAAGCATCGTCCACAATATTGGCAGGCGAATGGTCGCTCTCCAGTGTGCTTACGCATGTGACGCTTCAGTTCCGACGTGGTACAGAAGCATTTTTCACAGATTCTGAAAGCAATTTAATAATGCGTCAATCTTTGAAGTCAGACCGAAGACTGATGCGCAACTTACTCGCACTGGAAATCCTTCTCGCCGCGATGTCGACGACAGTGTAGTTCAAAGGCCATGCGTCCCTTAATGTGATTGCCACATTGGTCGCAAATGTAGACACCTCCAGCACCTCGACGACGTGGATCATCCGGCTTGATCTTGGGTTTTGGTGGCAAGCTTGACTTTTTCACAACAGTCTCTTGTTCATACTCATCGTCCAACACGTTATCCAGAACAGCCACTTCGTCGTCAGAGTCATACAAATAAATCTCTGTGGGATCGGGCACGATAAGCTGATCAGACATTCCATCTTCCATTTTCACAACGTTTCCTTCCTCATCCGCTATGAGGCACTCGTATTGAGTCTCCTCTATCAATGCATCGTTGTCATCCTCATCAGCCTCAATGTATTCGGTCATATCTTCGTTGGCGATTTCATATTTTACTTTTGATACCGTTCCACTATTTTCATTTAGGAAATTAATATATCCTTCGTCCGTCTGTTGAGCCTCAGCCTCGGCAGCTGCTTCGGCTTCAATTTCAGCATCTGCGTCAAGTTCCAACTCCGATTCAATTTGAATTTCATTATCCGCTGGCACTGGTGACGATTGTCCCGGCCCATCATTTCCCATTATAAGGCCCTTGTATTTCTCAGGAATATCATCTAGTTGTTTTTTAGTCAGGCTTGTAAGCAGCTCCCGCTGTGCAGTTATGCATCTGTCGCGAAATCTGATGGCACTGGTCAACTCGAGGTTGCAGCACTCGCACATAAGCTCTGGCAAACCAGCATAGGTCTCCAGCTGCATAAATAAATTGAGTTTAAAGCGACTTAGAATTATTGCTTTAGCTCACAAACTCATCGTTCTACTTACCCGCAGACCCGTCAGCATTTCTATGTTGCCCAGTAGTTTTTTATTGTTCTTGTCAAATATTTTATATGATTTTTTGAAACTCGCGTATTTGCCGCAAACACGGCATGTGTTTTTCAGCAATTTGTTTGGCTACTTTCGCCATAGTTTGTAATAATAACAATTTTTTATTTAGAATAATGAATGGAAAAGATGCGCGGAGGTCTCGCGTTGCCAACTGGTTTTTATTGGCATTTTGTTTTGACATTCACACAAAACTGCTTTCTGTTAGCATTAACAGAGTTTTACAGCATAACATAATCTGCTGGTACGTCATGTCGACTTTGGAATGGTAAGTTTCTAACAAAAATAAACAAATAATTGTTTATAATAAATATCGCTGCAATTGCAGGGCTTGCGCGCCGCGCTGCTATGAAGTTGTCAAACACCATTTGCAGGGTCATGCTACGCTGGAACATCCGCTTAAGCAGCAGGTCATCAATGTTGCGGTTAGTCACAATAAAACTAAAAAAAAAAAACTGTTTTTAATTGTGATCGTATTTTCTTTAGAAGTCTGTGGATAATAATCCCCTCAGCTTGGCACTGGAGGGCACTGATCCACTCTCGAAATTTGCACGCCAGGAACAAGAACTCAATGATCCATTGACACAAATGTCAAACGATTTTGTGAGTAATAACGTTGCTGGAGTAAAGTGAAGTATAATGAAAAATAATTGGTTTTTCAGACGCTAAAACTGAAACGAGGGAGTGCAACTGATCCCGAAGACAGCACTCTTAATTGGAGCTCTCGTCGCTTAGGCATTTTAAACCGCTTTACGACCAATGAAAAGCTGTCGCTATCTACAAGTTTCCTATGTACCAGCAACTCAGAAGGAGGAGGCGAGAACTGTAAGAGAACATTAAAATTCAAAAGATACATTTCCTAATATTGCATCCATTATATTTGCAGTTAAAGCGCAGACAGTTGTGGCTGACAAAGTGAAGTATCGTCTGGAGCAATTGGATCATTTCGATGATGGTAGCATGCGTCATATGATGGATCTCACGCAGCAAGAGTACATACAGCGCTTCGATCAACTGAAGCAGGAGCTCATCCAATCCTGGCACTCTGATCAGCGAGTGAAGGCTTTAAAGATTGCCATACAGTGCGCCAAGATGCTGGCGGACACAAGTGTCCTACACTTCTATCCTAGCCAGTATGTGCTGATCACAGACATTCTGGATGTATTTGGCAAATTGGTCTACGAACGTTTGCGCTCCAAAGCTGCAGGTGCGCCGGGAGCTTCAGCGACAGCGCTGCAACGTGAACGCGAAGCTGCCCGGGATACTTGCCAAAATTGGTTCTATAAAATTGCCTCCATACGTGAATTGCTGCCTCGGCTTTATCTGGAAATGGCCATCTTTAAGTGCTATGAGTTTCTAACAGCCACGCAGCAGGAAACGGAGCAGCTGTTGCTGCGTCTAACAAGTCAGCTGCGTGGCATTGCCGACCCACTGGTGTCCACTTATGTGCGTTGCTATCTGGTGCGAGTGGGTGTGCCCGTCACGCCAAGCAAGGAATACATACGGGACAATTTCAATGATTTGTTCATCATGTATCCTCAGGTTCGTTCTTTTATGCTGTGAATTATTTCATCCCTTTTCTAATAAATAATTTAATTCTAGATCTTCCGACTGGTCGCGCGTTACAACTTGCATCCAGAGATTATCACAGCTAGCTCGTATTTGCAGCTCTATGCCCCAGCTCTGGACTTCATGTTGCAATGCCTGGTGCACAAATGCGACCCTTATGCACAAGAGATGCTTGCCGAGTGTAAGCTGCTTAAGAACAAGTTAGTAAATCTTCCGTTTCAATTGTGCGATTTGCATATTCACTTATCTTTCTTGTAGCGGTGCAATTCTTTTGTCAATTCTCAACTCCTTTCGGGGAGAGTTCATTGCCGCAAATGCTTTGGAGTTTTTAGAGCTAATCAATAACTGTGATACGCCTGGAATAACAAAATCTCAATTACTCAGACCTCTGGGTAGCTGCGTGAGCAGCTGTGCACCGTTGCAGGAGCAGCGTGTACAGTTCCTTAATGCGGCCTTTCAAACCATAAATACACTGACTGATCCCAACGAGTATATTAACTGTGTAGAAACCTGGACGCCATTTGTTGCACAGTATTTCACGGCAAGTACAAAATACTTTAAATTATATTATTTTTTGTAATAATCTTCATGTTTTTATTTAGATACATGAGGTCAATCGTTTGCTGGGTGAACTTAATTCCCGCATGTGTCTGGGCAAAGCCTACGAGAAGCACTATAGTCAACTGCAGAGCATCTTGACGAGAATAATGCAAAATTATCGTAGCATTGAGTTGCTGCTTATACAGCCAAACTTTCTGCCCTATTTGGATCTGTTTCACAAGGAGTCAGTTCGTGTAGAGGTCTGCAAATCGATATTAAGTTACTACAGGCAGAACAGTGAAGAACAAACAAGCGATGCTGTGGTGACCAATGCATTGATGTATCTGGGCAAGATACTCAACGACTCGGTGAAGTAGGACTGAACTGTTTTTATCGCGATGATCTATTACATTACTAAAAAGATTCTTCTATTTCAGTGCATTAACTGTGGAAGATGAACGTCGTCAGATTTCGCAACTCATTAATGGTTTCATACACAAAGTGCACTTTGGACGAGATCTAGAGAGACAGCTCAGCTTTTATGTGGAGGCACGCGGCACCTTTAGTAATTTGGATGCAGTCTACGTTACCCTTGTTCATGCCGCCTGCAAACTGACAATGTGTTCATCCAGTCGACAGGGCGCCAAGTCTTTGGGCTTTATCAAAGCCTGCATTGCGTATTGTTTCATAACCATTCCCAGTATTACTGCCGTGCAGCAGAAAATGGACTTGTATTTACTGTGTGGCCAATTGGCGCTGCGGCATCTGTGCCTGGGTCAAGGTAGGAAGTAACCTCACCTCAACGTATTTTTATTAATTTTTTTATGAACTATTTATTAGCCGACGCCTGCTTTGAGGCTGCTCTTCAGCTGGTCAATGAACTGCCCGTTGCCACTGTGGATTTCGAGGGTAAACCGCGTTGCCTGGAACGTTATCTGGTCACGTATTTGTGCAATATGCTGGCCACACTGATCGTTGTACCCGACAGTCCTGAGCAGGGTGTCTTATACTTTCTACGTTTACTGCTGGATTTTGTGGGTAAACGTAGCTTCAAGCCCAACAGCACAGCACCAGCGATAATCTACCTGCATGCCCTGGACATGCTCTATGTGCAGAGTTTGGAGCACTTTCCCTACCACATCGAAGGGGGTAAGCAGCAGTAATAGACTCATTAATTATCTATTATTCTAATAAGTAATTCCTTTTAGTGGTTTCCAATGACGCGCTGTATGGTCATGATCCCAAGTTCTTGGCGGAGGTTAACAATTTGTGTGGCCAGGTGGTTGATGCCATTCTGTTGCAATTGAAAGCGCTTGGCGCTGCACAGCAGCAGCGTACACAGGCACAACTTTCCATGGAACTCTTCCTGCGCATTGTGCGATATGCAGACTTATCGAAGGAACCACTGTGCCAACTGGCAGTTAAACTGTGGATGCTGGCAAACAAGGCGCAGGCCCAGCTCGATAGTGAAACAATTGTAAGTCGTCTATAGATTCACTTTAAGGAGATCAATATAATCCAAGTACTTGGCCTTTGATAGCCGCAAACCCTTTGCAGTGTGGAACATTTCTACAAACTGGTGAAGGATGCATCTCCCGCCCGTGCCCAGACGATTGCCAAGCTGCTGCTGCGCATGCGTGACAGTTAAGATAAATACTCCAGGATAATCCTTTCATCCACGCTTACGAAATCACTTTGAATAATGTTGTGCAATCAAATGGCTGAATTAAGACTTAAATATCTATAAATATATATGTATAGAGGATTTGTTGTGACTTACTTCTGACTGAGTTACCACCCACAAAATAAATAAAACATATATTGAATATTTACATTCATTAAAAGCGCAGATTTCGAATGCGTTTATTCAAGTTCGATTGCTTTAGGCCCGTTCAGCACAGTCTCTATAGAGCTTAGGACGTTTTTATGCGTTGGCTTTCGGTGCAAAAATATTTCAATTTTAAAGCCGTAGCCGTTATAAGTATATATTCACATTTGTGTAGGTGTAAAAATATAAGTTACATTGTTGCTTCTTTTCTTTTTTTCGATTCCTTTTCTTTTTTTGGTAGTTTAAAACATTTGAGGCAATTAGTCGTTTTGCGTGTGCATTTCAAAAATGGCTAAAATCTATGGCTGACGATTCTCGAGAAATCAAAATCAACAACTTATAAAGAAAGCTTCACGAATACCAATTAAATAATAATATGTGTATGTACGATGTCGTGTGTGTAGTGTATACATAAAACTAGTTACTCATAATGGGTACGCTATATGCATATATATATATATTAATGCGTTGAATAAGTATCTAAAGAGTTTAAAAATTAGTCTCCTTGAATTCTTTGGACTGCAGCACAGGAGCCACGTTGCCGTTGCCTCCGCCACCATCACGTTCGTCCGCCGTGTCGGCTTCCGTCGGCTCCGACGACGTCGCTCCCGCACCGCCCACAGTGTACGCCAGCACAGTGGCATGATCCAGCTTGCCGGGCAGTGCAGCAAAGGTGCTGCTGTCCACAATTCGTTTGCGTGCTGCTCTATGTTGCATGCGATTCAGTTGCACCTCACGCTTTACCCCATCGGGTCCAGTCGAGAGTTTGTAGAACAGTTCGCGCTGTTCGAGAGTTTTGCGGCGTGCTGATGTTATCATGCGTACAAAATCCACAAGTAGGTGGCACAATCTTCTCGCCGAGGAACACGGTGAGAATGTGCCATTGATGCCATAGCTGAGCAAATCCTCCAGACGATACAGTGTCAGTGTATGACGCTGCAGTCCTGTCACCAATGGCAGTCCCATCGCCGATTTAAGTATGCGTTGTTGTGGTGCCGCTGTTTGTGCTGGATGACGTGCCTCGATCAGTGTCTGGGAGCGCATGTACTTGGGTCGACTGGGCACACTACTTGGCGGGCTGCTTGCCTTGGGCTGACGTGTGCGAGCTGGCGGTGTGGCCGACGCGGGATGAAGTCGTGAGTAGATCGCTGAGGCGCTCTTGTTCTGACGCTTGGGTGCTAGTTGTGCGTTGTGCAACTGCTGCAGCTTCACATCTGGCGTCCAGGCCTCAGCAAATTTACCCACAACCGGATCAAAGTTATCGCTAATGCCGTCAGAGGTTAAGAATACGATATCACCCCGTTCCAGGCAGCTCATCGAGAAGGTAAGATTACTTAGCTCCGGTTTGTTGCCATCCGCAGGGCCCAAGGCGCCCAAAGCATCACGCATGTCCCGCATGGAGTTGATGTCGTGTGAAGCCTGCGTCAGCTCACGCACGCCATGTTTCTTGGAGTAGATGTAGGCCAGTGAATCCCCGACATTGCAAGCACAGACCACATACTTGTCCGCCGCACCGTCCAGCGGCACAACCACAGCAATGGTCAGTGTAGACAATGCACCGCCCACCTCCAATATACAACCGTGTCCTTCCCAAAGACTGCGCAGCAAACTGACAAACAGATCTGTCGTGGTGGTAGCCAGACACTCCTGCGCTTGTCCGAACACTGCACGATCCAGATAGTCCAGGCAGCCGTGCACAGCAGAGCGAGCAGCCAAACGAGCGCCATCACCTGTGGACAGAACATAAAGATTAAAAATAAAAGTCAGGGAGAAGAACTTCAACCGATGCTGCTTACCCCAGTTGACGCCATCGGCCATGGCCATGGCAGCGGCATTGCCACGCACCACACAGCCATAGCAGTCGGCAATGGGATTGCCCATGGGCTCCTTGGTGAGCATGTTGTTCTCGTACAATGACACAGAGATGCCGTAGGCAAAGTCACAATCCATTTGCCAGTTCTCTACACCAGCAACGGGTGCGGAAATTGTTGCTGTGCCGTTTGTCGACGTGTTTTGATTGCTAACTGCCTCACGCAACAAACGATCACGTTCCGCATTAGCACCGACGCCGCCGCCGCTGGTGGCAGTTGTCGCTGATTCAGTCTTGGCATTCAAAAGGTTCTTATTGTTCTGATCCTGGGCGGGACTGTTGCTAACCATGCTGACCACAATGGTTGTCGCTTTGCCAGCAGCATCATTCGCTGCAGTTGCAGTTCCGGCGCCGCTAATGCTGTGTTTGGAGTTCTTTCTGGAGCGCATGCCCACACCACCAACACCTCCACCGACTGTGCCTGCTACAGATCCCGTTGCTCCCTGATCTGAATTACTTGTGCGTCTGGAGCCTGCAGTGGGTCTGGCAAACTTATTGCTCAGCCGTGTGGCAGAGCTGATGGCGGGCACTGAGGACGTGCTCTTGCGCACGCCATACGAATCTTCGTTCTCCTGCTGTGTGTCGATGAAGTCAATGTCATCTGCATAGCTGGCACTTAAATGCAATTTGGAGCGTTTGATGCCCGTCAGACCCTCATCGGGACCGGTGCAGGCGGCAGTGATGGTCTCTGGGCCGCTGTCATAGCGTCCCAGCTTCAACACAGGCATCTCTGTGGGATTCTGTCCATTGTAGATCTCCGGACCACCGTCTAGAAATTCGCGTTGCATGCGACTACCAAGAGAGAGAGAGAGAAGAGAAGGGAAGTTGGTAAATATGCAGACAGGAATTGCATCGCCTTACTTACCCCTCCAGGTATTTGGTAATGAAGCAGCCGTTGTCCACCTCCTCGTTGCCATTGACACGCCGGCGGCCATCGCGTGGCTCCGCTATGAAGCTCAATTGCCGCAAGTACGTGGTGACCTTTTGCCTCAGCGATGGCATCTTGATGAGATCTTTGGGCTCCTCTTCTCTTCTCAACTCTTTCAATTAGAACTCTGTCTTAATTGCTGCTGTTGCGAGGGCTGTGGGATTTTCCGCCTCGTTTCGCAGTGCATTCACCTCATCACCCCTCTCAAAGCGTTGTAGGAGACACTGCCTGAAGAAGAGAGAGAAGAAGAAGAATTTCACATTTAATTATCAATAAATTATGCAATTAAATGAGGCGTCGTCTCCGGTGGCAGGCAGGATGCGCATTTGATGGCCGCGGGGCATGCATAAAACACAAGCAAGGAGTGGCCCCGCCCAGCCCCCAGCCCGTTGCAGCCCCCAAGAGTAGCAGCAACCCTGAATGGGCATTCAACTTGGGCTCATTTAAGATGCAGAGAGAGAGGGAAAGAAAGAGTTCTTCTCTTGTGGTGTATGAAAGAAACAGCAACATACGCTTAGAGTTTCAAATGACGCATCCACTGTGGGATTCTCATGATTAATGAACTGTCAGTTGCGGCTGCTTTAGTCAAACTGAATCTTATGCAAAATCTTTCGAAGAATTCAAGCAGAATACTCAAACATTATAAACAATCTACCGACCTGATGATATCTTTGGCTTTATAACACAATGATATAAATAGGTCTGCATTAAATTCGACTACTAGAGATAAGTACTCATATAGGAAGCACATCCAACTAACTGCAGTCTTTATTCACTGTGCTGCATAAGATAAACATATAAACAACCCAATTAAAAGCTGTTTTCCTAACTATGCAGATTAGCGAATACGAGGCAGGGCTTAACGCTATATGAGTATCTTAAATTGCACTTGGTATTCATTGTTGCATTGCGCAATGGAGCGACGCGCTTAAGAATAACAATAGCAATACAGCAATAGCAATTCCATTAGAAACAATAACAATGACAATGACGGAACAGCTAATCGTCTTTAAGCATAAGGTATAATAGAAACACTGACTGTAAGTTGAAGCTAAAGCGACTTATATAAAAGTTGGTGATAGTCTAGGTGATACCCTGTAGTTAAAGAACAGTTCTTAACAGCTTTACTTTATGTCTAAAATTAGTGTACTTATTTATAAAACTTATTTATAATTATAATTAATGTTTATTATTATTACCATATATGTTATTTATTCATTTATTTGCAGGGTATAATTAATAATAATAATAAATTGTTATTTATTCTATTTGTTCAGTTGTTTATCAGGGTATAATTAATAATAAAAACAATTTACAGCAACAATAACCGTAATCGTTTGATTTGTAGCGAAATTCAGCTGTTTCTTTCAATGACACTTGAAATATTTTTGATGAAATTTCAATTTATAAAATATGTGTTGGCGGACCTTTCTCTGTGATTCTCAATTGCTGCAAATTGGTGTAGGTGTAGAAGTTCATTTCTACGTTTGATTTCGTGTGCAACCGCAACCGAATTAAGTTTCAAATGTTATACAACTATTTGCACTTGTACCTTGAAAATTAAAGTAATTTATACAAACACCTCAACTGACCTTAACCAGATCTCTTTCCGTTTGAATACACAACAATAAAAAGCCTTACAAAGCCTCACTTAACTACAAGTTACTTGACACTTATTGTGGTTACTCAATAGTCCGTTAGGCACGTGTCAGAGACAGATAGATCGGTTCAATTGTTGTCCATTTGGGGTAGATCAAACCGAAATAGAAATATATATAATAGAATAATAGAAACACAGTCACTTAAATGATTAAAAAAATCAGATCAGACTTGAATGATTAGTGTGAAATTGGAAAGATCACTTTGAAATAATATTACAATAACAAGCACGAAATCTAAACTGTTTATGATGTATTAAAATTCTATTTTTAGCATATTGTGTTGCATACTTTAGGGAGCGGTTTGTAAATCAGTAACTCTTAAATTTATTTCATTAATAACTTCTATGTTAATTTTTTGATCGCAACCAATTTTTAAGCACTCTTTTGGAAGTTAATGGTTATTGTGTTTACCAAAAATTAACTGTCTGGCATTAAAACTGCGCTTGGAATACTGTTTTTATTGATTTACGTGGTCAAAAAGGGGCGTGGTCAAATTCTAAAACAAACAATCATGAGATTGCGATTATGACACATGTTGATACCAAATTTGATATCCCTAGCTATTATAGTCTCTGAGATCTAAGAAAAACAGAAAGTTGTAATAGCCTTCTCCTCTGTGGGTAGAGGGTATTAAAATAATACCTATTTATCACATAATAGGCTTATCCAATTACTATATTTATAAATACAAATGTTGCTAAAATAAACTCATTTCTTTCTATTTTCAAACAGAGTTAAACAAAGAAATCGACTTGAGCTCTGCCACACTATAAATATAGTAGGGCAGATCATAATTATCAGTAATGCATCAGCTTTACGAGCACGTACTGCTTATAAGCAGTTGTATATACAATATATTGTAGTATATACATATGAATTATTGAGCGACATGAGCTCACAAAGATTAACAATCTCTTGAAGATGGAAAAACGCGCAGATTGAGATTGATGCGATCGAGACAGGCACTCGAAACGCCTGTAAGATGATGTCTCTGGCACTGAATTCAGAGTTTTGATTACCACAGGAAATGTGCGGGGAGAGGGGGAGAGAGGAGAATAGAAAAGAATTATGTAAATTGCTAGGCGGCAAGCATTGAGGCGAATGCAGAGGCTGTGGGTGCGGTCGTGTCGGCCTTTGTGGCTGTAATCTCTTTTGCCTGCACATTTAATCGCAGATTATTGTTGTTCCTGTTGTTGCTGTTGTTTTTGTTGTGGTATTGTTGCTAAATTGAATTGTTTGGGGGACTGGAGTGCAACATTTCAATCAGTCTGATTGATTGCGGAAAGTACGTTGAGTTGAGTGTGTGTGTATGTGCGAGTGTGTGCGCTTGGCTGCGCTTCAATGCATCGCAGCAGGCAGAAACACCCTCACACACACACACACACACACACTCAGCATATACCCCATCTAGGGAAATGATAATGTACGCAATTCAGGTTAATTTCATTTTAATGAAGAACACTTGGAATGTGGGCGTGACAGCGCCCGTAAATTATACAGGCCACCTTCGGCAATAGCCTACAATGTCTCTGCATGTCTCTGCATCTGTATCTCTCTCTCTCTCTTTCCCTGCGGCCTCTTCGCCTTGGGAATTTAATTAAATTACTTTCCTCTCTGATATTTTGCAATGATCGATGCGTGATCTGGCGCGAAGTTCAATTCAATTGCCTTCAATGCCGCCAATGTTGCACGGCGTGTGTTCGAGTTGAAGATCGATGCACTGCACACAATTCAATTTGAATTTGAATGAATCCAAATGATTTGAAAGTTAAATTTGAATGATTTTCAAGTGATCGTTCAAGACGAACTTTTAGGGGCATCAAGAGTACTTTTAGAAAAAACCTTCTCATAACTTACCGTATGAATTATTATAAAAATTTAAACAAACCTTTGACTTGTTTTAGTTCAACAAATGCAAAAATATGAAAAATTGTTCAAAAAATTAACGAAAAATATTAAAATTCTATTATGAACAAGATATCAAACTGAAAACATCATGAAGAGCAATGGAAAGTACTTTTGGTTTCAGATGAGGTTTGATTTATAGTGGAGAGACACAGAAATTTGAATTTATCATATTAATTTGTACTGAAGAAAATTGATTTTAATTTGTAGTAACTAATTTTGAAATTTGAAGCTTTGAATATCTGTTAATCAAATCATTAAAAGTGGAACAAGCATATAAAGAACTAGAGTATTCCCCATTCAACTCGATCCTGATCGTGACGATTTCATGACACTGTTTACACGCCCCCAAAAACGCGATCACTAAAGAGATTTCCCCCAGTCGTGTGCCACAATCAATCGACACTTTCGGTTCAGTTCAGTTCAGTTCATATTCAAAGCTATCAAAGTTTTCAACGCGCTCAACTAATCAGGCGTGAAAATGGGGCACAAATCGTTGCACAAGAGGCAAGAGGGAGAGGGGGAGAGGAGGGGGGGAGGTGTTGAAATAAATGTACACAAATATTATGCGAGATCTATGAACGATGGCACATTTAAATGGTATAAATTGGTTGCACACAAGAACGAAGAAGAACAGAACCAAAGGGGAAAATTAGTATACCCCCTTTGCGGCGGCACACCCCCCTTTTGTGGCGTGCTATAATTAGTTGTATGACTGTATTTATAGCTGCACCACATGGCTCCAAAAATATATCAGAACACATGCACCCAGAGAAGCCCCAGCCCCGACCTGTAGCGACCCCCAGATGTTTGTTTGTCTTGATTTGTTTTTATATTTGCGAATTCGCTTGAAAGATTTATCTCGCTCGTTTTGTTTATCTTTCTCTCTCACTCATGGCATTATCTACCGCATTTCCGCCAGGGCGAATAAATAATTGATTGAGTGAACCCATTGAAAGATCGCCAACGGGCCGCGTTAATTGCAACTGTGTGTGTGTGTGTTTTTATTCAATTAGACGAGGCCATAAACTCATCTCTTGCAGCAAACGGGTTGTGGCACGGAGGCAGCTAAGTCAACTTGCAACTAGTTGCAGCCACAACTCCTGGCTCGTTTGCATCAATTCATAAAGCGGCAGCTTCTGCTGAAAAGGCGCTGATTTAATGCGGCACAACACGGCGAGCGAGAGGAACGTGCTAAAGAAAAGCAAACAGACCAGTTGGCAGAGCAAACACGAAGAAGGGGAGGTGGGGGCTGTGTGTGCCTAAGCGAATGCGGCCAAGAGACACACGCTGACACACACACACACACACACACACACCGAGAGAGTAACAGTTAATAGCTGGCGGCTTAATGCATTTCTTCACAAAGACAAAAAACCAAGGAGACAACGCGCTGACAGAAGATGATCTTGTGCGCGATGTGTGTGTGCTGCGAGTGTGTACTGTATGTGAGCAGTGTGTGTGCATGTGTACTGTGTGTGTGTGGCATCTCAAGGCGGCAGTTGCATTCAAGCGACGCTTTTGCCATAAGTCAAGTGCAGCTCACAGTCATGGCAAATTGTGGCTAGACAAAAGCAATAAACATGCACTCGCAAACACACACACACACACAACACACACAAACTGGCACACACACACTAGCTGGCACACACCCGCTTAAGCAGAAAAGAAAGTGATTTTATGTGGATCAAGTTGAGTAATGTTTACCCCAAAAAGCGAAACGAAAGCTGAAGGCCACCGTGAGCTGCTGAATAACTTGTCACAACTTTGAAGCTAGATGAATAACTTGCAGATTCTAATGGCTGAGCCAGGTAAACACAGTTGGCAGATGTTTGATAAATTGCACTAGTGAAATACCTGAACGGTACTTTGCATAGAAACATATGTTTTAGTTAAAAGATAAGGTTAAGAAAGATATTGTAAGTACCTCTGCGTATGCTCAGCGGGTTATTTATTTGGGCTAATAAAGAAATACATAAAGAAAGAAAAAAATCTATTATTGCAAGCATATAAACAACAGCGAGTACACCCGACACTAAGATACCCTTCGATTAAGGTCGAAAGCTTGTAACAAACATTTTAAATTCCCTGCTCTACAGTGTGTAGATAGTCTACGGTGTCTTCCACAGCTTACTTCTGCCATATACAAACACTTTTACAAACTAAGTAAAGCCTTTTTTGCCTTTTTTTAAATTTTTATAGGGTATCCAATAGTTATATTGTATAATAACCATATTTTCAAATCTTAAATTTCAATTCAATTTCAATTTCAGTGAAGCTTACTCAATTTTCAACAGACAATCGAGTGTTGTGAGTGTATCTACACTCGTCTGCCTGCGTTGCCTTTTAGCAGGTGCCACCCCCCGAGGTCACTTGGCGTAACCCCAATTAAAAGACCTCTTATTCGGGTCTTTAGCAAATATGTAACCAGCTGTAGCACAAGAGAGGCAACAGTGTTTGAATAATATATGAATCAAGTTCGTTGAGACCGTTGACTGTTTGTTATCTTATACGTTTCTATTTGTATTTTTGAGTGCGGTGCGCTCGAGGCTCCATTAAAATCTGACTAATTAAAATTGCATGTGATAAAAATTACATGAAATGCACACAAAAACACAAAGAGAGAGAGAGAGAGAGAGAGAGAGAGAAAAGAGAGAGAGAGTTCCTTCACCTCAATGTGCCGTGCTGTTGTCCCGGCACCCGGCACCCCTTACTCCAAGGTGCCCCCTTAAATTGCCAGCCTAATTGGCTTTTGAGTGGTTGCGTCGTCGTTGCGTGGTATGTCCGTTTCCTGTTACAACAACACGCAAAAAACAATTTGCATTAATAGAAAATCAAGCAACACCTACCACTCTCCCCCTCCCTCTGAGCATTAAACCAATTTCAATTTCATTCATTTCATCTCTTCAACACTTGCCTTGTCTGTCTGTACGTGCCGAAATTGAAAGTGCATAAAATAAAAGTTGCTGCCAGTTTTCCAAATGTTTTCTACATTTGCACTGCGTGTCTGCCCCCTCCCCTGCCCCACCCCTTCTTGATGTGCTTGTATTTTGCGATGGCATCTTACTGTGTCAAAAGTGCACTTTCACATGCAATGGGGGAGGGGGTTCACATGCGCCACGACGCCAAGACGTCGATGCTTTGTGGGGTCTTTGTTCTATCGCATGCCATAATGACGCATTCATTTTTCACATTCCCATTGTAAGTCTCTCTCTCTCTCTCTCTCTCTTCTTTCTTTCATTTTCTTATCGCCCATTTCCGTTGCATGTTCTCCTTATGGGGTCGCGCCTCTTGGCCCCATTTCTTTGCCCAAAACCAACTCGAACGTATGAACTTCTCGAGTATAGTAAATACTCAGCAAATACAATATAGGGCATACATACTTTATGTTCACTTCACTTCTTACTATGGCTTCCATTCCATTATTTGGCACACAAAGGGGGTTAACAGTATTTGAAAACTAGATATAAATTACTCAGAAAACAGAAACGAGTTAAGCGCCATGAAACTTAGTCATAGTAGTAATAGCTTTAGTTAGTTAAGACTTTAATTTGGCGGTGAAGAGTTCTGAGCAACTGAGCACAGTTAGTAGCTTCTAAGATACACGATCTTGAATGTTAGGATTATACAACTTGGAGAATTCTTTCATTTCTGAATCGAGAAAGCGGAATACAATTGAAAAAAGCAGTCTAAAGAGATGAGGTAAGTTAAAACTGTCATTCAAGAACATAAGATAGTTAACATCTTTGAAGATCTTTCCTGATCTTTATTAATACAATAATTGAACTCAAGATATATTAAAATTTCTTCCAGTATTCCCTCAGTAATAATTAGTCGAAAGGCTGGACTGCCTTTGCAGTTATGAAGTTAGTTAGGACCAAAAACATATCTAAGAACTGAATGCGTTAAGCATCTTCAAAGACCTCGCCTGATCTGCATTACAACATCTATTTACTGGTAGAGATTTTCCAGTTTCTTCAAGCATCCCTTCCTAAAGTCCATAGATCGGACTTCTGTACAAGTTAAGAATCTAAACACATGAAGTCAGCAAAGACTGGTGCATGTTTCACTCAAGAACTTCTTTGAAATCCAACCACAATTAGCATCTTTAAAGATTTAGCTTGATCTTAGCTGATCTGTAATACAACATTTATTTACCTGAATAAATCTTCTAGTTTCTTTGAGCATCCCTTCCCAAAAGTGCATAGATCGGACTGCATTTATTCCTCAGAATCCAAACACATGAATTAAGCTGAGACTGTTGAATTTGTCACTCAAGAACTTCTTCAAAATCCAACCACAATAAGTATCTTCAGTGATCTAGCTCGATCTTGTCTGATCTGCACTACAATCTGAAGAGATCATTCAGTTTCTTTAAGTATTCCCTACGTTAAAGTCCATAGATCGAACTGTTGTTAAAGATCAGAATTTAAACACATGAATTTATTTAAAACCCTTGAATTTGTCACTCAAGAACTTCTTCAAAACCAAATCCAACCATAATTATCATCTTCAAAGATCTAGCTTGATCTTTGCTGCAAACTAGTTAGCATGCTATAAATGTCTATAATGTATGTGTACATAAATTCAGTTGAAACAAAACTTGGCAGGCAAGTAGCGACAGCTGTCGCTGCACCACTGGATGTGGGATCCCGTGTAGGACTTCAACGCTAGAAGTATAAACGAGCAACAACCTCCACATGAATAAATTAGCCATGGCTTCTCAGTTCGGTTCGGCCTGCACTCGACACAGGCTTGTCAGGCATACTAATAAGTCGCTGCAATTGAAATACCCAACCCCATTCCCTCCCCTTGAAACAAAATGCAAATTTATAAGACTCGCACAGAGTGGGAGAAAAAATGCTCAGTTAAAAAATATTAAATTAAATCTTAATGGCAGCGTATCAAATGCAAAGAAGTCAAGGCCCTCAAGTCGCCACAAAGACAAAGAACTGCAATTGAAATGCCCCCATGTCTGGTACCCCTCCGCCCCCTCCTCCTCCTCCTCCTCATCGCAGCACCCAATCTCCGCCTGCTGTTGTCGTCTGGCTCGCTGGTGTCAAATGGCTGCCCACACTGACGTCCACAGTTGTTGCTTACAGCTGTGCCAGGTGCTGTTCTCCATTCCGAGGGGTTAGATGACCGCTGTGAGCTGCCTCTCCCCTCTCTAACTCTCTTCCCCAAGCCCCTGCCTAGCTCTAATTTGAGTTTCATTGGCGAGCTTAGTCATCGTATTGCTTGTCTGACTAATCAACGGAGACGGCGCGTGCTTAGACAGAACCAAAGAGTGTATGAACTTTAAATCCCCCCGCTAGACCCCTTACATATGTTATACATAAACCCCTCTTCGACACACACACACTCACACACACATGAATTCAATGAACTTTTTACTGACCGCTCGAGGTTTGTTTGAGAGACCGGCAAAGTTTATTTTGCTTGGCCTTTTCTCACACACAGCAAATCGTTGATAAATTGGCTTTGATGATCATTATGTTGATGCTGCTGATTGGAACGAAATTGTAGAGAAGCTGTAATTAAAATAGTATACGGGCCTTCAACTGATGTGGGTTAATCTCCTCAAGATAGTGTAGCTACTGAAGGCTGAAAGAGCGAGGGAAAAAGATACTGTTGCAAGCAAATATAGAGTTTTTTATACCTTTTTAATCTTTTATAATTTACTTTATAAATTTATATTGTTATGGTACTATTTATTACTTAATATATATTTCATCATTTATTTATTTTATTTATTTACTTATATTTATTAACTTTATTTATTTATTTATTGTTTGTCATGTCTAAAGATTATCCGAGAATTATGGAAAACCTTAGCAAAACCCAATTAGCTCAGGGGAATATGATTATTACCCCTAGATTATATCGACAGATAGTTCTTAAACTATTTTACTATATAATTTATATAAAAATATAGTTTTTAACTCAAATAAAGGCTTAAGTTTAGTAACCCACGCCCACTTAATAAGCGAAAACAATATTCCCAATTTGCAGAGCACTTTGTGGCTTCCAATTCAAGTTGCCGTCAATAAAATGATGCAAATAATGAAATTTAATATCGCAACTGGCTGGAAGACCCTCTATAAAAAGTTCGAAACCAGCTAATGCATTACGAATGAACTCGCTGCTTTGGCTGTGAGCAAACAAACTCAGTCCGGGGGCAACTATATAAAAGTCAACATATAGAGAGACGTCTGTATCATAAAATGCCACTGAGACAACAAAGAAAAACTCAACTGCCGTTGGCAGAAGTTAAGAAGGAGAGGGGGGGGAAGGGGTGAGGTCTGTGGCAGGAGTCAGACAGACCAGGGGGAACGCAGCTTTGTGGCAGCATCCCCCGTCTGAGTTGGCAAACAGCAACCACCGACTCCACTGCGAATGGGAGTGCATACATAGTTTGGAGTTTTTTGGTTGCCAGCTGTTGTTGATACCAAGAAGAAGAAGAAGAAGGGGAAGAAGAAGAGGTGGCTGTAACAAAATTCTTAGCCAGCAGGCGAAAGTGATTGAATTCCAGCGAAAGATTGCTGGCGCCACATAAAACGAGAGAGTTGCGCAAAGAATTTAAGAGAAGAACGTGAAGAACTTTCACATGTCGTTAAAGTCAACTCGAACTACGATTTCAGTTGCACTTTGATTAAGTTGATAAGGCTTTTGACACGTTTTTAGGAAAGATAACTTGAAAAGTTCTTGAGGAATATGAACTAAAGTTCTATGGGATAAAAGACTTGAGACCCAAATGGATTATGAATCACTTCCAAGGGGAAAAGTTCTTGAGGAGTATGAACTGAAGTTCTATGAAAGATTTGAGACTTAAATGGATTATGAATCACTTCCAAGGGCCACTCACGTCATATTTAGCTTGAAGTTTTAAATTCTAACTGACTTTTCTTAAAGAGAATGGACTGAAGTTCTATGTAATTAGTGATATTAGCTCCAAATGAACTGTGAATCACTTTCAAGAAGGTTCTCAAGTCATACATTCCTTAAAGATTTAAGTTAATTATATATCATGATCTTTTAGTAAACTATGATTCACTTTCAAGGTGTTCCCTGTTCATATACTCCCTAAAGAGACTGAAATTCCATGAAATTATAAGCTCTAAATGAACTCATGAATATTCTGAATGACTTCCAAGAGGGCCCTCAAGTCAAATATTCCCTTACGATTTTATTTTACTATCAATCATGATCTTTTAATAAACCATGATTCACCTTCAAGGTGTTCCCAGTTCAAATACTTCCCAAACGAATTTATTTCCACAGACCTTTCACATAACTTTCTCCTCCTGTGGGAAATTTCAGGCCGCAAAAGCGGCAACCATTTTGTGGCAGCAGAGAACCTTTTGGACAATTCATTTACGATTCATTTCCTGTTATTTTCCGCTTGACATTTGCCGCAGTTTACACAACCAGGCAGCCAGGAACCTGAGAGCAGTACCAGCGAGTACCATACATACCCCTCTTACCCCCGCCCACATACGTTGTCTGCATTTTAAGGTATCTTCCACCTTGCTGCCAAATCGATTTTATAGCATGTCGAGCGTGTTATCCTTGGGACTGTGCACAGGCTGTTGGCCCCAGCAAAGCGCCCATCCTCATCGACATCACAAACATCATCATCATCATCGTTATCATGAGTGTGCTCTGGTGGTTGCAAAATGAATTGCCTACTGCATTTTGGTATTGCCAAATGTTTTGCGCAGTAAAAACGTAACGTAACGTAACTCCAGGGAAGGTGCAGGAGAGTTAGAGGGGGCAGAGCGGGCCAAGAGTTGCCAAGTTTAGAAAAACAAGTTAGAAGTTGGTTCGAAGAACAAGTTTATTGCACGGCGACAGAGATGCCCTGGAATTGCATAGTGCAGGGGAGAGATCTCTGATTGTATAATGTATATATTGTATATATTTTGCTAAGAATATGATTGATACATATATGTAACTCATTGTGTATGTATCATATATATGCTTATATATTCATGTTCAACAGCAACAGATCTGACGTAGCACCTTCTTCTGTTAGTACATCAATATAGTCACTCAATTTATAAACCTATCTTGATGAAGCTTTTTACTTCTTATTCTTCTACCTTATAGGAAAGTGGGTACCCTGTTGTATATATGCATATATCACCTTTAGATCAATATTCTTCATTCCTGAAGCTAGCACAATGTCTTATAAATACCTCTCCACACAACTTTGTCGTGTCAAAGTTTGTTTTCATTGCAAAACTATTACAAAATTCCAGCCTTGTCTGTCTATCAATCAAAACTGACACACGACAAAGCAGAGAAAAGAAGAAAAAAATAGTTAAAAAAAAGGAGATTGTTTAAAATTTGTTAAATAGTTTAAAATGAGATGCAATTAACACCGCGTGACAAAAAGTTTTTCGATTGGTTAGAGCAATTTGGCGCCATGTGCAGTGGAGTAAAAATACGTTATATCGTATTATCACCATAACGCAATAAGAAACCGGTTATTGCAACAACAGTAACAACAACAACAACAATGGCGAGAGCTTTTGCTTTGTTATTGCTGCTGCGCCGTCGCCGTCACGCCGCAGCAGCAGCTGAGATTTTGCAGCTGTCCGCAGCAGCAGCAGCAGCAGGTGAATCAGAGGAGGAGACTCCAAGAAGAAGAAGGAAGAAACGACAGAAACAATGAAGACATCGTGGGCCAAGTTGAATGACAAAAGCAACAAAAAACACACGCACACACAAACTTCAACGCACACACACTAACACAGACGCTGCAAAGTGGAGCAAGGCGCAAAGCAAAACAAAACAAAGCATGACAAAAACAAAAACAAAAGCAAAGGGCCAAAGTTGATGGCCAAGTGAGAAAAAAAAGAGACTAATAAAAATCAATAGAATCGGGAAGCGCGCGCTAAAAAAGGACGACTAACAAACACAAACACAAAAGCAACAGCATAAAAAAATAAATACATATATACTTACAATAAATGTCGGTGGTAGTTGTTGTAGTCGGGATGCTTTTACATATGTTGGCGCCACACACAGCACGCACACGGCACACAACGTAGTAGGGGTGTGGGGGGAGGGGTGCTGTTCGAGTGTATAATTATTTGTCAATAAGAGAGGGAGTGTTTCTCTGGGTTTGGGTCCTAACTTTCACAATTAGAATTTGGATTAACACACGCACTCGATGTATGTCGACATTGGCATTTGTTTATTCAAATGATTCTGATATACCCGCTGTTTAAATACAAATACACGGACAAACGCGCGACACACGTCTCCCCACTTTGACTATACAAATGTAACTGTTATCGAGGCGATGGAGAAATCGAGTGTGCCCCAAAGATTGAGCTGTTAGGTCTGCCAACTTGATTTAATATTGCATGTGTTGCCGATTATTTAACAGGTTGGTAGGTCTTAAAATATCGATTGTTAGTCAAAATCAAACATTTATTTATTTAATATGCTTGTGTGCATTATAAAAATGTGTTAATTTTGCGCAAGCTATAACAAATGCCTTCTGTCTTGTTGAAAAAATATCGATATGCACTTAGCCGATGTTATGCGCCATATGCAGTGTGACCATGTATGTTAATGTTTTCTTCATAACATATCGATAGCACAGCGATTATTCATCTGTCTTTAGCATTTCGCGGCGGTAGCTCGCAGAATTTTCACAAATAAACTGGAATAAAGTGTTCATTCAAAGTTACAAATATCGCGAAACATTTGTTTTAACAATTTAACTCCTAAATAACACAGGTAAGTAATAGTTTATTTTGTGAAAATTGCCAGCAACAAAATTCGCAAAAACCGACGGACGCACACATACCCATACATGCATACATTGTCGCATGGGGACAAACACATTCAGACTTTTAATTTGCGAATTTCTTGTGCAAAACAATAAGTTTGTGGCACATTCAATGTACTTTGTGAATATGTGGATTGCGTTGTTGTTTTTTGAAGCCAAGTTATATCGCCATTTGCTGTGCCGGTACAATTTTGCGCGGGTGGCAGCTGCAATCGGCGAATGGCGGGCTCACACACATGCAGACGCACGTACACACAGTCAAGCATTGCGACGCGCCAACAAAAACACACACACACACACAGAAATGCTAGCACGCACTCACACAGGTGAATGAACTTTTTTGCGTTGTTTTGTAATCTTGTATTTTTTTTGTTGTACTCTCTTACACACATCTGTATGCATAAGTATGCAAGCATGTGCACATGTACATGTACATATCATACATATGTATTTAATTGTTTTGAGTGCGTGTTAGGGCACTTTATCTTTACATTGCTTGTGGAACGTGTTTCTGCCGATCCCCGCATATCTCTGAGCCGCTCCTGCACTAGGGCCCCGCACTACAGAAGATCCTCGCCAAGTTCGTTCAGTAAATTGTCACACGTTTACTTCATTTTTCTCTCCTTTTATTTTTATTTTTGTTTTTGGCATTTTGGGGCGAGTTCATTTGCGTATTTGTTTAATTTGTTTCAACAGCAGCAGCAGCCAAAGCGACAGCGCAGCTGGCAGCAGCGCGCTCTTCCAATGTGAATGAACCTGCGCGATCGCATTGTACAATACACAAATTTCAAAAATTATTTCGCCCAATTTTGACTGCTTGCACGCGTCAAATGTGTTAATTATAGATCGAAAGAAATCCCCAACATTAACTTGAACATAGTTTAATTTTCATAATTTTTATTTATTCAATTTTGGTTTTTGTTTTGGTTTTTTTTTTTGTTTAAGGCCAAAGCATTTTGCATAAAAATACAATTGTTGTTTGTTTACTTTTGGTTTTACTTCATTTCTTTTCTGTCTTGTTTTCTTCATTTTGAAATACATTAAGTTTTGTAAACCATAGTTTAAAGCACTCTATAGTATAGTTAGTTTTGATGGTTAGCTACGTTTCGTTTCGTATGTGAACAACTGTACCCTGGAGCAACATTGCACACCTTGACAAGGTGTTCCATTTGTGGTAGATAGGCGTTTTTTGCATAGGGCCATTAACTCGTCTAGAGGCAAGCGAAAATTGGTACTAGATAAGCGATTCGAAGCAAAAGCCCTGTTTCATTTTTTTTTGTTTTGGGAATTTGTAAATAAACCCCCCGAGCATTATACTTTGTTCTACTTTGTAGTAGTTTAATGGGTGTGTGTGTGTGTGTAGAGTTTAAAGTTAAATTTAAATGTATGTATACAAAAATTGAGTGTTTCATAAAGAGAGAATCGTAAATTTGATTTACAGTAAGACATAATTTAATAAGTATAAGTTTGTATATATATATTTGTGTATATATAGTAGGTATAATTAGAACAAGGCAATTGATTTTGTTGCGGTTATTTTCATAGTTTTGTAGTTTGGTACATTTTCCAACACTGCCAACACAAATATGGTAGGCGCACTCAGTAGTAAGTGTAATTGATAATAAATCAATCAAACTTGCAGTGTGTGGAAGTGGGAAAGAGATAGAGATACAGATCTTGTTGTAGTTTAAAGTTAGCGCAGGATATATAGGGGAAAGGAAGCTTAGAGAATGTATTTGCCCTTGCCCCGATGCTCCGCATGCCGCGTCGACGAGGTAGCGCCAGCTAGGAGAAAACTGGCGCTGGCACCACTGCTGCTGCTGTTGGTGCTGCCGTAGCTGCCATAGCTGCCATAACTGTCATAGCTGCCGTAGCTATTGTAGTTACCATAGCCGCCGAGCGGCAGGGCGTTTAGCTAAATCATGAGAGCCGAGAATGGGTTGTAGCGCATGATCTTCGAGAGCAATATCCACAAGACCGAAGTAATGGCGCACAACACGACACCGCCCCAACCCAAATCTAGGCTCCACGAGGTGAGGAACACACGTGCTCCCAGCAGTGGCTTAGCCACAATGGCCACGCCTCCTGGACGTGCCACAATTCCATCGACAGTGCCATCATAGTCGCTGTCCAACATGGGACGACCCTGCTGGCGTTTAAAGTGTATTATCATCAGTGTGAACAGTGCGAAGAGAGCTAAAATAGAGAAAGGTAAAGGTTAGATTGCGTAAGACGGAAGATCCTGCAAGGAGTTGCTGCTCACCTGCCAGTAGATACATTACGCCCGTGATGAGTATGGCGCTTATTTGACGCTGACAGACGCCAAAGGCTCCCACCAAGGCGGCGCTGCCCAGTATGATGAGACAGACCAATGAACAGGATATGGACAGGTTTTGCATTCCTGTTAAAGAACGATAAAAACAGTACAAGACATGACTTAGTTTGGGTTCTATTATTATTGGATATATATTCAAGACACAAATTGCAATTGGGTCATTTACAGGGACGAAAGGGAGGCGTCAGGGGAGACGGGTTGCCATGCAAAGCTACGGGGTAAGCTGTGAAACGAGAATGATGAAGTTGATTTGTGAGAGATTGATAGCTCACAGACAGAATGAAACATCATAATTATGGTACAGGTTTATCTACGAAGAGGTTTAATTTAAAATAAATATAATGACTATCTTCAAATAGTTAGATTATCTTTAATCTAAGTTCCTTTGGTTAAACAGAATTAACATTTAATTAATTGAATATTCAGTAGAAGAGCTTTTCAAATACATTTATCTTATATATAATCAGTTCCAATGTGTCAATTTCAATTTAAAGATTTAACACATCACTCAATAAGTCCGTAGGATGACACATAGATCGGGTTGCTATGTAATAATCCATAATTTTCTTACGCAACCTTTAAAAGATATCTGTCAAAATTTCAGGACAATCGGACGATTACTTTTTAAGTTACACAGGTCCAAGTGACGGTACTTTTGTGTTTTTCAGAAAAATGAATTCAAAGCAATTTCGTGTTTTGATTCTGCATTGTTTTTTGATGGGGAAAAATACCATCCAAGCCAAAGCATGGCTTAATAAATGTTACCCGGACTCTGCCCCATCGAGGCAAATGGTGGAGAAGTGGTTTGCGGAATTTAAACGTGGCCGTACAGACACTGACGATGCTGAACGCTCTGGAAGGCCGATTGAGGTGGTTACTCCGGAAAATATCGAAAAAGTCCACCGAATTGTTTTGGAAAACCGAAAAGTTAAATTGCGCGAGATAGCTGACACCTTGAAGATATCAGAAGGCAGTGTGCACACTATTTTGCATGAACGTTTGTCCATGAGAAAGCTCTTCTCGAAGTGGGTG
Organism: Zaprionus indianus; assembly: GCA_018904595.1. Lineage (NCBI taxonomy): Eukaryota > Metazoa > Arthropoda > Insecta > Diptera > Drosophilidae > Zaprionus > Zaprionus indianus. The sequence goes on from JAEIHA010000320.1 coordinate 11,263,342, forward strand.
CCGCGTTTGCTCACAGTGGACCAAAAACAACAACGCGTCGATGATTCTGAGAGGTGTTTGGAGCTATTCATGCGGAATAAGAAGGACTTTTTGTGTCGGTATGTGACAATGGATGAAACATGGATCCACCACCACACTCCAGAGTCAGCTGAGTGGACTGCAGCAGGAGAACCACGTTCAAAGCGGCCAAAATCGCAAAAGTCGGCTGGTAAGGTTATGGCGTCTGTATTTTGGGATGCGCAGGGCATTTTGTTCATCGACTATCTTGAGAAAGGAAGTAGAATCAACAGTGAATACTACATAGCATTATTAGTGCGTTTGAAGGAGGAAATCGCCAAAAAACGGCCACACATGAAGAAGAAAAAAATTATCTTTCACCAAGACAATGCACCGGGTAACAAGTCGAGCGCAACGATGGCCAAATTGCACGAATTGGGTTTTGAATTGCTTCCGCACCCACCGTATTCTCCAGATTTGGCCCCCAGCGACTACTACCTGTTCGCAGACCTGAAGAAAATGCTCGCTGGAAAGAGATTTGGCTCGAATGAAGAGGTGATCTCCGCAACTGAGGCGTATTTTGAGGCCAAAGACAAATCTTTCTATAAAAAAGGTGTCGAAATGCTAGAGCGGCGTTGGACTGATTGTATCACTCTTGAAGGGATGTACGTTGATGAATAAAATCGAATTTTGCCAAAAAAATGTGCTTTTCTTAGTTATCCTACGGACTTATTGAGTGATGTGTTAATTGAATATTCAGTAGAAGAGCTTTTCAAATACATTTATCTTATAATCAGTTCCAATGTGTCAATTTCAATTTAAAGATTTATTTGGCTTTGTCCATAAGGCAACTCTCGTCTCCTGTCTATCAACGTCACTTACTGCTCTTTGTTCTCGAGTTAATCTCTTGAAAGCTGTTATTTTAAGTCTTTGTCCCTTCACTTTTGTGATGCTTTGTCCCTCTGCAGGGACATAGATAATACCCGCAATCAAAAAAACAGTTAAAGCAATTACCCAATAGACTTTGCACTGACTGAGGCCAATTGAAATCCCGCTGGGCATAGTGGCAAAACTAACTAACTGGCCAAAAAGCAAAGCAAAGTGCCAATTGCGATTTACAACGCTTGGCATCGTCGAATGGGCTCAAACCGCATGATGACCTATTTTTACCTTGGCAATTGAGAAAGGGAGTGGCGCACACACCCGTATGTGGTTCGATATCGACAATGGAATTGGAGTGGACTGCAACGGACTGGACTGGACTGAGCTAGTGACTGCCCGTAATTACAGCATGTTGTGCTGCTGCTGTTGTAGTTGTTGCCAGGTCTCACGGACATTCTGTTCGGTTATCTCTGTTCGGTTCTGTCCACCGTTCTCTGCACTCGCTGTGGGCTATTTTTATTCGTTTTCTGCTTAATGTACTCAATGGATTTGCGGCGTGTGGCGCATTCGGAATCTTTCCTCTGGGATTTGCGTTAATGACTTGTGAAATGTGCGGGCAGGTTGAAGGCAACGGTTCAAGCCCGACTCGAGGATAAAGTGAATCGGTGAAGCAGCATAATGAATGGATGGACTCTGAAATTGTTGCTCTTCATGTGTGTGAGTATGTGTGTTATGCTGTGTTGTGGTTTCTCGTGGCTGAGGCAGCAAGCGGAGTGCGTTACGAATTGCGAGAAATACGAATAAAGTTGTTTGAGTTTTCTTTTGCATATTTTCTTTTTTTTTTTTTTGTTTTCTTTTTGCTGGTCTCTCTACGCGTAGCACATCTAAGGTGACGTCTAGGGCACAACCTCTACAATCGTTGTTGTTATTGCTGTTTACGGTGGTGATGGTGTGGGATAAAGGATTTAGTATGTGGAATCAACAGATAAAGCGTCAATAAAGGAGTGTAGCTAATGAAATTATAATGATACATAGAGAAAGAATGACAAAATATAAATTATTACTTAGAGTTCCTCTACTACAATCTACTTAATCTTAAAATTCTTTTTTTCAGATTCAGAATCAACGCAGACATGTCCGCTGAAGCTGAAGCAATTGTCACAACGGCTGCTGCCGATGCGGCGCCAGTGAAGAGCGCCGTTGAGCCCGTTGCTGCAGATACAACACCCGATAACAATGGCAACGACAAGAAGCAGGTGTCATCAGAGCAGGCACCAGCAACGGAGAAGGACAAAGAGCAAGATCGTGCCGAAAAAATACTGAAAGCTAAAGAGCTTTTCAGTCAGGGATCACGTAATTTTCTTGTGAAGAGCTATGACGAGGCAGCCGACGAGTTGAGTCAAGTGTGTCAACTGTATGAGGAGGTATATGGCGAGCTGGCCGATGAGCTGGGACAACCGTTGTTGCTGTAAGTCGGAGAGTGGATTGGCAAAATGTCGAAAAAGAGATTGACAATCGCTTGTTTTTATTGCAGTTATGCCAAGTCGTTGATTGCGATGGCGCTGGATGAGAACAAAGTGATTGATGTGCCCGACGAGGCGGCCGATGACGATGAAGAGGATGTCGACGACGATGATGATGATGCTGCTGACGGTGGCGAAGAAGAGGCCGAGGCCAGTGATGAGAAACCGAAGGCAAATGGAGCGAAGGCTACAAATGGCAAGAAGTTAGAGACCATTAAGGAAGGTGGTGCAGCCGATGAAGCTGATTCCACTGGTGGTGATGGTGAGTCGAAGTCAGAAGAAGCTGCTGGCAGCTCAAAGCCTCCCACAGGAGTCGATGAAGTGAGCAGCAGCAATGGCAACGCCAAGGCAGCCGCCTCCAGCAACGACGATGAGCGCCCAAGCACCTCGAATGGTGATGCGACGGCCAGCACCAGCAATGGCGTCACATCGGGCATGGATGTTGATCAAGTGGAAGATGATAACGAGGAGGGTGAAGGCGTTAGCGGCAGCCTGCAGTTGGCCTGGGAGATACTCGAAGCGGCTGCCAAGATTTTCGCACGCCAGGGATTCAGTGGCCTGCCCTATCTGGCGGATGTGCAAACAGAGCTTGCCAATATTGAATTTGAGAACGGTATACTGGATGCGGCACGAGAGGATTACGGTAAGGAGTTTGTTACTGATTTATATTGTACTATTTTTACTAATTATTATTTCAATTTGCAGAAAAAGCGCTTAAGATTCACGCCGAGTTGTCCAGCAAGAATCGTCGTGCCCTCGCCGAGTTGCACTACAAGATCGGATTGACCTATTTGATGCAACAGCTGAATAAGGAGGGTGCCAAGGCGCTGCGCAACTCCAGCGAGCTTATCGAGGAGGAAATTGCTGAGATCAAGGCTAAAGAGAATCCAACTGAGCGAGAAAAGAACAATATGCTCGATCTGGAGGAGACCAGGCAAGAGATTCTGGTTAAGATACAGGAAATCGAAGAGACTCAGGCACAGGTGAGAGTGGCAGTGGCAGCTTAATGATGTGCAACATATAATTAACTACGTTTATTTGCAGACCATTGCAGAGGTACGCGCCGCCCTGGACAGTTACATCAAGCCCATGAGCAGCAGCAGCAGTGGTGATGCGGCTGGAGCTGCATCCTCTTCATCCTCGTCAGCATTGGCTGGTGCCAATGGAGCTGCATCTAGCTCATCGTCATCCACAGCATCGGCTGCCTCGTCGTCGGCCATCAGCAGCAGTTCGGCCAAGCCCACGGACATTACGCATCTGATCAAGCGTAAGAAGCCCGATGAGCCTAGTTCGGAGGCCGAAGCTGCCTGTTCGCCGGCCAAGCGTGCTGCGGTTTAGAGACTGCACATTCCAGTTACACATACAACCACACACACAGCCACACATACATCAGCTACTTAAACACACACACGAGCACACACAGACACACACACATTGATAACCTCCCACTAGCCTGCTAATTAAGTATAAATATTCTTTGTTTTCTGTTTACCTAAACAAACATCTTCGATAAGTCTGTAAGTTTACAATCACAATTAGTGCTAAGTGCAACGTACATAAAATAATGTTTTTTGATATTGAAAAGAGAAAAGTGAATGAATTAAATATACTATAATTAATAAAGGGGAAAACTGCCCAAAAAAAAAAGAAAAAACAATTGTAAATTAATGAAAGAAGGGGGGGTGAGTCAGAGTTGAATACGATATAGTCTCGTAGTCGCAAGATTGCGCCATAATACGTACTCAGATGCGGCTGCAGTGTGATGACCTGTGACTCACTGTGCTGCCAATCGTTGCGCTGCTCCTCGCCCCGCGCGTTCTCCATCGATCCGGCCAGATAGTTGACGCACGGCGGTGCGCCACGTGGGAATTTTGGATTGCGACGCAACTCCTGCAACTGCTGCATTGGCAGATCGATGCACAGTGTCCAGATGCCGCCATGCATGGGCACCAAAAATACTGAATCCCGTCGGAAACGATGTTCGGCTGTGAAGGAAGATGGGTTGGTGATTTAAACAAGTATATAAAGTAATACTACAGTCGAGAAAAACCTTTTTTTTTTAATATATTTTGAAAGTATTATTTTTTTTTGCAAACTTAATCTAATCTGAATTTGTATTTTTAATTAATTTATTAATGGTTCAGAAAAACCTTTTAATAACTTATTCTGAACAAATTCTTCTCTAGCCTTCTCACTCATGCACACATACACGTATGCAGGCACACGAGGCTTAACTAAAGCATACCCGCAGGCGCAGGGTTTGCTGCATGGAACTATTTAGTTGTAAACAATCATAACTGCTGTGTTTATAATCCGTTCGGATTGTATATATATAGTTTATATAGTCAGCTTAATATATAATGAAAAACAGAAAAGTTGCATCTTTAAAACGTTGCTTGTAAATGTAAAAGATTATATTAATGATATAGGTGGACAGTGAGGCAAGAAACTTAATATTTTAAATTTTATTTGAACTATGGTACGGAATACTTCAAATAAAATTGGTTTAAGTCGATTTTGTAATAGCTCTCTCTGTTTCAAAAAGACGGACAGGAAGACAGAAGTGTTTAAATCAACATTATATTAATATTGAACAAGAACATATATGTATATATACTTTATAGAGTCTCTATTGAACTCAAATTGGTTTCTTTTGATCTGGTAATAAGTGCGATCTCTGCTTTTAAAGAGACAGTCAGACCGACAAGCTTAAATCAACTTTTCTTTCAATATTGATGAAGAATATATATATTTATATCTACTTTGTGGGATTTGTGTTGAACTTATACCAAAAGTGGTTTCTTTACTTGCAATAGAGACGTTTAGACAGATAGAAAAGTTAACCCAATTTTTTTATTAATGCTGATCAAGAATATATATGTTTATAAGTATATATACTCTGTTAACTCAGTGGCGTACTCACCCCTCTTGTCCGGTTTGAGCACAGCTACCTTCTCATCCAGCAGCCACTCCAGATGCAGTCCCGAACGATTCGAATAGCGATCCAAACTGCTGCGATCCCACGTCACATGCTCCCAGTGATCAGTCATGATGGCGGCACAAAGCATTGCTGTGGCGCTGGTGGTCATGAGCAGAGTGACAAAGAGAAACAACACCGGGGGTGGTCCCATGCAGCAGCTGGAGCAGCAGGCACTGGCTCCCGTACCACTGCCCATGCCCAGGCCGTCCATGTGCGAGCTAAGCGATGCGGATGCGTCTAAGCCACCGTTGGCGGCACCGCCAGCACTGCCGCTACCTCGTCGCTGTATGACCTTGGCGCAACTGTTCTGTCGCAGCAAGATGCTGTTGCTGCGCCTCAGACTCTCGACGGCAGCAGCCGCTGCTGCTGTGGTGGCTGCGTTGCTGGCCGCGTCGAATTGCAAGGAGCCGCCAACCACCGACGAGGGATGCTCATAAATGCTGTTGTGCCGACTGGGGGCAAAGTAGTAGCAAGTGGTTTGCCGCGGTGCAATCTCCGAAGTTAGTTCTGGCCCAATGCCGGGCAGCTCCTCACTGCTGCTGGAGTAGACAATCGATTGCTTGAACTGATTCGAGTAACAGTTCTGCTTGAAGGACTGCGAGGTCTGCTGCTGAGGTGGCAACTGTTGCTGCTGCTGCTGCTGCACGTAGAGTGCCTCGTAGTCGCAGTGATGCGGATTGCGATAGATGACTGGCCAGGAACGTGTCGTCTTCGAGTTGTGGCTGTATCTGTTGGTCGTTGTGGTTGGTGCTGCTTGAGCTGCTACTGCTGCTGTTGCTACTGGTGTTGCCTCCTCCACGAGCGGTGTCAGCTCGTTGGGCGCCTCAATGTCTTCCGCGGCTTGCTCCTGCTGCTGCTGTTGCTGCTCCTCCTGCTGCTGCTGCTCCCTCTGCTGCTGCTGCTGTTGCTGTTGCTCCTCTAGTTGCGTCGTCGTGGCCAGCTGACGCTGCAGCACATTCTTATTGTTGCTGCCCCCCACTGGCTCCGCCGTCAGCAAGCTAAAGTCCTCCTCCTCGACCAGAGTGGCGTTGCCTGCCGCTAGTTGGCCTAAGCCTGGCGAGAAAATGCTGTTAGACGTCGGCTGTGAGCGGCTGCGCAGCAGCGTTATGTGTTTGTTCGGTGCTTCATGTTGTTGTTGCTGCTGTTGCAGTTGTATCTGCTGCTGGCTGGTGGGCGATGTAATGCTCACTTCCGGCACACAGCGCGCCGTCACCTTGTAGCGACTGCCGCTGCCAATGCTGACGCCAACACCAACGCCAACGCCGACAGCGCTGCCAGCGCCGACGGCGCCCTTGGGCCGCACCAGTCATAAGTCAGAGCTGTCGCGTTTTTTGATCTTGTTCAGGCTCATGTGGTTCGTGGTGGTGTTGCCTGAGCCTGAGCCCGAGCCTGAGCCTGAGCCTGAGCTTGAGGTGGTTGTGGTGGTGGTGGAGAAGGTGGTGTTGGTGCTTGGATGCGATGGTATATTGAGAGAGAGAGAGTGTTCTTGCTGTTGTTGTACTTGCTGTCGCAGTTGTTCTTGCGCTGGATGTTCTTGATGTAGTTGCTGCTGTTGTTGTTGCTGTTGATGTTGCTGTTGTTGTTGCGGTTGTTTGCTGCTGCAGCTAAAGTGTGCGGCGCCTAAGAGTCTACGATGCAAAATGGAATTTTCTGCGCTTGGTGCCACGAAAGGAAAAACTACTAGCGGCGTTTCTTGTTGTTGTTGTTCTTGTTGTTGTTGTAGTATGTTACTTGCTGTTGCTGTTGCTGCAACAGGTTCAAGTTGTCGTTGATGTTGTTGTTTTTTGTAGTTGTTGTTGTCTTTCGTATGAACCAATTTACAATTAACAATTTACAGTTATGTTTGTATTTGTTGTTGTAGTTTCTGTTGAAAATGTTGTTCTTGTTGTTGTTTGTTCATTTTAATGATATTTTTCGTTTTGTTTTGTTGGTTTTGGTTTATGGTTTTTTTCGTTTTCTACGTTTTGCAAATTTTTAGTTTAGCTTGAAGCTATAAAAAGAAAAGAAAGTAGAGAAAACAAATGTACAACATGAGTTCGGAAAGAGTTGACAGAGGGATCGAGAGAGCAAAAGAGAGAGAGAGAGATAGAGGACTTGGCGATAGTTACGAACTAGTATATAGTATGCTACACTATAATATACATAGAGTCTATATGAAGAGAGTACTACGCAACTACAACTGTATGAGTACAAGTTAAAGCCTTCTGAACGATGAGAGATGGTGCGACTGAGACGGCGTTATTGTGGGGAAGAGTTAGAGGGAGAGAGAGTGGCTTATATATGTATGTATGTTAATTATTATATGATATATATAAAATATATAATAATGCTAAATTATTAAGTTTAACAATTTAAAAACAAACTACAGATAAGTATAACTAATGTTGTATTGCATATATAATATAATAAGAAGAGAACTGGAGATAAGAATTAAAGACTTCAATATAATCATCTAATAAGAACTTTATGTGATGATAGTAACAGTAACTTAACATATATTTATTTAACATATGACAGTTTAACATATCTATGAAGAGAACTGTTAGTAACTATACCAATGACTATACAAATGACTACAACAAAATGTTCAAAAGTTTATCATACGTATTTAAAACATTCAAATAAGCATTAAAATATCTTCATATATGCATTATACCTGCTAATTTTAAGACTAAAATATTCATTTATTATTGTATACATTAATAATGACCACCCAAATGAGTTCTCATTAAAATTGCATTCAAATAATAAACAAAGAAATTATTTCATAAACGAAATGACAAACAGACTTAGCAGACTCCCAAAAGTATGCTATATAAACAGAGCTAAGCTTCGATGTTTTTTATGAAATTTGGTGGGTGAACACGTTGATAAATATACGATATTAACATTAAACTCTCCATAACTTAATAATAAAAAAACTTATACTAAACAAAGAAAACATTTACTATTGATATAATGTTTTTGCTTATGTTTCAGCACCTTATTTTTGCATATAAAATGTAATATTGGACTCGTCCTTAAAGCCATAAAGACTTCATTGTTCCTATTCAGTATCAGTTCCCTTCACACACTCCACGACAATGACGAATAATAATCGCCTAATTGCATTTGCAATTCGAAGCGCAATGACCCGAAACTAATTCAATTTTATTGTGCAACATTTTGTGTTGTGTCTGCGCACGTAATTTCAATTTGAATTTCATTTCTGTGCCCTCAGACACAGAGTGCGACCCAGAGCCGACCAAACTGACCTACCGCGGCGAGTCAGCTGAATCTCTGTGTGTGTGCTGCATATTGCATGAGAGACAAAAAGCCGCACCACAACCTCAGAGCTCGGCGGACATCCGCCGGCATGTCCGCCACGAAGCACAGAGCACGTTACCTACCTGGTATCCAGATACCATACCCCCTCTACCATCATTCGCGGCGCTATCTGTTGGCTGGAAAATTAAATTCCGCGGGCCCCAGCTAGACTTTGTCATTGGCCACTTAGTTGCAGGTGCAGCTCCCTACTACTCCACCTCTACCCCAGTCGGCAATTACAGTTATGCATAACTGGGCGACTCTTTTCCGCCATTAGCTCTACTCGGTCTTCCTGTGGCCATTGCTGGGCAACAAAGCGAGCTGTGTTGGTCAGCAGCATTAGGTTTTTAAATGGAATTTGTTGGATTTGCTACAGTTTGAATGCAACCAAAATTGTTTTCAGTTGCATTTGCAGATTTTTAACAAGAACATTGCTTGGCATGCATATGAAATAGCAACTGGAATTTGTTGCAAATTTAAATAAAAGAATTTGAGAAAAAAGAGAGAATATTTATTGTATATTCAATGATATTGTTGCCACATTAATAAGGGTATATTTACTTTGTACTGTTCGATGCTTGTTTTTAATTCGAATGATAAATCTAGCAATTGCTATCCAATATATATGAATCATATAACACTTTAACTCAACTCCCACTAATTAGTATAAATGCATTACCTTTCACATCGATAATGAGCAATTTAATTATGCAACATTAACGTTACATTCGTGAACGACCAACGAACGGACCTGCAAATCCAATTTGCAAGTCATGCATGCAAGGTGCAACGTGTGAGAGACACCTGTGTCTGTGCAGCGCCTGCAGTGCCTTCCAGCTGAGTACGTGACGAGCAACACCTGCTGCTCATGAAGTTATTTGCAAATTTAATGCGAATAACCAAATAAAATGGCAGCAAAATCTGTTGGCTGTTTGCATAATTGATGAAGAGATCAGAGCCAAGGAAAGGGCAGCAGCACAATCTGTACGGCACTTTGGGGCAGCAGCAAGAGGAAGAGCAAGAGCATCTGGCGGAATCAGTTGTGAACGCACAATTAATTATCATGTCTCGACGCAGCAAACGCGATGAATCGATGAAGTTTCCCATTTCCCGTCGCCTGCTGGCCAAACATAAATTTGATTACGTGGCCAATTCCATTTGCCAAGCAGCTGCACGCGATGCCCCGTGCCCCATGCTCCGTGCACCGTCCTCAATGTCGCAAGGCAGGCTTACGCAATGCATTTGGGAGCCAACACGTTGTGCACACACACACACACACACACATACATACAGAGACAGAGCAAACTGCATACGTGAGTGGCCTGCAAAAGTTTGTGGCAGCAACAAAATGGACGCACTTAAAACGAGAGCGAACCCCGAGAAACTTTGTCCTTTCTTCCTGTTTCGCATCCTGAGAACAATTTTCACTGTTTACACATCTAATGGGAAAAGCGGGAAGAAACTTTATGCAATACCCCGTAAGGAACCCGTGGATGCACTCCTCGAGGATACTACTATATATAATCCAAGTTTAGTGCAAATTAAATTTAGTATCCAATGCAGCTAAGCGGGTTGCAAGTACTAGGAAATAAACTGCAGTCAAAGGTTAAACGCAAACGAAATAAAGCAATTACACTGGTCCACAAAGTTGAGTTACGAATTAAAAACAAAAATAGGTAAAGGAAAATGCATTTATCTGGATTCAAAGTTAGTTTTGATCATTTAATAAAGCGGATACAAATTGGTTTAGCTATTTTATTTAACATAAGTAAGGCAATTACATTAGTTAATACATTCTGGTTGTATATTAGGAAATAAAACCAATTCAAGAAAAGAAAACTAACATTTCGTTACCTTTTTATTTTTTTTGGCTAATGATTAACTTATCAGTTTGATAAACTGAAACGAAATAAGAGATTTCAGAGCAATGTTGAAGAAAATAAAAGAAAAAAAGTTAAAACTTGAGACAGATTAAAATATTAGATTAATGCTGTGAAGTATTAGATAAATACGATATGTAGGGGGAATAGATGGGTTTATATTTTAATAAAAATTAATTTTAACAATGCTATGCGAATAGAACCAGTGAAAGTTTGATTCTCTTCTATCGGGGAAAGATTAAGAATGATTTGAAATCAATTTGTTGTTAAAAAATAACCAGGGGTATTAAATGATGTTAGAGATTATAGATAAAAGTTAAAAAAGACTGTAGGAAGTTAATGAAAACTTAAAGAACCCATTGTATATAATAAATACTATATAAATAATATATGCTATATGTAGTGTATATAATATATAAATATTGAAAGAAGAATAGGTTTTGTAAATGTTAAATTTTAATTATTTCATATTATTAAATATTATTAAATATTTAATTTTAAAGAGCAAACAAATGAAGAAGGAGTGATAGAATTTCATCTTATTTTGACTATAAATATATTCCAAACGAAGAACAGATGTTGTAAGAGGTAAACAAGTTCTTAAGCAAAAACAAACTGTTTTTTCATAGTATAACATCGATTTATTTGTGGAAATCCGTAAGAGACTTAACGCTTAGTTGGCTCGGGCCGCATTGTAATGCTCATCAGCTTTGTGCAGCTTAAAAAAAAGGTGAGGATTATTTTTTTGCTGTACGTCAGCTAGACAGGGTATCCAATGGAGCGTTGCATGCAACATATGCAACAATTGCCGGCAAAGTTGCAAAGCGACATTGCCATTTTTTTTTTCAAGTTCTGCGTCGCTTTATGCATGTAATTAAAACGGCACTTTATAACACACTCACACACACACAGGCGCATAAACACAGACATGCATATATATACACACATATAAGAGGTGGGGTTGGGGGTTGTCACACACACATGCAAGTGACAGGCAAGTTGATTGCGCATTTTGTTTCTGTTGTTGTCGTCGTGGCAACGCTGCCATGCGCCGTTGCGCTGTTGCCTTGACAATTAACGGCGCGGCCCAACATTTTTTTAAGCACCAGACCCCTTACCCCATGCCCCTTGCCCCTTGCCCCTTGGCCCCTTGGCCCTCCTGCAGCTCTATCCCCTTCAGCGGAAGGAGGTCGCCATGAATTAGCCAAGGCAGACACAGAGAGACTCACTAGCTGAAGCTGCCCGCTTCAGTCGCAGCTACCCCTCCTCCCCCCTCCCTCATAGTGTGGCAGTGCAAATGACGCAATGCAAATGGAAAATATAATGAGCGCACATTTTCCGAAGCGCCCATTTTCACGCAGCCATGAAAAAAAAAGGAAATAAAGTTGCCACCAAAGTTTTCCTTATGCGCCTCGGCGCGCTTTGCACTTTCAATTTTAGTTTCGCTTTTCCGGGACTCAGTTTCCACTCGGCTACGTGCCCCAAAGTCCATCAAGTTGCACAGCATTCGCAAGTTACTCATTGCGTCGCCTTCCTCCCCCCCTCCCGCGTTGCGGTTCTCAATTTCTTTAGCTGATTCCATAGAAATTTCTCGAGTTGCATAAAGTATAAACTTCCTAACTGGCGGCGCTACAAAGTATGCTATATTTATAGCGCATTTTTCGGGTGAGTTTGGAAGCCGGAACAGTGCTTAATTTATTAGGCAAAGGCGGCGAAAAAAAAGGAAATTTTTTGCGCTGCTAATTAAAACTTATTTCATTTTACTTATTTGGCATTTATTTTGCAGATAAATCAGACAGGGGATGCAAGAAGGGCGCACCTTATTGGGGATAAGTTAAACTTTTGTAGATTTATTAATTTCAAAGTATTTTAGTTTAAGATTAAAAACATGTGTAGGATATAGATGCATTCTTTATATATATTAATATATATATTATAGGAAGTTCATCTACTTCTTTATACACCCCAAATGATCCTTAAAGCCTTCAACTATTCTCATGTTTCTCTCTCTTTTAAGCTTCAGCTATTCAGGCAACATTGTGAGTCTTTTCTCTGCCTCTTCTCTGCAACATTGAAAACCTTTTTTTCGCTCTCAATGCAAAGCAAATAATTAAAGGAAATTGGTGGAAAAAGCCAACGTTAACGGTAAATTACATAGCATATTTAAGTTAGCTTATAATTTATGTAGCAAACAGCTAAAAGCCTCTGCATAGTCAAGCACTTTCTGGCTGTTTATTTGTTGGCCATAAACAAGTCCAGTCCAGCTTGGCTCGTGACTCATCCAGTCCAGGATATATATCTAAATGTCTCTGGGAGATTAATAATTTCATTAGACGATATGCATGCGCCGCCTCCTTCCTTCGCATGTCTGGCAAGGAATGAGGAGCACAACAACAATTAAATTGATGGGATTTGTAGCAAATGTGACATTTGGTCAAATTAGACTTAGGCACTTTTAATGCACACTTGGCCCAAATAAATAGTTTGTCAGACAAACACGCACAGGCACACACACGCAGGCACACACATACGCATACACATACAAACATCTACAAATACTTACGTGTACTTGAATACGATAACATGCTTGTGTGAAGCACTTTTTGGGAAATACGGAAAATAAAAGGGAGTTTAACAGAACAGTTTTTGGACTGCGCAGAAAATACCCTGGAGAGAAGTGCTGCATAAGCTTAATAGTTTCATCTGGAGATAATACAAATATAGGTAAGTATATATATCAGTACTTTGTGATAAGAGGTTTAGTATAAGGAGATATGTATATTTATGTAGAGGACGGTGGGGTCAAGAGTTTGCTGTAAACTTCTTCCGTCAATTTATTTTCAATTCAGATAACAATATAATATACGAGGGTCGTTTGATAAGTCCGTGACTTTTTGTATTTGCCGCGCACCTGCTCTAAATACAACACTGCTCCTGTCAGCAGTTATCGATTAACAGCTGACTGTAAAATTTTGAGAAAGCTGCGTTTTTTGGTTTGCGTTTTATAGGCATTGAAAGCAGACGATCTCGTGAATTTTAACGAAAATGGAAAAAAGTGAATTTCGTGTCAGCATGGCAAAATTTCATAAATTGGGCTACGAACTGCTACCCCATCCAGCATATTCTCCAGATTTAGCCCCCTGTGACTATTTTTTGTTTCCAAACATGAAGAAATGGCTCGGCGGTAAGAGATTCGGGTCAAATGAAGAGAAACACAGAAACAAACGACTATTTTGAGGGCCTTGAGAAAACCTATTATTTGGAAGGAATAAAAAAATTGGAAAAACGCTGGACTAAATGTATAGAGCTAAAAGGAGATTATGTTGAGAAATAAAACGCTTCTTTGACGAAAAAAATATATTTTATTCAAAAAGTCACGGACTTATCAAACGACCCTCGTATATAATATAGATAATCAATATCAAACTAGATATCAAAGTAGCGTTAGAATTCGATACATAGTTAACTGATTTTCATCGTTTTCGATGAAAGATTCCATTGCACGCCAAACATACATACATATATAGACAGGCTTAAGGTGGTTTTGATATATATAAACAGCATAGATTGATTTGTTTTTGTTCGATTAACCAACTAAACTTGAGTACAGTGCGGAATCAAGCAACTGTTAGCAGATTTATGTGTACTTAGATCTATAATCTTCATATAATATATATAATCAAGGTAGCTATTTAAGTTAAACCCATTTACTAATGACAGTCCATATGCCTTGCTAATATACTAACTTTAATTGGGTATCAAACGTAGATAAAGGCAATTAATTTCATGAACACTCAAACTCTCACAGTGCTCTGTGTTTCTTTAATTACGTATGCATGTGTGGCAGGGGGATGCGGGTGCAGGCAAGACAAATGTGACAATGCAAATGGCCAACTAATTGCAGGCTTAGAGACTCTCCGATGGGCTGCGTCGGTGTTCGGCAATGTCGTCTGGGTGGAGCCGTCGGCCGATTAGTTGCGTCCACATTGGCCCAGTTGCCCGACACCGTTTGGCTTGGCTTGGCTTGGCTGTCTGCCCGACAGTCCGACACTTTGGCAAGTGCATGCCAGTGGATTGTCAATGGCAATGCCAACAGTAGCTGCAGCAGCAGCAGCAGTAGCAGTGGCAACGCGGCGTATGCGCAACTCAAATGAAATTGAAGTTTTTGCTCTTCTTGCTGCACTTGGCTGCCAAAAATAAACGCGTTCAAGGACGCGCACGTTATGCACCGTTATGTAGTTCGCACTCGTGTTATTTATAGCTCCCCTCTCTCTCTTTCTCTCATCGCCCTGCTGCGATTTATGGGATTTTTAAGTATGGGCGCCAAGCCCCCATCTGCGTTTCCGTTTCCGTCTCCGTCTCAAGGCCAAAGCCAAAGTGAAAGTCGTAAAGCTTAGCCGGAGTTTTGCTTAATGCGCAGGCAGCACGAGTTGGACAAGGAAGTGTAAACGAGGGTATTCCTTCTTTATGCCTAGCAAATGAATCGCAGTCACCTGTCGCCCGTTGGCAGGCAAAAAAACAAGTCAATCTGCTGCTGCTGCTGCTGCGTGGGCGCTGTCTATGGCTGCCTCGGATGTTGACGATGATGTCAAAGCAGCTGCTGCCTTTGTAGCTAGCGGGTCAATTTTAAAAATTGTATGAGGCAATGGGCCAGACATGCCATGCCAAGGCAGCCGCAGTTGCCGGCGCCTTGACGCCAGCGAAGGCATTGTCAGCAGTGACACGCCCACTTGTATTAGGTTCTCTACCCCCCTAGACTTACTCTGCTTCTCTCTGCCTTAGGCTTACTCATCCTTCTCTTTTACAGACTCCCCCTCGGCTTGCATGCTGCTCTCCCTCTCTCTCTCCCTCCCCTTCTCTTTGCCTTGCCTTGTCCCGACTCTGTGCGGGATTAGCAACCTCTGCTGGCATCTGCCTGCTTCGCCTGCTCAGCCTTCTCTGTCAGCTCTGCCTACTGCATTCGCAACTTAAGCGCCCAAGGCCACTAAATGCCAAATTGAATATAAATATTTAAGCCCACTTGCCGTATGATGCAGCACAATTTTTCGGCCTTCCTGTCGTTGTTCTTGTTGTTGTTGTTGTTGCTCGTGCTACATTATCGACCAATAGGGGTGGGGGCAAAGGCAATTTCGCAGTTGACTTAGGACGTAATGTCGTAAAATATGAATGGCACCACAGACATTCACACACGGATTCACAGAGGCACTCATACAGACACTCACACAGATACTCATAATGATACTCATACAGATACTCACACTGATACTCACATTGGTACTCATACACACACTTATAAACACTCAGACTAACTCACACTCACTCACACTTATTCACACGCACTCACACTCATTTACACTCATCCCCATTCACTCACACTCACTCACTATCACTTACATTCACTCCAATTCATTTCCATCGCTCCCATTCACTCCCATTAACTCCCAATCTCTTCCATTCATATACTCACACTCACTTATTCACTCACTTACACTAATTACAGTTATTCACACTCATTCACACTCACTTACACTCACTCACACTCACTCATACTAACTTACATTAACTTACATTCATTTCCATTCATTCCCGTCCACTTCCATTCACTGCCACTCACTTCAATTTATCCACTCACATTCACTCTCACATTCACTCTCTCACATTTACTCACACTCACACACACTCACTTACACCAATAACACTTACTCATATATACTCACACTCATTTACATTCACTCCCACTCACTCACACTCATTCCAACTCACTCAGACTCATTCACACTCACTCACCCTCACCCACACTCCCATTCATTCCCACTCACTCACTCACATAATTGCGCTGGACAGGCAATCTCGCTTTTTTGGCATCTGCAGTGCCCGCCCCCGCGAGTATGCAACACTTTTCTCATTCCTCCTCCTCCAGCCTACGTGCATTGCGCATACGACACGTTGCACGTGTAAAATCCCCAGCAGCTTTTGCATATGCAAATCTCTGTCGAACGCTGCACAGCAACACATAAATATTTATAGTATGTCGATTTACGTTATTGTGTTGCCCGATATCGGCACAAGGGGATTTCCCCTTTAGGCTTATTCTAAGCTCATTGCGCTGCGCAGCGCATCGTTTTCATTAAATCAATTCATACATAATCTGACGTTTTATCGCAAATATAAGCGAGATGTAAGCGAAACTAGCCAGTGAATTGCTCTCGCTTGTCTAGCTTCCGTTGAGTTCACATAAATATCACGTATGCGCTGCGTTGGCAACTAAAAAAACCCCAATAACTTTGGCCGGTTTGGGCTTTTCTTGCTAGAAGTTCGAGCATTTCCATCGATTAAACGGAATTGCGATAAACGACGCCACTGGAATTGGCCTTTGGGAACCCTGCTGGCCTCCAGTATTCAGCCCACCCCCCTCAGGGTTCAGAGCCCTTGGGCGGCCTTTGCGTGCAGCAGGGTCATAAACCAAATAAAAGTTGCAATTTAAAGTAACCAGCTCGGCGCCGGTTGTCTCTCCTCCCTCTTCCTTCCCTCTTTTCTCTCTCTCTCTCTCTCTCTCTTTAACCTGCTTGATGGCAGACAACAACAATTAGAACGCTTCGCTCTGCATAATTTCTAACTTGTTGACTTCGAGTCAGCGACGACAAGCGTCGCAGGTCCAGGCCGTGCCCCGTTGCTAACGGCAAAATTTACGAGCACTCAATGCATTTGTAAATTGAGAAATTCCCCCGTTCACAAGGAGTGTCGATGGCTTTAAAGGGCCGCTTCGATTGTCCTTCTGCATAAATTAGAAAACTATTCAAGACTCCCTTGAAAGCCTCTTTGCAGATAGAACTTAGTTTTTCTAGAACTAGCAATGAAACTCTTTTAATTTTGGTTTAGGTTTGCAGTTTATATACTTTAATGCATATTGAAAACTTTAATTAATACCTAATAATAATTAATTTGATTAATAATAAATAATAATAATAAGAATACTAATAAATGCAAGTATGTAAAGATCCAACCGTTTGAAGTTTAGACAGAGGTACGAACGGGTGGACAGACAGAAAGACAGTCAGAAGGACAGAGAAACATGGCTAAATCGCCTTCGCTGATGCAGAACATACATACTTTATAGGGTCAGATTTGTCACCTAAGGTGTGTAGCAAAGTTCTAGCTAAAATTGATATATATATTCTCTGAGAGTATAAATTTAAAAAATTGTAATTCTTCACTTTTCTCCCTTCTTCCAAACTAAGCAAAAAATATAAATATTATTTATTAATTGAAGTACTCAATTTTTCTCAATTATTTGAAACTGAAACCAACTAGAAATGTCATTACTAAATTTATTATAACGTTATACGTGTCTTATATATTATTATAAATATGTTTTAAATATTATCAACTTTAATTCTTTAGTTTTCTCACTTCTTCCAAACTAAGCACAAAAATATTATTTATCAATTCAAGTTCTAAATTCTTCTCACTTATTTGGAACTGAAACAAACAAGAAATATCATTGATCAATTTATTAAAATGTCATAAGCATTATATATATTATTATATACATTTTAAATATTTGATTATCATTTTTAATTCCTCACTGTTTTCCCTTCCCAAACTAAGAACCAACTGTAAATATTATTAATAAATTTCGAATCCTCCCCCTCAATTTGTGCTTATTGACCGAAATGTTTATTTATATTGTACAGCGTAAGGTTCTTGTGCCTTCTACAAACTTTCCACTTGCTATTTCAATTTGCATTTCAGAAAACTTGACTTGCGGTACCCTCAAGTGGTGCTCAAGAGCTTAAGTCACTTTCTATTTTCAGTGTGTGCTGCTGCTGTTTGGGAACAGTTATGGGAAAATACATATGACAAGGCGACATTGCGTGTAAGGCTTGTGTGTGGCAGAGTGTGTCTGTGTCAACACTCAATTGACGTCAGCGTCAGTGTGTAATTATCTGCAAGTCAAAGGTCGTGTGGCGCCACAAGTCGAATACTTAATGAGCGAACCAGTGAAAATCTTAACTGCTTTGCTGCCATAACTGCTGTAGAGCAGTTAGAGAAAGGGAAAGTGGGTTGAAAATCAATAAATAGCAGCAGTATCAATTGCTGTTTGCTATTCATATTTTGCTGTTTGCATTCGCCACTTGCAATTTTAATGAAATTAGCAATTTGACTTTTTAAAGCCAAAACAAATAGCCAGGCAATGCATCAATTATTTAAAGCGTCCTTGCCGGACAACGTACAACGGGGCGTATGATATGGCAAATAAACAAACGTCTGTTTTGTCCGCTTGTCTGTTTGCCTGTCCATCAGTTTGATCCCCGTTTTGTCTTTCTCTCTCTCTGTTTGTTTGCATAATCCAGTGCAACTGTATCTGTATTTGTCTGTGTGTGTGTGTGTGTGCGTGGCCAATGAGGCGTTAACAGTACCCAAAGTCAATCAATCCGAGTCGGGCGTATAAAAACAATTCCAATCAGCTGGCCAAGCACTTGTAGCACCCACCATATACTTTAGCAGATGCGATAACGGACACGCTTTTGTTTATCTACAGTTTGCATGTGTCTGCCTCTATAACTGAGTATCTGTGTGTGTGTGTGTGGGTGTGTGCTGCGTGTTTGTTTAGACTCAAATCGCGCCATTTATCAAGTCGCTGGAACTGAGCTAGTTTATTGCCACGCAACGCGCAAATTGTTTGCACTCATTTTTCAAGCAGCTCTACCAGTTCCCACTGAGTATTACGCTCGATACTTGGCAATATTGAATTTCCCAATGCTTCTTTTCACCAATTTTCTCCCCTTCCCCCACCAAGAAGCGAATGCGAATTTCAATTGAGCGATGCGTCAAAGTTTTGCTGGGCAAGTCAAGGCGAAACTTGAAGAACAATTTAAACAATGAGCAGACAAAGGGAAAGTAAGCAAAAGTTCAACCAGCATTGCCAGTTGTTCATGTTATTGTTGATCTCCTCTTCTCTCTTCTTCTACTTCCCCTTGCCATTGTTGCCTTCCTCTTGAGCTGCCTTTGTCAAATGAAGTGCTCAGCAAAAGCTGCTTGTAATGAGACGCGCTGTTAGAAAGTTTGCCTGGCAAAGCAGTTGGCCAAACTAAGTTAACTTGCTCGCTTCTCGTGCAGTTTTAAGGACATTTAAAGAGATGCGATAAATGTATTATAATTATCATAATTATTCATAGTTCCCTTAACCGTTTAGCATTTGTTCTTTGTTACCTGCGAGTACAGTCAGTATCAAGGCTGCCTTTAGACCTTTTCTCTGTATCTGACTTGCATAAAAAGTGGTTCAAATAAATACTTGAACTTATATGTATTTTGGCAAATATGTTTTACATATGTATGTATGTGTGTGTGTGTCTTTTCTGTCTTCTGCTGGCCAAATTATTAATATTATTGTTCGAAGGCGGGGCATAAGACAAATAAGAAAGAAGGGCACCTACTGTGCCTCGAAGTTTCAATGCTCTTATGATTAAGAAATGATTATTAGTTTTATGCCTATATACATATGTATGTTCTATGACCTATGTACCTGCGTACCTATATACCTACATATTTATGTACCTATGTACCTACATATTTATGTACCTATGTACCTACATATCTATGTACCTATGTACCTACATATCTATGTACCTATGTACCTACATATCTATGTACCTACATATCTATGTACCTATGTACCTACGTACCTACGTACCTATGTACCTATGTACCTATGTACCTATGTACCTATGTACCTATGTACCTATGTACCTATGTACCTTTGTATGTAGCTATGTACCTATGTACCTATGTACCTATGTACCTTTGTATGTACCTATGTACCTATGTACCTATGTACCTATGTACCTATGTACCTATGTACCTATGTACCTATGTACCTATGTACCTATGTACCTATGTACCTATGTACCTATGTACCTATGTACCTATGTACCTATGTACCTATGTACCTATGTACCTATGTACCTATGTACCTATGTACCTATGTACCTATGTACCTATGTACCTATGTACCTATGTACCTATGTACCTATGTACCTATGTACCTATGTACCTATGTACCTATGTACCTATGTACCTATGTACCTATGTACCTATGTACCTATGTACCTATGTACCTATGTACCTATGTACCTTTATACCTATGTTCTATGTACCTATGTACTTATGTACCTATGTACCTATGTACCTATGTACCTATGTACCTATGTACCTATGTACCTATGTACCTATGTACCTATGTACCTATGTATCTATGTACATATGTGCCTATGTACCTTTGTTCATTGGAAGTTCCTATTAATATGGAGAGTTTACCTTAATTTGAGTCAACTTTTATCGCTATTCATGAATATATATGTATGTATATGTAAATGTATATTACAAGGTGGAAGACATCTACTTCTGTTCCTTATAAACTGGCTTACAAAACTCGTATACCCTATGCCAGAGCATTACAAGCGCAGGAGGGGTCTTTATGCTCACTTTGCATAATGAAAACTTGGCAAAGTTCAGCATTCCTTTGTTGTTGTCATCGTTTTTTGTTACTGCTGTTACTGCCGGTGTGAGTGTGGTCCCAAATTAAACCACAAATGTCGCCATATTCAGCCAAAATAATAAATACACAAGTATACACAGAGTTCAACACACACACAGTTGCAAACTCACCTTCCATATACTTAAGTATTTATCGGGGAAAAAGCAAGAAAATTATAAATACTGAAGCATTTTTTTAGGTCTCACATTTTTTTGGCCTGGGCAAAAGGCCAGAGAGGCAACGGAACCTGCCCCCCATAAGCACAAGCTCTTCAAAACCACTCACACCTTCCTGCCAACCCCCTCAGCAGTTTCCCTCTCAGCTCAGCTGGATAATTACGAGCATGTTTTGGGCTCCTTCCTTTATTCCTGCTTTCCCTCCTGCTGGCCTTCTCCTTCTGCTCTGCTCCTCTTCTTCTTGTAACTGCTGTTGTTGTTGCCATGTCATGTGACAAGATTGTGCAATAAATCAAAAAACTGGTGGACATAAAATAACGCCTGGATATTGTCTATATAAATAAATTGCCTGCCAGTCACATAAAGATTTCTCTGACTTTTATTTATCGACGCAGTTGAATTAATTTACAGCGATTTATTTTTAAAATTGTTTACCGCATTTAATGTTGTCAAATGTAAGCAGTAAACTGACTGATCAAATGTGAACATAATGGTTGGATAATGACTGGATATTAGCTATATAAAAATATAGAAAATAGAAGATGCAGAGCTCACTCTGGATAGAGAGAACTAAATTAAGTGGCTGATTGCCTAGGAAAAGATACTTAAGGTTAACGACCAATATATATATATAGTAAAAAAATATATATTGTCTTGAATACTAGACTATTTAACAATAGATTTATGTTTCTACTTTATTATATTATTATATTATATATACTTTTTATATATATACTATGCAGAAGAATTTTCTGAGCCGAAGATAAATAAATTGTGTTTCATCGAGGATTTTTTATAGAGTTTTTGGATAACAGCCAAAAATCCCTTATGCATAAACATATATATTCATGTACTAACTGTACTATTCATTAACAGATTCTATTAGAAAGGCGGTCTTAAAGTTACAATGAATCAAATTTGCCCAAGCATAAAGCAAAGAACAATAAAGGCGCAAGATGCGATTGTTGCAATGAGTTGCGCCACTGGATGTGTGTCTGTATGTGTATGTGTTTGTATTAGAGTGCTTGCAGCACTCGTAGGTGTGAGTGAGTGTGTGTGCAAGTGCAATGAAGCACAAGGCCAACAAGTCAAACAAAGAACAACAAAAGCAGACATTAGGCCGCGGAAAGGCAAAAAGCATCGCCAAGTCGCAATCTCAGTGACAATGAAGTGGAGCGCATTCAACCGAAGTCATCGACTATACAAATACCCTGCAAGTACTATATATACCATACAGTGAGAGCAATATCTTTCAGAGCTAGCTAGAAGGCTAAAATCGATTATATAAGAAGCAGCGCTTGTTTGCCCAACTGCAGCAACTGATGCGAACTGTTACCTGCACAACAACTATCAACGTTCAATGTACACACACCCCCATACACACACGAACATATGTGTGAAACTCAGTGACATGTTAGCCACATGTCAAATACTTCGATTTTTCTCTGGAGGAAAAACTTTTGCCAGCGCACATAGAAAAATATTGTGAATCGGGAAAAGTAGTGAGGGGGAGGAGGGTGGGTGTGTTGTGGGATGATGTGAATGTGCAGGCGCTTTCAGGTTAGGTTTGATGTGATTGCTTTGTTGCAGCCCAGATTGACACCCAGTGGCACAACGAATGTGTCTATCCAGCGCTGACATCGTCAACCAGAACCAGAACAACTAAAAGTTGCTTCTGTTCAATGGTTTACAATGCGATAAAAGATCGAAAGACAAAAGGGAAATAAAGTTAAAAAATACTAGACTTGGTAATACTTTGTAACGGTATATGTACATATATAAATACAATATATAACTGTGGAAATTCGTTACAAGTAAAAGTCAAACATTTTTAAAGTTAAATAAGTAAAGAAATTGTTATCTTTATGGACACTTCAATTAAAACTGAATAATATGCATAATAATATATGCCCAAACAACTTCCATAAATATCAGTTATCAGTTATGATAAATTCAACTCAAATTCTAATTGAAAACACGACGTAAACCCGCCGAAAAGTATGCTAGTCTATTTTTTGGCTTCTTTTTTCTTTCACATTTCCACGTTGTTGTCAATTTGTTTCATATGCTTTGTTGTCTCATATTATATATTGTACGACATTCCCAAACAACTCCCATAAATATCAATTATCATAATTTCAACTAAATTCTAATTGAATACAGAAAACTCTTTAGACACGCACATAATCTGCAATTAATTAACGTGGTTTGCTTTCATTTATGTTTTCTTCTATTAAATTTATTTCCCTCTCCTAATTGGAATGCTTTATTTGTCAGGCCCCAACTCTCATACTTTCTATATGCAAATTAAGGCATATGTTGGGGTTAGGCAACCCTAGCTTGACATCCCCATTCCCTGCAGCTGTCACAGTTGCGGTGCTGTATGCACTTGACGTACGAGTATTCGCCTAGCTGATTGCGGTACTCCAAATGGCAAATGGGACTGCGAGTGCTCTGATGAGTACCGTTACGAGTGTACGAATACGAGTGTGTCCCATATCTCTCAACTGCACGCACTACCGCGACGACGGATGATGCCGGATGACGTCGGCATCAGGCAGACAGAGGGCATTATATTTTCAGATTAAGCGTCATAGCCGAGTTATCCGTCGCACGCAAACACACACAGACACACACACACACACACAGACAAACAATGTGTGCGAGTTTATGTAAATATGTGTGTTCATGTATATATGGAAATGTCGTCCAAATGTCAGTTGGTTCTTCCACCTTCTGGCTTTCCCTCTTCCATTCTTCTCCTTCCGTCCGCATATCTCATTTATTTATAGAGTTAACGGCGGCGTCAAGCTAATGCCATTTGCATACCGAGATTCTCGACGGATCGTCGGGAAATGTCAATTGACATTTGAGGCAAGCGAGCAGGCAGGGGTTTGGGGTTGGGGGCAACAAATTTGTATCGAATATGAATTGCGCCACGGGGACTCCAAGTGTATGCAGAGCAAATACAAAAGGAGACAACTTTTTAATTGGTCGCGCCACTTAAGAAACATCTCGAATGCAAATATGATATTCGCACTCAATGATAAATATTATAACAATTTTTACGACTTCTCGTATTCTGTGCCAAGTAATGACAGGTTTCCTTTTATCGTATATTTTTAAGATGTTATAAAATGCTTTGCAAATAAAACTTTATTATAGTTATTATTGTGTAATGATAGTTTTCCTATTTTCGTAAATTGACTGAAGATATATGAGGAATATCTCTAAGTTTCCCAGCTTCTTCAGAAATAGATTTAAATGTAATGTACAATATTCTTCGTATGTTGATCCCTTGAATAATATTGAAATTAAATATTATAATCATTTTAAATACAATTTCAAGTAACGATACTTTTTCAATGATAAATTTCATTCTGTGCATAGAAGTGATAGTTTTCCCCTTTCCAAAATTCCCAACTATAGAAATTTGTTTAAAAATCAATTGATTTTCATGCAACGTAAGGCTTTGTCTATAGAGGTAATTAAAAAAAAAAAAAAAAAAAAAAAAAAAAAAAAAAAAAAAAAAAAAAAAAAAAAAAAAAAAAAAAAAAAAAAAAAAAAAAAAAAAAAAAAAAAAAAAAAAAAAAAAAAAAAAAAAAAAAAAAAAAAAAAAAAAAAAAAAAAAAAAAAAAAAAAAAAAAAAAAAAAAAAAAAAAAAAAAAAAAAAAAAAAAAAAAAAAAAAAAAAAAAAAAAAAAAAAAAAAAAAAAAAAAAAAAAAAAAAAAAAAAAAAAAAAAAAAAAAAAAAAAAAAAAAAAAAAATATTTTTATCTTTTAAATAATGTTGTAATAAAATATGATATTCATTTTAATGATATTGCTTTCTGTATGATATACATATGTCTCAAAGTCTGTGTCCCAAGCAACGATAGTTTTCATATAATATAACATAATTTCAATAATGAAATGTTGCCTTACTTCCTTAGTGAGCCAATGATTTCCACAAGAAAGAGTTTCTTTATTTTTAGACCTTTCAAATGACTTGAAGTATATTCAATTCTTTCTCAACAACTATATCTACCTTAAATCTAAATATATTCATTCTTAAAACTATCGAATAATGTACAAAAAACGTGAAGTAAATTCAACTAGAAACTACATGAGAAGATCGAGTTGAAATTCATGGCGTTGCATGCATTCAAAGTCGTAATCAAACTAGACTAGCTACTTTCGTAAGCTTACGTGTGGAGAGTATTGATGGAGCGTATTTATCGAATGAACATGTTGAGCAATCGCAATTGGCAATCGAACATATCGAGCACGAGATACAAGGCAACTTTTGTGGGGCGACTGTAGTTTGTTGTAGTTGGTATTGTATGTGTGTGTGTTGGAACTCTTCGAATGGGAAATGCATTTTTAACATGGGAATACAAACAAAGATAGAACATATATTGAAACAGAACTTAGCACTTACGTTAGATTGGACAAACAGCTCTGCGGTTTTTGGGGGAGAAATTTGAGGAGAAAAGTGCAGCTTGATGAATTTGCATTGGGCAAACACTTTGCACAGTTTTATTTCAGTTTGCTCGGTGTGGGAATCTCTGTATGAATATTAAGTAAATATTAGGCAGGAGTTTGCATGCATTCACAGAGGCTCCTCCACGTGCGTGTCTTGGCCGCGAAACTAACTTCAAATACCAAGACAAAGGCAGGCACAAACACAGCACATACACAAACACATACAAAGGCAAATATACGTAAAAGCAGAATGGAACATGATATATATATATATATATTTCTACGTATAAGCAGAGGCAGCGTGGGCAAACATGACGTAAACCCGCCGAAAAGTATGCTAGCTTTTTTTTGTTTCACGTTTCCACGATGTTGCGATTATGTTTCATATGCTTTGTTGTTGTTTTTATAGTATCTTGAACTTATTCTTTATTTCACTTTTCCGCACAATAGTTGTTTGATTTAATGGAGTTGGCTTTTAAAGCACGAAGCGCGTTAGAAAACGGGGGCGTGGCGGTCAGACACAGCGACGACAACAAGGACATTAAATAAGGCGCAGCACAAACACACACACACACAAAGAGCAACAACAATGACTAGCAGAACAACAACAGAACGAAAGTGTGTCATACACCACTAAAAACACAATCACACGTTCTTCCACACACACACACACACCCAGAGAGAGAGACACACAGACAGGAGTGCACACGATCAAGAGCGACAGGCGATGTCGATTGTTAATTAATCGATTAAGTTGACGAAATTAAAGAGAATGCGCGATTACACAACACTGGCAAAGTGCAGCAGCGGCGCCAGCAACTACCGTTATGCTCGTAATTCACTTTCACTTGCGCTTGGCAACTGCAGCCGAGCAGCGCTCGTTCTTGTCTCTCTCCCTCTCTCTCTGTGTTGCTTTCTCTCTCGCTCACTTCACGCGGCTAATTTCGAGCGCAACTACAACTGACTTTCTAGCCGTTAGCCGCTGCTGTTGTTGTTGTTGTTGCTTCTTCTATTGTTGTTGCTCTTTTGTTGTTAGTGTTATCGAATTACTTAGCGCTTGTTACTTGCGTCTGCACAAAGCGACGACGTCTGTTGCGTACGAGAGCCGAGGACGGACTAAACACGCGAAGCGAAGCCACACGAACTGACTCGAGTTGTGAGTCACAGTCGAAAGGACTCGCCACAAGGCACTCGATTCGTTTGCACTCGCAATTTGCCGCAATTGAGTGAGTTTTTTTACTGTACCCTGTTGATGATGCATTCTGGGGCGGTGTTAGGAGTATTTTTTCATGTTAAAAAGTTCATTAACTAAAATTCATTACTAATTCAATTAATAAACAACATTTGAGAATGTATTTATTTATTTATAAAAAAGCATTTTATAATGTGATATATTTATATGTTTTTTATTTAATAAAATAATGTAACTAATAAATAAACATTATTATTTTATGTAGTATTATTACTAAATGTATCGAATAATTTATTCAAATAATATTGTAGTTCTTTCTTTATTATTATCAATAGTGTTAATTAAAATAAATATTTATATTTTATTTATTAAATGATATTAAAAATAAAAATTTTAGCTTTTAAGATAAAATCAAAAATATAAAATAGATTAGAAAAGATTAAAATAATGATAATATATAATAAATTCGTTCATTATTACATGTAATAAATATTCAATTTAATTGCTTTTCTTTAAATTTATTACTTATCTTTATATCCCAATTGTTATAAATTTAGTCAGAACCAAAATTTTTTTTTAATTTGTCAGTCAACTATGAGCATTAAACAGATAAAAAAAATTTTAATAAATTATAATAATAATATTTTCAAAAAAGGCCAAAGAGAAAAGTTATATATGTATATCAACAGAGTTTATTATATAATATTTATTCATAAAAAAAAAACTTTAACCATTTTTACCTTAAAGCAAAATATATGCTGGGTATATCACAGTCATGCAGCACAACTGCAAAGAATTACCCTGCGCGCCTAACTGTATTTTTGGCTTCCTGCGGCAATTGCCGCTTGCAGTTTTTGGATTCTCTGTTTTTGCTGCGGTTTTGTGCGACAAGAGAAACGTTTCCGGTTTCCGTATTGCTTAACGCTTGGAGGGCGCACCATGGTCGGGGGCATCTACGCTTCTATATGGCTTATGATCCAAATAGAAGACTGTGCCAAGCGCTGTTCGAGAACCTAATCAAAAATTGCTGTTAAAATGCCAAAGCCGAATGCAAAAGTCATTTAATTTGCATACAATCTTAGCAATGGTGAATGGTGAGGGGGGAGAGTCGTAGAAGGGGAGGTGAATTGTGGCACCTGTGCGCGCAGGAGGTGTGATATCCAATGCAGGTGCGAGGCTGGGGTTGGTTGGTTATGGCACCCGAGGGCATTGGGTGCAAATGAGCAAAGTTGAGCGTCCTTTTTGTTTATAAGTCCGACAACGTTAAGTGAGAATGGGAAGGTGCCCAGAGGTGTCTCTCTTTCTCTGTCTGTCTGCTGCTCACAGTCTGTGCGTATGTGTGTGTGAGTGTGTGTAGCCTTTGTGTGTGCGCACTCAAAGGCAATGGGATGGAAGACCAGTTCCAATGAGGAACGTAGCCACCAGCAACCTGTTGGCCCTGGCAAAGGTGAAGACGCATTAAAGGGACTATTCATGTGTGTGCGTGTGTGTGTGTATATGTGTGTGTGTGCCTATAGAAGCATCAAATGTTGTACGCGTAATTATTGCCCTAATGACATCAATTTTCACTTTGACTGCAATTAACCCGCGACCTACCTACAAAATAACAACAAAGGGAAATTAAATCCCTTCTTTGTGGAGGGGAATCACAAAGCTTTTGCATTTATCTAAGCTAAATTATGGTGAAAATTATGCAATTAAAGCATTAGGTTATTATATTGTAGTGTGTTCTCATATAACAAATAAACAAACTGAATTTTCTGTTTAATATGTTTATTTGTATGCGATTATTTCATGGTGACAAAGTAAATTGAATTCTTTTTATAAATGAATGCGCGTTGAAATTGTTTAATGATTTAAAAAAAAGGGGAAACGAAACGCGGATAAAAAATAACTGTTACTACTACTATATAGAATATAGTATACGATAAAATAAAGAAAGTTTAGAAAAGATCTAGATTATTGAATTGATATGCATAAAAATTGATCATTAATTGATAATAACCGAACTTTTCTTTTATTACTTAAAAATATCAATTAAATATGATAGACGAAACATATCTTAAATATATTATATTCAGAATAATACATGGATAGCAAGAAACATAGATAAAACACCTAGGGCTTTATCGGAAAATCAATTTTAATATAGTTTCAAAATATCTTTTAGATTGTAATTGAATTAGACATAAATAATAATAAAAAGTAATTTGTAGGATGTATAGTGAGATAAGTATGTATAGTACGTAAATATTATTGTATAATATTTTTTTAATTGTGATATATATCTATATATCATATAATAACAAAAATGTCCTATACATTCCACTCCAGATTAATATATCACCAACAATTCTTTGATACTTTTTTTATTTACAAGGAAATTATAAATAAAGTTTACTCGAAATATTCTTAACAAAAATTTCAAACAATGATTGTAAGATATATAGTACATCTAACCTTAACTTAGATCTATTTATATCTCCTACATTTTTATCCTACTACCTGCCTTCCTTTCTGGGACTACAGCGTCAGTGTGGTCTGTATCCAGGGCAGGTAGGTGCCCACGTTCACATAGACACCCGGCACATTCGCCTGCCCACAGCCAATGCCCCAGGCCACTAATCCCACCACATACCACACGCCATTGTTCATGCAGACCAGAGGCGAGCCACCATCTCCAGTGCAGGCATCCTTGCCAGCCTCACCCCCTGCACAAATGAAGCTGGTGGGGCTGAGGGCAAAGTTCGAACCCAAACGGGTGGCCTGCAGTGCCGTCTGGCAATTGGCATTGGGAATCAGAGGCACATCCACCTGCCGCATGATGGCCTGGTAGGCACCAGTGGGGCCAAAATCGTTCTTACCCCAACCAGCAACCCAGCAGCGTTGACCCACAAACGTCGTCGAGGGCAGGCAAACGGTGCCCACGGTGGAGCGACTGGTGAGGGAAACTGCAGTGGCCAACTTGAGTATGGCCACATCATTCTGCAGATTGTTTGGATTGAAGGCGGGATTGATGTACACGTTGCTGATCTAGCACATCCTGTGCTGGGAATAGGTTCATTGGTGCTGGCTGCATCCCATTCGCCAAGGCGCACCTTGAAGGAGGTTAAACTGCGAGGGGAAGATTATCATAAGCTGGAGATGGGTACACCCCTTGAACTTACGCCAAATTGTAGACCTTGTGTGCGGCAGTGAGCACGTGTTGCGCCGTGATCAAAGCTCCACCACCTAGATAAACATCCGCTGTGGTCAGCAGCGCCGCCTGCCACGGATAAGCACCAAAGCTGGCCTGGCCGGGACTTGCTAGCGATGAGCCTGGCGGCGGCGGAAAGCGTAAGCCGCATTGATAGCTGCCAGCTTGACAGCAGGCTACGAGGCCGTAGCTGCAGCTCAGCGAGGATGCAGTTGTGGGCGCCGTGGGCTAAGAGAAAGAAGTTTTACTCGAACCGGAGCTGCAGCTGGAGCAGATGCTGGTTAACTCACCAAACCGCCGTTGTTCACTATGCGTATGTCCAGCTGCCCGCTGCCATCGTTGGGTAGCGTGGGCAGAGGATTGGGACAGGAGGATGGCGGCACACAGCGACAATTGCTGGTGCCGGGATTCACAATATTGGGCACGGGTGGCCAGGTGGCAGGAGAGCCCAGTGGAGGCACCAGAGTGCCCACAATCAACTGACGCGTTAGAACTGGAGGGAAGTATGAATTGAAGAAGGAGGAGCAAGAGTTGGAGGAGGAAATGAAAAGGAGGTGAATGAATGAGCAAAAGGAGGAGGAAAAGGTAATGGAGAAGGAGAAGGAGGAGGAAAAGGAGAAGAGGAGGAGAAGGAGGACAAGGAGGAGGAGATGTCAACGCAGGAGAAGGGAAGAGGAGGATCAGTTTATGTGAAGCTGAAATAGCTGAGCACTTTAAATTCTCCAACTTACGTGTGCGATTATCCGGATTGGCTGCATCACTCGGCTGCGGTGCCGGCAGCTCGGACAATGGTCCGGGTGCACCAAAACTCCAGCCCTGTATGGTGCCCACTGTGCACAGTAGTAGTAGCAACAACAGCAGCAGGCTGTGCGTGGGGAATGTATCCATGGCGCTGCTCCAATGACAACTAACTCGTCGCCTCGATGTGCCATATGGCTATATAGAGCGTTCCACTCGGACGTGCCGCAGTAAATTACCTGCCCACCTGCCCACCTGCCTGCCTCCACACCTGCCCAATGACCTCAGCTTGCAGCGCCCTCAGACCCCAACTCAGGGATTTTCCGAGCTGTGAATAACGCAGCAAAAAACGTTAACTGGAGAAAAACAAACAAGAGAGTTTTGAGAACGAACAGCGGATACTCTTTAAGCTACAGAATATACAATGAATTTAATATATGTTATAATTTCAGTTACTTTTTTTTAATTTTTATTATCTCTTATATATTTATTACTATTTTTTTTTTCTCTTAAAGTTTAATATGGACAATATATTTTTTTTTATTTTATCTATCTTAAAATGTAACTACAATATATTTTTTAGTTTATTAAATTAAATTATATTAATAGAAAAAATAATTTAAAAATAAAAAAAAAAAAAAAAAAAAAAAAAAATTTTTTTTTTTTTTTTTTTTTTTTTTTTTTTAAATGACGGCAGTTTAAAAATACCTAATCCAGGTGTTTCCATCTGCGGAGTAACCACTCATTACCAGTACAAACAAAGTCAGTAAAAAAGATTTAAGCTGACAAATAGATGATTTTTATTGAATTCAATTTTATTTACGATGACAACTAATTTGTGTGTGTTTCCAACCGTTTGCATGATTTATTGTGCTATGTAGAACTATATTGTATAAGACTATAGTTTAATATATTCGATTTATATGCAAGGTCACGGATTGCACCATGAAATACTCGATAACAAAGTACGTATACTCCCACAGAGGAAAGGGTATACAAAGGCCATCAACGCGGTCAATATGTCACTGCAAGTGTTACTGTGTGTGTGCATGTGTGTGCGTGTATTTATAAAATAGACCTAACAAACAGCCACCCACAATTCATTCACACACACACACACAAATATATGTATATTCACATATTCCATATGCGGTCATTTAATACGAGTAATACAAATTGTTCTGAAAACTTTGTTGCGATTATTTTTCGTTTTCATTTTCCGTTTTCGTTTTCATTGTTGTTTTCCGTTTGTTTTTTTGTGCGGATTTGATTTGATTTTAACAACTTAATGGTTTAATTGTGCAAATACGAATGACAGTTGCGTCGATTATAATACTTATATTTTTTTGTTGTTGCTCGCTTAACACTTTCCGCTCGGCTGATAAGCGAGGGGGCTGCACCCAAAACTAAAGCTCGATTAAGCCCTGATAACGAATGTTTCGAAAGCTTTATTCTTTAACAATGCGATCGGGCGTTGGCCAGAAATGAAAAAACTATCATTCCGATTTTATCAAATGTTCGAAATGGGTCACGTTGAACTGGACTTCTCGGCCATTCCGAAGCTCTACGGTCCTGGCAATTTCTGGCACTGGCATATGTTGCTGCGCGCCTACTTGGAGGCCAACGATCTCTGGAGGGACGATCATCCCAAGGAGGTGTGTAACTACTCGATGGGAAGAGAAATATAATATTATATATACTCTTTTTATACTTTCTAGCAACCCCAGGCCAAGTTCATACTGTTGGCCACTATTCAGACGGACAAGATTCAGCCGAGCTATGCCGAGATGACGCCCAAGCAAATCTATAAAAATTTGGAAGAACTTTTCAAGCCCTATTGAAGTAAAAAAGCTGTCATGAGTAAATTTCCTACACTAGTAGAAAATACATAGAATCGGAATAAAGCTAAAACCTTTGTCAGATTTCTCGCATCTAATGAAATTCGTTTTCAATATTATAGAACTAAATAGCTCCAAATCATACATTAACGAATATATTGGTTTCTTGCAGTTATTTATTAGATAATCACTTATAATAGCGTTATCTAGTATTAATTCAAATTGTGAAAGATTGGCGCCATTGCGACAACATGAAGTTGGCTGCGCGCAAATTTAGCACTCACTTGAAGTTGGCTGCGCGCAAATGTGTGCTCCGTGGAACTAAATCTGTGAACATGTTCACTGCCTAGGGATCTGAGTTGGTGTGGCTTCTAATTTAAAGTTGAATACTTCTTGTAATTGTTTTATAATTATTTAATTATTTTTACTCAAAAATAAGCCGCATATAGACAGACCAGCAGCACATACGCATTCAGCGCATTGTATGCCCGCGCAATTGTGGTCACACTGGCGCACATTCGATTACTTTGCCTATCGGCATTTCTATTGCGCTATCGAAAACCGAAGTCGTTTATCAGTTGCATTACAGAATTCGAAGCGAGTTGACGTGTGGAGCGCGTGGACTCATTTTCGTATAACAAACTAACGATTTAATATTATTCTAATACTTTTTATATATAAACGACGTTTGACTCGACATTGCAATAAACTCTGTGTAAATACTAATAAATTACTAAAACAATTCGAGTGACTCGCTAATCAGACTGGCAGCCAAAGTGAAGCCAAAACAACGCGACATCGACACCTGTTTGCCTGCATTCCTGAACCTGTGCATGAGCCCGCGCGAGTGTTAGTGTGCGTGTATTGTATGTGTATGTGTTTTTGTTAGTCAGTGTGTGTGCGTGCCTAGAGACAGCTGCGCGTGTGTGCATGCAGGGACATGCAAAGCTATTTAATTATTTCCAAAACATTGTTTTAAATAATAAACAATTTGTTTGCTTGCGCTGCAGTTGCAAGTTTTAGTCGTCGCGCCTGCGCACAAGTCGAAACAGAAGAAGAAGAGGAAGCAACAGCCAGCAACGACAACATAAACACAAACAAACACGAAAACCGGTTAAAGTGAGACTCACACCTCACACGCACACTCATACACCCATACACGCATACATACGTACGTACAGTAAAATCTTTGCTGAGTCGTTTTTGTTTGCTTTTGGCTTGGAAAATAGAAACAAGCTAAAGGAAATACACGTATAAAAGAGCAACAACAACAACAACAACAGAAACAGAGAGTAAAACAGAGAATACAAATCAATTGCGCGAGTGGTGAAAAGCAAAACAAAACGGTGAAAAATCCTCATGATAAATGCATAATAATCATTGTGTGTGTGCGGAAATTGAGCACATTGGTTCGCATAAGGGTTAACAGAGTGCCCGGCCACAGCCTTATCGCCAAAACAAATCGAATTGGCCGCATTCAAAACGAAAGTGAATTAAACCCGCGCCAGCAATAATTGTAACGGTAATTGCCCAACCTGTTTTATTTTTGAGAACAACCTCTTCTTATCACAACAACAACAACAGCACGCAGCAACTTGTTGATTACATTTTGGGGTGAGTAACATATTTTTTTATTGTCTTATAAAAAGTGTTAGCCCATTTTAACTAATCTGTGTACATGTGTTAGGGTGTGTGCACACTTGTTGCGCTGTGACTGACTGCAGCAGTGCTGCCAACTTATAAAAACCTTATTAAAGTTTAAAGTATAGAAAGTTATCAATTTGAAATTGAAAAAAGGCTACTTCTTATTATTATTATTTTAAATTAAAAATTAAATCAAATTCTGCTAAATTCCTGCACTGGACACTGCCCCCACATCGTGATTTGTACAGTTAACACACATTTGTTGTTGGAGAGATCATTCACCACGGTGCCCAACTCCAAGTGAACCTCGCCGCAGGCTAAGCTCAACTTTCACTGAATTGCGCGCCAAAATTGACAACACACACACACATATACACGTTCACAACAATTTGTTGCACATGCCAAAAATTGTAAATCAAATTTGTTCATGTATCTTGCTTTTTTTTTATGATATTCCATTGTTGTTGTTTTCGCTACGTTGATGTAACCTAAAGTTGATTTCCGAGCTGATTTGCAGCTTCATTAAACTCAACTCAAGCTCACCTCAAGTGGAGTGCAAGACAAGGGGCGAGGCAAGGCGAGGTGAGGCGAGGCGAAGCTGATTATGAGATAATCAGTGAATTGCTCAACACAATTGCGGAACACACGAGATTCAATGCATGCGAGAGAAAGAGAGAGAGAGAGAGTTAGTGAGAGAGAGTTTCACAGAAAATCATGTGCAATACTCGATGCCGATACTTCAAACATGTTAAAGTGTGTTTATATTTGCATATTGTGGATAGATCTTGCAACTTCCCATTCATATTATAATTGTGAAGGGTGTTTACCGAACATCGAATGGGTCTGTTGATTCGTTGTTAACCTTGAACCCGGTTTATGTGTCGTAGCTCTTCTTTTTATTCAAATTTAAACAGCTTAATTCGTTTATATTGTAATCAAATTTGATTAACTTAATTTTGCGAATTAAATTTTCCATGTTTACCTTTTCGTAATAAACCTAATGGAATTAATACCTTATTAGTTTGTTGTCGCAACAGCTAGACAGGATGCGTCAATATGTGAATGTGTTAAAAAGAACTATAATTTATTAACTAAAAATAGCAACTATTTCATAACAGTTGTTGAAGGTTCAGTTGAGGTAAAACTTGATTGGTCCATACTTACAAATATTAATAAATATTTATAAAAGAGTTTTACCAATCGATTTTGTATATAGACTCCATTGAAATATGAATTCTTTGCATTCAAACTCAACTCCATATGCGCTTGCTGTGCGACTTATTGCCATGACTCATTGTTGGCCAATTCATTCATTCATCCAGTCGCATTGCCTATTCAATAATCTCATTGCAATCTGGCAAACAAAATTCCAACTGCAATCGGTAAAAGCAAAGCAGCAGTCGCTGCCAAAATATTCCCACCAAAAATGCAGAAACAAACAGCAGCAGCAACAACAACAACAACAACAACAACAACAGCAGCAGCTAGAAAACTATGCACATAAAAAAAAGTTATATAAAAAACACGTTAACAAACCGCACACAAGCAGTAAAAAGGGAGAGATAGGGAGAGATAGAGAGAGAGTGGTGGGCCAGGGGGTGGTGGAAGGTAGTTGGGCGGGGGCAGACGACGCTCACTTTGAGCCACGCTTCAATTGCAAATGCGGCGAGCGAGCAAATGCATTGACGCAGATACGC
Source organism: Zaprionus indianus (assembly GCA_018904595.1). NCBI lineage: Eukaryota > Metazoa > Arthropoda > Insecta > Diptera > Drosophilidae > Zaprionus > Zaprionus indianus. Next base: position 11,299,391 of record JAEIHA010000320.1, read on the forward strand.
GAGAGCTACCAGTTGTTGTTATTGTTATTGTTGTTGTTGTTGCTGTAATTGTAAATTCTACAGGTTTCTGTCGTTGTCTGTGTAGCAGTTGTTGCCTTAATGGCACAGCAACAACAGCAATAGCAACAACAACAACAACAATGCTCTGCAATTTTACGCCAAAGCTAAAAAGGCGACCGATCGAATCGAAGCAATCGCCGATCAGCGGCTCCTCCAATCGTAGGCAAACCGGGCCAGGCCTGCAGCCAGCAGCAGCAGCAGCAGCAGCAGAATTGCACACGCACAGTGTGCTGGAGGTTTATGAGAATGGTAGACATTTTTATTATTTGAAATTGCATAATACAACAAATTGTGATCATTTTGATAAGGTTTTATAGTCCTTTGAGACTATCTTAAATAATAATCGACCTACATTTTGCTGTAGAAATGGTGCAAGGTAGTCCTTTTTAGCAATTTTTATTTTTATTTATACCCTTACAAGAAATATTTCTAAATGAACTATTATTATGCATTTTAATTATATAATAATGCATGACTTATTCCCTATAGAGCCCCCCGTAATACACATAAATCTCTTCAATTCTTTGCTTTCAAGGGCCTAATTACATGACAAAACCTACGACATACAACTCAAGTACTTAGGATTTGTTTTCCCTGCAATATCGTAAATCAATCAAAGTTAAAAGCATAATTGACAATTGACAAGTATTTACAAGAATGCGATGACGACGCGACGGTCAGCATGACCTTTTGTGTTCTTATCAGCTTAAGATAACCATAAAGTACCTTAGGAACGACCTTAGGCGAGTAAATAACAAATCGAAGATAGGCAATTCAACCGTTTAAAGATTGTTTACATTAATAGAATGCGCAGGCAGGCATTTGTTAGATGACTCACTGGCTCAGACCACTGTGCGCGTGGCTTGTGCATTGGCCAGCGTGCCACACAACAACGTTGCAATAATCTGCTATGGGCAACGAGTCGAGTTGGCCAACTTGGCCAACTGCTTGGCCACTTGGCGTTAAATTCGAATTCGCTGCGCGTTGTTCAGCTCAACTCAACTCGACGCGACTCGATTCGAGTTGGTTTCGTTTTGTTTTGTTTTTGTTTGTGTTTTTGTTTTTTCGGACTGCGAATGCGACTCGTAATTGTTTCATAAAACGCAAAACTCGCCCCAGCCACAGCCACAAAAAGGGGGAGGCATAGAGTGATGAGGGAAGCGAAGGGAAGGGAAGGGAAGGCAGGCTGAAGTCGGGTTTGGCTCTGAAAACAGGTGCGCATGCGCGCGTTTTCTGGTTTTACGTTTAGGTTTTACGTATTGCGACTTGCGACTTGGCTTTTGGGGCAACACTTTTCGATTTTAATTATGGTCTATATGTCGACGATATATGTATGAACATACATTACGTTCGATCGACGTTGCCGCAGTCGCAGTTGCAAGGTTAGCCGCAGCTCAATCGCCTTCGGGGCGGTCCCATGGAGGGAGAGAGAGCTGCGCTGCCTGCCTGGCTGCCTGCAAATGGAGAGACTGACTGCAGGCGATCGTTAAGCCTGACCGTATGCGTATTTATAAACCCATTTGGACGGGCCGACGGGGTGCTTATTGGAGTGGAACCCATTGGGCAGTAGAAGTAGTCAAGCTAGCATGCGTGTGTTCTACATTTTCCACCCATTCACAGGGTGATATTTTATGCTATACTCGCACTACTATATAATCAGTTCGTATGCATCGGAATGGTTTTTCCTTTTTCTCTTGTGCGTGACAGTTAGACAGTTATTTATTCTATTTTTCACTGATTGTCGCACTCATTCAATATAAATATCTTCAGCATTAGTGGCTTGACAATTCCCCATATAAAGATAAATATTCATATGGATTGCATACGTTTTCTTTTGCACGTTGAATCGTCGTCGTCGTCGTCGGGCACTCGTCTCTAATTCAATGTAAGTGGTTTATTGGGCACAAGGTCATAATGGTGTGAATCATTGTTGTGATTGTAGAATAGTCATATCAGAGAACTGATTAAGTAATTGTCTAATATATAACTGCTGCACACTTGTCATCAAATACTCCTTCATCAGGCAATGCCTAGGTTAGATGACTAAAGACACTGAGATACAAAAGTATCTTGACGTGTTGCAAGGTGATCTAATGTCAAGGCGAATTTCGTGGCACACTCACACGATGCATCATAAGTTACACGCAATCTAACAGATGCCATGCTGTGGATTTACACTATATAGCTATTATATATATGAGATATAGCGTAGAGTAGAGCAGACAATGCGCGATTGTATCTCGGGTTACGCGTCGCACACGCGTCGCCTTTTGTCGGCGCATTTGTGTTTACACTTGATTGCAATTCGTAGCTGGCAGATACTCGTGCTCGTATTCGTATTCGTACCTCAAGTGTGCTTTGCATACAACGAATGCCGTTAACATGCTTTCAGCTGTAACTATAACGGACAACAGCATACATACTCAAAATACCTATACACATGTACTTCTTCTTCGCTCTGAACAGATTTCTGCATGCAGCGATGCGAGCAACAAAACAACAACAAAACCGATAAAAATACACGTTTTTTACTTGCTCATTGTTGCTGTTGTCTTTTGGCTTGGCCTTATTAATATTTATCAATTTGTTATTTAATTTGTTTTTTACTTCTTTGTTTCGCTTTTGAAACAACTTTTCGGACCAACCAAAACAACAGCAAAAGCACAAAATTCCAACAACATTTGCATATTTTGCGAAGAAGAAAGGAAGATGAGAGAATCGAAAACCATTATCAGAAATGATGCTTCAAAATGCGTTTATTGTTTTTAATGTTATTGTTACGCTGTAGTCATTGGAATGGAGGTCAAAGGAGGTATTGGACATAAATGGGTATTCAATATATTTTAATGGAAATTTTAGTACTGCAACATATACTTCAAAGTAGTATCATTCTTTGTTTACAGCGTATCTGCCAGTCCAGCACACATGTGTAACTCTTCTTCTCTAAGGTATTTCAATATAAATTGAATTCATGTTGTGCTTATTCAAGGCAATTTAACCTTTATACGTATTCTTGTTGCTGTTAATGAGAATTAAGTACTTGACTGTCGAGTGTCGTGTCTGAGAAGGTGCCTGCCTTTGCCTGCCTGTTGCGTGTGTTGTTGTGGTAATTAATTGACGTTTTTTATGAGCGGCCACACACACACACAATTGAATTAAACGCCTTATGAGTTAGTTATAAGCTAGAATTCCAGCAGCTGACAGTCCATAAATATTTAATTCTCGCCAACCAATGGTTTTTTCATTGCCCTGACCGAATCGTGTCAAAGCATTTAAAATTGATTTAAGAACGCAATTAAAACCTCAGTGTAAACTATCGATACCGCCAGCAGTTAACGGTTAAACCGATAAACCTTTCTTCAGGCTAAAAAACCAAAACAAAAACAAAGAAATGCGATATAAAACTGAATATAAAACGGTTTCTTTTTATAGCTTTGTGCAGCTGAACAGTTGTTAAGAGCAGTGCGAGTAGTACTCGTATTTCAATGGGTATTTTCCCCTAGGGCCGCGCCCACGATAAATGGCTGCTTGTATGCAAAAATGTTTCCATTTCGGAGCGTACGTTTTGACCGATAAATGCAACGAATGCCCCGACAAGTGGCGCGACGCCAATAATGCGTAATATTTCTACCATATATCTTCAAATAGTTCCCTTGAATAGCTGAAAAGCACGCGCTCTCGAGGGTGTGCCAAGTATCTGTAACTAAATTTAGTATGCTTGTCATGTCGTCAAAATAGAAAAAAACCCATGCAGGCATTATTTGATAAGCTTGAGTCGTGTCTCCTCTGTTTAATCGCTTGATACCCGGATTATATAAACAAGCAATGTGTACAAAACAGTTGCTCGGATAACTTCAGATAGTTTTAGTCTATATATATCTAAAATAGTCTAACTATTTGGCTAATAAAGATACTAAACTTAGTAGTATGTGCACTTGGCGCAACTTTATGTTACTAGTCGAGCTATCTAGTTAATTTGCTGGCCATAAATCACTTGTGCCTTATCAAATCGGATAAGCTTTAATGTATTTGGTAAACAGGATGTCGCTCGCAGCAGCGTGTACAGTCAGTTTTCCAGTCTACCGCCAACAAGCTAAGCGTATAATATTTATGAGTAGATAGACAGATAAATTGGGATATAGTTGCATTATATAAATATCTATTTAATGTATTTAATGTCTTAATAAGTGCGTAACATTGTACTCAACTATGGTGAGTTTCTTCCAAAACTTTCTTTAAAATTTCATACAATTAGCATAGTTAGTGCTGCACTAGAGATTAACAAGTTGGGAGACAAGTTGGTTAGGCTTTTCTTTATTGTTTTTCGAGTTTGAAATTTCCCACTTGATTGCTTCGCACTGAGGATCTTGTGATACGATTTCCTGTCTAATTATAAACAATTAAAGTGCAACAAATTTGATGAGATGTTGTTGCTATTGTTGTTGTTGTTCCATTACGTTTAATGGGCAATGGAAAACATAATCATTTCGATTAAATAATCAGCTACTTGAAGTGGTGTGGTGCTGTGCTGGTGTTGAGGCGATCTTCGCACATTTACACAGTCTGCACAGTGTGCGAAAGTTAAATGCCTGATGGAGTGCTGCCTATTGCTATTGCTATTGTTGTTGCTAAGGTTGTTGTTATTGCTGTTGTTGGTCTTGTAATTATGAAAGTTTTTCATCTTGTAAGACAACAACCAAACCGTTGGCCAATGCTGAGAGTTAAATGAACGGTATGAACTCATTTCAAAGAGTCAAGTTTATGCTGCACACTGAGACTGCGACTGCGACTGAGTCATGCTGTTTCATTCATGCAGCGCGCACTGCGCCACAGCCAACAGCTCTCGGAAGTGAGAAGTGAAAAGCTACCAGAGACGTCGACGATGACGACGACAGCGAATCGGATTGGTCGGAATCTGTAGCTGAACCTGAAACCGACGGCGGCAACAGCAACAGCAACAACATCAGCAACTGTAACGCCTTGCAATGTGATACAAAATGCTATTGGCTTTATGCAACAACAGCGGCAGCAGCAACAGCAACATCAACAGCAACATCAACTGTAACAACAACAATAATGGGAGCAACTGCCTGGACAGAGTAGAGAGGAGAGTCTGGTCTGGTCCCATCCCAGGCGAAGAGCGAGTGCCGTTGGCGTTGGCAACGCGTGCGTCGCCTTCAAAGACAAGTTTTACACCAATTTCCGCTCTGTTGTTGCACTGTTGTTGTTGTTGCTGTGTTGTTTTTATCTTTTTTCATAATATATATATTTTCTTCTTTTTTTATCTTGCTTTCCATGTTATTATCTAAAGGTTAAAGACTTACGATGCGCTTGTGGAATTTTCTACAATATTTTTCTATGCAGCTCTTAATGGGGCTTTAATGTGGCAATTGGCGTCGTCTGCTAAGTGCAGGCCGTGTGTTTCTCTAATTGAAAAAGGAAAAATCAAGTGGAAAATTGTGCAATTGATATTTAGTCAGCCATTTTAGATGCCTGCACAAATAGTTGTGTACCTGTGTGTGCGTAGTTGCATTTCGAGGTGTTGCACAGCCTTATTTGATGGGTTGGGCAATGAACTGTGTCCAAGTATCGGGATCAATGTCATCATCTTTTGACAAATATCGATGACAGGAGGTAAACCCCAACTGGTAATGATATGCTGAATTGTATTTGAATTGCTAAAGTTTTTTAATAATAAAATTAAATAAATTAACTGGGATTTCCAACTGTATCTAAACATAGAAAGATTTATTATTTATTCTTCTTGAAAGTACTTAAGTTTTTTTTCAGTGGTTGGGAAACTTTATGACTCATAGAATGGTGGAAATCCAATTACAACTGCACATACAAGTGTTTTCAAGCTAACGATGTAATTATCGATAGTATCGGTTGGTGTAAGACCAATTACTTTTCTTTATTTTTATAATTGTTAGCAAGTGTTTGTTGTAAATTTAAAGGAAGAAAGTGTAATTATCGAGAAAGAAGAAGAACATTTATTCTGTTTAGACAAAGTGGTTTATTTGAGAACATTAAACTATTTTTAGACAGTTACTGAAATGGTAAACTTGAAAGTATTTTTAGTTCGTAAATCTTGTTAGATCTATTTCAAAATAAACAGTATTCATTATTGAGTGTCGATTCTATGGTACTCGAGATCATTCTTATCTCTACCGTGAAATTGTATTGAGTACACTTCAGTTTTTTGGGGTATTCTCAATTAACTTCGTTGTTTACTTGAACTTCACATATTTCGCGTGTTTATTTCTCGGATTTTGTTGTTATTACTTTTTATTATTACTATTTTTGCATTGTTTAAACGAATAGTTCATATATACACAAGCGTAAACACAAAGCAATAACAATGCTGTATCTAAACAAAACCCGAAACTCTTTTTTTTTTTCTTTATTTCATACGAGTATTTCCGTTTTTCAACTTCTGATGTGCTATTCTTTTTTATTTTTATTCAATTTCATGTTGTTGATTTTTTGCTTATTTTTTATGCTGTTCTGTTTATTTTTTACGCTGACTTTTGTAGGTTAGCAATGCGAAACCTTGAAACTACCTGTCAGCTTTTAAAACTTCAGCCGTGTCGTCTCTTTTCAGTTTTCGCTTTTTTGTTTTTCTCCATCTCCTTCTCTCTCTCTCTCTCTGTCTCTCTCTTATCCAGCGCCATAAATTTTCTCATACAACTTTTTGCTGTACTTTTCCGACGTATGTTTGCTTTAGATTTATTTGTGCCAATTTTGTTTTGTGTGCGCAATATTTACACGGATTTAACTCGTGTCGCCTGCGCTAATGAGTTTCCCTTATTGTCTGTAAACATATTAAAAGCATTACGAATGGGAAAGAGTATTAGAGTTTTAAAAGACGAATCAAGCATTAACCTTTCGTAAAAAGGGGCGTTTGTTAGAACTGTGTTACTAGATTCTATGATATAAAAATATATTGCAGATTTGAAACTATCGGTAATATTATTAATAACTTTATAAACATTAATGTAGTCTATAGAACACTCATCTCTGGTACAATATTTCATTCAAATTTAATTGATTTGTCATTATGTTTCAAAGTACTATCGATAGTATTTTTTATATATCGCCTTGACTCATACTGATCAATAACAATTATTAATAACTTATTATTCAATATCAAAATCAAAGCTTATCAATAATATAGCACTGAAACCGAAAGTAATCAACATTGAATGTTTATTTATGATATCAGATTGATGATCGATTAAATTTTCCAGGTAGTAAACACACCTCGTAGTGTTTACCAGATCAAGTTTGTTTTTTAACAACCAAAGTCCGCTATAAAATATTAAGTTACGGGCAAAAATTCCGTATGGGGCTGCATAAAAATGTAGTCGTAATTCACGGAAAATAAATTTGCTGCCAAGTTGTTGCCAAGCAGTAACCGCAAATTGTTGAATGTGAATTTACCATATAACCGAATTTGTAAAAATATGTTGTATGGCTTTTTGAAAGTGCACCAATTTGTTTGGGCAGCGCGTTCAAAACCGGGAAATTGTTGGAGGCACTTAAAAATTGTAAGCTTTGGCAATGTACCACGAATGGATATCGATATAACAGTAACGATAGTATGTGGTAACTTTATTTCGTGCAGGATGCATAGAAATTTCTAGTATATATTGACATATTATATCTATTTATCAATTCCTATAATTAAAATAATAATATTTAATTTAAATATTGCATAATGAATAGATAGCGATATAAAAATACCTAGTATGTTAATGCAGTAACTTTATTTCGTGGAGGATAGTGCAATATATCTAATATATATCTTTTATAATATCTCTACTATATATTTTATCATCTTAAGGTTATTCGCACTGTTTAAAAATATTGTTTTATCGTTTTGTTCGATAGTTTTTATTTTTATTGATATAAATTTTGATGTTTTCTTGTTACACCAAGAACATACATATACAATCCTCAAGATATATTCCCCAATACTACAGGGTATCTGTGAAGCAACATTTACATACATCGCCTGGAACAGTTTTCGACGAGTAATTTGTGCGACGACGTTTTCGAACAACCTGTTCGGCGTTGCAAGTTGATTTTGGGATTTTTTTTGGGTGCGACGCTTTGATTGATTTGATTTGGCCAGCTTCGCGCTGCCAAGTTGGAAGACGCAACGACGCGATATTTTTGCCAAAGTTTCTGTTCAAGTTGTAGTTGTAGTTGCTCTTTCTGTTGCTGTTGCTGACTTGCCTGGCGTCTCTCTTTCGTTTGTTGTTTTTCAACTTTTTTTTTATGGGCCCAAAATGATTGCGCTGATTACGTGACGCTGTCAATTGATTTGTGCGCAAAAGCAACATGCGCAGCGCTTGCCTAGCGGGCAGACCGATTGTTGTTGTTGTTGTTAACGCATTTTTGCTGGCCACATGAATGAAATGGAGGCCCGAAAGCAGCGACCACAGCAACAACAACAGCAACAACATTTTGTGTAAGTTCGTGCGCTGCGGTGGCTTAACAACTCTTTTTTTTCGTCGTGGATAATTTTTCACGAAGGTTTTTCAGTTGTCGCTGTTGCTGTTGTTGTTGCTGCCGTTTCTTAGCCGGACAAAGGCCTCATTTCAAGTGCTTTTGCTGGCGATTGTCTGCGCATTGTTGTTGTTATTATTGCTATTTTAGCTGGCGATATGTGCATTGAATATTAATTTTTCAGAGGCCATTTTGAAAATTTCAAGTAGTGTCCATAAAAATATATACATGTGTGTGTCGATATAAATACCTGCACATTTATAGAGCCACATTAAGCGTAATGAGTTTATCTTCCAGAATTCTTGTCGTTCTTTTAGCACCTACAACAAGTTTGCACTCTTAAGATTCCATTCATTGTTGACATACCATTGATTTGCGAATACCATTTGAATATATGGCTTCCCTATTCCAGTATGTTATAAACTTTATTCTCTAAGCTGCTATAAATATAACAAAACTTCAGTCTTTAGTTTCGCACGGCAGTTATATCTAGTCTTATCGTGCGACTTTTGGCATTTCGGGGGAGAACTGGTATGCAGCGACTAGTTCAGCAAAAAAAGAGGAAAAATATATAATGAGAAATGTGCGCATATATTAGAATTTATTACATACTTTAGGCACCCCGTGGCATTGCGTAATCGGAGACAACTTTGACTGTTGTGGAAACCTATAACTTAATATCGTTTAAGAAAATTACTTAAAGTGCAACGAGCTTGTCAACTAAACCTGTGGAACCTGATCAACTAAAATTGCGTAAATATATTCCGCTAATCGCATATTGCAGCACACGCGCCACCTTTGAGTATTAACTATATTTTAAAGTAAACTAAGCAACAGTAATTTGTTCTATGACTAACCTTGCTTGATAAAAATTTTGATTACAATTTTAGTATTGCATGATATCTTCATTTGTCTTATAATTTTTTTGACTAGGTCATTTGAAAACCTCTGTGTGTGTTTTTGGCTAATTTTAGCATCTTTATTACTTCCAAAATCACGTTCACATCACTTTAGAGAAAAAAAAACTATATTTAGATTTCTTTCAGCGCTCGTTAAGCTGAAGATTTTCCCCCGTCAAGCCTCTGCGTTGAGTCCGGCAGAGGCAATTGATTTCAATTTTAATTAACACCCACACATGTTGACGACATTACGTAGTAGGCGTGGCACATCATGTTTTAATTGCCACTTGCTCTCTCTGGCTTCGAGGTTCGCTGAGTCGCCGGGTCTGCTTGGGTCTGTATAAAATTGGAGGTCCTAACCCCCGCTCGGTGCAGACAGCGTCACAATTTAATGAATGAATCAATGTACGAGTGCCGACTCATCACACACACACACACACACACTGGCACAACATTAATGATTACAGTTATGTGGGGAACTGCAGTCAAGTGTTTTTACTATTGGAGTAGACATGGTAATCGGAAATGACATTATAAGGGTTGCTACAACTGCGACTAATTGGAATTTCGATAAAACACAGGTCAGATAAAGAATCAATCTATATAGATTAGGTTTGATATTGCAATGAAATACAGGATTAGTTTCGATAGATACTAACTATTCTATTTAAAACTCGATAAACAGAAGAGAATACTTCCCTTTAATACTTTAAATTCTTTATATTGTTATTAGCTTACCATTATTACTTCAACTTCTCAATAATTAGGTCTAAAACTGAGTCATATTCATAACAAATTGATTCGTTGCGCAATTTATGCTTAAGTGTGTCTCAGCTTTGTTGTTGCCCACATGCGACTTACATCAGAAACACCCACGCAGTGTGTATGTAGATGTATTTCTATATACCTTCCCCAGGCTGAGCTATCTATCTATCTGTCTCGCTCATCAGCGTCACTTAAACTTGACCTTTATTTCCATTTATTGCTTATTATTACTACATATTGTTTTGTTATTGTTATTGCCATCGTTCTTCTTGTTCTCATTGTGATATTTCTGTGAATGGAGGAGGCGAACTCAAACGCTCAAGCTCTCGGGTCGCCCACTTGCACTCGGCGAACTATCATTCCATTTCCATTTTGATTATTTCGTTTCTTGGGCTTGTGTGGGCGCCCGCTCTAGAGCACAGCTGTAGTTACATTTGTATCTGTAAGTTCGTTCATTCGAATCTGCATTTCTATCTGCATATGTACATGTGTTTTTGCCTCTGCTAATTTCGCAGTAATTGTTTGTGCAACGCAAACGTCGTCGTCGTCGTCGACTATTTTTCTTGCTATCAAACAAATGGAAATACACTCATGCATATATGGAGATATTCTCGTTGGTTTCTCTCGGTTCTTACTTATGGATATTATTAATTAAATATACAGTGGAGCGCGATGCATAAATCACATGGAAATCTGTCTAGGAAGGCGTTGTCTGTAATCTCTATTGTTGTTGTTGTTGCTGGTATGTTCTTTGTCTGATATACGATCATGGGCTGATATATGATCTAGCCATTAGCCTGGGCTATAATGACTCGCCGTGTCGATGCATTTGCATTATGCGACGGCTTATTGTTCTCTCTCAGCTTTGCCGGCAGTCTAATAGGCTCAGAATGAGACAGACAGGCGGTGTGGGGGGAGGGGGTTACCTTCATGAAATTCCATCAAAGATTCCATAAGACACCGCACCGAAAACAAATTAAAAATTTTCCAACAACGCGTTAGAGCATCATCTTAAATACCAAAATTGCCGCTAATTCTTTCGAAGTCTAGTGTCTAGACACATAAACAATTCTAAGCCTAGCCCAGACCTGTTTCTCTCTCTCTCTCTCTCATTCTCCCTTACTCTCCATTTGAGGCCAAATTAACACATGACCAAAGAATCGAGCAAAGGGCGATCCATCGATCCATGAAAGGAATTAGACGCCAAAGAACCTGCAGGGCAGATGAAAAACTGAAATCGAAATTGGAATCGGAATTGAAATCGGAATGCATTCGGATTAATGGATTGAAACTCAATGGACTGGTTTCAAGATCTTTCTCTATCTCTTTCTGTCTCTCTTACTCTGCATCGTAGTCGGTGTTTTTGACCCTTGATGTTGCGTTTGTAAAGCACTTTTGTTGTTTTGTTTTGTGTTGTTTATTGTGACTCTGAAAATGGTTGTGAATGCGGATAGACAAGTAGAGAGACAGAGAGCCACCTTTATGAAAAGCTGATTTTATAATAAAATTCATGGAATTTTCGACTTTAGGCGCGGCTCGCATCTTCAATGATCAATCAACTGCAGCAACAGCAACGGCAGGGGAATCAGTAACGAAAACGAATACGAATATGAATACAAATACGAATACGAAAACGAATACGAAACCGAGCATGGGTTGACTCACATACAGCAGCAGAGTTTAATTGATTCAAATGAAGAGGATGCTCATGATAATGATGCTGATGACGATGCTGAAGCTCATGATGCTGTTGATTATGATGATGATGATGTTGTTGTTGTGAATGACGCTTGTCTATCCATCTATTGACCTGAGCTTTTGTGTGGCTTTCCTTGCCGCTTTCTGTGTATGTAAATCGATGCATAACAATCGGCTCCCAGTAGCTGAATCTCTTCATCGCACTCTTTCTCTCTCTCTCTCTGCCTCTCGGCAATATCGTGAGTCAAATTATCAAAAAAAACGAAAACAAAATAAGAGTAAAATAATAAAACTGCAAACATGCAACTGGCAATTGTTGTCGCTGTTGTTGTTGTTGTTGTTGTTGTTGCTGTTGCCGTCATGCAATCTTTTATGTCACTGTGCTTTTGTTTGTTGTACTTACTTATAATTGTTCAGTTCCTCACCCTCCTCATCGCCTGCCCAGCTTCCCCGCCTCACATTTGTCAGTCAGGGGCGTTCATGTGCATCACGTTGAACTCGTCAATTTGCAATTCACAATTTTTGCATTTGCTGCGGTCAAAGTTGACTGGCAGACTTCGCTGAATGTCAATGTGAGGAGAGATAGATAAAAAATATATATGTATATACCTCGACGTAGATAATGAGAGATAAATCATAGGGTATCCATTATCTCGTTGTCTGCTAGACCTTTCCACTCAATTACTATTAAACGATCTCAAGTCTCTATCTAGTCTGTGTGGCTAATTGGATGTGTACTCTGTGTATATAAGGCGCAGTTCTTAATTACATTTACGTTAAGGGAGGTCCATCGTCTACTATATATTTTTATAAGTACAATTGTCGTACGGGGTTAAGGGGTAATGCCTGAACTGGGGCTATAACTTTCTTAAGGCCTATACGGGGAAAAACAATTACTATAACTTTAACTCCCCAGACAATAATATAATAAAATGAAAACACTTGACAACTCTCGCACTCAAGATCATTGCAAAAAGATATATACAACGTGAGCTCACGTGGCAACTCGAATTGAATACGACAAATGAAGTCATATAGTACTTTATACGACCCAATCGTGTCTAGAGACAGATCAGACTGCAGAGGGAATACTGCGTAGTGATAGAAGTCAACCACACACACACACACACACACGATTGACTGTTGCAAGATTCCCAGATAGGAAGAACTCTTAAGTACGGTAACTTCCCCTCTTTATTTTTGATGGCCACAGAACAAGTTGCGAGTTGCGTGTAAATGCTGTCCTGGGCTCAGGGAAAAACCATTGAAATGCCAAGGAACCTTGAAGCAGGTAGCAGGAGGCAGCTAGCCAGGTAGTTAGTTGGTATACCCAACGTACCTCCTTAAATAAAATCATTAAAAATAATGAACGCACTTCCGCTGCACTCGGTTCGGGGTCTTAGAACTTTACACACAACATTGAAATGAGGCAGCCATATGCTGGGCATTGCAGGGAAGGGAAGGGGCATGGGAATGCCGCACAAATTAAAAGGTGCGCGCGACTTGAAGTCGCTTCGTGAGTTGCTGCTGCTTGGCAATTGCAATTACATATGTAAGATACAAGAAGAACTCAAAGCCAACCGAACTGAACCGAACCAAAAATCAAAAGATGTGGGCAACATGAACGGAAATAAAGCGCACTGCTCCCTCCCTCCCTTTGATTTCCCCCTCTCAACACAACTCAACTAAACTCGGTGCGGCTCGTTCTTCTCTTCTCTGTTGTCGTTGTTCTTCTCCCCCTTTTGGTTTATCTATAAAAGCGCGTAGAAACAAAAGCAAGTTGGTAACTTGATTGTGGGGGCCGGACGACACATATAAATTATCAACGACGTAGCCAACCACGAGAACTCGCTCTCTGGGTAGTTATGCATAGAGCTACAGATACAGATACAGATACAATCGCAGATAGAGGCAGAGAAACGTGTGTAAGTGTAGCAAGTAGCGAGTGCACACTGTACCGGTACAGCCTACAACAGAAAACCGAGCGTGAATGAAATTCTTTCTTAGTGCGTGAGTGTCGTGAGTAGCAGTGCACTCACGAATATTCTCTTGAACACTCGTTTACTACTGTTTATTTTGTAACAAGACGCACCCAACTGTTTTAATAAAAGCCATAAAGACTGAAGGAATATATATCGTTGTTTTTATCTCTTTGGCACACTTCGCAAGTTAATTTAAATTAAAAGTCAATAAAAACAATTGAACAACCGGTTTCAAGGCGACCGAACAAGTTAAATAAATAATATATTGCACTGATTTCCAATGTACGTCATCGAAATTGAAGTTAATCGAGCGTATTTACGAATGAAATTGAATAAGAACGTAGTAATATAATGACACAGTTAATGAGTTAGGGCATAAAGCCTTTATTCCTAAGCCTTTGGAGACCACAAAAGTTATGAATATACATAGAAAAATAAGGAGCAAGTTTTGATAAGAAGATCTTTAATATTTAATAAGTTAACTACTGGTTATCTGGTTCTAGATACTTTATACTCATTCAGTTTGCCTCCTTTGCAAGTTCATTCCATTTGCATCATGTTCTGAAACTATTGAGGTTGCCTAGGCAAATGAAAATTGGTTTCAAGATTCCATTTAAATCTTTTCTATCTTCATAAGGAAATATTGTATTAAATACCCAACCCAGTTGTGGCAAAATGAGGAAAAGTTCAAGTTCTGAAAGTATTGAGGTTGCTATGCTATAAATATAAATGAAAACCTAAGTCAAGATTGTCTATATAATCGTAGCTATCTTAATATTTTGAGGCCCAACCCAGTTGTGAATAAAAAGAATTGAAAACAGAAAAAAAAAATGCTGAGTGAATCGTAGCCTAAATGACAAAGTGAAATATACTGTGGGATGTTTTTTTGCGTCTTAGTTGCTGTTTTTAATTGTTTACACAATTGTTGAAACAGTGGCTGACTGTGGATTTATGTCATTCATGTTGTTGTTGTTGCTGCTGTTGCTGTTGTAGTCGTAATTGTTATTGCTGTACACGGTGCGCTCTGTTTTTGGTGCCTTATTAGCCACACTTTGCTTTATTTACCCAACGTCATCGTTGTCATCGTCACAGTTCTCTCCGTCGTCTCTCTGGGCCCAGCAACAACAACAACTGGCGCTTGAAGTGCGATGGGCGTTGTGCGCTCTGCGGGAAAATAAGGTCAGGCCCAGAACTTTCGAAAATGACTTTTAGCCGCTTGCCGGCTGCTGCGTGTAAGTGGAATTGGCCAAAAACAGACAGACAGACAGACAGACAAATCGTTGGTACTGCCGCAACCGTGGCGCGAACAATTAGTCAAGTTTAGTGGGGCCCATTTGTATCTGACAGATACGAGTATATGCGCTTTGCATGAGAGGCCGCGACTTCTCATACTCACCTGGCAGTACCAACCCGTTTCGCTGAAGCTGCTGTTGGTTCAGCCAATTACCAAGCCCACCAACATAAAAATACTTGCGAGAATTCGTATCTGCAAGCTTTGATTCACGCAACCTACATATGTATCTGAATTCCTTACATTCGTATCGTCAACTGTATCTTTCTTTGTATCTTTATCTCAGCTCGACGCGCTGTGACGCATCTTTGGGGGCAATTGGACTTCTCGTGCTGTTTGCGCTTTAGTTTCATTGTGCGAGCGCTGCTTTCTTCAATTCTTTCTTAACCTCGCTCTCCCTCTCTCTCTCTGTCTGTCTCACTCTTGCAATTCAATCGAATCTGCTTGTGGCTTCAAGCTGTGCCGCCTCGGTTTTCATTTTCATTATCGATAAATCCACTCATAATTGCAGATTTTGTTTGGGATTACAAATCACCTGAAAGTGTTTTCATTTTCTATTTTTTGATATTCCGAGAAAGCGGGTCTTTGTCTGGCCCGCATATTTCGCTTAAGACGCGTGTGAAACACTTTTATTGCCATCATCGACCTCTGCATGAAGAAAACAACAACCAAACACATGTAAATGCAAATGTTTATCGATCTTTAAAGAGAGCTCCACTTGTGTAAAAAATGTATGAAAAAATACAAAATATTTTAATAGTTTTTCTTCTTCTCTTTTTTTTTTCAGACTCTGCAGGCGCACGCAACCACACACGCAATTTGCTTGGTAATTATTATGAATTATTATTATATTGTATTTAATTTAGCATATGTAATCGACGCCTAGATGACCCGTGATTGTAGTTGAAGAGAGAAAACTTGAAGCCTCGCATGTTGTATTAGTATATAGAGAGTAACATGTCTGTGCTTGCAATTAACACTTTTATAAATAGTTCGTTGTTGATGTAATAAATACTCTGATTTTACGCGGTACCAAAGGTACTAGGGTGTTATAAATTTAGTGAAAATTAATCTTCAAATTTATAAAGTAGCTTTATGTTGGCATTAAAGGATAAGTTCTATGATATATGATATGTATATAGAAGAGTCGCACCTAGCGGGGGCATATCGTGTTCAAAGAGACTCATCCAAAGGCCAGAAGTCTCCAGTAACTTATCAACTCTCGCTCAAACCAGGAGTACAAAGTCATGACCCTTAATTCCGTGCAATAATTGATCTACAAAGGGTTCCTAACTCTCGACAGTTGCCTGCAATAGCAACATTAACCTAAAACGAAGGGCTTTAGTGGAAATATATAGAAACATCACTGTAGATCTCTGCTACATGGGAAATGAGAACATTCAAAGAGACTTAAATATTGTATTCATTAAAGATAAGATAACTTAATATTTATAGAGCTGCCACACCCCTTTTAAAGGTTGTAAAGCTCTCATATGTTCTTCATATAATCCACTGCTTGTATATTGAAGTACCCATCTCTTCTTGTGTGTCATACTCCCATCAAAAGTCTACCTACAGGGTAAATGAAATGAAGCTGCTGTGGCGAATTCAGCGTAACGGTTGGCAACAACACCACAACACACAGGCACACACACAGGCACACACACAGGAACACACACAGGCCCACACACCGACACACACATACATACAGACTATTCATAACTTGCGGCCCATTAGCTGAAGCTTGAGGCACGCAACGTTTTGCATGCCCCACTGGATGCATGTTTAGAACATTTAATGTGGGTCAAGCTGTTGTTGTTGAGGCGATTTTCTTGCATAACATACCGTGTGGCTTACAACTAACTAATGATCGGACGGGCAGTCAATTCCCAGCAAAGGCACCATTAGGTTTTTGCACCTGCTCAACTGTTCACACATACACACACACAGACGCACACGCACACACAGAGAGCAAGTCGTAACTGTTGAACGGCATTTAAATGTTAATTTGCCTTACTGACGTTGACTTTTCAGCACGTTCGGTTCGACTTTGTGCGTTTAATTGCAGCCAGCGATTCCGTTGGGTCCAAATACGTAATTACCACAAACACACACACACACACACACTCGCATGTGTGTGTGAATGCTGGCCTACTCCGCAGTGGCGCTTGCCGATGGCCCTAACCTTTTAACTGGGCGAATGACGATGACACGGCTAAATCCCGTAGACACAACAACCAAACAAACGTAATGAGGTCGCGATCCCATTCGAACCGTCGACGCACAGGTTTTTAAGTGGCGCTTCCCCCCTCCCCCTTGCTTCGCTGGCAACTTATGCAAATCTTTATCATTAGCCGGTTAGTCTGTATATCATTTTTCGTAATTTGCGTAGCTATCGTAGCTTCATATATCGATTCATATTTTTAGCTTTTGAGGTCAGTATTGAGTGTAGCGTGATAACTCAACGGAATTATTGCTTGGTTAAACTTGCTGCTGCCTCGCAGTGACTGACTGACTGACTGACTGACAATCGATGAATCTTTCACAGTTAGACAAACCCGAAATTGCACAGCAAGCATGCGGGCCACGGGCATTAGAAATCATGATCAACGGAATATGTCAACGAGCGGAAACTGAACAATGGCTGAATTTGAATTTGCACATGCATTGCAAATAATTGAAGTGTGTTTTAACAAACATGCAAAGTTTTGTACTACTACTGAAGTGGAGGAAGATACTCCAAGTTGAGCTCCAAGTTGTCTAGCTAAGTTGGGCTTAGTTTGTTTCTTATTCTTTTGCGAGTGTGATTAAACTTCTTTTGGGTCAAAGATTCTACAAAGAAGAAAGATTTGTTGAGTGTTTTCCATACATATTTTATTTACATTTATTTATGTATATTTACATTTATTTCTTCATTATTTGTTGGGAAAGATGTACTGCAAGTTTGTAGATTTATTGTAACCGATTCTGGACTAAGAGCTCCCCATACAGTCCACTTATTCTAACAAAATGCATCATATTGCCTGCACTAGTCAACTATTCATTCATTACTAGAATTTAACTTGATATTTTCCTATAAAATGCGTCCCTCTTCTGCCATATAAAACCCCAACTCAGCTAATTAACATAAACCAAAAGCATTTGCAGAATCATTTTAGCTTAGTAAATTCCGCAGTGGAGAACAAAGATAGAAATGAACAAACTAACTCATAAAACAATCAACCAAATAAAGTTGGCAAATATTTTTTGTGACTCTTTTATTTTTTTTGGGCGCATAAATTACAGAATGTTGTCATATGTCAGATGTCTGGGTAGGAAAAAACAATATAAGCATAACTGGTTGCCAAGCCTGTGGGTATTATGACGTAAACGCGGTGTATTAAGATACACACCAGCAAGTTATAGATATAGAATCTGATGTACCTGAAGTGGAAATGAAGTGCTTTTAGTTGAGAGCCCATCGGAAAGCTGTAGCTATACATACGTGCGTATTAAACTAGTGAAAGTTCCCAATCGAAATGATCTTTGTATCTCAAAGTTCTTGTCGTATTTCTGAACTGTTGTTAACTCTTAGTTTCACTTGCCGTGATGGACAACTGTTTCGGATATGGCTCAGTTTCACTGCGGTCAGTGCGGCACGTAGTTGATATCCACATGACATGTCATTTTGGGCACAGTGAGAGTTAGTGTCCAAAATGTTTTAAGCCATTTGAGCATTAGCAAATTCTTGCAGTAAAAGTGGCCGGACGCGCGCAAGATCAGTAGCCAAACAGGCAGCTGCCTGGCCATCTGTAAATTGTTTTGGCACATGCCAAACCCCAGAAGTCCAAAGCCCATAACTATCAGCTGTATCAAACAAGCGCCAGACCTGTCTGCTCGAGCAGGGGAAAAAGTTAAGAAAAGAAGAAAAAATCAAAGAAATAAAAAACGAAAAGGAAAGAAATAAAGAAGCCAAAAACCAAGGAACAATTATGAATTCGCTAAGCTGCTTGGCTGCTGCGGTAGCAGAAATCTTTTATTTTTTTCCCCACTGATAATTATTGAGTCTAAAGGTAGAAGAGGTGAGGGGGTGGTGGAGGGAGGGGGA
Organism: Zaprionus indianus; assembly: GCA_018904595.1. Taxonomy (NCBI): domain Eukaryota; kingdom Metazoa; phylum Arthropoda; class Insecta; order Diptera; family Drosophilidae; genus Zaprionus; species Zaprionus indianus. The sequence goes on from JAEIHA010000320.1 coordinate 11,318,687, forward strand.
AACGGCGCCGACTACTTATGAAATTTGCGTCAAATGTGCGTCAGCAGAAAATGTTGCCGCGTTTCGTTTGATTGTCCAACACACAATGGAAACAGCCATTCAGCCACAAAGTTTGTAGTCATTTTCTTATCGTTGTTGTTGTTGTTGCTGCTGCTCAGATTGTTTATCTCGTGTTTCTTGAGTGAGACGCGTGCGGCGTGTTTTTTGTGTTAATTTGCAATAATTAATTTGATTTTGTTGCCCAGTTGCTAATGAGTTCGCTTTTAGAATGTTCACGGGGCTTCTACTGTGCCCAAGATATGTGGGGATTTCTAGGTAAAATGTTAAATAATTTAAATATTAGCTAATAATTCAATTGCACTTGAATTACTTGTTTATAATTCAAACCAATCACTTTAATTTATGCTCAAATATTTTATTATTTAAATCAATTTCGTTGAAGTGAAGGGGAAACTTTTGTTTTTCATGCCGGGGACATGCCCAAGTGGTCTGGCTTGCATTCCTCAGAGTCATATAGCCGATACGGAAAATACCCTCCTTCCCGGCTGAGAGACCTCTGCCGCCAAGCTAATATGGTTAACAAAATTAGTCGTAACTTTCTTTGTGTGCGGAATTCGTTGCCCAAAATGCAATGCAATTATTTGGACGATGCAGTGCCTGGTAACCGGCTACCGAGTATCGGTTACCAGGTACCCCTGAGTACTGTGTGTGTGTGTGTGTGTTGTGCACTGGGTCTGTGTGTCTTTAATGAAAAATGCGCACTCTCTCAATTTGTAGCCAACAAATTGACAACGACAACAACTTTATAATGACAGCAGGCGACTTGTCGTGCACTGCATTTAAACGGTTTAATGTCTGGAACCAGCCAAGGAATCTGAAAATGAAATCTAACGACATTTTTCAGTTGATGCCACTAGTATGTGGAGAGTTTTATAGGCACTTAAGATGGTATTTCAGCGAGTACAAATTCAAAGAAGCATTGAGAAAAGTTTATACAGAAAAATTTAAAATATATTTCATGTATTTTATTCAAATATTTCCTATATAATAACTTATCTCGTTGCCTAATAGTACGAGGGGGGTTTTATAAATTCTTGATTTTTTTTTTTTTCCCCCCCCCTCTTTAAAAAAAAAAAACCTTCTTTTTAAAATTTTTTTAAAAAAAAAATTTAAAATTTTTTTAAAAACTTTTTGGTTTGCGTTTTATAGCCTTAATAGTAGACTATCTGTGAATATTAACATGGCAAAAAGATTCGTCAGAATGGCAAAATTTCATAAATTGGTACACTGCTACCCCATTCCATATTTAATTTAGCCCCTGTGCTTTTTTTATCGGATCTTCAAATGTAGGCTAAAGAAAATAAACGCTTTGAAAAAATTTTTAAAAAGTCACGGATTATCAAAAAACAAAAAAAAAAAAAAAAAAAAAAAATCCTTTAATTATTTCAATTACAATAGTTAGACATGCGAAGTTTTTGCGTAATTTTGATTAATTTCGATTCGTAATGTCTGCTCTAAAGCGTGTTGCTAATTCGCCTACATTATGACGATCTTTTTGTACTTTGGCATTATTGTTTTCCAGTCCGAACTGCGCATTACTATAATGCTTGGGGAACTGGAGATCTGTTGCCACGCTTTATTACATTTGACATGCATGACACTCATTTGTATTTGACTTTGGGTGCGTGCTTCTAAGCTTGTCTGTATGTACATATGTGTGTGTGCACAGACTTGTTATTAAGTCACTGTAATATCAATGAAATAATAAGGCAAATGGGCTATAAATATCGGCAATAAACTGCGTTTAAAAGCCAGACCGGAAAGAATGGAATATAACCACAAGTTAAAGTTGTAATTTCAGTTTTATAAGTCATATATTATCCCAACCTGTCGAGCAACGTAACACGCACTTGTGGATGAATAAAAATCAAAAATTGAATCTTCACTTAACAGAAAGGCATAAAAGACTTGGCGAAAACTTGTAAAAAAAGGTGCAAAAGTAGCTCGGATACATGTCAATCTTGGCGGGTTCCCACAAAAGGCCTAAACAAATCACACAAGCAGGTACTACTTGACTTGATTGTGTTTGCCAAAGCTTTTAGAATGGGCTAATAAATGGATTTATGAATTATACAAATGCGACTCACACGCAGCAACAACAAATTAGCAAAGCGCAAAATACTAAAAAAAAAATATTTTTGTGTAGACCTATTGCCAAATATCATATCATATGGTATGATATATGGCGCTGGCGATGCGTTTTCCCGCTGTATTTGGCAATATTTCCTTCGAATTAATTTCATGCAGCGCGTTTGCATTGAGACTTTCAGTCGCTTTAGCCTTTTCAGTCTCTTATTTATTTATTTATTTATTTATTATTTTATTATTCCATTTTTCGTTATTGGAATTGGAATTGCATTTGGAATTCGTAAGCAATTTGTGCGCTAATTGAAATTCAATGGACTGCGGCCAACTCAATGGATTCGCGAGCCCACTGGGTAACCCCGTACTGGTGTCTCTTCTCCCCCCCTTCCCCCTCTCTTCACGTCTGCCTATCTGTGTTTCTCTTTCTCCTAACCACAATTACAATGCAAAATTGACAGTGTTTGCCAACGGCATACAAATAGCATATATGTCAACGTTTTTTTTTATTTTTTAATACTTTTTGAATTGATAAATGTATTTACAAAGCCCTTAACAATGGCCGAGTATGTGTTTTGTGTCGATAAAAAGTATAACAATGGGGCACAGGCTGTAAATAAATACGTGTATATGACTAGGGTAAATACGTAAAATTAATTAAAAGTATAATATTACGTTTGTTTATTTTTGGCAAGTTAAATGATGCAAGTCCCCGAATGGGATTACCAGTTGATAATGAGATAATTAAATTCATAACCAGAATGAAGGTGGCGAAGATGTGACGAAGGTTCTTTAGCCAGGCAGGTTATTGTACTTACTTCTACTTCGATCGTTCGTATACTTGTGAACAAATTATGGTGCAGAATACTATGTCTTACTTTGATTATGAAATATGAAATGATCTTCATACAAAAACCTTCATTTCGGTCGCTCGTTCCTATGGCAAATATATGTTATTTTAATGCATTTATAGCAAATAAAAAGGAAGCTCACGTAGGGCTGCCAATTTCTATAGATTATACTATAAAGGTGTTGCCTAATAGCTGCATTAGTTAGCCATGGGGCTTAGCTTGTGCCGCCCATTGTTTTTGGGCAGCTAACTCTATACGGAAGTCATGGCTATACTCGTACTTCCCATATCGAATGCTCTAAATTATCCAAGAGCACCCTTCGCCCGAGTCGCACCAAGGTTTCCACCTAGCATGGTCACAGTGTGGTTTCCACTTGGCTATGTGTGTGTGCATGTGTGTGTTGGCCAGGTGAATGCATTTGGCAGAGAACAACCGGCAACAAAACCATAAAATTGCAAAAAGAAAAAATGGTTAGCAGTTTCACATTTTTGGCAGCTGGCTCGCAACAGCAGCACAGCAGCAGCGCAGCAGCTAACTGCAGATAGCTAACAAAAATTCAAAAGTTTTCAAAAAATTTTCTCACGTAACAAGTACACAAAAAAAAAACAGCAGCAACAACAACAACAGCTAAGGAAAAACACAACCAGGTTGGGCCGAGGCAATTTACCTGGCGTCGCAGTTGTTTTTGCTGCTGCTGTTGCTGTAAGTGGTGCTTAGGCGCATGTTGATACACTCACACAAACACAGACATGTATTGTATAGTTGGCACACACTGTGCTGTGTGTGTTGGTATGCGAGCATTTGTTGGCAACATGTTTGCCAATTTTTTGGCGTCTGCGCAATCCATAAGAAGGCATTAAAGCCGCTCGCAGTTCAGGCTCGATTCTAAATATCGGCGAGATTGCCAGCTCTACTAGTAGTAGTAGCTGAGGTAGCTCGGGCCACTCAACAACCTTGGCTAATGGCCAGTGAGTGAGTGAGTGAGTGAGTGACGCGCGGCGATATCAACAGCAGCAGCAGCAGCGCACCAACTTGCTTGGAATTTTGGCTCTTTGGTGCGGGGCATGTTGCAAGCGGCGCTCGTAAGTTAATGCCTCGCTGGCTTCCAGTTGCTCATTCGATATGCCCCGCCTCCAGTGCACCTCTCTCACATGTGTGTGTGTGTGTTTGTGTGTGTGTTAGCCAATTTACTGGCTATGACTAAGCAGGCGGGTCGCCTGCCCGTTTATCTTGGCCAAGAATTTGACTTGTGATCTTTAAGAGAGCTGCCTGCCTGCCTGGCTGACTGTCCCGATACCCAATCTAGTTCCAATGCCTGTCACAGTGGAAAATTTTCACACGAAATTCATCGCATTCGCGTTAATTGCTTGACAAAATAAGACTAAATGCGAAATTTCGTGTGAGGCGCCCCTAGCGAAATTGAATAATAATACCCAGTTACCCATGTTACCTTCCCCTCTCTACCCGTCTTTGCCTGGGCCACAAATAATGGCCAAAAGTTGTCAAAGATCTTTATGCTCATATTGATATATTGAATTATCTCTTTTGCACAATCATTTTCCCCTGCTTGCTGCGCATTAGTGTCGTGACTTTTTAATGTTTGAGGACATTTGAAAAACCTAACTGTCATATTTGGGTGAAAATGATAACACATATAATCGCAAATCGAACGACTACTCATCGTGCACTAGCTATGCTCATGGGGAGTTTTGGGTGCAGTTTAAGGTCGTTGTAAATATATGAAAATATGAAATATCTTACAATTCTCATATCTGAAATATCATTTAATAAATGCGACCTATCTTTCGTTACTGATGACGCTACTTGTTTGCCATTCAAGAACTTTGTAAACAATTGTTATGTAAATATTTAAAAATAATAATGATGACAGCCCTTTGACACGCCGTAATGAAATCATCATCAAAGATGGTCACGCCCGCAGAGTATCGGCTAGCAAAGCAAACAATTTCATTTGCAAAAATTAAATTATTGAATTGTCTGTCACCTTTAGCTGGTTTTCCATGTCGCCCACACTAATATCCATTAGTTCTGGTGCCTAATCAAATACACATTTCAGAATTAATCGAAGAGGAATGAATGCAAAGTACGTTTGTAAACGAGCTAGGTGATTTATAATCATATGTTTCCTGTCGTGTCGTTATTCAATTTGTCATTAGAACCATAATTGAAATTCATTCTATGTTATATGGCCAACCACATTACACGATCCTCGACTCGAGCCGCCGCCTTATCGAGCATGTTTGTCGTTTGTGGCTGCGGCTCATCCCAAGCATTTTGCTGTTGTTTATTGTATGTGATTTGATTTAATTGAATTAACATTTCTACGATTCATTAAGATTTAACGAATATAGTATAGTATTTTTAGTTGATTTCAGTTCGTGCTGTGTGCCAATTTCCACAATAACATTTAATTAGTTAGCCTTTTAGCAGTTGTGCACTAAATAATCGGGCACTGCAAAATACGAATATGCGAGTTTATATGGCCTTAGGCAGTATATATTGTATCGTATGATGGTTTTAACTGGTCTTGGCTTTTTATCATTAGACGGACACATGATTTGAATACACAATTTGGGAATGAACATGTCCATGTGCAGGTCAAGAAACGAATTGAATACGCAATACAGGCTGGGGACTTTTATCTAACGAAATTCTGATTTACAACACACGATCTTTGCAATGAGTATAGAATACTAAAGGGATAAACTTTGTAAAGAGCTGAAACTTTGTTTTCGAAAGGCTTGATTATTGTTTAAAGTATGTGAGGATTGTTAGAATATAATGTATACTTTTTGTAGTGTAGTATAGTTGAAGAAGGGCTCTAATATTGTTCTTAACTTTTCTATATTATATAAAGACGGCAAATAATCAAAGTTTGGTATTAATATTGCGATTTTTCTTTGAGGTGTAATGTAATGCATGAATTCACTTCTTTTATTTTTTAAATTCTTAAAATTGAATACGAAACATCTTTAATTATGTCCGATATTCTTTAATTTTCTATGAAGCATCTCAAAATTAACATGCAAATGGATTTCCTAACAGTTTCCGCAATTAATGTATAAGACCAATGACAATCTACGAATTCTTTCTCATGTCAGTTCTAATCTCTCAGAAAGTATTACAAAAATAGACAACAAAATGGATTTAGCCTAAAACTGACGAAGCTTGCAAATTGCCAACAATGTTGCCGGGAGGGGTAACGCTTTCTCGCAAAACTTCTCATGCTCAGTCGGTCGGTCGGTCGATCTGTCCGACATATAAGCCGATAATTGTTTCTTGCAACGTCGAGGATTAACTTTTACCGCCGACAGCGACACTTGAGTTTAATTAAAACTCAAATCAAAATCTGAGAACTGAACTCGATTAATATCGTAGCTGGCTATAATCCAACTGTAAATTGTAAACTGTGTCCATGGTCATTGGGCAACAATTGCACAGGTGCACAACAGCATCCGAGAGAGAAAGAGAGAGAGAGGGAGCAACAAACAACATGTATCAGTCTCGCGAGAGATGAAGTACTAAAAACAGTTGCCAACTGTGATACTATATATTAAGCGGGGGGATTGCAGGTTTTTGTTGCTTGTGTTGCAGCTACAACTGTTGCTATTGTTGCTGCAACAACACAAAACATACACATTAAGTTAAGCCGACGGTACTCGCATGTTTTGCATTTAGTTATTGCTCAATTAACCCCCTTTGTGGCACTTTTTCGTTGATAAATTCGCAACAAACCCTTTCGGCGCCCCAATGACAGACTATTTGTCATGTAATTTAGCTTTTTTTTTAGCTTTTTTAGCGTGGAGCCGGTGAAACTCGCCTGCAAGTGCTCGTCCATTGTTTGTGCAGTTGAGAAATGATTTGTACAATAAGACAGCGCACAAAATTTATTTGCGAATCTTTTTTGTCGTGATGAATGATAAAAGCAGTAGCCCCAGCGACAAGATAACAGATAGATAACTGCAAAAATTTGTAGATAATTAGCCAAAAAATGTGCCCAACTTTCTCTGACATTTTGCGCAAGATATTTATTTATTTATTTGAGTATTTTTCCTATGATATTTATTTATTTTGGTATTTTCTTGTGCCTTGTTTACATTGGTTTGTTTGTGCATTTGCCGGCAGGCATTTAATTATTGAATTATATAATTTATGCATAAATATTTATATTTATTGAGATGCTCATGTTGTTTGCACATTCGAAATGCGTTTTACTTTATCACTCACTTAAATAAATAAAGTGCTCAATAAATTTATAAGCTGAGAATCTTTGGAGTGCGAATTGAATATCTATAAAGAAGTAAAACATTAATTCCGCTGTTTAAAATGTAAACGATCTTTTGGCTAATTGATTTGCCATAAAAGCGAAAACTTTAATTCAAATTCTGATTCCGTTTGCATATGGAAATAAAAGACAATGTGAAAATATAAATCCATATAAATGTAAATTGAAACAATATCGCCAGCAACAACTCGAGCGCCGGCAAAATGATGTCAAGGCATTCACTTTCAAAAACCAATTTTGAGAAAAGAAAAAAAACAGACAGAAACAATATCAAAAGGGGAAAAACAAAAACAAAGATATTCACTCAGACATCAAGAAATTTAATAAGCAACAAAATTACACAGACATCAAAAAAGTACAAAATAAAAAATTAAAAGCAAAAAAAAAAGAAGAAAAATAACAATTTTAAAACCTGCTGCTGCCTCAATTAAGTTAAAACATAAAGACGAACTGAACTTAATGTCGGTTCAACTGGGGGCCCCCATTAAAGCAACGCCGACACCGCAGACTTCCAGTCTGACGTCCCAGCTGACCCAGGTCCCTCCCCTCTACCCCTTCTCCCAGGGGAACAGGTAAACATAAATCTTCTTACACGCGAAGGCAAATAAGTAACATATTTAGCATCGTTCTGACTACTTTGTTTTGTCTTGGGTGTCAGGAGCGTTTAAACAAGTGAGAACACCCCTTTGAAATTGTTATTTCGACTTCCTTATGGCAACTCATCAACACATCAACTCACTGTTGTGGTTACAGGGTATGCTGCTGCCACATAATTGTGGCGAATTTTCAGTACTTAAATCTTACTTTTATTATCGTCATTCGGTGGCTTAACTCACTTCTCCTGCCAATAATAAAAACGTTCGTTTGTTTTTCTCTTTCTCTCTCTCGCGTGTATCTTTTATTGTTGCCTGGAATTCGTGGTATTAATTGCACACTTAGTCACATGGGCCACAGCCAGATGCGATAAGTGCCGAGGCCGCCGAAATTATCAGCCGATTTGGCACTGAATTGTTGGCCATATTAATGGGATAACGTGAGATTCAACTGAAGCAGTACATTGATATATAATATGTAAGACACTTGTTATACAACTTTATAGCGCGATTTCGATAAGGTTTTAAAGATTGCTAAAGTTTGTGTGCTTTATATAACTATATACTGTACAAAGATGGAAAGCCTTGTGCCGAGAAAGGCTCACGAGAGAGAAAAATGATTGTATATACTATATAGATTAATAAAGCTATTTCCAAGAAATACTAGGGTCTTTAAATACTTAAAACTTAAGGTATCCGTAATGATCTTTTACACCATCCAATTATTCATGAATTTGCAATCATCGATTTAGTTTTCTTATATTAATTCTTATGAAAATTTTTATACAATTTGAAACATAAATGTTGGTAAAGATTGAATATAAATTTGTATACTAAGTATATTGATTTATAAAGTTTATCCCAGCAACAGTTAATATGAAGAACTACAGCTCCCAAGAGATGCCTAATTATCACTCTTCATTCTTCTGCAACAGTTCCCAAGGGACTCAAAATGATCTCTTTGAATTCTCTCCTCGATATAAGCGACAGCTCGATTCACTCTGCTTATAGTTGGGCAGTATCAACAATGTTTGTTCAATCATTCAATTAAATGCATTCCGATGCGTTCGCACGTACAAAACGGGCAAACTTCCTTTCCTTTTTTTCGATTTATACTACACACAGTGCCTTCGGTTTGTATTCGGATATGGGTTCGTATTTGTTACCCACTTTGTTTCGCATTTTCTTGTCGTTGTTGTTGTTGCTGTTGGGCGCGAGAACCGCGTGACACACATGCCCAAAAATCGAATTGCGAAACGTTTTAATCTTTATTTTTATACTTATTTATTTTGAGACATTCTTGAGCCTCTGCCCCGAGCTGCGCCTCTCAGTCGCCTCGACATGGCTTGTCTCTCGGTCAGCAATTTCTGTTTACGATTTATTCAACCCGACACACTCACACACACACACACGCGCACAGTAAATTCAATTTGGCCTAAACCAAGTAAACAAAATGTATTTTTTCTTGCTTTATTGTAAATCAACTTTTCAATTTGCTGTTGACACAGTTTCTTAGCCACAGTCTGCGCCCGAAACTGAGCCTCAGCTCGAGCCTGTGGCCTGGGGCTGACTCCGAGTCTGAGACGAAGTCGGAGCTCAGTCAGCGCTGCACCTGAGCTGAGATCGCTGCCAAGACTCTTTAGAGTAAAATAATAAATTGCACTTTTGTTGCTGTTGCTGTTGTTGCTGTTGTTGCTGTTGGCTTACTGTGTCTATTGAGAACGCGTTGTGTGTCTCGAGTGTTTGGCTTTGCAACTTGACTTTAGACAAATATGTATCTACAAGTTGCCAGCTCAGTTCAGTTCAATTCAGTTTAGTTTGCCTGAGTTCTTTCCGCTGCGGTTTTTCACTTTGACTTGCCTGGGAAACACTTGGCAAACGCAAATTTAGCTGTTAAAATTGGTTAAAAATACATTTTGATAAATGACTTGACGCTTTTACAAAGCACTTTTATAACTTTTTTTTTCGCCTTTTCTTTAGTTAGTTGATGAACTGCTAAAGCTGTCCCATTGTCTCTGTGGACGCCAAGTCAAATAGAATAAATTCAAAACGAGTCACAAATTATATGATATGATGATCAATCACTTTTAGCCAGCAAAAAAAAAAAAAAAAAAAACAAAAAAAAGAAACAAAACTGAAATGGCTGGAAATATTTTCAGCAACATTTTTTATACGGCAGCAGCTGTTCTACGGGCTCATTGTCTCCCTCATTCTTTTATTGTTAGTGAGTCGGGAGATTTATTGGTCATAATACAAATGGATGACGTTAAATTTTATTTTAATTGGACTAACTTTGCTGTGGTACGAAGGTCAAATGAAAGCTATGCGGATTTGGCAAGGGAATGTAGAAGAATATTGTAGAAGAATATATGCTGAATAAAAATTATTAAAATGTTCAAGAATCAAATGCCCCTTTTGCAGGGTATATTCCAACCAAAATTCGCTTGATTTTATAAGGTAAACCAATTGTCATCGATAGGTCTCCCCGCATTGACTATGCTGGTCAGCTTAAGAGTGCCCGCTCCTGTTGTACGACTTCCTGGTCGCACCTCGCGCACCTTGTCGATTAAAATTTCGCACACAAACTTCCTCGTTGCGTCTTTTGAATTTCGATACAGAGTTCGAGTATTTTCTTTTTGCTTATTGTCATTTGTTGAAAAATGTTTTAAAATGCGCAAACACGCACACAAAGTGGCTATATAAATAAGTAAATTATCTAAAGACTTGCAATTATGGGCCGAAGGGAAGAGACACCGGTGAGACGCCAACAAAGGCAAGAAATGAAAAGTATATGAACAAAAAAAAAAAAAAAGCAAGCCATAAATGATAATGGTCTAGGGGCGTTACAAACAAAACAATTACTTACTTTTGTTTACCTTTTCTTACAAATTCAGCGCGCTTTCTTTGCTTCTTTTTCTTCATCATCATCATCATTTCTGTGGAGTGAAAACTGCGCGACGTCGATGTCAATGCCCTGCGGGCCCGTGTCTTCAGGTTTGGGTACGGTAGCTCCGACTCAATAACTACTGGGCTTGCGCTCTCAGCTCCCATGAATGAGTCGCACCGGACCCGATCCGGGCCCGCCCGCACACACACACGGTTGACATTTTCCTTCGACTTCAGCTTTGGCTTCGTCTGGTCCGGCATGCATGGCCAAAAGTGAAAGCCAGAAACCTTTGAGCAAATTTCATTAAACTTTATTGACGACTCGAGGGGGAAAAACACCTGCACAATTTCAAGGTCGTTGCATTGGCCATTGGCCACATATGGCCACATTACCATAGCAGCCAGACAGTCCAAAGTTGTTCGCTCGGAGACACATTTCAAATCCAAATGAATATAGCAAGACGTATAAGAATGGCTGCTCGATAAAGTTTTAAAAGTAATTCAATTACAAATTCAATTAGAGATACTTATAATACGATTCTTTAGAAGTATGTCTTCTATAAAGTCCTACAAAAACTTCAAGAAATACTCTTATTAATTCAATGTTAAAAGAACTTTAATTCGATTGTTTCCTACTTAGCTGAAGGTAACTACTACACTCTATAAGACTGATTATAACTTACTAGGTCCTTTAAAAGACTCTTCTCTTATTCAATAATACAAATCTATTGTAATGAGTTTTATAAGAATGAAACTACTACAAAACCTTCAAGAAATACACTTCAGTAATTCAATATTTAAAGAACCTTGTCCTAATTAGATTATTTATGTCTTAACAAATATTTTTTCCTAATTCAATAAAAGAATCCTTAGAATATTCTTTTAACTACAAGGCCTCTAAATATAATCTTCCCTTATACAATAGTAGAAACCATGACATAATTAACTTGTTTTTTTCTGGACGTTTCAAAAAGTGTGTAAATTAACTAAAAAATCAGTGCAACAATTTAATAATTTGATAATGTTATCGATTAGATAACAAAGGCAATCGAGGGTTTGTTAGCGGCGGCACGTCACGATTAGCAAAAGTCGCCGCCAGATGACTTCTTGAGACTCGTGGCTGTCAAGTGCTGATACTTCATGCTACAAGCAGCGATTGCAGCAGTCACATGATTAGATCATAAATTCTAAAATAACTTTGGTTTATTGAGAACTGAACTATAATCTGGAAACGTGCGAAATCTGGTTTAACAAAATGACTTTCAGGCAAAGGTTTTAATTTTTTTAGGTGGCAGATCATTTGAAAACACTAAGATATTCCCATAATAATATATATATGTATATAGTGCCGACAACTACGTCACTTGAAGAGTTTCCGTAATTGTTCATTTAATTGTCGTAGCTAATGGCTTTGATAGTTTCGCCTTTAAATTGCTTTTAAACTGCGATTAAAAGCCAAATAATGTGAACAGCGCAAAAGCTGAAAAGACAGAATATAATAATAGCACAAAAAATATGAACAATGAAAACAGCTGTTCAGCTGTTGCTATAATATCGTAAATATTTGCATATTGTAAGATCATAATGAAGACAAAAACAATAACAATAACAAATGCGAAATATTGCTTGGCAATTATTTTGCAGGTGTTAATTATGCAACAATTAAACGTTGTCATAAAGTTGACATAGATAACTGTTAATTAATTGGAGTTAGTTATGAGCGAACTGCGTGTTAGTTCAAGAGACGTGAACAGACATTGGCAGAGCCAGACAGAGCCAGCAGATTGTCAAGTTTATATAGAGCAAAGTGACACTACCAAGTGATAATTGCTGTGCCCTTAGAGAGTGTGTATTGAGTTGGCCAGAGGCAGACAACTCCCTGAGGTGCAGATGTTATATATTTTTTATGTGTTTTTGATCAGGTCTCTGATGCAGTCATCTGTTAACTGGGGGCTTGTCGCAGTCAACATTTCTATCTCCTTATATAAGTTATTGTCACCAGTTAAATTGGTTTTAAATTATCATATAATCTATCCAAGAATTATTGATTGATTTGCATAAATGTTTCTGCTCAATTGATTTTGATTGCCTGCGATCCTAAACGAATGCTAATCGCGTCCATCCGTTCTGTCTCTTTTTAATTGCAGCTCTGCATCATGTTGCAACTTAACGGATATTGAGCAGCAGCAACAGCAGCAGCAGCAACACAATTACAACACCAACAACAACTAAAGTAAGCAACATGGCAAACAACAGCAGCGGCAGCACAATGATGACTCCTGTTGAGCCGCTCGAGAGTCGCGATGAAGTTGATTTCATAATGACAGCTGCTGCGCACAACAACAACAATGATTACGAGGACTTCAGCAGCGCCAGCGTTGCGGTAATCAGCGCCAAAGCAACAGCAGCAGCAGCAGCAGTGGACAAACCAGAAGCAACCACAACAGCAACCACAACCACAACAACAACAGCAACAGTCACACCAAACATTGAACCAAACAGCAATCAGAACAGCCTAAAGAAATCCAAGGAACGCCGCACGCTCTTCAGCTTCGGCAGCAAAAAGTCCAGTTCCAATACCAGTTCCAATACCAAGTCACAAGTGGAAGCCGGCTCTGCTCCAGTTACGAGCAGTTGCCTGTTGCTGCCACCCACGCCGCCAGTGCCAATTGGAACACCGCCGCGGCAACACAAGTTCGTCAAGAGCAACAGCATTGCTCGCCTGCTGGGGAACACATACAATGCCCGCAAGTTCGAGCGTGAGGAACAGAAGCGTCTGGCGAATGAGGCAAGTGGCAAGTTTCATACATTCAGTGGACGTCGTCGTGGCTCCGGACCGTATCTGGAACGTTTCAAGCGCATGTCCAAAGAGGATGGCGACATTGCCACCAATGGCAACGATGAGAATTCCGCGCAGGTGAGCAATGTGATGACATTGACCACAGACTCACGTGATCTGCAGTATGGAAGTCGACAGGAGCATGTCGGGCGTGCCGAGGATCAGCTGAGCGCCAAGGCAATGCGCACCTTGACACGCAGCCTGGGCAAGCTCTGGTGGAAGCGCACACACAGTGTGGACATAAGCACACCCGATCCGGAGTACAAGGTCTCCTATTTGGGCAACGTGCTCACTGGCTGGGCCAAGGGTGAGTTGGACTTGAATGCAATATATAGCTAGTTCCTCTTATAATCATCTTCATTCTCTTTCCCGTCATCTCAGCAGGCGAGGGCTGCGTGGAGAAGCAACTGAACACACTGTGGCGCAACTATACACAGCATGCCAAGCCGGATGTCATCATGCGTGTGAAGGTGTGTGCCTCCGGGCTAAAGGCCACGACCAGGCAACATGGCCTCACCGAGTACTGGGCGAATAGGATTACCTATTGCTGTGCCCCGAAGAATTATCCGCGTGTCTTCTGCTGGATCTACAGGCATGAGGGCAGAAAGCTGAAGCACGAGCTGCGCTGTCATGCCGTGCTCTGCAGCAAGGAGAAGATTGCCCAGGATATTTGCGATACACTGCGGGTGAGTTGGCAAGGATTTGCATCCATCTAATCATTCCATATTAATTGTCTTTCTTCTTTCTGTTGCAGGACAACTTGGAGAGTGCATTGCGTGAATTTAAGCGTGAGAAAATTCTAAAACAAAATGCGCGTCTCAGTCTGGCGAATGCGGTGTACGATAATCCCAGTTTGCCGCGGCGCAAGATCATGTTGAGTGTCGGTGGGAATAACTACAGGCCACCGCTGGAGCGCTCCAAGTCGGCACCCAAACTGATGGCCATTGAAGAGGCCATTGGCGAGGAGGATGGCGATGAGATTGAGGATACAAATGAGCCGGAAATGAAACCTTGCTGTCAGCGCGACTCCCTCTATCCCGCCATGACGCTGGGCAGGCGACGTTGTCGTCGCGGACACTCGATACGTCGCACTGGCAAGATTACCACAGCAGCGATGGGTGGTTGCTGTTCGCATCAGCAGGCAGCAGCGCTGACGCCAACCATGTCCATGTTGGAGCCACAGCAAGAGATGGAGGAGATGGACCAGCAGGCGAGCAGTAGCCTCGCCTCGGGCACAGCTCCAACAGCAACAACTGCAAGCAATGATGGCTCCGACTCGGACGAATTTGAGAAGCTACTCAAGTTCGACACGACGTTGAGCAACGAGCTGTTGCCCTATTTCGATATGCAGCTGCACAAGAACAGTAGCCAGAGCCTGGGTAGCCTCAGTGAGCTGGGCCAGGTGGAGCCAGTCGGGGAGGAGGAAGGAGAGGAACCACTTAGCTTGTTGCCCACCATTAACAGCGATCCCAGTGCCGATCCGCAGGCAGACTACGACAGTGAGGATGCAGTGCATCTGCGTCGCAACGGCGTGTGCAGCGATGGCGAAGAGGACTTCCTGGACGATGCAGATGATCATTATTTTCGGCAGGCTGCCATGCTCACCATGCTGCATCGCAGTTCGATGCGCAAACGGAACAGCGATCAGGCCAGCCTGCAGTATCGTCATCAGGCACAGTCGTCCATCTCGTCCAATGCATCCAGTTCGACGACGGCCAGTGGCTCGGCCCATCAGGTTGGTGGCGCATCGGTGGGGCAAGTCAGTTGCCTGGCGAGTCCCGATAGCGATGAGGGTTCCATATCGAGTGGTTGCGAGACAGCGAGTACCGTCACAAATGCCAACCAGGAGGAGTACATCAGCAGCAACAACAACACCAACAACAACAGCAGCAGCAGCAACAACAACAAGGCATTGCAGGGCAGCAACAGCAGTGGCAGCAACAGCAGCAGCAGCAGCGACAACAACAGCAACGTGCAGCATCAGGTGCTCGAGCATATATTGATGTACCAAAGACTGGAGGAGGAATCGCAGCGCAGGCAACTGCAGCTGCAGCGCCACAACAGCCACAACAGCAGCAGCAACAACAGCAGCAACACCTACAGCAGCTCCAGCAGCATCACCCTCAAGCGCAACTCGGCATCTCCGCCACCCGAGGCACAGCCGGATGTTGCCGATGCCGTCTCGGACGACGACTCGGAGTGCAGTGATGAGAGCGGCTACGTTGAGTTCCAGGAGAAGGAGCGCATTCAAGCGGGCAGCGTGGCAGCAGCAGTGGCGTCCGTTGTTAAGCCGCAGTTGCCACCCAAGCCGGCACCACGGCGATCACTTAGCATGGGCACAAATATGGCAGGCACTGGCACGCCGGTCTAAGAAGAGAAAGAGAAAAGAAGGCCTCCGCGCCTGAAAGTATGCTTTAAAATCATGTAAACCTCCCCCTCCAAAAAATGAAGAAAGAAAAAATAAAAACCCTCAACACATTGTTATTTCTGCGCACACGTCAGCTAAGAAAGTGCAAGAAATTTTTGATTGCTTATATTGTAATAGTCGTAGTCGTAGTGCTCTATATAGTTAGTCCATTTATCGCTTAAGTCATTTGTTGTTGGTTCGTCATACAAAGAAAAACAGAAAAAACCTAACGATATTATTGTGTAAAAGTCTATTCACCTTCATGTTCAACCCACATCCGTACTATATATTCATGGATATTATTGTTCTGTTTAATGTACCCAAACTGATTTTGTTTTCCTTCCTCATCGGGATTGCACCCTGCACTTGCCCCCAAACGACCACCACCACCACCATCCCAAATGAATTTACTTATATAATATGCTCTGTACATAAATTAGGCGCCCTAAGCACATATCGCATGAATTGTATCTTACCTACCTATATAAATTATTATAATGAAATATATCCAACAAACCACGAAACTGTTGTGTATTTTTTTGAAAGAATTAGTGGAATTTAAACTGAATAACCTATTAAGTAAATAAAGCTTGGATGTTGAAGGGAGCATCACGGCATATATGGCATCTATCCATACACGTATATACATCACAAATAATATTGTGGTCACAGATGACGGTCTTTAAAGGGTTAAAGAGCTTAATAAATAATCGAAAACTCGCATGGTGGACCCAATTAGACCTACACCAATTAATACCGTGTTGACATGAGATATTTACATAGTTGTTAAACAATTAAAATCAAATCTAACAAAAGTTCTAGATAACATAGAAAAGCTCTAGTTCAGCCTGTCGAATGCTCGATACTCTCTCGACTTGTAGCAAGGTTGGAGACTGATGAGAAGTTGTATATAATTGATTATAATAATTTAGTTTGGATTCGATTCGAGTAGCTTATTGGCATAGATCAAATGAAACCTACCTTTTATTTGTTTCCTGTATACCCTGCACGATCGCAAATATTCAAATAGTTGGAAACTTCTGGTCAAAACTAAGTTACCAAGTAAGTATTGTATTTAACACTATAGAAAGTAACAATCGAGCACACCCTTCCGTGATATACCCTTCATAAAATTCTAAGTACACATTGCAAAAACACTTAGACCACTCAACAACTAATACATCGATCAGCTATTGCTTTCTCACTCTAACACACATATGCATGATGAGCGAACAAATGAAAGCATACCAGTAGGCGCGGGAAACGTTACTCGGATCTATGATCAAGTAAAGTACAATAACTTACATTTTTATGGACCGATCGGTCTGCAATTTGAAGAATCTATTGATATTATAGTCAGCTTACTATTATATATACTAATAATTTATAAGTCCCAAACAAATCAAATTGAAAAATGGCCTCTGCAATCCCTTATAATAACTGAGATATGTGAGTTCGCACAGACAGATAGTCAGACAGAAATGATTAAATCCAATTCGCTTTTGACGTGAGCAAGAATATATATATATATTCATGGGTCTTCTTCTTATTGCATTTATTCGCACCAAGCTGATATACCCTCTGTTTGCTATTTTTAGTGGTGCAAGGGTATAAAAAGCAACTGTAGCAAATTATCCGTTAAATCTATAAAATATTTCATTTTATTTTTGTGTTTTTTGATTTTTACATGCTGATTTTCCAGCTTTACGCCTGCAGTGTTTTTCGTAACATGCATTCGAATGTATTTGTGTGTGTGTGTGTGTGTGTGTGTGTGTGTTTGCACACGCAATTCACTTTTTATTGGCACACTGAGTCTGGGAGTGCGATCTGTTTGCGCAGCAAATAGCAAACAGTGGACCGGAAATCTCGCACAGAGTTGTCCTGCAGCTGCTGATTGAATACCTGTTGATGACCAGATCGGAAGTGAAACCAGTTGAAGGCATATGTAATACGTGTGTGTATGTATGTGTGTGTATACTTATACTTACGTGATTGTACACAATGGTGGGCACAAAGCTGGGACTGTAACGCTTGGTGATCTGCTCCGCCC
Organism: Zaprionus indianus; assembly: GCA_018904595.1. NCBI lineage: Eukaryota > Metazoa > Arthropoda > Insecta > Diptera > Drosophilidae > Zaprionus > Zaprionus indianus. Next base: position 11,336,761 of record JAEIHA010000320.1, read on the forward strand.
TGAGCTGCAGCTTGGTGCCCAGCGCCGTGGACATGCAATGATCAACGTTGGTGAAGAGACCCGCCGCATTGGCGCACTGTAAACACAAATGGTAGCGATAAGTTTTTAAGTCAATTCTGACTTTCGCCGGTTGTTGTTGTTGTTGCTGTTGTTGACTTCGCTCTCACCTTGTCCGCATTTGCATGATTCGCTGCGAACATTTGGCAGGCAACGAATTTCACCTGTGCCCCTTGGTTTTTGGTGGTGCTGAGAACGCAGCTCTGCAGCCGATTGCCCTCGCACTCTCTGGGTCCGTGCTGGCAGCGGAAGATTGCGCCGTTAGCGTCAGACTGAAAGTGACAGTTGTTTAATTAGCTGTTATGATAAAATTTGATATATGTACTATATATGATTGCTAACCGATGATTTGCCAAATGGCACCAGTTCCACATCGAGATAATCCCCCAGTTCGTCGTACACCTCCTCCAGATCGGGCATAAAGTTGCGGCTGTCCGGGCAGAGGGACTCGTAGAGCACGGTTATGTGCAGCTAGAGATTGATGACAGATAAGATTTACCATATTGCATATAAATATATATATATTGACAGTCTCGCACCTTTCCGCCCTGCCGCTTTGGGCGACGCCTTGGCTCCGCCGAGCTTAAGCTGAGCAGAGATAAAATTGCCAGTATACTGAGCAGTCTGAACATTCTGAACGATTTCGAAAGTTCTCTTCAATGCAATGTTCAATGTGTTCAATCGAATCGATTGAAAGCGACCTTCGATGCACTGTGGAAGAAATTGCAAGCGTTGCCTTCGAACCCAAGCTCAAGTTTATGCGACCGTTCGATACGGTTTTAGTTTGCCAACTGAACGTTTGTCACATTTCGGGGTTTTATTTGGACAGACGGTTCGCATTTTGAGTAAACTCACACACACTCACACAAGTAGGTGTGATAAACTGTATGTGTGTGTGTGTGTGTGTGGCTCTGGCCATTGCCTCTCTTGTAAGCCGGTTTTCGTATTTAGTTTCTTTATCTTTTTTTGGTTTTTCTCAGCTGTTGCGTTTTTTGAATTGCCAATAAGAGCAAAAACACACAAATATGTAAGTGTATGTGTGTGTGTGTGTGTTAACTGTAACTGCAAAATGAACACGGGACAAGTTTTACGATCTCGTTGTTCTTCACGCTTATTTATTTTTACATTCTTTCAATGCAGAAGTTACTGATAAGAAAAATTAAACAAAAAGCTGACCTTTTTTTATTTATATTATATTATTTAATTACTATTATTTTATTCATAATTATTGAAGTAAAAGAGGAGCAATTTGAAAAAATTTCTTTAAGCTTTTTTTAAATATTCTTGTTATCTAATATTTTTTTTTTAAAACTAGTTTGATTCCATTGTAATATTTATATCAACCGTATATAAGCACTGAGAAACTTCTGTTTTTTTTAACTCGTCAACAAAACTACATATACGAACTCGAATTTATTGACTTGATAATTATATATAATTAAACTCGATTTCAATTTATTTCAGCGAAATAGAGAAGTTTCATTCATTATTTCCGTTAACACCGGAAAAATATTTGAATTTTCTTTGCCTATTCAATTACTCTGCGATTCATACCCGTCACTCACCTGATCTACTACATACTGAAAAGTGTTTTACAAAATGAATCATGAATTAAATTAACTTAAGGCATTTCAAATTACAATTTTAACCGATTTTGCATGCTCTCTATTCGTACATAGCAATCAGCTTCTGAATGGATGATTTAAAATTAACTGCAGCCCTGCTGTGTAAGTTAGCAGTAAACTGTTATGTTAAGCCGTTATGTTAGAATAACAGATGTAAAGCCAGCTGCTGGTCGCCTCCACACGCCCAAAAAACACAAAAAGCAATATTAAAGAGCGAAATTATTCTTAAAATTAACAAAAAATACTCGCAACGGCAAAAAAATGAAGAAAAAGGCAAATAGACGGGAATATAAATTAAGCAAAGTATGCTTATTGTAATTTGTATATTCGTTACTCCCTCTCACAGGTACTTCTCATGGGCAAGAGCGGCTCCGGGAAGACGAGTATGCGTTCCATTATCTTTGCTAACTATATAGCGCGTGATACGACACGCCTGGGTGCAACAAGTAAGTGCATATCATGTCAAGAATATTAATACACATGCAAATACTAATATGATGCGACCTGCAGTCGATGTGGAGCATTCGCACGTGCGTTTTCTGGGCAATCTGGTGCTCAATCTGTGGGACTGCGGTGGCCAGGAGGGATTCATGAAACAGTATTTTGCCCAGCAGCGCGATAGCATATTTCGCAATGTCGAGGTGCTTATCTATGTATTCGATGTGGAGAGCCAGGAAATGGAGCGCGATGTGCATTACTATCAGAGCTGCCTCGAGGCATTGCTGCAGAACTCACCAGAGGCCAAGATCTTTTGCCTGGTGCACAAAATGGATTTGGTGGCCGAGGAGCATCGTGAGAATGTGTTCAAAGAACGTGAGGAGGATCTCATACGATTGTCCAAGCCGGGCAATGTCACATGCTTCCGCACCAGCATTTGGGATGAAACACTATACAAGTGAGCGAACACTCCCCTAATATAGTGTGAATCCCCATTCACCTATGTTATCTATGCCTTTGCAGAGCCTGGTCTTCCATTGTCACTATGTTGATACCGAATGTGGCTGCGCTAGAGAACTCTCTGACCCATTTCGCCAATGTGATTGAGGCCGACGAGGTGTTGCTCTTCGAGAAGGCCACGTTTCTGGTCATCTCACACTGCCAGAGCAAAAAGAATCGCGACTCGCATCGCTTCGAAAAGGTCTCGAATATCATCAAACAGTTCAAGTTGAGTTGCTCCAAGCTGGGCGCCAAGTTCCAGTCCATGGAAGTGCGCAACAATGCGTTCGCCGCATTCATTGATACCTTCACCAGCAACACATACGTCATGGTTGTAATGTCCGATCCCACCCTGCCCTCGGAAGCGACGCTGGTTAACATACGCAATGCACGCAAGTACTTTGAGGAACTGGAGAATCCGAACAACATTGCCATGAACCATCACAATCACAACTTCCACTGATGTTAAGTTAAATGATTTTCCGTTTCTCCGTTTCCGTTTTTGTTGATCATGAAAGACATACACGGTTTGTTGTTGCACATCGAAGCGCCGTGCGCGCCTTAAAGTCATAATGCTTCCCATAATAATCTATCTATATATATATATATATACACAATACTATATGTAGCCAACAACATCTCCATATGTATCGTACAAGTATGAGCGTTGATTTTTCCTACATTTATAAGAATGCTTTAAAGCTTAAATCCTAGACATAAGGTTTATATACAAGAACAAAAAAAAACACACATATGTACATGTAAAAACAAGAAACATTTCTAAATACAAAATGCTAACAATTAAACATATTTACATATAGTAAATGCCGCATCTGATACGATCCTAAAAGAGGCAGCACGACGTTAATTACACTTTGTATAAGACCCAAACATATCACAGACACATATCTATTGTATATATATCGAAGGCACCGTGGAGTGAGGCACGCATCTCTCCCTAGTTCTATCTACGAGTAGAAGCGTCTTATTTCCGCCGACAACTGATCCACGCTGGACTCGTCCACAGCAATGAACCGCTTCGCACCGCGACTAAAGTAGTAGATGTCTCCCGTGTAGATGTCGAACCAGAGCGCGTGTATGTGCAGATCGTGCGACTCAAGACGCGCCTTGAGGAAGCCATACGAGGCAACGTTCGACATTTGTTGCAACGTGTTGATCTGCGACAGCTTGTCCTCGATGGCGAACTTGTGCTCTTGATCAATGTAGGCGACGAAGCGACGTAGAGGTGTCTCTGAGGAGAAGATCAGGGGCTCCGTCATGCCTGCATCGTGCCATTCCTGAAATTTGTCCAGGCTGGTGTTGGCATGTGTGCACAGCCAGGAGCGCAGCGGCGACAGGCGACGATTCAACTATGAGAGAGAGAGAAGGCAAATTTGACTAGAGAATAGAGAGGAAGGTTGCTCGCACTCACCTTGGAGGCAAAGTCGGGATCACGCAGCTGGTAGAGCAGGTTCATGGCCTTGCAGTCGCTGTGGCCGCACACTATGATGTGCCTGATGTCATTCACCACGCAGCCCAGTTCCAGTGCCGCCGGCTCGCAGCTGAAGTACTCGTCCTGAAAGTGCTGGGCATGTGGTATCAGATTTCCAGCATTACGCACTAAACGTGGGAAGGGACACAGATGTTAGAGCATATATTTGATTAGTGTCTGAGTGTGTGAGAGTGTGTGTGTGCTTTGTACCCACCCACAAACATGTCGCCAACGTGTGTGTCCGTGTATCTGGTGGGAATCATGCGACTGTCCATGCAGGTGAAGAACACGGCCTTCGGCTGATAAGACAAGGGTTTCATATTAGAACAGAGATACAATAGGTGCGTACGATAAACTATAAATAGTTGCTATAGGTTGCTTTGGGTTGCCTTAGGTTTCTGGACATGCTGAGGCACACTTGGACGGTTGCCAAAGTGTTTAATGGCAATAGTCAATCGGTATTGGTTCAGGGTCGTTCAACAATATGACAGTTTGACCATAAACAAAAACAAGTAGTGTATATGGGGCATATTAGCTTAGTTAACACTTGCACTGTCAAATAAACATATACAAATTTTAAATAAATTAAAACGAATTGAAAGAATTTCAAAATAAAAAACAAAATAAAAGCAATTCTAAGTTAGCAAATGTTTTGAGGGTTGTTTGTTTTTCAATGCACCTTCAAATTGGCAATTAGTGCATAACCGATTTAATAATGTAAAAAAAAAACACACATATGTGGAAAAGTAAAAGCGACAACCAGTTAAAGTCGCTATATATATTAAGAAATAAAACTGAAAACAATAATACGAAATTCGCACATGAGGCGACTGAACAACCGGTTAGCCTCTGCTCTTCTGTGTTTTGTTTACCAAAATAAGATAACAGCAAAAGGAGAGACAGACAGACAGACAGAGAGAGAAAGAGGGGGAGAGGGAAAGAAAGACAGACAGAGAGAGAGAGAGAGCGCACTGAGGTCTCAGCTCTGGAACTGTCTCAAGTTATTGAAATGCCTTCTATGACACAGTGCCCTCTCAAGCAAACAACTTAACATACAGAGAGAAGGCACAACAGAGAGAGAAGGAAAACAGAGAGAGATAACATAGAGAGAGACAGAAAGAGTGCGAAAGTGCGAGAGCCTCGTGCAAAGTTGATGAGTTAGACGCGCGAGCGAATCAGACTCGAAGCGTCTCGTCTGCTCGGACAGTCATTAAAATTATTGTGATAATGACCGCGACTGACAACAACAATTCAACAACAACAACAACAATAACAACAACAACAATTGAACAACATTCTTAAGGCAATCGCAAGCTACGTTGAATTGGCATTAAACAATTACCAAAGTGCGTAAAACAATTTGCACAGCTGATTGTCAATTGTAATATTGAATTTTTATTTCATTTACGACCTTGTCGAAGGCCTCTCACTCACCTCAGGATTGTCGCGAACTTTCTGAAACTCTTTGACCATTTGCTCGCGCGTCGTGTTGCGATAACGCATAATTCCTCTAAGAATGCGCTCCATGATTATGCTTTGATTTTACTTAATTTGAATTTTTAATTTTATTTTGTTGGTAAACTTTTGAACTTTGGCAACACGCGAGGATTCGATTCTAACAATTGCGAACACGCGTCGCCACACGCTGCTAAACAAAACTGACTTTGTCTCTCGTTTCCAATTGAATTGTTGCTTCCAAAATACACGACGACGACGACGACGGCGACGGAGAAGAGAGAGAGCAGAGCAGAACAGTCGTTGCTGCTGTGTGTTAGCACGTTGTGTGCTTTCGCTCTCTGAGAACACGCATTTGAAGCACGCGAGGGAACGAATTTGCTGGGCAAAGATTAGGTTAACACTTGAGCGTATTTTATTTATGTTAAACTGTTAAGGAAACTAACATAAAATCCATTAGGTCATTTAAATCTGCATTTTCTTTATTGTTTTTGTATTCTTTGATGTTTCAGTTGTTAATTTTTTATGGACTTTATTTTGTAACTTTTTTTTATGTTCTTATATTTTTTGTTCTTTTTCACAAATCATATTTTTTGGGGTTATTACTACTTTTTAATTATTTTAGTTCTTTTATTATTTTATAATATTAATTAGTTACTTTATCATGTTATTTTTAGGTAAATTTCTTTTTCATTTTATTATATTTTTGGTTACTTTTTAGTTGTTTTATTTCTTTTATTATTTTTATAATATTCATTAGTTATTATATCATTTTATTTTAATGTTATTTTCTATTTGATTTTATTATTTCTTATTTATAATTTATTTTGTTTTAATTATAAGTATTATTGCAAATATTTTTTATACCTTTACTTTTATTAATTAGGTAAACACCTTTATATATTATAATTTTATTATTTTACTAATTATTTTTTTTTATTTTTATTTTATTTATTTTATTTTTTATTAACCCGTTCATGGTCTAACTTGCACAAGACAGTTCCATAAAGAACCACATAAGATTCTCTTCTCTTCAAGAGTTATTCCCTCCCAGAGCGCATTTTATACGCGGTGTGCTTAGTTGGTCTCTTATTTTCTCTCTTTTATTCTCACATTCTTTCTTTCTCTCTCTCTCTCTGTGCGCTCTCACTGCACGTTTTGCAATCGTGAGGGGCTCGCATGTGCACGAACGATGACGTAGTGACGCCTCGGCTGCGATAAATCTAGGTCCCCCTTGCTGCACCCACTAGAACACTCCTTAAACTGGGGCAGTGTCGAGGTGGCGTGTGAGGATGGTCGCCCTGGTGCCCCCCAAATGCTGCTGCTGCTGCTTGTGTGTTTGCTTTGTTATTAATATGGCGCGCGTTTCAATTGCATAATTGAATTGAGGAGAAGCCTGTGGCAATTTCCAGACAGACGCAGACAGACTACACCCAGAAACGCTTTACCACAGCTGAGCCTTATCAGTACAGCTTGAGGAGACATGAGGCTGATATGACTGCGCCTGCTGCTACTTCTGTTGTTGTTGTTATTGTTTGTATTATGGCTTCCTAGAGCTGAGCGTGTAATTATCGTTAATGGAACTTTCGATGGCCTGATATGTTGCGGCATCAACTGGGCAGACTACCATATAGAAGGAAAAGACCAAGCAAGGTCAATTATTCACGATTCAAAGTGTGCCAAATAAAATGACAGCAGAATATGAAAACTTAACATAATTGTAGAGCTATAACAGGAAGGAAGATACCCTGTAATTATTTATTTATTTATTTTTAAAGTCAAGAATAGTTAGTCGAAAGTTTAAATTAAAACAATTGATTAAATATATAAAAATAAGAATAATTTAAAGGTAAAAACTTAAATAGGAAGAAAAGAATTTAATTAGAATTTATTAGATTCAATTAACTAAATAATTAATCAACTAATTCGTAATGATAGAACAATAATAATTTGTTTTTAATAAATTAGAAATCAAAGTACACATTTGAACATAATTTTATTAATACCCTACCCAGTCAAATCTATCAAATAACATTTTTATATTATAGCTTTGTACCTTTTCCTCAGATATTAATAAATTTATTGACGCATTGCTTAAAAAACGTGTTCTTATTTTAGAAAACCATCTGCAACTGTCGCAATTCTTTCAATTCAAATATCTGTTCTGAACTTAGAAGCATTGCCTACTTTTAGGCAGAGAGAAAAGCTCTTGCTGCGAAAGCTTTGGCGCAGTGCAAAGAATTCCCCCCTCAAAGAAGAGTCGTTTCAGCTAATAGTAGAGGGCCCTTACGGAGATGTATGAAACACGCCTTGCGGCCGGTCTGCATAATGTCTTGAATCAATGTCGTTTCCTGGAAACGAGCGACGCATCATTCATTAACCATTTAAGATGCTTCTCAGGCTGAGCTGAGCCGAAAGTGGGTCACCCACCTGTAAGCAGGAGAAAGAAAAAAAGAAGGAAAGAAAGAAAGAAAGACACGCACTCACATCACATGGAGTGCAAATATTATGAAATTCCCCCCAGTAACAGAGAACAGAAAGCCAACAAAGGTTCCGTCGCTGTTGCCCCTTCCTCCCGTCCCCGCGGGCTTCCCTTCCGATGATGGAGATCCGCGTGAGCAGCGAGAGAAACATTTCTCCGGCGGTATGGAGGCGAGACGGGCCGAGCAGATTCACTCTTGATGATTATAAAGTTTTGTTGTTTTGGGGCCATTCGAAGCGTCTGTTTTGCTTTCCTTTCATTATCGAGCGGCGGCAAAATATTGGTTAAGCAAGCAAAAACAATGAAAACGAAACGAAAAAAAGAAGTTAAAAAAAAGTAAGTTTGTGGAAAGAAGAAGAAGATGGAGGAGTAAGAGGAGGAAAAAACCGCAGCGTGACCAACAAATGATGACGATGGTGCCAGCATCTGCATCTTTTGAGAAAATCACGATTATGATGATGATCAGGCGGGCAGAACGCTAACAGTCGAGGCCGAAGCTCATTACGATTGCCATCAAGTGGAATCGGCGTCATCATCATCATCAGAAGAAGACGAAGACGAAGATGGGGCCAAGGGAGTGGAACTGGGAGGCAGCAGCGTGGGTACGAAATAATGAAACAGAATCGCCTGCATGACAATGATTACCCTGCCAACAACTGAAACCGAAACGAGAAGCGATCCGCACTCGCACAACGGGAATGCGAATGGGAATGGAACTGGAACTGCCTTCTGCCTCTGCCTCGTTTCGTTCCCCTCATTCCGCCATTTCTCCATCTCTCTTTCACTCTGTCTCCGTGTGTGTGTGTGTGTGTTGGTGGCTGTCAGCTTTCAAGAATTTGGGCCAAAGCAGCGAACATAAACAAAACTTGGATGATGATGGTTACTTAACAATGTTGAACAATAAATGAGTAGATACATATACACATACATATACATATACTTACATGCAGTACGTAAGCTTGGACGCATGTGTGTATGCAAGTAATATACTATGTGTGTGTGTCTGTGTGTGTGCTTGTCTGGGTGGCTCATGCGTGAGTGTTAGTTTGGGTGTGGGTGTTGTGAAATAACGAGTGTGATTGTGACCGAAAAAAAAAGAAAAGGAAGGCGCAAGGGAGTGAAAGAGAGAGGAAGTTCGAAAGTGTGGGAGCAGGTGCGTAGGGACTTAACTGATTTATAGAGACCAAATTTGTGAAGCCAGCGAATTTATTTTAATTTTCTAATGTTTCATGTATTGAAATATATAACTATTTTTTTAGTTCTAATAAATTTATGTTAAGAAAAGTTCTTTATTTTATAATAAAAAAACATTTTGAACAATTTGTTTTTAAATATTTTATATTATATATTTTTTATGCAGAAAGTCTCATGGTTGCTGGCTCAAACTCAAAGTTGAGTAAAATAAAATAACAACAATTTGTTTTTTATTTTATTTAATGACATACATTTATTAAGTAACCAATTTATTTTTATTAAACAAATATAAATAAATAAATAAATATTCTACAATATACTTTTTTTTTGAACTTAATTTCTTAACTTTAGGGAGTTTTAAAACCTTTAAAAGCATTTCTAAATTTTATTTGTAGGGAACATACCTATGTGCAAAAGAAAAAGAAATGAAATAGTTGTGACATACTTTTATTATATAATATAATATTATTTAATATGTATATATTTGCCTACTTTGGAATATACTTTTCTAAATTATATATTGGAGTATATGGAAATAAATGTGGCAAGAATTGATATACAAATGAATTATTTATATGCTATGTTATTTCTGTATATTTTAATACTTTATTCAAAAAATTTATTTTCAATTAATTTACAGTTTTTGGATAATTTAATAGAGGATGAGTATAGTATTCTATAATAAAGAACTTTGCAAAAACTTAAAAAATCGCTGATTGCAAAGTACACAGAAATATGAAATCTATCAATCTTTTATACCTTTTACTCATTTACTACATTATGTTCCATCTCTTGAGGTACATATACTATGTAATACTCTCCCGCATTCTTTTCCCAGCTAACCCACTGACGAAACTCTTTGGAATGATGTCATTGTAGATTTTTGGCCAATTTATGGGGCTTTTCTAAGCATAATTTATATGGGTGTTACCTGTACGCTCTATGCTGCTGCCGCATGCCCTTTCACCAGCAGCCCTCTCTCTCTCTCTGGCATTGCTTGTCTCCCTCGCACGCAGACACAATTTGCAAATGAGTTGCTTGATTCTTTTGGCTGACTTTTCGTTGAGTTAATTAGTGAGTATCTTTCCTCTGCACGCACGCAACACCAGCACCAAGACCAGCACCAGCACCAGCAACAACATGTTTTGGCTCTGTGTATGTGTGTGTGTGTGTGTGTGTGTGTGTGAGGGTATTTGTATTCGTAATGGCGGCATTGCTGTTCTTATTAGCGTTGTATGGCTCTTTGCAGCCAGCTTTTAAGCTGCCTCTGCCACAAAAGTGGGTCAGCAGCGTCGTTAATATTGTCAGTGTGTGCGTCTGTCTATCTGTGTGTGTGTGTGCGAGTGAGTCTGGTGTATGTGTGTGTGTGTGCAAATTAAATATTCACAGCGTTGGCTAAGCAAATAAAATCTCATTCTCAGCTTTGTTGTAATTGTTGTTGCATTTCCTTCTCTGCGTGTGTGCGTGCAGCTGTGTGTGTGTCTGTATTAGTGTGTGTGTGTGTGTGTGTTGGCTGTGTCTTTTATTTTTTTGTTTGTCTTGTTCGGTTTTGGCCGCTTAGCTCACAATCAAAATCGTCGATCGCGCTGCGCATGAAAGTGAATCAGAATGTTAGGCCCGTGTGGCAGTTGTTGCTTTTGTTGTTGTTGTTGTTGCTGCTGCTGTTGCTCTTTGCAAAGCAAATGAGATCAAAAGTGGGCTTAAGTCGCATCTCTTTAACCCAAATATGTCTGCTTTGTTGGCCAAAAGGCGCGCACGAGTCGAATTAATTCAAGACGCAGTTGCGTTTTCGCATTCAAAAACCGCTTAACTTCTTAACTTCTTAGCTGCTTAACTTCTTATCTTCTACTATCTTCCCGCTCTTTTGGCAAGGGGGTATTCTTTAATTTAGGGCAGCCAATCAAAGCTAAACAGGGCTACAAATTAGTTAAAGATCTCTGCGATTCTCTTCATGCTCTAGAAATATTCTCTAAACTTTACTTTCTTCGAACATTTTCATAATTCATTTACATTATTGAGTAAGCCACATAAAAAAATTGGCAACTCATTTAGAAAGATGCCAAATTCTTGTGCCTAACTGTAATCATTTGCTTGCAGTTGTTGTTGTTGTTGTTTGTATAACATTTCTTCGTTTATAGCTCTTAGTGTGGACTCGTGAAAAAGTTGTGAAGCTTGTCAGTTGGGCCAAGATTTTGTTTCTTCTTGTGGGCGTTGCTTATTATGAGTTATGTGAGATCTGAGATGTGAGTGTGGTTGTCATGGAGAGTGTGCTCTGCTGTGCTGTGGTGGAGGAGGGTCGGCAGTAAACTCGATCTGTCAATGAGCCGGCAGCTATAAAGAGGTGTGCCCTGACCCAATTTTTCTTTGGGATCTGTTATTTACTCATAAGCAGCGCATGAGATCAGCGACTGCTGACGATGCAGTGAGTTTATTATCGTGCCCACTGTACGCCCTGCAGTAAACTGATTCGAATTTGGTTATTGCCCAGTAAACAGCACGCCCACAACCCTTTCGACCCTTCCGGCAAAAGGGGAAGTGGGAAAGGTCATTAAGCGAAATGCACTTTTGCATCATTTGCAACGAAGGCATAGCAAAATCAAGAGAGAGGGAGGGAGAGAGAGTTGGTAGGTGGTCGAGTCAGGTAGCCTGGCCTGGCAGGGTAGGGTGTGCTGGCATGTCAAAGGACGGCAACACAGTGAAATGCGCGATTTTATGACAGCATTGAGACGAACTTAAGTGGAAACAGTCAGCGAGCACGCCTCGCAGAGCTAGACACGCTAACAATTACGCTTTATGGCCATGACAAAAGATGACAGCCTCGTCGCTGGTCCAGGTCCGCCTTTGTCGTCGTCGTCGTTGTCGTTGTGTTCATGCAACATCCGCATTCGCATGCGGCAGTTGCACTTACAGTTGCTCTGTCCATATTTCCCTGCAGTCGTAAATCATGCAACGACAGTGTTTGCATGTGACACACCAAGTTGACCCAGTTTCTCTTTGCCAGCCCTGCCCCCTGCGGTGTCTTCGTGTGTAGAACTTATGCAAAACTCATGTTCGCAACCCTTTAGAGCGCTTGACCTTGAGTTGCGTTCTTGCCTGTTGCAAATCTTTGCGTATTACATCATATCAAAGTGACACGCGTCACGCACCATTCAACCTCATTATCCTTCTGGCACTGGGCACACGCCTTGCACATGTGTGCCGAAGTACAACCTTGACCATGACTGTTGCATGCAACAGAGTTATGTAACTGTATTCTTGCTTTAATTTGCTGAAAATTGTTCTTACAGCAGGAAAATGAGGAGAATTCTTTTTGAGAATCTCTGCTTGTGAAATTGTAGAAAAATCAATTAAATTTCTTTAGTAATAAATGTTTTATTAATATAAACTACTATACTGTGAATATTAATATGCATGCATATATATGTATACTTATAAATATATTTGATATTTAATATTTTAATTTATTTTTTAACTCTTTTACGAAGAATTTCGTTTACTATTACGCTTTCTAAGTCAATTAATATGCCAAGGCTTTCTTCTTTCTTAATTTAATGATGTTCTGAAGTATAAATTTTAAAAAAAACCCGGAAAAAAAAAAAAAAATTTTTAATAAAAAAAAAAAATTTAATTTAATAAATATATTTCTTTATGTTTTCCAACACGTTCTGCAACGAAATTCATTTCAATGAATCCTAAAACAATGAAACATTTTTGCCCAATTACTTTTCTATTTTAACGCTCTATCATTGCTCGTTTATTTTCACTTTATACTTTAATAATACATAATTTATATTATACCTAACAATTAGGATATATTTAGATGTCATATGTATGTGTTTCATTTCATTGTTTCATCAAACTATAAATTCCAAACACTTTCTGCTCAGAAATACCTTAAGAAGATTGCTTCCTAAGTCATTTGTTATTATTATGCCTAAAGACGTAAATCAACTTGACATTTTGAATGCTTTATTTAATAATACCGTCTTAAATTTCACAAACATCAAATAATTTCTGCAAAATATTTAGAGGAAGAGGGGAAATGAATTCAAAGAATGAAGCTCATGATAATACAAAGTCATCTTAATGGCCAAATGTGGCGAATGACAAAAAACTGTTACTTTCACATTGGCTAAAAGTCGAGATTAGTGCGAAAGTAGCAGCACAAACAACAATAACAACAACAACAACAACAAGAGGAGCAACAACAACGGCAGCACAAAGCGGCGTCACAAGCGCTGCCAGAACAACAAAAGAAGTGTAATTGAAGCTCATTTGGCAGCATTGCTGCTGGGTCGCGATGGCTACGAAAAAAAAAAAAAAAACAAAAACAACAACAGCAAATAGGGCTAATTATGCGCACACTTTCAGGCAGCACTTTTGCGACATACCCTGCCCTCCCCCCTCTCCTACTTCTTCATCCCGTTTTTGCAATTCGGCTTGTGGCCAAAAAAAGGGAAAGAAGCTGAAAAAACAAACTGAAAATACATTGAGCATTGAGCAACACAATGCAAAAGAATCACGTCGTTATAATATTTTTCAACTGGCTGCTGTCGAGCATTATAATGGGATTTTTCTGCTGCTGATGCTACTGTTGTTGTTGTTGTTGAAGGCTGCACTTAAATGAAAGTTGTTTAAATTCGCCTGACTTCTCCAACAGCCCAAGAGCATGAGCTCCAAAAAATGCCAAATTCCATGAATAGTTTACAGACTGTATACGTAAGTTATAATATGTTACATTGATCTCTTAGTATCCTTTATCATTAGTGCTTCCATGGAATCGTACTCAATAATAACTAGAAATAATATTTGGGTTCTTCTCAAGACTTTATAAATTATATTAAATATACTCTTATCCATCAGAATTTTATCCCTGCATTCGCATTTCTTATATAGGAATTTTCAAAGTACACAAGACTCTTAATTGTTAAAAATTTCACAAAATTTCAGAAATCAATACGGTAGAACTCACTACGTTATATTTCTTAATCATAATTTGGCTGTTTCCTTTGCTGCTATCATTAGAGACTTTCAAAAGTACTCAAAAAAACTAGAATAAAACATAAAGCCCACAGCTTGAAAGCTGTTCACAAAACTGCAGAAATAATAAAGATATCATTGGGGATTCTATACTTCTCCTTCATTCTTATCCTTCTATATTTCTCCGCCATAATTACAAAGAGAACAGACAAAACTACATAGATCCCTTTGAATACCTACAATATAACTTGAGCTTATATAACTTCTTCTATTTAATATTTTACTACTTTTCTATTCTTTTTAAGAACTTTCAATTTATTCTCCAAAACTAAAGAAATTACATAAAATACACTTGAGCACATCTTGCCTAAAATAATAATTTGGGTATTTGGGTTTCTATAAATGAAAATTAATTTACTAAATAGGAATCTGTAATTCTTCTACATATTTCCTTTTTTCCACTTCTAAAATCCCGCAAACACATTTAATTCATTCATTCATTCTTCGCAAACTTGCTGTGAAAAGTCTTGCGAATCCCAAAATGAAATTAGCAAGCGTAACAAGTATATGACATGTGCCTCGTAAATTAGGTTATCCAGATCTTATCATCGTACAAATTATGGTGATTTTGGCCCTCTTAGATCGCCTTTTTTCGTTGGCGCGTGACCCGTTCGCGTGGAGAAGACACTGCTGCTTGGCTGGAAAAAGAAGCAGAAGCAGAAGAAGTACTTTGGGAGGTCTTGCAGTCATGCTTGTTAAGCTTTTGGTTCTGTTCCAGAAACTATTTTGGACAGTTGCATAGTCATACGTATGACGGACTTTATGATTGGTAATTAAAATTTGGTACTCTGTTTACGGTCGGTTCGCTTGGCTCGGATTCAGACCGAACTGTTCCCGTTGACAACAGGCAGCAAGCAGCCAGCAGCAAGTGATGTGCGTAAGTGTGCGTGTGTGTGTGTGTCGTGCTCATTTGTGGCATAGTTTGAAACACCCAAAAATGACATGGCAAACATGACACACAACGTTGCACTACATTTGTTGCACACTCTTGATGTTGCTGCTGCTGCCTCGACTGATGTTGCTCCTGCACCCGGATTCAGCAACAACAACAACAACAACACAAACCGGAGTCAAAGTCGAAGTCGCTAAACTTGTTGCACATGTTGCCTGGCGACTTTAATAACATTTGTAGTCGCGCTCCTAGTTTTTTTCTCTTTTCTGTGTTTTTTTTTAATCAAAACACTTAACAACTTGTAAAATTCTCTGGCTGCAGTTGACACACATCTGTCAGAGGCGGGCCAGGCCAAGTGGGTCAGCAGGGAAGCAGCTAGGCAGCAGGGAGCATGGGGGGAGTGCCGGCAAGTGGACAGTGCCGGCGTGGCAGCTGGCCATGGCGATCGCAGTTGCGATCTTGTTAATCGTTTTTGATTGCCGCGTTGATGTGCGCACCACCAGCTAAATGGTGATGATGATGATGAGGATGCTGATGACGATGATGAAGATGATGATCATTAAAATGATTGTCGTTTAGCAGCCGTTGCCTGTTTGCAGTCACTGTTGTCGCTATTGCTCAATAATTATTCTACTTGCTGGCGCATTTAGCACGCGGCGTTTATTACTGGCATTATAAATCGCACTCAATCGGACTCAATCGGACTCAATCGGACTGTATCGGTTCAATACGCGGTTCTTGCAAGGTGGTGAAACTGCAGGCACGCTAATCCCCCTGCTTATCTGTGTTCGATATGGGGAGGTTTATAACTTTACTAAATTTCTCTCGTTTTATTATGAACAATTTCACTGGCATCGTGTTTGCCCTCAAAACTAAACATGTTCTTGCAAGCTGCTTTCCTCCTGCTTCCTGCCTGCCCTGCACGTACGTGCTTGCAACAATTTGCCTCGCTTTTCGCATAAAAAACCTGCGAGAGGATGAGAGGTTCTCTCTCTCTCTGTACAGCGTGTCATGCACACGAAGTTAAGATTCAATAAAGATTTAACGAGGCTTGTTAACACTGCGACCGAATGCATAAATAATTATAGAATTAAGCAACAATTTCAGCGAGTCGTTAAAAAGCAACAAAACAAAGACGCAGCCTTCTCTCTCTCTCTCACACTCTCCCTCTCTCTATATATATCTCTCTCTCGCTCCTTCTCTCTCGTGCGAGACGCGGCAATTAAATTCAATTCGTGGTCGCCATAAAGCTGCGCAATGAAGAATGACCAGCAGCAGAGTTGGCGAAAGGGGGTGGCGCAAGGGGAGAGGGGCGTGGCATGATAACTGGAAAACAGTTATGAAAAGTACTCAAACAAAAAAAATGCATACAGATAATTTTCTTTTCGTTATTTAATTGCCGCGCTCTTTGTGAGTTATATTTCAATTGTTCGTACGGTAAATCACGTAGAAGGGGGGGGTAAAGTATGGCAAGCTGCTGCTCAGAATATAGTAATAACAATATATCAGCCTCGCAGGTAGGCGTGGCATAATTGGCATCTTGACGTCTTCAATTTTGTGTTGCCCAGTGAAGCGTAAACAAAGGCAAAAATATGCGACCACAACGACGAACTGGAGTGGCCAAGCGAAGAGCCAAGAACCTTCCTCACACACACACACGCACACATACACACACACAGAAATTTGCCGAGACCATTAGCAAGCTGTCTTGGCGTAACTGTAACTGTCACTTTCAAAATGGAGCACAGAGCAAGCAAATCGATTGAACAAAGCGCCAAAATGTTCCCGATTTGCATGTCTGTCTTTGTCTGTCTGCCTCTCTATCTTTCTGTTTGTGTGTCTATCTGTCTATCTCTTTATCTCACTCTGTCTGTCTGTCTGTCTGTCTGTCTGTCTGTCTGTCTGTATGTCTCTCTTTCTGTTTGTATCTCTGTCTGCCTGTCTTTCTATCGGTTTGTCTGTCTGTCTCTCTCTCTCTGTCTCTCTGTCTGTCTTTCTATCTGTCTTTCTGTCTGTCTCTCTGTCTGACTCTCTGTCTGTCTGTCTTTCGGTCTGTCTCTCTGTCTGTCTCTCTGTCTTTCTGTCTGCCTGTTTGTCTCTCTGTCTGACTGTCTGTTTGTCTCTCTGTCTGTCTTACTGTCTCTCTATCTGTCTGTCTTTCAATCTGTTTGCCTGTCTGTCTCTGTCTCTCTATCTCTCTCTCTGCCTGTCGGTCTGTCTGTCTGATCAATTAATAAAATTTTAAAACGCAAATTTACCATATTCATGTGTATATATCATATATGTATATAGAAAGACATGAGAAAGCACCGCGCTCACAGCGCAAACAGTGGCCCAGTGGCGCTGAATGGGAATCGGCTGTGCGTCCAGCTAAACAATCATAAATAACTGCACACAATGAGCAGGACAGAGCGAAAGAGAGAGACCGATAGAGACCAAGACAGAGAGAGAGAGAGAGAGGGGAGGCAGAAGTCTGAAGAGACAGTGTGTGTGCGCGAGTGTATGGAAAAAAAACGCTAAAAGTCGGTCATGAAATCGCAAGTGACCCACTTGGAGGCAACACCATAACGACAACGGCGACGGAGACGGAGACAAAGACGGAGAAGGCACGAACGAGCGAACGAACGAACAACTAAACGAAAGACTCAGGCAACGAACGCGACGACGACGACGCGGCAGACAAATATGACAAGCTAAAGATAGAGCCACAGCCAGAGCCACTGCCACGGCAACAAAGACAACAACAACAACAGCAGCAGCAGCAACAACAGCAACAGCAGAGGCAACAACAGCAGCAGCAACAACAACAACTAGCCAGTTGGATAGACAACAACGCAAAATAAGGAGGACACCATAATTGGCAAAACTAACACACACTTGTGGAGAAAGACAGCGCGAGTGGGAGAGAGAGAAGAGTAAGAGAGTAAGAGACAGTGAGGGTAACGTGTGGGGAGTGAGTGGCGATAGCGCTTGGCATGAATGGATACCAGATACCATAGGCCTGACTAACTAGTCGCTGCAGCTTGGCATACTTGGCCAAGCCGGACTTGAGACTTGGAACTTGTATGCGTCACTAAACTTGACCAAATTACACAAGGAAGTTGAGACAGAGATAGAAGAGAGAGAGAGAGAGAAGGAGAGACAGACCGAACTCCGCAATCTTAGCCGTGTTCCATGGCAATTTGTTTGGAGCGCCATTGCAGCCCCCGATCCCGATGCAAGTGTCCATTAGGCGCGATCACGTTCCATTGTGCAATGATGACATTTGTGGGTCTCTGTGTCGGCGTGTCTGCCTCTACGCCGGCTCCGCCTCCAACTCTGCCTGTGGCTCTAACTCCGACTACGACTCTGACTATGACTCTGGCTTAGGCTGTTTTTTTTTTACTTTACTGGCCAGCAACTTAGGCGCCATTGCCATCACTCAGGCACTCAGACTCACTGAGCTGGCCAAGGCGGAACTCAAGTTGAAGTCCAGCCTCAGGCTGTGGCTGCAACTGCGGGCACTGACCAAATTTCTTGTGGTGGGAAAAGTCGCCAGCGAGATAAGGGCTAAAGTTGCAGGTGCTGCTAATGGAATTCACTCCCACTTTCGTTGGTGCATTGTGAAAGCGGAGGATAGTCAGCTGAAAAACGGGAAGCTATATGTGAAATATAAAGACATTCTTTACAACTAGCATAAAGTATTTTAAAGTTAGGGAAATGCATAGACAGTCAAAACAGGCAATATACTTGGAACATAACTTTGTTCTCTTATATTTTAATTTGTTTATTTTGTATCTATTGAAAGTTAGATATAGTCTCTATAAAAAACTGTACATAAGAAACATATATAATATTCTTTAATAATACAAACAATTGAATTATAAATATTCCTCTTATTTATTTATAGTATTCTTTGCTGTTTCTTTCTCAGCACAATCAAAAGTTTCTTAGAACTCTCGACTTTAAAATCATATAGTATATATATTTTAAGGAATATCAGTAAAATTTTCGGCAATTATTCAGAGCAATAAGACTGCACTAAACTTGAGTTATAGGCTGTTGCTTTTACTAATTACAGTCTTAAAACTAACCATGCAGGCATGAGAATGCTCATATAGCTAGGCACATGTGTATGTAAGTTTGCGTGTGTGTGTGCATGTGTGTTTGAGAGTATGTGTGTGTGTGTGTGCCACTGCAAGCTCATTTCCAGCCTGCAGACATGGACTCAGACTAGGCTTACTCACTCACAACACTTACCAATAACAGCATAATAGTCTTGGCCTACATTCGCCAGCATACGCTATTCTAAGCACACTCACACTCGCACACACACACACACACACACTCGGAAGACAGACAGGCACTTACAATGCGAACACTTTTACTCTCTGCATACTCGCATGCCTTCATAAGCATAAACATACATATACATATACATATACATATAAGCATAATCATGCTTACTCATGATAATCAGACTTTGCCTGCTCGCTGCCTTCTGCTTCTGCCTCGGCTTCTGCTTCTGGCTCTCGCTCTGCTCATTACCATGCCGACGGAGCGACTAGCGCGACTACCAGCAACAATTACAATTATTATACCAACTTACTTTAACTAGTTTCCACACTTGGCCTGGTCTAGTCTCCGTCTGAGCGGCAGTCTGTCTCTCTGTCCCAGCGTCTGCCCGTGCGTCTATTTGTCTGTTTGGCTGCCTCTGGCGGAGCTTTTAAGTCTCTGTCTGTCTCTGTTTCTCTCCTTCTCTCCTTCTCTCTGTGTTTCTGTTTTTTCCGAGTTGCTGGTGGAGGCTTTCAACTTGCCCGCACAATTTTCCTTTTCCATTTTCTTTGCGAATGCGGTCATCAGCTGCTTTGTAATTAAACAAACTGAGTAGATGGAAAATCAAAATCTCCGACTTGAGCAGCTTGGGTAGTTTCAGTTTCTTATACCCTGCAGTAATTGGGTTGAGAAGGGAAGACTTAACTTGTACTACTTAGGTAATGCGTGTAAGAAGAATAGTTCTTTTTCCACTGAATTCATGTTTTAATTTAATAAAAACTGGTGATAAAATAGTGAAAACGGTTCTTCTCGTGTAGAATTTCTTATCTAGATGTGTATGTGCAAAAAATAAAAATATATAAAATATATACATAGAATCTTTCTTCTTTTACGTGTGTTTCTATATTTTAATAGACTAGACTTTTTTGCTTAAAAATATGCCAAAATCAGAATATTTTTTTCCGCATATTTGTTTTCTCTTTCAATTCTCCATTCCAATCGTTTTTATTTTTATACGATTTACAATTTTATATTTTCTATATTTCCTTAGTTTCATCTGTTTTCGTCATGAAAATAAATTTTTAAAATTTATAAATAATATTTTTTGCCTTAAATGTTTGAAGTTGATCAAACTTTGCTTCTAGATCTAATTAAAATTTGAATGTATATTAAAATATTTTATATTTTAATAATATAACTGAAAGGAAATTATATTTAAGTAAATCATTTGCAGAGCTCTTTATATTCAGTTTTCAATCTTTATTTGCATTATTGCCCAGCATCTAATTTAATTTAGATAAATTTAAACAAGTAACATATTTAAATAAATGATATATATTTTAAATCAGCTCTTGTTGTCTCAACCAAGACAAAAGTAGAGCCAAAGTTAATCACATTACAGTTCTCATCACAGCAACATTTGTTAATAATATATTAAATATGAATATTCAATATGAATATATATTAATTATGAATATCGTATTAATATTTATTAATAGTTTATTTATTACCTGCAGCAAGTTAAAATAGCTTAATAAAATGGTCACTGATTTTGGCCACTTGGGAACGCGGCGTCGGCGGCTGTGCAAGTTGAAAGCAGCGCGCACGCACACCCATGAATGCCTTACTTACACTCACACACACACACACACACGCACTTGGCGGATAAAACGTTTTTCGAATATTTTGAATAACGGTGCATGGAATACCAAAATCAAATCAAGTGGAAGCGCTGGAACGGTCCCCAGTCCGCAGCACTTGAAGCCCACGAATCGACGACGCATATGAATTCTTCGTTGTTGTTGTTGTTGTTTTTTATTTTTTTGGGCGTCCAACCGATGGCAACAAGTGCGCCGGAAAACCTGTTGGCCCATATCACGTACTACTCGTGCTCCTTCCCTTGGGAGTGTGCAACTGGAACGGGAAGGGGGGGAAGGTAGAGGGGCTTCAACTTCGACTGGGGCCTACATAAAACGTTGGGCGGCCTGGCGGAATTAATTATGTAGCCCAAAGCTGAATTATATGCGAAAGCAGAGAATTCTCCTCAGTCTCTGTCGCTGTCTCTGTCTCAGTGTCGCTGTCTTCGGATCCGACTCCGACTCCAGCTCCAAGTACAACTCTGGGAGTCGCGTCACCCGCTGCCCCCTTTTCACTTAATCTTACAGTGCGATGCGAAACTCGTTTGTGCATTTAATTTATGGGCGCGACGCCAGCAATAACAACACAACAACAACAGCAACAGCAACAATAGCAGCAGCAACACTACAACAAATACTACTACAACAACAACAGCAACAACAGTAAAGATGCATTGCACTTGTCGAGTGGTGCGAATCTTTTAGGCAAACTGCGAAGACTGAAACTTACCTTAGCTTCGCTTACCTTTTGGCTACGCACACAGACACACAGACAGACACAGTCTCCAGCCTGCAGTCTCCAGTCTCCATCAGGTTGCTCCTCTGGCTCCGGCATATCGTAAAATTGTCAGTCGAAGCCGCCGCCACCACCGCCGCCGCCACGCAGCGAGCTGAGCACGTGACCCAATTTGGTTCGGGTTCGTTGCTTGACTCCTTCCACGCCAGGGTGTTGGCGTGGCCCGGCGTGGCTGCCTTCCTCTGCCTCTGCCGCAGCGACATGTCCACTTCAGTTATGTTGCGCCTCTCATAATTGGGTTAATTTTGTGTGGCAAGCCCCAAAGCTGCCCGCTCTGCCAGAGCATTGCATTTCTGTGCTTGTCTTTGAAACCCTTTTGACAGGCGCATTAAGTTGAGAGAGCAAAAGAAAGGCACAACCCGAGCAAGTTGCAGCTCCAATTTGCGGACAAGCGTGACTCAAGGGAACTTCAAAAGAAATTTAAATAAAATCAAATTAAATTCGTATCTGCTGCAGTGCAACAACTTTACATTTAATCGCTCGGATTTGTAAAGAAGTTTTAATAAAGTGCGTTTACTTCAGCTTGCTATCAAAAGACTGAGGAAACAAACTTGTACTGTATAAAAGATTTAGGCAGCAAACTTGAGGCAGGGAGAATGAAGGAGTACAAGTGACTTGGGCAACGAACCTGTGATTGTACAGATAAAGTGACTAAGGAAAAGAACTTGTGTCTGTACTCAGCAAGTGACTTAGGCGACAAACTTTTGACTGTACTCAGAAAGTGACTTAGGCAACGAACTTGTGACTGCAGACTGCAAGTGACTGAGGCAACGAACTTGTGACTATACATAGAAAGTGACTTAGGCAACGAACTTGTGGCTGTAGTAAGCAAGTGACTTAGGCGACAAACTTTTGACTGTACACAATAAGTGACTTAGGTAACTTGTGACAGTACACAACAAGTGACTGAGGCAATGAACTTGTGACTGTACTCAGCAAGTGACTTAGACAACAAACTTGTGACTGCAGACTGCAAGAGACTTAGGCAACGAACTTGTGACTGTACACAGAAAGTGAGTTAGGTGACGTGTGACTGGGCAACAAGTGACTTAGGTGACAAAGTTGTGACTGTACTCAGCCAGTGACTGCAAAGGACATAGGCAGAATGAATGCGATCGAAGTTGTCTGCCTATCAATAGAAGTTTCAAGAGATACCTTGATCACTCAGTAGGGACATAACACAGATAGATACCTTCCTTAACAGGTCATACAAAGTATCTGCGAAATATTCACACAGCCACAAATATCAATCAGGGCAAGCTATGCAAATCGCAGAAGAGTCAGCAGCAATAGCAGCTGTGGCAGCTACGAAGTTGTCACTAAAACCTAGTTCAGGTTGAGCTGGAGCTGCTGCAGTTGCTGCGTGGCTAATCGAGCTCAGGTGCAGTCGCAAGTGTGACTGAGACGTAGACTGTAACTGAGACTGCGACTGAGACTGAGACTGTGGCTGCAAATCGAATAGATTTGCCTCAGTAGATTGTCGCAACGGTAACCCGAAAGTCCCCCAGGCGTGCAGTGCAGTGCGGTGACAATGCCGATGGCAATTAAACAATTAAGGCGCTTAAACGGTAACCCAGCCAAGCCAAACAACGGTGACGCTGGCTACCCCTTCCCCCTTCCCCCTTCTCCTGTCTCCCTCCTACCTCAGCAGCAGCCACACACAACGACTGCAACGGCCCATTACGTTTTACTGATTATCAGCGTCCAAAGTTGCCGACTGTGCCTCGACGTTGTTCAAAGATCTCCCCCGCCCCAAAGGCTTAATTAAAAAACAGTCAACTGATATAAAAACAACGCATCAGCAGCGGGGAGTAGTGGGAGGGGGAGGGGGAAAGGCAGAAGCGGGAGCAGACAAAGCGCAGCGTCATCGTGCTGCATCTTCCACGCCGCGTCACGAGCTGCAGGTGGCAGTTGTCGCCGTCGCCGTCTGAGTATCTGTATCTGTGTGTGTGTGTGTGTGTGTGTGTGTGTATCTTATAGATGCAGCAAAAGTGAAAAAAGTGCCGTTATCGCTGGCCTGCTACCAGTTAGTCAGCCTGAGTCAGTTAGGTCTCCTTAAGCTCGCCGCTAACCGTTATACAAAACGCTGCGTTGCGTTATAATTTCGAAGCTGCCTCGTCTTTTTTAGCTTCTTTTTTTTTGGGAGATTCTGACTCTTTTTTGGCCGTTAAGCCAAGAGAGTCTGCTTTGTTGTTGTTCTTTTTGGCTGTGCTTGGCTGCACAAGAGAGTGTGTGCTGAGCAACCAATGCCCAATCTCCGATTCCAGATACATCATAAAGTGCACAATGCGCGTTTGTTGCCTGAGTCTTTCGTTTTGAATGCAATAAATTTCTTCAGCTATCAATAAAATCGCATAAATATCTCTCTGTCGCTCTCGCTCACGCAGAACAGAACAGAGCAGAACAGAACAGAACAGAACAGATCGAAACAAAAACCTGTCAATGTTGGCTTCGCATTTTGCATGCAGACTTGCATTGACAGATGCATTAATATAGCCAAGTTGTTCGTTTATATGTGCGTTCAATATAACTGAATAGTCAAGAGAATTGTTTGGTAAAGTGATTCTACTCTTCTATCTCAATTTGACTAACAAATTGAGTTTTTTTCCCTCCGCTTTTATTTGCTCGACTCGGCCAAAGGCAACTTCATTAGAAACAAAGAGACAACAAAGGCACAAAAAGTTGTCGCTGCCTGCCGTTGCCGGGTGAGCGTTATTCAAGCGTTGCAGCCATGCATTGTCTCGGCCTCAGTGTGGAGGGGGTTCCCCCTCCCCCACATGGGGCCATGTCCATGACACCTCGATGGCTTTTCTTTGCCAGTTTGCCAGCTTGCCAGCTTGTCTGCCTATCTGTCTGCCCTGATGATGCTGCTGCTGCTGCTGGCTTTGCATTTTGGGGGCCATTGGCAATGTTAATGGCGTGCATTTTTTTGATGTTTATTTATGTTGCTGGCAACACACACACACACACAGGCACACTCACATGTGCTTGGCTCAGCAACATGTGGCCAATGCAATTTGCATTTGCATCTCAATTGCATTTTGCATTGTTTGCTTTGCTGAAGTTGCCGCCGTTGCTGCTGTTGCTGCTGCTGCTGCTGTTGTTGCTGCTGTTGTTGTTTATCTCTCTCCACACACAGCTGCGTTTGCCTGTGCGGATCCGGTTTTCGTTGACCCACTTCCGGTTGCCGCCAGTTGCCAGTTGCCAGTTGCGTTCAGCTTGACCTTTGTCTCGCCCTCGCCTTGGCCGCCCACCCACAGCAATGGCAACGGCAGCAGCCAGTCAGCCGGGCTGGCTCCATCCCCAGCTGGCCTGGCCTGGCCTGCAATCGCCTCCGTCTCCATCTGCATTTGCAGCTCCATTGTCAGATAAACGCCTACGCTTTGCACTACATTCATATTTCGTCGTCGTCGTCGTCGTCGTCGTCGCTGTCTGTCGGCTGCCATTTCTTCTGCTATGCGCTGTAGATTGTTCTGCTTGTTTATTGTTACTCTTTCAGCGGTGGCTCTCTCTCTCTCCTCTCTCTCTCTCTCCCTCTCTCTCTCTATCTCTCTCTATCCCTACTGCTCCGCTCTCTCTCTCTTTGGCTTGGCAATTTATTTTGCATTTTTATTGTCGTGCGTTTTGTTGTTCTGCTTTTTTATGCGCTCCATCTATTTTTATCGTTTGCTCTTGTTACTATTGTTGTTGTTGTCGTAGTTATTGTTGTTTGCGTGTTATTAGCTTGGCACAACACATCGCGCACCCCTCGCACTTTGGCGTGCAGCTTGTCTTGGGCACCTTCACGCCCGCACCTTGGCACGGCACCCAACAGAAATTATGCATGCAAAATTTACCTCATGGTTCTTCTTCTCCTCCTCCTCCTCCTCCTCATGTTGCTGTTGTTGTTGTTGCTATTCTAGCTAAATTATGCAAAATATATGCAATATTTGACATATATTTGCTGGCTTTGAGCAGAGCCATTTTTGAGTAATGCTCTGAATATGATTGTTTGATACACTTGAAACCGATTCGTGTAAGTCTTTGTCATGAATGCGCTTTGATTTGGAGTTTACTTGACTAAAGGTGTGTGTAATCGGGCTTGTCGTTCTGGATGTATTGTCTTCATCTGCAGATATGGCGTAGAGTATCGTTCCTTTATAAGAAAATAACTGAAAACTGTTCGCAACTATGAACAATGTTGACTTTAAATACTTCTGTGTACTTGCATCTGGAATTCATTGTAGGTATTCATCTGTTTCTATGTCAGGACATTACATTAAAGTTTAAGTATTTGGCTTAACAAATAATCGATTAACATGGACGGTGGGCGTGTCATACAATAAATTTAAAATAACTTTATATGCGTATATTATACAGAAATCTTCAAGCCAAATCTTTGGGTTCTAGCTTCCTTTTATTTGATTTATGCATGTTTATAGGGAGATATAGACATACAGATGAACAGTTAGAAAGACAAACTGACGAAAAGTCAGTTGAACAGACAGATAAATAGTCATAAAGACGTATGCACCATTATAGATCGACTCTGCTTATAGTGTAGATTAAAGATATAGATAACAAACTTTGTGCAATTTGTATGTAACTGGCAGAAGGAGGCATTTCATATCTTACAAAGTATATACATATATTTCTGTTCATGATCACAAGTCGAGTCAATTGAGCCATGTCCGTTTGTCTGCTTAGGTGTTTGATTTATCAAATTTGACATGAAGGTGTTTGCATTCTGTGAGAAGATCAAGTTTATTTCTGATTTCAAATGATATTGATACGATTTTTAAGCAAACTACTCAAGAGGCAACTTTATGCTATGTATAAATTGTTGATTGATGAATACTTTATTCACTCATTTATCCAATATCAATCTGATTGGATAATAGGTACAAAAGTCTGCATTTTAACATATTTTATAGTTACTAGCATAGCAGCGCAGTCTGCTCGCCGTACCAAAATATAAAGTTCGTTTGGTAAAGTATTGTAGTAAGTTCCCTAAGTAAAGTAGTATATTCCCAAAGAAAACCTCGCAAGGAAACACTGTCACATTTGCAACTGCAATTAGTCACTTGTTTGAGGTAGCTGCTGACAATGTTGCCGCCATAGACTGTGAGCTACAATGGGAGTTGCACTCCCTGCTGCGCATGTTGCCACTGTTGCCTGTTCGCCGTTGGCAATGTGGGTGACAATTGTTTTGCCAATTTGGCAGGAACAAGAAATAAACAAGGCGAACAATTCAATCGCTGTCGAAATTCGGGCACAACAGGTAGCCCGTCACGCCCAAGGTGGTCTGCAGCAGCCCGCCGAGTGCAACGAGATTTGTCACATTTGCAGCAGCAGCAATTGCCGGCGGCGGCGACTAATGAAAGATGAGAAAAGAGCCTGGCCAAGTGTGTGTTCGTGTGTGTATGTGTGAGTGTGTGTCTACGGTGGATTGTTTGCACCTTAATTTACAATCTTTTGCGGTCAGCAGGTGCCCGCCTGCGGTGTCAAAAGAGGGTCTAATCCGAGGCAACTACTAGCAGACCCTCTGCGCTGAGTGCAGTCGAGCTTTGCCTAACCCAAATTTTAGCTAGCTTCGTCTTTAACCTATTTCCACAACAACGCCGCGCGTGTGGCTTCACTTTGACCCCCGTGTCAATATTGGCCATGGTATTCGGTTAATGGTACTGCCACTCTGCACTCGCCACTCGAACTTTACCGTTGCGCCCAAGCCCCGAACCCGAGCCCTTTCCAGGTGCTACTCCCGTGGCGTTTGCCTTGATTTGATAGCTTGTTTTATTTGTGCGCAGCAAATAGCTTGAGTGATGGCCAGGCTTCAGTTGGACCCTCCCCCCCCCCTCTCTCTCTCTCTCTCTGCCTTACATTGTTGAGATTTTGGGTACCCCTTTTCGGCTTTTTGATGAAGTGTCACGCTGTCCAAGTTCAATTAGTTTTGTATGGCGCGCTCTTTAAAAGCTGCCCCGATGTGTTCTGCCAAGATTGATTTTTATTATTTTTCCCTTATTCTTCTCTACTTCTTCCTCTTCATCGGCTGCTTCTTTCGCGCCTGCCCTCTGCTGTTTGTACTGTTTCCGAGATTGACATTTGACGTGCATAGAATTTGTCTAACTGTAGTTTGCCTTTTGGTGCCGTGCCCAGGCCTAGATTGCCTCTACACTGTCTGTCAATTGCTTGGCTCTCACTCACGTCAAAACTTTGATGGTACAGCGTGGAAAAGGAGCGAAATCGAAGGATGGCTTTATTTTGAAGGTGTTCAGAGTGTGTGTATATTGCATATATTTGTGATCAGTACGAAATGTAGTTTTGCATATGATTTATTTTATTGTTGGGAAGAAAATTGCTTGTTCATCAATTTACTTTAGAAGAGAAATATCTTAATAGAAAAGGTTTAATAACAGGCAATGGATTAATGAGATGAAATCATCATTATATATACACTTGTTTATCTATTCTTAATTTGCTGAATACCATGTAAATCTATATATATATTTGCTTTTTTTTAAATAATTCTTTTGTCTTTTTAGTCAGTTTAATGGTTTTTAGCCTCAAATAGTCGTTTGTTTTTTTTTTTCTTTGAGTTTTTTTTATTTTATTCTATTTATTTGTATATTACTTGATATCTGTATATACAAATATATCTATTTTTCCACCATACAATCTATTTTTGTTTCAGTTATTCTATTCATTGATTTGTATATACAATGATATAATTCTATCTATCTTTGTATCTTCATATATATCCACCTATATGTTCATGCATTCTTAAATATATATCTATATATCTATCCTTCTTTACTATCTATTAATTTATCTATCTGTCTATCTATCTATCTTTCTATCTATCTTTCCATCTATCTATCTATCTATCTATCTATCTTTCTGTCTATCTATCTACCTATTCATTTATCTACCTAACAATCTACCTTCTTATCTCAATTAATCTGCATAATGATCTATCATGATTAATCAGTTGGACTCTGAACTTTGAGCGCAATAAAAGCCAACTAATGGTAACATTAAGATATGTAAATAAGTTCGGTATTCACTCCAAACAAAAGACTTAGGCAGCAAACTTGCCAATGAAAGCAAAACTTCCGTAGCTGCCGTGACTGATAAGCGACGAGTCATAAACATTAATAGTGAGTCACAGTGGTCCTCAAACCCCCTACAGATCATGCATATTCAGGGCTTTTTGCAATATATATATTGCATACATATTGCTGCTCGTAATTCCAGTGAAACAGAGAAACAACAACCACAACAACATGTGGTGCAGAGCTGAAGATGAAGCCAACATCATGAGCCACAAACATGACCAACAACTTAGACGATGCTGAGCTGGCTGAGCAGAGCAGACTCTGTGGATTAAGATGAGGAAGCATGGAGGAAGCAGGGGGGGAGCGGGGGAAAGTAACCAAATAAATAGCCGAGTGACGCAGTTGCATTTGGTCAAGAGGCCAATCCGATGATGAGGCCAGGCTCTTGCTCTTGCTCTTGCTCTTGCTTGGGCTTATGCTAATGCCAGAGCCGTTGCAGGAGGGGGGAGGTGGGGGTGCAGCATCGGCAACAAGAGTCGTGAGCAGAAACAAAAATTTACACAACCTGCCAGTTGTGGTCTGTGGTCTTCATACGTAGCTGGCCGTGTATCTGTATCTGTATCTGTATCTCTGTATCTGTATCTTTATTTGTCTCTGTGTGAGCTTTCATTTTCGAAGCGATACCGTTAACTGCAAAACGCTGGAAACAAACAGAAATATCTGAACAGCAAAAAAAACCCCAAGCGAGGCAGCAACAGCAGCAACAACAGCAGCAACATCAGCAACAACAACAACAGCAGCAACAACAACAGCAGCAGCAGCAACAATCAAGCAGCGGCAATCAACCCGCAAGCCCGCAAAGCAACAACAAGTGCGAAAAGAGCAGTCAAAGAGGAAATGCAACAACAAAATGGCAAATGCAGCGACGCGTCGCAGCAGCAGAGATGGCAGCAGAGCTAGCAGCAGAGGCAACAGCAGCAGCAGAGGCAGCAGCAGCAACAGCAGCAGCGTCGCGCCGGCAACTGTAATTGTTGCTCGCATGTTTACAAGGCGAAATAACAGGAAAAAATGTTAAATTTTTGTTAAGTAGGTCAAGTTGTGAGCGACAGAGCAACAGAGACAGAGCGAGAACGAGATCGAGACAGAGGGAGAGAGAGAGAGAGAGAGAGACGAGAGTGGCAGCTAGAGCAAAAGAGTAAAAGCATCAAACAAGTTCGCGCAGCCAAGTTAGAACCAGGCAACGAACACTTCAAAAAGTCCCCAAGAATATATAAAATAACTAATATAAATATATTAAATAATTAATAAATAATTAAAAATACAAAACAGTATTTAAAAACATAAAAGAATTTAGATTTGTAAAACCGGCAACGACTGTTGCTGCTGCTGCTGTTGCTGGCAACATAAACAAACTTAGCCCTGACTTTGACCGCCAGCAACATCGACTCGACATCGACCTCGACAACGCGAGCCAGCACCTGCGGTCGAACATGTTGCCGAGCGAACATGTTCGCGCTCGTTCGCCATGTTGCTCTGGCTCTCTGTCTCTCTCTCTGTCTCTCTCTCTTTGTAGCCAGGTGAGTAACTTCTTTGATCGCTGCTGCTGCTGACGACTGCGACTGCGACGGCGACAGCGACGTCGTCAGCTTCTTGGGCCGCTGCGGCTCGAAAATTTCTTTTCGTGTTGCGCCTGCGCACAGTTGGCTTTCTACCGTTGACGTCTTCGGATTTGTGCGATTCTTGTGCTGCGCAGCAATTTGCCCGTTGGTGATTCGCGTGAATCCGCCGCTGCGGATGTGGACTCTCCCATATCAATATATAGACAAACACACACACACACACACATACACACACGCGATCGCGGTGTATTGAGTGGCATAACAAAAAGAGCAAGCAACAGAAATTGGAACAACCAATAAAAGAAGTGGCCACTGTGCAAAAACAACAACAACAACAAGAGAACAACAAGAGGAGCAGCAGCAGCAACAACAATACAAATAATAGTTACAGTGCTACACACACATATACACACAGATATGTTTAAAATGCGTTACAAAAATTGTGAAAACGGTTGACAAAATGTTGAGAGCGAATCCCGCGATTGCTCCAGATTGTGTTTAACAATCGAATCGATAATATATATCATAGAAAGCAGTGTGCAGTGCAATTCAAGAAAGAGAGAGAAGAAGAATCGCGAAGAAAACCGTGTGCAATACGTGAAAACAACAAAAAACAAATACAAGCAAAAGGAAATACACGAAAAAGTTAAAATTCAAAGCAACAACAACAACAACAAAATTTATGAAAATCAATCAATGATCAATCGCAAGCAAAAGATATATAACTCTTCAAGAACGCTGTTGTAAATATTTTCACATTAAATATTGCAAAAAAAAAAAAAAAAAAAAAGAAACCTTAACAAAATCCAAAAACTCCCACCCCGATCAATCGCAAATTGTCCACTGTACATAGATCTGATCTGTGAAGTACCAAGAAGAAATACTTTATATACTATATAACTGCAGCGAAGCTCCAACACAAGGGTTGTTTCTGTGCTATCTAAGCGGATTATAAACTAAGAAGAACATACAATATATATACCACTATATACTCCACCCACTCGTACTACTCCCCGTTCATTATTTTATGCATATATATTTATGTCTTCCTCCCACTGTTTTTGTGAGTATACAAAAATGTTTATGCTTTTCATTTCTTTTTTTGTTTTCGTAAATCCTCTTCTTACTAACACCCCCTTAACCCGCATTAATCCACCAATATTCGGCTAGAGGGACTAACAGTAATAGTAACCTCATCAGCACCTTTCATTAACCTGATCCTAACGTATATATTTAAGTGAGCATTATCATGACATCGCCATGTCGAACAATCCGGACATATGAAACTCTGTTAAAGCATTGATCAATGATATAAATCGCGCACAAAGGATTACAAGCGTATTCAGAACGAGGATCAATTACATTATTAATTATAACTAAACAAACATCAAAGACCTAAGAATGCCCAACAAGCTGAAGGCTGCAATTTCGTAAATGTAAGTAAATGAATTGGATGAATATTCTCTAGGAGGGAACCTACCTAAGTCATTGGCCTCGCAATAAGAACACATTCCCAACGTCTGATTTATAAACAAATCAGGCAAGAGTCAACGACCGAAATCGTTTCCGATATTACTCACCTGTTATGAAATACAACGCAAAATCATAGGTGCGCGGGTAGCAGACGAGCCAGGGCGGGGCAGGGCGGTACGTAGCGGTGCGGTGCGGTCGGGCTACCTACGTAGGGGGTATGCCAAATGGCAGTGGAAACTGCGAGTAAGATTTAAATTAACTTACCAAAATGACGAAATGACGATTCACAGATAGGCGCGTGTCTCTAAGGTCCTGAGCTGCTAATTAGTATTGTAATCAGAGACCATAAGAGGAGTATATAGATATATATATATATAAATTATAATATATATGTATATATGTAGTCAGTATATATCCTAGTCAGTGTCTATTGGATAGTTCTTTATATAGTCAGCGTACCTTGAGTAGTTCTCTTTATTATAGAATGCATATCTATGAATTGTAGTATCCTAGTCAGGGTAGATGAAGTAGTTCTCTGTATTATCATATATATATTTATCTCTCAATAGTATATCTCAATTGTAGGTATATATGCGAGTCAACGTATATCGGGTAGTTATTTATTTAGTCAGCGTAGCTTGAGTAGTTATTTTTATTGTATTATGCATATTTATCATATGAATCAGAAGTAGTATCCTAGTCAGAGTAGATCAAGTAGATTTCTAAGTAGTATTATGTCTAAGTAATCAGTATTAATGCTAGTAAGTGTATATCGGGTAGTTCTCCATATAGTTTAATATCTTCCATGCTGTATTCTAGTCCGTTTAATTTAAGTAGTTATCTATTTATTTAATATGTTGTTTTTGCAATATTCTAGTCAGAAAACATCTCTACATAGTAGTATATCCTAGTCAGAGTACATCGGTTAGTTCTATATTTTGTATTTTATCTATGTATAGGATAGTTATCTTATGCATATACTATATATGCTACTTACTATGTATAGTATCCCAGTCGGACTCCATAGGGTAGTTTCACAGACTAGTAATTCTAATCAGAGTACACTGCAAAGTTTACTAAATAGTTTATATACATATCTAAAAGATCTGCTATGCAAACGCCTCAGGGCAGTTCTCTATATAATACCAGAGTTATATAGCTTCATATGTACTCTACAATCAGTCATTATATAGATTGTATATAGAATCAAACTCATAAAGTATCCTACCGGCCCTGCAATCAGTCAGTGTCTAGATTGCTAAGTCAGTTGCTGATTAAACTTAAACAAATTTCATGTCTCTCTGAGAGACCCTTGTCCAATTTGGTGACCCCGACCCAAAAGCCGAAAATTTAACTTAACTGCACTCGGAAGTAAAGTTCTTTTAATTTACAGCTAAGATTTTTGTTGTTGCCAAGCGCTTTTTAGCCAGGCTAAAAATAAATCATAAAAAACCGTTTGTTTGTCTACCAAAATGGTCTAAAATACAACAACAACGGAATGGCAGCCAAAAAAACTCACACACACACACACACACGCACGAACACCTCGACAACAATAGTAACAACAACAACAGTAGCGGCTGTTTGTACCGTTATATGACGCAAAATTACGCTTACTCATTGAGCGAGGCTCGTCGGCAACTCTAGAAACAGAAGAGAGGCGAGAACTCAAAAGTCGCGCTGAGCGCACCGAGAGCAACAACAATAGCAACAACAGTGAGTCTGGCTGCGCATTAAGTTGCATTTTGGGGCATGACAAAGAGGGGCAGAGAGAGAGAGAAAGAGAGGGGAAGAGAGGAGAAGCGAGAGATTCCTATTCGATTCGATTTCTTTGGTCATTAATTAAATCTCAAATAGAAATTGAACTAATTCCCTTTGCGGACTGAGCTGTAACATATCAATTACCGATAGTTCAGAGACTCACTGACGATTATATACACCTATATTTCTCCAGATTCGCTACGGTGTGCCCGACTTAACTCGCCGTAGGGTGCCCCGAGCAATTAAGCTGAGATTGGGTATAATAATAACAATATTATTATTATATTACTCACTTAGTTGGAGTTCTCTTGCAGTTATAACTCACTTAGTTGGAGTTCTCTTCCAGTTCCCCCTCTATAAGCCAGTAGAGTGGGGAGGTCAGTAATCTAATAACTGTTCCATGACTGTTTTCATTTGCCCAAAAACCCGATCTACATCGATTACTTAATTCGAATGAGCTCAGATTATTTATACTAATAATCCCGTTCGATGCTTAGAATCGGCTTTTATGTTCAATTTGCACATTTGGCAGTCAGTTCCCGCACACTACGCAAATAATATTCAAATGTTAGCAACAACAACAACAACCATAACAATAAACAACAATTTGTTGAAGAGAAAAGTTCGCTGACCCGAGAGCAGCAGCAATGTTTTGGCTTTTCGGGATTTCGGATTTCAACTTGCCAGACACGCTGGATTGTTGTCTTTATTGTTGTTGTTGCTGTTGTTGCCGGCGCAGATGACCACATTAAGCCCGAAATGAGTGAAGCCAGCACAAGTTTGGCGACTGCCTGATACCCTGTGATCACAAAACAAAAACAAACAAACTTTCCATTGTGTTTTGCTCTAAAAAATTAAATATTCAACAAGCAAATTACAAAGCAAAATATGAAATAATTAAATTCAATTAACTGCCAACAAACAAAGCATTGAGCATACCCCACACAGCGTACAGGGTATTGGCGGTTTCCAAATGAGCCAAGAGGGCGTCATTTAAATAACAACAAAGTAAAAACCAACTAAAAATAGTTAAACATCATAAAAATTTGCATAGTTGTTGTTAGTTGTCGCTTGGTTGCTCGATCGCTCGGTTGCTCGAGCTGCTCGGCTTGCTCAGCGACACACACACAAACACACACACCATACAGGGTGTGGTGTTAGTTGGCTCTCGTACAGCCTCAGTCATAAAAATAGTGCCAAGCCTCTCAACTTGAGGGGGAAGTCTCCCAAGTCTCAGGCTCGTCTTCGCTTTGGGTTTATCGCCAGGTTGTCATCTCGTGGCTTGGACACATATTGGTTACCTTAGCATACACCTTGCTAGGGACAGCTAACGGTGTTCCCATTCATAAGAGCGCTGCTGAACTCCACTCGAGTGGGGACTGTTGCAAGTTCGATGCTGCCAATTAAGTGCAGTTCCCTCTTGCTAGATACTGACCAGCAATTAATCACATCATTACGTGTTGCAAGCGTTTTGCTTTTCCAATTTCATTGCTTCTTCTTTCTCGGAAAAGTTCTCAATTAAGATGAGAGAGGGAGATACATGCCTTGCTCTTTATGCATTTGGTATTTGTGCCAAACTTCCTCTTCCTCTCTCTCTCTCTCTCTGATCCAGATAATTTACAATGTAATATACACCTCGCATCTTATTCATATGCAACACCCCCATATCCCCATCTCTCACTCTCTGTCTCTCTCCTACTCTTGCTTGTGTGCAACGCCCACTGCAAGTCGAGAACCTCGTCTGTTGTCCAGCCTAAGTGGAAGCCCACATAAAGATACAACACACCTCAAGCGTCGCCTCGCGGCCAGTTCGAGTTGCTGCAGATGGGCTTGGTTGGTGCCACAGCAACAGCATCAGCGACAGCGATAGCAACATCACACGTGCCACATGTGCCGTCAAGTGCGCAGCTGAAAGAGCAGCGAGCACGTCTCCCATTGTTGCCAGTTACCAGTTACCAGTTACCAGTTGGCTGTTCTCACTAATTTTTCCACTGCTGCAACAATTTGCTGCATCCACACGACGACGCCGCGACGAGGCAACCTTCATTGAGTGATGGCGACCTCAATGCCAGCCACACGTTTCTGTGCAGCAGTGGAGGCAGCAGTGGAGGCAGCGACGGAGGCTGCAACACAGTCTTGCAGCTTTTTTCGGCTTCTCGGTCTTGGTCAAAGTTTGTTGCATGGAAAACCGCTTGGTAGCCTTGCAGTTGTTGTTGTTGTTGCTGTTGTTGTAATGCTATGTACGTGCGGTTTTCCAAGTGGAAATCGTTGCGGTTGTAAATTTTGCAATCAAATAATTTTTCATTCGCTTTTTCCGACGCCAACTCTCGACCTGATTTTTCTTTTCATTTTCCACACAACGAAAAAAGTGTTCGACTGTTTTGGCTGTTCTGCTTATTGTTCTTGTTGCTGTTGTTGCTTTTGTTGTTGTTGTTGTCGGGAAAAACGTTTTGACCTTTGGCGCTGCTTCGTGTTCGAACATTTAAACGGAAGTTGATTGCCGCCAAAGGTTAAGCTCAATTTCCGTTGAAGCCAAAGCCAAATCGAAGTGGATTCTGGAGGGGAAGGAAAGTTAAGAACTCAATTTCTCGCAGCTGTTGCTGGACTCGTTGACGGCTTGTTGCCGTTTAACGCTGTTGCCCTATGTCGTTGTTGTTCTTGTTCTTAAGTAGTTGTTGCAGTTGAAGAGTTCATCGCGTTGGGTCAAAAAAAAGAAAAGGTTCTGTTCGAGGGGGAAATTCGTTAGGCTAGTTAGGCAAATGTGTTGCCTAGATGATCCCCAACTAAGCACTTGCAATGTTGTGTCTCTCTCTCTCTCTCTCTCTCTCTCTCTCTCTCTCTCTCTCTCTCTTCACTCATTCACCGTTCCACTACACCTACTTAACGGTATTTCAAGTGCACCCACTGACTGACACGCATTAAAACATCAAAAAAAACCTCTCAACTCTCTCAGTTCAGCTCAGGGTCATAAAATCACTCGGCTGTCAAAAATTTGCACTAATTCGTTCAAAATAACCGTTAAAATCGCCCAACACTCTCACACACACACAGCGACCCACACTTGGAAATATTGTAATTATAATGCCCACAGCAATGTCCGAATCGGACTATGTTTGTAGCTCTTCTGACCATAATCTAAAAGTCCCATTTACAAGCTCAAATTACAATGGAGGCGCATTGTTTGTTTGCCCAGTTGTGGTTGTTGTTATTGTTGTAGTTGTTGTTGTTGTTGTGGCGCACCCACGCATTGCCTACATTTGTGTGTGTGTGTGTGTGTGTGTGTGTTTTCGGTGTTTTTTTTTCTCTTTTTAATGAGCTACATTGTAACGGTTGTCCGCTGGTCTTTTTGCATTTGAATGGCCTCCAACACACACACACACACACACTCTTGCTGAGTAGGCACAGCAATAACAACAACAACAACAACAACAGCAACAAACAACAACAGTAAAAATGCAGAGTTAACAATAGAAAAATGTGTTAAAACTGACACTGGGCACACAACTCGCTGCTAACAATAAAAGAATCAGAATGAACATAAAATATTTCACGCCAATTTTGTAGGCGCATCCCAAAACGTCACTCAATCTCGAAGGGGGAAGAGGGGTAGAAAACAATTAAAAACCTCAAGCCAAAAGTAGCGGCATCGTTTTTCGAATCAAATCAAAAATCACAGCAGCAACAACAACTACAACAAATACAGAAACAACAGACAAGGGTACTCAGCGAAATTGTGCCAGCAACAGAGTAAAAATCAAAGTAATGAGCACTGGGAACGAGTTGGAGTAACCGAAAAGCCATCAAGCAACAATTACACAAAGTAACCGAAAGAAAGATGAGAGATAGATTGGGGGTTCCGAAAAAGCAGCATACACGCCAGCAAAGATACACTGAGAAAGAGGGGAAGATATAAAACTATTATCATAATAAAAGAAATGTTCCTATATAAAAGGAAGAAGTCTTATAATTTGAAAATACTTTATATAAATTAAATATCAATAATTATTGTACAGTGAACGAGAAAATAAAGAGAAATTAAATTACATTTATTTAGTTCAGTTAGAAGATCAAGATAAAAAAAATTATAAAAGTAAGAGAAGTAAGTTTTTCAATAATTCAATGAATATGAAAGTATTAGGAGTGCTTTACATTGAGAACATTTTAGAATTCATAGTCTTTCATTTTAAAAGCAACAAATCACAACTATATTTTTATTTGAAGTATGATTCATTTTTCGTGATACTATTATATATATGTCATAAATATCTGAATAATAATATGTCAAAAACCTTTTCAGAATATTATACAGATTTGATTGATTGATTTTAAAAATCGTTATTTATATTAAAAAATATTTATTTAAGGAAAAGTAAAGCAGAAAATGAATATTAAACTTCAACACATACGAAAATATGTATTGTAGTATTAAGTTTAAAATCAATATATAGTTATAAGGCAAAGCAAATCAAGTCAATTTAGTTTTAATTCCATTGGCTTAAAAGAATCTTACGGATTGTCTAGTTTAAAAGTACTCCTTCAGCTCTATCAAAGTAACACTGCGTTAGATATAAACCCGTTTTATATTTTTATTTATATTTTCATTACTATATGTATTTGTTTATTTTGTTTTATTTATTTTTTCTATTATTTTTCTGTTTATAAGAGCACAATCTTTTTGAACTGAGTAGAAACCTAATTTATATATTCTTTCTCTGTATATATTGTCATTAGCCTTATCAGTCTGAATTAATCCGATTATATCTCAACTCTTTCGCTCAGTGCACGCAGAGCTTGAGCTTCAGTAGAAGCTTCGTCTGCTTCGTCTGCTTCATCCGCTGCTTCGTCTGCGTCGCGGGCTTCGGCTACAACGGCCGCGTCGGCTGCTTCGGTTGCTTCGGCTCAGCTCTGCCGAACACGGAAGTATGTCAGCAGGTCTCTCGTGTAACGGTAGTTTGGCTGCTGCCGCTGCCGTTGCCGCTGCCACGCTTAGCTGCGCATGCTTAGCTGACGCTGTCGCTAGTGCTGTTGCTAGCTCTGCTTCTGCCTCTGCCGCAGTCTCAGTTAACGTCGCAGTTGCTGCTCTAAGCTGTTTTGTTGCTTGCCGCACGATCCGCATTGAACTAGCTGGCAACATGTTGCTAGCAGCAACAACAACCTGTTGAAAGCGAAATTGTCTGACCAATGTGCTGAGCAAACAAGTAAATGTTGCAAGCAGTGCATTGAAAGCAGTGCAAATTGTATGTTGCTTACTTAAATCAAGCAGTATTTTACAAATTTTGGAGTAGTTTTTAGTATTTAGTTTTCTTGCTACGTTTATTAATTAACTAACTATGATATATATATATTAGTTATTTATATATTTATATTTATTTATTTATATATTTTTTTAAAGTCGAATAAATTGAATTGAAAGTTTAAGTATTTTCTTCATATTTTATACACATATTAGTTAGTGAACTCCTAAAAATTGATAATTGATTATAATCTTTGGCTAGTTTAGAAGAGTGAAACTGAAAGAAAAGTCTTTTGTGCTCATAGCAATTATTTTTATTATTTTATTTATATTTATTTTTTATTTTTATGACTCATTTTAGTTTTT
The DNA here is from genome assembly GCA_018904595.1 of Zaprionus indianus. NCBI lineage: Eukaryota > Metazoa > Arthropoda > Insecta > Diptera > Drosophilidae > Zaprionus > Zaprionus indianus. Next base: position 11,376,107 of record JAEIHA010000320.1, read on the forward strand.
TTTTATTAGTATTATTTTTAAATCAACCGCTTTTAATTGTCAACTAAATAAATAAGTAAAAAATAAAATAAATTATTGTAAGATCAGTATTTAAAATTCGGCGCCTAAAAAACCAATAGAGTAACCAGTTGGCTGGGGAAACATTTTGTCAGTGATCTCTTTAATCGTCTCTGACTCTCTCACCAACCAGACGAAGTCGAGCTGCAGCACTACTTAAGTGTGTGTCTGTGTGTGTGTGTGTTGTTGGCCAAGTTGCCTTGTGCTTTCTTCTTTCTACACACGTACACACACACACATAAACAAACACACGCTGTCGTGCCCTCTCGCTCGCACATACTCGTTAAACTGGCCAAGCCTCAAAAAATCAACTTAACTGTTTATGCACAAAATGAGAAAAATACTTTATTTCGTTGGCTCCATTTGCCGTTTACCGTTTCCCTCCACTTCGGCTACGGCTTCGGTTTGGTTCTCTCCCAAAAAAAAAAAAAAAAAACGAGCTAGCACTCGTGTATGTTGTTGTTGTTGTTGTGGTTGTTGTTTTTGGATTTTCTATTTCATCGCGTCTTCGTTTTGGTTTTGATTTTGGTCTTGAATATTTTGGACTTGCTGCTGAGGGGCACTGTCAGAGAGAGGGGAAAGGGGAAGTGGCCTGCACCTGTGTCGCATGATTGTCATCGTCGCTTGTTGTGGTTGTCGCCGTTGTTGTTGTTGTACTTTCGTTGTCGGTCTCTCATATCTTTGTCTATCCAAAATCCAAGTCGATATCCAAAAAACGATATCCCCCCCTTTGCAGTCGCAGTATTTCTACCAATTTATATGCTAATTTGACTGATTATTAATGTATTGACCCAAATACCATTTGGAAATTATTATTGGCCATTCTGGCTATTTGGTTTTCTTAACTCGTTCGAATGTCTCAACTTCTTGAGATCCACGCTGTGCCTGCCCCTGTCCCTGGCGTCTTCTCCCCCCACCTGTGTGAAATATGAAAAGCCTCGTGGAAAATTCTTTGATTAATCCAGGCGGTCTAAATGAATTCCTCCGCCCGAGATTCCCCACTGCATTAGGGCCCAACAGCTCGTTTGACTGTCAGCAAGTACAGCTAGGTCAAAAGGAGAAGGGGGGACAGGGTCTTTGAAAGGGGTCAATGCGGAGCTAAACTGTCGATCTTGAAGATTAGACGAGTAACGGAAGTTGTAGTTGTAACAAAACGATCTGCCTTGCACTTGGACTGATCTCTGTGGGAACACTGGGCTTGCACCTGTGTTGAGAACAGTTAAGGGTCTTTTTGGGTATTATCTTTGATCAATTGCTGCGCTCGTCTTGGTATAACAGTCTGCCTGGCGAATAACAGTTCATTCTCAGGGATTAACAATGTATCACAATACTAAACCGTAGTCTATCATATCTTATAAGCAACTGATTAATCACTAACAAATCTCTTTCCACAAGCTAAAGATTCTAATGATGTTCATTCCTTCTCTCGTTGCAGCTTCAACTGATTCAGCTGTAAATCTCGAAGAGAACTCAACGAAGAAGCACCAGAAATTCTCGTCCATCGCGTGGTCCAACTGACAATGAAGCTGTGCAGCATGAACGGGCCAAGTGAATCAGAAGTCGAGAGTCTACTGATGAGCCCCTGCTGGGGACCCACGCAGACCGGCAGCCAGGATCAGTATCTGCTGGACGGACACAAGCTGCTGCTGGAGCACGATCTCGACTCGCTGCCCAGTGATACGGATCAAAAGAATTCCCTCGATGTGCTCGACAATCTGCTCTTAAATAGCTCCTCACTGAACGCACTCTCCGACCTGAAGCCGCTGCCTCCCTTCACCGGCTACACGGGTCATCTGTCCATCAATGGCATCTCGGGGCATCATTACCATGCCATTGCTCAGCGACTGCCCGACGAGAGCAACAACAATTACATACAGAGCGCCTACCAGCACCAGCACCAGCATCAGCAGCACCAGCAACACCAGCACCAGCACCAGCATCAGCAGTCGCAGCATCCCAATGCGAATCCCACTTCCACAACGGCGGCCACAACCTGCAGTGGGACGGGGGGAGGCGGCGGCGGAGGAGGTGGCGGCGGCGGTGGTGGTGGTGGAAGCTCCTCTCAGGAGCACAACATAGTCTCGTCGTCAACCTGCCTGCCCGAGAGCGTGCTCAGCGCCGATGCGGACGCCTGCCTCAGCGATGTCAAGCTCTTTGCCGATAGTCAGTTAGATTCTAAGCTTTACTCCGTAGCGGACAGCTGTGTTATGAACGTCCCCGGCGCGGGGCCTGGCAGTGGCGGCGGCGGCGGTGGCAACTCCTCGCTGGCAAGCAGCGGCTCCACACTGACGCCCATTGACCAAGTGGCAGATTCGCTGCACGGCAGCGGAGTGCGCATCTACAAGGATCTGACCGAGTATGTGGACATGAACAGCATCGATGACATTGCGGCCATCATTGGATCGGCGATAGCGGACACCACCGTCTCCAATCAGCTGGACAAGGATGAGGGCAACGATACGCGAGACAGTTGGATGGATCTGGATGCCTGGATCGATGGCAACTGCATACAGCCGGAGGGCAAGGTGCTCGTCTCGCAGCAGGACACACTCAGCGACTTCATGCTGCCGCACTCGCCGCTGCCCGTGCACACCAGCAGCTCCACCTTGCAGAGTCTACTCAGCCATGGCTACATGCCACTGCTGCAGAATCGCCTGCAGCACGGGCCGCCAGGAGCGGGCTCGCAAGGCGGCGGCGGCGGCGGCAGCAATGGCTCCTCGGGCACGACGACAACGACGACGCTGAAGAGCGAGACGCCCAGTTCTACCTCATACTGCAACGAGCTCACCAGCAGCAGCTGCAGTCCGCCCGGCTCGGTGGTCAGCACCACGGACAACCTGATGATCAATCCGCGCTACCTGACCAACAATCCGGGCAACAATCCCAGCCAGCAGCAGCAGCACCAGCAACAACAGCACCAGCAGCAGCAACAACAGCAGCAGCAGGCGGCGTATCAACTGACGCCCAATGGTGGTTTGTCCGGCACGGGATTGAAGGACGGCGGGCTGTGTAGTCCAGACATGCTGAGCAACTATCCGCACACGACAAGCACCACGACAAGCGTAGCGCCCACCGGCACGCCCAAGGCCAAGCGGTCGAGGGCGCAAAAGAAGTCCAGCCAGCAACAGCAGCAGGCAGCAGGCAGCGCAGGGTCAGGGTCAGGTGCCTGGCGAGGTTGGTGGCGCTGGTTCGCAGCTGAGTGCCATGTCGCCATCGGGTGTGGCCAGCTTCAGTGCCAGCGATCTGAGCGGGCTGCTGGGCAAGGAGAAGCCGGTGCATCGGTGCAGCATATGCAATCGCGGGTTCCTCAACAAGTCCAACATCAAGGTGCACCTGCGCACGCACACCGGCGAGAAGCCCTTCCGCTGCGACGTGTGTGCCAAGGCCTTTCGCCAGAAGGCGCACTTGCTAAAACATCAACAGATGCATAAGAGAATTGGGCGTGACTGACCGCGGCACCACAAGCAGCCGCCGCCACTCGCCACTAGCCACAGTAGCCACAGTAGCCGCAGTAGCCACAGCCAATAACGCGCAGCCCGCAGAATGTATGAGGCACACGGAGCACGTGTCGAGACAAGCTCAATGCTCTCAATGTGTTGCACCGTGTGCCGTGTGCTGGAGAAAGTGTCCGCCAAAGCCACCCGCTCACCACGATCCGGCAACGATTGGCGGTCGTTGTCGGTGTGCATGTCCGGGTCTTTGGGTGCGGCAGCTTCTCGTGTATCGCATTGCTTGACCAGCATTGCTTGAGCCGGCAAACTGGTCACGTTCCACTTTCCACTCACCGCCATCCTCCACAGGGTCGAGCAATGTTGTACACAGAGCATTTGAGATTCGTTGTTGTTGGTTGCTTTTGATCTCTTCGCTTCATAATTCTAGTTAGTCAAGGGGACAGGGGGAGGGGAAGGGTAAGAGGAGGGAAGGAAGGAAGTGAGAATTATCTATAGATCCCCAGTTGAAACCATTTCAAGAACATTTCGATCCTTCATTGATGAATCTGTTACTGAATATCAACCTACTACCTCCGCAGTAAATCGATGCGAGTATCGATAGCAGCTATGATTATATCGCTTATTTAGTTTCCATGTATTGTTGACGATAGTTTGGAGTCCATGAGACTATCGATAATAGCTAGATTTGCATCTACCATTCTTCTTTGATAAATAACGTTCTGTTTCGAACAAAAAGTGTAATCGCAAATAATCGATAGGAGTATCGATAGCAGTTATATCGATTATTCTTTGTTTTGCGTATTGTTGATGAAATTGTAGAGTCGATAAGACTATCGGTAATAGCTAGATTTGCATTTGCAATGCTTCTTTGATAAATAATAGCTGGGAGTACCCTTATTGGCAGTAAATTCTTTTTAATGATTTGTTTCAATGCAAATATCGATAGTTAGCAAGAGTTGTATTCGATGCCCTTTTGTTGTTTATATTGTTGACAAAAGTGAAATTCCAGTTTGAAAGAGTAATCATTGTTATCGTAATTTTGTTTTTAAATTTGTTTCTAAATAGCAGGGAGTACCCTAATTGTTGCTGAAAGTGAAACAGACCCAGAAAAAGAGTCCCAATTGAGTTATTAGATAAATAGTCCTCTTGTTATATCTACAATTTAATTTAACTCAAACTAAATGGGTTATCGTATATTGTATATCGTATATCGTATATCGTAACTTGTGTATCGTATATCGTATATTGTATATCGTATATCGTATGTCGTATGTCGTATATCGAATATCGAATATCGAATATCGTATATCGTATATCGTATACCGTATATCGTATACCGTATATCGTATATCGTATATCGTGTATCGTATATCGTACATCGTATATCGTATATCGTATATCGTGTATCGTATATCGTACATCGTACATCGTATATCGTATCGTATCGCAGTGTCTATTGCATTCCCAAGAAAAGAGACCACAAGCAATGTAAGAACAACGAAGCGTCCAATTGTCTTTTTGCAACTGTTGTTCTGTTTTGATGCAAGGCTGCGCGCACCGTGCACCTCTCTGGACTCGGAACCGTGAACCGGGCACCGGACACCTCCGGAGCCCACAAAATGCATATAGAATGCGCATAGTGTGTAGCTTAATGTCTAGCCGAATGTTAATCGTTCTAAGATTTGTATAAATAATGTACCTCATCGCGTTGAAAACTGAAGTAGAAGTAGAAGTAAAACACAATCGAAGCAATACAATTCTAAATTAATACTAAATTATGTTAAATAAATGTACAAAAAGAGAGAGAAGGGGAAGTAATATGATAACAAACACACTCACACACACACACACACCACACACACACACACACACACACACACACACACACACACACACCTAGAGTAAGTTGTAGCGGGCTTGGCAAATCAGAATAATTGTTAAAATATTTAGCGAGAATAAGAGAGGAAAGCAGAGAGAGAGAGAGGATGAACAGAGAACAAAGCAAATTAAATACATATGAAATAGAAAAGTACTCAAGTAATAACACCCTATTACACCTTAAATTTAAATGTTGTTAATTTGTTTTTTAATTGAAATTTGTTGCTAAAGTTTATTTTAATTATACACACACACACACACACTCAAACACACACACGCAGACACACACAGTACACAGTATGCATATAATAAATTATACAAATTACAATTCTAATTTAAAGATTGAGCATATTCAACACGATTTCCATGCTATATACGACGAGATCAGATCAGTTCAGAGAAATACAATAATAATGTAGAATAATTTATTCAATAACTCAATGCATAATGTTAATGTTTATGTTTTAGTTCTGTGCAATTCTATTTATTCAAGTTGAGCGCAATCGAAAATCGATAAATCACTTTGTACTCCATTGTAAATATATATTTATTTTTCTAATTTTTAGTGTTTATCTCTAATGTTTATGCGTAATAAAGAAACATCAAATTTTGTCATTCTAAATGTACAAAAAACAGAATCGAAAAACAATCTAAAAGCCACAAAAAACATCTACAAGAATCTTTTTCAAAATGTGTATTGGGGAATCACGTATACGCGACGTATGACGGCGACAAAATTGAAATGAAATGCAAATGCTATGCAGATCGTGTGATCTGAATGCGTTGCTGATTACTAGACTTGGGTGGCAACCCTGGCGGCCATTAGGAGGAACCTGCACGTCTGCATGTCCAACAGAAAATAGAGTAGGCGCGAGGGCGAGCCCCGAACCAGCTTCAGCCAGCAAGCTAAAATATGCGGTAAGCTGGCGACAAGCAAGAGGCAAGTCAAGCCAAACCAAACCAAGCCAAGCCGAAGCAAGCTGAGGCAAGTCGAGGCAACCCGTAGCCAAGCGGAGGCAAGTCGAGTCAGCAAGTCAGAATCATTATTGACCACAAATGCCGCAGCACACAAAGAAAGCAATGCGAAGAAGAAAGAAAGAGCTAAAGGCAAACCCGAAACCCACAACAGCACACACACACACACACACAGACATCGCTTGGCACACACACAGCAACAAATGCCATGCATACTGTGCTACTGACCCAATTTCCAGACTCGTTTTCTTTTACACCGAGAGAACCGCACGAAGAAGCAGCAGCGGCATTGGCTGTGGCTGTGGCTGTGACTGTGGCAGCCACAACGGATTTGAAATGTTAACTGGCTCCGCGCAGCCAGCGGCGACGGCGGCGGTATGAGAGATACAAAGATACTTTGCCCGGACGGACCCGGCCGCATGCTCTTTCACCGCAGCGCCAGATACAGTGAGACAGAGAGCACACACACACACACACGCAGATGGAGATGAAGCCACAGTCAGAGACCGAGTCAGAGCTTGAGTCTCCAGTCTGGAGTATGTAGTTTAGTTTGCATCGCTCGCATCTCTCGCATCCGCATTTCTATGTTGCTTTTTGTAGTATCTTCGTCGTTGTCGGCGACGTTGCATGTATTTGTAACTCGTATCTGTGGCACTTAAATTTATGCAACATCATGGCAGTGCCACTCCAAGCACCTCCCTCTGCCTTGCCTCCCCTACCTTGTCTCTCTCTCTCACTCTTTCTCTGCCCCTCCACGTTTTGTTCTAATCAAAATGTGCTACGTGTTTGTTTGCTCCCCTGCCAAGGGTCAATCGAAATATTAACCAAAGTGGCAAATCGACAGAGCGATGCCACATTAACAGAAACATTTTCATTAATTCCCAATCTGCGCGTTTTTAATTGAGTTTCATTCGAAATAAACTTAATTTTCCACTCCCTCTGCCCTGCCTGGCTGTCACAGTCGTAGGCAGCCAGCAGTTTGTTTGCTTGCCAGGCATGACCCACTTTTGTGCCCAAGTTATGCATAGTTCGGATTGGGCGTGGATGCGTGGGCGAGGGTGCTCGCAAATCAACACAGCATAGTCACCCCCACAACGACATGTATGAGAAATACAAATTTAGATGCTAGATAGTTCTCCATATCGAGCCCGACACGTGATAAATTTATGACTATATAGAGCTGGAACTTTTGTAGAAAGTTAGTCAACGAAACGTTAATAAAGTAAGTATGTTATAAAGTGCTCTGGGTTCAACTAGCACTCAATTAAGGAATATATTACAGTACAATATCTTATGCTTTTATTTTGTATTGAAAATTCATTATTAAGATTCCTAAAGCAGTTATTGACTACATTTAATTCACAGCGTACCATTTGCTATATTTCTAATTCTGTTATAGTAGCGAAGTATGTGGTTTTAGTTGTCTTTTAAGCTCCTTCGAAGAGTTGATGAAAGAAGATCAACCAGAGAAGGAAACTCTTAGATTTTCTAAGCAAAGCTTTACTGAACAAGATGCTCTTAGTTCAAGAGGGGCACAAGAGATCTAAAAGGTCGGTAGATAATTATATATAATTCGTATCCTCTTCTAATCATTAATACTTAATGCCTTGTATCAATATTTACTATAATTTATGTCAGGTTAAATATATTTTTAGTATTTCAATTCATAACTTCTTACCTCTTTTTATACAGCACACAAATAGAGTTCTTAATGCTATAAACATTATAAAAAATCACTTACAACTTTAAAATCTTAATGATCAGTCTGTCTCTCAGTCAGCAACTTGCCAAAGCAGCCGATAGCCTGTTTAGCTTGACCGATTTGGCAGCCCCAAAAGCAACAACTAAGTAGAGCAACTTGACCAAAGGACGTTGCAACAATAGTAGCAGCAACAACAACAACAACAGCAGCAGCAACAACAGCTACAACAACAACAGCAGCAGGCACAGTTTGGCAGAGCGCATGGCCAACGCCTTTCGCCATACTGCAGACAAAGAAATGGGCAGCAAGGCAGTGAGGAGAAGTGAGGAAGAGAGGGTGGCTAGTTGGCCAGTACAATAAAGTTGGCAAAAGCGACGCTGCTGCTGCTGTTGCTGTTGCTGCTGCTGCTGCCGCGTCGCAGTTAACTTTGTCGCATATTGTCCAACAGTTGCTGCCGTTGTTATTGTCATTGTTGTAGTTGTTGTAGGCGCTGCTGCTGTTGTTGTATTGTTACTGCTGTTGTTGCTGGCTGTGGCGCAGTTAAAGACACAATGACCTTGGGTGAAAGTTGCTCTCCATTTCTATTTTGTGCTTTGCTGCCGTTGTGGAAGTTGTTGTTGCTGTTGTTGCCTCTATTTGCTGCCATGCCATTTCTACACACAAACTTACACACACACATACGTGTGTGTATTTATTGTTATTTTTGTTTTTAACGATTTTCTTGTCACTGCGACTTGTGTCTCCATCGCCATCGCCATCTCTCCATCATCATCTATTGTGGTGCTCCCCTTTTGCTTTGTCTCTTTTCGACTCGGCATGATTTGTTTGTTTGCTTTGCAGCTGTGTGTTTTTCCATTTGATTTGTTGCTATTGTTGTTGTTGTTATTTTGATTACTTTTGCTCTTGATTGAGGGGTCTGTAATGGATGCACACACCAAGAGAAGCCTCAACTCGACTCGCACTTGGAGCTGGCTAAACAGAACGGAAGTGCCTCGCGTGCAGGAAACCCAGCAGAAGGCGAGGGGCAGGCAGGCAGGAGGTAGGTGATAAAAGGCCAAAAATATTAGCAACACGTTTAAAACGTGCAACGCCGCTTGCTTTGTGCAACAATCATAATCAAATTTTGTATAATTTATGCGTTCGCTTTTTCGGCTAATTGTTGAAGAACCAAAAACCAAATCCAAAACAAAAACTCTTTTGCAACTCTGCGTCGTCTTCACGCCTCGTCGACTGGCCTGGCCAAGATTCTTGGTCAGTATAAATCATGGCTATAATTACAATTTATTAATTTAATATTTAAGCGCACTGTGCCAGTTATGTTTAAGCTTCAACAATAACAAGAACAACAACATCATCCATTTGGATTACAACTTCCACTACAAGTCGGGCCTCCACTTTAATTAACTGCAAAAGCAAACAGTGCACAACGAAAATCTTATGAAATACACAATTAGACTTGAGTTTTTTGTTCATTTTTAATCGTTCAACTCATTTGTAGAACACACTTAGAACATTATTCATAATCAATTTGATGATTCAGTTTTTGTTTGGCTTATCGAAAAAGAACAATTAATAGAATTGTTGCATTATTTACATTACATAAATTTGTTGTTTGTTGTTAATGATTATTTGATTTAGCTTTAATAAGGTTCGATTTTAAATTGTTAGAATTAATAAGAATAAAGAATGATGCAATCATTATTAAAAATTGTCTAGGAACATTTGATAAGTTCTGCAAGTGCATGTTTTATTGAAATACAAATAAATAAAAGAAATATTATATAAACTAATGGCGAAACAATTGATGAACTTGTTATTTATTTTTATTTATTAATTACATTTAAATAAACAGTGTTTCTTATATCTATTGCTAGTTTATTAACTGTGCAAGTTTGTTTTCAACAGTTGATTTATTTAGTTCTGTGCAAATCTGTTCTCTCAGTCGAAAATCGATGATTCTTTTTCTACATATATTTTATAATAACTTCCAATAAATGAGTATTTAATGTATATTTTTCTATATTTTATATCTTTTCTTAACTTTCAATAAATGAGTAACAAATGTATATAGCAAAATGAGACTAACTCGAACTAGACACTTGGCCAGGGCTCTTGTTATTTACAGATAAAGAAATTTAACACGTATACGCAGCGTATAAAAATAAAACTATATAAAGTAAATCAATTTCTTCTTAGTTATTTAGCTTGTCAAAATATATTTTATATAAAATTATTATCACAACGAAAAAGGCTATGTATAGCTATCTTATACTGTATATATAACTTTAATCATTGGCTACATATCAAACTTAACTGTAGAGAAGAAGCTTCCCCTTTGTTGTTCTCTTCAATCGCACTCATATTGTGTGCGCTGATTTTCGTTGTCAAGTTCGTGGTGCATTTTAATGGCACACACGATGGCCCAAAAAACAGGCTAGGAACAGTTAAAGCCAAAAAGACTCAATGCGATGCGACGCGACTGCAATTAATTTACCTGTGTGTACAATGCAGCATGCTCAATGCAGACAACTGCCAACAACAACAACAACAACAGGAGCAACGTGCACAGCGAGCCAACTGGGTGCCAAAATGTGGCGCGGCATCTATTCAAAAATTGTAGACAACGCAGAGAGGAGTGTGGGAAGGGGGGGATGAAGCGGGCAGAGGCGGAGTGGGCAGCCGCGTGCTGGCGCTGCTGGTCAGCGACAAGTGACCTCATTTTTATTGGAACCTCGCGCGGCAAGTTGCGTGGCATGGCCAGTTGTACGTGCTGCGCTTGTTGTTGTTGTTGCTTGCTGTTGCTTGTTCTACTTTGAAATTTCACTTTTCAAATGTGAGTGTGAGTGTGTGTAAGCGAATGTGTGTGTATAGAAGAAATAAAAATAATTAATAAACTAAATAAAAGCATGTGAGCATTTTTGTGCGTGCGCCGATCAAAATTTGTGCCACGCGGCGCTGTTGCTGTTGCTATTGCTGAATGCAGGTTTATTGCCGAAGTCTTTTGAATTTACATGCAACTGCAACCACAACGAGAAGCAACAACAACAGCAACAGAAACAGCTCGGCACGAAATATGTCGAAAATATTAAAGAGCAGGCCAAACAGCGAACAACAACAACCACCACAACAGCAACAGCAACAAAGGCAACAAGAAACAACATTGACAATTTAACCTCAAACTTCAAAGTGTCACTGTCATGGCCCTTTTTACTACTCCCAGCGACGACGACGACGGCATTGCAGCCGCAACCTCAGCAGTCGCAGTCGTAGTCGTCGCTATAACCTGTTGGCAATTCAGTTTATGACTTTTTGCGTTGCACACTGTGCCCAGTGCGCGCAAAACGGCACCACAATCACTGTCCAAGTGCCGAGCAACGCTTTCACCTCGACTGCGGCCCACTGTGCCTCTGCCGCTGCCGCCGCCTGTACCGCGCAGCTGCGACGTCGACATCGCACGTATTGCCACGAAAAGTGGGTCAACATGAAACGAGCCAGAAATGTTGAAGAAAAAAAAAATAAGCAGCAGCCGCAACAACAACAGCAACAGAAAAGCAAATCACGCTGACGAACTTGCTTGAGGCTGCGCTAATAGACACTGGTGCGACAGGGACGACACTATGAGCTGAGCAACTTGCGCTGCTGCTACACTGCGGACTTTGGTTTCTTTAAATTTCCACGACGTCGTTTATATTTATTAAAATAACTAAGTAAAAATCTCACTAACTATATTAATTGAAATGTAAAATCAAAATAACTTTTGATTTTTTACTCATAATAAAACTTTAATTAACATTTCAAATATTTCAGTGGCGGCATTCTCACACAGCGCCATCTATTGGCCATGGCTCGTTAATTTGGTGAGTGTTGGACAACGAGCGCATTTTAAATTAAGCATGGCTACTTTTGCAGCACTTATCGACCAACCACCACAACCTGTCGCCGATAACTTAGCTGCTCTAATATTCTTTTTTTGTTTATGCTTGAAAAGCAGTAGTGGCTTTGTAAAATTGAAGCATGTTGAATGGACAGATTACACACAGCTATGTGGGAAACATGTGCAGCGTGGTAATACCGCATCCGCATGTCAAGGAGAAACCAAAGCCCACGCCATCAACACAGCCTGAAGAGGAGGGCTGCTGTGGTACGACGGAAGGGGATGAGACATCGGTAGCGGCGACAGCGACGGCGACGGGGACGGGTACGGGTGCTGCAGCGCTACATGTGAACTTGGATCGCATAAGGAACGTCGACTTGTTCATTGGTGACAATGATTTATACTTCTACGCAGATGTCAAGCTATATAAGTGAGTCATATGCCAATGTGCGTCAATTACGTATTAGAGATCGAATTTATCGCCACTTCCTACACACACAGATTCCACAGTCGTCGCGCTTTCGACTTGAGGGGAACGGTATGCATTAATTTCGACACAACGAATAATTGCTACCAGTTATACTTGCGCTGCCTGCCGCCCGTTTCCATTGTCGCTAGCGTTGGCAATGCACCCAGTGACGGCGGCAGCGGTGTGGTGCCCAAGCCAAAAACGGCGCGCAAAGAGTACATTGCCGCATTTCTTAATCTTCCCAAGCTGGCGGACACTCTGCAGGACACAGAGCCGCTGGTGCACGAGTGGAAGCTAAAGCGCATCACCGATCAGTGCCAAATACAGCTCGATGCCAACCAGCAGGTCTACAAGCCAACTGGAAATTTTGGCTATGGTTACGCAAGTCGATACACAGGTTCGCTGCAGACCAGTGAGGTGAGTATTTCCGCAAGTCTCTGCCAAAAGAGCCAATGAAGCCAGCCAGTCTATTTACAGCTGGACAAGTCGACGTGTCGTGTACCAGAGCCACATCAGATTAGTCCCTTGCAGCGACGTCTGGAGCGCATAACGGATGAAATGAAGCGCTTCTCGCGCGAACAGTACAAAATGAATTTCGTGGAACTACAAGTGCCGCCCGGACATCAGAATCCGCTGCGCTACAAGCCGAAAATTCATGAGACCTCGATGACGCAAGAGCAGGCGCACTTGCTACACAATCTGTGTAGTCGCGCACCCGCCGCTGACAGCAGCGATGAGTCTGCAATCGGAAGCGCCGCACACTCATCGCTGTCCAGCCGAACCGAGCGTCATGTTCAAAACGAAATCGACTGCGGCCTTATCAGCATCGTGCTTGCCATATGCTACGATGTGCGCACCACCAACAACGAGCCAACCTGCGAGTCGGGATGGACACGCAGCATATTGTGCCCGCTCTTCTGCTATTTCGAGCAGTTCGACAACTACAGGGACGTCCTGGTGGCATTCCTGCGTCGAGTCATCACCTACCCGTTGTATCGCAACTTCGAGCTGGGCCGCCAGTGTGTGAGAGATGCCATCGATGTGCTGAAAGGCGGTCGCAACTGGTTGATTAATCAGCTGTTGCTCACCCATCAGCAGTTTGCCAGTGGCGAACCGTGCCGCGACAGCTTCAATAGATACTACTTGGAAGACTACATACGTTACATAAGCAATGCCACAATCTGCAGCGATGAGTATCTCCATTTGCTGGCACGCAATGTGAAGAACGTGCTAATGGATGTGAGTAAACGGCACTTGGATCTAGGTGTCATCGAGATCGAGACGGAGCTGATTCAGGAGCTGATGCAAGAGATGCGCATCGATGCGGGCAGTGGCAGCGATTCACCGTCGCAACAACAAAGCCAACACGATGATGACGATGCTGATGGAGATGGGGATGGAGATTTGGATAACGATACTTCCGGGCAAGAGGATGAGACGACAACGGATGATGATAGCGTAATAACAGACTCCTACGATAGCATGGACTTGCGCCTTATCGAGAACGATGTGTACGCTGTGGACGAGGAGGACGAAGCAGACGACGATGGCGAGGAAGAGCAGTCGGAGGTCGATGATGATGATGATGATGTCGACGACAGCAACTCATCGACGACCACAACCAGCGATGCTGAGGGCAACAGCGTCATCGAGCAGTGCACTAGCAACAGTGAGGCCGCGGCCAGCCTCAGCGCCAGCACGAGCACCAAGTAGAGACACCGCCTTATGGCCAATGTTCCATGCTGTCTGTCCTGCCATGCCTAAACAAAGCAACCAACCAATCAACTTAATGTCAAAGAACGGAGGCTAAACAGTGATTACTTTTATGCAAAAAATCGAAACCTAAAAGTAAAATACAGAAACAAAATCGAAAAAAAACAAACAAAATATATAACAAAATGAAAAACTAAAACAATAACAAATCAAAGGGAAAACAATACAAAAACGAAAGCGAAAATTGTACATTTTTAACACAAGCTTCACAACTGTTTAACTATTAATGTGTACAAGAATTTTAATGCAAAACAACCAGAACAACCACAAAGAGTTATCCATGCCAAATGCGAAAGAATATCTGCATAAATACCATATACAATATTTTTTCCTTTATTTTGCTCTATAATTATTTTGTTCTTTAACAATAATTAAGATGTTTAGCATTTAGGGTGGCATTAGTATGTAACATTTGAATTATGAATTCTTCGACCCAAAATCTAGTTGTGCATTTTGTATATACAAATACATACATAACGTATATATATACATACATTTATATACATATATATTGTTGGTGCTGCAAGCAAAACTGAAATAAAGAATGTAAAACAAAAAACAAAAACTGAAAAGAGGCAAAGTCATCTAGAATTTACCATTTAAAGTTGTATAAATTTCAAAGAAATCAAGGCCAAACAAAAAAAAATATATAAATACAATATATTTTTTCTTAATATTTGATCAAGCATTTTTTAATAATTATGAAGAATTGAATAAAAAGAAATGTGATTTTTTAAGCATACCCCTGATCATCTTTCAATCAACACATTCTGGAATATTAGTTTTCAATAGTTTTTATTATTTATTCATAAGATTGCATATCTCTGTACGATTACAAGCTAATTTAAATATTTATGGACTGTTACTTGAAGAACTTAGCTGTTGTTCGTTCTTAAATTACGATGTAAAGCTAAAATTTACAAGTTAAACTAACTATGTATGCATTTTAGAAATCGCTAGAAGAAAGGCGCAAACACCTCGCCAATTGGTTTCCGGTTCCTCCGAGTTGTCAGTTTCCTCTTCTATAATATTCTCTCTATATACACAAGTTGAAATTTTGTAATGCACGGGAACCGACTTCGAGTTAAGTTCGTGTTTTTGTTTTTTTGATAGATTCCTTATTCACTACATACAACATGGCGACCGTTTCTTTTCTTTTAGTGTGGACAGATTATCATCCTGCGCCGGGGATGGGAAATACCATTTTCATTCATCATTCATCAATTCATTCACTGACACTGAGTTTGAGTTTAAATATTTACAAGAACGTCGATTGTTCTAAGCTAGTTTGGGTAAGTTGAGTATTGCCCAGCATCAGTTGGGGCCGTTACAGATCTGTGAAGGAGTGAGAGGTTTAATTTATGAATTTATTTGTCATGATCATGATGCACTCACTCATTGTCTCCTGCTGTATCTCGACCTTGTACGAGGGATTGTCATAGGCTGCATCGCTCTTTCGTGGCGGTGTAATCGAAGCCGTCTGATGCACTCGCCTTCTGGTTATGATCAGCAGCAGGGCCAGCGTTGACATTATCGCCAGGGCTGCAATCACAGAGACAACGACCAGGGGACCATAATAATCGCCAACAGGCTGATCTGTGACGCCAGCAGTAAGAAGTTTGCCTAGAGAGAGATTATTTGGATTAGCATATGATGAATACATATTTGAATTGGGATGAAGAAGATGAAGGGGCATAATTAATAATGGAAAATCGAACTTTGTTTTGATCTATCTTGATTTTCAAAAGAATATGTTCATTTATTTCAAAATGAGATTCAATCATTCTGTGCATGATTTCTCTGTTCTAAATGATGATCTAAATCATTTTTACCCAGATTCTTAAAGCTCAGATAAATCCATTCCAAGCAACGCAAGACTTGAAATCGAAGCAGTTCGAAACAGTTAAAGAACTCCTAGACTGAGTGGGAGTGATGATGACTTGACTTACCCGTCTTGCCCGGCGTCGCTGGACCTCCGGGTTTGGTAATGAAGTTGACCACATTGCTCTTTTTGGTGTTGCCGTTGGTCAGGTACATTTCCAGCCAGAGACGATACTTGGTGCCTGGCTTGAGGTCCATGATCAGAGTGCCCGTTGTGCTGTCGCGCTTGGCCACCTTGAAGACACTGGAATCCTCCTTGCCCAGATCGCTCTGGTAGATGGCGCGATAGATGTGCACATACTTGTCCTCAGGGTAGGGTACACCGTTCCAGGAGATCTCAACGCTCTGCGTCTTCACCTTGGTCACATTGACCATCACATCGAAGCCGTAGACATCAACCTTGGGTGCTGTGCGCACCTTGATCATGTGTCCAGCACGCAGTTCGGCGCCATGGCCAGCAAATGGAATGTAATAGAGTCCGATCTCATAGCCTGTGTCGGGCTGCAGGTTCTGAATGGTGTAACTGGTGAGTGTGCGATGTATTAGCGGCGAAGAGGAGTAAATCATGCCGGTGAGTTCCTTGTAGCGCAGCTGTACTCCATCCACATACTCCATCTGCTCGTCGCTGAGTTTCTTCCACGTCAGCTGCAGCCACGTGGCGTTTGTTTCGCTAACATTCAGTTCGGGATCCTCCACCGTCTTGAATATATCCTGGAAGTCTGGCCTGTAGTCGGAGATCTGTGGTGGTGGTGTGATGGTGCGCTCTGCAGGCATCTTCACTGTGTAGATTTTACTCGTTGGCTGCGAGTTGAGATCGCGCAGAATCAGCGTTATCTTAACCCTGTACAGAGAGTTGGGCTCCAAGCTGGGCAAATCGAACTCCATCTGTGAGGTGGCAATCAGATCCTCGGGTGGTGCAAATATCTGTTGCTCCCAGTTGGACGTGTCGTTGCTGGGTCCATTGGTGTAGCGCAGCTCCACACGTCCATGCAGATTCACATAGACCTGGGGAACGGTGAAAACAATGCGAATGGTGCGTGGATCGATGGCCTCCAAGGTGTGCACCTCAATGTCGGGCTGCAGATTGTTAAAGCCTAGAAAGGGAGAAGGGTTTGTCTTGAATCGGAAATTGTGAAAGCTTTGTAATAGAGATGAGCACAGGGAAACACAGGGGAAGATCGCACTATATCGATAAATATATCGATATGCCTAGTGATGCCCCTTGCTCATTTCTAATTTAAGGTTAAGTAAGTTGGGTTAGTTGAGTTCTAAGCAGCGCAACTATGAATGCAGATGACTGGAATGCGGGGATGGCGTGTGGGCGTGTGTGTTGTGGGTGCGTGTGTGTGTGATTGGAGTGGTCACAGTTAGTACAGTAGGACCCTGTCGCTGTGTGTTTATCGGTAGAGTTGTTGTGTCCAAAGTGAAAAGAGACTAGGCTAAGCTAATAGAGGATGCTGTAGCTAGAACTACTGGGATCTCAACCTGCTTGCTGCGCTGCTGGTCGCTTGTCCTGGCTGATGCCCTGGATGGGGCTCTGAGTCTGCGTCGTGTGGCTAGGACTGCCAGTCTGACTCTGGTGCAGGCTGTGCTCGCTGGCCTGAGTGGAGAGACCGGAGCTGGTGCTGGAACTGGGTACAATGCTGGCCTGTTGCTGCAGGGATTCGTGCTGATGTTGCTGGGGATGATGCAGTGCTGGAGGCACACCCAGTCCGGGTATCAGTGGATAACTCTCGTAGGCAACCGGTTGTCCATCGACTATGGCAATGCCGTGCGCTGGAGGCGGTGGTGGCACTCCACTGTGTACAATGGGCACATAATGTGGCAGCGCAGGTCGTTGCTGTTGCTGTGAATGCTGCTGCTGCTGGGCAGGCGGGCCACCCGCTCCGGCGGGCACACTCTGCTGCAGATGCTGCAATATCTGTTCGATGCGCACATGCGAGGGCAGATTGTGATTGTCCTTCTGGCCAGAGGGTTGCCCGACAGGTTGCTCTGCGCCCAGTATGTTGAATAGATCCGATTGACTAGTGGGCGCCGGTGGCGGCTTGCCCTGTGGGATGCCATTGGGATTGATGTCGTATGGCTCGTAGGGATTGTAGGCATCGTACGCTGGCTTCGCGGGATTGTAGAAGCCATAGGGTCCAAGGTGCTGCTGGTGTTGCTGTTGTTGGTGCTGCTGCTGCTGTTGATAGTCTGTGTAGTGACCGCCCAATTGCAATGGCACGTAGCCGGCACCTGGTGGCAATGGTGCTCCACTATTGACCTCATCCTCCTGCTGATCCTCGTGCACATCGTACTTGATATCGTTCTGCTGCTGTTGCTGTTGTTGCTGCTGTGCCTTCTTGTGCGGCTTTTCGTGCTTCTCGAAGAGACCCGAACTTGCCTTCGGCGGCTTGCCGTCCAGTGTGGGGTAGAAGGCGCCCAACGTGGGCTTCTTTTCATAGTCGAATTCCAATGGCTTTGCCGCTGGTGTTCGTGTTGTTGCTGTTGCAGTTGCTGTTGTCGTTGTAGTTGTCGCTGTCGTCGTTGTTGTTGTTGTTGCAGTTGCAGTTGCAGTTGTTGTTGTTGGTGTTTCTGATACCGATTGCATGTTGAATGGTATTTGGATTATTTACAAATGCATAGCGTGAATAATTTTTGTATGAGCGTTGAAAATAAATAATAAATAGTAAAATTAAAAGATACAGGGTCGCACGGGAGAAGAAGAAGAGAAAGAAGAGGGAGAGAGAGAGATGGAGAGAGAAATAAGTAGCAAAAGCGCAAATAATGCAAATGTTGAGCAGAATGAAATCATAATGGAAAATGAAAAGTGAAAAAGCCGATAAAGCTTCGAAAACATGCGAAATGTGATAAAGTTTTTTTTTATGAATGGATTGCCAATGGTTTGAGAATTAATTTGGTAGTGACTCTGTCTGCGCTACAATATATTTGTGGGATGTACTATATAGTAAAGGCAGTAAAGGATCTTCAAAGCAATTTAAGTGTCTTTTGATTAGTGAAATTTGAAATTTGCTTTTTAGCTTCATTAAGATTGAAGAATTCTTCAATTCTGTAACTAAAAACTGTAAGTGAATTTTTAGTCTGTAGAATTCTGTTCTATAATTCTAGAATAATCTTCCTATAAATCTAACTATATAGTATATCTTCTCTGTTAATTTGTAGCGCAAGCAGAGGCCTCATCAAGTTGAAGTTGCCAACATGGAGTTGATTTTCAGTTAAGAATTTAGCATGCAGTAAAATATCGAATTTCTTTTCTTTGTGTGGATGCAGCATGCCATAGTTACCATTGGGCGAAGCGGGTGGAATGACTGTCTGCTCCACGGAGTCCTGCTCCTCTTGTTCCTCCACCACGGGATGGCCGGCGATGCCTGTCTTGGGCGCCAACGGAGCGCAAGCCCAATGCTTGCAGCACTCATCTTCGGGAATCGGCAGCAGACGTGCCTGGGCAGGATGGCAAGGCAGATCAGCCGGCGGCAGTGCCAGCACGGGCGGGCAAGTGGGACGACACTCAACCTTGCCGTTCTCGCAGTAACAATGCTTCTCGCAACCTTAATGGAGGGAGGAGGGAAGGTAAATGAATGAGATGATGTGTGACTGCGTGGCTGACTTACCCGTCAGATTGGTGGGAATGGGTGACCAGTTCTCGAACTCCATGCCCTGGAACGTGCAGGTGCCGTTGTCCACACAGCGCATGCTCTCCGGGCAGCAGTGCGGCACCACTGGCTTGAAGTCCGCCGGCACCGTTTCCCAGCGAATGCAGTGGGGGTTGAGCACGTCCAGGCCAAAGGTGGAGGGACACTCGACCTTGGCACAGTGCACGCCCTGTTCGTTGCAGATGCAGTGCTGATCACAGCCATCGCGGAACTGCTGTCCCTGCTCGTACTCCGCGCCCTTAAAGCTGCACGTGGCAGAGGTCGTGGCAGCGCCAGCATCACGTGCCTGTGGTTCCAGGCCGTAGCTGCGCTCCTCCTCACCAATGCTGTTCTGTCCACCACTGTGCAGTATGGGCGCCAATGGTTGCTGCTGCTCGTGATCATCCAGCGTGACATCGCACAACTCCAGTTGGCAGCACACATCCTTGGGATCCTTCACGTAGACACACTTGTCGGCACGCGTATGATTGCGCTCGGGGCAGCGTGGCCGGCAGTTCATCACACCTTCCTCTTCACAGTGACAAATCTGTTCGCAGCCGATCTCCTTGCGTTCACGGAACTTGTAGACGCCGCCTTGGTAGTGGCAGTTTGGCTTGGCGGTGCTTCCTGCGACGGCCGAATGGGTATGTGTGTGTGCGAGTGTGTGTGTGTGTGTGGGTGGGTGCACATGTAGATGAGATGCACGTGAGGTGGATATGGAATGCACAGAAAACACGGCGTTAAAGCATGGAACGAAGGCAAAGCGCTCTCTCTAACTCTATATGTTCCCCTCTCTCTGTCTCTCTTTCTCTCTCTACCCCCTTTCCCTCTCTCTCTTTCATTGCAATTTTTTCACTCCAACTCACCTTCGTTCTGCTCGCTGTTGACAACAGTTCCCATCTCTGTGTCCGATGTGGCCACACTGGGCTCCAGCAGTGGCTCATCGCACTCCATTATCCTGCAGCATTCATCCTCCTCCACCACACGCTCATGGCAGTGTGGATTGGCCATGGTGCGCTGGCTGCCACGTGGGTAGCTGGCGCCCTTGCAACGCGGCTCACAAATCCATTCACCACGATTGCACGTGCAACGCTCATCGCAGTCACGTTCCATGCTCTCGCCGTGCTGCAAGAGAAGTAAAGGAAGCAAGTTGTTAAATATTTATAAATATAATATATATTATATATACAATATATATAGTTTTAATCTCTTTTAATTTCCCTATGCATTTCATCTGCAATAAACTTGTAACTTTCTTATAATAACAATAATTTAATTCACTTGCATCAGTTTCAACAATTTCATTTCATTTCATCAGGTTGAATAAACCTTTGCATAAAGGAAACACACGAAAAACTGTTGAATATGTTAATTCCAACTACTATCTTTAGTCTTTCGATTATGAAATCATTTTAAATGCGTGTTGCATGCGTATTTGCAATAAATTTTACACGTGAATCATTCCAATTTGGAGAAGGTAAAACCCGCCGAAACAGGTAATTAAATTTATAAATAACAAACTGAAATTACTTCATTCATATAGAGAAAAAAATAGATAAATATAAATGGAATAAACTGCGGAATTTAACAACAACAAGTTCCAGTTACTCAGTGGAATGACTTTAGCTTTCCCTTCATCAAATTCTCGGCAATGAACGTCAAGAATTGCGACCCAATTGACAATGGTTAATGGGTAATGACAATGGAGCCACTGTGCCGGTTCAGCAAATGGTATTGCCCGTTGAAAATATATGATGTGAAAAGCAGAGCAGAGCAGATCGAGGTCTATTTACGCGCAGATTGCGTCAATTTGCGCCGCCAACTCATCAATCATTTGATCACTTGACGACGGCTTGGAGTACTCACTGTAGTACTCAAGTAAAACCGAAAACATTTCCTGCTTAGAGTCGGCGTTCAATCTAAATCGGAATCAACGAGCTAAAGCTCAGCTTAAGATAAACTAGTTTAAGAAGTCGAGTGCGAGATTGAGTGCGATGTCGAGTTGAGTTTGAGTCGAAACTGAGTAGCAGTTGGAGTTGGATTGAGTACGGAATGGAGTCGGGGTTGAGTACGAGTTGGAGTACGAGTTGGAGTCGAGACTGAGTCGAAATGACGTAGAGTCTGCATACGAGTCTGGCACAAGAACGAATAAGTCTTAGATTCATGTAAAAACGAAAACCTTTCCGGTTCACTTAAGCAGAAACTGAGTTAAGCGGTTGAGACTGAGTAAGAGATGTAGTCGAAGTAAGCGTTGAACATTAATGAATATATAAAATGAATATATAATTTAGAATCTAGAGACTAAGTTACAGATAGAGTGAAGACTAAGTACGAGACTGAATCGAGATGAAATAGAAAAGAGCACAAGATTGAGCTGAGACTGAGCATGAGATGAAGTCAAGACTAAGTTCACAGGATAGGAGACTGAATAGGAGACTAAATATGAGACTGAATACGAAACTGAATACGGATCTGAAACAAGAACAATCAGGGGTCTGAACTTCAAGATGAAATTGGAAACATTTCCAATTCAAAGTTGGCGTCGTAAGAGACGAAGTTGGCCTTGCCGTTGAATCTTAATAGGAATCTAGATAGAGACTGATCTGCAATAGGGACTTAGTAAGAGCCCAACTCGGACTGAAATCGGGACTAAGTTAGAGATGCATTCAAAACTAAATAATAGTTAAGGGCGAGCGCACGAGAACAAGTCAAAACTGAGACTAGGTTTAGCTCTGAGAGCAATCAAAGTACAGATTCATCAAGAGACTTCGTCCAAGTCTAAGACGAGTCTAAAGACAAGTCTGATTCGCGTCTAGGTTTGGCCTGAGTCTCGTCTGAATCTCGTCTCGTTTGAGTCTTCACTGAGTCTCGTCTGAGTCTCGTCTGAGTCTGGTCTGAGTGCACCAATAACCAAATATATCACAGCGTCGGCTAAACGGGCTTTCAACCCACGCGCAGTAGTTGCGAATTATAGGGGAAAAAGATTCGAATCAAGTTCGTTGCCTGAGTCTCTCGACTTGCCTTACAGAGGTCTTTTGTTAATTTTAATTAAAACTTTACGTAGGCTGCTCAGAGCTCAAAAGGTCTCTCTAATATGCCATGTTAAATGAGCACGCATTACATGCCTGATACGTGCGCCTTTTCACGCCCTCTTCACGACATTTTAATGGGTGTCTAGCAAAAAAAGAGCTCGTTTTTTAAGCGCTTCCTGAGAACTCTAAATCTCGAAGCTCATAAAACTATGCGCGGTTATTAACAGACTGTGGCACACTAAACCACAAAACTGTGCAGCGCATTGTGTTGCCCAAGGTATTTGCGGCATGTGGCACGACGCTGGCATGTTGCACGTGTCCGTTGTCGATCGAACGATCGATCGAGCCATTTATAAGAAATAACTGAGCACGAAATCATAAATGCCAAAAGGGGATAGGGGCGTTGCGGAGGCGGGGAGGATTGAGCCGAGCTGGCCAACAATTCATTAAAAGTGAAAGCAAAAATTATTTCATATCGAAGCGTGCCGCAAACTCGATTATGAAAAGTACAGCAACAAGCAAAACAATTAAAAACATTTATAGAAAAAATGTTAAAAGAAAAAAAATTAATAACTAAATTGAAATATGGGTGCATTGCATTGAAAATACTGTAAAAAATTGTTGCAGCAACGTGCGGAAAAAACCTCAAAACAATGTAAAGAATAAAGTTGAAACCTTTGCGATGGTAAACTCGTGGATACGCTGTAAAAATATGTGTTGAATGCATATGCTGAAGATAAAAAGTGCGTTGATCTGAATATGAGGCATATTAATTATTATGATAAATGTATTTTGAATGGCTACATCTGGGTCATGTTGGAATCATCTAGTCTGAGTTTTTACTTAACCTCAAAAAAGTGAAAAGCTTTTGAATATCCCCTAATAAATATTAAATGCCAATTTTAACACAAAAAATTTTATTTCATTTGAAATTTGAAATGATATGTGACTTAACTTCATTTCATATATGTATTTTGATCATCTAAATCCGAACCCGAAGTTACGTCTGACTTTAGAATCAAACTCAAAAACCTCGAAGCGTAAAATAGTCGGGGATCATGATCAAGTCATGTGATATAGCATACATGTCGCTATATGTTGTTTGACCTGCCAAATTCAAATTCTTAATCTAAGCCTGCTCATCACATCCAAGTTACAAACTAACCTGTGCAAAACGTTCTAAAAAATATACAAAATATTGATCTGTATGATATCTTGATACTGTAGGGCTTTTTTTATCATTATCCTCCTTCTGCTTCTTCACTCCCCACACAATCGATATACCCGCAACAAAGTAGAGCAACCACAGCCCAAGCCAGCGTTTAATTAAAACAAAATCAACACCAGGCACAATGAGCAAAGGCAGCTACTCAAAGCAATATGGTCAGCAACAACTGCAGCACAACAACAGCAACAATAACAACAACAGCCAGACAAGGCACAGCTGTATGGGTTGGTCAGTAGTGCCAGCCGGAGGCGTTGCTGCCATTGCGACTGCAGTCCATTTGCGCGTAAGCTACGTGACTGGCAGAAAGCTGCCTGTGGTTGTGGTTGTGGTTGTGGTAGTGGTGGTGGCACGGGTGCAACGTCTGATGAACACGTCACACTCGGACAGACAAACAGACAACGCGCCGAAAGGCGTGTAGCAATTTATGGAAATTAGACGCAGTCGTTAATTAGATGATAGATAATCAGGCCTGTACCGAGGGCCAGCAACGAACCGATTCTACGAGCAACAAGAGATTGACACACAGCACAAGGGAGGTTTGCAGGGGAGGCGCGGGGCGTGCCCTGATTATGAGGCTGCAATGACAAATGCAAACAAGGCAGCGTCGTCAATCACAGCCCAGCAATTTGCTGGCATTTTTGCCTTTCGAGGCGCGCAAATATTTGCATAATTGCTCAGCCCAACCGCGAAATGGAAAGACAAGACAAGGCAAGAGACAAGCCAAGCCAGAGCTGAGGGAAATGTGCACCGAAAAATATTTTCGAGTGCAAAAGTGTGCAACAGCTGCTGCGACAAACTTGGAGAGCTGCTGCCACATTGCTGTTGACCGGTTTTCTTTTCTTTTTCTTTTTTAACTTTTATGAGTGGCCCCAAAAACTTGTTGCGAATTATGCAATAAACGTTACGAGAGGCGGCGAGGCGCCTGATTGTGCAGTTGCGTGCCAGGAAGTGCCAAAGATTTCGACCAAAAACGGGGGCGACTACACCACACACTATAAGGCAGGAATGAGAGGTTGCTTTTCACGTGCCGAAGTGTTTATGCTCTAACAATTTGTTTGCTTTAGACCCTAACAGTTCTTCTTCTTCTTATTTTGAAATATCTTTTTTATCTAAGTAATTTATCCTTTTCATCTGCAAATATTTATTCTAATAATTCTTACAGTAAATTTAAAGCTGAAAAAAATTTTTTAAAATCTTTAATTTTTGTGTTATTATTGCTCCCATTTTAATAAGATTTTTTATATAATTTAAAGCTCTGTGTACATGAGATGCGACGATCTTAGTGGCGAGAATTGAGAATCATCTTTGATTTATTATTCAAATCTCTCTTATTTCGATATATTTCTTTTCTTTTAAGTAAATTAAGAACTGAGAGAGAGAAAGAGACTAGATTGATAAGGTAGCCAGACAGGAAAGGCAAGAAAATTTGAATATATTCTTATAAATTCAGTTCAGTATATGTTCATTACCTAAGAATTTAGAGACTAAGATAGTTTGCAATGATGAACAAACAGAAAAACAAAGAACAACCTCCTTAATAGGGTTACTATAGAACCCTATTGAAACTGAGAGAGAATATGACAATCCCTATAGGAAAAATATGAGAATTTATAAGGAAAACTGAGCTGATATTAAAGGTTAAAGGTAAGAAGAGGTAAAATAGATATACAAAAGATATACTGGGTTGCAGTACACTTCCCATTATAGCTTTACAAGCCATACACTCTTTCAGAGAGAGACACAGGGTATAACTATGAATTTAAATACCAACACGTGTCAGGGGAGAATCACATCAAATCTGGGTGTGGGCAACGCGAGACAAATTGAACAAGTATGAAAGTAATCAATATACGCAAGCTGCATAAGTATTCCCCTCTTCTCCCCCCTCGTGCCACCTTCTAGACTCACCTTGTAGCTCTTGTCGTTGGCCAAGCACTCACGGTGCATGGTATCCCCACTTGCAGTGATTTCCACAATTTTCGGCACTTCCGCATCGGGTTGTGCTGTCGTTGAGCTTGTACTCGTGCTTGTTGCTGCTGCTGTGGGAATTGGTGCTGCCTCTGTTGTTGTTGTTGTAATTGTCTCAGTGCGCTCCTCGTCCATGCTGACATCACTGAGATCCATTAGAGCCTGATGATGCATGCTGGCATTGTGACGGAAGAGCAGCTCGGCTGCATCCTCATCGCTGCCTGCCGAGCGACCCTCGCCGGCAAAGGCAACAAATGGCGAATCGGTTGAGGCCTCAGTTGTTGTTGTTGTAGTTGTTGTTGTTGAACTTGAGCTTGAGCTGGTTTCGTCCTCGCTGTGGCTGTGCAGCACATGCTTTCCTTCGACAATGTTAATCACCGCACCCGCTTCCTCTGCGGCGCCCTGTGGCGGCACCACTGTGGTTGCCTCTGCCTCTGCCGCTGCTTCTTGCTCTGTTGCGGTCTCTGTCTCCTTGACAGGTTCATTCATATGCATGGCGCGTGCGCGGGACGTTGATGTCGTCTCTGGCTCGGCCGTTGGCTTGTTCTCCGCACTGACAATGATGCCACCAGTCGACTCAGTTGTTGTACTGCTTGTTGCTGCTGTTGTTGTTGTTGTTGTGGCTGGCTCTGCCTCTTCGGTGCTGCTCGAGAGCATTTGATAATCGGCGTGCTCGGCCAGGCGATCATGATTCTCGGACAGTATATGCACATGATAGGGATCTTCTGACTCACTTGTTGTTGCTGCTGCAACAGTTGTTGTTGTCGTCGTTGTTGTCGGTGTTTTTGTTGTTGCTGGAGTTGTGCTTGCCGCTGCTGATGATGAGGCAGCCCCAATCTCAGTGACGCTGAACTTGTCGCTATCACTTTCATTCTCGCCATTGCTCGACTCGTTCTCCTCGCTGTTGCTGGCCGTGATCAGTGTCGCCGGATGTCGAAAATTATTCAAATCTTTGGCATCGGCATCGTCGCTCTCATTCGAGATTTGGTTGAGCAGTTCATTCTGCTGTTGGTGTTCCTGGTGCTGTAGTTGCTGCTGTTCCTGCAACTGTTGCTGCTCGGTGGTCGCATCGCCAGCAACATTCTCCGCATGCTCATCCCGCAGTGGAATGTGCTGTATGTGGCTCTGATCTGGTTGAGCGTCAGCTGCGTATGCCTCTATGCGTGGAGTTGTCGTTGGCTCTGTTGAGGTGATCGGCTCTATGCTCGTGGAGCGCAACGTGGTCTCCTCCTGGGCACCAGCGCTGGCATTGCTGGTGGTGCTGCTGCTACTCTCGATAGCGGCACTTGGTGTGGTTGTGATATCTGCAAAAGACAATGGAATTGTTAAGAGAAGTTTTATTATTGATATCAATTAAGTTTGAAGATATTTTTAAGGGTTTAAAATAAACAGAACAATTTAAAATGCGCTAGACTGTACGTGAAATTACCAAGAACTATACCAATGGCATATTTCAGTTTATAAATCTAAGTTCTTTAGACTTTTGGCTGAGCAGACAAAGCTAAGAAAGAGTATTTCCTCTTTTTTGTTAAGAAATATACGTGTACACGTGTATTTATCTATATTACTATCATAATTATACTGTTAACGAAGTACAGTCTTTGGCATCCTTTACAGGTTGCTCAAACCTAAAGTAACTTAGGAAGATAATAAAGCTGAGTAAGAATCTAGGAAGAATCGTCACAGAGCACTGTGATTGCACTGGAGAGGGATGGCAAAGCCCAGCAGGGAATCTAAAAGATCTACAAGGTAGCAGTTCATCTCTCCCCAACAATTAATAATAATAATATCATAGAAACAGTTGTAAATATTATATTCTTACTGCAAAACTCATAAGCTTTGTAAACTAAATTACATTTTGTTTAATTTTCAAATCATTGAATCATTTTACTACGAATTCATTGAACTTTATACAGCACACCAAAGTCAGATAACTTTATGGTGAATCATATATGGTAAAATACCTTCGTATACCTTATTCAATTGCACATGCCTTGAACCAACCAACCAAAGTTATAAACGAATATTTCCAACAATTTCATTTATTTTAATATCGTAACCTTGTCATAAATCAACCAATTTTGAAGCTGAATTATATTTTGTTTATTTGTTAAACCCATGAATCATTTTACTGTGAATTTCTGATAAGTCAAGTCAGCTCAACTCTTTATAACGCACATACATAAAAGCTGCCATGGTTCTGCTTATATTTCTCAGCTTATCTCTCTCATTTCGTTGTGTTCTTTGAGCTTTAAGCCCACCACCTACTGTTATAGACAAATATTTGAACAAACTCTTTCCCTTAGGTAGAATTCCGCAGACAACTAAACAGTTTGGCATTGAGTTCAGTTGAGTGAGGTAAACAAACTGTAAGCCGATTCAGAGTCCGATTTGCGCCTAAGCTGGCCCACATTTACGGTATCGGAATTTTTGCGCAACTCTAGCGGAAACCAACGAAAAAAAACAGAAGAAGATAAACTATTCGTATTGGAAATATCTCACGCGTCCCATCATCGCATTTGCAACGCCATCATTGAAACGTACTCGTAATTTCTGTGTTCTTCTCGCGTACACAGTGTAGACGCAGCATCAGTTCTGCAGAATCGCCAAGGTATTCATTAAGACTGAATCATCGGGGGCCTGGTCCGCCATTCTTGGAAGCACTCGGGACAAGCCCAGTGATGCCAAAATATCAAGCAGCCTCATCTTTTCAGATATTGTTTTTCTTTTTTTTTCTCTCATGGTTTCTTATTTTTTTTTTTTTTGGTCTTGTCTTTGGTTTATCGCAGTCTCTTCTTCGCTTTGCTTTAACGCGCTTAGAAGAAGGGAACGCTGAATGTGTTGTTATTCTCTGGGTTTGTTGTTGCTTTTTTTTGTTGTTGTGGATGCTGGTTCCCCAACTGGTTCTTCTCTTCGTTCCCTTCGCTGTTATATAATTACGTTTATTTTCGGGCAAAGCTCATGTCATAAATAAATGATGACTTTAGCGATGGCTCTTCAACTTGTATTCTGTCTGGGCAGACTAAGAAGAATCACAACGGTCAAGCACTTGACTTACTCTAACAGATAACAGACGCTGGGCTTGAATTAAAAAAGGTTAATTCATTAATTGTAGCTTGAATAGTAGAGGTAGAAAGGTGAACTGCAAACTAATTACAGTAATTAGTAGAGCAATTAGCAGAGGGAAAGAGAGAGATGAATAAACAAATCAATTAATTGTCGCGTCGTGTAATTCAACAGGTTACTGCCGGAACAAACTGTTTCCCACGCACAAGCTATATATAGAAATATACAAAAATATATATATATCATTCATATATACACTGCAAACTGATAGCAAACAATTTCAAAGAACTTCAACTGAAATTTACTAGAAAATTCTCTCTTTTTATTAACTTATTTCAATTGTTTATAGAGTCATTAATATTTATATATAATCTTACATATTTATAAATATTTTCTTACTATTCCTTCTACAGTTGCACATGAAAATTCATGTAGCAAGCCTGGCAACCATTGATTAACTGCTCAGCCAGCTGAAAGAATTGCAACTCTTGCAGAATGCATTTTTCATAGTGCTCCCTTTTACAGTTCCTTCAACCTTTGGCCGGCAACTACTCCGTCAACTACTACTACGGCAATGGGTTCTTCATGAGTCATGACAGCGAAAGAAAGAGGGAAAAACCCGAGAAGTGAAGCGAAGACACCCGCAAGTCAACTTGACGGGCGCACTGCACTGCAAAATGTGGCACCCCGTGGGGGCGAGTCGAGGGTCTCTCCGACTGACGAAGATGAAGCTGAAGTTGAACAGGGAGTTGCAGACGGCGCTGGAGAGTTACAAGTCCGGCTCCGAGTCTAAGTCTGTTATGCATGCGTGGTAATAAGCATAAAGGCAGCGGGAACAGCAACAACATCAACAACAACTGTTGCAAGTCTTTTGGTTGCACATGCAACGAACGCCAATTTAGCGCTAAAAAATACTTGTAGAAGAGAGAAGAAGAGAAGCCCAGTCGGGGCTCAGTTCGTTAGCCCAGACAGAGGGCCTAGTCTGGCAGCATGTTCCTCTCGCTGTCTGCGTGTGTGTGTATAGGTGTGTGTGTGTGTGTGTGTATAGCTGTGTCTGTGTGTTTATGCCTTGGTCCCCAGACGCTGCTTTTATTGTGGCTCTTCCTGACGAGAACTTGCGCTAGGGTTACTGACTTGAACCTTGAATTTCAGTTCGTTATGCTGCCTCTAGATTTTACTGCTGCTGCTGCTGGCGTCGCTGCAACTGCTGCTGCTGCTATTGTCACGCTTAGCCGTTTATATTGCAGTTGCAGTCGCGTTTTTTGTGCTGCTCCTTTGTTTTGTCCATTTCGACTTGCAGCACAATTTGTCTTTTACTGTCATTGATTTTCATTTTTCTCTCGCACTCGTTAGCCGCGCTTGCTCCACTCGAGTGTTTTCATACATCAAATATATACACACACATACATAAATATATATGTGTTTAAGTGTGTGTGTGTATGCAGATGCCCCACGCTGGGGTGGTCTGCTCTGGCAAGTTTGTTCCATTTGCATCGCGTTTGTTTCGATTTGGCTGCATACAAAAGACTCAGGCAACGAACTTGACTAGTTTGTCGGCCATGTCAAATGGGTTCTCTCTACTTCTTCTTATTGTTGTTCGTTGGCCTTGTTTATGAGACAGCCAGAGCTAAACCGTTCGGTCAGTTGCTTGATTATGATATATGACAATGGCTGCGCTGGCATCGCCGCATGCTGCTGCTGCTGTATTATGCATATGATACGCCCACAACAAGGCGGCGATAACAACAACAACGCCAACTGCTTGCAACTATGCCAAGTTATGCAGAAATGCAAAACATTGTCGGCATTGGTGTTGAGACTCATTTGTGGTTTTTTCATTCGTCGCACGTTTTGCGGCTCTAAACCAAACAGACAGCGGTGCAAGCAGTTACTCAGCGAGGTCTCACAGGGGTCCAAAGAGGTTCAAAGAGGTCCATAGAGGTCCACTGGTATAAACGATGTGCTTAGAATTGACAAGCCATCACTATGCGCCGCATGCCAACCGGATGTCTTGCTTGTCATGCTACTAGCACAGCAAATACATAACACAGCACTACAGTGGCTCATCATTAAGTGGAACTCTTGGGGGAATTCTGCATAATAGATAAACTCTTTATACCCACTATGCAAAGCTTTTGGGGGTATATAACTTTGCGCGAAATGAAAATGTATGTAATAAGCATCTTTCTCTATATATTAGAAGTGCGTGCAGTGCTAATTTGGATATTTTTGTCTGTATGAACGCTTATATCTTGAAGATTATAAGGAGTAGGACAGCCAAATTTAAGAACATTATTTCCTATTACTGCGCATACCTAAAGTAGGTTTAAAAATTTGACCACGCCTTCTTACGCCCCCGCAAAACGATAAAAATCGAATTACAGGCGTAGTTTTAAAGCTAGAAGATTCATTTTTCGGTGTGAATAATAATATTCATCATTGAAACAATTTGTCTTTAGAGTTTTTTTTATTTATTTGCAGTAATTTGCATTAAAAAATAAATATACCTTTTAGGGAAAAAATTTTCCACATTCAAACAATTTCTCTTTAGAATTTTCTTAATTGATTGCAGCAATTTGCATTAAAAGTAAAGAATTCTTCAAGATATTCTCACATTTTAAATCAAAATGATTTTTGTGTACACAGAAAAGATGAATATAATATAATCAAAGATAATCAATTTATTGTAAATCAATAAAATATGATGAATAAATATCATATATATATTGAATAATACCTCAAAATAGTAACTTTATGTACTTTATCTTTACAAATAAAGAACATAAATGAAAAAAAACTCAATTCTAATATTCAAAACCAAACAAAGCGTCGTGCAAGCTCTCAAATGATCCACACACTCAACCCCAGCAGAGTTCTTGCTCACGTAGTATTACCAATAATATTAGGAAATAGCGTTAGCTCAGCCAACCGGAAGCGCGTCCCACAAGCTACTCATAATGAGCACTGCGTAATGACCATTAGCATCGAAGTGGGTCTGTCCGTTAATACGCAAAAAGTGTCAACACTTGAACGGGAAAGGGGTGTAGCTATGGCTTTATTTACATTTGCTTTGGATTTCGGGTAATGTAACGGTCATGCCTCTGACTGTCTGTCAGTGTGTGTGTGCTGTGTGTGTGCGTGCGTGTATCACATTCAAATCATTTGATTTGCCTGCGCAGCTGTTGTGATCCGGTTTTACTCTTTGATTTGGACAAAACTTTTCAAAAATTATAAACAAATACGAAAGTATTACGCAATGCGGCGACGCGCCACTTGCATTTGGAAAGCTAAGCCACCTGGCAGAGACTCCACTCGACTCCACTCGAATGTATTCATATTTTGTCCGGGTGTTAATGGCATCTAATAATTAATGCCGGATAGCTCGGATATTGTTCATTGTGTGTGTGTGTGTGTGTTTTGTTTACTCAAAAAATCGCTTATATGTTCATTGAAATTGCGTGGTCTTTGTCTGTGTACGGATGAGGATGGTGACGAGGATGACAATGCACATTGTCGGTTTCTATTTGTAGTATGTTAATTTGTGAAACGGAGTGTTAAAACAGCATGTGAAATGGGAGTGAAGGTTGCTGCTGGATTGTTGCAGATGTCGAGAAAATAATTTGAAAGTGATCTTCAAAAGGTCGAAACTATGAATAACAATGAGCTGAGGAAGTAGAGAGGTTTACTTGATTAGACTTCATGTTTTGTGTGTCAACGTTATCTCATTACGTTAGCAACGTTAGCTTTTTAATAGGACAGGCAAAAGTGGGCTAAACAGAGTCAAGTACACAGCGCTTAGAGATGACCAAACTGCGAGAGGTTTGTGGCATTTTATCAGCCTTTCTATCTATTCTAGCTAATGACTTGAAATGTGCTTAGGAGACAGAGAGAAAAATGTCTGGAAGAAAAGAGAAACGGCTAAGGAAACTCTCTCGTCTGACTTGGCCATAAAACAAAATTATTTTCCACTATAAAAGGCAGCGTGTAAAGGCAACATTTGACCTTTTCAACTTGCCTCAACTCGAAAGTTCAAGCTAATGAAAAATGCAGCTTGACTTGGAATGCGAGCAGGGAGGGGAGCACGGCGCGAGGGCAGCGCATCTAATGCTGAGGCCAGAAAGGAAAACACGTTTCAGCGCGTGTCATCGTACACGGCGGGGCCAAGACAAAGACCCCGGCAGACAAAAAAAAAAAACCAACAAAAAACAAAATGATACTACACACTCGAGTACAAATATGACTAAACAGAAAAGCCACTTAACGCGCCACAATTGATAGCTGTACTTGACGGTAGCTGTTGCCTTAGCTGTAACTGCGTATCTGTTTCTGTATCTGTATCTGCGTATCTGTATCCATTTGCCTGAATGTGCAAACACTCGGCCATGAACAGCGATCACTTGCAGCAATTGGATTTCGAATTGGAGCTGCAAGTGTTGCTCTGTCGCCGCATTTGTGTTTGAAGGTCAATTGAATGGCACAAGCTAGTCAGTCGAATGGGATTAAGTATACCTTGACTTGTCCGATTGTACTCTGTACAAAGTTGATCAACTCGAGTTAGTTGTTGAGTAACTAACAATAATTAGAGATATTTAAATAAGTAAACAGCAAGAAGTAGCAAGTCAATGCAATTACTTTATTTAATTGCGGTTATTTAAATTAGATGACGTCTATAAAATGTAAATATTTTTGTTAAAAATTATTTGACGTAAAAAATTTATTCAAAAGTCCTGTTTATCAAACCCTGTAGATTTTTTATATTCATTATATATTTTATAATATTTTTATATTTATATATATAAATTTTCATAATAGAAAGTATAAATGTTTGTGTTCTTTCACTTGGAGGGTATCTATCAGTCACACACTTGCAATCATTGTTCACCACTCCACTTGTTTGTTCTTCTATCTCGTTTATATTCCTTCTACTCATTGTTCATACTTTTCCTTAGTCTATTTCACCTCGTTTCTGTCTTGTTGTCTCGTTCTTGCTTCCCTCTTGGCTTAAGTATCAACTTCCTGGCCACATTCTGTGCACCGTTCAATGACACAGTTAATTACATAAGCACCCCACACACTCACTCTACTCACACACACGCACTCTACACACACACACTCTGCACACACATTCACTGTACCCTCTCTGCACATTCACAATTGTATTCGTAATTAAATCACATTAATTAGCGTCGACTTTTTGCGCCACATTTCTCTTGAAAAGACGGCGAAAGAAAAATTACCTAATGGAAAATCGCAGGAAAATGCATGTCTAGACATGTACGATATTGTATATGTAAATAGCCAATCAAGTTTTGTATCTAAAAGCACTTGGCTGAAACAAGTCATAATTAAATCTGAAATTTACTCGCAGTTTGAACTCGAATTGCGCCCCTGACACAAATTCCATTGGAGCTAGCACAGCTAGTATCTGGCCGCCTTTTCACTTGCCTCAATCGATGTCACATGCCACAGATGCCAGTGGATGCCACTGGATGCAGTAACCAGTTGGAGTTCTAGCTCTGCGATCAGGCGATGCATTTTCATTGTGGAGAAAGCCGCGCGCGGGCTGCGATCAATGACGGAAAATCCCACACAAAGTTCAAAGCCCATCGGTTTTTTATGATCGACAAATCCATGCAGTCATATTTATGGTCAAAATGTTAATTGTTAACTGCAACACAGACGCTGACGCTGACGCTGTCGACACTTTCACGCTCAGCCTGCGGCTCAAGCAAGTGTCAATGTACATGGGCAGCAACAACAACAAACAAGCGGCAATTAACAGCAATATGTTGTGGCTGCTGCTGCTGCGGCTGCTCCACTCAAGGCTTAACCATTTTTTAGCTAGTTTTGTTGAAAAGTTTTTAAGCTACTTTTACTTATCGGTTCATTATAACGGACGCTCAAATTTTGCCAGCTAATCGAGCATGGACCCCTTGGCGAAAGGCGGCGCAGACGCAAACAGCAATAATACCCAAAAGTAAAATATATATATATATATGTGTGTGTGTGTATTCGCACGCACTGCGGCACTCCCTTGCCAAAGATACTTTTCATTTTTTGGCGTTTTCTCACACAACTTTTGTGTTTATCCTTGAGACGCACACAAAACAAATGACTTAGGGCACAAACTTGTTAGCCCGCGTCTTTCTGCAGAATTTCTAAATATGAGAAATAAACAAGAGACAGACAGAGACTCACATGGAAGTGTGAAACAATAGAGTAAGAGGGGGAATATTGTTTTTGGTTTTTCGCTGTGCGTTTTCTTTACGACATTTTCATCGTCTCTCAAGTCTCTCACACACACTAATTGCTATTTTCGCTTTCAGCTCTGCAGCTCTTTGAACTTGCCACCGAGTTCAGATCCATCAATTTCCGCTCAAAACTCACGACATCGTGCTGCAAATATGCAAATCTGCCCAGGCGCAAGTGCGTTTCGATTTTTCCCCCGACAACGATAATAACAACTCATTCACAATTTCAATTTATTTACTTCCAGCCGAAGAAAGTGACCGAAAATCGTATAATAATAAAAAACTGATGAGCCCGAACGGTAATTGAGGTCGTTGCTTGGCACGAAACCTCCGATGATTTTGAATCGCATACTTCGTGATGTGTTTTATTGTGCAAGCGCAGACCTCCACTAAATATACTATAATTTTATATATACTATATTTATATATATTTTTCTGTTTATTTTTGGCAGACCCTGAATTGCATTGGAGCCAGCACTTAATAGGATTTCTCAGTGTTTTCAGTTTCAGTTTCGAGCATTGTCAGCAGCACCTCGTGGTTACTTAACCACGACAAGGCCATCAATTAGCGGCCCATTTTGAGTCGAAACCGAAACCGCACTGGCAAATTTACATAAATGATTTACATACACTCAACTCAACTCTTTTGGCCGTGCTCTGCAATTTTCCAACTCATTAGCGAACTGCAATTTTGACTGCACTTGGCCGTGCTTGGAAAACCTCCAAGACTCCACATTGTTTACAGTTTAGTAAATTTAAAAACAAAGTTGCTAGAAAATATCTAAAAAACAATAATATATAGACAGACTAATTTCACAAAGTAAATCAATTATAGGAATAACTTCACTTGAGTCTCACAACTAATTAAAGCATTATTTAAGTCATGAACATGGTTTACAGTTTAGTAAATTTAAAAACAAAGTAACTAGAAAATATCTAAAAACAGAAATATATTGCCAGACTAATTTCACAAAGAAAACAAATCAATTATAGGAAAACTTCTTTCGAGTCTTTCGAGAATGAACATTGTTTACAGTTTAGTAAATTTGAAAACAAACTTACTAGAAGATATCTACAAACAAAAATATGAAGACAGACTAATTTCACAAAGTAAACAAATCAATTATAAGAAAAACTTCCAACCAATTAAAACATTATTTGAGTCCGCAATGAACTTTATTCTCCAGCAAACAAGTTCGCCTAGAAACTGTCGGTTTCAGTAATTGAAGTTGCAGAACCTGATTCATTTGTAACTTGACATACGTTAGCTGCAACTTTTTCTTGTCAGTTTCTAGCTAGGTTAACTATTTATTTATTGGAGTACGCAGAGTAATCGCTAGAAATGCGCAATTCCAGTTCAATAGACCAAACCAAAGTCAAATCTGCTAACCAGTTTCTCAACTGTCTAGCGATAATTACAACATTTATGGCTTTGATTTGATTGCCATCATGGCCTGCCCACTTTCCGCAGCATATCTTGTGGTATTGTCTTCCGTCTGATTCATTAATTAATCGCATTTTTATGGGGGTTGAGAGTTGAGTCTCCTCGACATCTTTGAGCGTTGCGCGGGTGTGTTTGGCATCCGCATGATTTATCGATACATTTTTGTAGTTGTCGGGGCTAGAGTTAATTTACTGCATGTCTAGTTTAATTGGCACTGCCCAAATATTGCGTAGTAGTGGCACCCAAAACATTCATTCATTCATTCAATCATTCAAATTGCTTTGACAAACATTTATGACACACATTTAAGGGGTGTAACGGTTGTTGTCGCCACTTGACACGTAGGTGAATGACATGACTCATCCACGTACTATTCAAACTCACAGAAAACTGAGCATCAAAGTTTTCAATGGCGCTCAACCAAACCCAGGTTCGTTTCCTAAGTCTTTTGTTTTTAGTGCAATTGTCTAAGCTGTGCGCGCTGTGTGGCCCATTCCAAAGTCTTCTCGGTTTGATAGCATCATCATCAGCATCTTCGGCATGCAGTTTCAGGTAAAAGAGCAGAGCCGAGAGAAAGAGAGCGAGAGAGAGAAGGAACATAAAGATCTCTAGCTATAAAGCCTCTTGTGAGAATGATGCCGGCGTGAACGTGTCACGTTTGATGAGCAACTGACATTAAGCCGAAAATTAACAGAATCTCATTACAATAAAAACTTAAGGACGTAGATTGAGAAAGAGAGCGAGAGAGAGAGGGAGAGAGAGAGATTTAAAATGCTAAGCCAATTCAAATCAGTTGATTGATCACACAGCGATGCTGGGGGCTTTCACTACACAAAGGTCAGCTATGCTTGGTATGCATATAATAAAATCAGTTCGGAATATCTCTCTCAATTTGTGCTACTTTGATTTCGGATATATATACCTACAAAAGATCAGTCTTTAACCTATTTGTTCTGCACCCTTACAAAGGGTATATTCATTTTGCCAGCAGCTAAAGAACGCAACTTAGAAGAGAATTCCGACCCCATTGAGTATATACATTATGAATCAGCATTACCAAGAAGTCAATCTAGTCAAGTCACCCATCAATTCTTCACAACTATCACATATAGTTGCCATTGGAACAATCAGCCGATATAAAGGTTTTCTATGAAGACTAGTTTATTTATACATAAGTTACCTTATCAGTGTCAAGCAAATCAGACATACTATTGCATATACACAATACCCTTCAATTCTGCTCTATTATATATAACTAATATTGAAACTATCAGAGGAGATAAGAACCTGGAAGGTAAACAAACTTTCTGCCTGCCAAAGGTAGCCTTGTTCCTCGTATTTTATTAAATCTTCAGCAAAATAACCTAATTTCTTCTATGCTTCACTTGATTCGAAAAGAAAATGGTTTTCTTTTCTGGAAAGACTTTCATCGACTTTACTTTGAAGCGCCGCATAATTAAGGCAGTAATTCAACAGGAAACCAATAAGAAATGCCAAACAAAATTCTGTCTATGATTAATCTAAAGAAAATGACGCTATGCTGCGCTCCATTTAAGCGAAAAAAAGTAATAATTATGGAAAAATGTTTCACGGATCGAATCGAAAAAGGGCGGCGGCACACGACGTCGCCGACGACGACGACTACGATGTCGAGTGGAGCGGCGTTAATTGGTAGCTCAAAGAACGAAATTTGATTATGGAGCCAGAGGGAAGGAAGGGAAAGAAGGTATAGGGAGAGAGAGAGCAAGAGAGATTTAAGTGTCTGAAAAGCTTTCGAGACGCGCCTATCGTATCCAGGCGCGTTCAGAGGGGGGGGCAAACGGGGCAGTTTGCCCCGGGCCCCGTCGTCAAGGGGGCCCCCAAACGTCGAATGGCAGTTTTTCAAAATATGACAAATCGAGTATATATGTGTCGTGCCACAAAAAAATAGGGAGGGAGGGGGGCCCCGAATTTTTTTTTGCCCCGGGCCCCAAAAAAGCTCTGAACGCCCCTGATCGTATCTATAATTTTCGTTCTTTGGATTTTCTAACTCACCAGCTTCGCTTGCGTTCAATTTGTTGGGCTCCAAAGTCGTTGAACTATCCAGCTTGGCGGCACTCTCTGCCGCAGTCGACGCGCTGCTTTGTTCTACGCCAATTGTTGTTATTGTTGCCTCTGTCGTTGTAGTCGTTGTTGTTGTTGTGGTTGTCGTGGAGGCAGCAGCCTCGGCAGCTTCGGTAGTTGTATCCAACATAGCTGGCAACGTCGTGGTGCCGACTGGGGATGCGGCATCATCCTCGCCTGCAGGCGCAGACGCGACGCGCTCAATTTGAATGCCAAGCAGCAGCAGCCCACAGAGGCTGAGACTCACAAAGAGTCTGCTGCTCCTCGACGAGTCGCCGGGAGCTCTTTTTCTTCTACACGCTTGCATTTTTTTGGATTTACTTTTTTTTTATATTGTAGAAATTTTTGGGTTTCTTTTTATATTTTCGTTACAATTTATTTTGATAAAAGTTTTCTCACAACTTTTCACTTTTTGTTAATTTTCGACTACAAAAAATAAATTTGAGCTGCGATTATTAGAGGATTACAAAGCCACCACAACATTATCTAACATCACAGTGAGAGATTGAATTTCTGCTTCTTCGCCTTTCTCCCTCTGTTTCTTTCTCTCCCTCTCTGTCTTTCTGCCTTTCCTTCTCCCTTTTGTTAATAATCAATTTTAGCGTGCTTCGTTTAATGTCGTCGATTTTTGCACGTTTCGTGTTTGCTCGCCTTTTGAGTGAGTGTGATGTTGTTGTTGTTGCTGCTTTTGTTGTTTCTAGCGGTAAATTTATCAGCTCTTTGTTAACCTCAAAATGCTGTCATTTCCGTTGAAAGTTAAAGTTTGTTTAAATAATTTACAGTTGTTAACTTTTACGTATTTGCTGCTGATTTTCAAGTTGCGGATAAGGTAATTCGATATAGTAAAAAGTAGCGCAACATGTGTTGAAATATTACATGGAGAAGCTGACATGTTCGTTGCCTAAGTCATTTGTTTTACAGTGAGAAACAAGTATTAAAGATATTAAGTTTTATGTACATTGAGCATTGATGATATTTTTTGAATTTTAAAGTATATTAAAGTGTTTTTTTGCTACTGCCTTTAGGTCAACTTTCCCAAGTCTTATAGACTTTGTCATTAGCTTTAAAGTTGGCCAATTCACTGCTATTCTTGCAGCTAAAACTAGGGAAACTATGCAAAGAGACTTGCAGTGCATGCAATCTGCAAATAATGCAATACTGGCAACAGCAACAACAACCTTTTGAACACCTTAGATCCAAATTACAGGCGCATAAATGC
This sequence comes from Zaprionus indianus, assembly GCA_018904595.1. NCBI lineage: Eukaryota > Metazoa > Arthropoda > Insecta > Diptera > Drosophilidae > Zaprionus > Zaprionus indianus. Next base: position 11,416,111 of record JAEIHA010000320.1, read on the forward strand.
ATGTATATATTATTTTGTTGAACCGGTTTCGAGTGCAACAACTCTTTGCGGCAACTTTGGCCGACTGCGAGACTGCGAGACTCTCGGCTAGAAAACCTCAAATGCCGCTGCCATTTGGCCAAGTTACAGCTTGGATTGTAATTAGCAAAGCCGGCTGAGCTGTCGAAACAATGCAGAGACACAGATTTCATGCCAGCTAAGATCATATAAAAGATATATATAATATATATATCATATATCACACATCGCACTTGCTGCTGGTTTCTTTGGCAAATGATGTCATTGTAAACGCGACTGACATTTCACATTTCACTCTCACTCCTTTTATGTAGAAATGGCAGCAAAACACATAAAGAAAACTGCGATGAATCTCGAGAAAGAAGCAGCGTGGAAGAGACAAACAAAGAGAGAGGGAGAGAGAGGGAGCAGGGGATCAAAACTTGTTTATTTCTTATTTCATGCTGGTATTTTGAATGGAATTTTTCTTATTTCTTTTTTTCTATTTGCATGTTTCACTCGATTTCGTTGGTTAGCTGAGCGTCTCTTAAGAAGAAAACTGTGCTTTGCATATATCCAATGAACACACACACAGGGACACACACACGAACACATACACTATTACGAATTGCACTGAAACCGATGCGCTGCTTTAAGTTTCCAAAGTTGGCCAAGCGCACGGGCCACGTTTCCCACTAAGAGAGAGAGAGATGAGTTTAGTTCACGATCTGCGTCTAGTTTATTTCTAGTATAGCAACCGCTCCGGCTGAAGCACGTCCACCAACTGAGCGCGCTGCCTCTAGACCAGAGCTAGCCTCGCCGACGAAGCCAAGAAACTCACCACGCCGGCGCAGCCACGTCGAAACCACAATCACGAGACCTGCCGCGAGAGAGAGAAGGAGAGAGAGACAGTCTCTGCTAACTGGTTTCGGCTTTGGACCGTGTTGAGTTGCAACAGCTGAGCACGGCCAGCAACAGGTGAGAGAGCGCGCCTCTTGACATAATCTGCGCTCTCCTTCTCTCTCTCTCTCTCAGGTGTGTCTAAGCTGCGCGGGTGTGTGCGTGTGTGTGTGTCTGTGTGGGTGTGTGAGTGCAAGAAGTCGTTGGGCTTTTGAATGTGTCCCAAGGAAGGCTGCGAGTGTGGAAATTTGGCAAGGCAACGCGACATGTCGCGTGAATTCGATGAACTCAATGAAACTACGCCTACAATTCAGACTGTACAGATTATACATTTATGTATATATATCAAGACTTTTTTGGAATTTCAAAAATGCCGCCCTGCGTTCCCACAATCAAATTTTTGTATCATTTTCAAGCTGCACCTCGAAATTTGCAACGAAATGCCAACGATGCAACGATGAAGAGCAGACGCGCCCAGACCAGACGTCAGCATCAATCGGGTCCAACGCTGATCAGTCAAAGAAATGTAGCGCAAAGTCAGAACCCATAAAGACTCAACTGAGAAATGTGTGCAACGAGCTCTGTCTCTGACTGTTATTGTTATAGTTGTTACTGTTGTTGTTGCTGTTGTTGGTTTTATTCACATTTGTGGTTGCGAATTTTAAATGCAAAATTCCAAAATGCGCTTTTGGTATTGCAGCAACACAAGGCGCACTGTAGTGCCCAATTTCCATTTCCAATTCCATTGTTAGTCACTCTGAGTGAGCTCTGTGGTTTTTTCTTTTCGTGCTCTGCAGTAGAACAATAATAGTTGGACAAAAAAAAAGGTTGCAACAAAGCTGCAATTGCTTTGGCTTTGGGAGATAAGCTGTGTGTGAGCAGGCTAGAAATGGAAAAACAAAAACAAAAGGAAAACCGTACAAAATATGAGTATACAAATTGCAAAGGTCTCCACAAGAAAATTTTTTCAGCTGCAGTTTGAGTCACGCCGAACGAAATTAAATGAGAAACTTCTGTTTGACTTAAACTGGTTAATCTATTTGAAGTACTCAGACACAACATTGTCTGACTGCATTTGAGTCACTCTTTGAAATGGTTTAGCAGTCATAGTTCTCATTAAAGTTGTTGTTTATTTTCTGTTATTTAAATGGATGTCTAAATCATTTAAAATATATAAAGCACAGCTTTTTAATGATACACTAGTGACAGATTTCTTTACTGTTTATTGCACTATTCAATCGACTATCTTTATGTTTTAAAATTATCTGCAGCTTACAAGTGAAATTTTACTTTGAATTTATTTTCATAATTCACTCAACGTAATCTTTGAATTATATTGTACTTTAGTTCAGACACTTGTACTAAAGAAGTGATATATATCTTTGGTGGATTTGTTCATACTGCATTAAACAATTGAATTTCCAAAGTCCCTTTGAAATATTTTCAATTAATTTTCTTAAAAAATTATTAATGATAATATTCTTTTGATTTTCTGCAATTTTCTTAAAATACATCTTAGAAATTATAAATAAATTTGGAATATCCTTTTTTTTTTGCCTTCATAAAATGCCTCTATAAATCTTTATTCAAAATAATTTGCAGTTCACATCGTGATCATCTTTATAAAGTATTTAGAATTGGGCAATCCGAAAGTGAACTGTACATAAATTTTAACCTGTATAGCCTTAACACACATCATTCACACACTCAGACACACAACTGGGCAAGGCCCGAAAGATTCGCAGCGCATTCACAGGCAAAACCTTTGAGTCACTTTAAATATTCATTGGATCATTCAAAGAAATGCCGTTTAGCTTCGTTCCCAGCTTTATGCAGAACGCTGTTGTGCTGCCATGATGTCATGAGAAGACTTGCCAAATATTATAATATTCATTTCATTTTTGAATTTCAACATTTTATCAGCGTCTCTGCAGCGGCATTTTTGAACGCATTTTATTAGTGACTAAATACGCGCTCATACACATGTGTGTGCGTATATGGACTGGGTGTGTTTGTGTGTGTTCGCTGTCTGCAGTCGCAACCGGTGTGTGGTGCCTGGCTCAGCCGCGCTTTTGTTTGTTTTATATGGGAGTGTGGTATATAGCGTACATATGTCGGGCTATATGCACACTGCCGTCTGTCTGTCTCTGTATGTATGTGTGTCTGTCTATGTGTGTGTCTGTGTGTGTGTGTCTGCTCGTATACATATTACATACAAGTCTGAGGCTTGCATTTGTTTTCGACTGCGTTGCTTTACTTTTACTTTCATATGCAACTGGTTGCTGGCGTTGACTGAATGGGGAAGCAGCAGCAACAACAGCAAGAGCAACAACAACAGCAACTACAACAACAGCAACAACAACAACAGAGACTACAACAACAACAAGAGTGGCGAATGTGTTGGGTGTCTCGCCAAGTTGCCAAGTCGAGTCGAGTCAACGAAATTGTTTATAAAGTGATTGTCAATCATTTTTGGTGGCATGTCGCTTAACCGCTTTGACAACAGCAGCAACAACAACAACAGCAACAACACCAACAGCAACAACAACAACATTCATGGCAGCTGCTACACATACCAGCACCGGCTCGGCCACATTAGCCCGAACATTTGGCTCGACTTGCCGCCGACTTGGCTCAATTAAAACTTAATTTGTGCACAAGATAAACACACACACATAATAAATATGTATTCCAATCGCTATCGATATTGCCCCAATATACTACGTAAAGTAGCGCATTCGATTGACGTAATAGTTCCCCCCAAAAAAAAAAAAAAAACATTTGGCTCCATTGCAAAGCGAATTAGCTAAACACTTTAATGATCAAATGAGGAAAACCAACACGAATCGAAACGCACCTTAGTTTTAGTTGTTGTTGTTGCTTTAATTTTGAAGATTTTTTGTTTTATTTTTTGGTCTCTTTTGTTATTATTGTAATGCGCTTGCCATGGGCCACAGAAAGGGGGTTTCATTTTGATTTCATGGTTTGGTTTTGTTTTACAAAAAGAAAAAATGAAACCAACTCCCTCATGTGACTTGGCGCGCAAATTTTCATGTGCAACCTAAATGAAGACATCCGAAATGAGAAAACCCTGTAGACAGACTACAGACTATATGGTACACATGTATATCGTACATCGACTTGGCCTCTCATCAAAATTCACTTGCGCTTTTATGTAACATGTGGAAATGGTGTTTCGACTCGGCTTTCGATTCGTTTCGTTTCGTTTCTATGTAGATTTCTGCTCAGAGCGCATGCAACTTTTAATCACAGCGAGTAAATTGTTCAACTTTCGCCCGAGCAGACACCCACATATGGTAGTTCGTGTATCGAGTTGCGAATGAGACGACAGACGATAACAAATTGCATGAATATCATCAGTTAACATTCGAAACACTAGTAACAAAAAGGAATTTGTTATGAAACGGAAGCTAAGATTACGAGGAAGTTGACAAATATTATTTGATGATGGTAGATAATATATTTAAGAGAATTTACAATTTGTTATGATCTACTGCAGACAGGTAGAATTATGTGTGAATATATGTTCTTGGTTAATATATAGTAGTAGTAAATTGATAGTATAGATATTATTTAATTATTTTGATTGATTGATTGTACCTTTCTTTTTTTTCACGCAGTATCTTGCCTGCGAATCATCTCTAATCTACCTTCTCACACCTGTTTATAACTCCATTTAGCTGTCTTTGCCAGAGAGTGACCCACTAAATCGAAACTCCATTGTGGTTTATAGCGCCATTTGAATAGTGCTTTGACATTTTGGTTGTTGGCATATTGTCAACGCGGCCTTTTAGCCATGACCGCGACACTGTTGACTCGAAAGCGCTGCTCAATTTATGCGTGCTCGAATGCGACACATAATTACAATGATTATTGAAAAGATATATAAAAAAAAATAAAAGTCGCAGCTACTTTTCTACAATGTTGTGAAAGTTTTTCGCGCACAGGAAGCGGACGAAGATTGATGTAATCGTGGCATGGCAAATACGTTAACACTCTCCCATCACTCACACAGCGCCCAAGGCAGCGCTGTCGATCGTGCATATTAAACACGGTGTGATTCAGATTTGTCATGTGCAAGTTAAAAACGACCTTCACGAACTGCGAAAGTTCGATATGTTATGTATGCAACTGTTTAGCATTTGTCCAGCGTACTACACAGAATAATGTGGGGTATTTTTTTGGAATCAAAACCTGATGACTCATGCAACGAGTATTCACAGAGCTTGGTAATTGCTGTCCATTAATTTGGGGGCAACCAAGCCGAAACGGTCAACTTGATGTTCAACCACAAACGAGATCTCCTTCTTTAATAATTAATAATCTTCAGCTTGAAGTTTGCAACTTGTTGCTGGCCCACTTTAAAGACCGATGGGATATAAAACTCAGCGTAGCATTTAGAATAGCTTCGATCGTGATCGTGAATCTCAAGAGCAAAAAAATAACCCAAAATTGAAGGCAAAACGAGCTGTGCGAATCGAATAACATAGAAAATCAACTCTGGCTGACCTTCAGCAACATTATAAATACTATATATATATATCTGTAGATATAACTGCAGAGGTGCTTGCTGCGCATTTGTATAAATCAAAGAAATTATGCTGGTCATTTATAAGCATTAACTGCAGGCCAAGTCCGATGCGAATGCGATTTAGCAACAGTTTTAGTTAATATAAACGAATAGAGTAGTTTCTCAATGCGTGTGGTGAGAAGCAGGGGGAGTGGGAGGTGGGTGGGAAATACCTGAAATCCGCTTAGCGCGTAATTGCTCAAATGCGAACGCATTAGTCGGCATCCCCATTGGCAGCATTGCAACGCGTCTGCAACTGCGACTGTGTCTACACGGTGCGTATGCGCGATTTGGCATGCACGAGTGAGCCTGCCTTCCCCTGTCAGATATATACTGCGATACATAAATCTATTTGTTTGCCGTTAATTGTTGCTATTGTTATGTGGTTATTGTTGCTGCTGAGCGTTGCAAAACGTTTGATAAGCTTTGATAACAAGCATGAGCAAAGGTGTATTCATTTAGGGCAGCAATTAGTGAGGGAGGCCGTGAGAGAGCGGGTTGGGTAACAGTTTTGGCTTCTTTTTGGACAGATGTGTCTTCATATATATGTCTAAATGCAATGGCTGTTAAAGCAGTTCACTAAAATCAACTTGAATATTATAAATAATAAGATGAGAAGGCTGAATAGACTCCCCTGGTGATACTGATTTATAATATATACACATATTTTATAAAAATACATAATAAAGAATTAGAAAATTGCTACCCAATTTCAACCAAAGCCTTATTATAATATTTTCACTCCTGTCTTTAATTTATATGTGCCTCTTTTTTATGTTCTTTCTTCATTTATTTTTGTAGATTTGTTGGCAACATTACTTGCTAAGGCAAATCAAGATTCAAGATACAAGATTCGGGTTAAGATCAAACTGTGCCATGTTATAGTAATTATAAACGTTACGCGACACGATGAATAAATGTAAATTTGTTTTTTTTTGGATTTTGGTTTTTGGAAAATCGCCGTTAATTGTGGAATCTATTGATATTTAGCGAAATCAAAAGGTGGTCTCACGCTGCGGCAGCTAATCGAAATGCCGGCTCGGAGGCTGGTGCCAGAGCTCGACACCCGTTCGACAAGAATGCCAAGCCGAAGGTAGACCACTTTCAAGCACGGCATGGCACGGCACGCAACCAACCAAACCAACCAACCAGCTAGATCCAGCCAAGAGCAGCCGGCTTAGCTGGCGCTCGGTTGTTCTAACAATTAGACGCAGCTTGTAAATTTACTTCAAATGTGAAAATTATAAAGTTTTCAACACGATTTACATTTTTGCAAGTCGTTCACATTGGTTTCACTTTCGAGATAATTCAAATGGATACAAGTCGGAATATCTTACTTCTGTTAGAGCATTTCAGACACGACTTTTTTGCCATTTGTTTATTAATAGTTTTATGGCTAAAGCTAAAGCTGAAGGCAACAATGCGAACAAAACCCGTTGCGATCTTTGATCGTTTGCCTCATGAGTTGCAATTTATCATGAAAATTCTAAATGACTTGCGGTTGCCATTTGCTAATTTTTTATGACCGCCAGACGCGCAAGTTCGTTGCCGAAGTCTTTTGCAAAAGACCTTGACTTTCTTTTTGACATTTTCTTCGACGTCGTCTTCGTTGTCCACAACAATTAGTCCGTTTGCCACAAAAAGAGAGGGAAAACAACAACAAATATGAGCACTTGTGCCTGGGCAAAGTTGACATTACCCAGCGGGTTTTGAAAGCAAAAATGTTTATCTGTATATAGAAAGCCAAAGTCAAAGCGCGCGCGCACAATGAGTTTTGTTATTGTTTACTCATGCATGGGGCTAAAAAACACGAGAAGAGTTGGAGTTTCTATTAAGCTCCACGTTTTGACATTTCACTTTGCGGGCGAACGATGATCATAATTATGACCTGTCTTAATATGCGAATTCTTAAACACCACCAGTTCATATGCAAATTTGAATCTACATAAAACAAGGGGATTCTATAATCCGCGGGTTTCTTTCGCTGACAGGCGAGAACAAAAGGCGCATTTGAATAAGAATTTACACATTTTCTATGCCCCGTGGTCACTTCAATGGCAAATCAATTAAGGCAGCAGCAGCCTTCCGCCCGACTGTGTGCCGGAACAACGTCCGTCGATCCCAGACAAGCAAGCAGGTACTCAGCTCGGATACTCGTATTTAACTAGTTTTCACTAAAACACACTTTTCAAGGCAATAAACTATGTTTTTTCCTAAGTCGGCAGACGGGTCTGCAGTCTACGGCGCGTGTCTCTGCACACACGAAATGCATTTCAATTTCGTTGGCAACTCTGTCTGTCGCGGCGAATGTTGACCGTGCATGTCATACGTATTAAATTTTGAAAGTTGTTTGCTTCCTGCTGCTGCAGCCGATGCTGCTCCTATTGCCAGACGTCGCATATTTTAGCTATTTTAATTATTACCAACTTGCACCGACTATCTAAATGATGGAAAATGCATTTTCTATGCTCGCCAATTCGCAGTAGTAGTCAAATTTGAAACGGCAATTTGAATTCGCCGCACTTGCCCAAAGACTTTTTATGTTGCCTCGCGCCAGTTGACTGAATGTGAAAAATGAAATTAACTGCACTGCTATAGTTCCAAACACAAGGCAATTAATCAATAAAAATCATTAACCTGATACAGTTTAAAATAGATGCCATGAGGCTGCACTTTTCTCAAGAGCTTTGGCACGGTTTGTCTGTTCAACGAGCTAATTGAGTGCACAAAGGATTCTCATGGTCAATGCAGCAGTAGCAGAGGTGCTAGTTTAGCTATTTTTATTTAGTAAAGATAAATTTCATACCTGTGATCTTTTTCTGATTTATTTAATTAGTAAAATTAATGATCTCATTTTTAAATATTTAAGTGAAACACATAATCGAACTCTATTTGAATTATCGATAGAGCTTAACAGTTCTGTTAACCAGCTGCAAAAAAAAAACATAATTTTACTTATCGATAAGACTTAACAGTTTGTTTTGCTGTAATCCCACTGCAAACTTAACAGAGTTGTGAAGTGCTGGCAACTCTAGGCCTGTTCAGCTGCATTTATTCGACATTACGCGCTCAAAACAAAAAGTTAATTTAAATATATATTTTGCCATGGCCAGCACATCTCGCAATGCAAGACGTCGTCCAAATGCAACGCTCTCACAATCCCAAGTTAGACAATCCCAGGCGGATACGGATTGCACAGTTATCGATGTACAAGTGCGAGCAATATTGAACTTCATTATTTGCCATTCTGCGAATAAAGTTCCAATTAAAGTAAATGATTTAATGGCACTGGCTGATGGCAAGAACGAAGTGGCTAAGCGAATGCCACTGGTGACCAAACTACTCGAAGAACGTTTTGGCATAAAACTAATCCTACTGGAAGGAACTCCCAAAAGATACATTTGCCTCGCGGAGACTCCTATGGCATCTGCGCATGAACTAACTGCGTCGCAACGTCCGCAATACACACTGCTCTACATTATCCTTACATATATCTTTCTGCGTGGCAATCGGATTGAGGATGATAAGCTCTTTGGTATGCTAGACACGTTAGGTGTGAACGTGCACGAGGAACACGGTTACTTCGGCGACAATATACTCAAGATGATCGAAGATACATTCGTAAAACAGCTTTATCTCAAGCGGGAGCGCTCTCAGCTGAGTCCCTTCGACGATCCCAAGATCTTCTATAGTTGGGGACAACGTGCCAAAACAGAATTTACTTATCGCCAAATTGTGCAGTTCGCATCGAAACTATTCAATCAGGATGCCTCCGCATTCCAGCAGCAGCTAATGATGGCCGAGGGAGTGGATGACCCAGAGCTGATGGAACAACATAATGTCTCTACGGCTCGCACGCAAAGAAGTAACAGAATGGAGACTGATAGCTCTTAGAGGATTAGTGTAGATAAGGTATCATTGTTATCATTCCATTTCCTCCTTATACCAAAAGATTATAACACTGTTAAGATACTTTAAACTAAACAATTTGTATTTCTTCAAAACATAACTAACTTCTTTGCATTGCATTATAAAAGATACTCTAAAACATAAACTCAGTACTTTGCGTAGTCGGTGTCCATTATCAGGGTGCCATCCTTGTCTTTGAGACGCACACGCCCATTGGAGTAACGTGTCTCCTGACTCCCATCGGGATAGACGAGCTTCACAGTGCCATCGGGATATTCCCGCCGTTTGTTCAGTTTGGTATGGATCTCCTTCTGACCATTGGGCAGATGTAATATCTTATCACCATTACGCAACTGAATTAGATGCGTTCCATCCGCATAGCGCCACTCTTCCAGTTTCTCCGCGTCATTGGGATCCACAATCTTGATGGTATTATTTGGAAAGTGTATTTCGATGGTGCCGTTCTTATGACGATGTTCAGTTTGTCCATTGGGAAACTCAAGTATCTCCAGCCCATCCAGATAGGTGGTATGCCATGTGTTGGTCTCCGCATAGTAATACTTGACTGTGCCCTCACGTATATCAGTCTCTTTGATGTCCTTATTGAAGTACAGCATGCGCACACTCATGCCATCAGCGCTGATCTTCTTGAGATTGCCATTTGGATACCAAATATCCTTACTGCCATCGGCATTGACAATCTCACGCTTAAAGTCCGCGGTGGAGTTGTTGTTATTCCTCTCGGCAACAGTTTTCTCTGCTGCAGTAGCAACAGGCTTGGCCACAGCTGCAACAGAAGCTCTGCTGGTCAGTGGCACATCCAAATCACACGAGCTGCTGGAGGCGTAACTCTCATTGAGTTCCGGCTCAGGTTTCTTGCGACTCCGACCGAGACTTGTAGGACGACGTCCGCTGCACGTTGAGCTCTGCTTAGCCGCCTTCTCTCGCACGCGTTCTCCAGGGGATTTGCTGTGGCGTCGACCATTCTCATCCGCATGCTTGGTTGGCTTGGGCAAGGCTGCTTCCTGTTGCTTTAGAGGTTTTATCATTAGTTACTTCTATATTTTAATATGTCTCAACTCCCACTCACCACTTTGGGCGCCAGTCGCGCAATGTTACGATTGATCTCCTGCAGCATTTTGCTGTTGCTCTCGCGCGTTATCTTGACCAGCTCCTGCTCCAGTCGCTTGTTCTCACGGTTAAGCAATTCGATTTCATCTTGGTAGGCACGTTGCTCCTTTTCCTGTGCCCGCAACTGAGCTCGGAGTCGCGCCTGCGCTGAGACATGTGTCTGATCCTTTTGCTTGAGCTGCAGCTGGAGCGCCTCCACCTCCTGCTTGAGTGCTGCAATCTCCTTCTTCTCTTTGCTGTTCACATTACTCTTCTGCAGACGCATTTGCTGCTCAAACTTGCGACGCTCCTCCTCGATCTTCATGCGCTCATCATGCAGGTAAATCTCTGCTTGTATTTTCTCATCATGCACGCGCTCCATGGCCTCCAGATGCGCCTGAGCACATTGGGCCTTCTCCAGCTCATGTTGCTGTTTCATGCGCAGCAACTGCGCATTTTGCTCCTTAAATGTAGCGATCTCCTTCTCCAGTTCTTCGAGGCGTTCGCGCACCAGATTCGCCTTACTCTGCAGCTCCTTAGTGAGCGGCTCCTGCGCCTTCCTTTCCTCTTGTGTCTTTTTCTGATCGAGCGCTTGGAAGAGCGCAGCCTTGAACTCCTCAAAGAGCTGCACATTGGTGGCGTCCTGCAACGTTGTCTCATCCGAATATTCATGGGTGTCATTCGAGTCAGAGAATCGAACACGCACCTGTGTCTTGCCTGCCTGAATCTTGAGTGGCGTCAGCGTCAAGTTACTGTTTGCATCATCGTCCTCATCCTGACCCTCTAAGAGCTCGGATACCTCTGGCTGCAATCGCATTTCACGCATCTGTTGAGTGACCACAAACTGATCACTGTCGTCAGCAGCATCGCCGATGGGTGCACGTTGCTCCTTGCGCGCCATGAACGTGCGAATACAACTGGAGTTCATGTCAATGTTTCCCTCACGCGCCTTCTGTTCCATCAGCTCAAAGATGCTTATGTTGTCCTCATTCTCGACGCATATCTGAGCCGATCGTCTATGTAGAACTGGTGGTTTGATTTGTTGTGTGTCCAGCACCTTGGCCCAACACAAATTTCTCAAGGCACCGGGGCTGGGACCACATGAAGACTCCTCGTCATCGGCAGTTTGTCCTCCACGTGCGTGGCCCTCCTCCTCCTCCTTCTGGCGAAGATCAACAAATCTCACTTTGGGTGAGATAGTTGAGTTGGTAGTAGTGGTTGAGGAAGACTTGAGATCTGGTGTAGAGCTGTACAGATTCTTAGCATTTCTTAGAGGCATCTGGAAACGCTGCTCCTTCATAGACAATGGGGAAAGCGCCGCCGTCTCTGCCACAACTGGCGGCTCTTTGACGGCTTTCTTTAGTATACTGCGCTTCTTCACCCTGCCTGGCGGCGGCTGACGAAACTGTGGATGAGCATTCGCATATTTGTAGCGCGGCAAATTGTCAAGGCGCAGCTTGTCGGGATCTACTTTGAAGCGCTGCTTCAAACCTTCTCCACGCCGCAGAAAGGGACGTTTTGGTTTTGCTGGTTGAGTAGCAGCAACCTCGGAATGTTCTACATTTTCTTCTTCAATTTCATACACCTCCTGCTCCTGCAACTGCTGCTGTTGTTGTTGTTGTTGCCTATTTGAACCCGCCAGTCTCGGCAATTCTATTTCTTCGTTTTCTCTCATCTCGTTCTCTGACAAAGATTCGTTCAATATACTCTCGTCATCTTGTGCGTCATCCTTATGCAGCAGTCCAAGCATTTGATACATATTCCGCTGCTCCAGTCCCAACATTAGACGCTGATTGTTTTGACGCTCCTCGAGCAGTCGCTTTTGCTCCTCTTGCCAGCGATTGAGGGCGGCAAGGCGTGTCGATATATCAAATTGCGTTGCCGTCGACGCAGCGACAACATCTTCAAATCCCGGTTCTTGCATGATATACTTTTATTGCCTTAAATCTACGTCTTATTATTATTATTTTTTAGGACGCAACGCATTCAAAAAAAGAAGCCCACAATAAAGTGTTGTAAAACGCCGATGGCTGGCAAAACCTGTAACCAGGGCTACACAGCCCTACCAATACGAAGAAATTACACCAGAAACCCGATTAATTATACAATTTATACCATTTAATTTGTTTTCTAATTGCTTTTATTCTAAATAACAAAATATGTACAGATTACATGTCCGGATCTCGTTCATCGTTCTCCTCCGGCTCATCAAAGTCTCTCACTTGTACATCTGCATCCTCTCCGAACTGCAGAATACTATCGATCTGCAGCAGTAGATCACCAACGCTCTCTTCGTCTTCTGTGTCGAGTGGAAAAAATCGTACCAAGCTGTACAAAAAGAGAAAACAAAAATAGATTATTACTGTAATGTAAAAAGTGGCAACGCTGGCAGTGAAAATACTTAGAGTTGCCAGCCCTGGTAATGAGCAATATAATTTTTCGTCGCGTCGTAAAAAAATGTGTACATTAACTCAACCTTAAAACTGCATATTGTGCGCTACTTTATATAATATTACAATCCCAAAGCATAGTGCAAGCCACTAAGTGCAAACTCGAGTTGATTTGGCGCGTGAAACAAGTGTGACGAAAATACCCCAAAAAATCCCAAGGAGCAGAAGCAACAAAAGCAAAATCGACTGATTTTCGGTTTCAACATTTTTTGGGCACACACCGACAAAACGGCAAAGTAACTAAAAAACGCTGAATTTACGTCCGCACCACGTAAATCCCAGAATTCAAAACAATGGAAGAACACGACATGGACCTTTCCAAGGTGTATGTCGTACGCTCCGCCAAGGGCGTCGATATGCTTTGCGTCGATGATTATCTATACCATTTCGATCGCATTGGCAAAAATAACACCTACCGCTGGCTATGCAATCGACGCAAGGACAAAGTGATGCCCTGCAGATCACGCATCTCCACAATAATGCCCAATGCCATGGACAAAGGCACGCACATTGTGGTCGATGTCATACAGGGACATGTGCACCCACGCTGCAGCCACCATGAAATCACTAAAGTCTCTCAGCGCAAGCGTCTCTCCAATATGAAAATGAACGATGCGTACAGTACCACACAGCCGAAACGGGCACGTCTCTTTGAACGTGCCACGGCGGGTTTCAATCCACCAGAATGGATATCGACGAACCAAGAGCCGAGTGACAACTATCAATATTCCTTTAATTTGGACTTTGAGGTGTGCGCCAAATACAATAATTATATACAGCCCCATCCACATGACCTACTGACACCGTATAGATTATAGTATTTTTTGCAGTATTACCATTATTAGTTCCAATTGCCTTTGGTATTTTTACATTCAATCAAAAGGGAGCATGACAACTCACAATAACGTATTGTAACAGTAACTTTAAAGGAAATTGAATACTTTGTCTTTGTTTTGGGTTTAGACAATTACTTCTTGGAGTTAACGAAAAACGGAGTAGCTAAGGAAGGGGTACAACATAGCCACTAGGTTACAGTACAGTTACTCTAATGAAAGAAGAAATACTAATATTTATAAATGTATAACAATCATTATAATCCAAAATCTATTCTATGCCTTGCAGGACAAAGATCGGGTCTATATGCTACGACGTCGCGATGGCCGAGTGATGGTCTGCATCGATGGTCAGCTGTACTATCTGGCCGGGAAATCCTACAAAGGCGACTTGTATCGTTGGACGTGTGTGCGTAAGAGAGATATTGAATGTACAGCCAAGATCTGCACAGAAGCTACACTGGCGGGTGCTCATCGCATGCACGCAATGGAATCGGACGCACATATACATCCACATTACTCGGCCGACAAGCTAATGCAAATGTTTGCCAGGCATCAGATACTGCTGGTCGAGGACGATCAAACCGTGGAGGTGTTGCAGGAATGTCCCAACTTGGAGTATTTCGATCCCGAGCATATAACGGAATCGCAGAAGAACGAGGATGTTGAATCGCTTATCATTGAGGATTGCGAGGAGAACTACGAGGTGTACATGGATGTGGATAATGCGGCAGTGGCGACTGAATCTGTGCAGCACCAGCAACAGCAGGAACAGGAACAGCATAGTGCAGATGACGATACCAAATGGCCGAACGCCTACGATATCATTGACAACTATGTGGCGCCACCTGACTATGATCCCTTAACTGAAACCGACTTGACCAAATTCACATTCTTGCCATCGGCCAAGGGACGAAAAGTACTTTGCTTGGATCGGCATCTCTTCCACTTCGACTCGCAGAGTCGCGCCAATGGACACATGTTCTTCACGTGCATAATGCGACGGGATAAGCAGCAAAGCTGCCACGTGCGCGTCACATTGGATCCCGTGGAGAATGGGCCGCTAGTGTTGCGCATCAATGGTGAACACACACACAAGCCCGATCTGCAGGAGATCTTGCGGCGCATAAATCAGCAGAAGAAACAAGAAAGCAAACTGCAATCAACAATGGACAAAGACGACAGCAATGCAAAGGCGGATAATCAGACACTGGAAGTTGGCTTCGAGGAAAGTCATGACGACGAGGAAGGTGAAGGCGATGGCGAAGATGAACTGGAGACAGATCAGTCACGGGTGACCAGTGCCGGAGATGGCGACAGCAGCTACGCTGATTTGAAAGATGTATCCCCCGCAACACGACGCAAGGTGGTAATGAAGAAAGTTATTGGCATTGATGGCATTAAAATGGAGCCCGAAAACGAGAAGGGAGCTGCGTCAATGATTGTCGAGTACATGAAGGATGGCGCCGATAATATAAGTGCAAAAATAGAAATATTACCAAATGCCTTTGAAAACATTACACCCAAACCGCAACTGACTAATATGAGAAAGAGACGCTCAAATACTTCACAGGCAGTTCCCAGTGTAAGTAGCGAGACGACTGCGCTGCCTTCGGACATGGATCTGACCAAGATCTGTACACTGCGCTCCGCGAAGGGCAGTGAAATGTTGTGTGTAGATGGTTACATCTATCATGCCAAAAATCGTGGCCTCATCTCACGCAACTATTGGGTCTGCATCAAGAGTCGTGATCCGGAAATCAATTGCAAAAGTCGCATATCCACGGCCACACAAAAGGATGGATCGATACGTGTTCTTCGCGTCTATAACAGTCACAGTCATCCGTTCAGTGAGGATGACATCAAACGGCGACTCTTCAACGAGATCAACAAAAAGAACAACAAGAAATTAAAGTTCCGCCCCCTTCACTTTATCGGGAAATCCCTGGATCAAATTAAACAGGAATTTGGTGATTTGGCTGTTGAACGTCTCAATGTATCCAACCTAACCGATGGCATTGTTGTCCACAAGAAGCCTCGTGTCAGTGCAGGCAGCAGTCATACAAGTCCTGGCGGTGCAACAGCCGCAGCAGCAGCAACAGCAACAACTTCAGCAAATGCAACAAGGATCAAAGCTGTAGACAACAAATCAATTGCAGCCACCACACCCAAGTCAATTGAGGAAATGGAGCAACATGAATTCGATGAAAATGTTGTTATTGTGGAAGAGGAGGGAGAGGAGGCAACAGTTGAGGGTAACCAGTTTATGACCGTCGACGAGGATAACACAGATGCCATTATCGAAGTTGTCGAAGAGGTGTCCGACATAGAAAACTATGGAACTATCGAGTAAGTGCGAAAATTACTTAAAGAAATATTTAGATTCCCTTGAATTTAGTTAAAAGACTTAATCATTTGATAATAAATGGACATTTAGCTCTATAACAGCCTAAGCTGCCTTTGGAAATTCCCATTGCACAATTTGCAACTGATAAGAGAGTGTAGGGCATTCATTAGGCGACTAAACCAGCCGCAATTAAAAATGTCTTTCAGTGGAATTCAAAGCAAATTTATTTCTGTGTTCGCGATCAACATCATCAGTTGAGTTTGAGAGCTTGAAGCGGGCGCTTTATAGATTCGCAGTCAATTTCAAATCAAATCTGGTAAATGCAAAAGCAATATCTAGGCAAATATCTTGGAAATTTAAGGAAATATATTGATATTCAAAAGTTTCTAACACACGCACAAAAAGCAACAAAAATATTCGAAAACAAGTGTTTCCAAAAATAGACGCATATTTTCACTTTCACTTTTTTGCCTTTGGAAACATGTTTGCTGGCGAAACCGGTTCAATTAGACACATACACAGAGAAGCAGCGCATTTGTTGATAAACTTATTTTGCATATATTTCTAATACTTGCAGACCCATTTACACGATGAAGCTGTACGCCGTATCTGATGGACCCCCCTCGCTGGCCGTGCGAATGACTCTCAAGGCGCTGGAGATACAGTACCAGCTTATTAATGTGGACTTTTGTGCACTGGAGCACCGCACAGAGGATTATGCCAAGGTAAGGGTTGAACTAAATTCAGTAATAGATGAGGAAGATTAATTTAATCTTATTCCATCGCCAGATGAACCCGCAAAAGGAGATACCCGTGCTGGATGACGATGGCTTCCATTTGTCTGAGAGCATCGCTATTATGCAATACTTGTGTGACAAGTATGCGCCACTATCGACGCTCTACCCCGAGGATCCCAATGAGAGGGCGTTGGTCAATCAGCGTCTGTGCTTCAACATGGGTTTCTACTATGCTCCCATCTCGGCACACGCAATGGCACCAATATTCTTTGACTATGAACGTACCGCCATGTCGCTGAAGAAGGTGGAAAATGCCCTGGAAGTATTCGAGACATATCTGCAACGTTTGGGCACCAAATATGCAGCTGGAGAGAATGTAACCATAGCAGACTTTGCTCTAGTTTCGTCTACACTCTGCCTGGAAGCAATTGCATTTGATTTGTCGCCATACCCATTGGTACAGAAATGGTATGCCACCTTTAAGGCGGAGTATCCAGAGCTGTGGCAGATTGCCAATAGTGGCATGCAGGAGATCATTGCATTTGAACAGAATCCTCCAGATTTGTCGCAAATGGAGCATCCATTTCATCCGACACGCAAAGCCAAGAACTAACTCAACTGGCGGCCTTCTAGATTTAAGCAATATTCATACAAAACATGTTTGTATATAAACAAATTTAATAAAGATTATAAGCAATTGGTTACCCTAAACTCGGAAGACTTTTCTTAATTAAGTTTCCCTGAGAGACGTTTATACGAGGGTCGTTTGATAAGTCCGTGACTTTTTGTATTTGCCGCGCACCTGCTCTAAATACAACACTGTTCCTGTCAGCAGTTATCGATTAAAAGCTGACTGTAAAATTTTGAGAAAGCTGCGTTTTTTGGTTTGCGTTTTATAGGCATTGAAAGCAGACGATCTCGTGAATTTTAACGAAAATGGAAAAAAGTGAATTTCGTGTGCTAATGGCAAAATTTCATAAATTGGGCTACGAACTGCTACCCCATCCAGCATATTCTCCAGATTTAGCCCCCTGTGACTATTTTTTGTTTCCAAACATGAAGAAATGGCTCGGCGGTAAGAGATTCGGGTCAAATGAAGAGAAACACAGAAACAAACGACTATTTTGAGGGCCTTGAGAAAACCTATTATTTGGAAGGAATAAAAAAATTGGAAAAACGCTGGACTAAATGTATAGAGCTAAAAGGAGATTATGTTGAGAAATAAAACGCTTCTTTGACGAAAAAAATATATTTTATTCAAAAAGTCACGGACTTATCAAACGACCCTCGTATAAGGAACAATTATTTTCATATTCCAATTGTAATACTTTTTGGATTCGGATTTTATAAAAATAGAGCCCCTACAAACAGATTGCTGCCCGTATTATTAAAGGCGTAAATATGCCCTCCCAACATTGCAAATTATCAAATAAGGGTATAAATACATTGTGCAACGGTATATAACAGGCAAAGGAAATCTTGACAGACCTCACAAAGTATATATTCTTTTTCAGTATCGGAAGCTAAGTCGATTTATGCCAATCAATATGCCAATCAATATGAACTCAGTTATTCCTGTTTACCATACCAAGGAGCACTATAAACACGATGAAAACTTACTGTTGGGAATTAGGAGGATTTTTCAAAACTAGGGAAATGGGTGTCTGTATCTTTCGTTACTTGTCTACCCCCTTTGCATGGTCTTAATATACCCCTTAATACCTCTTTCTATCAAGTAACTCACCTAAAATCCTCGATCAGCGCGCCAATGGCTTCAGTTAGCTTTTGATATTTCTCCCCGAAGGCTGTGCCAATGGTCAGCTCCCCCATGAGGTTATGTGTGTCTGGTTCCAAATACAGTTCCAGCTGTTTGCGTGCCTCACTGCTCAACAGATCCACTTTGGTCAGTACATTCACATGGGGCTGCTCCATGTTGGCCATCACACTGAGAGCTGCCATTGTGCCTGATATAAACTTGGCACCGTCTACCATGAACTGTGAATCCAGGCAGAAAACAACACAGATACGAAAATTCCATGACTCCAACAACTCAACCAACTGCCTGCCCATCTTGAGATGTGTGAACAACTCTATTTGTCCAGGCATATCGAATAGAATGTAATCATCGTCGGGTTCGCCGACCATAAGCTCATCATCTGCACCGCAAAGTTGCGCCTTCAGCCATTCCTGATTCTCAATGAGAAACTCCAGACAAAATATTAAACCTCCATTTGGACCATAGTGCAGCTCTTCATCTTCCATCGCATCGTCCAGGTGTATCAGTTCTCGTATATCCGCCAGGGGTGTATAATTAAAGTGCTCTGCCGCTGGATCGAGATTTACAACCTGAATGTTTCGCTTGCTGTCCATGGCATGCTGTTGCATGTAGCTGCAATATGTAGACTAACAAAGGAGATTAGATACTGAACAATAAGACTATATGTTTTGCTTTACCTTGCCACTGCCTGCCGGCCCAACGATGATTTGTGCGAAACGCATTTCAACTTTTATTTAAACGAAACAAAACAACGCATTTAGTTCGCGTGTGGCGGCCACTTAAGTGTTGGAAGACGTCATAAAATAAGCTCAAGTGCGGAATTGACTGCAAGCACATGATATGGCAACGCTGTGCGAGCGCTTTTATCAGATTTGAATTTTAGAGTGACCACCCCGCACGAGAACACAGCACAGCTGTGCAGTTAATTAAATCATCACACAAAAATCACAAACACAGCAAAAATGTGACGTAAATTTACATATGATCAAATTGATTTATCAATACACTCAATCACACCCTGTTGAGGCTAAGCCTAATTGCTGATAAACATCTAAATTGTGCCACCAAACGTACGCACGCGTCACAGGGACGCAAACGAATCGACAGCTGTCCATCTAACGTTTGTCCTTACCACCTTCCCCCTCCATACTGCTGGCCCGTGCATGACAGTCATAATGATTTTTTAAATGCTATGCTTGCGGCAAAACTATAACGCTTAAAAATAATAAATTCCCATTCTCTTTTTCACTGTTGTTTTTTTTTACAAAATTCTATAGTGTCCTCTCGGGCTGCGTGTGCATGTCGGAAGACCGGAAATAATTTTCTAGCTGCAACACCGGGTCGAAACAGGACTCAAGCGCACCCACCCCCGAAGCTGCCTACACTTGTACGTGGCATACAGTGGGTTCGAATGTGTTCGAATATGATTGAAGTCCCTGTCTTTTTTTAATGATATCTACGACAGGGGCCAAGCGAGGCCAGGTGTTCAATATGTTGTACTGATAACTACGTAATTTAGTTGTAAATTGCGCCTGTTGGCCTCGTCACTTGAACTGCAAATGGTCGGGGATTAGGAGGTTCGATATTATGTTGAACTTGTGTGCTCTACAATATTTGTTAATGATTTGCCAATTGATTTCGTTTGTTTAAATACTCAGGAATATGTGCTGTATAAGCCAAAGGAACACCTAGAATATTAAGGCTTAAAATAGTTAATTTTTTATAAACTATAAACCAATTGAGTGCCATATTAAATTCTAAAGTGACTTCCCAGTTGCAACTTGATAGATTAATAATAAAAATATTCCTTAACTCTCAGAAATAAGTTATTTTCAAGCTGAATCAGGAAGATCTTAAAAAATCGTTTTCCGTTTTCAATTATTCATATTTAAGTTTATTCGATTTTAAACTAAACCACTAAGTATAACATTTAGATATTAGAGCAAACTTAGAGCAATTAAATACCACAGAACATGTTTTTAATATTTTAAGGAATTGGAATATATATGTGTTGGTGTGTGTGTGTATATATATTATAGGTGTGCCACTATATATCGCCATAGGACTAGCAAGCTTGACTAGTTGTTGTAGAGAGAATTGCGGTCTGAGAAATGCATCTCCTTCATCTTCCCATCTTAGAGCCCAGTGGCGCCTCCGCTGCCAAAGATGTTGGACGCGTTGCCATCCCCCATATCGCCACCGTTGACATTGAATTCATCACTGCTCTGATTGCTGCTCTGATTCTGGAGCTGACTAGAATTGCTGGAGTTGGAGTTGTTGTGGTTGCCACCACTCTTCGCCACGTTGTTGCTCGCGTAAAGGGGTTGGGGAACTGGTCCATTGGGATCGTCGGGTGTCCATGTGCGTGCGTATAGTTTGCTGCCCGGATAGCGATCCCCTTTGCGGTACCAGGACAAAGAGTGCGCCATGCCGCCGGCTGAAAGGTGAATTAGTCAATTAGATATGGAGTGACTCCCAGTCAATTAAGAGTGTTGCCAAAAACTGTGCAAACGCCATTAGCGGACACAGAACAAAGAGATGCGACAGCAACAGGAAGGCAGCAGGAGCAGAGCAAACAAGCAGAGCAATCGAGGAGAGGGAACGGGGCAAACCCTTTTGCCGTACGAGGAGGAACCCCTCGCTATTGTTGTTGCAGCTGCCCGCCCGCTGTGCGAACAAACAAAACCCAAATACGTATCCTCCTCCTCCTCACCCTGCTCCTGCACTTCCTCCTCCTCCCCTGTGTTTGCTATGTCCAATCAGCTTGCAGCAGGGATAATGCCTCATTCCAATCTCTGCCGCAGTTGGATAATTTGTAGCACTCGCAGTTTTCGAGTGCTTCATGCGGGTGTCGACACACAGCAGCCCAACCACCTCCGCCACCCTCCACCCTCTCTAACCGCAGAGCTTTACGCTTCCCCTTACGCCTCTTTCCCCTTCCCCTTGTGTGCTCTTGTGCCCTTGTTCTCTTGTCATCTTGCAAGTTGGTGTGAACATATGCCAGGCGCGTGCGGCACTGTCCCCCGTCCACAATCCACAATCCACTTGCAGCAACTCCCACTCCTCCTCCCCCTTCCCCTGCTCTCATTCGTTTTTGGGCTTGCGATTTTTATCTATTTATTTTTGTTTTTGCCGCTTTCGTTCAACATTTTTAATGCCCGTTAAGCATGAAAACGCTTTTGCTATCCCCACATTCACATGTATATCCCCCTCACTATCCCCCCTTCCTCCTGTCCCCGCACTTTATCCTTCGTTGGCCTCAGTTGCCCTTTAACAGGAGCCACACACAAAAACTCTCTCGCCTCATGGCGATGGCAATGGCGACAGTCGACATCTGCTCGAGTGTAACGAATTTCTCACGATATGATTATGTCGATTGTAGTTGTTGTTCGTTCTGTTGCTTCTATTGTTGCTGCTGTTGTTGTTGTTGCTGTTGTTGTTGCCACTACTCTCTGTTGTTCCCCATTCTGATTGTGCTGTGGGAGCTGCAAGTTGGGCAAGGTGTATGTCATGTTGGATTTTATCATAACAAATTATATGTCCGCCTGTCGCTTATTTTCTTTTCACAATATTTTGTCAGGGATT
This sequence comes from Zaprionus indianus, assembly GCA_018904595.1. NCBI lineage: Eukaryota > Metazoa > Arthropoda > Insecta > Diptera > Drosophilidae > Zaprionus > Zaprionus indianus. The sequence goes on from JAEIHA010000320.1 coordinate 11,438,347, forward strand.
TTCGTTGGCATTAAATGGGCTTCGTTGCAAGAAGAAGTATAACCGAAAACCCCTAACGGTATTTCTGACAAATGATTTTATCATATATAATCTATTTTTGCCTTACAAGTATGTTTAATAAGTTTGTATATATTTTGATATAATTCTAAGGTTTTATCTAAGATTTTAACAACATTACTGAAAAGAGAACTGAAATTTCAGTAATAATTTAACCTATTTCTTGATATATAACTATAGGTTTGCAAGTCTGTAAGATTTCTATAACATCCAGTAACTTCAGAAACTATTATAGTATTTTTAAATAAATTCTAAAGCTATTTTTATATACGATACTGTTATAATTTCTATAAGGATGATAAACTATCAAATTTTTAAAAACAGTTTAACCTTTTAAACGATTTACAAATATTTATATACTTGATTCCTAATACTCATAATAAGAGCTCAGAAGCACGTCCATTAAATTTAGCTATAATCAGATATAATCCTGAGAATCTCATGGATTTATATGAGCTTGTAGATGGCACAACTAAGTTACAAAGTCTGAGACACGAACTTTAAGTAGTGAGTAAACTAAATGAGTTTTCTTGAAACCTAAGCAAATAATTAAGCTAAATTTCTATCAAAAAGGTTTTTCGGCCTTAACAACTAGTTGTTGACTCTTTTAAATTTAAAAAAATTATAAAAACTGTTTAAAATTTGAAAACCTCATAAAAACGCACGAAATAGAGTCTATAAATCTATCGCTAAATACCTTTCCCAAACCAAATCCCACAAGACGCCTAAAAAAACTAAAAAGATCCTCACTTAAAATGAAATAAATACAAACCCTAACGATCTTCACCTCAACTCGAATTCAACCAGTAAAAATATGTGTTTTGACAGTGAAATCTAGTAAAAAAAAAACTTGAACAAATTCCTGAAGTTCCTGCGGGAATTGAACGGAGAGAAATGACCCTAGAAGTGCTGCACCCTTTCGAACAGCGAAGTGGTAGAGCTATTAGTTATGCAGATGTGCTCGCTGGGATCGATCGGGATGCATTGTGGGAATGGGGATGCCTGCAGTGTCATACATTTTGAATAGAAAAATTATTAACCCAAAAACCGTAACTAAAGGCGCTTTTATGAGCTGACGCACGGAAACCCCTAATCCATTGTGCCAACTATACTCCCCTCTCCCTCTCGCATATCCACCGTATCTATGGCCGTACCAAGCACACCAATGAACCGTTCTTCATCATCGTGTGTGCTCCTTCGTGATCGATGCGCAATTTGCTTGACTGGCAGTCACGCGAAGCCCGCAAAACGAAGCGAACGGGAAAGTGTGAAAATTCTAATTAGTTACACTTAGGCAGACGCAGCAGCAGCAGTACCATCCGAGGGTTTCCCTCAACCTACACAACCCCGAGCAACCCTCAGCAACCCCCCGAAGCCCGACACCATCCTCATCATCATCATCTAGCGGAATGAACCTTAAATATGTATGATGGACTTCTGGTCCAGCTGAATTATGTTATTATATATAGACCTGGTTTGCACACTGTGCCACGCCCACCGCCCACTCGCAAGCAGTGAAAATTTTGATTGATGTCTGCTGCATGATTGACAACTTACTGCGATCCTTCAGAATGATTTTCTTGGGCGGCTCCTTTTGATAGTTGCGCTGCAAGCTCAGCCCCGGCTCGTTGCCGTTCTTGTCCTTCTTCACCATTTCGCTGAGAAAGGTTATGTAGCTAATGGCCAGTTTAAGTGTATCAACCTTGGGTGGAAATAAATAAATAAATGGGTACCGTTTTGTGAGCTAATCAAATATGGGTATTGAGTAAACAAATTAATAATACATTGTAGAAATTGATTATTTCATTGTGGTTACTGGTGAAACATCGATTTTTGCTAAGGTTTTTCATATGAAACATCAGTGTTAATCGATATAACATCGATGTCGCTCCTGCACTAGTAAAAACTGCTAACCTTATCTCTTAGCATATGCAGTAAGGTGCTTTCCTTACTTACTAATGGATAAAAATCAAAAATGATTTACCCATTTGTGATTATTTTAATTCGATTCGATACTTGATCAAATTTTAAAGTATTTATTAAGTTTTTACAATAACTCGCCTAGTTTTTCGAAGGTTTTCAGTTTTTCAATAACTTTAGCGCAAATAGAGATTTTTGTAAGATTTATATCTTCTAAACTGAATCTTTAATAATTACTAATTTCAACTCATTTACCTATTCTCATTATTATAATTTATAAAGAAAGAATAGATTGTGCAAATTCAAAATAAATTTGATGTTTGGTCGATTTTTGAATTCAATTTGCATCGATCCTTATCATAATACGATGAATATAAATAAAAAGAAAATAAAAATAATAATATTTCGTTTAACTTTTCAGATATAGCCTACGAAGGTTCCCGGGTTTCTCAAGAGATTATAATTATTATTTAAGCAAAAAAGAATACATACACTAGATAGGTAGAATAAAGATAGTTAGAATATAGATACAAAAGAAGCATAGATGGATATAAATAAAGCTGATTCCACACTTGATTTTATACTGATTGTTAGTTAATTATATTTGTTCTACTTTTATCTTCACTTTACTTTTATCTAGAAAGACTCTTCTACTTGTTATAAAGATTTTAAATAAATCAAAATTGACCTACGCTTAACATAATCTAATTATATCATAATATGATTGATATTCAGTCCGATTATATGTACCTTGCTTACCTTGCTCAGCCGCTTCTCGTAGGGCAGCGTTGGTATGTGGGTGCGCAGCCCCTCGAACGCCTCGTTGATGCTCTGCATGCGGCGTCGCTCGCGAAGATTGGCAGCCTGACGTTGCTGGGCCATCTGGGAAGCGCACTTCAAGCGTCGCGGCTTGTGACTTCGACGACTACAATGGAAGAGAGAGGGAGATCATTCAAAAGAGGTCAATTGAAGTCGTTCAGCATAGTAACATCTCCTTGCACTTACGTTTTCTCGTTGTTCTCCTGATCGCTGTTGAAACCACTGCTATACGCATCGTCATCGTCATCACTCTCCGAGCTGTGCTCATCTCCGAAGAAGTATTCGGAGCTGGAATTCGATGCGTTTGTCGCCTGCGAGCCTTCGAAGAAGTGGCGTGCCATGGTGGCCTCCAGATCGAAATTGTCCATGGAAAACATTATGTCAAGTGCTGATTTTGTTGCTTTTTTTGTTGTTGTTGTCTTTCTTCTAGTTGTGCGACAAGTGGACACTTAAGTGCATAACGCCCTTCTAATTGATGACGCGTGTTGGTCACGTGCCGAACCAGCAAACTATCCCGATCTGATTGTTTCCTTTGTCGAACAAGTGTTGCACGTGTCCGCGTCTCTTTTGACTTCTGATTCGCAGCTGCAGCAAGGGAGAAGCTCTGCAAAAGGGTTTACAAAATGATTTTTTATAGATTTTCGTATCATTTGACTTATCGGCTCATGTTACAGCGATAAGAACTTATTCAATTGTACCACAAATAATAAACATGTTTTACATACACTGCAGATAAGATAACAAGGATCTGGCTAGACATGTTTATCAGACACCCCTTACACAACACAATACAATGGTTATGGAGTTAGGGCCCTTTGCAACGGGAAGAACACCTTGTTGAGGAACATACTATTAGTTAAACAAAAACTGTATTGTCGTGGAATATACTATTAGTTAAATAAAAACTATAAAATCTAGTGATATATGCTGATGACTTTAGGATCTCGACACAAGAAAGTATTTCCTGCTTTTAACTGAAATATCTTCGAGGTAAAATATACTATTCAAACTAGAAATTCAAATTGAGGGAACATGAATGTTTTGTTTTATATCTTGGTTTTCAGCTGAGGGACTCTGTGATAAATTTAGTAAAATATATTTTTCTAATTATTTTCAATCTATAATGGGATAAATAAATAATAAAAACTAATGTTATAAATCGTGAATTTATTTGGGTGCGGTATCGTAAAAATCAATGCATGTTTTCTTAAAAAAAAACCCTTATTCCTTTTACCTAATTGGTCCAATTTGGTATATTTAGAAATTTATTGTTTTAGGAATACAAATATCGACTTTATAATCAAACAATATATTAGATCAATCAGAATTCGTTCAATTTTTTAGACGGCGCATATCATTAGGAATCATATGTATTGTAGTTTCAACAAGTTAGCTTGATGCTGATCAAGCAAATACACATAAATGTAAGGTATGGTAACAAGTATCTGGGCAAAGTTAAGATATATTTTTTGCGAGAGTACAACAACTATTTTATAATCCCTTAGACATGAGTTACTTGGCTTAGTCTAACACACACTCCGACGGCATAGATACTCAGAGTAATCATACCAATTAAAATCCCAACTTTACCTTATTCAAATGTTTATATCCAAAATGCACACAGTGCAGAATCAGCAAACGATTTATCCTTATGAATTGCACGTTAGTTCAAAGGGGAACTATTTACATTCGTTTGGCATATATATAACACTATTTTAAGAGTATAAATGACACACTTCTTCACTTCTTCCCGGACCGTTTAGTTCTTCAGCTTTGTTGCAACATTGAAGCGCGATGTGGTAGTGAACGCGCGAACAGCTACGGGGCGAATGACAGCGTCAGAGCCCGGGCACGGAGCACGTCAGGACACGTCTAAGGTCTCTGATAAGAGCGCACTACGAACAAGGGTTGCTGCCGTATTCCGCATTCCCGGATAAACATGTGTGCGTGTGTGCGTGTGTGTGTCTCTCTGTGTGTGAACCACGTCGTCTGTCATATCAATGGCGGCGCCACATCAAAAGGCAAATTTAGCCAAAAGGGGGCGGCACCCAAGCGCCGCAGTGGCCAATCAGCGTCGAGCAGGCGAAACTTGAGCGCTGCTCGCAGGGTTGCATTGCATTGGGTAGGGTGTCATAAGCTTATTAAGTGTGAGCTTGTCAGGCAGGCAGGAAGGAAGGGTTTTTCATATGGCAGACAGACATTAAATTGTTTTTTGATTATCGCGCCGATTTATCCGTATAAACGGAATTATTGTGCGAGTGAAGCGACAAGTGTAGCTCGATGGGGATTAAGCACACAGTCAGGAGAGTGGAGGGGGAAGCGAGAGCAACTGCAGCTGCTCTAGGACTATACATCGCCTAACTCCCTCTCTCACTCTCTCTCAACTAAGACTAAGTCTAATTAATGGATTGTTGCAGCCAAACAAAGAGATCAACCAACAGTGGAGTGACAAAAACTAGAATCAGCTAAAAAATTTGTCAACCAGCATAATTTTTAAGCATTAGCCCCGCACGAATCCCGGAAGACAAACGCAAATATTTGCATTGTCTCTGGAAATTCGGAACAGCTCCATTAAAATGTACGCTGCATATTTTGCGGCGCACACAACAACACCAAACAACAACGACGACAGGGGTGTCAAAATATGCGAGACCCCTCGAATCCTCGCTCGAATCGCTACCCTCCTCACCCCCTCGAGTCCGCGATGATGAACCCCGTGCACAGTTTGTTTGTTGTCCTTTTTCCCTGCGCTGTCTGCCTGCGCTTCTTCCTTCCCGCCTCATCATCATCACTGCGAAGGCAAGGCAAGGCGACCCATGATAAACAAATTGTTTCCCCCCTCTCTCTCTCTCTCTCTCTCTCTCTATCGCTGTTGTTTTCGTTGCCGTCGCTGCTCGTTTTGTGCAGCTGTATAAACAAATTAGTTTTCAATTTTATCAAGTTGTTGCCTAGTGGCAATCAGTTAACATCCCACTGCACTTTGCCACAATTCGCAGACCGCACAGGTAGAGCAATGGGGTGCCTATAAGAAGCTTCAATTTTGGTAACTGTTGTTCCCTTGGTTGGGCTATTTGTAGGCTGTTCTTTTATATAAAATCTAGAGACTGATTTATTATCTTGACTGTTATTAACAATTTAATCCATTTAATTTCAATGCAGAATCAGCCAAGAAGATAGTCTGCTTGTAACTTTAGGTGACTTGAAAATATATGTGTTTATATCCAATTGGATGAAATAAGCAGAAGAAATAGATTTTTTGGTAGAATAAATATATGTAAAAATCAGTATGTTTAATCATTTATTTGCTTACAAATCCAATTAAAGTATTAAAGATTACAAATTAATTAAAACCAAAAATTTTAAATCATCATAATCTGTCCATGAATATCTGTTATTTTCATACCAAATTTTGTGTGTCTAGCTTTTATAATAGCTGAGATCTACAAGTATATGTTCTCCAAGACAGACAGACAGACAGACAAAAAGACTGACAGATAAACAATAAAACTGAAAGACAAACTGACAAACAGATAGATAGAGAATAAGACTAACAGACTAGTATAGCTTAATCGGCTAGTGATACTGATCGTGAATTTTTCATAAAGCTAAGACACCCTTTTTGATATTTTCTTTAATATAAAGGTATACCCACAATTTCGAATGAAATCGTACTACTTTTAACAGAGCCTTGAGTTGTTTGATTGTCATCCGATCGAAACCTGCTATTACAACAATTTACAATCAAGCAAAATTTTCATACTTTACACGATACTTCATCTTTTCGTCTTAATAAATTTGTTTAATAATTGTTATATTTTTATTCAATTCAAATAAGATTTCTTTTTTTTTGCAAACCAAAATAGTATAAATGAAGTTTCAGAATACGTTTTTGCAAATACGTTTTTATAATTTGGCTTGAAAAGGGGCGTGGCAAATTCTAAGACAAATTTCTCTTCAAACCTCATGGGCGTCGGTGGTGTAATGGTCAGCATAGTTGCCTTCCAAGCAGTTGATCCGGGTTCGATTCCCGGCCGACGCACTTGTATAATTTTTTACAATTTTTTTTATTTACTACAATTTGGTTTTTAAATCTGTTAATTAATTATTAATTATGCATAGAATGAATACGCTCAAGCGTTTACGTTAATAATATTACCACAGTGTTACCTCATTTGGTTAAGCTAAATACCAATTAATGTAATTAAAGAATTCATAATTATTGGTGCTGTATGTAGAATAAACTATGTAAATGTATGTTTAAGTGGAGAACAACTGCTACAATTCCACAATTTTGCTCACATCTCGATATATACAGAAAGCTTGTACTATATAATTAGGGCAGCAATAAATTGAACACTACCTGGAGGCAAATAGGACCCTAGTCAATATCATGCAGTGAATTATGCACACGTCATATAGCACAATCAAGCGTAACCGCCTCAATGACGACTTACCCCAGTGGCAGAGCTATCCCTGTTCCTGTCTCTCTCTCTCTCTCTCTCTCTCTCTCTCTCTCTGGCTGTTCCTGTCCCTATATCATTACAAGCAATTGCCCAGCATGAAGGGGGTTGCGCCTCTCAGCCTTGTCAAACGATTTTCAATTCAACTTTTTTATTCGAATTCTAATTAAAAAACGCAAACCCATTGTTGAGGTAGACAAGCGAACTAGGAACTCAGAGAGAGAGAGAGAGAGAGTAATGCTTATCACACTGTTGCCCTGATCCCTCAGTGTTGACACTGAGTATTAAGGCTGGCGAAATCCTCTTGAGTGCATGCCTGGCCGAACACACTCGGGAACGCACTGTGTGTGTGCGTGTGTGTGTGTGTGTGTGGATTGTGTAGAAATTTTAATCTCATTTGAAACGTTTTATATTTTTTCTCCTTTTCAAAGTGCTTATGTAAAGTGCAAAAATTGAAATCAACAATGGAACTGTAGGAAGGGTTGACCTGAACCAATAAGCAGTGCCATTTAACTGTCAGATGGCGCCCGACAAAGTAATTAAGGGTAGCATGTGGTTTATATAATAACTTTCAATAACAAGTTAAAAAAATATTATTATATTATAACATAAATTAAAATTAATGCAGTCAAAATAAAAAGCTGAAAATACAGCACATAAAATGAAACTGTATCAATTTTTTGAAGGAAATTAATCAAAAATACAAATGCATAATGATTAACATGCGTTTATTTCAATATATATTATAACTAGCCAACTTTTTTTTTATAGTACCAGCGCAATTTTTATAATTTTCCCACATTTCACTTTCAATCCGTGGCAGAATTTGGCGGTAAAAGTGCTCAATCGGCAACACTGCCAATTCATTGCGAAGTAATACCACCTCTGTTAACAGAAAATGTTATGTTAACATAACATAAAAGTGTCGAAAGCTTACAGCACTGTTCGTTGTGGGGTTAAAATACTTACAAAAGAACGCATACCACATGGGCGTCGGTGGTGTAATGGTTAGCATAGTTGCCTTCCAAGCAGTTGACCCGGGTTCGATTCCCGGCCGACGCACTTGTATAACTTTTTGCCAATTTAAATTTTATTTATTGCAAATTATTTATTTTCACTTGTTTCGTTATGGTTTCTCTTTTTGTTTATCCCACAATATTTATTATATATAAACTATCTTACATTATTTCTTGTACTAATATTTATTGCACATTGTTTATTTGATTTACAATAGGTAAATAGCTTGCTCGGTCAACTTATGCAAGGGATCAATGCGCTCATCAAAGCGTTTGCCATTATATTCGAATTGGTTGAAAGGAACTGTGTTGATCACCTTGAAGCCCACGACCCCTCCAATTTTTTGGGTAAAGGCAGATGTCCACAAGGCTGTGACCGCCTTTGGACGTTTGCCACGCAATTCTTCGGGGACATCCTCGAACTCATGACCTTGGCCCAATTCGCGGGTCAGTTGAATTGTCATCTCGACGAGGGTGCGACCTAGTCCCAGTCGACCATATTCCGGCAAAGTGGCCAAGAACATCAACTCATTGACACAATCCAGGTTGTAAACAGCACAAGCATCCACCATGTTGTCCACCTCAATCATAAAATCCATAAGGCGCTGGCCTTGCGGACTGTGCGTCTTCTCTTTGCGAAATTTGACAAAGAAAGGATCCTCACCAGCGGGCAGAGCAAACTGTTAAATAAAATAAAATAGTTGGATGCCACTCTTCCACTCTTTTACTCTTCAACCGTACCTGCAGTTTGTTGAACGCCACAGCCGCAATGCGTCCACTCTCTATGTGCCTCAGGATCAGTGAGACGCCATCCTGCGCAGTCATGCGACACAGCAGACGCAACTCCTCGCGCGCTTGCTTGCCTTGTGGTAGATTGATTTCGCAGGCATTGCAAACGGATTCCTTGAGAAAGAATGATGCGTCCAGCACCTGAGGTTATAAAAAACTATAATAAAAATTGCAAAAAGCGAAGCTGCGTCGGCCGGGAATCGAACCCGGGTCAACTGCTTGGAAGGCAACTATGCTAACCATTACACCACCGACGCCACATTGGGAGGATTGCTCAATTTTGTTTTTCTCTCGTTTCTAGATCTTTAAGTTTTTTTTTCGCACAGCATGCGATATTTTTTGCACCAATTTTTGTTTATAATAAAGATACTTACATCAAGAGCTTCTTCCAAGTCTGCCTCTGCGAGACTTCGCACCTCGTACTTTCCTATAAAGAATATTAATTATTTATTAGCATCTATGTAGATGTGGGAATAAAATTAATAAAGAAGTTTCTACTTTCTCTTATCTTAAATATATGTATGTGTATAAAATATATTGTATTTATATACAATAAAATTAACCTTATAAAAGAAGAGACTATAAAATATATGTATGCACAATACTATTTTTGTAATATGTATATTCGTTTACTTAGGGTATGTTTTTTGTTTTATTTTAATGTAAATGTTCAATTAACATCATCTTGTTTTTCTGACCATCTTATACACCATCTTATACAAGTGAGCGTTGCAATTTGCCTAATAAAATCGCATACTATAAGAAATTAAACTCATGAAGGAATAGTTGCCTCTGTAAGTAATGAGTTGCAATTGAATTAAATATTTCTATAGACTCGTCACTTCAGGAAGTTAAAGGAATAATTTACGTTGATATAGTAATCATAAATGCATTCTAATAAATCGCACAGTTTGATGATAACAAATATGAAGGTTGAAAAACCCACGTAACTAGATACAGATGCATGTATCTATGTAATTTGGCGCACTTTAAGAATCGAAAATGCCTCTATTTAGCTTTGCCAAGTGTCGTGATGTGTTGGAATTATAATACTTATATCCATTATAGACACGCGTTTGGAATACTAAATTACATTTGTACAAACACGATACGTTTCTCTATCTACAGGTGGGTCTGCTTAACAAGAATGAAACAATATATAACACTCATTTATCATATATATTTCTTAGTAACAATTAGCTGTATATATGATGAAATTTTATATTTTACAACTAGAAACACTTTCACTTCAAACACACCCTCGTGCAATTTAAGCCAAAGTTTGCCGTTTTCCGGGAGCATTTTGAATTCTTATCTCTCTCACTGAACGCAATCGAATGAGTGTGTTGCCCTCCTCTGTTGGATTGTAACTGATTGTACAATAATAAAAATTCTGATAGCTACGACCAGAGACTAGCAACGGACTAGGCCGAAGCCTACACTATCTAGCAAGATGCGTCAACTTATCAGTCTCAAGTATCAGTAAGCTTATAGTGTTAGCACCTGTTAATACATTTTAGACGATGTTTGATGATTGAAAGCTTTGTAAAAACGATTTATAACACATGTAAATATTTGATGTGTATATACGTGTACATACAATGCGTTCTCCATAACCTTTTTCAGTCATCAAAATGCAAAAGCAAAGGTCAATCATAAATTTTGTTAGCTACGGCGCCAATCAACAATTGCCAAACAGCTGACTTTGGCTGTTAAACATGGCCAGTGTTGGAAACAGTCCCAATAAAATCAACAGCTGCTGTTAAGTGTGTATTTTACAACACGACATGATGCATATTTTAATAAGTAAAAAAAAAAAACAACAACTAGTACTGTTATTATTATAATGTGAAGCTATTGCAACATCTGATTTTTATAACGTGTGATCGTAAATTAAAAGTTTTTGTCTATATTATTGTGCAATATATAATATTGTGCGTTGCCATGACTACGTTTTGCCAAACAACAATTAATAATTAATATTGCGAAAGGAATAAAATAACGCGCAAAATGTTTCTATTGGATAAAATATTACCATTTGTTGTGAGCTATATTCGGCCCTTCATCAAGTGGTTTCTGCATGTGTTCACTCGCCTCTCTGAGCTGCAGCGCATCTGCTACGGCGCAAGATCAGGTGCATCCCGATGCCGCCAAATTGAACGTTCCCTGTCGCTGTCCAAGCAGCCGGAAATCAAGACCCTTCTACGGGAACTGGATGAGGCAGTGCCTTATGCAACAGACAAAGAGTTGCTGTACTTCGGTGAGTCAGCAATAAATGAATATAGATTGCAAATCTCTTAATGATTCATTAACATTTCCCTTGCAGCACCCCGCGCCGTTCAGGTTGTGTCGCGTGTGAAGCGCATCAAGGGCAATGTGCATCCAGATTTCGGAAGACTCTTTGGCAATTGCGTGACAACCATCTGGGGCTACAAACGTCTCATGCATCAAGTGGAGGAACTACGAGCGGAGGCCTACGATTCGGACAACTTGGAGCACGAACAGAAGCTACTGCGACTGTGGCAGCTACTGATGCCAGAGACTCCGCTGGATGGTCGCATTTCCAAGCAGTGGCAGGACATCGGCTTCCAGGGAGATGATCCCAAGACAGACTTCCGCGGCATGGGCATGTTGGGCTTGGAGAATCTATTGTACTTTGCCACCGCCTACAACGATGCGGCCAAGCATGTCCTCCTCCACTCGATGCATCCCACACTGGGCTACACCTATGCCATTGTGGGCATCAATCTGACCGCCCTGGCATTCAATTTACTACGCACTGGCGCTGCCAAGACGCACTTCTACAATCAGGTGGCACAGCACAAGCAAAATTTCAGTTCCGTTGAGGATTTCCATCGATTATATTGCTATTTGTTCTTCGAATTCGATCGCTTCTGGATGGACAGTTCGCCTCGCAATATAATGGACTTCCGAGAGGTCTATCAGGCCTTCGAAATCACCAAGCTCGAGGCGCTGCACAATGACGCCACAATATTCAAAACCAATCTGGTTGTGGAGTCTGTCTGATGTCCAAAATAGATGGCTTAGCATAATTGTAAACTGATCTAAAGATATTTGTATAAATGCAGCTTTTATGCGTTTATTTGAGAGCTATTTATATTTATATATATGTATGTATATTTAGTATGTATATATATTTGAATGCAAGAGTTAGATAAATCATAAAATGCTTAATTGCAGGCTGCAACCAAAACAAAACGATTCGGAATGTCACGCATATAAATTCGAATAATACTTAAAAAATCAAGATCGAGATTGCACATATAGGAGACAAAAAGAGTTAAATATATATAAATATCACGTACAAACAAAAATAAATTAATCACACGAAATCAATAAAATAATAATGATAATAATGAACATGCTAAATTCACAAAATGAACACGAAACTGAACTGAACTGATCGGAACTTGAGTATCCTATCCAATACTACGATGTACTTAAGAATAGATCATCATTATATAAAATGCACATGTCGAATTGGGAGCACTCAAAAGAGTCTCGTCGTGGTTGCAAGCTAGTTTGAATATTCATATATATAGTTATATATGCATATATATATAATCATTATATGTGTTTTTCTTTTGCTCATCTCGATTTAGCGATAGAATTTCACTTCAGCTTCAACACAATCCTTGAGCAGCTCGTCCAGCTCATCGCTGGCATGATCCTGAAGTGAAAAATAATTGTTCAGCTCATCGACACAAGATCGCTCCAAACTACGCAAATGCTCCAGTGCAGCCGGCTTGCGATTAGCATGGAGACTATGCAACAATGTCTGCTCCGCCTCTGGTTGCACCTGAGTCAGTGGCGATATGCGCGGCTTGGGCGCAAACACAAACGGCTTGAACACAGACTCGGCAGCATTGGGGGTGCCCGTGAACCAGTGGCACGAAATTGAGCTTCCCTTGGCACTTAGCACCGCCACACTGGCCGCACGGGACTCGGGACCGCTTGCCGAGCGTAGTGTTTCGAACATATCTTGCTGCGTATAGTTGGCATCGCCCTCGCCGGGCTTGGGGCCGCACCAGTCGGCATCGGGTGCCTTCGCCTCGGCATCGTGGGCAGCAGCAAAACTGGCCTCGGCATCCAGACCCTCACTGGACTTATCAATGGTGGTGGTTACCGTCAGGCCACCGCTGGGCACACGCAGCCAGCTCGATTGCACCTTCTCAGCAGCCCAGACCTTGCCGGCACTGCTCAGTAGCCAGGCGGCAGTTGGATCACATACGATGAAATTCAATTTGCTGCTGTCGCTGCTGTACTTGGCCACAAGCTCACCAATACGATCGACAGCAGCGTCCACATCTTGAGATTCGGCTAGAGCCAAACTGGAATGGAAAAAGAGTTTTATATTCCCTTTTCTTATACCAAGTAGGTCACTTACCGCACAATATCTGTGCCCAGCAAGGCGTCAGAGTCTTTTGCCTCCTCTTCACCGGCGCTCCAGGTGAGGCTGACAGCGACACTGCGCTCGTTGGCACCAAAGTCACCGCCCCAGACGCCTGGCTTGGGTTTCTGCAGTATTACACGCAGGGCATCGCCAGCTGGCTCCACAGCTGCACCGCCATCAGTCTAACAACATGTTGCAAGTGTGGCAAGTTCGTGTGTGAAATGAGATGAGTCATTTGCTTGATGAGTCTTGAGCTTGTCTTTGTCTGCCTTTTAGACTGTCTCTCTTACCTTCCCCTCCAGAATGTCGCTGACATCATAGTAGCAGACTTCCGTTGCCACGCCTACGCCGCCCACTTCAGTTGCATCCTCTGCATTACGGCCAAGTATTAAGGAGCCAGACGCACAATTAGCAGGCAGCACAATAAAGCAGTCGGCGTTGGAGGACATTTTTCGCTTACTTCAATTCAGATCTGTCTATGTGGACAGAGACGGACTTGCAAAATTGATTTTTCCCCAACAGCTGTTGCAATTCGAGGTGAGCGATAAGCAGTTACTGTTATTTGTCACGAGTACTTTAATAAATACGATAGCTATGAAATCACTGTAACAATGATTTTTATGCTTGTAATGGGTGAAAAATGTAAGTATTTTTAAATTAATTAAAACTGCACTTTATTAAACAACAGTAGTTGTAAACAATTGATTTACAAGTCATTATTTGCGTGAATAATAAATTTAATCACGAGTTCAAATAGAGTTAATGCACATCTCTAATTGCAACAACAGTCAAATTTGTGCAATTGGTTTTTGTACGCTGAATGATCAGTGCTGCCAACTCGTTTTTGCGTCACATATATCGAATTAGTCAAAATTATCGATTGTTTTTCTTGTTCTTGCAACAATACCATTGCTAGACACTGTCGCAGTGGTCTAAAACGTTGTAAAAGTTGTTAATCTAGTGAAAACGTTACGATTGTTGGTTATTTCAGTTAACTCGATGCGACGTTATTAAAGTTGTTAATCTAGTTAATGTCTGTCGCGCAGGTCGAAAACACTTAGAGAAACTGCATTTGTATACAGCAGCGCAGCAGCAGCAGTCAGTTAGTCAGTGAGTGTGTGTATGTGCAGGTGTTGTTGTCTCATTCAGGCGTACCATCCAGTTGGGTTGATGTGCGAGTGGAACAACAACAAACAAGTTACAAGGTAAATACTCGTGCATACTCTATTGTTGTTGTTGTTGGTGTTGTTGTTGCCGCTGCTGCTGCTGGTGGATGTTCAGCGCCTTTTTTCGTGTGTTGATTATTTGACTTGCGTGCGTTGTAACTCGTGGGCGGTTCGGCTAAATCGTTATTCGGCTTGTCCGGCTTTTGTGCTTACAACAAAACAAAATAATAAAAATACCAAAAAATACAAAAAGTACAATACAATAATACAAATTACGCAAATCGTTGGCAACTCTGTGCAAGAGAAATACATCAAATTGGAAAGAAGAGTGACAAGTGTTGTTGTTGGTGGTAAAGAAAATCAATATATTCAAGCTGTGCACGACTTTTCCCAATAAGAAAGTAAATCGAAGAAAATTTGAAAAGTCTTTCGGGTCTTTAGAGACGCCCAACGCCGCTCCCAAAACAGATATTTCTTTCATTCCTTCTACGGTTGAATGTGTGTGCGTGCGTGTGTGTGTGTGTACGTGATGTGCGTGTGTGTGCGTGTGCCGCTTTGCGTTGCTTGACCACTTTGACCGCGCGCATTTTAATGTTGTTTTTGCTCTCCAAAACTAGTTTTTTCTGTTGTTGTTTAGTCTTTCTTGTTGTTGTTGTCGTCTTGGGTTAAAATTCATTTCACCCTACGCCAGTAAAATGTGATGACGTCTTAAAGCGTCGCGTCGCTGCTAGTTAATTTCAAATTAAATAGAAAAGAAAATCAATAATTTCAAGCTTTCGGGTATACACACACATATTTGTGTGGGAAAACTGGTTGAAAACTCAATGCTTTAAGTGTGAAAGCGGAACACAAACCACCCTCGCCGCCGCCCCCTTCCCTTGCGTGTCCCCCCTGCTCCAACTCCGCTGGCTGCCCAACCCATCAGCCTCCTTTGAAAGCATCTTCCAAGTGATGAAAATATGTATATTTATTTGTGTGTGTGTGTATATAAAGTGCCGCTACATTCCTCCCCCAATGCGGCATTTCGCTTATATACATACATTTGTATATGTATTTTTCTCTGTGCGTGTGTGTGTGTGCGGTTACATCTAATCTTTGTATGTATCTGTCTGTATGTAGGCGTTCCTCGTCGAAAGTGCATTGCTCTGCCGCTGCTACCCCCACCCGCCGGCTCCATGTTCGAATTGTAAACATTACAAAAGCTGCGTGCGGTGCGGCCTCGTTTTATGTGGATATATATATGTGTGTGTGTGTGTGTCGGTGTTGCTATGCGTACGTGTGTGGTGTGTGTGTGTGTAGTTCTTTTATTTACACTTACACTGTTAACGGTGTTCTCGCTCGCAGTTGGCAACATGCGCATCGCTGTCGCTTCGTTTTCGGCAGTTGGCAACGCGTTGACCCAATAACGGTACAACGAGTCACCCGCATACACAGACTCACACACACACACACGCGTATACATACAAATGAAGCATGAATGAAAGCCCGCATGACAGGCGGCGGCTGCTGTCGGCATTATTCTTGTGTGTGTGTGTGTGTGTGTTATTGTGTTGGTGCAAGCATAAAATCTCTGCAGATGCGGCGACCCACATATGCATCATGTGCATAATTATCTGTGCTAATTATCTAAACAAAATTGTTATACTGCATCAGCAGCAGTGACTTTCGTTACGGCTCTCAGATAGTGAATAGTTTCCATTTCGACGTTGGTATTGTTTACATCGAGACAAAAAAGAAAGAAAAACCAAAAACCGAAAACCAAAATTTTGTTCTGTGGCCACCGATAAGTTCAATGAACCAACAAAAACAGTGTGGAATGCTCCCTCCCATCCGTTCAGATGACTCTGTGCGTGCATTTGTGTGTGTGTGTGTGTGTGAGTGATCGGTGCGCGCACGTAATCGAAATTTTGTTGGTATTTTTATGTGAATCGATGATTGCGGTGATATGTTTATCGCCATAATTTGTGTGTCCTCAATAAAATTCAAATACAACAACAGCAATCACACGAAGAGAAACGACAAAATACCTTGACATTGAGAACTTGTATACATACACACATGCGAGAGCCGTGTCTGTGTGTGAGTGCGTGCGTGATTTTGTTTTGCAAACAAAACCTACATGCGCATGTATGTGTGTGTGCAAATTGTGCGCACATGTTGTCCCCTTCTCACACTTTGTGTATTTATGTTGAGTATTATTTAATAAATAAGCCGGGCTAGTCGGCTCGGCTGCATGTTATTGTTTTTGTTGTTCATGAATGCCGTAATGACCTTGCATTCGGCACCTGGCAATGCAATCAGTGTACAACTACAATCGATAACGAAACGAGTATCGATACATCGTTTATGCGAGCTTTGATTCTGTTTCGCTTATTGGACAAAATTCTTATTTGATTTTCTTTTTGTGTTGCTGTTTAACAATTTCACTAATGTGATTTATTCTTTTCAATTAAATTTCAGCACAATCGCTGCATAATTGGTTAGTTGACTATTGGCAAGTGTCAATTGGCCACATAAAAATCTTCTTTTGGTAAGAAATAAATAGAAAATTGGCAATAAATGAGATACATAAGAAAATATTAAAGATCTATAACTAAAAATATGATTTCTTTATTTTCTTACAGTGGGTGTTTGTAAGCAGACGCAATTCCTTCATCAATAAATGCAAAACTGGAGTTTTTAGACTCCAGCAGCAACGACGACACCATTCAGTCCACCAACTTGAATAGAAAACTGATCAAAATTAAAAAGTTCAAGCTGGACGACATGAAGGAAATGGTGGGCGGCTGTTGCGTTTGTTCGGACGAGCGGGGGTGGCCGGAGAACCCGCTCGTCTATTGTGACGGCCAAAATTGTACGGTTGCTGTGCATCAGGCATGCTATGGCATCGTCACGGTGCCCACCGGACCCTGGTATTGTCGTAAATGTGAATCGCAGGAGCGTACGTCACGTGTCCGATGCGCAATCTGTCCCTCGCGAGACGGAGCACTCAAGAAGACAGACACCAGCGGCTGGGCGCATGTCGTCTGTGCTCTCTACATACCAGAGATTCGGTTTGGCAATGTGACCACCATGGAGCCCATCATATTGACGCTAATACCGCAGGAACGCTACTCAAAGAGTGAGTATAACAAATATGAAAAGAACTTCTCCCGATCACTAATTGCAATCACATTCTTTAGCTTGCTACATTTGCCTGGAGATCGGGAAACCGAATCGTGCCAATGTTGGTGCCTGTATGCAGTGCAACAAGGCCAACTGCAAGCAGCAATTTCATGTGACCTGCGCCCAGAGTCTGGGACTGCTCTGCGAGGAGGCTGGCAATTATCTGGACAACGTAAAGTACTGCGGATATTGCCAGCATCATTATAGTAAATTGGTTCGTATATGGAAATAATTTGATATAACATTGGTTTCCTCCTTCACTCACGCCTTGCTCACATTTACATTGCAGAAAAAGGGCGGCAACGTCAAAACTATACCACCATATAAACCCATACAACATGACACCTCCTCCGACTCGTGCTCGTCTCCCGAGAAGGAAATCGATTCGACCATGAACTCGGCCTCCACGTCGGCGACAAGCATCAAGATAACCAGCAGCACATTAGGCGGCGGCAGTGGCGGTTTATCCAGTCTGACCAGCGGAAGTGGCAGCGGCAGCGGTGGTGGCAGCAACGTTTCATCCTCATTTAAGCAGCGCAAATCAAATGCCTCGGGAAAATCGTCGTCGTCGTTATCCTCGTCTGGCAGTAGCTCCAGTGCAACGGCAGCAGGTTTGCCGAATGCCTCAAGCTCCTCGTCAACCTCATCCAATGCTGGCGGTGGCGTTGCTGGTAATACATCAACTGCAAGCGGTTTTCTACCCGGAAGCAGCAGCAGTGGAGGCAGTGGGGGTGGCGCTGGTGGTAGCTCCAGTAGCAACAACAACAATAATGCCATAGGCAGCAGCTTGAGCAGCGCCGCGAATAGCAACACTGGTGCTGTGCACACCAGCAGCAGCAGCAGCAATTCTGGCGGTGGCGCTGCAAGTGGCGGAAATTCAATCAACAGCAGCAGTGGGGCAGCTGTCTCCGGCGGCAGTAGCGGAGGAAGTGCAATGGGCAACAGCAATTCGACTACCAAGTCATCGGCGAGCAGTTCGAGCAGCAGCTACAAGGATAAGCATAGTAAGAACCCGAGCAAGCAATCCAGTTCAAGTTCGAGCAAGGATAAGGATAAGGATGGCGGAAGCAATTCATCGAGTAACAGCTTTTCTCACTCCTCGGCCTCATCGTCATCTTCATCGTCCTCATCGTCGCGTGAGAAATCCTCCAAATCATCAAAGAACAAGGATAGTAGCAAGGAATCCTCTGCCGCCGTCGCAACAAGCAGCAGTGGCAACAATAACAACAGTAGCAACATTGCCACGAGCAGCAGCAATATACCCAGTGCCTCCTCTAGCCTGCCAGCCAGCAGCAGCAGTAGCAGTTCTTCCAGCACTCATCCCAGTGCAGTTGCTCATGTTTCCAGCAGCGGCGTCACTGCAGCAGCATCGCTGAGTGAGCACAGTAATCATGCTCAGAGCCTGAGCACGTCGGCGGCAACAACAAGCTCTTTGCCTGGCGGTCCATTGGGAAAGTTGCAATTGGCCAGCAATCTTGGCGGCGGCTTTGGTACTGAGCTGCCACATGCAACAAGCAGCAGTAGCGGTAGTGACAGCGGTAGCAGCAACATCTTGAAGGACTCATCCGCCTCCTTTGCTAGCAACTTGGATACTTTGTCGGGCGCTGGCACGTCCACAAATAGTTCCATGAATTTGCTTGGCGGCATCAGCTCTAACACAAGCGGTGGCAGCATGGGTAACAGCAGTGGCAAGTCATCGCTATTAGTGTCCTCGGCATCGTCCACTACAACAACAACAACATCGAACAATAGCCAAAGTCAATCCTTGAGCAGCTTGGGCTCGAGCTCATCGACGAACAAGAAGCGTAAAGTTGATAATGCCAAGACGACCATCAATTTGGATGATCACAATAGGTATTAACTCAATTGTATTCAAAGATTTATCGATTACGATTAATGCTTGTTCTGTTTGTAGTTCGTTTCGGGGTCTTATTAAGGATGTACACGTGACTCTGACGCCGCTAACAGACTTCGAGAAGGAAATCGAAAAAAGCTCCAAGCGGGTGAGTCTAATTTACAGTTTGTTTGCTTCGGTGGGGCCCTATAAATAGTTGGATAAACAATTCTCGAAAAAATTTTGGCTATAAATCTCTTGAGTGATTTTTGGCACGAATTCTCTTCAAGCATTTGAATCTCTTTCTACTCTCTCTCTTTGTTCCCTTTTGAATAATGTTCTTCTAATCTCGTACACTTGTCTACAACTTGTCAAGTGCCACAGCGCACTATTGCCACTGTTTCGTATCGGAAAGGATAAGCTAATATTGTCGTCTTCTTTACACTTTGCCCATTTCACTCGCTCCCACAGCTTACGACGCAAGCGCATTGCGCGACTTTCGTACCATATTTATAAGTAGAAATGCACAATTATTAATGCATACACCTTTTTGAAATATCTTTGAAATTTCACAAACTCAAGGTGTGCCTCGTGCATATACTAGAAATGAAAATATGTGTGCTGAGGTAAAATGTACAAGAATTTCATATTTTTTCAATAAATACCCTATGTTATTAATGGCTGATCGGGTTGACGTAAGAAAATTTGGAAAAATAGTTGAATTCAATCTAATTGTTTTTCAATTACTAACAATTACTCACAAATTGACACCTTATGTGTTGTTATCATACCTAAAAAGTATGATTTCATATATAATAAGTACAAAGAAAGAAAGACTGTATTATCATGTGAATTTAATTGTATAAGCTTGGAATATGTTAAGTAATATATTAAGTTGTAAGTTAATTGTAACGATATTTGTAAAAAGAAATGTATTAGCCGAGACAATAAGAATGATATAGTTTAAGAATACTAGTTATTAAGTAATGTATTTTTAAGGGGTATTGTACGCCTGTAAACAATACCTGAATTTAGTTCCATCAGCCGCAAACGAACATGGCATGCATATATAGAATAGTGTATATACTATCGAGAGCGATGTGTGTACTTCCTATTTATATTAGCTGCTATGATTGATGCGAATTGACGTGCCATGGCCCATTAATTTCTATTTAATGTTAAAAAAAAAAGATGCAAAAAAGATGCAAAGAAAAAATTTGTACATATTTGAATTTAATTGAATGCAAATGTGCAGACTAATTAATTGACGTTGTGCGAGATGATTTTGTTGACAACTTGGCCGTACAGGCAAACAAAGAAAGGTTAATTATAATAATGAGAAAGATTTTCCCAATTTTAATTTCTATAAAAATGAAATGTCAGTTTTATGCCTCCTTTTTATAGTACATCTATATCAATTTAATTTGTTGCTCACACATTGTGTTGTTGGTACTGTTGTTGTTGGTGTTTTTCTCGCAAAGATATAGTCATCCCTATCGTCTAGCAACGACGGCGACAAACATCTCGTTGTCTCATTGTCGTCGTCGTCTATATAGTCGTGCCGTGTGCAGACACAACCGATTCTCAGAGTCCACAAACACGCCAGCAATAAGTTGACAATTTTCCACTGCGCTCAGTCGAAAATCGTTGCTAACCGAAGCCAAAAGGCTCTAGTACAATTAAGAAATTTTTAGAAAAAATAAAGAAATTTTTATTGCGAAAATCTTTATTATTACGAACGAAAAGTAAATATAGTATATATATATAATTGCAATAATCTCGCACACACAGCGTCGCATACATTTCCCACACATTGTTAATAAACATAATGAGTGTTATATATACGATTTCTTTGCTAACTCGTGCTCGCTGTGCTCTATCGAATGTCGGTTAAAAAGCTGCATATGATGAAGTTTAATTATAGAAGCGCCATATAAAAATTTGGCACACGATTTGACACAACAAGACAAGATAAAAACAGAAAACTAAAGCAGAATGCAAAAGAAAAAAAAAAAAGAAGGAAAGACAAAAATACAAAAAGAAAGAAGGAGGAAAATGTAGTTGACTCCATTGGGGCAAGCATTTCCCACACTTTCGTATTTATAGAACTGTTTTTTAGTGAAAAAGCTGCGACGAAAATATCGTAAAACTGATACGAGAAAACTTCCTGAAAAATATGTGTCAAATATTTCCAGACCTATCGGCAACAACAAAAACATCAACTGGAAGTGCAATTTGGAAGTGTGAAAAATTAGTTGAACATATTTCAATTATCTCTATGAAATGCAAATTTCCAACAGATTGTAAACAATATCTTTGATATGATACTTAGTATTCGAATTAGCTAATCATGATAGTGCATTTTCTCTCTCTCTCTCTGTCTCTCCTCATCGAGAAATCGTAGAACTGCACAAGCGTAGAGAAGAATTCTTTCTTCTCGCACAGACATTCTTCGCCCTGTTACCGCATATAAAAAACAACTGAGTATCGAATCAGAATGATGTGAAATGAAAAACTTTTCAAACCAGTGTGTGTGTGTGTGTGTTAGACTGTGTATGAGTGTGTGCAGAGCAAGTTGAAAAACCACAGACGCTCGCACACACACACGGACACACACACACACACTGTCATATTTCCATCCCACTCTCTCGATATTAGATGAAAATTGTTCCGCATCTAAAGTTTCTCAAAATCAACTCAAAGAAAATGTTGTAGAAAAAGCTGAAAAGCGAAGTCTCAGCATCATCATCAGCAGTAGCACCGTGTGCCGTGTGCACTCACAATTCTATAGATTAGTTTGCGTTGAGCAATCTTCCAGTTCAGTACTCGTTCTCTGTCGTGTGCGGTGTTTGTGTGTAGGATGTAGGTTCCGTTCGCTCTATATAGATCTAAATATACATATCTGTATAAATATCTGTTCTATATACACACACACCGTTTAACTGATATTGCACACTACTAACCCAGTTATCACAAATCCAAGTTCTACATAGATATATCTTCTATTCTGTATCGCAAAGTGAAAACCGTGACTCAGTGGAGTGTAGGAGGGACAAGGGAAGAGGAAGAGGATTGATGGGTATTTGTCATACACGAGCGCGATCATATTTGCGGTTCACCTGTGTGTTATTTATATAAAAATTCTCTCGCCAGCACAGTCAGGAGTAGAACAGAGCATCTAAATGGAAAATATAGATATACACACCCATTTGAAATAGTGAATTTTCCTTAGTTCAAAAACATAAATATTTTTTAGCAACATTTTTCTTTTCTTCGTGTGTGTGAGTGAGTTAATTTATTACGTATGTATTGGCTTGGGGACTTGGGTAATTATCTTAGACAGAGATAGACGATTTTTGAAAGACTAAAAGAACTATAAAAAATTGGATTAGACAATCGAGAGACAAGAGAGCTATCTAAGCACTGTAGCTGATCGATATTTCGAGATATTGAATGTAACATTAGATATTAAAACTCTGTATGTTAACTGTTATGTGAAATATTTAAACCATTCCTTAGTTCATCATGCAGACAGTATTCATTCTGTGTAAAACATTTAACTATGTGAATTTTAATGACTTAGAAACCTTCTTGTTAACTGTTTTTGTGAGACACTTAAGCGACATTAGACTTTAGTTATTTTCTCATCTCATGCAGCGCGCTTGAATCATCATCTTCACCACAACCAAAATATCACGAACCAACCACATCTTGCCACCGCTTTGCTTCTTCAATTCGCTCCTAGTTCAATTCTCTCACAGCCCGAAGACGATGTTCACCTATGATTCTGCTCTCTGTTTGCACTTTCAGATAATAAGCATAATTTACATAGAATCAGTTACAAACAATTGTACTCCAGATCGTGGTTAAACAAGAGGATATACCACCAGCACATATACATAAATATTTATAAATAAAATACCAGTATATCTAGCGAAATAAATTAAAGAAAAAAAAACACAAGATGCCCCTTCAAACAATCGAATCCCCGAAATGCCCGAAGTGCAGCAAGAGCGTATACGCTGCCGAAGAGCGTCTGGCAGGTGGCTATGTATTCCACAAGCACTGCTTCAAGTGCTCCATGTGCAACAAATCTCTGGACTCGACCAACTGTGCAGAGCATGAACGCGAACTGTACTGCAAGGTCTGCCACGGACGTAAATATGGCCCAAAGGGTTATGGCTTTGGCACTGGTGCCGGCACACTGTCGATGGACAATGGTGCACAGTTCCAGAACGGACACGATATTCAGAGGAACGGTGCTCGCATGGAGCCACGCGCCATTGCCAAGGCACCAGAGGGTGAGGGTTGCCCACGCTGTGGCGGCTATGTCTATGCCGCCGAACAGATGTTGGCTCGTGGACGTAGCTGGCACAAGGAGTGCTTCAAGTGCGGCACCTGCAAGAAGGGCTTGGACTCGATCCTGTGCTGCGAGGCACCCGACAAGAACATCTACTGCAAGGGCTGCTATGCCAAGCAGTTCGGACCCAAGGGCTATGGCTATGGACAGGGCGGTGGTGCTCTGCAATCCGATTGCTATGCCAACGATGAGGGTGCACCGCAGATGCGTGCCGCCATCGAGGTAGACAGGATTAAGGCTCGTCCCGGTGAGGGTTGCCCCCGTTGCGGTGGCGCTGTCTTTGCCGCCGAGCAGAAGCTCTCCAAGGGTCGTGAATGGCACAAGAAGTGCTTCAATTGTAAAGACTGCCACAAGACTCTGGACTCGATCAATGCCAGCGATGGTCCCGATGGTGATGTCTACTGCAGGACCTGCTATGGTAAGAAGTGGGGACCCCATGGCTATGGCTTTGCTTGCGGCTCTGGTTTCCTGCAAACCGATGGCCTGACCGAGGATCAGATTAGCTCCAGTCGCCCGTTCATCAACCCGGACACCACATCCATTAAGGCACCCGAAGGAGAGGGTTGCCCCCGTTGCGGTGGCGCCGTCTTTGCTGCCGAACAGCAACTGTCCAAGGGCAAGATGTGGCACAGAAAGTGTTACAACTGCACCGACTGTCATCGTCCCCTTGACTCCGTTCTGGCTTGCGATGGTCCCGATGGCGACATCTACTGCAAGGCCTGCTACGGCAAGCGCTACGGCCCCAAGGGCTTCGGCTACGGACATGCCCCCACATTGGTCTCCACCAGCGGTGAGTCCACCATCCAGTTCCCTGATGGTGGTCCACTGAACGGTCAGAAATCATCGGGTGGTTGCCCACGTTGCGGTTTCGCTGTCTTCGCTGCCGAACAGATGATCAGCAAGAGCCGCATCTGGCACAAGCGTTGCTTCTATTGCTCCGATTGCCGCAAGTCTCTGGACTCGACGAACCTGAACGACGGACCCGATGGCGATATCTATTGCCGCTCCTGCTACAGCCGTAACTTTGGACCCAAGGGTGTTGGTTATGGCCTGGGCGCGGGTGCTCTGACAACGTTCTAAGCGATGGGAAGGGAAGTGAAGAGGAGAGAAGGAAACTAAAACTAACATAAATCGTCCCCCAACAAGCAAAACTAGCTATCGTTCCGATTTGAATTTGTTTATAATCATCTAGCTGTTCCCAAACTAATTAATGAAAACCAAACCCATATAGAAAGTATATCTTATCCCCAACACCACACTAGCTAACTTAGTCTTCGGTTTTTCCAACGATTTTTTGATGAACGAAATGCAGAAACTGCTACGTTTTTGTCTTAGGTTATGTGAGAAAATAAGCTTTATGAAGAAACAAAAAACCAAAAAAAAAAAAAAAAAAAATCAAATAAAACTTTAAATAATCACAAAAAAAAATTGAAGTTGAAAACTTACGAAATGCAACCAAGTAATACGAAATTAACTATCGAACTAACGAACATCCGACAATGGTACAGGCAAAGAAATTATAATAATAATACTATACTGAAAAGAAGCTATAAAAGAAGAACGCAAGCTAACTTGAGTGCAGTTGTGCAGCGAGAGATTTCGATTGGCAACTGTACTGTATAGACTATCAGAGATACTTAGGAAGGAAATGAAGAGAGCTGCAGTTTGTTTTTCTAATGTTGTTCTATTTATTTCGATGCGAAACTATGTAATATGCTCCAATATACAAGAAAATATATACTGAACAGAGCTATTGCTCGATTCGACTATGATTATATGATAAATTATAAAATATATATGATATGATGATAATGATGATGATGAAGATGATGATATTTGTATGTATATTTAGCTTATTTAGTTTCTATGTTATAAGTACTTTCGAAATCTTTCTTTCTTTTTTCTAATTCACAAGCACAGTTCCGATGATTAAACGGGCTCGCTTCAAATGCAACACATAACATAACATCCAATAATATACATATACTATGCCCCAGTGGGTTCCATGAAAAAAAAAAAAAAAAAAAAAAAAAAACAAAATTGTTTTGGAATTTTTGTGTGTTTCGGTTTTCGGCAATTGCAATTATTCTTTATTGCCTCCTTGGGCAAATACCTCTATATTTTCATACCTGTATCTATCGAATTTTCAGTGGGTGTGTGCTAACTTGTTGTTTTTCTCGATTTTCTTTGGATTTCTTGAGATTGAGCCACCGCATATGGGCTATATTTAGCTGCCGACCGATCGACCGACTTCGTGAAAAACAGAATAATTGCTCAACATACGCGCAACGGTCTCTATAAGTGTGCACAGCGGTGTATATGTATATGTGTATTGTACATGCATGCATGTGTAAATATATTCAGCGCTCAGCGTACGAAATGTTCCATAACCGTATTCGAAACGATTTTCTAAATATAAATATGATGCTAATATGTTGCATACAAAAGAAAAAAGAGAAGCCAGAAAATAAAGAGAGAGAAAGCTCTCTCCCACTCTCTCTCTCTCTCTCTTTGTGTCTCTTCCACTCTTATTTCACTCAAGAGAATCGCTTGGTATATATTTATTTGTTTATTGCAGATTACAGATGTTCTATATGGTATACGTATATGTACCTCAATTTGTTTATCGATTCTTATGCCACGTGCTGAGAGTACACACAAGAGTAAACTCTCCGCTCTCTCTCTCTCTTTTTTTACTTATCAATCTTAGTACTTTGACATGAAATAAAATTCTTGTCATTTGAAGGGAAACACTTAGAACTACTTGAGATTTGACGGAATGACAGCGTCAACAGCCTAAATAAGCTTGAATTGTGTCGAAAATAGATAATAATTTTTCTTAAAAACTAAATTATATTTCTAAATCATTGGTCGAACTAGCGTATTTGTTTTTTATTCATCCAATTCACTTCAAAGAAGTTTTATCTATTGGAGCTTCAGTAAATTGAGAAATTTCCCACAAGAATAAACTATGATTCCGCTTTAAATAGTAATTACAATGAAATCCACTTTGTGTATAGAGTATCAGAGTGTCGAGCATTCGAGATATTTCCTTTGAGTATTATTTATTTTCCTTAATTTCCAATGACGTTGACCACGAAAAATAGTTGACGTTGCCATGCCAGGCATATGGCATTCGATGCCATATATTATTTTTCGAAATATTTTCTTAATAAAAACCAGCAACAACAGAAACAGAAAAAAAATAATAAATAAATAAATTGTCTGAGGTCGCATGCATCAGCCAGGTGTGTTTGAACGCTGTGCGCGCCAGTGTTTGAGTGTGTGTTATGTGTTATATTGTACATTCGATGTTGGCTCTCGATACGTAGCTATGCCATATTTTTAGATCATCCTAGTCACCGTCTATTTTTGAGTGATTCGTGAAATTTGAAATGAATTTTTGCACATATGACACATGCGAGAGAACTCTTAACGCTTTCCCAATTGATAAACAAATTTGAGGCAACTATGATGATGAGCTCTAAATATAGTCCATATAGAAGCAGATATCTGTACATAATATATGATTTCTTTTGGCTTTAATTAATCTCTAATATCTTGTGATCAATGGCGCGAACGGATTTATGCGTTGATGAATTATGTGACTATTTGTAGAAAGATCATAAGGGCGAAAGATTTTCGAAGATTTCTTAAAATATATTTTGATTTACACTGGATTAATAATTTGGTTCATGCTACGTTCCTTAAAAGTTCAAAGCAGTTCGTTATGTTCAATGAACAGACACATTTATCAAGTATCCTTGTCATATTTCTAGTATTTACGTGACTCTATTGCATTTAATAGCCAAATTATTGATTTCGCATTATCGAGATAGCAAAATACAAGCATAACAAATGGCAGCACGCAACTGAAATCATTCTTAAATAGTTATGTTCCCTTTCTCCAATAGTCGATTCCGTTCAGAGTCAATTTATACCCTTGAAAATGGTCAAAGAGGGGTATACTAAGTTTGTGCAACAACTGACTACTGGGTGCAGCCCATAAAGTATATTTATTCTTAATCGGTATAAATATCGTAATCAATTTACCTATGTTAATCCCTCTGTCTGTGTGAACACACAGATCTCGGTTGTTACCAAAACTAGCGATACTAAATTTGGCTGAAAGGTTGCTTTATATCTTGCACAAATAATTATAACTTAAAATTAAAATACCTTGGGAATATTAAACAAAGTATTAGATGAAAACTATATGAACCTATCGACCAAATTGCTGTTAAATCAGATAATAAACGCAGAAGTTATTTAAGTAAATTGTTCACAGAACTTTCAGTTGTAAATCAGTAGTTTTTACAAAATAGCGCAGAGGGTGTCATCCCGCCTTAACTGCAGCTTTTGTTACTTGTTCCTGTCCCTTTATGCACTTCTATTGTTATAGAAAAGTTCAAACGGAGTCTATATTCCCGAAGTTTGACTGTATTATGCAGTAAGGGAAGTTTCTTTATGGTTCAAAATGAAAATTACACTTTTAATTTTCACCACATAACATTGGCAATCAGCGGGGTGGACAAAAAGAGCAAAGAGTGTTAATCAACCGGCAGGACCTCATGCTGCGACCATACACTGTACTCCCTTGGGTTGTGGCGGCGGTGATGGTGGTGGTGGGTGATAACTTACGAATTTGTCAGCCGTGACTGTAGAAAATTGTGCGAGCCT
Organism: Zaprionus indianus; assembly: GCA_018904595.1. Classification (NCBI taxonomy): domain Eukaryota; kingdom Metazoa; phylum Arthropoda; class Insecta; order Diptera; family Drosophilidae; genus Zaprionus; species Zaprionus indianus. The sequence goes on from JAEIHA010000320.1 coordinate 11,467,027, forward strand.
GTCGTAGATGACGTTGAACTATTGCACACAATTACTGTCGATTGTCCATAACAAGAAACGGCAACAAAAAACGTACGTGCACTAGATACGTATGCATGTGTGTGTTTGTGTGTGTATTACTTTATGACAGTTCGTCATAAAAGGCGTTGGCCACCGTTGGCTTAACTGATTCCCTCTAAACAGTCATAAAAGCAAAAGGCAGTTCGACAAAACGTTTTGCTGCTTGCAATTAAATTTTCTACACAGCAAGGAAATTGCCTTCAGTCAGGTCACCCAGCAACGACAACGGCAACGGCAACAAAATCAACACCTTTTTAGGCTGTTCATGTGAGTGGGTGTGCGGCATGCATTATCGCGTGTGGCCGCCCAGACCGGCGCACCGGCGGTCGGGTCAGTTGTCTGCGACACGTGTCCCCTTTGCATTTTATTACCTTGACGTTTTTCCATGCTCACTCAAATATCAAAATACATACATATATCTTTTATAATGCTCTTTGCGTTACTGTCTGTTGTTCAGCGCAGTTACAGTTGTTATAAAAATATGTTAAATTTGGCTGCTAAAATCATAAATCATTATTTATTGCACTCACTGTATTTTTAAAAGGTGCTGCAGGGGTTAACATAGTTGATTAAGCTGTTAATTACAGCTGCATAATATGGTAATGCTTTTATTGGAAAAAATAACAAACTGCCACTGTTACCTGTAGATTAAAAATTCTTAATACAAAATTAAACAGTGTATGCTAATAATATCTAAAAACTAAAATATGTTTAATAAAGACTGTAGTGGAAAACTTATCATTCAATAACACTTAACAGCAATCAACAAATGTGTACTGTTAACTGGTGATCTTCTAGTTCGAACTCTGCTAAGATTAACATGGCAGTGCAAAATGAATATCATAGTGGCAACCCTGTTATACTGCACCCACAAACAGTGTTTGTGTTCATTTTCTTTGCGCTGTTAATATTTATTTGGCTCTTGACATTTTTTGTTATTGTAATTTGATCTTTGTAATGTATTTGCATAAGCATAACCCCTTTTCGGGCCAATACATACATGCATATATTAAATGAGTTTATTCAGTGTAGAGTTGAAACGTGGCCTGTGCAAATATTTAGCACGCATTATGCGCTGTTTACTCCTTCAGCCCAAAGCCTGTTGCCCTTTTTTGAAATTGACGTTGATATTTACAGTTGAATGAACCCCCCCAGTCTCGTGACTAGCCAGCCCTAAGCACCTGTCTGGATGTCTGGGAAAATGATCTGTAAAAGTTGGGAACATCAAAATTAATGCATATTACATGGCTAAAGTTTAGGAAGAGAGTCTGTTAATTAAGCATGTCGCGCTCATCAACAATGGACATTCTTTGTTGTTGTCATCGCAACAGCAACAACGGCAGTCGTTGCATATTAAAATTAATTTTCCAGCTTTAGACGCGGCGCCATTATGTGTTGCGGGTTCTTTGCCACCTTCTTTGATTTGATTTGCAGGAGAGGCTTAATGTGGAGGAGGAATGCGGCCAAGGAACTCCGCGTTGCTTCGTTGGCTATGCAACGGCAACGGCAATTTTTGTGTGTCGTTTCTCATTTTCAGTCGTTGTTTGTTTTGTAAAACAGGCACGTCTGCCGGCGGCGCCCCTCCTCCCTCTCTCTCTCTCTCTCCACACCCTTTCGTTCTACCTTTCTGCAGGTAAATGCCACTTAACGTTATTTTTTCTACCCCATGATTTTTCGGGCTTTGTATTTCCATTTATTTGCATCACAAATTATGCTGGCTCTCGCTCTTCCACCTTCCCCCAACTCCAATTTTTCTTCTCTCCTTTTATTTATTGGCAATTGCAAGCGTCTGGTGGTCGCAGGTTTCTCTCCTCTCTCTCTCTCTCATCCTGCTGTAAACATCGTCTTACAATTCAATTATTTTTCATTTTCCTGTTTTGTCTTCTTCAATCGTCGACGGCGGCAGCGACAGCGACAGCGGCGCATCCGTCTGGCTGAGCCTCTGTAGCAGCAGTAGCAACAACAACAACAACACTAAAAAAAATTAACCTGCATGCAGCCAGCAGCGCCCGCCCCCGTTGACAGCATTGCATAAAGCACACGAACACATACACACGCATACACATGTCCGAGAGAGAGAGAACAAGAGAGCACAAATATTGTTGTTTGTATGTTGCAATGACTACGCTCTCCCACTGTATCTCTCTTTCTTGCTCTTTGCGCAGGTCAAACTGTTCCCAAAAATGTGAATGACTGTGAACAGTTTGAGCGCAGCTAGGTAAATATTTTAAAATATTAAGCACAATTAAACGAGTAAACAATTTCCTGTGATTTTCTTCTATTATTCTTCTTCTTCATCTCCTCCACTGTCTCTCTCTCTCTCTCTCTCTCTGTCTGTCTTTACATTTTGTTTTGCTAAGCACTTCCTGGTCATTTGAAGCTCTGTCTCTGTCTGCATTGATAACATTGTCGTCACTGTTGTTGCTGATGATGTTGTTGCTGTTGCCGTATTTATTACAACATCAACAGCATTACGACATGCGCTGCATGTGATGTTAGAGAGCTTGCATTTGCAACTGTGTGAGAGTGCATTAATATCTCTCCGAGTATGCATATGTGTGTGCATGTGTGTGTGTGTGTTTGAGATTCACTTTTATGCGTTCTGCTTTGTGGTGGCAGTGCTGCCCAGTCAACAGTTTGATCAATGACTTAGTTATTAGCTCGAAATGAAACTAATAAATACAGTAATATAACACACAGTTAAATGAATCACATAATGTTTTGCATTATAAAATATTTGTATTTAATGTTCAAGGATTTTCCCTGCATACTAATCAACAATTTAAGCCCCTGCGTCACTGAATCTTATCGCTGGTGACGTTTTTCCAGTAAACTTTTGCTTACATCTCTCTCTGTATAGGTGCATAGGTGTATGATACCGTGTATGTGTGTGTGTGTGTGTGTGTTTATTTTTATGCTGTCGCCGAGTTCGAGTTCTTATGCGCTTCATTTTGTTTTTGTTCACGTCGCTGTCGCGTTAACATTGGTGTTGGTGCGTGTCTGGTCTACGTGCAGACATATAACATGCAAGACATCACACACACACATGTACATACATACATCAATAATCCCCCCTGAAAACCGGCTGCAGATAACAACAACAACTGCGCGCACGGCGCTCGCTCTCCTCTCACTCTCTCTCTCGGATACTCTCAGTATGCTCAGTTACCCAGTGGGAAACGCGTCTACAAAGTGCAGACTATTTATAGGAAGAGAAGAGTATAACAAATAAATACATACAGCTGCACTACATATATAATATAAATGTTAAATTTATAATTATAATTTAAATGTTAAATAATGAAATAATTGCTATAAATACATTATAAAATAGCACTATTTTACCTATCTAAAAAATGCAACACCTCACAAGACCAGTTAACAGATTTGAGTGCTGTTAATGTTACATTGTCTGTTAACCACCTCAGCGCATAGGCAAAGCCACCACATTGTGCATGCCGAGTATGTGTGTAGGCAGCAGGCAGTGTTCCCACTGGGTCGTGTTTGTGTGAACAGCTACTGCAGCAACAAAAACCGTCGACGGAGAGCAGAGCAGAGAGAGTTTAGTACAACTCCGCACGGCCAGCAACCCACAACACTGTTGCGGCCGCCGTCGTCTTGTTCTGGTTTCGTTTTTTAAGTTGTTCGTTTTTGTGTATGCATAAGTGCATTAGTGCATGTGTATTTGTGTCTCTGTGCATTTGTTTTTCTGTGCATTGTTGCTACAGACTAGGCCTTTTTGTAAAAAATTATTATCTTCAATTTGTTGCAATTTATTTGAAAAAATCATTTACACGGCAAGCAACAGAAAAAAACCATAACAACAACAAGAGGAAGACGCGCGTAAAGAGCGAAGAAGTATGCACTATATTGTGGCCGTCAGTGTTGTCAAAAAAAGTTGAATTTCTTGTATGAAAACTGCTCAAAATATTATTACAGTCTCGTGTTCACGTGGCCACAGAGCTAAGCACATGTTTTAAATGTGCGAGAAAAAAAGCTAATTTCCAACTAAAAAGAAATTCAATTTGTGTTTTTGTGTGTGGAGCATAAGAGAAGAAGAAGAGGCAGAAAATATAACGATTCAACGCGTCTCTCACGGTGTGTTAGTGACTGAGTGAGTGAGTGCGAGAGAGAGAGAGAGAGCGCGTGTCTTTTACGGCTAACTCAGAGAGGGAAAGAGGGAGAGCCAGCCAGCCCAGCCGTCGCCGCTACGCAAGTTATTCACCCCAACAACAACAACAACGACGACAGCAGCAACAGCAGCAGCAGCTACGCACACCGTGACACCGTTGCCTCTCACACATGTGGCCCGTGATTTATGTGTACTTGTGTATGCGTGTGAATGCGATTTGAAGTAAAGAAGAAAAACAACAGAAAAGAACAAGCCCCAAAGAGAATACAAAATAATAATATTGAAAACGAATCAACAATTGAAAACAGCTACAACGAAAGAGAGCAAAGAGAGACAGCAAGAGAAAGAGACAGAGAGAGGGAGCCTGGAACTGAGATTGACACCGTCTGACTGACTATGCTGCCATTCGGCTAATCACAGTGCACAAAACAAAATTGACGCTAAAGAACAGTCAAAGCACGTACAACGTAAACTTGGCTTGCAGCCAACAAAGTAGGGAAAGAAAGAGAGAGAGAAACAGAAGGAGAACACACACACACACACACGCATACAAAGAAGCCCAAACTGTGATCTCCAAAAGGAGAACAAAGCGAACAAACCAACAACAACAACAAAATGATGATGATGGACACACTGGACGCATCGCAGCCCATGGATGTGGCGCCTGCTGTGGCCGTGGCTGCCACAACAGTTAGCAGCAGCACACTGGACTTCACAGCGACCATGGTGAGCATGGCGGCAACAGCAGAGAGCAATAACAACAACAATCATATCGAGATGGCCGATTATAAGGAGCATCGCAAGAATAAGAAAAAGAAGCGGGAAAAGCGTGAAAAGGATAAAGAACATCGTCACAAGCATCGTGAACATCGCGAACATCGTCGGCATCGTGAACGTGATCGGGATCGGGAATCGGGATCATCGTCACATCATCATCAGCAGCATCATCATCCGAACAATTCACAACACTCGACATCCGCCTCATCATCACCCTCATCGGCATCGACAACGCCATCGGCGACCATCGAATACGTTGGCGGTTCTGCATCTGCCTCACCATCCTATCTGGGTGGTAGTGGCGGTGCTGCAGGACCCATTGCTGCCGTAGCCGGAGGAGGAGGTGCTGCAGCTACCACATACCCGCACAACCTAAAAATACGTTTCCTGCTTTCCGGGGTAAGCAATGAAGACACTCCTAGCAACAAGTAAACCCAGATAAGGCCACAGATCTTCTGGGTTCCCCTTCTACATCGACCTGGCGCGCATCTGCATCTGCATATTTCTCTATATATATCATATGCCGATTCGCGTTTAAGTGCCGATCTATTTTGGTACTCTTTATGGAGTCTTTGTCGTTGCGATGTGTCAGCTTCTGGAGACACTAGCCGGCAGCTGGCAATTCTTCACACTCCAAGGGACTTGCGCATTTTTAGTCAAACCCGCCATATAAATTTACATGAAGTATTGTCTATTTTCTCTATAATACAATTATAGAGTCTGTCAAACAGAACTTCCTTAGGAAACCTTTACAATCATACTGAAATTTGTAAAGGTTTTCTCGCAAGTTCCTTATGAAACCTTTGTAAACCTGAATATTTGCAAAGGTTTCCTCAGATCTCTTAACTATTTGACCTATTTGAGGTAGTACTTATGATTACTTCTTATCATACTTCTTGGTGCTTTTAAACAATACTCGTACATATTGTACATAGATACAGTATGTATGTATTTTGAAATTGATTGTTTTGAGGAGTTAACCTCTAAGAATCTCTCTGAGAGTTTTTTAAGTCTCTTCAGATCTAGATTAATCACTTTCCATAAATTACTCACATTGGTAATTTGCAAACAAACTACTTCCTTAGGCTTTTATTCGACAATAAACCCATAAGGGTTACCCCGATCTGCCATAACTTTACTTCCCAGTTAAAGGTGTTTCTTTTTATGAGTCTTAACACATTAATAGACATTTTTGTAGCCTGTCAAATACTTCGAACGGGGCTTTGGCACTCCATCAATAATTTAACCGCATAACTCATGCAACTGTTCGCATGCGAATGCTAACTGCACCTGCGCCCTCCACACACACACACACACACACACACACACATACTGGAAAAGCGACCACCTGCTACATTGTGCAGTCGCAGTTGCTTCCTTATCGAAGGGGGACCTGCAACACGATGGGATAATGACTGTGGTACTGACTGTGGTGCCCGCCTGTCGTTGTCGCTGTCGCTGTAGCTGTAGCTTCACCTGATCCAATTGGCCAATTGCATCTATCATTGGAGTTGTACAGACAATGCCGATTATTGATTAGTGTAAGTGCCATTTAAGGCGGTTCAGCTGCCCTGGGGACCGCCTTTGACCTGTGCAGGGTTGCAGGGCTCGTCGAACTCTCTGGCAAGAGGACTGCGACAGCTGTTGCTGCTTGCCTTATCCCTTCTTCCAGTTCTTTCTTTACTCTGTGCGTTTTGCGCGCGCGCTCTCAAGGATAAGTTCCAATCCAATGTGGTTGTTGTTGTTTTTGTTGTTGTGGTACCTCTGGTATCCTGTGCCTGTGGCTGTTCCTGTTTCTTGGCACGTTTGCGCCTAGTTTACGACAGCTGCCAAAACTCTCCATCTCAATGAAGTCCCGTCGAGGTCTGTATTCATGTGTGTGTGTGTGCATCTACCCCGAGTTCTTTTTGTGAGCTGCTGCTTCCTGGCGGCTGATTGATCCTGCTTTCGATCTTGTTACAGCTGCCTCTGCCTGCTGTCTTGGACTCAGGTATGTGATGTCTTAAAACCTTTGTGTATTTAGTTTCCTTTCATGTTCTAATTGATTTTTTTGAATTTGTAAAGAATTATAAATTATGCTTGAGTAATTAACGTTGGTATAATTGATCCATTCATATTCAACATTGATTTATCGTTGCTCTTTTCTGATAAATTTACTCCACTTTGCCATATATCATCACTCTCCTTGATCACTTGGCTTGCAAACATCACGTACTTCAACAGATTTTAGTTTACCCTAATTTAACAACAACCTAACAACTTCCCTTTCTAAGTAATTTGATTACCTCCATACACATAAATTGCCCCATTCTTCTTCCTTTTGTTGACAATGACCTAAGTTCTTTACTCTCACGTTGTCCCAATCAGTTGTCGTTTATTTCAATTTGAATAATGCCTCGATTTCGATGTCCTCGGGCACAGTTCGCGAAATTCCAGTCACATTTGCGAACCGGGGGACAACCCTTTGTCCTGATCTGGAAAGAGGAAGAGAGTGTGAGTGAGGTGGAAGTTGAGGGTTCGCAGACAGACGAACTTGGGTTGTAGCTTCGCCCAACCACAAGCAGACACACGCTAATATAATATTTATAGTTGGTATTTTGTTTCCGGCAGTCGAGCTTATTGAATTTGCAGTGTATGTGTGCCTCTCTCTCTGTGTGTGTGTGTGTGTGTGTGTGTGTCGTCAAGTAACAATAAAATTGTACCAAAATTGAAATATGTGCGGAAGTACAGTGAGAACAATGATACGAAATTCGAAATGCAAAGCACGCAATCGGAAAAGGGGTTGCTACGGCGCCGGCTTAATGGGCTCGACCCGGCCCGGCGTCGTCGTCGTCGTCGTCCATTAGCTGCTACTGCTCCACAGCAACAGGATAATCAGAAAGTAGCAATGGCGGACATGTGTTTGCTGCCCAGCTGCCATTTCATGGAACTCTTCTACAGATTTTGACCATGAACGAAAAGAAACCATTGACAATCTTTGCCTTGTTTTGCTTTACCTTTGATTTAGTTGTTGTTGCTTACTTTTCTTCCCATGACCCATATCTAATGAGGCGTGAAGGTGTTTTGCAAGAAATTCGACACTATTATCGCATGTTTCTACCTTGGTCATCAACAGGCTGGCTACCTTGGCAGGTAGGTGCCAGATTTGTGATTTACTATTTCTGATTGGAGTATTATCGTCGTGTTACATTGTCACCGCCAGGTGGCAACGCTGTGCATAGTTTTGTCTACGTGACCAAACGGCAACAACAATGACAGCTACTACAACTGAACCCACCCCCCACCACCCAAATAAACACAACACAACAATCCTCTCACGCACACAGAGAGAGAGAGCGCGCAAAAGGGAACAGTTTGTCAGAGGCAGCAGGGAAGGGAAGAAGAGACCAGACAAGAGCTGGGAGAGAGCAAGAGTGCGAGAGTACGAGAGTGCAAGAGTGGGAACGGGTGGGTAGAGCTGTTCCCAGGCCTCTCGTCTGTTGCTCTTGTGCTCTTTGTTGTTGTTGTTTTCTGCATTAGCTGCAAGTACCATTTGTGCTTCCCGATCTAACGCACTCTCACACACACACACACACACACACACAACATACACACACACTCGCATTCATATCGCTGCATATGGCAGCAGATGGAAAACCACAAAAAGAAGAATGAAAAAACTTGTCCATTGTTGCAGCATTTGTTGTTGCCCTCGGCGAGTTTTGACAGCGGCTGTTTGCTACCGATGCCGCTGCCTCTGTCTCTGCCTCTTCTGCTTCTCTGTCTGCATTCTTCTGGCTGTGACTCATTTTATTACATGCTGCGCTGCCTTCAATTCAACATTGACAGCGGCGTCGACGCAACCGATAAGCTTTAAGTTGTTGCATTATGTCCCCTCACTCTCACACACACACTTGCACACACACATATGTGAACATTGTGTTTGCTCGAGTGTGTTTGAGTGTGTCTGGCCTGCGCGCTGTTGACTTGCAGCTTTAATAATCTATATGGAACACATGCAGCGGCGTCAACCACTCCCCCTCCGCCTCCTTACCCCCTACATTGAAAACAAAAACAAATAATGCACGCTGAGGTTTGGTTTGCAGTGATTGCCCGTTAACAGTGCGCTGTTATTGTGCAGTGTTAATGTTATTCTTACTTTGTTGTATTTTCGTTGTATACTCTTTGTGGATGTAAACATGTGTGTTTACATGCCGCCATTTGTGGCCGGAAGTGTCTCTACAACATTTTTAATGACCGCAAAAGTCCGCAACAACAACAGCAACAACAATAAATAAGTAACATGAGCGAACGAAGGTTATCGAGCAAAGACATAAGAAGAACACAAGAAGAGAAGTAAATCAGATGTAGCAAAAAACAGATACATATGTAGATACAAACATACATGCATACATACATACATACATTAATGCATACCTATGTACATACTTACGCTATGCAATTTGCAGTTGTTTGTTTGTGTGTGTGAAATGTGGTTTAACTTATCAAGTACTGTGGAATACCACACAAAGCACTCAAGATTTCCGTTTCCGGTAGTTGCACAAGGCTTTAGAAATGATAACGATTACGTTTGATAACTCTTGTTGTTGTAGATTTCTGGGATTTTCTAGGGGTTTTCAAATTGCAAACTTTTAATTTGTAATTGTGCTGCCAGATGACTGATAAACATTAACAGTAGCCTAACAGCTGCTTAGAATGCAAGCTAACAGCTGCTTAGAATGCAACTTAACAGCTGCTTAGAATGCAACTTAACAGCTGCTTACTTGTAGAAGGAAACTTAACAGCTGCTTAGAATGCAAGTTAACAGCTGCTTAAAAGGAAACTTAACAGCTGCAGGCAACATAACAAGGGATTAAACAGCTGATTGCAAATGATATGGAACATTTACTATCGATAACAACAGTAATTTATAAATACGTCCATAAATGAAGTTATATTAATGATGAAGTTATATTAACTAATATATTAATAATTCATAGAATGCATAGAACTAACTCTGTCTCCCACTCTTTCTCTTTACAGCAACGCACTGAGCTTAGTCCACCCACGCACCAGACATCTGCCACCGCTGAAGTGAATGCAACATTGGCAAGTGTCAGCACAGCGACGATAGCCAGCAGCAGCGGGAGCAACAGCAGCAGTGGAACAGCGATAGCACCCTCAGCGACAACAGCAACTGTGAGCACGGCAGCAACAACAGCAACTACCTCGAACAACAGCAGCAGCAACAGCTCAGCATCGTCGGCAACAGCGAATGCAAGCTCTGTTGGCGTTGGATTTGGCCTGAAAACCGAGTCGAGTAAGACTGGCAGCAGCAGTAGCGGCAGCGGGAGCAGCAAACATGGCAACAACAGCAAAGACAGCAGCAGTGGCGGCAACACAACGTCGGTTGGAGCAACTGCCAGCAGCTCAAGCAGCGGAGGCAGTGCACCTAGTTTATTTGTCTCGGTGCCACTGTCCACAGCCAATGTACCTGGCATTAATTTGCCCAACAAAGCAGCAGCAGCAACGCCAGCAACATTAGTGGTGAGTTATGGGTACATGCAACATGTCAAGATGTCTTGCTAACTCTTTGCTAATCTTCAACAGAAACGCAACCACAGTCGGCAGCGCAGTCAGCACTCACAGCTGGAGCAGCAGCTTATGGAGGCGTTGCAGCGGGCAGCGTTGGCAGCGCAGGCTCCTCTTCCTCCTCATCGTCTGTTATACAGCATCAGAGTGGCAAATCCTCACCAGCTTTGAGCACTCTGGTGAGCAGTAGCGCCAGCACGGGCAATCTGACAGCAACAACCACCGAGAGTGGCAACCTGAAGATCAGCTACGAGAAGCAAACCACGCGAGTGCAACAGTTGCAGGAACAGGAGTCACCAACGGCGCGACGTAGCAGGTGAATATTGATAATTCACCACACTTGTGGGCAGGGGAAATTCACCACACTTTAGAGGGGGCGAAATCATTGTCTATAAAATATTATTATATTTAAATTATGTTGTCTTTAGTTGTTTTGTTGCGTTGCTTTGTTGCTCATATATTTATTCACCACGCGTGGTGAGTTTTTTAACAGCTGAGTTCTTATTATGAGTTGAATTACGTGATGAAATTATTTATTTATCTGTGTATTCAGTGTCTGGTAGCCGTTGCACATAACACACCACACCTGTTATCCACCACCAAATGCTGCTTATGAATCCACCACACCATCAACATTTTGTGTTACTTCCTTTTGTTTCCTCTCCTCACACACACACACACTAAATACGCGCTCTAAATTTTGCTCTCTTTTTCTCTCTCGATCTGCTTAATATCTCCTCAAATCCACCACACTACACCACACTAACCCAAATCCAACACAAACCTTTGCGAGCTTAGATCGCGCTCTGGTGAAAGTGGTAATCAGCATCATCACCACCACCACCAAACTCACCAAACCCACCACAATCATCAGCAATCTCCACAAGCACAGCAGCAATCGGCACAGCAGCAACAGCAGCAGCAGCAACATCACCTGCAACAGCAACAGCAATCGTTGCTTTCGTCCTCCTCCTCCTCTTCTTCTGCTTCCTCTTCCTCATCCTCGTCTGCATCCACGCCTACACCCAAATCACAATCGCGTTCGGGCAAGAAACGTGCTGCTGCCATGAGTAAAAGCGATGCAGCTGCTGCGGCACCAACAACAACAGCAGCAGCAACTGCAACAGCAGCAGCAACAACAACAGCGACATCAGCAACATCGAATCCAGTGGAGAAACTAAGCCGCAGCAGCAGCAGCGGCAGTCGTCATAGTTCACCACACTATCGCGCCACGCCCACACCGCCCCCTGGTCACAGTCGTTGACACCAGCAATACTGTCGCCAGTGGTGCTGTTGCAGTCTTTATCCTCCTCCTCCTCCTCCATTGACTCGCCACCAGTTGCAGCAGCAATAACAACACGCACCACGCGCAACAACAGTAACAACAACAACAGCAGCAACAACAACAACAACAGCAACAACAGCAGCAGCGGCAGCAATGTTGCTGGCAACGATCATGTTGCTGGCAGCTCAACATCCTCTTCGTGCTCCTCGACTTCCTCCTTATCTTCGCTGGGCAGCGGCAATGTTGTTGTCAGCCTGCTCGATTCCCCCGTCAACATGTCCACACAGCAGCAGCAGCAACAACAACAACAACAGCTGCAGCAGCAACATGTGCCCTGTTACAGCAGAGGCAACAACAATGCTGCCGCAAAACCGTTGAACAAGAAAATGTTGCGTGCACAGCAGACACAGTTGTACCAACAAACAACAGCAGCAGCAACAACAGCAGCAGCAACACGCTCAAATAGGCACTGCACCCACCTCAGTTAGCGACTCCTTACCCAGCAACCTTAGCTCAGTCAGTAGTCAGTTTGTGCACCTGCAACAGCAACAACAACAGCAGCAACAACAACAACAGCTAAAGCAACATCAACATGAAGATTTAGAAATATTATCATTCGCTAATTCTGTTAATAATTCCTCTTCCATGACAACAACAACATCATCGACCACACCGACAACAACACCAACATCCACACCAACAACAACAATACCTTTAACACCAACAACAACAATCAACAATGGCATCAACAAAACCACAACGAAATCCATTAGAACTCCCGATCTCACTGCGGCCAGCAGCAACAGCAACAACATTGCGACAACAACAACAGCAGCAGCAGCTGCAACAACAACTGGCAGCAGCAACCTGTTGAACCTCAATCTGGGCAGCAACAGCACAACAAGTGGCGGCTTGAAGTTTAGCTATGAATCGCAGCTGGATGTGCCCATGTTGCCTGCCAGTGCCATCAAGGATTCGCCACCCAGTTCACCTGGCTCGGAGATTGGTGCTCCACTGCATACACATCTGACAACGGCAGGAGCAGCCGCAGCAGCAGCAACAATTGCGCCCGCTGGCAATGTGCGTAAACGTGGGCGCAAAGCGAAGGATGTAACAACAGCAGCAGCAGCAGCAACAGTTGCTACCACAGCATCAGCAGCAGCGGCCGCCGCTGCCGCTGCCATTGCTGCCTCAACACAACATGATCTCAAGGATGTAAGGCTGCTGCAGAATGGTGGGTTGCCACAACAACAGCAGCAGCAGCAGCAGCCACCTGTGAATGCGCCCACGCCGCCAGCAACACCAGCCAACAGCAGCAGTAGCAGCAGCAGCACTCCCAGCGGCAGCTCAATCATTGCCCACACTGCCACACACATGCTGGGCAATCATGTGAATCCCAACAGCAGCGTGGCACAGAAGCTATCGGAGCAGCTGCACATGGAGGTGCAAGATCATTCGATATACTCGGCCGACTCCATGAACTCACAGTTCATGGGCGTGCCCTTTCCCGGCAAGCAGGTAAGCAAAGCAGTTGTTTACAAATCCTCTTGTAACCCTTGACTAATCCTTCTTCCTCTAATCCTCCTTAGCGCCAAGCGAATGCAGCTGCCGCAGCAAATGCCACGCCTGCGCCGAATCCACTGCAATCCATGTTCGGTGGCGGTGGCATCAATGGCAACATGCCCATACCGCAGAGTCTGGAGCAACTGCTGGAGCGGCAGTGGGAGCAGGGCTCACAGTTCCTCATGGAGCAGGCACAGCATTTCGACAGTGAGTATGGCTACAAATAGAAAGAGAAAGGATGAAGGGGCGAATCTATTTACTAAACTATGTTCTCTCTTCTTTAGTTGCTTCGCTGCTGAATTGCCTGCATCAGCTGCAGAGCGAGAATCTGCGCCTGGAGGAGCATGTGACCAGTCTCATCGCTCGGCGGGATCATCTGCTGGCGGTCAATGCGCGTCTGCAGATTCCCCTCAACAATGCGATGAACAATGCCAAAGCCGAAGCGCATGGTAAGTAGAGGCAGACAACATGCACTCTCTCACTCGCTCTCTCCCTGTACTTGGTGTCGGCACATCACACACGCACACATACACTTGCATACCACCCACCTACACTCACACACATGCAAAGGAGAGAGGACATCCCAACGCTCTCTTCGCTCTCCCAAACACACACTCACTCTCTCACTCAGAGAGAGAGAGTTTTGAAGTGGGAGAGAGACTACTAAGCTTATATTAAGCTGTCTGGCGTTGCCAGACCACCACACACACACATTTAACTTGATAAATTATCGATAATTTTACAATTAAGTTTTAAACTAACTGGGTACAAGTGACCATGTACAAAACACAAAAGAGAATAAGATGAAGAAGAAGAAACATATAGAACGTAAAATTTGCTCTTTCTTTAAGAATATTTGAAATGTACAAAAACTATTTCTCAATTATCGATCAGTTTTCTGTCCTGCTTATGCTACTACTACATACAAAACACACGATTCTAACTAAGATACGTACTTAATGCCAATTATAAGCTATAATATTACATACGTATACACACATCTTCTTATATGATTTTTGCTATTCATGTAATCGATAATGAAAATTATTCATGTTTTTCACTCAAACAACAAGCAACACGATTATATAGTTAAGTTAAGTTAATTTTTTCTTCTTTTATTTATTTGAAAAATGAATAAAATGTATATTTTCTACCAAAAACAACAACAACAAATTCTAAATTCATTTCTTTTGTGTTCTTTCAATTTTCCCCCTTTGTTTTCAACTGTGTCCTCTCTCTTTCTCTTTCGTACAGTGCATTAACAGTGACTGCAAAGCTTAAGTTTTAGCTTTAACATAAAACCAATGTTAGTGCCAGTGCTGCAATTGCATTGGCTGCTAATGTAAAGTTTTTTAACATACTGTTACTGCTGCAGTTATGCCACTGTTACAGTTCCAGTCTCTGTTATTTTGGTGTTTGATTTGGTTGACGGTGAATTGAATAAACAACAACAAATATGCCCCCCTTTAGTTTGTTGGGCGGTTTTGCCGTTGCATGACACACATACATACATAAGCACACACGCACACACAAACATATGCATCTGCAAACTAACAACAATCAAGAGCAGCACGTGTGTAAGGCAAAAGAATATGTTGTACAACTTCTTGTCATTTCCTCCCTGTTAGCTTCCAGCAATAACAGCGGCAACAACAGCAGCTTAAGTAGTGGAAATGCTCTGCATGCTGCAACAACAATTGCAGCCGCTGTCTCTCTGGCAACAACAGCAATTAATACAACAACACCCACAATGGCCAATAGTCGTTCCAGCAGTGCCAGCAGTGTGCTTGATTACCGTGGAACCAACAGCAACAGCGGCAGCAGCAGCAACAACAACACCAACAACAGCAGCAATAGTAACAGCAACAACAACAGCAGCAGCATTAACAACAGCAACGCTGTAACCTCGAATTCGAATGCAGGCAGTGCAACAACAACGAACATGTCTGCAATTAACAGTCTGTCAATGGGCAGCAGCGCTGCTAATTTGGGTCTGCGGTGAGTAGAGACTGTTAGCTTACTGTTAAGTTAAAATTAAGAGATATAAAATATATTTAATCGAAATGAGACATGTTTGTTGCAATTATTTAGTGATTTTTAAGTAAAACATGACAAATACTAATTTAACTTAATTAGTGTAAAACATGTTTTAGTTAATTATTTAAAGTGCATATAACTGTTTAACTAGGTGCAGGGCCTGCGTATAACAGTGCCAGTGTTGTAAACGCTTTTTATTGACTGTTAATTAAAATTTGAGAGATAAAGGAAGTTTTATTATCATATAATGAAACATGATACATATAATTAATTTAGAGATATATTTATTTATTTTATTTATTTATATATTATAATAAAAAAATTGTTTGTGCTCTTTAACAGTCATCTTGGTGCATCGCATGCGTATAACAGTGCCGGTGTGACTGGCAATAACAGCAATAGCATTGGCACTGTTAACGCCAACAGTGCCGCTAGCAACAGCAACTTGCATGCACATCAGCAGCAGCAGCAACAACAACAGCAGCAACACACGTCGTATTTGCAAACACAACAACAACAGCAACAGCAGCAGCAGCAACAACAACAACATCTGTCGCATCAATCGCATCATGCAAGCGCCGCAGTCGCTGCTCATATGCTGGGCGTTAGCATGGGCGTGGGCGTGGGCGTAGGCGTGGGCGTGGGCGGCGGCAGCAGCAGTGTTGGCGGGGCTGCAGCTATTGGACGAGGTGGGTCAGCAGCAGCAGCATCAGTAGCAGCAGGTGCAGGTGCAGGTGCAGTTGCAGTGTGTGCTGCAACAACAACAACACTAACAACAACAACAACATCAACAGCAGCAACAGCAACAGCAAGTTTGCCAACAACAAGCATAACAACAACAACAACAACAACCGCTGGCAATTTGCAGCATGGTGTGGCACACCAGTTGGGGCCGCACCAGGCGCATCCAATTCCACATTCGCATCCGCATCCGCACGTGCCGTCCCACTCACTCCACCACCAGCACCAGCAGCACCATCAACATCAGGTGCATCAGGTGCAACAGGTGCATCAGTTGCAACTGATTGCAGGCGGTGGAGGGGGGGGCACGATTGGCACGATTGGTGGTGGCGACGATTTGAGTAGCTCCTCCTCCACATCGTCTGCGTATGCAGCGCATCATGCGCTCTTCAACACGCATCACCAGGTAGTGTGTGCGTGTGTGAGTGCATGTGTATGTGTGTGCAAGTTAGAGAGCATTAACCAATTCGTATTCGATACATACGTACCATTCCCCTCAATCCCAATTCAGTGTTGTTTTTTCATTTCGTTTACATCACAACATCACAACAACAGCAACAAGAACATCCCCTCAGATTCATCATGTGCTTTCGTTTGCTCCAAGACTGCAAAAATATCATTCATTGCCATTGCAAATTCTAAAAAATATATTTAAATAATATTCTATATTATTAATCTATACATGTGTACATAAAATACATACGCAAAATTGTTTGTTGTTTTTGTGTGTGCCAGCGCTGAGAGATGTTTAATAAGAGACTGTTAACCGTTAACTGTTAATTCGCTTAACATCACGTTGTTTACAATGCCCACATGTTAATTAACATTTTGTGCATTCTGTTATCTTCTTGCCTTTGCAGTCTCTACTAAGGCGCGACGATAACCTAACCAAAACTAGCTGAAAGTCATGTCGCGAGCAGCAGCAACAGCAGCAAGTGAAGAAGAAGAAGAAGCAAGTCACTGCCATGACTAGACGTAAGATACCGTTGCAACAGGGTCACATCTACAAAAAGGTGCAGCAAACTGCCGTTAACTTTCAGCAACTGCGCGACAACGAAGAAGACGATGTAAGTAAAGGAGAAAACACAGCTCTGCTAAGTCTATTTTTTAACAGTTTACTGTTAAGAATTCTAGCTCTTAGCAACTCTGTCTGTTGCTTAACAGTTTTCCTTGCTGTTTCAGTCTGTTATTGAACAGCTTGCATAAGTTTACAGCTCTAAATATGTTATTTAACAGTTTTCCTTTGTTTTCTTTTTTACAGCTCATCAGTAGCTCCAGTTCCAGCTCCTCCTCCACCTTCTCATCGTCCTCACAACAACAATCGTCGGTGGACTACGAGGCAGAGGATGAGAACGAGGATAAGCAACGACAGCGACGACACAAGGACGAAACTGATAGTTTGCTGCATGTGCAAAACTTTCTCAAGTGCTTTGGCGCAAATGCCTTGGCTGGAACTGCCATAAGAAAACCAACAACAGCAGCAACAACAACAACAGCAACAGCAGCAACAATTGCAACAGCAGCAGCAACAACCAAGCCAGGCGTGTCGTCAAGCACAGAACTGCGCAACTGGCGTCAAAGTCCTCGCACTGCAACCGCAACAGTTGCCACAGTCACAGCAACAATTGTGCCTGCAACAACAGCAACAACAACACAAGCGGCGCATTTCAGCGGCAGCAAACCACAAAAGTTTCAAATTAATACAAAATTTCTACGCAAGCCGCGCAACAAACTGATGAAAATGTTGCCAACAACAGCAACGGCAACAACAACAACAACAACCACAGCAGCAACAGTGACACAGGAGCAACAACAACTGCAGCAAGCACAGTTATATATTGATGATTCCAACGCCAAATTTAAAGACTTTTCAATTGACTCGCTATTGAATAAGTGAAGAACATAACCCAATTTCTCAAATATTAGGAATATTTACCATATATTTTGTTGTAGTGTAATTCCCTCCCATCAGCAACATCGCCAGCCAGAACCCAGAGATAACCACAGCGTTCCTAGCATCCACTCTCCCCACTATTGTGTGTGTATATTTCGTTTAGCCAATCGTACAGGATAAATATTATAATGAAATAGTAATCGAATCTATATATATAAAAATATATTGTATTATCATTAGGTTGTTTATTTATTACATACATTCGTACAACTATGGCGCAATTCACATAACTAGCATAAGGCCTTAACTTGTACATAACTTACTTAATAACGAGTTAATAAAAACCACAAACAATGTGCTAGAATTAATTAAACTACAACTTTTCTGGGACGGGGGCAGCCACCCATTGGAACTAATGGGTAACTTTATTCTCCAAAGCTTCACGCATGCGTATAACCATCTCTTTGCGGAGACCCTCAGGCACCAAGGCACGAGCCTGTTGAGTAAAAGGTGTATTTATTATTTAATCATTGGTTATCCTAGATAACTCCACTTACTTGTGGCATTATTTCTGCGGCAAGCTGTGCATGGGTCACGTTCTTTACCCCGCGCTCTGTCAGTATGTTACGAATCCTCTGCTGAACACTCTTGGACCAGCCGCACTCCTTGAGGCGTTCTTGCAGCATTGCTTTTAATGCCACCTTATCGACGTCGTCCAATGGGAATTTACTCAAATCTGTGGAGTCCTCCGTGCCAATGCCAGTTTCCTTATAATTTGCCATAATTCAATTAAAGTTTTCTGTTTGAAATGTGTTAATCTTTAAATTTTATTTGTAAACAATATTTCAAAGTCGACATAAGGAATCGATGCTTCTCTATGAGTGAAGTGAGTACATATCGATACTAGCTGGGTTATCGACAATCGTTATACCGCCTCAAACGCAAGAAGCACCAACATACTTGAAGTATTTTGTACGCAAAAATAAATAAAAATCCACATAAACTACTGCGCTAGATTGTGAATTAATTTCAAATATATTAATACACTCAACATTGGCAAAACCTTCCGTGTGTTGAGTGGCAGCAAACACAAAACCAAAACGAAACGAGTAATTCGATACATTAAGCAATTTTCAGTGAATACAACGAATGTCTCATTTGAGGGTGCAAGCGCACTGAGCATTCACCAATTGCACTTGAGTGATTCTATTGTATTAACATATTGCAATGGACTTGATAGACATTAAGAGCGAAAGCAGCTTTCAGGAACAGGTGAGTAATATCAAGTACAATTAAAAATTGATGCCGGCGTGCTTAGAATCATCAAAATGTATTTGTGTGTGCGTGTGAACAATTAAAAATGATTCGGTTTTGCTTGTAGAACTCCCGCTCCGAATGTACTTCCCCCTTGGATGGGACCACAAACTCAAATGTCTATAATCGCATATACGATTATAGGACCAAAATAATGAATGGCCAGATAAGACTTAAGGAGAAACGTGGAAGGAGTCGAGTATGGAGTATATTCGCCACATTAGTGGACGAGAACGGAGGTGACATTGAGAACTTTGTGGCCTGTCGCAATTGTTTTAACGTGTATAAGTTCGTCAATTGCACCTCGAATCTGGTGAAGCACAAATGCTACCTCAAAGAGAATGGAGGTGCAAACGATCAGAATATAGATGTGGATATAGACACCAAGGGCAAACTAATCGATGCTGCTGCCCAGTGGCTTGTGACCAATTGTCGACCAACGAGCATCCTCGAGGATCGCGGGCTACGAAACATGGCTCGAATCTTTGTCTCTGTCGGTGCCATATTTGGTGAGAGTGTTAGCGTAGACTCTATAATGCCGAAACAAACTAACGTGGAGGGGAATATTTCGGAACTCTACGAGTCACAGCGTCTAAAGGTTATCGAGGAACTTAGCAAGATCAAATGCAATGGCTACAGCATTGCTACCTATTTGTGGACAGACAACTATCTGGAGCGACCGTATATAGCCGTCACTATACATTATATCAAACAGAATGCAATGGTTAGTCGACTGCTTGCTGTATCTCCCTTGAAAGTAGCTCAAACTCTGGTGAGTTTCAAATAATGTAAAGAATTATTTCATTATATTAATTTAATTCTTCTCAATCAGCTGGCAATGTCGAAGAAACAGTGGGAAAGTGCTTGCAAAACTTCGATTGCGATATAGATATAGAGGATCCTATTATTGTTACCGATGGTGATGAAAATCTTACGAGTGCATTTGAAAACCGCCACCACTTGCAGTGCATCAGTAGTTTGCTGAGCAATGCAATTGATAAGGTTTTTCAAGATGTTTCCGAATTGCAGAACTTATTGGAAAAATGTATCGAGCTGACACAAAATTATAGGGAATCGAGTGAAAATTTCGGATTGCAATCGCCATTTTGTCCCACACATCGGAATCAAATTTTGTACCATCTTAAAACTGTGAAAGATAATTGCAATGAATTTTCACAATTTCCACTGGAGTACATAGTTAAGATCTTACTTAGCTTTGAGCAGACCTCCCAGGCTCTGGACGAAAACAATATGCCCACTCTGCATATGACGATTCCACATCTGCATAAGCTGAAAAAGACTTGTGCCATTCTTGCCGATGATCATGAAACAGTCAAGGCCATGAAAAGTGCATTTAAGTCACATTTAGATGTAATTGCATCCAAGTATATTACTAAATATCATAAGATTGCTCTGTTTCTTTTCCCGCCTACAAAGAAACTGTTGCTTTTCGATAACGCAGAACGTAATGAGACTATATCAGATTGTAAGATAATGATGCAGCAGATTCTATGTTGAGACAGATAATTCGCGGAAGAAGATCAAACTTGATACTGAATACTGTGAAGATGGTATTTTTTCGGACTTCATTGAACAGTCAACCAGTGACAGCAAAATAGATATTATAAATCAAGAAATAAACGAATATCTGAGCAGAAAGATAACACTTTCCGAAGCATTTAATGTTTTGGAATGGTGGAAAGCGAATAAAATACTATTTCCTCTACTCTATCAAGTGAGCTGCAAAATTCTGGGGACTCCTGCCAGTGTTGCGCAAGCTCAGAGGGCCATTTTAAAGGCTCGTTCACTACTCATCGCAAATCCGACTCAACTGCCTTGCGACGAAACGATAAATGAAATGGTATTTTTAAACTGTAACTTTCAATACTAACGTTAAAACTTGATTTAAGAATTCTTATGTGATCAAGGGTAGATCCTTATTTAGATTTACTGTGTAATACTTAAAAAACATTTAAAGAAAACTATATCGTTAAAATGTCTCATTAGCTCTTAATTAATAAATAAATAAAAAAAAAACATTGTAAAATGTGTTTGTTGAAAAAACAAAGTTTGAAATTCGTGTTTGAATATTCTTAGAGTAGCGGCAAAGGAATAGCGATGCCACCTGGTTAAACAAGAAGCTATCGATACTATCGAGCATTCTTGGTGAATATCGCATAGAAAAAGTACTCGACCTATGCTTGTATGAGTGTGTGTACATGTTTAAATGCGTGTGGTTCATTTTCGATATGCATGTATTTACACACATACATACATATTTTACATACATATACCGATTATATGCTTCATTTATATGTATATGGGAATGTTACTTATTTAGCTGCGGTTTACTTGGATTTATTGATTAAACAATAGTAGAAATAACAACACTTGTACATATGACATCAATATACATCCATACATGTGTATTTAAATACTTTCGAACTGAAATCAAATTCATTTGACTGCCCACCCATTCTGCCGCCTACATTAATTTGTAAAGCCGGTTCACTTTGTTGTTTAAGGTGAACTTGAATTAAACATTGTACGTGTACATATATCTGTACATACTTATGTATTTACTAACATGTACATATGTACATACTAATATATGTACATACATATTTAATTATGCATGTATGCATTGCGTACTTCTTTTCCCTCTATTAACTCTCTTTGACGGAGTTTTGCTTAATCATCATGCCAGATGTTCAGTTTGCTATCGAATGAAGTGTTTTTTACTAATTTTTAACCTAGTAGACAGCTACAATAGTTTTAATTCATGCCAATTTTTATGTGAGAACATGTCATACGTAAGTATGTATTGTACATACATATGTATGTATATATGTATTTACTTCTGCGTGAATAAGTGCACATAACCTCAATTGAAACTTGTTTCTGTATTGGGCTTCTGCATGCAGCACTCCATATGTATGTATGTACATATTTTTGTTTGTAAAGGAAGCCATCTGTGTGGTTCTTGCTGCATTTCCTGTGTATTCTCTTGCATTTCGGAGAATGCACTAGAAGCGGTTGTTTGTGTACTCATGAAATTTGAAAAGCCGTTCAATGGAAAGCGACAAGCTGCTTTTACTGTCGCCAGTAAAACAACAAAAACAACAACAAGCAGCCGGTTTACCTAGGCTTCAATTTCACAGTGCGAATCACAACAACCCCTTAAATGGTCAGGCTTCCACACACACAGACACAGACGCGCGTAGGCATATGTAAATAGACTTACATACATACGCAAAAGGCAAGGTACAGGCCGGGCCGGCTCGGTACCCATTACGGCACTCAGAAATGAAGTCATCTTTTCCATTGCCGTGTGCGTGTGTGTGTTGGCGTTACCCCCACCACCATTTGTGATTTATTATGCTGCAGCATGAGTCATCGTTGAATCGATAAGCCTGGAAAGTTCATGCGCAGGGGATCTGCTAAAATTAGATGCACATGCAGGGCGTTGCAAGTACAGTCCCTCTTGTGCATGAGGAATGATACAGACGAAGGTGTAGAGGGAAGTTAGATGAAGATTGAGATAAAGGGGAACATACAGATGATGAAGTAGGGAAAAACATCAGAGCAGCTATTAATAGAGCGCTGCGATCGCTCCGCTTTCTCTGGCCACGTCTACACTCGTTCATCGTTCAGTTCAGTGAACTCGGCTGGAAAATGGAAGAAAAATACGAGAAAGAAAATGCAGTTGAGTTTCATTTGCTGTCTACACTGACTATTCGCTGATTTTATTTTAGTTTTAACGCAATTTTAGAGCCGACTGGATTTTCTTCATTGTTGTGCCTGCTTTCACGTTTGTCAAGTGTTCGTTTCTTTAAACAATAAAATACTTAGTGGTTGCGCCATATTACTTCAGTGTTTTCATGAATTTTCTTGTTTTTCTTTTTTGTGTTTGCATTTTATTGGGGATTAAGCGTAAACATTGCTTTCGACGCATGTCACGCCCACCAATGACGCTTGCCCCAACTTGTTGGTATGGAGAGGGAAGTGCGTTTAGTACTCCTCAGCGCCCTCGCCCTCACCATCGCCAGAGTCCATGCCGACCTCCTCGTAATCCTTCTCCAGGGCAGCCAAATCCTCACGGGCCTCGGAGAACTCGCCTTCCTCCATACCCTCACCGACGTACCAGTGGACGAAGGCACGCTTGGCGTACATCAAGTCGAACTTGTGATCCAGACGGGCCCAGGCCTCGGCAATGGCGGTGGTGTTGGACAACATGCACACGGCACGCTGCACCTTGGCCAGATCGCCACCAGGCACAACAGTGGGTGGCTGGTAGTTGATGCCCACCTTGAAACCGGTAGGACACCAGTCCACGAACTGAATGGTACGCTTGGTCTTGATGGTGGCAATAGCGGCATTCACGTCCTTGGGCACAACATCACCACGGTACAACATGCAGCAGGCCATGTACTTGCCGTGACGGGGATCGCACTTGACCATCTGGTTGGCTGGCTCGAAGCAGGCGTTGGTGATCTCAGCAACGGACAACTGCTCGTGGTAGGCCTTCTCGGCAGAGATGACTGGAGCGTAGGTGACCAGAGGGAAATGGATACGTGGGTAGGGCACCAAGTTGGTCTGGAATTCAGTCAGATCCACATTCAGGGCACCATCGAAACGCAGAGAGGCGGTGATTGAGGACACAATCTGGCCGATCAGACGATTCAGATTGGTGTATGTGGGACGCTCGATGTCCAAGTTACGGCGGCAGATATCGTAGATAGCCTCATTGTCGACCATGAAGGCACAGTCGGAGTGCTCCAGGGTTGTGTGCGTGGTCAGGATGGAGTTGTAGGGCTCAACGACGGCTGTCGACACCTGGGGTGCGGGGTAGATGGCGAATTCCAGTTTGGACTTCTTGCCATAGTCGACAGACAGACGCTCCATCAGCAGAGAGGTGAAGCCGGAGCCAGTACCGCCACCGAAGGAGTGGAAGATGAGGAAACCTTGCAGACCAGTGCACTGATCGGCCAACTTGCGGATGCGGTCCAACACCAGATCAACGATCTCCTTGCCAATGGTGTAGTGGCCACGAGCGTAGTTGTTGGCAGCATCTTCCTTGCCAGTGATCAACTGCTCAGGGTGGAACAGCTGGCGGTATGTGCCAGTGCGCACCTCATCGACCACAGTGGGCTCCAGATCGACAAACACGGCACGGGGCACATGCTTGCCAGCGCCGGTCTCGCTGAAGAAGGTGTTGAACGAGTCATCACCACCGCCGACGGTCTTGTCAGAGGGCATTTGGCCATCGGGCTGGATACCGTGCTCAAGGCAGTACAACTCCCAGCAGGCATTACCGATCTGGACACCAGCCTGACCAACATGGATAGAGATACATTCACGCTGTAGGAGAAAATAAAAAAAACGGCGAAAGTTCATAAATTGCTCAGAGTTGCACGAAAACCAAAAATCGATAAGTGGCCCGAGCCGCGCCCAACATCATGCCACGCTTCGTGTATGCAAGAGTGTATGTATGCAACCGAGAAAGTAAATCGGTATACATACAAAATTACGTGGAAAGTCGGAAATAATCAAGTACAAATTAACGAATATTCAATTCTGCCAACAGATTTAGATCGCATGACGTTTCCGCATTAACTTTTTTACATGACGTCATCAATTTTTGCACGAAAAATGTGATGTCGCCATTTTGTATGTATCACACGTTAAATGTTCGAATTCAAAATTTGCTTTTGTTTATATCTTAGAACGAATTTTTATTTTTTTATATGAGAAAACTATGTTTAACTTACCATATTGAGTTTTTAGTGGTTTTTTTTATACACAAGAAAAAATTCACAGAAATGTAAGTATGAGGTCTATCTCGGAGAGAATCTACGTTCGAATTGCCGGCTATGAGGCTTCACAAACGTATAATGAAAATTTGAGCATCGACTGCTATTTATAGTCTCAAAATGAACGGAAATTTGGGTGTGTAAGTGAGTACAAATGATGAATATCGATTTTTAAAACTGGGGTAAGAATCGATTCATCGATAACTTAATCAAATGAACACTGATGAAGCGTTGCCACTCACGTTGGCTCTGTTTATTTTTTATTTTAGCTATTAAACGTAGTTCCTTCATAGATTAGTTCTGAAACATGAAATCTGAAACAAATTGAGGACAGATCTATACATTTTTAGTAACAATAATTACAATTTTATTTTTTCACTATTTCTTTATATTTTAAATATGTAACAGTCAAATTAATGTCTCTTGTATGAAACTTAGCAGCCCTGCTGAAACATCAATTTTTATTTTAATAGAGATGAGAGCTATAAGCTGTTATTTCGCAAGGGTGTAGTTTCTATTTTGTGTTGCAGATTGAGAAAGATAAAATAATTATAGAGTCTAACCTGTCAACTGTATTTTAGGTAATATAACCAATGATCACATCAAGATAGAAATATATATAATATATCAAAATATTTTTATTAATTAACTGGCGATATTCATGCAATCATAACTCGTTACTAGTGATATACGTGACAAGTAACAGGTGAGAAATTGTCACCTACAGCACACACATTAATTTAGCAAAAGTTCGTGCGCATAGTGTGTCGCACATACGTGTTTGTAGACTCTTTTGTGCATTAAAAGTTGCAAGTTGCAACCGAGCTTAGATAATAATGAGGATAGAAGAGGGCGATACATTTTGGCTTGATAAAGCGATCTACAGCAACGCCGAACGCTTGTTCTACGAGAAAAACTTCACGGAACCCAGTGTAAGTTCGTTTTTCCCACAGAGTAGATACACTGAAAGAGCGCGCGGAAGACACATTGATTTCACAATAGAAATCGTGAATTCCGATTAAATTAACTTTGCACTAAAAACGGTATTCAGTTAAACTCCAAATGAAATTTATGTAAACTTCTCTGTACGCATAAAAGTGTGTGCATGCATATCTATGTACATATTTTTGTGTATGTATTATATGGATGCAAATTTGTGTTCACACAGCCAAAGCAAAGAGTTTACCTCGTCTTATCTCAGCCGGCAAACACTTAAAGGTGGCTACCCTGTTCTAATCAGCTGCTCGGATAGCGTCCTTTTGTTTAATATTGTATTTGTGTTTGTTTGAACAAAGCGTACATTTTTGAACTTATTTTTTTATTAATCGTTATCGTTTAATTACGTTAGACTGTTGTGCAGCCCGTTCCATTAACATTGCCAACTGGCAAAAAGAATAAAAAACGCAAAGCCATGGCGGAGGTTCCACAGCAACAACAACCATCACAACAACCAGACAATTTATTATACGTGAGTAACTTTTGAAATTCTGTATTCGAATGTATTGATAAACAACAACAAAAAAATAATATATATGAAAATTTTATGTTACCAGCTAAATCCATTGACACTGGAAGCCACCTTCTTCTTGGATACACTGGAAAAAGTTAGCCGCCAGAATCAGATTCAGTTGGATCCACATTTAACGCAGTTATTTGAGCGCATTGTTGTTGGCATTGAAAAGTATCTTGACAAGAATCCAACGTTCATTGTACCCAATACAACGCAACAACAACAACAACAACAACAGTCCCAACAGGTTGTAAAGGAGCAACAGTCTGCTGCAGGGTCAGCAACGGCCAGTAAAGGAGTCAGCTTTGTACAACCCAAGGAGTTACTAAAAATCAAGCGCACATTCAATTGCTCCGATTGCACAAATCGTATTGTGGGCACAACAATATCCAAGGCTGTAATGCACTTAGCCGAACAGCATCCAAACCCAAATCCTAACCCCAATCCAAATCAGAATAGCAACAATACCAATGGCCAACGGACGACGACGACGAGGACAAAGCAGGAGAGGAAGATTGCCGAGGTGGAAGCCCGTTCCAAGATGACCCTGCAACTGCCAAAGAGTACGTAAAGTGAAGATATTCTTTGTCGACTCCCTGAGTAAACTGTTCTCTCTCTTTCGTTGCAGAGGCGAAAGCCTTAGTTCTGGGGGACATAACGAACATGTTCAAGGATAAATATCAGGTGGCGGATAAGCTGAAAGTGATGCCAGAGTATGACGCCATTGAGAAGGATTTGTGTAAGCTTATTGCACCTAAGTTTCCCAATCAGCCCGTCCGCATCTACAAATTCGGTTCTCGAATCACGGGCATTGGCAGCGCGTCCTCAGATTTGGATATATTCGTAGACATAGGTAGGTGGAACTACCAGTTCCAAACAGACAAAAACTAGACTAATCGAGAATTCACAAACGCAGACAACAAGTTTAGCAAGTTTGAGCATCGGGCCTCCAAGACGACAGTTGGTACATTGAGGGAACTCAGCGCACTCTTCTGCCGCAGCAACGAGTGGAGGATTATTAATGTGAGCAATTCTTTGTAATCGGTTATAGAATATGTGACTAATGATTGTAATTTTAAATAGGTAATTGAACAGGCGCGAGTACCCATTATAAAGATCTGTCATTTGGCGTCAGGCATCGAATGTGATATATGCCTAAATAGTTTGGGCTATTGTAATACAAACTTGCTAAAATATATATTCGAGGCGCAGCCATTGGGTAAGTTTAAAATCTTTTTTATTAAGGTAACTTTCAATTAACTTTCATCTTACAATAGTACAATACATGTGCCTCTATGTGAAGACTTGGTTGGAACGTTGCAAGCTATCGGATCAAATAACTACGTATAGCATGGCCCTGATGGTTATTTACTTCTTGCAGCAGAAGCAATTGCTGCCATCGATTGAGTTGCTCCAGCAAGATGAGTCACAGTCACAATATGTTGGACGTGAGTCAAGCAATACTATAATTTGGTGTACTTCCCCTTAATACATTTTGTCTCTGATTTTCAGCTTGGATAGCGAACTTTGCACAGAAATCGTTAAGTGAATTGGGAATCGAGCAGGTTGAGGTTACTCTGGCTGTGATCAAAGAGAATGTACGAGAATTTTTCCAGTTTTATGCCACATTTAACTATGAACGCTACATGATATGCCCGTATTTTGCAAAGCAAAATATGCAAATACTGCGTGCCGAAAAAGAAATGCCCAAACGGTAACTATAAAGACAATACACTGACATATTTATAAATTATATTGTTACGTTATTATCTTTATAAATTTATTCATAGGTACGTGGAGTACGCGAAGCAGAATCCCGATTCGGCTCTTCAGCTTCGAAAACCTATGGTTGTGCAGGATCCCATTCAGCTGAATCACAATGTGACCAAGGCAGTTTCCAAATATGGCTTGCAAGCGTTCGTTGACTACTGTGCACAAACTGCCCCTATGCTGGAATATTCAACTTCAAAGAATTGGCGACAGTTGGGCGTTAATAAAGCGGCTTAAAGACTATTCCCAGAAACCCCCTTATGCTAAGCAGAACAAATACTTAGGAGTTTTGTTGCTCAAAGTTGTGTTAGACTTGTCCATCGAATTCTGAAAATTATCTTACGTTAAAGACCCTCCACCAGAATCCCTATTATTAAAAAGAAAAGTTTATTTTAACTCTGTGTCAGCATTACCATTATTTATTTGCCTACAAAAAATAGGAGATGTGCGTAAATAATACAATTAAAAATACAAACAAATTTGGTATCAATTGGTTTACATAAAACATAAATATCATAATTGGTAAATGGCAAACGACGTAGGACAGATACGCATGCAAGGATGGCATTAGAAGCTCAAAGACTTGGGCCAGAAATCGAATACCTTATTAAGAAAGTATATGGATATGGCAACAAATAATAGAACGCCCAGAATCGTGATACGATTGTACCAATGTTGTTTGCTATCCTGCATTAGGTTATATATACGCATGGCCGCCGCTTCAGTATCCTCGATGCTGCCGTTATTGTCAATAACAAAATGAGACTTTTCGCATTTTGTTTCCAATGGCATTTGGGAATCAATGCGATTACGAGCCTCCGGTTCGGAGAGTTCATTGCGGGCCAACAGTCTTTGCAGCTGCTTGTCCGAGTCACTGAAATTCCAGTTTGTATATGCATTTATAAATTGATATACATATGTATATCCTAATTACTTACCAAGACACAGTTACGATTTTGTGTATAAAATCCATTAGGATACCAGTTTCGAAGAGGAGTGGCAAGTCAAGTACAATCCAAGAATGACCAGACATGAAGTGTTTGAAGACACGCCAGAAGATTGTTCGATGTATTGTGGGATGCGTAATCTGATTGAGTTTTCCCCGCTTCTCCTTGTCCTCAAAGATAATCCTCCCCAGAGCTGCTCGGTTTATCTCCTTGCTCGGCAGTAAGACTTCGTCTCCAAAAATAGTACGTATTTTTTGCCAGCATGGTTGACCTGGTTCTACAACTGCGAGGGTGTCACGTATTGTTAAACTATGCTTAGGTACGTTAATTGAGCTCAATTACAACATCCCCGAGAAATGTCGAATAGATTTACTTACTCTCCCTGGCTATTTTATCTGCATCAATTACTGGAATGCCGTGGCGCTCAAAGACTTTGGTTACTGTACTTTTACCTGTGGCGATACCACCAGTTATTGCCACAATGAACATCTTTAGGCCAAGGTTTATGGAATGTTTTCTTTAAATTGTTTTGTATTTATTACTGACAGTTTTTCAGTAACATCGATTTTCAGAAGTTATCATAAAAACAGCTATCGAGCAGAAAATCATCGATAACCGATCACTAGTGGCCAATTCATCGTTTACCTCGTCAGTTGTTTCACAGCACTAAAAGTAAAAAGTTATCGTTGATCAACACATTTTTTCATGAACAGTCAGCCATCTTAAATTTTGTTTCTACGTTTTCGTTCTCGTGCGTCGTTTTCAGAGATTGGTGAAATTTGCACGCGTTTGTTATTGAAAAAATAAGTTTAAATCGCGAATTTAATTGAAAAGTTGTTAGCGACTTGCACAATCTCTTACGTCTGACAGCAGGAAACAAATAAAATAGCCAAGATGGTGGATAAAATTGAAATGAGCTTGGATGATATTATTAAGTCGACGCGCACACAGAAGAAAGCACAGGGTGGTCGTGGAGGACCAGGTGGAGCTCGCCGGTCCGGTGGCCAACAACGTTTTGCAAGTGGAGGAGCACGACGAGGAGGCGGTGGTCCAAGCGGTGGCTCGCCACGAAAGCCAGCACCAGCTAGCGGCGCCGGTGGTGTACTCAAAGGTCGCCGCGGTGGCGGCGGTAGTGGTGGCGGTATACAGAAGCCTCGACTCGCACGGGTAATTGAAACGTAACGATTTGTCATGTAGAGGCGAATAGCAGCAATATCTATATCCATGCATATGCTCATGAGCATTGTAAACAAAAGGACTGCCCATCTTTTGGAGACGTCAACATTCTTTGCCAATTTTACGAAATATGATACAAAGATGTGAACATATATCAAGTTACTTATCAGCTGTACACAAAACACGGAAGTAAAATGGCCACCGTATACAAAATAAACGGTACATGTACCGTTGATTGTGCCATGTGGACATTGAGGCATTGCTGACTGCAAAATGGCGGCGGCTGTCAGTGAGCAGATTATAAATTTATACAAAATTAATCTCAAACACAAAAAAAAAACAAATTACTCAATGGTTTGTTTTGAGGATTGAGCGACATCGGCCGGGCCCAAAAATACAACGATACGTACGCTTCGTCGAAATCGAAACTCATTTATATAAATTTAGAAGTTTTTGCAGCCCTGAATCTGTTTCAAAAAGGATCTGTCGCGATTGTTGTTTTTCCGAACTATTTTTCTTTGTATTCCTCGTTTATAACACGTTTAATATTTTTTTTGTGCTTGCCAAACCAGACTTAGAGTGCTGGCAATCAATCAATCAATCAATATACATACATACATATTTAGTGTTTGTCTGCACTTCTTCGATGGCGTCCTCTTGATATGGCTAGGATACAACAACTGCTGTGCTGCTACTACATCTCCCACATATTTGATCAGAAACTTGTCCCCACGCGTTCCGATCGAATCGAAACCAACCAACCTTCTACATACATAATACTACCCCCCTTTAGGGCGATGTGAACAGCGCTTGGAAGCATGATATGTACGATGGTCCCAAGCGGAACGGCAGTGCGGGCAATAGCACGGGACCAACACGATTGATTGTTGGTAATTTGGACTATGGAGTATCAAATACGGACATCAAGGAGCTATTCAATGATTTTGGGCCAATGAAGAAGGCAGCCGTACATTACGATCGCTCCGGTCGCTCTTTGGGTAAGTAGTGCAACATTCCAACCTCACAAACATTACATATTCCTTCACATATATTAACAATCAAATTTTAATATTATTCCCTCCACAGGCACCGCAGATGTAATTTTCGAACGCCGCTCTGACGCCCTGAAAGCCATAAAGCAATATCATGGTGTGCCCTTGGATGGTCGCCCCATGACCATTCAGCTTGCCGTATCCGATGTATCAGCGCTGACGAGACCAGTGCCAGCGGATGATGTGAAACGTCGCGTCGGTGGCGGCCCAAGCCCACAATTCAAACGTGGTGGTGAGCACATAAATAAAAGCAATATACATTAAAGGCATTAAAACTAAATACGCAATTATTCGATGCTTTTAGGTGGACAAGCTGGCGGCGGACCACGACGTGGCACTTTCCGACGGGGCGCTGCTGGTGGAAAACCAGGCGCCGCAGGAGGTGCCGCAGGTGGTGGAGGGCAACGTCGCGAACGCAAAGGCTCCACCAACCGCTGAAGAACTGGATGCCGAATTGGATTCTTACATTAATGACATGAAAATTTAATTAGCTATATAGGATATAGACAGACAGACAGATGAGAAGTTAACCTAAGAATACAGAAATGGACTTATTGCACGGTTCAATAAATGATGCAACCCGGATTCAACGAACCGAACTTGTGCGAGAACAGCTTTTAGTCATAATTTCAATAACAAATCTTACAACATATTATTAAATTATAACACATAAGCACACATACACACATAATGCTGTTTGGGATTGCGCATTAAATGATTTGTTGTTAAGTGTAACAATGTGGCGCCCTCTATAGTTAATAAGATGTCAAAAAACAAATACATAATGATGTATTTATTCATAATTATAACTATATACTTTATTAAATAACAAACGACATGACTGTCACCATAATTCGTAAATCGGGTAATCAATCTAGAGTTAACACCGTCATCGTACATTTAATATACATATGTCATCATATATCTTTAGAGATGCCAATTATAGATATATGATAAAGAAATCAATGATCTTAAAGCTGTAAATCAAAATGGATCTTGAACAAAGAGAAGAGTTAATTATATCGATCGGCGTGACGAAACGAAGTAATAAAATGAACAAATGACTACAAGACTACAAAAACTCGTTTATTTTTGAACATTTTTTAGGTCTCTGGATCTATATAGTTGCCATAACAAACCCCAATCGAAATAAACACAGTATTCATTTTATATTAATAGTTAAATTTATTTTTTGCAATAGTACGTGTGTAAATTGAAAATAATTTTTGGACAAGTAGTTTTACAGACCATTACAAATTTCATTTGGGACACTTAAGTACAGATACAAAATTGGGTTTTATTCGTAGGATTATTATTTGTGTATAGGGTAAATATATAAGTAGTTCTTCAGGGCGGAATCGCACTTCATGGTGTGTATTGGACGTGTTTAGACTTAGTAGAACAAAACAAATACATTAAAGCCGAAGTAAATCAGAGAGAGCAGGAACTAAATCGCATAATCTTCTTTTCTTTTTTTTTCACAATTTTTATAGCTTTAGCCAATTTGCAATATGAATGAGAATTTATAGGCTAAATGCGATCGTATGTGTATATTTATATTTGAAGCGATTTATATTTAAAAATGTATATGTAATGCGCTTAGGGATGTCTTCGTTTGTGTGTGTGTGTGAATATTATGTGTGTGTGTGGGTTTGTGAGAGTGTCATTAAATGCGTGGCAGCCCCCATCCTACGCTTCCCTCCTCTCTCTCTCTACCAGAATCCACCCGAGGAGTATCCACCGGGTGGAACACGACCACGCGCCTCTGCTGTCGCTGCTTTGTTTCCATTTGAGGCGCTCTCTTTGGTCTGACTGGCGGCAGGAGCTGGCGGATGTTCATCCTTTTGATTGGATACATCATCACGCAGCTTCTCTACCACCTTATTTGCATCGGTGGAGCCCATGCAGGCATTCAGATTGGAAGAGTTTTGCTGATTGTACTTGGGACGCGGGGCATTCACAGCAACTTCGGGCTCGGAGAAGATGTTGGTGTGTCCGCCGCCTGGAGGCTTAAGCACGCGGCTGGAGGGACGTGCGCTGGTGTTAAGGCCAATTTTCAGTTCGGTGGAAGTCATGTTTACTGGCTGTTGATGATAAGCTGCAAGAAAGTACAAGAAAGCAAACAAATTCATCAGAAACTCATTCAGGTTAAAACGATTTCGGGGTCTCTAAATAATATGGCAATATATCACAAACAACAACAACAGCAACAACAAGGTGTACTAGTTTCCACTCTATAATAATATAGTCAGCTAATGGTAATGGTCACGCTAGCAGCACTTACAAAGGTGGCCAACAATGAAGTGCAGACAGAGACGCGCGACTCTCGACTGAGCCAAGAGCAAAAATGGCAGAATGGAGAACCGTCGTGCCGAACAGAGAATCTGAGTCAGACAACAACAACCACAACATGCTGAACAGAATGGGAAACACTCACACTACTACAATGGCGAGTTGAACAGCCGACTATGTATGTATATATATGTGTCTCTGTGTGTGTGTACATAAATTGTTCTCTATTTTTGAGCGTCGCGTTCTTCTCTGCACTTTCCCGTTAACCATAATTGCATGTCTGTACCAGCCATATACTTTCTCATTTGTTGTTGTTCTTGCTATTCGATATGGCAAAACACAAAACATTAATAACAAAAGTGTATTTCTCTTTACTTTCGCAGTGCTTGGCTGAGTTAGGAAACATCAGTGAAAAGGTCAGAAACGGGGGTAGTCGACGACGACGATGACATCTGTGATAAGTGTTGTAAAACAGTAAAGTAATGATGCGTCATGCTTTGTGGGAGGCGAAAGTGTCTCCCCACGGATGCCATCACACACTCACGCACACACACAAGTACAATTATGTTGAGGTATGTGTGTGTGAGTGAGTCTAAAACAAAGCAAGTGAATGACCGACTAGTGCAGAAAGTCAAAGATCTTGATGTCTTTCATGTGGCGCACTCTCGTTTAGAAACATACAATAATAATAATAATAAACACGTACATATATACTCTATACAGGAGTGAATTACATTCATTTTATGCTTGACAGTACTGTTATACTGTGTACTGCCCTTACAAATATTGCACTCATTTTATGCTGTACAATTTTGAAGTGGCTGAGTACACTATACAAAGTACAACATTCACTCACATTCATTTTAAACTGTACACAACAAACAATTATCAGTGTATGATTCACTTTTAAGTGTATTCATGCAGTACTCTTATATTGAAATACATATAAAATATAAGAAACTTTAAACAATTTCCAATTTGTAATTTAAATAATGTGATTCGATTATTTAACTATAACCTAATCAAATTATTTGTAATATCTTTGTGTCTACAGGCATTTAATAAACAAATAAATATATATAGACATCCAAATCACCCTATCTGCGTCAACCATAACTGACTAATGCTCTTTCTTTCCCCATTTGTTGTTGTATCGGTCGGTCACGTCGGCTCTATAGCCAGCCCTAGGCTGTTTACACAGCCAACACACACTAATGCAATTACCTACACTCTGTGTGTGTGCGTGTGTGTTCAAGTAAATGTTGTAGAA
Source organism: Zaprionus indianus (assembly GCA_018904595.1). Classification (NCBI taxonomy): domain Eukaryota; kingdom Metazoa; phylum Arthropoda; class Insecta; order Diptera; family Drosophilidae; genus Zaprionus; species Zaprionus indianus. Next base: position 11,502,231 of record JAEIHA010000320.1, read on the forward strand.
ATTATGAGTAATGAGCAATCTGGATAAAACTTGAAATCAAAGCAGGTAGCTCGAACGTTCCCCTCTCTTCCTCCCCCCCACATTCACTCTCCTGTTACGGCTTCCCACTTATTGCCTAATGGCAAATGGGGACGATAAAATAAATAAATATCGCATATGGCAAGGCAATAATAAAATGCGACAGTGGCCAATGGCCATGGGAAGACTATGGATAAGTCTAAGCAAATCAAGTTTAACCAGTGGTCCAAGCCAAAGCAACCTTTATTTTATTTACCAAATGAACAAAACATTAGCGGAACAGAAAAGTGACCCGCAACGACGACGACGCGACGTCGGCGTCACTTCCACACAGCACAGCGCAAAAAAAAAACAACAACAACTACATACGCATGAGTATGTGAAGTGTTTGTCTGTGTATATGCATGTGTATTTATGTACATACGTGCATGTATGTATGTGCGAAAAGTTGGGTTCAAACTGCCTGTAGCTAGTTTTTAGCCAGCGCATGCGATTATTAAGTTCCAAGCATGCAGTCGACTGACTAAAAAAAGGCACAAATGAGCTAAAAATGCAAACATGGCTGGCTAGGCTACTAAACCAGCCGGTAGCCCAGGGCGCGGTTGCAGAGGAAGATGGAGAGGGGAGGGAGGGTGGGGGATAGTCGTATACCGGGAGAAAATGGAAAGATTCGTGTGTTATTTTTATGCTTCAGTGTATGTAGTACATACATATTTATGCGGCTGTGAGTATGTAGCAGCAGCTGTGCTAAATAACATTTAAGCAGCTGCACTTCACACACACACACACGCACACTCAGGCAGACAAGCCCTTTGTGAAAGAGCGCAAACAGATACACAGACAGAATTTGGTTAGACTCAAAATTCCATGACACACAAATACACACATGTGAAAAGCTCCAATGATGATGATGATAATTATCAAGTTTTCTTCCGGAACGCGCTATCGATTTGTGTGAAAGACACATGCAACAAGTTAACACTGATTGATTGTTAAGAAACTAACACTATATCTTCGCATTTACATACCTTCTTTGTGTTAAGAGCAATATTTGCCAAGATTTTTAGTAGTTGGATTTAATGGAATTTTTTCACTGCGAAAACCGACGCCACCTTTGACAATGAACGGTTTATTTAAAATGGACTGCGGCAGTGTGACCGTGACTAGTAGATAGAAAAATGCCAAAATAAGCTAGTATCTTTTGGGATTTTAAAATTACAGCTGTAAGACCGTCGTCGATAGTATCTATAATATCGATGGGAAGCTTCTATCGGGAACGCTCAATATTTTAATTTAAGTTTAAACATCTAGGAATATTAATTAAACATAATAATTTTAGTTTAAAAACCTAGAAAATTATAATAAAGTGAAGGCAAAATAAACAAAATTTGATGGATTAATTTGTAACAACAAACAAGTGTAAAATTAATAATTTACATAAAATGATTAACAATTGTTTAAACATCCCAACAGGGATAGGGACAGCCAAACTGCTTAAGGAGAAAAAGAGCCAAAAAAACTGAATTGGAAACAACTTAAAAAATGTTTTATTTTGATTGTTCTCCTTGTTACAAAATAATATTGAGTTGCTAATTAAATAATGCTAATACAGTATAATTCGCTTAGCTGCCTCGAGTACTTTGCACAATGCCTCGATGCAGGTAACTTAAAAATGCAGCTAACTTAATTTTTTTTATTTTTCTATTTTCTATTCACACAAAAAATGGAAAAATAATGCAGTATCTTGCCGATGCGCTAACTATCGATGCGTGCGATTATACTGTATTTATATGTAAATATGTAACATGCGTGCGTTTCAAATTATGTATTTTTCCGCCGATAATATCGATATGGACTTATCTATCAACATCGGAAACCCTCGATGGTGACAAGACTGTTATCATTCTGTTAGTTTCTCTGTTCCAATAAGAATCGCCAGCGAAACATATGTTACCAGGGGTGGAGCACATAAACAGCTGTAAGGTTGTGAGTTGGAATTGTTTTTTGCTTTGCACAACAACTGAAAATGATGATAAAACTTTAAAGATGCATATTAAACCCATTATAACATGTAAGTAGCATTAATATTCATCATTTGGCTTGCATGCAATATACAAATATTTGCAGATTCCGGCTCCTGCCCCCTATTTCGTTCGCTGGAGGCACAGATACTGAATGCGATTCCCCTGGACACCTGCGAATGGCGACGCACCTTTCAGAGACCCACAAAACACGTACGTCTCGAAGCTCAAGCGCAGCAGTTTTCTTTGGATCCGTTGGAGAAATACAAGCAGGGAGATTGGAGCATCTTGGATCATCCAATTCTGCACATTTTCGTCACGGAATGCAATGTAATGGGTGCAGAGAATAACACGCCCTCTTTATGTTTATATTTTACATATTTTAAAGATAAGTTTACTAATAGCTTCATTTTTAGGACGTTGACACGTACAAGGCCACGATTCGTGAAGAAATCGATACTTGGCTGAAGCTGTTGACCAGCTATGGCATTTCGGATTGGATGATTCTTTTGGTGGAGACACTGGATATGCGCAAGACAAAGAATCTCTTGCCTCGCACTACTGTACTCGACAAGATCCGCCTTGATTTCGGCAGCAAGAACGACGATCGTTGCATATCCGTGCTGAATCCAGCTAAATTTGAGCAAAAATCCACGGAATCCTTTCGCTGTCTAGTGCAGCGCATACGCTTCCTCATGCTGACCAGTTACAATCGCAACATTGCCAAGTACGAAGAGCTGATTCGAAGCAAGCGCGAGAAACGCAATCACGACGACTGGGACTTCCGTCAGTATTTCTTTATGCAAGAGGATTTAGCGCTGATCTTCGAGAAACTGGAACTGCCCACAGAGGCATTGATACAGTACGATGAACTGGATGCCATGTTCTCGCAGTTCATCACTCACACAGGCTTCAATGAGAAGCAGCAGTGGTTGGCCTACTTCAAGCGACCCTTGACCGCCTTTCATGGCATCTGCTTGAGTCGCGCGGATAAATTCGAGATGCGTCAAAAGATCCGCAACGAAGGCGTCTCTCTGCTGGAATTCCGCAATTATTTGTTCGAGCGCCAAGCTTATTTGCTGCTTAACTGCAATGAGATACCGGAGATTGCGAAAAGACTCTTGGGTTTTCTATTCTCCACGTTGCGTGAAGTGGAATACATTAAACTGGACTGCCAGGAGGGCGCACTGAGTTGCTGGGAATTTGTGTGTGCTCTCGAAGTGCTGCAGTTATGCGAACAGGCAATGGAACCCAATGAAGTTACCTGCTTCCAGCATTGTGCACCCATTTGGAATCTGGCCAAGGATAAACTGTACGAGCTGGGTAAATTGTGTGGCCTGCTGCCGGGCTGCACTCCCAGTTCAGAGCAGTTGCACATTGTGGTGCAGCTGTCGTCGGGCATTGGTGATGCACCGCCGGCGCAAACGCAATTCCTGCAGGCTATGCCCCAGCTGCGGGATCGTTCACCCAATCGAAAGCCTAAGTTATCAGCCGCCCAGCAGCTTAAGGAGGCCCTCGGCTCGAATCAGGCATTCCAGAAGCTCTATCTGGAGCTGGCCGAGTTGGCCATAAGCACGTACAAGCATGTGACACGTTTACGCTCCGCTCGACTGGTCGGTTTGGATCTGGGCAAGTTCTATTGTGCCCTCAACGAGCCACACAAGGCAGTGGGATTCTTTACGGATCTGCTGCGCGAACTGAAGTCGGAGAACTGGCACACGCTGAGCTCACAGACGCTGCTGGAGCTGGCCAATTGCTATAGGAAAATGGGTGATTCGTTGGCCTACACGAAAACCTGCAGTTCCATATCGTGCTGTGCCGAACTGGAGACTCTGGTGCGCACCTTCTACTTCGATGAGTTCCTCAAGTCGTTGAAATCCTTGAATACCACATTGTCAGCGCAGCCATCACTGGAGAATGCCAACTTCTGTGTGCTGGAGGATCATTTTCGTATTGCAGACTTGGAGGTTCTCAATGCGAATCCCATTATACAGGATGATCATTTGTTGGTGCAGCTCAAGCTGGAGAGTTTGTATCCACGTGAGATTGTTGTGGAGTCCATCAAGCTCTGCTATGAGCTGCATGTGGCAGCTGAACTAGAGACGAGTGATGGACCCTCTCTAGTCTCAGCCAAGGGGCACAAGGAGCAGAAGGTCACACTGCAACTGTTCTACAAGCAGGACAACACCATCAACTGTGCCTCCGTGGTGTGTGATACACCGAAGACAAAGCAACCCGTGAGAAGGACGAGCAGCACCAAGCGCAAACTTTCGCCCAGTGTCCAAGCGGATTTCAGCAACGTGGTGCAGGCGGAGAACATTGCATTGCAGCCGGGCATGAATTTCGTGGAGCTTAAGGGAAAGGCAACACGTGTTGGACGCTGGCAGTTCAAGCAGCTCTGCCTGAGCATGTCCAGTCTGGAGTTCCTCTCTGAGCACCTGCAGTCAAACAGTTTTGAGATCTGCACCAAACCGGCGAGTGCTTCACTGGAATTCAAGACACTCATTGTGGGAATTGTGCAGCCAATTAAACTGCATGTCTCTGGCGGCAGTTTTATCTTTCCTCCCGATGCAAAGATCACGCTGCGCTGCTCGAAGAATTTGCGCATACGACAAGCACTGGCACCGGATGCGGAGGGCTATAATAATGATGGGACATTTGAGAATCAACTTCAGGTGCCCTTGTTGCAGTTCAAGTCTTTCGAGGAACGCACTATTCCCCTGGAGGTGCTTACCGACATGCCCGGCCGCAAGGTGGCCAAGCATCATGAGCATCACATCACACTCAGCTGCCCGTGGTCACGCAACGAATTGCCCATACCCATGGAGTTCCAGCCTGCCATGGAGGCGACGTGTAGACTGCATACGTGCAACACACAAAAGTTTCTGCAGGTCATCATGAAGGGTCTGGACGCGCATCTGCTGCTGCAGCATGCCAAGGTCAAGTGCGATGTGCCCGGCGTCAGTCTGCTCGATCTCAATCCCGATCCGCAAAAGGCAATTGTAAGCATCGTTATATGTTACAAAAACAGACCCAGAACTCACTTTCTTTTTCCTTTGCAGGAGATACACAAAAACCTGACAGTGACATATCTCTATGAGATTCAGGTGGAACCCCTCAAGGCGGAGACGGAGCTGCCCGTTGTCAAGGTGCACTTTGTGGTTAAATATGCAACTCTGTTGCAGCCCCAAGTGTGGCGCAATTACGGCTGTGCCTTCGACCTGGTCGACTATTCTACACTCTTCAAGCTGCAGGCGCAACTGGAGCCCAATGAACTTTGTCGCCTGCGCACCGTTTGTAATCTAAATCTGAAGATTACCAAAGTCAACGAGAATCCATATGTAGATCTAATGTATGAGGTTCTCAACGATCAGAATCTTTGGGCTGTCTGCGGTCGTTCAGCGGGTAAGTTGTTCCCAATTCCTGCACGCACTTGATTTATACTTCTTTCTTTTTTTATTTAATTGTGACACGATTTACTTTTTACTCTTTAAATGATTATTCAGCAATGGGTAAGTTTTAAGTTCTCTCTCAAGTGCACATCGTAGAAGCATCTAATCCTAGCCAAAAGTAACCTCCAACCATTTAGCGAATCTAATGAATGTAGTTTCTCTATTCTAATTGATATTTTGCTTTTATCTCTCTGCTTAAAAACCTTTTCTTTGTATCGTCATTAAAAGGAGTTCTCTGTCTTACAGGCGTTGTCTCCATGAAGGACGTCGATAGTCATTCCATATCGCTGGACGTGATGCCATTGAGTACTGGCTTTCTGCCCATGCCCAGCATAAGATTGTCAAAGTACACGGCCGGAGGCAAAAGCAAAACGGATGCACACTCCAAGGTGCATCCATTTCCACCTGGACAAGTCTACAACTCCACTAAGAGCCTGCAGATTCATGTCATTGCCAGCGTGAGCGGAGAACAGTGACAAGCCAAATGATATAGATTTATGAATGATATATATTTAGTCATGTATTAGTTAGTTTAAGTGATGAATTGTTTGATTATAAACACGCAATTCAATGACTCTCCAGCTCACTGGCTAGTTTCTCCAGCTGTTTTTGTTCCACCCGGTAGAAATGCCAATCTTCAGACTCTGTAAGGTCTATGGCGCCCATGCGCTGGTAGAACTCCCTGGCGGGATTCCAGCCCAGCACATGGAAATCCAGACGACGACACCCAAGCTTAACTGCCAGGGAAGCTACTTCACGAAACATGCGAGCACCAGCGCCGTGTTTGCGATGTTGTGGACGCACATACAGATCCTCAAGGAAAAAGGAACGTCCTTGCCATGTGGAGTACGAGTAGAAACAGATCGCATAGCCGATGGCAGAGCTGGTAGTGGATAGATAATTATGAATCTCTTTCATTTCTTATCGCAATGTCTGTTCAATATTTGCCTGGCAAACACTTCGATGTGTTTCTCTTATCTCTCACTCACTTTGTCGCGTTCTCGATGAGCACATAAATTTGACAATATTCCTGACCTCCATCGAGGCCTGCATCGCGTACAAGATCTGTTCGGATTGTTTGGGGATGTTATCAAGCAAATGAATCTTTCTTTTACGGCTTGCTTACCTTCAACACTCAGTTCGGGACCGTTGCTCATGTTCTCGAAGTCGGCGAGCTCCTGGGTAAGTTAGCATAATGTATTATAGATATAAATTATTATAAATATATAAATATATGTTATGTTATTCTCTCGCACCTGTATCATCTCTCGCACCACAACAATATCGGGTTTTTCGGCTCGACGAAATGTATAGAGTTCTTGTTTCGACATGCTGTAATTTTCCACCTCCGCTGCCTAAGGGGTGTCTACTTCAACTGTTTAGCCGCGTTTAGTTCGATTTGAGAGCTTATCTAAATATTTAAGAGTGATAAGAAATCACCACCACATGCTGTGGGAGATTGCGATCAGGGCTGAAGAATATTGCAAGCTTTGTAGCTCGACTGGAACTGGTTCAGTTCGCGAAATTGGTTCCGGAAATAACAGCAGCATTTTGAACAGTTGCTGAGTGGAAGAAAACTATGTTTTGAAAGTGGATTTCTCGCGAAAGTCTTCGACTTATAAAGAGTATGCTCATGGAGTGAAATCTACCTAATTCCTTGACTGTATAAAGACTTTGGTTATAAGGTTCCCTCTGTAAGTTTCTTCAGAAAGTCCATCCAAGTCTTCGCCTTTTAAAGAGTCCGCTCGAAGGCGTCTCAAATGCTATTTCAATCCATTAGAGTTGTCACATTAGTCGATGCCGTTAGCGATGTTCCTTATCTCGGAAGACCTAGGGATCGCAGCTGGTGAAACAACTGACCTTTTGCCAAGACCAGCACCAGACGCATTTTACATATATTTTTCAATTCTTTTTTCCATTCGTTCTTTTTTTTTTTTTTAGTACAAATAGCTTTAATGTTCAATGTACTGGTTGTTGTTGGTTTTGTTTTTATTATTTGTAAGATCTTGTTGCGTTATCTGCTGATGTCGATGCCCAAGCACCGTCACGATGATGCGGCCAAAGATTATGAGCTGCGGTTAAACATGGAGGATTATTTATGTATGTCGTCAAAGCCGACCCGATCCGATCTTGGACTCGCAGCGAGAATTTTTTCAATTTCTTTCTCGTAGTTGCGGCTTATCTTCGGGCTGTTCGCTTCGCTTATTGTAACTCCCTGCCGCTTCAGGCGATTCCATTTAAATGCTCATTAATGCCTCATATATTAATATTTATTTTTATATTTAAATTAAATTATCGCTTTCAAACGAAAAAGAAAACAATGCAAAACAAAAGAGAGAAGCCAAGAAAACAAAGCGACTTCTGATAAGGAGCTCGGAACGCCATTTATATATGTGTGTGTGTGTGTGGGTGTGTGTGTGTGTATGTATGTATGTATGGCATTATATACGCTTTGACCTCTATGCTACTCGACTGTCGGCAGTCGGGAGGGAGTCTGGATCCGTTCTGCGTTGTGGTTTTATCTTTTTGCCAGCATGCTTCTTCCGGGCTTTTGCCTTACTGCCTCTGCTAGCCTCGCGCGTACCCTATCGATAGGGCGGTTACACCCACCACACTCAGCCAGTCCGGCTCAGCTCATCGTTATCGCCTTTGAGGATCCGGGCCCTTTTCTCTCTTCGAAGGCGCCTGCTTGAAGAACTTATTCTTCATACTCGTTTCATGCAGGTTGTTTACCTTCTTATCTGACTTTTCCAGTAGCATTCTGTGGGAGAGTCACGGCTTTGTCTCTTATCAGAGAGACGAAAAGAGAAGGCAAGCGAGAGAGAGGGAGAAAGGAAGAGAGAGAAAGAGACTTAGAGTGTTGACAACCTACCGCTTGTGTTTGTGATTTGTTCACTCTTTGAAATTGTGGTAGGGATTCCTTTTTAATTTCTATTTGCCAAACTATTTTATTATTATTTTTTTATTTTTTAATATCGGATTGGAATATATTCAATAAATATAAATATATTAAAATACAAATGAATATTTTTATCTGGAGTACTTATTCTCTGTGAATCTTAACTCATTCTTTATTGCAATAAAGAAACTTAGCCATTTAAGCTAGGGTATTGCCTAGCCTCTTAGTTCCTTAGTTTTTATTAAGAGTCTGTTATCTCATTCCATGTCGTGAAATTCCTTTGCAAATGTTTCTTATATACATTAATATATATACAAATATATTTGACAGCAAACATTCTTCCAGACTTGCTGGAGATTTTTATTGCTTATATTTTTTTTATCAAGTAATAAGGAAGTAAGGAGGTATGACTAATGTGTATGTATAATTCGGGTGTCTTCTGCACTTTCTTATTCAACATAAGCTACTATTCGAAGCAAGCTGAACGATCTTAAAGACTTGCCGATCACGCAAAAGCTACTTATCGCATATTTAACATTATTCAGCCGATAGTTTGAGTAGTATTGATGTATATTTTATATTGTTTCAATTCTTCCAAATCGGTTAGGTAACATGTACCATACCTTATATACATATGTATACGAGTATGTACACCATATTTTGTATATATTTTATATGTATTTCTAGAAAGAATGTCCCTTAGGGACTATCGATGTTTATCGTATTTCCAAGAGCTTTTATTGTGGAGAAGTGTTTTTATACTGTATGTGTTTTTTAAGCAATCAAATTAAATTTTTCTTGGATGCAATTTATTTAAACAATTCTATATAAATTTAACGGTATATAAAATCAAATATTATCTTGAATTTCGGAGAAATTATGTTTTTACAAAATCTTTTCCTGTATTTTAATTAGACTGGAACTGTTTTTTCTGCATATTTTTATTTTCTTGTTAACTTTTATCCTTTTGTTGTTATTGTAAAATGTTTGTGCCATAGTCTCCCTTTACGGAGTGAGACTTCTTCAATGGCCGCAATCAGTTCTCCAGGCGGTGTTTCCCAAGTTTGTTGCTGTTCGTCATCGAAACGAAACCTTTCCAAACGTATAGAAAAATTGATAAGGATATCAGAGTGACACACACACAACACACACATACAGAGTCAGAGCATAATCGAACAAGTGTGCGAGTGAGAGGGAGATACATACAGTTGGTCCGATAAGTATAGTCTCGCGACCGACTCGTGATGCAACTTAATCAAATCGCACTCTCTCTCTCTCCATCTCCCTCCCTCCCTTGCTCAAGCTATCTCCCTCTCTCCTGAGAGAGGGTCTCTTTCGCACTGGCGTCTGTGGGGCTGGGCTGGTGACGCCGCCGGTGCCGCCGACTCAGATAGCCATATCTTGCGGTCGTCCAATCGCAGCGGCAGCCAAACTACACCGGCTACAGGGAGTGCGACCAGGGGGAGGAGCGGGGGAACGAGTTCGAATGTTTCTCCCGATAATAAAGTAGCTACCGCACCGACTTGTTTGTTACTCACTGCTGCTGCTGTTGTTGTTGTTGTTGTTGCTTGTTGCGTTTTCGAAAAGGTGATATGAAATGTGCTCTGATAAGTTTTAATCAAGAATTTTTACTCGTATTGCCTGTTGGCTGCGGCAGCGGAGTCTCACCGAGAGTCTCACGCGAGTAGCATTTGAAAAGTTGTAGTAGTAAGTCGCCTTCGCCAGTTCGGAACGCACCGATGGACGCACAGATGCGGGCGCCGTGTCCCAGTTTCCGTTTCCGCCTCTCCGTTTTCCACTTTTCCGGGTTGTCCGCCTCTGTGTGGGCTGTGCCGGATGATAATCACAGCGGTTAACGTGAAAAAAACTTTCGGACGCCTCCAATGTATCACTCAAAAAGAGAGAGAGAGGGAGTGAGAGAGAGAGAGAGAGAGAGAGAGAGAGAGAGAGAGGGAAATCCTTTCAATGTGTTGTGACCACAAACGCCGGCGAGTTTAACAAACAGCCCGAGGAGGAGGGCGCCCGCCCGGGAGGGGAAGCCCGAAAGAGTTGACGGCCACAGAGACACATCAACAAGGTTAACGCCTACGAAATGCCCGGAATACACACACGCCCATACACACACACACACACACACACACAATGTGAGACAGTGTAGATCACACAAACAAATTATGAATTTAACGCCTGCTTAACACTCGCCTCGCATCGGACCAGATGCCCGGGCTCGGATCATCGCACGAACCACGTAGACCACATGTGCCTAGTCTAGCCATACGCCCCTCATAATGAGCGCAACAGATCGTGGATTACGAACATCCACCGTGGGCTCGATGGATCCAGATATTCCCCGAGCGCCGGACCTTTGCACGCGTCACAGTTGACTCAAGCACGAGGGTAAGTATCTAGGCATCTATGAATCTGAAAAAATATATTTCATATTTTATATTAAATTATATATTTTATTATATTATGATAGAGTACAGTTTAGAATTTTATATGTATTGACTATAAATATTGTAATGACTCATGCAAAAGTAGCATGGAAGTTGTATTCATACATATGTACATATACACATTTACGTATGTAACATGTTGATGTATGTAGAGATATGAGAACACAGAGCACGAATGGGGGCTGTGAAGCTCCAAAATGTATGCAATTAATTTGTGTAGTATATTTTTTATGTTCCAACAATTTTTTCAAAATTTTGCAATTTATTTTATAAAGCTCTTAAATTTAAAGGGTTTTATACTGTACGACATTGAAAAGGGGCAATAAAAGGGTAAAGTAACTTTGTAATAATATTTTCAATAGGTAAAAAAGGCGTGGCTGACCCTTCAAAGCTATTGCGCACTTAGTTGAAGGCTTGTGTGTCATCTACTTCTACTCAGGTTGAATAATTTATATAGAACTTGCTGTTCGGAATTTAAGACTGTTAATGTATTTGTAAATGGCTTTCATAGGGTTTTCGTAGGGTGTTTTACTGTTGTGAGCGCTCGACTGTTGCATCTGTTACTTGTTAAGCTTTATGAAGTTGTATTTTATTTATTTTTGTCTATGCTATTTTATTTTTTTAAATAAAGTTTAAAATAACCAAATTTTAATTGTTGAATTTGTACCCATATGTCAGGAATAAAATGTTGGGAAACTTAAATTCCTTTGTAAACTTCTAATTTTGAGTAATAAGTTAATAAACCATTATATTTTACTATTTACTTATGACTTTATAATATTATTGAATTAAAACTAAAAACGATTTCTATATGTGTTTCTAAGAAACTGTAAATAGCCTTTAAACGGACATTCCTCTCAAGAACCCAACTATAGTTTTGCCTCTGTTGCAACTTTATTTTAAACTTAAGACTGAGCTGACTAATGTGCAAGTAAATACTTAACAAGAAATTGCACATTTGTATAAATATGTTAATGTACATCAAGTCTTTATATATACATGCATATGTATACTATATATGCGTGCGTATATTGGAGGAAAAGAAAGAAAAATTATGACGATCACACGAAGCGAGCATGACGAACAACGAACTCAAAAGCAACTGCTGAGTAGGAGACGGAGACGGAGACCAAGCCCGCGTCCGAGTCCAAGTCGAAGTGCGGGACAGAGTAGAGTGTGTGTATGCCTGGGGCAAAGGGGCGGGTGGTGGTGAGGCAGAGATAGAGGGGCAGGGGCACAGGCACAACAAGTGTCCCATAAGTATAATATGTGTGTAGCCAAGTGCTGCGACCATAGCAAAAGCGGGGTCCCTCGACGTACATATATGAATGTACATGTATGTGTTTAAATATGTATGTATACTTGTGTGTGTAAGTCAGTGAATGTGCGGTCGGCGCGCAGCACACGGCCTTATCAATAGGGGAATAAAATGTAGCGAGCAACAAATAAGAGCATTACGCTGTGTTGCCTCGAAAGAATTTGAAAACAAAAGAAATATTGGCTTGTGTGTTTGTGTGAGCATATTATATATGCAAACATATATAAATGGATAGTATATATATACTTCCAAGCTATATTGTATATAGCTGGGATTGTACAGTAGAGTACTTTATATAACATTTATGGACATGCATAAGTTTAAACACATTTTGCAAGTAAACTATTGAGTTTAAGCCCGGTAAATGCTCAACTCATTTAAACAAAGATATATTTATATAAATATATTATAAATGTAAAAATTAAGTTTTGAAATACAGTAAAATTCGCTTAGCTGCCTCGAGTACTTTGCACAATGCCTCGATGCAGGTAACTTAAAAATGCAGCTAACTTAATTTTTTGAATGGAAAAATAAATTTTTAAAATGGAAAAATAATGCAGATATCTTGCCGATGCAGCTAACTATCGATGCAGCTAAGCGAATTATACTGTAATTATACAAAGATTGGGACCATTAAAGTTATTCAATCTGTATCTTGTTGAGATGATTAACTGCTTGCCTGTTTTTGTTCTTGTTTGATGCTAATTCTTTAATACCCAAATTGAGTATTCTATACAATCTCAATGATGAACTGAAGGATTATTCGTAACCCCAAGTCCCCAATGCTCAGGATTCTCCGGAGAATATATTATAATTATATATTCTAAACTACTAAAATCCAGTTCATTTGGCCCTACTGCATCTCAATGCTTCTCAGTGCGTTTCGCGCTTGGCTTGTCTCTATTCGATTCGATGCCGAAGAACTCTATGCAAATAGGCACACGTGCAGTGGAATGACATACGTGCACTCACGTATGTTGTCTGCGTTGTCGAACGCAGAAAGGTAAACAGAGCAGCCACAGGAAGAATCGTTTGCTTAAGAACAATGGAAGAAACCGCGACAACAAATACCGCAAAAAACAAAAACCAAAAAACCAAAAAGAGAAACACCAAAACCAAAACCGAATCACGGAAAAACATTAAACACACACTAATTGTAGAGCGTGGTATAAAAGGAATTTTTGTTAAATTCCGAAAGGCAAATAAAGACAGACAAACAAGAGAGCAAACAGCGACAGACAGCGAGAGATACAAGTTACATGCTACAAGATACAAAGATACATTTCTGGCTAGAGCACTTAATAAGTACACAAAAGTGAGCCAATATCTAGGATCCCCTGGCCAGACCCAGAGCCAGACCGCACCTACACGCGCTGCTCTCTCTTTGGAGCTGGAGCGCGTGTCTGTCGGCATTAAGTGAGGAACTTGTGCCTGTTCGATTCTACCTGTTCGGTAATTGTTTTGCTGTTTAACAGGATATGAGCAAGACTACAGGCTCAAGAGGAAGTTCCACTGTCCAAGCGGGACAAGGTTTAATTACCCAACCAACCTTTACTTTCACTTCCATAAAAATTAATGAGTTTCGGCTGCCGAAACTATGTACTTTATGTAGATGTTTTACTTTCCATTCATGAGTTCAAGACGTGGAAATTCCGGACTACCGATGAATGAATCGTATTGTTTTACTCCCATCTCACACTTAACTAATTGGTTTTTAATGCGGAAATTCTAGAAATCAAGGCGAGACCCGTAAAATATTTCGACCACAGACACGTGGTCACAGTGAAAGTGATCTGGTTTTCACTGGGGAAAGGGTATTCAAGTCGTGTGTTGAAACATATATAGACAATACATCTTTATGAGGCGTAAAAAAGTTACTCCATTTACACCTTGTATTTAATTTGGGAAATTCTATTTTTTTGATCGGTAAATGATCAGTAGATGAAGGACCCTAACTGTAGCGTAATTAATTATATAGAAACTCTTCCCCTTTGGGTTCTTATGTTGATCATTTCTTTTTCTATAGTTTCTATAATTTTTTTAGTTCTTAAATTACACTTTTTAGGCACTGTAAAAAGTTGGATCCCAGTTAAACTTCAATAAGCTATCTTCCGTTATTTAATGCTGATCTCCTCGCCAACTATGCATTATTTTCCTAACTATATTTTCCCCAATTCTTCTAACCGTCATCTCCCACCGCGCAGTCGCCGTTAAAAGATCATCAAATTAGCATTTGGTAAAAAACAAGAACCACAACGTGTCGCGTGCTTAAGGTAGACGCCCTAATTAGACAGCGCCAGCTCTACAAACAATAACAACAGCAACAGGAGACAAGAAGAAACACGTAGAATAGGTAGAGAAGAGAGTATGAAAATATTGAAAATTATATAACCGAACAAAGGGAACAACAATTATTTTTCTTGACGCTGACAAAACAAATTTACGATGGTTTTGTTTGTTTGCTTTGGCACGACGAGACTGGGACATGGCAGGGAGTACGTGAACAGAGTGTAGCCTAACCTTCTGGCTAGACCTGGAATTCGACCTCGACACACGCACACATATATATGTATTGCTCACACACATACAGTAACCGCAGCTCGTGACCAAAGGACCATCGCATGCTTGTCACGATCAATTTTGATCCTGTCGGCGCGTGTTTCCATTTTCAGTTTACCTTTTTTTGTGTTCGGCCATACCTGGCCAATCGTCTACCTGAAGGTACCTTGTCTTCAAATTCCCATGGCCGACCCATCCCAGCCGGGCAAATGGCGGTCGCCCGTCGATTAGCTCGCTGATCAGTCGGTTTGATCATGGCTTTTCGACGGTTTTTAATAAGGACGTCCGTCTATTTAAATAGGTTCAAGTGCTGTTTACATTATCTGTGGGAAAACTCTCTCCGAAATCTGGAAATATGCTTTCAACATGTAAGTAATATTGCATCAATATGCATCAGACCCATCGTTGTGTTATTGTTTGAATAGTCCGAGAGGATCAGGCGGAGGATCAGGCGGAGGATCAGGTCTCTGTCCCTGGCGCATGTGGACCTGGGACAATTGTTGTTTACATTGATTGGGTAATTTGTAGAAATTTGTTGACTTAGCTAATTCAACGGTTGACTCTATGAGCATATGGAAAACAGATCGAGAAGTGACGGAAAAATGGAAGAGAATTAAATAATAATTAATGATACTTTAACAGAACTAAACGTAAATATTAAGTAAAGGTCTAATTCGTACAAGTTTTATTATTGAATACAAATTACAATAAAGCAAATTATTGCTTAAGTTAATATCCTAACGTACCTCCAGCATAAGTTTTGCAAAGATCTTAAGAAACTCGCTTGTCGGTTCTTCAGAAAACGTAAAGTGGAAAAAGTTACTGAGCAATAAATCGTCTACTTATTAAGACAATGTACTAATCTCATTATCTCTCAATCACGAACATAAAAAATCACTTTTTCACGTTTCTTTTTCTTGAACAGCATTTTAAAAAGTATTAACCTTATCGCGTGTTGTCAAGACTAAATCAGAGCAAAATGAAACGATATTAAAAGCAATTTAAAGAGTGTTAAAGACTTCTACTTCGACCCCGTCAAGTGGTTCCGATAGTGCGCGACCTTTTGGGGCACTCAGCCTCAGGCTCAACGGCAACCGCAGGCACTTGACTGAAAGTACTCGTGGCTGGTACTTTAATTGGTATTATCAAAGACCATTTGCCTACCAGATAACGATTCATTCCGATATTATCGGCAAGCCATAAGTGCGAAATAATACCGAAGATATTCGATAACCAGGCCAAAAAAACGAAACCGATTTTTTTATGCTCGAAATATTGTATTAAAAATGCATAAATACATCAGCGCTCAATGATATGTGAGATACTTTTTGTGGGTTCCTCGTGTATGCTTGACACTTGTTGTTAGTGAGGAGGCGTCAGTCGTTTCGTCCGTGTGCAGTGTACCCATTTTACTGGTCCACCATAAATATGTCAAAATAATGTTAAGCCGATGGCGAGTGAGTACATAAATATTTCTGTTTCGGGGCCTCGTGGGATCTACAAATATCATGTGTACAGAGAGTTCAATATTTATTGCCTTAATTTGGAACCCTTCGGGATATATATTCATGGTACTGTATGATTTTATGATTACTTCGCTCATTAATGGTATTCGTCAAAGGTTTTTTAGAGGTTTCTATGGTTTTAATAACATTTCTGTTTTGTTTCGATAGTTTTGTGTATGGCTCATTTACAATTGCAATTCAAGTGTGAAACACAGCACCTACACACACACACACGCACACACAGGCACGCACATGGGGACATGCCATGAACATTATCCTTGAGGGATCTGCAATAAATCACATCATTAGCATCCCGCACTTGTTCCAATGGCCTGGGCCCGAGTACTTTTCCCCCGCTCCAATCGTGATTTATGCCCCAGTTTTGTTTCAACTTGTTGCTGACACGCTCTTCGCTCCAAAAACATTATTTTTTTTTGT
Organism: Zaprionus indianus; assembly: GCA_018904595.1. NCBI lineage: Eukaryota > Metazoa > Arthropoda > Insecta > Diptera > Drosophilidae > Zaprionus > Zaprionus indianus. Next base: position 11,518,897 of record JAEIHA010000320.1, read on the forward strand.
TTTTTTTGAGAATTTCTATTCCTCCACACACACACACGATCACACACATTTTTAGCTTTTAACCCTGAGTCGCCTGACAATTTACATACACTACTACTTTTTGAGGTCATTTACCGTTATTAGCATGTGTGCCCATTGCATTTCTACCAAACCTAAGCCCAGAGACTTGGCCTTATCGGGCCTAGCAGCGCATAACGCACCCACCCGGCCAAGTTTTTGCATTAAAGCGCCAAAGCTCGCGGCGTGAGCTTTGTTTACTGTGAGAACTTTTCAAGAGCGACATGTGGGTCACTGTGAACGGTATATTGTGACTGCAACGGTTTTCTCTGTAAAAAGGAGTGAGACAATAACGATCACGTTAAGGTTAAGAACCTTCTATTAGCAAAATAATAAATAAGTACTACTCTATTAAAATTTAATACTATAATATATATGTATATATCATAAACCTAATATGTATATATATATTTCCTTGAAGCAATCGCCCGATGTTTTTAATTTTTCTTTCTTTTAAGTCGATTTTCACATTTTTCTCTTCATAATAAGAACTTCTAAAAATGTTTTGTCAATATATAATAAAGTTCTTTACATTTTCAAACAATTGGATCATCATATCTTAATATTTTCGGAAGAAGTACAATTTTTCATAACAAGGAACTGAAAGTTTGCCTGCAAGGAAAAATTTCAATGTCATTTGAAACTATTCGAATACTTTATTCTGATTGAATTATTATTTTTTATTTGTATTAGAAGTTCCATTCAGATTCGTGTTTTGGCTTACCCTAATGGGAGCTTACTACATGCACGAGACGCGTGTTTCTCAATTTCTATGACGTCTATGCAAGTAAAGGTTAAAGTTCTATATAAATCAACGACACATGCAACCTACGGCCCAATATTGAAAATGAAAAACATACATGTGTACATACAAATACATAAGTACACACTCATACTCGTATAATTTAATAATTCGAATTGAAAATTTGTTAATGAGGCAGAACGATGAAGTGAACACTCTTCACAACAAATTAAGGCTGTACCTAGTGTGTACATATGTAAATAAATACAAATATATAATGTATATGTAATATATATTTAGTGCATTTGTGTGTGTGTGTGTGTGTATAATGTGTGGAGCTCTTTCGATGTGTAAACAAAAATCGTACGGCGGCCTCTGGCCCCTGTCTGTCTGTCCGACCGTCCAGCCATCCGCGCTAGAACTAGTCTCGGCTCGCGCATCTGTCATCAACTTTGCAAACGGTGCCTCGTTATCAGGCATAGAATATTTCGTATAATTTGTTTCGATTTTTTTTTCTTTTTTGTACTTTTGATTTTTAATAACGTATAATTCTGAAATTGCAACAGAGGTTAAACGAAATCAGAGGAGCGTCGGCCCACTTGACGGATCGCTTGCGCTCTATGATGTTTGAGTACATTAACTATGCGGTATTTCGGTAAGGTTCGGCTTGGTCATAAAACTGTTGTCGAAATGTCCAAACAGATCGTTGGTGCCGCCTCTTCAAATAACGATAAAAATGCCATAAAAATCTCAAAATCCATTGAGACTTGCATATATGTACATATGTAGATCTTTTTATGTCTTTTCGTCCTGGTTCAACTATAACAATCTTTTAATCAGCCATTCGAACGGTACTTGGTACTTATTGTCGTCAACCGGGAGACTGAGAGCTAGATTTTTACGACTTTTCTTTTTGGCGCGACGTCTCGGGAATTGGCAAATGACAAAGGGATCCAGACTGGCTCCAGGACCGGGAGAAAGACTCTCGACAGCGGCGGCGGCATTGCGACTTTCCTTTCTCACGGCGTACGACTACGAGATCCTTGCCGCGACTTATGTAATTCTACACGCGTGTCTCGTCTACATATTTTATGTGATATGCATGAAAATGTTGTTGGAGGGTCCTCCCGTTAGGAGAAGAACGACTACGCATGTTGTTTGAGGTTTTTAAAAATTTTCAATTTCAATTCTCGCCCTTGTTACACTCATTATAATTGTACGCTCAATTTGAAAGAGTTGATCTCGAAGGCTTCGATCCCAAGACGAATTAATGCAGGAATTCAGACCACAAATTATTCAGTTTTCTAGAATCACTTAACAAATTTATTAGGTTATATATTAACCCTATTTTAACGATGATTTAAATAATACTTTAGAATCTTTTGGAATTTATGGGAAATAAGTAATATTAATCAAATACTTATTATATAGAAGTAACGATCTGTATAAAAAAATAGTACATGTCCATTGATTATATATGCACATTAAACTATTATAGGAACGATCGGAGGAGTGAAAAACCTGCAGGGATATACAATTTCATTTCTTTTTTAATTACGTATTTTTTTTATTTATTTTTTTTTTTGGTTAATATTAAGTTTACTTAATTTAGTTTAAATAGAAATTTAATAAGAAATTTATTTTTATTTACCTTTATCACTATTAGAGTTAACACTAAATAAATAAATAACAAGTTATAAAATCTCTCTAAGAAAATACTTTAATTATAATTCTGAGGAATATAAAATTTCTCTAATATAAAATCTCTCTAAGAAAATACTTTAATTATTATTCTGAATAAATACAAATTGTTCAATAAATAGTTTTTTATCTTAACTAACGACTTGAGCTGTGTTTACATTCGGTAAATAATAATAATGAATTCAGTGTAGTAATATATTCTTTATCTGCTCACTGCCTTGAACAGTTCCAGGCACATTAGCTTTAATTGTTGTTAAATTTTCAAAGTGCTTATACAAACCGCACACACAGACACGCATGTACAAGCTCACACTTGCACACACACACACATGCATGTACACAATGACAGAGCAGCAGCCAACCACAGGCCCGGCTTGGCCTGCCTTCCTCAGTCCGTTTTGAGAGGCGTAGCTTAACAGCCGCACAAGAGCGAGCGAGAGAGAGGAGAGCAAGTAACCGCGTAGCCAAGGCGCGTATGTGCGATAAGGTGCGTTGCTTGCAGTCGTCGCGACGGCAGCCGCAGCAGCAGCAGCAGCAGGCAGTGTGTGTGTTGTTGTTGCAGGAATAGAGAGCTCAACGAACAGCGAACAGAGAGTGAGAGAGCGAGAACCGAACGAAACTCAGAGAGTGAACGAAGTGAACGAACGTCAAGCCAAGCGCCAAATGTAGTTCGTTGTTGTTGTTTCTGATGCTGTCTCTGCTGTTGTTGTTGCTGTTGCTGTGGTCGGGCGCAGGCGTTAGAAGCTACAGAGCAAAGCAAAGGCAAAAGCAAAAGCAACATGCATAATGATTATGATTATATTATAACGGCATGTGGAGCAGCAGAAGCAATAGGCAAAGTACACAACGAAGCACAACACAAAATGTAATTGTATGAATGAGCCAGAGAGAGTGAGAGAGAGAGAGGATGCTGGGATTTGTTGTTGCTTTTGTGCTTATGCCGTGCCTGTGTGCAAGTGTGTGTGTGTGTGTCGTTTTAAAAACACTTTTTTTATGATTTTGTTCGTTTTGAAATTAAGCGTGTTGCCTCAGCTCAGTTGGTATGAAAAACGCGCCGGACACGGACACGTACGTCGATCAGCGCGGATTCTAATTAAAGCTTGCACTACGCGAGCGAGCTTACCAGAGAAAGAGAGAGAGGAGGGAGGCAGAGAGAACTTAAAGCTGCACTGTGTGTTGCTGTTGCTGTGTTGTGCTGCCCTGACGAAGACATGACGAAGATCAGCAAAAGCAAGGAAAAGGATAAGAGCAGTGTGACCAGCTCACTGGAAAATGCAACCAAGTTCAAAACATCCACGGCGCAGGCGAATGTGGCCAAAGCAAACGCAAAGCAAAGCGTGCCAAAAGGAGCAGCGGGCGTAGAAAAAGCAGCAACAACAACAACAGCAGGATCAACAGGACAGAACAGCAGCAGCAGCAGCGGCAGCACACTATGCGTTCAAACGAAAGAGACGGCAATAGCAACGTCGGTGACGGCGGCGTCGGCGCAGGAGAATGGCGACTGCAGCAGCGATCAGGCAGCGACGCCGACGTCGCTGCTTGCCACAGCGGCGAATTTATCGTCGACATTCGAGTCGAAGGCTCTGACATCAGTTGCCAGCGAAACAGCGAAGCAAACACAAGCAAGCGCAACAGCAACAGCAACAGTTGCCGAAGCACACACGAAAGCATCAACAACAACACCAACAAAATTAACAACTGCAACTGCTTTTGTTTATAACAATGCGAATGCGAACGTAGTTGTAGGACAGCCCTGTGACGTCACTGCAGACGATCAAGATAAAGTTGCGAGCAAAACAGAGAGCGATACGAAGCTAGAGACAGCAACAGCAACAGCAACAACAACAACTGAAACAGCAACTAGCGATAAATATTACAAAATCGTTGATAAGTGCAAAAGTGAGATAAGTGATGAAAGCACAACAACAGCAACAGCAACAACAACAAACAGTAGTTTGCCGGTTTTAGTGATAAATAGTAATCAGCGCAGCAGCAGCGACGACGCGAGTGAAAGTGTTGACAACAAAATCAAAAGTGAAGCAAATGAATTAGAACCAGCAACAACAACAACAACAACAGTGTTGCCGTTACATTATCGCGGCCTAAACAACTCGGTGATTATAGCCAACTATCAACATCAGCAACAGCAACAGCAGCAACAGCAACAGGTCGTGCAACAGCAACAGGCCGAGCAACCACAACATATCTACGAGCAGCAACAGTTTCTCCAGCAGCAGCTGCAACAGCAACAGGACCAACAGCAACAACAACAACATCAGCAGCAGCAGCAACAACAGGCTAGCTGGCTTGCCTACAACAATTGTGCATACGATTTAACCAGCAACAGCAGCAACAACGCCGCAGCAGTAGCAACAGCAGCAGCAGCACAAGCAGCAGCAGCAGCAGCAGCAGCAGCAGCAACACATCCGTCGCAGCAGGACAAGAGCGAGTTGTATGCACTGGCTGCCTCACAGCACTTGCTGGCACATTTCCCCTATCACACGCATCCGCAGCATCTGTACGAGCAACATCTGAGCAGTGTCAACAGCAGCAGCAGCAGCACGGATCCCATAATGCGTAACAATTTCGCGCTTTACAGCGTCTACGGCGGCGGTGGCTGTGGCACGGCGACGGGTGCCGAGCAGCATCATCAGTTGCAGCAACATGTTGTTGCTGTGGCAGCAGCACAGGCTGCCGCCAATCCCAATACGGTTATTGCTCACACAACGACAACACCCAGCATCGATGATGTCATACACGACACACTGAAGGATGAGTGCTACGACGATGGTTCCTGTTCCAATTATCACATGCTCACCTCCGTGCCCGACTTGCAAGTGCTGAAAGATGCGAATGCTGCCATATATCTGACACACGATCAGTTGCTGCAACAACAGCAGCAACAGCAGCACTTGCAACAGCTGCAACATCACCAGCAACTGACACAACAGCATCATCATCATCAGCAACAGCAACAGCAGCAGCAGCAGCATCAGCATCACAATAACTCAACCAGTTCGGTGGGCGGCGACTCACCCTCACCCTCCCACACACTCTCCGCCCACGAAGGTCTGCAGAGCTTCACCCAGTTAACTGTAGCGGCGCCCAGCAGCGGCCTGCACAGGGACAGCTATGGCAGCCTATCACCGGAGCACGGCAGCTACTTCACCACACAGCTTAGTCCAGGACTGCAGAGCAGGTGAGTTCAACCCTAGACGGTCTAGTTGTGTAGGGCAAACAAGAGTCTGTCGATGACTTAGAGAACTGGGTGGGTAAAAGGGAAGAAAAGACAGCGCAATAAAGTTAAACCCTAGACGTGGTACCTTGTTCAACTAGACCCCCTAGGTCCTTAGAACCTTTCTCAGTTTAACACGAGAAGGTCTTGTGATGGTTTAATTTATTTCCTTAATTTCTTCTGAGTAAAGGGAGGTGAAGCTTTTAACCTTTCCATTTCCTTGCTAAGTTCTTTGTAATGTTTTCTCTTCTCTCTTTTGTTGTTTGAAAGAACAGAGAGTCAACCCCTAGACGTCTTAGACATGCCACTATAAGGAGTTTCCTTCAATGAAACGCGAGTTAGTTGAGAGCCCTAAAAGAGTTAAGCGAGATAAGTTTAAGCAGAGTTTTCTATATTCGTTTCTCTTCTCGACTTTCTAGGACGTTAGAAACTCAAGACGTAGAAACTTTTTAGGTGTTAATTTCAAGTACGTCTCAGTGAACAAGAACCTAAGGACACCTAATAGTACTTAAAGACCTAACGGCTTTATGTTTTCGGCTTTTGGTCAGCAAACTGTTTCCTGATCTAGTTACGTATGCAGCTTATTAAAACTATGTTCTTAAACCTTAAACCGAGCTACCTCTACCCCCCTAGTCTAGTCAAATGTGCCGTGTGAGTGAGCTCATTTGTAACCCCCGCCTCGCACGTGCCTTTCGATGAAAAACGCAGCGCCGCCTCGCTCGATTCGCACAACCAAAAGTCATGATCAGCGATTGTTGTCGGTGCTCGGTTCTCGGTTGTCGGTCTCTGATTCATGCTACTACTACTCTTTTCGCATTGTTTCTACTTTTCTTATTTTCTTTCTTCGATTTTCGTTATGTTTTCCACTAGCTCCGTCACACACACTCATAGTTAATAATACGATGAGAATAACAATAGAATAACAACGGCACAAATGTCACAATTGTTGCACTTGTTGTTCGATTTCGCACCAGACTTTAGACCCCATCCCTGGTGCACCTGTACTGCTCCACTCTCTCTCTCTCACTTATGGAATTCTCAGGTGGTTTATAGTCTAGTTAGTAAATACTTCTCTCCACATATATATATACTATATAGAAGTATGCATTCCAATGTGGCGCACACTAAAACAAAAATCTGTTCCATCTCCCAGAGGAATGTTTTCTACATTTGTTTTTATACAGTTGGTTTTTATGCAGCACTGATCCGAACCAATCCGTAAATATGCCATTAGTGGGGCAGGTTAGAGCCGCAAAGGGAAAGAAAAAACGGCTGAAGGTCTTGAAGTAATAACTAAACAATGTCATGAATGAAAAATGAAGAAACACAGAAATGGAATTTCTAATGATTGATCAAAATTTGCAGTACCGCAGAGTCTCTTCAGAAGGTTCTTCTTTCGGAGAGCGGAGAATAAAAGTTTTATTCATTGTTTTTGCAGTCATTCAGAGAGTTCTAAGCTGTGAGTTCCTTCTTCCGAAAAAGACCAAGCCAAGCAAGAAATATCATCGGGACTTAATGCTCCGATTTCATAAACAAACGCAGAAGCATGTTCTGTGTGACTGTGTGTGTGTGCTAATTGTGGATATTATTTCTGAGTTTGGATTTGGGTTTTGGGTAAACTTTGTCGCTGCTGAGTCATGACTCCCACCGAGTGAGGCCTGGTCCGAAGCCAACTGAATCATAAAAGGGGTGTAGGGGAAAATACATTGCACTCATCGTTGAGTTTTCCTGCTTCACTGACTAAGGCGGGGGAGCCCTCAGAAAGTGTCCAAAAAACATAAAGAAGAAGAAGAGTTCATAGAGCTTAGCAACTCATGCTGGTTGCAGCGTGTGTCCAGGTAGCAGCTCGCACGTGCCACACGTGGCATATGCCAAAAGGGGGCATGACCCGCATAGAGAAAGCAATTACAACAACTGCAACTGCATAAATAAAATACGAGAGAGAGAAAACAAAACTTCAGTTAACAAATGCAAATTGCAGGCGTAGCGCATTTTTTCAACTTGTTCTGCATATTCGGTTGCACACTGAGGATTCCGCCGGGCTCCGACTGCGAATTACACCTATGAGTGAGCCACCAAGGGGCAACCAAGGTAATCCGATTCCATCTCATGACATAGAAAACTCTAAACGAATCGAAACAGCTTCAGCTTCTCAGGCATAGCCTTTGGCTCTACGCTCTGCCTGTCGAACCCAACTGAGTCAGCAGAAGAAGGTGGCTACCCTGAGAATCAGAGACGACGAGCCTCTCTCTTTCTCTCGCTCTTTCTATGCACAAAAACAAAACTAGCTCCCTGGAGATCTACCGTCATCGGTTTCATGTGCATTTTTGTTTTGTGTTTTCGTGTTTTTTAATTGGAAAACGTGTTTTGCATAGTTACAGGAAAATAGCCAGAACAAACTATATGGCATATAGTACCATATTATATGGCATTGGGGTTACATCTGTCTGTACAGATGCTTTGAAATTTCGTAATATTGTCGAAAGGTTGTCAAAGTTTAAAGATGATAAGATCAAGAGAGCAAAAGATTACTTCTTGGATCTTCAGACGAAACTGTGATGAGAGTCGAGAACTACCCTTTCTCTCTCTCTCTCTTTCTCTCCCTCTCTCAGATCTTCCCCTTTTCTCGAAACTCTTTTGTAATCTACTCTGCACTGTTCAAGTTTCCAAACCGGACGGAACGGACAGAGTGCAGTTGGGTGACGAGCGTGCGCGTATGTGACTTTTGGTCAGTTCTCTTATGCAGAAACCAGAAGAAGATACGAGATACCGAGTACGGTAAACTCACATATTCCGCATGGGGAAAACAAGAAGTCTCTGCGCAGAAATACTCACCTGCAACAAACAGCAACAAAAGCGTTAACAAGAACAATTTCAACCGAGCAGTGATAAAATAATATCGTGCATTTTTATTGTCTTGGCACTTCCTATATAGTATATAGAGAGAGAGAAGACCCAGAACGTTGCCAAACAGCATGCGACATCTCATGTATGAATATCTCTACGTATGCATAACTATCATATATGTACAGGTGTGTGAGAGTGGGGCAGTTGTAATTATTATGTGATAGTTATTTGTCATGCTTTTTTAGTTAATGATGTTCAAATTAGGGAAAAGTTATATATCTGTTCTTTGTATTTGTTGCAATGTTAAAGAATTTTTTACAGGGGGTTTCCAAATTGTACTCTTCCTTATATTACATCTATTACAATATTATTTTTTATCAAATAAAGGGGAAGCACTTAGATTTGTAGTTAGTTAAGCATAATACCTACCTAAGTTCTTCCCCTGGTCTCTAAGATCGATTAATTTGAAACGTAGGATTCCCAAAGTGGGTCAGCTGAAACACAATGCTTTCTATATGCGATTAATAATACTATATAACTCACTTATTTGGTCAGAAGGGCAAATTGTTTAAAGAATGGTTGCCTCTCTGCCATATTTTATCTACAGTATGTGTGTCTTTGCTTATATAATACTCGAGATCAGCTCTCGTTACCTTTGAAAGCACATCTTGTTTAGGGTTTTTTTTGTCGTCAACTTCGCAGTAGCAGTAGCGATGCACAGTTAACTGGCGACGCGGCAGCGCTGTTGCTGCGACGTCGCGTCGGCTAGAGAGCTTGTCAACTGCATTGGCATAAAACTAAACCCGACTCAAGTCATTATGCAAACGCGCGTGCCCCGTTTCGGTTGTTGTTTCTCGTCTCTGGCCAAGTCAGACGGAGTCTATATAATTTGTGGTTTTCAAAAAATAAAAAACATATAAATAAATATACACAAAGAAATATAAATAATAATAATAATAATACAAATATGGAGGAATCAGTGTGAAAGCTTTCAGTTTTTAGCGCGAAAACGAAAACGATCGTTGCCTTTGCAGTCGCGTGCTCCAAAATAAATAATTGTATTCTATCGATCGAAAAGGGTTGTAAAAGACAATAGAGAATATTACTTAAGTGATTTTCAATTGTTTTTCTCTGTGCTGAATACTCTATACAGAATATTTTGGCCCTCACTGTGTGTGTGTGCGTGTGCAAAAGCTTTCTCTCTGTACCTCTGTAGGACATCAAGTGCAAGGGAGCTTTGCTCTCTTTGCTCGCTCTCTCTATCCCTCTCTCCTTCTCGCTGCTTGTGATCATTTGTCAAGCTTGCAGTTTCCTACGTTTGTTTTGTTTGTGTTCTCCGTTTGTTTACGCCAAAAAAAAAAAAAAAAAAACCATTTGCGACAAGTGTGGCAAAAATATTTGCCCAGGCTACCGTAGGGAATTCGAGTCGCATAAACAAATCTGCGCATCTTTTACTTTTAATTAAAACTTTTAAGGGCACACACACATACACCCTCAAACACGCACACACACACTCACAAACTTCCTTATAAACATGTCCAAAGCGGATGCTGGTGGTCCAACAACAACAACAGCAGCAGCAACACAGTGCAGCGCCATTACAGTGCTGTTAATGTAAACAAAACACAACAAAATGTTAATTAACAGTTTTACAATAGCAGCAACAGTTGGCCTCACTGTCGCGTCGATCGCTTTAACAGTGCGCTGTTAGTTAAAAACGCCACGAAAACGCTAGAAAAACGCGCGCAACAATAAACTGATAAGGAAACGCATTAAAATAACATTAATTCGCATAAATAAAACAATTGAAATGTTTTTCTCAAACTATAATAATATGTATTTGAAGAACTACTGCTATAGGTATGGAATTTATTAATGTAGATAATATTAAATAAATAAAAAAATATAATAAAGAAAAAAATAATTTATAAAACATTTATTTAAAATACAGCACAAAATAAATAATATAATGTTTTGAATAAATGTAATGCATTTCAATTATATTTTATAAATCATAAAAATATATTTTTTCTAATATCTTTTCTCTTTCCTTCTCCTTGCAGCTCTGTCTATGCAGCTCCTCTGCTTGCCTCCGCCGCCAGCGGCATGCAATATGGCATGCAGACCATGCCCCACTCGCCCACGCCCACCGCCCACTTGCAGCAACAGCAGCAGCAGCATCACCAGCAGCAGCAGCAACACCAACAGCAGCAGCAACATCATCTGCATCACAATTCAAGCAGCAACAGTCCGGGTCCAGTGGGAGCAGGAGCAGGAGCTCTCCTCGACGATGGCTTCAACTCGCCCAGGAGCTCACACAGTGGCAATGGCACCACAACTGGAGGCGGCACTCTGCCAGGCTTTTCACGCTTTGTTGCAGGCAGCACAGGCGTCGGCAGCGGCAGTGCCACTGCTGGTGCTGGTTACGGCGTGGCCAATGGCTCTGGCAGTGGCGCCGAACGAGCTAGCGCTGCTGCTGGCTACGCATCGCTGGCCAATTACCGCACACACGTAAGTCAAGGCTGACCTCCGTTTCCCCCTTTGCCCTTCTTGACCAACTTGTCGTTTCTCTGTCTCTCTCTTGCAGTCCGACTGGGTTCATTACGAGCCAATTAGCTACGCGCACGGTGCCTCAGCCGGTGGCAGCCAAGTGCAGCAGGTAGTGGGTGGCGGAGGCAGTGCCTCCGCTGCTGCTGCTGCCGCTGCAGTGACCAATGTGATACGTAACGGACGCGCTGTTGTCGCCGCAGCGGCACAAGCAGCTGGCGATGCTGCTGGCACAGCCGGCAGCGGCGTTCCCGTTGATCCCCGTGTTCTGCATCTATCCGCATCGGCATCGTTATCACAATGTAAGTGTGGCATCCACATGCGAGCATACTCCATGACATACCCTCTCTCCTATATGCTAGTCTAGAGACTGTTTAGGTTTTGCGTAGCTTAGGTTTTGTTTGGGCCCGAGCCCGAGTCCGGCACATTTGTCTGCCGTGTGGCCACAAAGCGAGTTCGCGCTTCTAGGTAGAATTTCACACCAAACATCCTCGAGCTGCGCCGCTGCTGTTTGCGCAACCTGTGTAAACGACGAGGAGAGCGGCACGGAGACGTAGACGGCACACGCTGCCAACTGGTTGGGTTTTGGGCTAATTGATAGGCGAAGAAAATAACGGAAGGATGCAGTAGGTAGCAGTACTTAGCTGGCGTATAGTATTCCAAATATCTGAAAGAAATGAAGAGTTTCGATATAGGGAAGTGCTTAAAAATTTTACAGAGAATTGTTTTGGGGGAATTTATTGTGTATTAAACTATAGAAAGTTAGTTAGAAAGGTTAAAGTTAGCGCTGAAACATTTACTTCAATTTGGAACAGATATTTTGAAAGATAAATTCAAAACATATAGAAGGGGTACATAAAATCAAAAGAGGATCTGTAGATTTCGTTTACAGGCAAAAGCTTTACAAATTAAAAGAAATTACTGTCTTTAAAAAAGAAGCTTTTTGAAGGGCAACATAAATATTTATTCAGCTTTTACACACAGAAAAGTCGAGTTAGAATTGAAACATACATTAATATATAACAAAATAAAAGAATCCAAATATATAGACCTTAATCTGAGATAAAGATAGATATTCTTTTTATATAAATATTAATCATTTATACTATTTATTTATCCCTAAATAAAGCATAGAATACACTTTTTCTAAGGTTAGGCTGAAGCTAAGCTGAAAGCTCTTAAAGCTCTAAAATGTAGGGAAGCGCGAATCTCAGGGAACTTTCCTACTCTCTGCAGGGCTAAGTTAGCTGTAAGTCTTTGCTACACACATACATTTTCCTACTCTATTTAAGCATAACGTATAATAAATTCAATTAATTTTTTATCAACTCTTGAAAAATGAACAAAACCAAACCAAACAAAAGAAAAAACAAAACAAAACAAAACAACACAACAAACAGCAAAAACAATGAAGCAAAAACAATTATAAACAATAACAAAAACAGTTATAATAATAACAATAATAATGATAAATACTAATAGAAACCAAACGAGAGAAAGAGAGAGATATAAAAATCAAACAAAATTTGAAAACGTTTGTCACACACACGAATTTACACACACACGATCCACACACATCTCTTTCCCAACAACAACAACAACAACAACAGCAACAAACAAATTTAAATTTCCCTGTATTTGCAATCTGTTACCAATCTGTATCTGTATCTGTATCTGTAACTGTATCTGTATCCCCCCGTATCTATCTATCCATGTAAAGCATTTCTCGATGCCGATTTTTTCACTGAGGGTCGCGAGTGTGTGAATTGCGGCGCGATTTCGACCCCATTGTGGCGCAGGGACAACACGGGACACTATTTGTGCAATGCCTGCGGCTTGTACCACAAAATGAACGGCATGAATCGACCTCTAATCAAAACGCCCCGAAGATTGGTAAATTTTTAAACAATTCAAAAACAAACACAAATCATCAACAAAGTTTTACTAACAGTTTGACAAATTTGCTTTGCGTGTGGAACAAACAAACAAGAACAATTTTCATTTATTTGCCAACAATGGGTTAAATAAATATGCTAGATATATGGTCGAAGAACTTATAGAAATCCGCCAGCCTGAACTCGATATTGATATTGATTATTATAAAGAATGCATAAAGAGAGAAATTAATTGAATTTATTATAGCGCTAATCAGTAGCTCTAATTGTAAAATACAAAAACAAAAAAACCAAAAACCATATGACATTTGACAACCCTAAACAACCAACCTACATAATTGAATTGAGCAACCTCCTCCTACTTCTTCTTGATTGATTCTACAAAAACCGATTCTAATTGCAAATTGCATTATTCCAGTGGCCGCTGAATCAGGCGGGGATTTCTATAAGAGCTACCCATTTAACGTGACGCAGGGCGGCGGCGCGGGGACAGCGGGCGCGGGGCGCAGCAAGTCTTCTTCTTCTTCTGCCCTGAGCTCTGTCGCTGTCGCAGTTGCCGCCGCCGCAGCCGCAGCGAACGCCAGCAGCGCTGTCGCCGCTCCTGGCACAGCACCCACGACACCGTCAACTGCAACGCAGCTCGACGAGCACGTTAGTCGCGCCAATTCGAGACGCTTGGTAGGTCGTCCCCATTAATTACGCAAATAGTTAGTCAAAATAAAAAAAAAAACAATACAAAAAAAAAAAATTACCAACAACAACCAAAATACCCAACCAAAACAAAACCTAAACAAAACCCGCAACCAAAACCGAAAAACCACAAAACATATTCCAACTAAAAGTCAAGCAAACTAACCAAAATTCAACTAACCAATCAGTTTAGTGCTTCTAACAAACATATTTTTGAGTTATTTAGCTTCTTTTTTTATTATTTTAATACTATTTTTAGCTAACAAATAGTAAAATCAAATTATTTAGTCAGACCTCATTTAACCTATTTCAAATTGACCAAGAGCAATGTTTATATCATTGGCATGTCGAATAGTTTATACCCTTTCAAAAGGGGTTTTGTAGTTAGTTCTTCAGGTGAATAAAAATAATTTTTTATTAAAAGTTAACAATATATATTCATTATAGATCTAAATTCATAAAGATCTTTATTAGAATGTTAGATTAATCACCATTTTTGTAGTTTTGTAGCGATCTCTTAACAAACAAACACCCTCAAACCACAAAAAAATCATTTAATACATTTTTTTGTAGTGCGATCTTGATTTATATTTTTATTTAAATGTATACCATATATTCTGCATAAAGTAAGACTGAAATTCAATGAGTTTGGTTAACGATATCTTCTTTAATTTCTGCCAAAAAATAAATATCCTCTGCAGGATATACCTAGTATAAAAGTAGCACACTAATTTCAATTAACAAAAACGACTAACAACACCTGTAAACTCATTAAACCCTTTACATCCTTTTAGATCGTTATAGAAAATAGTAAAATTGTTAGCTTAGCTTAACCCCTTGTTGCCCAATTGGTTTTGGTTGCTATTTAGTTGTGTTTTGTATTCCCCCTCTTCCCATTTCCCCTTCCTTCCAACGCAAGAGAAATTGTTCCACATGTAAAGCAAAACAAACTGCAAAACTAACTGAACTTACACTCCCCCCCCGTACACTGAACACCAAAGCTAATCTCCAACTCTTTTCCTCCTGCAGAGCAACTCACGTCGCACCGGAATGGTCTGCATGAACTGCCGGACGAGCCACACCTCGCTGTGGCGCCGCAATGCGGCAGGTGAGTCTGTGTGCAATGCATGCGGTCTCTACTACAAGTTGCACAATGTGGTGCGGCCGTTGACCATGAAGAAGGACACGATACAGGTGAGCAGTGTGACGTCACAAGTGCAAAGGCAGCAAGCATAACTAACTCCTCTCTTCTCTTCCCTGCAGAAACGCAAGCGAAAGCCAAAGGGCACCAAGGGGGAAAAGTCTAGGAAAATGAAGGCTTCACAGGCAGCGTCATTGGTGGCAGCAGCAGGACACAGCGTGGCCTTGCAACAACAACAGCAGCAAATGGATGTCCGAATGGATGAGGGTAAGTTGAGGCAGTCTCCGATTGGAAATCATTTCTCTTCTCACTCTTTGTGTATCGCACGCATGCCTAATTTGTGATGTCTGCTTTCTCTCTCCCTCCTCACTCTCTCGCTCTGCTCAGAGATGAAACCACTCGCATACATGTCATACGCATCACAGCAGCAGCAGCAGCAGCAGTTGTTGCAGCAGCAGCAGCAGCAACATTCATCGGCGGCAAGCTCGCCGCATAGCATGGGCTCCTCCTCATTGTCACCCCACCAGCAACATCAGCAGCACCAGCAGCAGCAGCAGCAGCTCTGCACTGGCCTGGACATGTCACCCACATCCTCCTACCAAATGTCGCCCATTAACATGCAGCAGCAACAGCAGCAGCAGCAGCAATCGTGCAGCATGCAGCAATCATCGCCCACCACGCCCACTTCCGTCATGTCGCATTCCATTTACTCAACGCCATCGCCCACGCAGCTTCACAGCAATAACAACAACAACAACAACAATAGCACATTGTTTAACAACAACAACAACAACAACAATAGCAGCAGCAACAATGAAAATAATAAACAAATTATACAGAAATATCTGCAAGCTCAGCAATTGAGCAGCAGCAACAGCAACAACAGCTCCGAGCAGCAACAATTGCTTATGCAACAGCTGATGCCGAGCTCCATTCCGGCGGCAGCAGCTGCAGCAGCAGCGGCGGCGGCGGCAGCAGCAATCAACACGGCAATCAAATCGGAGGCAACCAGCAACAGCAGCAGCAGCAGCAACACCATCACCAGCAACAGCTGCAGCAGCAGCAACAAATCCATCACAACAACAACAACACAGACAACGGCATCGCACACACTATCCTCGCTGACCAGCAGCAACATTATCAGCCTGCAAAATCCTTATCAACAGCAGCAGCAACAGCAACAGCAGCAACAGGCGCTTGGACAGACCGAGATGGCCTTGTGTAAGCGTGCTCCCTCATCCCCTTACTATCTCAATCATCTCGCCCAGGAGGAGGAGGAGGTGGGCACGGCCATCATTAAGCTGGAACAGATGGAGCAGCAACAACAGCAGCAGCAACATCATCAGCAGCAGCAGCAACATCAGCAGCAACAGCAACACGACGATATGTTGCTCAGTCGCTCCACCTCAATCGATGAGCACTACGAACTGGAGGCCTATCATCGCCAACAGCAGCAGCAACAGTTGCAGCTGCAGCATGAGCAACAGATTGCTACCAGCTATGCCCTGCACGCCGCAGCACAACAGCAACTGCACGAATTCGGACGCAAATATGGCGCAATTGAGCGCGAAACTGTTGTCAAAATGGAATAGAAAGAACATATGCGAAATCGCAGAGAGAAAAAGAGAGAGAACACTCGAAGAAAATTCAGAGAATTGTCAGAGAATCGTCGTGACCAAAGATATTCTTGTTATCATAATATAAATCTCACAGCTCCAAAGAAACTTGAATCCATTTTAAGCGTATACTAAACTAGAGTTCTCTAAGAACCCACAGCCCCTCCCCTTCCCCACCCTCCCCCTACCCACACTCGTTTTGTACATTCGACATTTCCATAAGCAATGCAAGTACTCGAGTTTTGTTATTACGAATTTAGTTTAATTTTATAGCGAAATGTCTGAAACACACCCAAAATTGGTTTGTCATTTTGTTATTTTTGTTGTTGCGCCCCCGGAGAAATATTTAGATGTAGTTTGTAAGAGTTTACTGATTTTGTTATTATTGTACGAATACCACTTGAGATTTCCAAAAACAAAAAACAAACAAATTCCATTTAGATATTTAAGTACTATTTTTAACGAGAAATACTACAAAATCGAAAAGAAGAACGAATCGAGAGTGAATCAAAAACAAACCACAATGAAAACAAAACAATCTCATGCAATGTTAGTTAGTAATTTATCTATATTTTTTATATACATACATACCACATATATATATTAATTATAAAAATATTTAAAAGCCAAATTAAGTTTTAGTTTCGTACAACTTTTCACTTCATTTTGCAATATTAATATTATTACTTTTGAACAAATAAATGACAAGTACCCGATATAGAAAAAAGACCTTCGCTTGGATTAAATTTGAGTTTGCATTTCGTTTCGATATTCTGTTTGTTCATAACTGTTTCATATCCAAAACATTTTCAAATTTCGAAGGTTCTGTTGGTTTTAAATTTGAAGAGGTCGATATTAAAATTAATCGAACAACATGTTATCGGCTTACCGCCACAATAGTGTTATGCCACAACAGAACTGTAAACGCAACAGAGCTGCCAACGTACTCTGCTCAAAAATGTAATGCATACTTTGCGCGCACTTTACTTTATTCTAACAGATTTCTATTAAAAAGCAGTGTAATACTGCTTACTTTACCCTGACGAGCTCTTTTCCCAAGACATGCACCACATTTGTGTCCTGGATGACAGCAATAAGTAAGCAGTTTCATCGTTTGAACTGCTTGCTCCGCGGACCAATATGAAAAAATGCTAGATTTGACGGGAAAAAAGCTGAGTTGCCAGTACACAGAGTAGAAATAAAAACATAAAATAAAGGCGGTGCTTTGACAAAAGAGTTTAGTAAAAAACTATTACGAAAATTGCATTGATTTTAAAGTTAAAAGATTAATGTATAGAATAATAAAAATATTCCATAGAAATTTATACCTGCACCATTTTCTGGAGTTTATTCATTTGATACTCATTTTTTAATCAACTAAAATGTTTCCATTTCTTAATTTTGATATTATTTTCAGTAAGGCAGAAGTATTTTAAACTTTTCTTTTGAGAAAGGCTTTTTGCGGCTAACCAATTGACGTAAGTTATAAAAATTCGGAAGATATACATAAGACAATAAATTATAAATAATTTATTATTCGAAGTATAAGTTACGAAATACAAGTTGCTTTTGTATTCATTGATCTTTCAATAGACTCGTATGGTTGTATATAATATATATATATTAATTCGACAGTTTCTTCTGGCAATATCTAGAAGTTCTTGGAGAAAAAATATGTGGACGTTATTTTAGAGACAATTTAAATAAAATAGATATATAGTTTCCTTGAAATAGAAATTAAATGGCTGAATATGTTTTACTGCCTACAAATAAAGCTTGGTAAGTTTCTGAATTAATGTTTACTCAAATTCAAATTACGCACATCGAAATTATTGGATTCTTGCATAGTTCCAATTGTCAAGTGCTCGATACATGCTCCTAGGCCAGTAACGAATATACACACGCATGTTTACACATACATACAGTATATGTATGTTACATACACACATGATTGTACAGTATTTTGTTTTTTTATTTGCCACCATTTACGAAAGCAACATTCTCCTTGTGATAAGATAAGCGACAGGCATTTTGCTCTATGCGCCTTCTCGCTCTCTCTCTTTCGCCCTCTCTCATTCTGTCTCTCTTTCCCTCTGCTGCTCTCTGTCTATTTATATTTGATTTGTTCTCTATTTTTTGTGATTAAAGTTTCAGTACATTTGCTCTTTTTATTAGAGTCACGCGAAATCAAAATGTCATTTTATGTGGCAAAACAGTTTTTGTTTATTGTGGTGCTGTTTACAGAGGGAGAGAGAGGGAGTGGGAGGTAAGCGGGCGAAGGGTGCAGGGGACTCTAGCAATAACGATGGCTACGTGACTGTACAAAAGTCTCGCATGTCGGGGACTTTGGGAACTGTCACAGCTCGTGCAATGTTCAAGTGCGGGCCGGCCGCCGTGTGGAATGTGATGGGGAAGCGTATTGCAGGCACTGCGGGAGGGAGGAAGGGAGGAAGTTTTGATTGATAGCTGATAAGCCAAGCCACGGTATGCCATCACCACGATCCCCGAAACGTTCAAATAATAATAAAGATAGGACAAATCATCGCGAGTTTGATAAACAAATTGGCCTCGCCTTGCGCCAAACATATCTTAATAATAATAATAGTTATGGCTCCCCCAGCACTATCTGCCTTGCTGAATTCAGCTCTAATCGGTCATTGCGCAGATTTCGCTTAACTTTCGCTGAAAACAGAAAACAGAAAAAAATAACAGAAACAAAAAGAATTACAGATTGCAAAGTTCTGAAACTGGGGCTGGGTCATGGTTGATATCAATATTGTGTGCTGCACAGAGGGAGAGAGAGAAAGAGATAATGGGATGATAATGCCTAGTACAATACCATTCATGGGTAAACAGAAATCGTCTTACATGATATCATACGGTATACTATGCGTGATAAGATATAGTTTCATTGTGATTTCTGATTTCTGCTGCTTGCCGTTCGATATTGCCAATTGTGCTAATGCCCGTTTTAGTAGCTCTTTGGCTACGGGATCAGTTAGTTGAGGCTGCAACAAAGGTTGAAAAACACTTGAAAAACGAGACGCGTGCAATAAAATACTGCACAATGCGACGGCGACAACAACAACGCAAGACAAGAGCAGCAGCAGCAGCAACAGCAACAAAAACAACAGTAGGCTGAAAGGCTTTATCGTTGTCGCCATCTTTGCCAGTCATTTCAAAATGGCGCACACGCGCAGCGCTAGTCGGCAACACAACAACAACAGCGCTGTGTGTGCGCCAGAGTGTGCAAGTGTGTACACACAATGTATTGTACATATGTGTAACGTATGAAGTATATAGTGTGTACACACAGTGTAAGCACAGGGAATTTCTTCTCATTTTGGGCTTTTATTAAAATGTTAAGAGGATTCAATATACTACAGTGCTCTGTTACGTCACAAGGCAGATGTTATCGAGGCTGTTAAATCGATATTATTCAATTTTATATATTATTTTTAAAGCTTTACGCGTTGGTTAAAAAATTAGTACACCATTTAATAGCTATAAAATATACATTAATAGATCATTTTGAATACACACACACTCTTAACTAGCAGCAGAAAGTTTGTTACACTGAGCTGGAAAAAACTTAGCAATGTTCAAAGTTAACAGAACTATAGTTGTACAAACTGATTAATTAATTTATTGCAAATAATTGAGTTTTTAATGTAAATTGAAATACTTAGTTTCACAAAACATTGCAGAGTAAATTTCAGTTAAAAAAAACAGATACCTCTTGCGTTGTTCTGAATTGTAATAACAGAAATCTAATTTCACTGTAGAAACTGTACTTTTTTACGTAGCACCTTTTTACTTCACTTACACACACGTCAGCGCTATACACACTCGCATGCCGTATACAGATGTGTGTAGGTGTATGTGTGAGCCACAGTTCGTAATTTACGATAGGTTAATTTTGCGCTTGACGTACAACAATATTTTTATGGCACAACTTTGTTTTCCTTTGCGTTTTATTTGAAGCGGGTTCGCTTTAGACACACTTTTTTTTTGTGGTGGCTTTATGAGGAGGCGGTGATCATAATAATAACAATACTCATGCTCGTTTATAATTATTATTATTTTTTTTTAACGCGAAACACGACGGCGCGATGGCGATGGCGATGGCGATGGCGATGCGTGTTTAAATGGAAAGTGCAAAACTTACTGTGGCCGCACAGCGACGAAATAAGCGCACACACAGTAAGATATTATTTTCATTTTTTACATGCCCATTGCCATAGATAGGCAATCTGTATCTGCCTCGCCACGATAATGCTTATAAATAAGATAATATGATTTGATAATGCTATTTACCATATGCAGAAAGTACAAGAAAGAAAGGAGCATACCTATGTACAGATGTATGTAGGTGTGTGTGCGTGTATGTATGTATGTTTATGTATGTGTGTGTGTAGTTACAGGAAAACGTTGCCTAATTAAATAATGAGGTTTGCCTCCGATCGTGCAACAATTGGACTATGGGAAGTGCCCCCTTTCCACTCCCTGTCCTTGCCAGTGCCCCCTCCCTCTGCCCTTCCCCACTCCCGCCACTTGCCCGTTGCTTGGGCAAACAGTTTGCATTTAGAGCAACGATTCATTGCGCTGATAGTTGTTGTTGTTATTGTTGCCGCTTTTGTTGACTCGCCTGCCACAGTTGCTGTGCTGCGCTGCGCTGCGATGTCTTTCTTTGCCTCGTTACGTTACGTTTCTGTGGGCCTTATCGCCAACTGACGTTTGTACTTCAAAATGTGTACTTAAGATAATGAAATGAAGCAGCAGGAGGAGTAGTAGGAGTAGGTGGAACAGCGGTAAGAGCGGCAGCCAGAGACAGCGACAGCGACAACGACAGCAGTGCGACTGTCGACTTTCGTCAGAGCAACACAACGTAGCACAGACAGACAGAGAGAGAGTGAAAGAGAGAGGGAGGGAGAGAGCGGTTGGCAGCAAGGGAATCATGCGGCAAATGAAAATATGTCGACACGGGCATGTCATCAACAACGTCTTCGTTTCGTCTTCGCCTTCGACTCGGCAATTTGAACTCTGCGAAGACAGACTTGCGACATGCACATATATTGTACGCATTGAATACCCTGCAAAGGTAGTACACAGGTGGGGTATGTTAGTGCTAGAATGACTCTGTAGACAGACTACTGTATGGCATAGTTTTTATACTCTAGTCACATGCAGAACCTAGTTATATACCCTGTAATGAGAAGGTAGTAGAAGGAGACAGTTTTGCTACCATATAAAGATAAACATTTGTGTCAAGCAGATGTCAATTGTACGTTTTGTATACCCTGCAGAGGGTATATATGTAGGCATATAGAGACTGACAGTATACCACAATATTGTACAGCTTTGATACTCTAAAAGAAGAAATACTTACGACTAACTATCGCAGTAGTAAAAGAAAGAAAGCAATAGTATAGCTTTAATATTCTTTAATAAATACCCTGCAGTAATATACTTGGACATATTACAGCTACAGTAAAGCAGACCGGATGAAAGATAGATAAGAATTTTATATACGTTTGGTACCCTGTAAGTAAGGTATTGTAATTGAGTTTCAGCGAAAGATTAAACAAACAAAATACCTTATTTCAAATATCATTCTTCATCCAAAATCCAACTATAAACGAAGTTAACAACCCACAGCACAACCCACAGTCTTTTTATAGGGTACCTATAAGTCGGCTACTACTTTAGCTTCTCTAGCACATTCTGCAGTTGGCTTACATGCAGTGTATGGGAAAGAAACCGGAATTCGTTTAATTAAAACAGATTTTAGGGTTCACTCCGCTAAAATTTGTTTATGAATCTCTTCATTATTCTACTCCATATCATTTTGCGATCGATTACACTCACACACACACACACACACACACGCACACTTTGTGCTCTATACAAGGCACTTGCCACACACGGAAACATTTTCCCCGAAATCGTTTAATTAATACGCCGTTTTTATCTAATCTCGGCGGGTGAAAAAAACAAAATACTGTTTCGATTCGTTTACTTTTAACAATTTTCGAGTACTACTCGAGCAAAAAAGAGCAACAACAACAACGTTTCAACGTTGCCAATTGTTTTTGTGCAACTTGAACTTTATAACGAACTTCGATCGAATAAATATACTTAAGCAGAGATCATCAATTAGCCGAGCCGATTTAGATAGGGATCAGCATTTAAAAATTCGATTTTCACTTTGAATGCAAATATCTTATATTATTTACGATATTTGCGCACTTATCAACACTGTTTCCATAAATTTGCCACAGCCTGAACTGGTTATATAAATTACATCAAAATTTATATCGCATTTTTCACCTTTTATCGATTTATGAATCGTTATTCGAGTGTTTTCGAGTTACTCGAAAGAATATATACACAATATATATGCCACAAGCGCGTTTCGGAAAATGCCAATGTTTCCATGTTGAAAATCCCGGTTACACTCACCAACTGTGATTAGATTCCATGCCGTTGTGCGTCCAAACTTAAGGAATTACTGAAAAATTCAAATTATTATCGCTTATTATCTTGGGACATTATCAGTTCAAACACTGATATACTGATACAGAAACTGAAAACTGAAACGGAAACAGAAACAGAAACAGAAAACTGAAACTGAAACCGAAGCAGTACCAGAAGCAGAAGCACGCCCGGCTGCCCCGACTGGAATCCAGTCTGTGGGGAGGGGGGCAGAGATAGAGTGGCAGAGATACCCCGAAACTTGTTCCGATATCCTAGCGACAACAGGGCAGCACGGCACAAATTGATAGCAAATCTTCATTATCTTCTGTGAAAGCCAAGATTAGATATTTTTATCTAGCTAGGTCAAGAAATTGGCAACGTCACAGGGTAGTCCCGGCATTATCGGTTAAGCAAATGAAGTGCGATCCATTTGGGTAAGCCCTAGATCGTATTGTTTGCCCAGCCAGGCCGCAGATATGGTCGAGTTATCGCTCCCTCCCGATTGGAGTAGGTTAAGGAGCAGCAGCTGTTGCTCGTCCCTCTCTCTCTCTCTCTCTCTCTTCTCTCTCTCTCTCTCTCTGCCTCTCTTTGGCTTCTTACATATGTCGTATTTGGGGGGCTTGGTACCCTTCCGCCTTCACGCCCCTCTCCGGGGGCGTCCCTCTCGAAATCTCTGTTAAGATACGTTAACTTATCTAAGGCCACTATCTATTCTCAGATATTCGATATGTTTGCTATATATATTGTATGTATACACACGAATATATGTGTATTATATGCGACGACGATTGGAAAAATCACTTTGTCGATGGGCAACAATCAGTTGTGCAGCAAATGCCCCATCGGGGGGGTCGGATCTGGACCGGGACTCCTGTATTCCGCGGACTCAAGCAAGTGCAGCTGATAACTGTGCATGCTACATATAGTACATATCTCGATATGTTATATACAAAATACCTTTGTCCCGAACTTGTCTTGAGCAGATAATCAATAATGCTCGGCCAATCCTCGCAACGGAAGCCTCCTGGTAATGGCGCGTCGCGGTGTTGGAACCTTCAACAATGGATTATTATGGATTGCCAGTAATTATAATGACTCATGCCTGGCGATATCGGTAAACAAAGGTGAGTATACGTCGGAAGATGTGTGTGTGTGCTTCGAGTCTGCCTCGACTGTTGTCATTGAGTACATACGGCGACTCGTAACGTTGCGAGTTCAGATATGTATGTTCTCGTATAACGTAGGCTGTCTACCTGTATAGCGGGCTTTATAGATTGAAGATTTGCTATTTGTAGTGTCAGCGCCAGACATGGTGTGCAAGCTCATGTTGTTTGGACATGATCTAGACTAGATATAGTGACATACACTGCGTGTGAGTAATATTTGTGGAGATGAGAGCGGCTATACAACTCTCTAGTTGAGAAGACTTATTTAATTTGTTAGTTTCTTATAAAATCAATGTTCTAGTTTACTTGGGAGACTGTTTGTTAATATTTATCGGCCTCTTATAATATGATATATGTAGGTATATTCTTAAACAGATATACGTTATTCTTTTAGATATGAACTATAGGGTTTATTTTTATAATTATAATTTACTTTAGTTAAGAATTTTTTATGTCTATTTGTCTATCATTCATAATATTCCTTGGGCTTTATTCTTAAACAGGAATATGATATGCTAAGGATAAATATATTAAAGGTATTTATAATTATATATTATCTACTAGATAAGTTATCAAAGATTAATACGTATATATTAAATTAAACAAAATATTCTAGTGCAGTTGAGCATTAGTTTAAAGCATAAATATTCATAAAAATCTTTTATTCTTCTGCCAAAGCGGTTCCATATATTCCTTTGTATATTCCTTTAAAAATCATTGAACAATTCAGAACTTCTTTGCATGATTAGAATGTTATATATCACAACATAGAATATTACAATCTTGTTTGAAAACATTGAAGAAACCTTAACACATTGTGTTATGCCACTTGGCTTACGTATGAGGAGATACACAATGTACATATATGTATATACGATACATAAACTGCCATACAATATGTGTACTATGTCATAACAAAGGTCTCTTGAGTATGATGGGGTGGAGGTAGGAAGGGGAGGATCGGCTAGGGTGGGGTTGGTTAGATGTGCAATGGCGACTCGACTCGAACGGCAGCTCGGCAGCTGGCTTGTCGTGGCGTGGTGGTGCGGTGGTGTGGTGGGGCTGGCGTTGCGTGCCGCGCATGATTTATGGGCTGGGCGCACAGCAGGTTAATAGAAATGGGTTCAACTCAATTTGCTTTCGTCGAAACGAAACCAGCAAGAAGAAGCAGCCACAACAACAACAATAGCAACGACGCCATTTGAAAATTTTCATTTTAATTTGATTGAACCACGCCAGAACGCGCTGCCTTTGGCTCTTATTGGTGGAGAAACAGAGAGGGAGGGACAGAGAGCACAGAAAGAGATAGAGGGGAAGAGATGTGAGCGAAGGGTAGACAGAGGATTTAATGAATCGAAGTGCGGCATTTGTTGTGCCCATTTTCCGTTATAAGTAATTAAAACTATGCCGCGCCTTTAGCCGTTTTAATTTTCCCTCATCGAGTTTGGTCTCTTTATCAGTCGAGCCGACCGAACGACCGCCAAAATGACAGAAAAAAGAAAAAAAAACAAAAACAGAATTGGAATTGCTACCGTTGTATTGGGAATTTATAAATTAAATTTCGTATAGTCATTGCTTTAACTTCCAACTGATCGGGCGATACTGTCAGATGGGCGAGAAGTGCTGATAACCGATTCGATGCCAACTCGATTCCATTCTGAAACCGTTTCCATTCGAATTTCGTTTTCATTTTACGTGGCGCAAGCACTTCAAACTGCATGGACAAGTTGAAGGGTACTATATATATATTGCTACATATATAGAGACAAGTGCGATTCTAGGAAAGATATATATGTACCATGTCTGTATATGTATAGAGACTTATAGGGCTGTTGGTCAGCCAGTTTGGCACGCCATAAATTCCTTAGTTTTGTGCCGCCCCCTAAGTCTTGTGTCTTATGTCCATAAATTTTGGTCTTCTGTTTTTGGTTCTACATATAATGTAAAGTCCCCTAAAGCCTGGCGGCTTGTGTCATCAACTTTGGGTATTATTCCAGCACGATTTTACTGCGCATATGAAAAGGAGAGAAGGTTGAGTCTTTGAACTGGCTCTGGGGCTGATTCACAGCAAGTACAATAAAATTATAGATAGAGCAGCCTAGGGAATGTTGTGGAAGATAATTATTGTGAATAGACTGCGAGCTTAGATTATAATGATATAGAGATCGATACTGTTGTATATTCCACTAAGCCCACTCTTGATTTGCATTAAAATATATTTTCTAATCAGATTTATTTAGATAAACTATTCTTGATTTAATCTTGAACTTCATAAGGGAATTTATATGAAGACATATTACAACTCATATCTGTCTGCATATACCCAAAGAACTTGTTTATTACAATAGCTAAACTATATATACAATTAAATCATAATCTATTTCAACTAAACGATGTGCTGTATAGATCAACTTAATTTATTTGCAGTACTTTTGATGGTACTAATCTTTTTCGATCAAACAATGAATGGAGAAATTATTTTGTACAATAAATTGTAACAAAAGAAGCTTCAAAAATATTCCATTGAAAACAAATATACACCATATATATACATTATTATAGCTATATTCGTATAATACAGATATATTTACATAGAGTAACAATATTTTAAATATATTATATTCAAGGTGACATTAAGGTACCTCAACTCTTCAGCCCAATCGTACAGTAAATACAGTATAAATTCAGGAAACAACTTCCCATAGAAGACACTTAAGAACTTTTACCTGCTCGCCATTAATAAAATTGCTATCTAGAGCTGTGCCCAATTGTGATTTAAGCTGATCAACAGTTGGCCCCACTGTACTGAATCGTAATGTTGAATTCATGTTGCGCCATTTGTAACCGCGTCAGAGCTGTCAGAGGCAACGAATCAAGGCAAGGGAAGCAGAAGGGGTTGGGTTGTTTGGTCACTAACTGAGTTCAGCTGTCAGCTTTTTGAGTTTCATTTTGCATTCGTGATTAATCGCCTTGACGATGGCTTGTGACACCTTCCAGTCGCGTATCTCAAGTGCGCCTCAGGCAGTAGCAGGCGAACTATTAGAGATACTTTTGTTAGGCTCCCCCACATACATGATTTATGTGGCCCACAAGGCCGAACAATTAAATTAATCAACTGTTGCATAGATACCTTAACTTAAAGAATACATGGCAATGTGTGCTTGAACATGCAGAAACATGCACAGACGTGCACATACTTGAAAGAAAGTTGCAAGCAATGGCAGCGATATCTGCACACAACCAGCTCTGGTTATTTTTCATCCAATTTGATTTATGCACATTTTCCAACTCTGACTGCCTGCTCCTCCTGCCCCGCCCCCTGTTGCCACCCCTCTGGCCTTTCCTGAGTTTGTCTTGTGCGCTGCTTGGGCCCGTTATGTGTTCGTATGTTAATGACCGCCATATATCTGGCTGGCTTTACGGCTGCAACTATAAAGAATTTATGATTTCTGCGTTGACCTGTTTTCACTTGTTATACAGCCAGCTATATAGCATATATATATACCATGTGCATATC
The DNA here is from genome assembly GCA_018904595.1 of Zaprionus indianus. Lineage (NCBI taxonomy): Eukaryota > Metazoa > Arthropoda > Insecta > Diptera > Drosophilidae > Zaprionus > Zaprionus indianus. The sequence goes on from JAEIHA010000320.1 coordinate 11,546,528, forward strand.
AACTTGCTGTACCTACAGAATCAGTTACAAATTGGAAGCTTAAAGTGAAGCATTATTATCTGAAATCTGCTGACTTTTCATGTTTAGAATTGCGTCTTAGAGATATTGCAGATAGATATTAGATTGGAGTAGAGATATAGCATAGATATTGGATTAGTTTTATAGTATTAAGATATTAAAAAAAGTTTTATTATGATATATAGGTATTCGATTACTTTTTAATTCATTTTTATTTACATAGAATTCTTGTTGTAGTATTTCACTGAGCTTGCTTAATTTTTGATTGGAATCTTGACATTGTTGCGGTGAAATTATTGAATTTGCGATTGACGTATAGCTTTAACATATATAAATGAATATAAAAATATATAGCTTATATATTCGCGAATAAATATATGATTATTAATATATTATACATATGCAAAAACAGACAAAAATCAAATATCATTTAAGAACACATCACACTGTTCAAGGGTTTTAAGATAAGTTCTTTAGAGTTAACATAATACTTAATACAAGAGATCTTATAGTTTCATTGTAAGGTATATATTTGTAGTCTGCAGATTGGTTATAATTATTATTTAGTCATGGGAAATGTACCGCAACCTTAAGGATCTCTACAGATTGTTAAAGGGAAAGAATTCCATTCTGGATTACTTATTCAAACTGATGATGTCGAGAATATTGTCGAAAGTATTAAGAAGATATAAAATATATTAACTCATGTCATGAAATATGATTATAAATCGTCAAGATAGTATCGTCGATTGCTAATACTATATTTTCAGTCCAAGCTCTTTAAATGATCTATGATTATCTTATAAAATGAGCAATAGTTGTTCGATAGTTAACGTTTGTGTTCCCCTCAATAGTGGCGATCGTTACACATGTGTGCATAGAGGTCTACAACAAGTACTCTGAATATAAGTAGGTAGTATCCTATCCCATCGACCACGTGTGGTTTGTTATAGAAATTCTTTGAGTTGTTTTTGCTGTTGTTGTTGTCGATACTTATTAGTTACAACACTTGAGACAGTTATGAAGTGGAACACACACCGAGTGTGTTTCGTTCTTGCCCTGAGGCCCCATTCAGAGCTAAGGCACAGACACATGAGTGTGCTTTGTGTGTGTGTGTGTGAGTCTGGCCTGGTGGACAGGTGCTGCGCCGTCTTAGCCAGGCCCAAGTGTGTGTGTGTGTGTGAGTGTGTGTGTTGACAAACCCGGCGCTGTTTATGAGTTTGCCAGAAAAGTGTTTTACGGCCGCAATTAGAAAATGCGCCGAGCCAAATTGCACAATCGAAAAAAAGCTAAACGCGTGCAATAGAATCGAAGTGGGAGCTGGAGCTGTATCTGTACTGGGGGTGGGGTGTGTGGGGGGGGCTCTCAGGTAACTGGGCTACATGCCATATATACCATCATATACACTGTGTGTGTGAGAGTGTGTGTGTGTGTTGCCAGCAGCGACTGTAGCTGAGCACGCATGCGCAATTTGTATCTAACAGATACTTATCGCTGTCGACGTCGCTGCCTGTTGTTGTTTGCTATACACTCGCACACACACTCGCACACACACACACACACCCACATACATGCAGAGAAATACCTTATCGCGGCTGGCGATAAGATAACCAATACCAGTGCAGCAGCAACTCACTGCAAGAGCATAGAAATAAATCATAACGCACACACACACACACACACTGGCACACACACTGTGGTAGATCGGCCCAACCACAAAGGTGCTATATGCTATATACCTTGTCAGGAGCTGCGTCTGTGTGCGTTTTATAATTGGGCGCTGCGGCGAAAAGGTGCTAAACGCTGCCGCTGCCGCTGCCTCTGTCGTTGTCGGTGTCGTCGGTGTTGTCGTTGTTATTCTTTGTTGTTGTTGGTGTTGTCGACGTTGTCGGGGCCCGGGCTCGAGTTGGTCTCTCGACGAAAAAATAGCACTTATTATTATTATTAAATGCCGCGCGGGAAAACGACGAGAACGCTCGACGGATGCCAAAAGCAAACGCTGAATATCTACGTGCATTTTCCAAGCTGCTTCTGCTTTGATTTCCACGATTTTCCTTAAACACATTCAACGCTTTTCACGCGCGCGCGCACACACCCAACAGGTGTTCCTCCCCACGTCCACCCCCCTGCTCAACGGAACGATAACATTTTCCAGTGTTTGTGATAATTTTTAAACAACAACAAAAGCAACACAAAAAAATAAAGAAAGAAATCAAGTGATAAAAAACAGAAACATAACTAAGATAAAACCAAACATAGTAAGACGCGCGAAAACGGAGAAACCGCAGGAGGAAAGCACTTTTTGATGGTTTGCAATAGCATCGCCATCGACATCGACATCAAGATGCAGCTGAAGGTGCGTATATAGGTTTTAAAAGGCAGGAAGTTACTAAAGTCCTTCTGCCAAAAGGCAAGTGAGATTTTAATGAAATTGCAAGAATTTTCCGGAAAAATCAAAGCCATAAACTCCAACAATATTTTACTAAAACATAATTGAACCTTTGAGATATATTTACAAAAATAAATATAAAAAAATTATATTGAAGTAATATTGATATTATATTTATGGTGAATACAGTGTTAAATCTGAAACTTAAGGAAAAACTATTATTGCTACAAAATTATAAAGAATATTCTATAAAATCTGTTGAAAGGTTTCTTGAAAGAAATTTGCAAAAATTATTTGATTGAAATTAAACTATTAAATTTTATACATTTTTGTTTAAAATGATAAGAACAAATATATTAATAATAAGGCCATAAGGCTGAACGACATATAAATATGGCATGATTATTTAGGTTTGATTTTGCATTATACCTTAACATCAAGTCGAACACATTCTTTTAATGCGAAATCAAACTGAACTTTTTACATTGAATAAACCAAATACTTAAATTGAGAATAATACAATAAATTACAATAAAAAATAATGTTTACAAAAGTTCAATATATGGATTCTATATATTTTTATTCAATGCAGGAAGTTTTATGCATCTACAAAATCGATATATACATTTTAGAAAATACCGCTGCAGTAAGAATTAAATTTTAAGAACTTCTCTTTTATCAGAGAAATAAATAAATGCCTACGTAAGCAATAAATTGTTCCGTTAGAAATAGTATATATTTGCTGTGCTTAGTGCCCGCTTATCTTAATTCAGAGCCGCAATTTTTTATTCAAATTTGAACTGCATATAAAACGAGAATCATCCATAAAACGGCTGAGCTCCTTTCATAGCTGAGACTTTATCTCACATCGCGGAGACACTTTAACAAGACAGCGTGAGCTATTGGAATGAGGCGGGGCGACATTAAACCCGCCGAAAACCTCCGCTGGCTCCTCACACCGGTTCATTAAATTGACAAGCGGCTCCATAAGGTTTTTTTCTTGGGTTTTTATGACACTATTGCCGTAAATATATATTTCGAATTGATGAGCTGAGAATTTCTGGTACGTCGCAAAGATATGTTTCAGGTAGCGCCATCGTCATTGTCAACGTTCGGTATGCAGCTTATTAAATCGATATCCGCGATGATTAATTATAGCTCCCTCTTCCTCTCTCTGCCTCTTTGTATCGTGTTCGAATCGAATCGAATGCCAAGCAACCATTTTGCTTGGCCCGAAACAAGGTCAGAAACGGCAGCAAAACCAGCGGCAGTTAACAGATTCTTTTTTTCATTTTTTCTTGATTTTTTTTTTTGTGGATGGACAAACAGTCAGAGAGTTGGAGAGTCCGAGAGTTGGACAGAGTCAGACAGTGCGACAATTGTCAATGAGATAAGACAAATTGATTTATAATGAATGACTCATCCCGGGCTAACAAACTGCACGCCGACACAGGAAAAATGCATTTGGGAAAACGAAAAACTGAACGAAAACGGAGCGAAGCGAGAGAGAGAGAGAGATGTGGAAAGATGTTTTATCTTTATGAGGCCAGCGAGCGAAATTGCGGAGCGCTGGCGTTAGAGTCAACTACAGCCAGCATAACTATAACTAAAGAGATTGCACATTGCTCCGCCAGCAGATACCCAGTAAAAGGGCTGCATGTCCGAGATGGCAGATGAGAAATATTGCTAAGTTGCAGTAGAAAGTTATAAACATTAAAGTTGATTAAACGACACTCAGTGGGGGAAATTGTTGTAAATTTAATGAAGATACACCTTACCCTTCTACGACCCACATAAAACCTTTTTATTTTTACCCTGAAGAATAAGAACATTAACTATTTTTTAATAATATTTTAAATTTAACACACTATTAAAGAATCTATACTATAAGAATTAGGTCAATTAATATTTTTTCTACGAGATATAAGGACGTCACAATTTTAGTAAAAGGTAGCTAACTTGAATCAGGAGCCGAGTAAATCCACTTCGTCTTTGGTTTCTTCCTTTACAAATGTGAAGTTAAACTATTTAGTACTTATAATATATAAAAACCAAAGTGAAATCAATGAACCTTTGCTATCAGGAATCGCTTCTTCAATATACCATCTACAGGGTATAAGACACTCAGCACAAATAGGCGAAGGTATCCTAGTTCCTTTCCGACCTCGACTGCTGCACAGCACGCGCAGTGGGTTTCTTTTTTCATTCATGAAAAAAGGTCCATTTTTATTGTACAAACATATATCTGATATATCTTTTTACCTAACGTAATGTGAAATTTATGTCAACCTTATCGCGCCTTGCTTGGGCCTTGGACAGGGGATGCGCACATGAAATGGAAGTGGAATGCTTTATGAATGAGCCAGGCCAGGTACAGATAGGGATGGGGGAATCGGAATCGAGCAACCCTTAGAGCATTGTAGGGTTGGCAACGAAACTGCAGCGGAAGTTGCAGCCAATCGCAATCGAGGGTCGTCCAAACAGTTGGTCAATGGCGGCTGCAATTGATTGTGTGTTATCAGGAGAGTGAGAGATAGTTCCGATAGTTTCATTAGACACGGCACGCCACGCCACGCCAGTTGACAGTTGATAGTTGGGTCAAAGGGCACAACATTTAATGGAGTTGTAATTGCAGCTGGACAGCTGCTTTCGCATCTTATCGAGTTTTCCCTTTCCTTTTCCCCGCTTCCCTTCTCCTTTGATGCGTTTTCATTTTGAAATTGGAAAAGTCGTCGCAATTTTGCTGCGCTTATGCATATCGTGCATAACATACATATATAGCCTATATCTCGCTTGTTTATATAGATAAAGCACAGCACAGCAAGTAGGTGTGACTGGGGATATTTCATTCATGAATGCCATGAATGCCATGAATCCACACCCCATGACGAGTTGCCTGACTAAGGTGAGCAAACAATTTCCTCAAGCTCAACTTGCCAAGAATTTTGCACCCGGCTCGGCTTTATCTGTTTATCGATGACGTCGCCAATAGCATGACCTCTCTCACTCTCCCCCCTCACTCTCTCTCTCTCTCTTTTTCTCTCTCTCTCGCAGCAGCTGATTGTGCAGGCTGATAGTAAACGGATAAGATATTGTCAGTATCTTAACTAAACTTTTCATGTACAAACATTGGCACGTGCCACACACTCACACACACACACACACGCACATGCACAGAAGTCTATGTATATAGACCCCCCAAGCATATCATATCATACTACATCCTAGATTACAAATAATCACGTTTGCATTATATTATCTCTGTGGAGCATTCATTGAACTCAGCGATGCGATTATTGTTTAAAGCGATTTTCACACTCGATAGTTGGCGATGGCAATTTAGACGATAGTTTGATAGTTTTTTCTTTGGACTTTATAATGATTTATATCAGATTTGCTCTACGCTAATTCCTTCTTAAGTCTTGGGAATATAAGATGTTCTTTCTGGCTGACGCATTTTTATTTAAGGCTGAATTTTGTACACTCATTCGGACTTTGGTCTGAATACGTGAAATGATTCATATATTGCAGACAAGGGACTTTACTTGTGCCTATATCGATCATTTCCGATGGGCCAGCAGCAAACAAAATATAAACCATGCGTATAAATCTTATATATACATTAATTAAACAGAAATGCGACGGGGTTTTCAATCAAAAGTTTTTAATCTTAACATTATATTAATATGATAATAAACGTTAATGTTTTAAATAAATCATATAGTATTTGCGTAAGTACTAGTTATATTAAAATATAATACTTTATGTTTATTCCCTTTATTAACAAAAGGGGATTTTAAAGAAGGGGTTTTCAATTGAAACGTAACTTTTTCTTTTATGTTTAATATGTATGTATAAATTTTATTGCAGTATTTAAATAATATAAGTATCATTTGTTTGGTTAAAGTACCCAATATTTCATATTTTAGTATTGTAAATATATTAATATACATATGACCTTCCCAAAGGGGTTTCATTGTAGAGTAAAGCACATGTTCAGGATGCTATATCGTACAGTATTTGCTCAGCGATTTTATGTGCCTTCAGCCTTGAAATAGGTTATACTTGGAACTTGGTACTTTGGGTACCTTGGGTCGTGGGGGGCTTTCCCCCTAGAGGTATAAAAAACCAGCCTAAAAGCAACTCAATTTTATGGAGCTCGTAAAGAGACCCAGAGCCAAGCACAGTTGGGCCATGACAAAGCTGATGACGATCGCATATTGATACTATTTAGCCCGCGGCGCCTTGCCACCCCCAACGAATGAGGTCATAAAATGAAACTAACAAAGGAAGTTACAACTGACGTAGGAACTAACAACAAGTCTCTCTCTTTCTTTCTTTTTCGGTTTTTATGGTATTTGTATTTTTTTTTTTCGAAAAACTGACGCGAAATTGTTAACTTTTATTTCCGGCCCGAAAACTGAACGAAACTGAAACCGAAACCAAAACCAAACCTGCGTTCTGTGTGTAAACAAAAAATTGTGGCCTAGTTTGTAACAGTTGTAACTGTTGCACTGAGAGAAATTAATTGAAGAGTAGCACTGAAATTGTTTTTCATTTGATTATTTAAATAACTGGAAATATAAATACAGTAGGGTTCTACATTTCCTTATAAAAGAACAGTTGTGGAGTATATTCTATCAATTAGAATCAACAAATAGGAAAGTAAGAACATATGAGATCCTGTTTTTATATTTAAGAGGAGAATCTGAGCATCATAGTTAAAAAAGTTATGTAAAATAATCTTCTCAAATTTCCGAGGATAATCTGAACTTCTTTACCACTTTATAATGTAAGCCTTGGAGAGAAAAAGATCTTAATAACATGAGGAGTTAATTTACAGCACCTTCGTTGTATGACTGACTGGCTGCATCAAAGTAGTTCTTGGCAGTGATCATGAATATATAGATATAAAGTACCAATATTTTAAATAAGAGATTACTCCATTCTGCCGCACAATACAAATGCTACTCATAGATTTTTCTCAGTGTTCGGGAAAAGTGAAAAGTGTGTGCGACTTTGTTGGTACAAGATCGCTGAGAAGGAGGCAAAGGGCAAACACACACAGGAACCGAGAGAAGGAGGGAGAAAGAGAGGTGAGAGAGGAGGAACTGCTGGCGGGTGGGTGCATGCGGCGACAGAACTCAAACTCGAGTTGTATTTTATGATTTGTAGGCGACAAATTGAGCTGCGACCTGTGCCGAGCGGCGCCTTTGATGATCAACGTTGTTGTTCTTGTTGCCGTGCTTGGGGCCCTGAGTCTCTGCTTCAGTCTGGGCTTGGGCTTGGGTTTGGGTTTTTGCGCTTTTGTTGACATTTTCGTGTGGCGGAAATAGAGGCAGAGGCGGCGGCCGGCTGCGGTTCGCGGTTCGCACTGTGTGGCCGGAACTGGAGCCACACTTTTGACAGCGGGCCAAGTCATGCTTGGCTCTGTGTGTGGATTGTGGATTGTTCATTCAACAATTGTGTCTTGCCCATTGCAGATGGAAGCGCAGGCAACGCCGCAGCAGCAACAACAGCAGCAGCAGCAACAGCAGCAGCAACAGCAACAACAATTGCAGCAACAGCAGCAGCAGGTGCTGAGCAAACAGCAGTTGCAATTGCTGGACAAGATCAAGATTGAGTCTACCAACGGCACTGATCCTCAGGCAACTACCGGACTGGAGGAGCAGGAACAGCAGCAGCAACAACAGCAGCAGCAGCAACAGCAGTCGGCAACAGGAGTCGGAGTGCTGGTGCAGGCAAACAGCCAGCCGAGTCAGATTGGCGAGGCAGATGAGCAGCAGGCACAGTACGTGGCAGTGAAGCCACGTGGCCAGAAGCGCCTCATACTGACCACGGCGGGAACACTGTAAGTAGACACGGAATCCCTTTCAGCTGCAGCTTTTGCTCATCCTTCCTTGCTTCCTCTCCAGTGAACCACGCGACATTGAGCACAGCGGCAACAACAGCAACGGCGGCAGCTCCAACTCGGCGCCGGATTCACACGTTGAGTTCCAGCGCAGTGCGATCCACTCGCCGCATCACTACATACAGATGGCGCCCAGGAACACGGCCGAGGTGGATGCCCAGCCGGGCACACTCTACAGCTACCCCACGGGGCAGATCATCTGCGGTGCGGACGATGTGGCGGCCATCAAGATCGAGACCATCGACAAGAGCGAAGTGTCAAGTGAGGCTGCTCAGCAGCAGCAGCAGCAGCAGCAACAGCAACAGCAGCAGCAGCAACAGTTGCAGCAGCATCACCAACAGCAGCAGCAATGCACCACGCCCAACGGAGGCAGCTATGGCGATACGATTGTGGTCACCAGCGAGGCTGCACTGCAGCATCATCACCATCAGCAGCAGCAGCAGCAACAGCAGCAACAACAGCAACAGCAGCAACAACAGCAGCAGCAACACGCTGCAGTTGCCGCAGCAGCTGCTGCCGCCGCCGCTGCCGCTGCTGCTGTTGGTCAGCAGAATCACACCGTGCGCTACGTCACCGAGGACGGACGCTTTGCGACGGCCAACGGCGAGCCGGAGACGCCCTCGGGGGCCAGTCTGTACTACGAGGCGCCGGTGGTGGATGCCAGCGTGCATGCGGCGAACGAGTCGAAGACCTATGCGGATCTGGGCAACGCGTACGCCCCCTTCCCGCCCAACTCGACGTTCAGCAGCAACAGCTACACGGCGACGACACTGCAGCAGGGCAACACGATATACAGTGTGCCGGGAGGGACGCAGTTCATCACCAAAACGGATCCCAATTTGAATCCTTTGCGCCAGAGTGCGGCATATCCGACCATATCCTTCCTGGACGGTGGCGGCAATGCCAACGATGCGGCACTGTGGACCACAGCGGGCACCGAGTACCAGAACGTCTCATTTGTAAGTATATCCCTCCTTGCTCGCTCCTCTTCCACCTAATCCGCTTGACCAACCTGCAGTCCAACTATCATCCGCAGGTCATCGATGATTATCCCGCGGGCAACATGGCCGCAGCTCATTGGCCGCCGGCCAGCAGCATTGGCAGCTACGATCCCAGCAGTCTGACAGGCAGTAGTGCCACGACGCCGCCGACGCCTCATCATGGTCTGCCCGAGCTAAAGTGTGAGGCCTGCCAGACACCGTTCATGCGCAAGGGCAACGAGTACTTCTGTCCGGCGTGCACCAACTACAGCCGCGTCATGCAGCCGCGCATGCCGCAGCGCCAGAAACCGAAGGCAGCCGCTGCGCCCAACAATCGCCGCAGTGGCGTCTCCTGCGCCAACTGTCAGACCATTTCGACAACTCTCTGGCGGCGCAACAACGAGGGCAATCCCGTGTGCAATGCCTGCGGACTGTACTTCAAGCTGCACAACATGAATCGGCCGCTGTCCATGAAGAAGGAGGGCATCCAGAAGCGCAAGCGCAAGCCAAAGAACAACGGAGCACCCATGGGAGCACCGCACAGGACGCTGCCAAGTGAGTAGAGAAGGACAGGAGGGGAAACTTGACTCCTGCTCCCTCTCAACCTTTGCTAATCTTCGCTCTCTCTCCTGCAGGCATGCCGCAAGGCGTCAATCTGATGGTGAACAACGGTCCGCTGTATCCCTCCCAGGTGCCAGTGGGTCTGCTCCAGAGCCAGCAGCATAACGCGAGTCCCGAGCTGCACGACATGTCCACCACAGGGCCGGCGGGTGCTGTCGGTACACGTGTGCTTGCTATTGCCGTGAATCCTTCTGTGCCCACCAGCTCGGATGGAACGCTCAATATGTCGCGTCATCATGTGACCAGCGAGAGCCATTCCCCCTACAGCCAACAGCAACAGCAGCAGCAACAACAGCAGCAGCAGCAGCAACAGCAGCAGCAACAGCAGCAACAGCCTCCGGCACAAAGCCAATCGCCGCATCTGCCCAACTCGAGCACGCTGAATCGCCAGATCGCCCAATCGTAAGTGAATATATATAGTCTAATCCTGGAACTGTACTTAAAGACAACCTCCCCCCTCCTCCTCCTCTGCTCCCCTTTTCCCACAGTGTGCCGCCAATCGAGAGTGGACGCAGTTCACAGAGCGAACTGACTCCGAGTGTCATCACGCGCACTGGCTTGCCGGAGCGCACTTCGAATAACTGAATAAGCAGACCAAACTATACTAAAGTAAAGTACCGTTAACTATGCTATCTATATAGAGTAGTGAACCCAACCAAAATATACAAATTGCCAAATTATTTATATATACTATGTAAGTTAAGTTAGAGAGGCCGCCAAAATCCCAGTAAGATGGAAGTCTGCAAAGAAGAGATTGCGAAAGAAGCGAAAGAGAGGAACTAGTTCCGAAATCAGCTAGAATAAAGTCGAATAAACAAGAACAACGTGGATTGAGTGTGAGTTATATTAGGATTTATTGAATTTCTTGAAACAGAACTAGTTCTTATGGAATGAGTGTAGATTGTTATTGATTCAGTGCACAAACTAGTTCAGTTTGCACTGACATACATATATTTCTTCCTTAAATGAAGTTCTAATTTGTTTGAGTTTACTTAGAAAATTGTCTTTGTCTAAATTTTATGCTTTTTTGCAATTTATTAAATTATAATTAAAGTTTATTTAGAGTGCACAGAAATCATATTTGTCAAAAAGAACTACTTGTAATACTGATTTAAGTTTATTTATTTCAAGAACTTCAAAAAGTTCCCCATTTTAAATTTTTTAGTCGCAATATCCAAAGAAAAGAACTAGTTATTAATGTAAGGAATTAATATTTTAGTCAGTGCACATTGTTATAAGTTTGACTTTATTTTCAATATTTTTTGGATGCAGAACTAGGGGCAACCTTGGCCTCATAAGGTTCCTTCGAACTCATTCAATATTGTATACATGAAGAACTAGTTTTAACTAGGTTCATGAGGTTTTTTCAAGCTAATTCAATATAATTTACATGAAGAATTTGTTTCCAGTAGTCTTAAAATGTTTTTTGAAGCTAGTTCAATATCATTTATAAAAAGAACTAGTTCCAGCTCTGGTCTCAAATGGTTGCTTCGAACTCATTCAATATTGTTTACATGAATAACTTGATTCAACAAATTTCATAAGGTTCTTTCAACAAAATTTAATATCATTTATATAAAGAACTAGTTCCAGCTCTGATTTAATAAGGTTCTTTGTCACTCATTCCCAGAGAGATCACTCCGTTCGCACTTTCGCCATCAATTGCAGTCGCATTTAGCCCATGTACGTCTTCCTTCCCTTAGTCAACTGTTTGCCACATATTGTTCGAAACGATCTGTGCCACAAATGCTTTGCCAGCTATATAACTTCGTATACTATACTTAATATATATGCATGTATATCTTTAGTAGTTTAATCCGTTTATAGCGCTAGTTTAGCTCAAGACCATAAAGAAGCCTACGACGATTTTGTAAGTTTAAGAACTTTTTATAAAACAAAAGCGAAATCAAAGTAAAAATAAAAATAACAATAAATAAGTTGTAAACTCAAGACAAGACACTCCTGCTGCGACTACGACATTGACGACTCTACCAAGTGCGAAGACGCGTCTGCAGTCGCCGCTGCCAGCACCTGGGATGGGATGGGATGGGGGCCAAGCCTGTTATATTTCATTGTCAACAATTTGGCAGCAGACCAAATTGATCCAAATTAATTTTAATGACCTCCGTGACGCAGGCCAGAGCGCAGCACCGTAAAATCTTAACAAGTAAGTAAAAAGGCGACGATGGCCCCCAAACGAAGAAAGCCGAGAACAGAGAGCCGAGGATCGAACCGAACCGCAGCGCTCTTGTCCCTGGCCAGGCCAGGCCAGTGTCCAAATAGCGATTTGGTGTCATCGCTTAAAAGCCTGTCCGACGCACAACGCCGCCGCCGCCGAGTAACGCCACCGCCGCGTGGCGCTGCCTTTGATCTGTCGTCGATGGTATGGCAAAAATGCTGCAGAGGACGAGGGCAGCGAAGCAGGGGCAGGAGGGAGGTAAGAGGGGGGAACGCGGCAAAGGCTCACAAGCTTGGTATACTATTAACGCCTGCGTTGGAGACCCTGCCGCGCTGCCGTCCCAACAGTATCAGATCCAGTTCCAGTCGCGCTGCCTTTGTCTGATTTTCTTGCGCTCTGCAGCGTCTGGATGCCCTGTACAATGACGAGGGTGGTGTATGACAGATACAACATATAGGATTGTATTATTTGTTAATAAATAAATATTATCATGTATAATTTGTTATTGAATTTTATTTAAAAATATTTACTAGTTCATCATCCTTGATTCCACATTGCATTAATTCCTTTTTCCAGTTGAAATCCCAGTGGGCTCTAAGGACTAACTACTACTTTTAAGTTGTAAACAGAACTCAAATAAAACTGGTTAACTTTAATTATATCATTGATTGTCTTACAAGAACTACTTAACCATCCCTTAAAACCATACACGATCTTACTTAAACCTTAATCAAACTTGATAAAATATGTTAATGCTCCTTCTCCTCCCTCATACTTCATTCATTCCACATGCATCTATGGTTTCGTCTTCATTTCTATTTAAATACATCACGTACACAACTGCCTCCCTACAGGGCATCTGCCCGTCGAGCAGTTCCCACTTGGGCTCAGCTTATTTTCTTGTTTTTGGCGTACGCTCGATCAATTAGGCAAACTTGTTTTACGACCGCTTTTATTAGCATTCGGCCTGGCCCGGCGCTCCAACTGAGTCCAGCCTGAGTACGGACCTGGGACCAACGAGCCGAGCGAGTGCCTGAATGAGTAATGGGGCGGCGAGGAGGAGCTTCAGTGAAAGACAGACAGAGCAAGAGAGAGAAAGAAAGAAAGAAAAAGAGAGGGGAAGAGAACTCGACGAGTAGTACGAGTAGCGGCAGCTTTGGAATGTGTTCGCACAAATTATACACTCGATCGGGCGTTGCAAGTGCTGCTGCTGCCTCTAATGGGAGTTGGATGGCGAGGGGGAAAGAGGGAGGGGCATGCCACAAGAGACTGTTTGTTACTGCTACTGAGTGGGAGTGCAGATCATTCCAACCAAACGATCTCCCGCTTCTCTCACCAGCAATATCTGCGATGTAAGCGAGATAAGCAGCAGGATCTAATGCTGTTGTTGTGTTTTGCATTTGAAAAGTGGAAGGGAAAGAAGAGAAAGGGACAGGGAATAGCAAAACGATTTGTTGAGAGATATATGAGTATCTTAAGTTACAGTTCCTACACCTCGATTGTCTAACTGCTTTTCTTTCATCTTTATACGTTTAGGAAAAACTTTTCAATCGCTTCGACAATGTGACTCTCTTGGCATCCCGATGCTTTCTCGATTTTCTCTAGTTACAATCTCGGGATCTGCACAACAAATTAAATCATTAGCGAGCTGCGGTAATGCGGCTACTTGTGCCTTCCAAATCGGCTCCGCTTGTGAACCTGTTCCGTTGCCATTGCGCGAAGAAAACGTGCAAGTCGACCATAAAATAATAATTCAATGTGACAAGCAACAAGATACGACAGCGGGGCGCCATTTTTCACACACTCCCCCCCCCTTCCAAACCCTCCTCTCGTTTCTTTACTCACGCTACATCCTAACCCGCAACTAGCTAACCTCCTCCCTCGTCTTCCAACTGTGACAGTATCGTGAAAATTATGACAGACGAACAACTGTTAGACGGCAGCCCAGTTGGAGCATTGAGGTAGGTGGGAATAGGGGAAAGAGTGTTAGAGCCCAACAGAAAGGTGGCAACTCTGGTAGTCGTGTCACGAGCTGCTTGGTTATTAGCTTAGTTCAATATTTTTAGGTATAGAATGTGTTCTTGCAAAGAAATATATATATATAATTTACTTTCGAAAAATATTCCATAAATTACATTATAAATATTTAATCTAAAATAAGTCCCAAAAGGAAAAAGAAAATATAAGAAATTATTAGAGTCTCTCAGACAAAGAAAAATATAAGTTGTAGTATAAGAATCAAATATTTGTATAAGCTTCTAAATAGAAAATATATTCAATATATTAACCATACCTATGTATATAAATAAAACGAGCTGCAGCTAAAACCTACAACCATCTCTAAGAGTTAATCTCTATAGCTGCATTTGAATTGCAATGTATGGAAACATTTAACCACTATCCACACACACACACACACACGGGCAAACACTCATTTAAATAATAATAATAAATAGTTGAGAGAGCAAACACAGATGTAGATACATTTGTTTATTGTTAAGATAGCCCCACAAACGGGTCAGGGCACGGCGCGGCACTGCCCGCGGCACTGGGCATAAAAGCCAACATAAAGTCTCAGACTGCATTTAATTAGACAGTGAAAGATGTCAGCCCTACTAAAGAGGGGGGGAAAGGGGAGTTGTTGCATGGCAGAGGGAAGTTATAAGTTGATTGAGAATTGAAGAGAGTTGACCACCTAGCAAGGCGGCCTTTTGAACCCGCCTTGGAACCCAGTCAAGGTATCGAGGCGCCACTTAGCCAACTTCAAAGTTGCAAAGCCGCTAAGAGAGAACGGAGGTGTCTCTCTCTCTCTCTTTCTTTTTCTCTTGCTGACTGCATCATCTATCTCTCTGTCTGTTTCATACCATCATCATGGTCGGAGAGCTGGCATTACAAATCGACAAACGACACGAAAATGCGCTTTAACAACGCGCAGTTAAAATAGATAAAAGCAGATAGCCAGACGCCGCCGTCAGTGAGACCACAAATGTCCCTGCAAGAGAGAGAGAGAGAGAGGTAGAGAAAGGGATAGAGATATATAAAGAGAAAGATAGATTTATATATATAGGAAGTTTGAGAGAGTGTAAAACTTTAGTTAAGCTTAAAGAAATATCACTTATAAGAAATGTGGAAGGTAAATATACGAGTATTTCAAAATATAATATTGAATATATACGAGGGTCGTTTGATAAGTCCGTGACTTTTTGAATAAAATATATTTTTTTCGTCAAAGAAGCGTTTTATTTCTCAACATAATCTGCTTTTAGCTCTATACATTTAGTCCAGCGTTTTTCCAATTTTTTTATTCCTTCCAAATAATAGGTTTTCTCAAGGCCCTCAAAATAGTCGTTTGTTTCTGTGATGACCCGAATCTCTTACCGCCGAGCCATTTCTTCATGTTTGGAAACAAAAATAGTCACAGGGGCTAAATCTGGAGAATATGCTGGTGGGGTAGCAGTTCGTAGCCCAATTTATGAAATTTTGCCATGCTGACACGAAATTCACTTTTTCCATTTGCGTTAAAATTCACGAGATCGTCTGCTTTCAATGCCTATAAAACGCAAACCAAAAACCCAGTTTTCAAAATTTTACAGTCAGCTGTTAATCGATAACTGCTGACAGGAGCAGTGTTGTATTTAGAGCAGGTGCGCGGCAAATACAAAAAGTCACGGACTTATCAAACGACCCTCGTATGTATGTATATATGAATGGAAACGTATAATAATACATAATACCATTATTTTCAATATAATACCCAAAATGTTAAAAATATATACATATTAATTACTTAAATAAAATATGAATCAACATTCTCTTCAGTATAAATCTTCAAAATAAATTTTGCTTCTTTGATGAACGATAAATATTTCTTTATGGAGTTGCATATGGAAATACCGATTACACAAATATCTAAAAAACTACTCTAGCTTTCTTTTCTTTAAAGTCTTCCAAGCACTAACTGCCTACCCCATTTTCCAAAGTCTCTTCAACCTTCTATGTCAACCTTCCACTGACCAACACAATTCAAAGAACAACAACGATGACGTCACAGACTGGCTAAGCAGCTCCAGCTCGGGCACAACTCGCACGAGTTCTAGGAAAAAATATCGAAATTCCAAGAATTCACACGCAAGACAAAATGAGATTGGTCGCGATGAGGCAAGGGGCAAGACGTGGCAAGGCGAGGCGAGGCGAGGCGAGGCGAGGCGAGACCCATCGCAAGGTATTCCCTTGTCTCGGCTGCGTTATCACAACTCACGCGCGTCTCGTTCCATTTGGTTCACGGGTCTCGGGCGATCGGTCTCTCTGTCTCTCTGTCCGGTCGTTCGGTCCGGCCTGGGCCGAAATCACATTATCTTTTCCCTGTGCGTTGCCCAATGCGATGGCGATGGCGACTCGACTAATGGACACTCTCGGCGCAGCGGCGTAAAGCATATCAATGATAATGATGATGACGATGTGGATGAGGATGCCGATGCAGATGCTGATGGCGATGATGATGACCACAATGATGATCAGGCTGATGGTGATGATGATGATGATGGGCTCGACGACGACGACGACGACGACAACGAAATGCAGACGCCGCAAGATTGAAGATGCGGCGCTTATCGAAACCGAGAGAGTACGAGAGAGGGAGAGGCGGTGGAAAGAGAGAAAAAGGAACCGAAACGAAGTTCAGCTGGCTGGCAGGATGGCACTTGGGTCTCTGTCTCTGTCTCTGTCTCTGTCCCTGTCTCCGTCTCGGTGTCTTCGCTTATCGTCGGGGAACTGCGGACTTTTGTTTTGCTCCGCGTTTGCATCTCTTGGAATGGGCAAAGAAGGGCTCCTACCACTTCCACTCAGCCACAGAAATGTGGCGCCAAAGGAAGCGTTCAGAATGGTACTTGATCGCGATCGCGATGCCAGACGGTGTGTGTGCAAGTGTATGCGAGTGTGTGTCATATCTCTACATCAGCGTGCATGTGTGTGTGACTGTAATTTAGACGGCGCCTCGCTCCTTGTTTCACACTAATGCACTTGCAGCTTTTAAATGTCACCACCACTTTGGCTGGAAAGGAAAGGGGAAGAAGGAGAAGGGAAGGGGCTAAGTGCAGTCGCACGACTTAATAGTGCCACTTCTCTATATGGAGTATATAATAGGCAGCCGGTGTATTTCGTCTAGATCAGAACAAAGTGCCATAGACACCTTATAATATCAACGATTGTTATAGAAATATTCATGCTACAAAGTTTTAATAGTACCTAAAGTTATAATGAAATTGCCTTGTTATATATGTATAATATTAATTCCATATACAATATGTATCTTTGTATTATAATATGGGTGGAACACAATAGTAGATAATATAGAGCATATATATATAGTATTCATAATCATTGAATAAAGTTTCTAAGGTTTTGAGCAGGAGAGAATTCCAATTACATTTTATGTCATCCCAGAAATAGAATCTTCCTAGTTGTAGTAGCATGATTATATATTCTTAGCGCTGAAAACAACCCGCAGATCAAGTTATTATATGTACGTACCCAGTGCCACGCCCCCACAAGCAGTTATTAGAAATACTTAGCAGAGTTATAAAGATAGCTTGATTACTTGTTCACCCCACGCCGCTTTTCTACTGCCTTTTCAATTGCCGCGAATTTGTTTTGACCATAAAATTGTCCGCAGTGATAAGTTTAATGTTGACGAGTTGAACTCACGAACAAATCGAGCAACAAAGTTGTCGCGTTGAGGCGCCAATCCACTCGAAGTTCGGCAGCAACAACTTCTCATATGGCACCCACTTGACGGGGCAAATCTTCGAGCTTATCACGACTCTTCTACCAGAGGGCACTCTGCCCGGTGCCAGATCAGGGCACGAACACGAACAAACGAAAAATAGCTGCGATTTTTCCACCATCTTCCACTATAATGTCTCGCGAGGCTGCGGCAATTAGGTATCTCGTTGGTCTTTTCATTAGTTTATCGACAGCATAAATTTCTCAAATGTCCCCGCCAAGTTGTTAGACAACTCGTTCTGGGGACTCGTTACGTGTAATTAAAAGATCGACTTTCGAAATTCTGCAGACATCTACAATGTACCATACACGTATAATATGAATAAGAATAAATCCCTTAACGTGAGAAAATTCCAATGCAAATTCAATATGCAAAATGTCTTATCGGGCGCCAGCATACCTCGAAGAAAAAAGAAGAAAAAAAAGAAGTCGAGAAGTATTCGCCGCATTCGCCGCTGATAGCCCCCAAACAAAAAGCGTAAATGTCAAAATGCCAAAATTAATTGCAATGGCAGCGCCATGGATAAAGCTTCAAGAAACGGCAAGACTGCAAGCAGCCGGAGCTACCTTCCTGCCAAGCTGCCATGCTGCCAAGCTGCACTCGCCTATGGGTCAAGAAACGGACAACCTCAGCGGCAGGCGGCAGAACCAGTCGGCGCCCAGCACTGCCCATTTTCTTGGGCGCCATAAAGGCGACTAGTCTGTAGTCCGCGTGAAAGAAGGATGGAGGTAGTGGCTCAATGTTTACAAGGGGGTTGCTTTTAGTAAAGTATATTTTAAGGAGATTTGGGGTTGAACAAATAAAAAGATGAAAGGATAGAATTGGGCTAAAAAGGGATCAGATATAGGGATAGAAAGTAAAGAGAGAGTAAAGTTCTATATGTTACTTATGCAAACTAAATTCGTCTCAATTGATTTCTGTCCAATAAACTTTTAAAGTTGTATAAAAACAGAAGACGACTAGGGTTGCCATTCCAGTTGAACGATTAAATAGGGTAAAAGATATAGGGATAATTATTTATTTTAAAATCTTTCTATTTATAATATTTTTGGAAATTACATAATGCGATTCTTATGATTCTTTACGATTTTCTATGGCTTATTCATCCTGTTTTTAACTCTATGAAAAAGTTTTTTGAGCGCTCTACTCGATCAAAACAAAGTTCAATAGACACCATATAATATCGATTGTTATAGAAACAACGTACTTTAAACTTAAGAGCTTATGACAAGTAGTGTTCTTGTTTTAAAATTGTAATAGTTTAATTATTAATTTTAATCATATAATATAATCAATTCTATAATATTTATATTATGTATATTTATATTATAATATTTGTGTAATACATTAGTAGCTTCTAAATAAAAATAAATAGCTTATTCTTCATTCATTACTAACAAAAGTAATGAACTTAATAAAAGAAAGTTATGAAACCTTCCTTCTTAGTTTTACATCCCCCTTAGGCGACGCCTCTGTGTGGCAAGTGAGTTCTGTTTGTGCGCTTGCCACCATTACGAATTCTACCACTTCTGCAGCAGTTCGTCCCTGTCACACACCCCAGTCGCAGTCGCAGTCGTCGCCGTTGGAGACGGGGCACTGTACAGTGCGGCGCAGAAGTTTGGTAACACGCATTCGCGGCATTTATCGCGCCTGGCAATCAGGCGGGCAGGACGGCAGTGCCCTGTGTTGCTTCTGCTGCTGTCTGGCCCTGCAACTGACTCTGAACTCGGGACCTGCCTCTCGACCTGCCTAGCATCCGAGACTGGAAACTCGTTTCGTGTTCGCTTCACC
This sequence comes from Zaprionus indianus, assembly GCA_018904595.1. Taxonomy (NCBI): domain Eukaryota; kingdom Metazoa; phylum Arthropoda; class Insecta; order Diptera; family Drosophilidae; genus Zaprionus; species Zaprionus indianus. The sequence goes on from JAEIHA010000320.1 coordinate 11,566,199, forward strand.
ACTCGCCCCGTTCGCGTGCGCGCTGCAACTTAGTGTTCCCCATTTTTAAGGTGGAGTCATGCAACACGCGGCACGTTCATTGGCCAGGATAGACCCGAGTATATGTGTGTGAGTGTGCTTGTTTGTATTTCTCTCTGTGTGTGTGTGTGTGCGACTCCGTCCGTCTGGGTTTCATTAAAGTTTCGCATAAATTTTGTTGCATGTTCGCGACGTTTTATGGCCAGGCGCGTATCGCACACGCATTTCGAGTCCATTTCATTTGCTACGTGCAACGTGTTTGCTGTTTGCTGTGCCTTTTCCTATATATAGTTTTCCCATAAAAACCATATACCTATGAGGCGGCGTGACTAGCTTGCCGCTTTTCTCTCGTGCCTCATGCCTCATGCCACACACTACATACCTCGTCTCGTGTCTCGTGGCGTTTGTCTTCTGTCTCGTTTCTCGCGGCTCTCCCTCTCTCTCTTTCTCTCTCTCGCTGTTTGTCGCGTCTATAAATAATTGCGGTTTTATCAGCTCCTCGCTTGCTTTGCATTTAATAAATTTAATTTGTGGTAATTGAACTTTTTGCAGACACTGTCAGACGGCGTACGCGGCGCATTTGTCAATCTGTCTCTAACGAAATTCTTCGTTTAATTTGCAAAATTTTTCAAAACTCAAAAAAGAGTAGAAGTCTCATTTATATGAGTCTTTATGACACAGGGCATTAACGTGATGTCTCCTATCAGAATATGTTCATTACTTTGTGTACTCAAATGCAATATGAGGGCCCTTAGATATGATTGTGATGTTGACCAAATGTGGAACTCATAAATCAACCTGGAGTTTAAAATATTAAATGGTCTTCCTAGCAAGTCAGGGATTATTTGTTTTGTAGATAGTAAAATAGTGAAACATAAAGGGAGTTTCAAGTTAAATGATATTAAAAATTAAGAGTCTTTGACGGAATTTGTAAGCTTTGATTAAGTAAAGAAAGAAAGAAATAAACTTAAGCATAGCCTAAAAAATTTTTGAAAATTATTCATTATTATATACTGTGATATAACTACGAGGGTCTTTCATAAGTCCGTCACTTTTTGAATAAAATATATTTTTTTTAAAATAATCGTTTTATTTCTCAACATAATTCTTTTAGCTCTATACATTTAGTCCAGCGTTTTTCCAATTTTTTATTCTTCCAAATAATAGGTTTTCTCAAGGCCCTCAAAATAGTCGTTTGTTTCGTGTTTCTCTTCATTTGACAACAAATCTCTTATCCGCCGAGCCATTTCTTCATGTTTGGAATCAAAAAAATTAAGGGGGCTAAATAAAGGAGAATACTTTGCACAATGGGAAAGCAAGATCGTAGCCCAATTTATGAACTTTTAACATTATTCACACGAAATTCATTTTTTCCATTTTCGTTAAAAGACACGATGATAGTCTGCTTTCAATGCCTATAAAACGCAAACCAAAAACGCAGCTTTCTCGGAATTTTACAGTCAGCTGTTAATCGATAACTGCTGACTGGAGCTGTTGTATTTAGAGCAGGTGCGCGGCAAATACAAAAAGTCACGGACTTATCAAACGACCCTCGTATAAGTATATAGCCATTCACACGAATGATAACTATTTAAACAATAAAAAGAGTAAAGGAAAATTGAAATTTATAAATTGATTACACGTTGATGTCTGAATCTATGAGGGCTAGCAACAACAAACTTGCCATAAAGACACTTGTTTACCATACTGAGCTTTATATGTTCTTAAATTCTCATTCTTATATTTCTATAATTGATCAGCGATACTTTGAGTCTTATTTTCTTTCATTGTATACTGAAAACTGCTTAAATACTAAACCAACCAATTATATAAAATATCATATTAAATGACGTTAAAACTTTTGCTATGCAACATTTTATCTCTTCGATATTCTCGATCTGTGACAGGTGCTTGAGATAAAAAATTGTTCTAGCTAAATAAATTGCGATCGATTTTAGTACAAATTGAAATTGAAAATGGTCTTCAATGGTTGCAATCAATTAAACTGAGCCTTTAATCATCGTGTGGTCATTGCACAAGAAGGTGCCAGCGAGTTATCGATAATCAATAGAAACACGAACACGCTTGTTTCAGGCAGGCGAAGGCAGTCGAAGGCAGTCGACGATAAATGGCAATTGGTAAATGAAATGCCAATTAAAGTGCACATAAAAAGCCGAAGACATTCGCCTGTTTTATATGCAAACATTATGCTTAACTCACAGATTGTTTATTATATTAATGATTGTGTGTGTGTGTGTGTGTGCTTGTCTTGATTAATGATTATTATTATGGCGAGCGCACATAATTCAAAATGTTGCGCATACGCCGCGAGAGCCGCAGCACAAAAGTGGGCAGTCTCAAGAGAGCGATACGAGCACACTCAAGCACGCACACACACGTACGTACACACACGAGCATAGTGCACACACACAAGTATCTAAACAGCAAATCAAGCAAACTTGAATATGGCTCCAATTCGATTACGAGCTCCGGCAAGTGCGACAGAGAGAAAGAGAGCGAGAGAGGGAGAGAGAGCGCACACGCAGCTAAGGCAACACCCACTTCCCACACACACACAGCACGATAACGTGTATGCGAGTGTGTGTCTGTGCCCGTTTGATTGTGTGTGAAACTCGTTTGCCTGCTCGTTGCGCCAGCCGCGACAGTCGCGCTCGCAGCGTACGTCCAACCGGAAGCTCGTTCGCTCGCTCGTTCGCTCGCTCGTTCGCCTCGCTCCATCTTGTGCTCGCGCCGTCCTCGTCTGCTTCCCCATTCCAATTAGAAACGGCTAACCACAACAACAGCAGCAACAACAACAAACTGGCAACAACGTTTTGGCGTCCCGCAGCGAGTCTTGTGCTCAGTTGACTTTCGAACGTTTCTACGCGAAATTGCAGAGCGGCGCGTGCAACGTGTGAAAATATCTTTGGTGAAAATCTTGTGAAAAGCCGTCGCCAAATTGTGAAGTGCAGAAGTTCCAAGTGGTCAGATCGTGGATTGCGTTAACTGCCTCTGCATTTTTATTGTACTCGTTCCAGTGGCAACTTTGTGTATACTTTGAATATTCACATATTCATGCGGCATTCGCTCGTTTTGCGTGTCGCCTCCCCACATTGTTAATGATGTGTTTAAGAGCTGTGCGTGTGTGTGTCGCATGCTAATTCGTGTCGCGTCTCTCGTCTTCTGTTTTCGCCAGCCATATATGCAAATGTATCTATGAGATACCGCTTGTATCTGTATATCTGCGCGCTGTATCTACCTATCTGGCCATCTATCTAGCGCTATCTACCGTCTGTAGCTGTAAGTGTCGTGCCGTCTCTGCCACAATAACAACAACAACATAAGCAGTAGCAGCAGCAGCAGCAGGAGCAACAACCATAATAACAACAACAACTAATTAAATTTATGTTCAAATCGAAACAAAACGTTTGCTGTCGCTGGCAATAAACGCGCTTTAAAAGCAATTAAGATTCACATAAACACCAAAAAAAGGCTACTCAATCAGTACAACAACAATAATAATAAACCCCACTTCGCGTACGATTGCCACATTTCAAACAACATCATTATCATAATAATAACGCAACGCAGCGGCAACAACAACAAACAGAGACAATTGGAACAATAGACGGGAGAGTGTTGAACTAAGTAAGTAAACGAATGTTTATAATCATTGCGTGATAAAATTTCAATAAAAGGGTGTTTAGTATTTGTGTTTGTGGGTGGAGTAGATATATTTAAAGTGCAATGTAATATTTATATATTATAGATAAGGTATATATACATATAATCTGATTACATAAGATTATTTTATATATTATAAAACTTGCTGTAATGTTTTCCAAAGATCTCATTGATTTATTTTTCAAAAACAAGTCTTGTTACTCTTTTATATTTATTTAAAACTAGCTTGGCTACAAGTTAAAGCCAGTTGATCAATATAAGATAAAGAAACAGAGTAACATAAAACAAATAACAAGCAAAAACTTAAAGAAAGTTGATAAAATACTTCAAAAAGTTTATAAAACCTACACTGCCTAAGTAAATATGATAGATTAAGTTTAAAATTAGATTACTGTTCGTCACAGTCACAATCGAATCTTCTGAAGAGTCGCCTACACACAAACAATATCGCATTGCCTTGGCTGCTTTAAAACAAACCAGTTTCTCTAATGCATTTAACAATCCATCATTAATGGAATCCTTATCATTAATTAACATGAAACCTCAACTGCAGTCAATTAAAGTGTTCCAGATCGCAGCTGATATGAATCTGCAGTTAGAGATCACTAAATATTTAGCATAGTAACTCGATACCTTTCAGCAGTTATGATAAGAATCTATAGTATGAATTAGCTTATATTAATTGTATTTCAATGGTAATCCGACAAGTAGGCAAAGATCAACTAAGTTTAACTACTTAAAATGTTTAATACAAACAGAAATAATGTTACAGTGATGCGATTAAGATAGGTTGATGAGCAGAGCAGTTTGCAACAAAGTAGGTTAGTGCAGGTTTTCTTTATGTGTGAATATTTCAATTAAGTCATTTACAAGTCATTCACAAATTGAATACTTTACGTTTATGGATCTACTCAATTAGCTATCGAGCAAACGGGTGCTAACGCCATATTAAAGGCCGAGTGCAAAACGATTTGTAAACCAGAAATCATTATTCACAAGCCAAAACATTGCGCATTTCGAGATGATAAGTCAATCGTGTTTGGGCTGCCTTAAACTTTCAGCTAAATCAAATTCAATTATAATGTTTGTTTCGCATTGCGAGTTGCAAATTTAAATACATTCGCATATGATTATCATGCTGGGCAGTGCCATAAATTGTGTCTGAAATAAGAAGCAATTGAATGTGAATTGTCAGTTGCGCCTCGGTGCCATTGATAACAAAATGCTAAAATTACATTTGGGGCTTGCCCTTTCTCACAAGCAATTACCCCGAAGTGAACCAGGGAGGGATGGGACGGGGGCACCTGGCAAAACCGGAACTTGTCTTGTGATAGCAGAGCATTACACAGAGCATTAAGCTACGCTTACACACACACACACACACACATAGTTGTACTTGCAATTATTCGCTCAGGCAATTCAAGCGCAAACAAAAGACTTAGGCAGCGAACTTGCGAACAGTGGCACAGTGGAAACGCACATTGGAAAAGCGAGAACAACATGATTATTCATCAAGCAGGCAGTCACTCACTCACAATATGCACATACATTAGGCCAATGTGTAAGAGGCTGATAAGCCTTCTGCCTGTGCTTGAATATGCCTCATAAATAATGGAGCGTTTGCAGGTGTAAACTTACGCTGCTCTTAATACCCTGTATTGAAAGGGAAAGAAAGGGGAAAAGATACTTAAAGCAAAGCAGATTTTAGTCGTAATGTGGAAGGCAGAAGACAAGATACTAGTCATATTTCTCTTCCCTCCACAACCTTCTTCCAAATACTCCAATCCCACTTCACTTGTGTGTAGGGTGTTTCTGTGCCGCGCACACTCAACGACTCAGGCAACTTTCATTAGCCAATTAGATAGAAATCAGCAACCTTCAACTATCATAGCCATCAACCCTAACGCAATTACACGCCCCTCGCTTAACCCTTGCTACACTTTCACTCTTGCCCGAGGGTCGAGATCTCAACCAAGTGCCAGTGCCATTGCCAGTTTATAAGGCAATTAACTGCTGGCGCCACCAAGACAACAAACAAAGCGAGAGTCGACAATAGAACAGACAAGGCAAACAGAGACAAAAAGAGAGTGAAAGAAAGAGAGAGAGATGGAGAGAGAATGGCAGAGAACATTGCGAACAATGACACAACATGACAACAGTTTCCACTTCAAGTGCATTGCAAAGACCCCAATAAAGTCATTAGCTCGAAATGGCCAAGACTCTGAGTGAGTGTGTGTGTGCGTATTTCGGACGGAGAGTCAGTCAAAACGCCGCGTGTGACCAGTGGCACAGGTTACACGTTGTATCTCTGCCCATATCCACAAAGTATCTGTATCTGTATCCGTATCTGCATCTGTATCTGTGTCTGTTCCGCTCGCAGTGTGCGTGCCTGTTTAAGCGCCTTATAATTTATGACACTTTTATGAGACCAGAGAGCAATAAAACTAAATTGACTCTCAACAAAAAGGCAAAATAAACGCAGCAACAACAAGATCAGCAGCAAAAGTTGCCTTTTTGGGCAATTGAAAACAGAAATCTTGACCAGAAAATCATTTAACAGGGCAGCCGGAAAGGTCATGGCATTGCCGACAAGGTAGTCAAGTGAAGTCAAAGTGCAAAGCACATCTTTAAGTAGAGGGTTTTATTTAGATAAGAGGAATGAAAGCGATGTATAGTACAGTTGCCATACAATGTGTTAGATGATTTTGTTCATTTTCAGGATTATATTATTATTAATTAAACTTATTACTTGTCTGCTTCAATTTACTTTAAATCCGATATCCTTATCGTCAAAGGTTCATTGAAAAATGAGAAACTGTTTGCAAAAGTAATTGAAAATTTTAAATTCAAATTTGAAAGTTTTTGTTTTCGTTTTTAATAAATTAACTGCTAAGTTCAGGCGAGGCTTTCCTCTGGCCGCGTTTCTGCTCTGTTAGCAGGCAACCCTGGCCGCACAACCCTCGCCAAAAGTGCAGCAAACGTAATTATGCAACTTTTAACACTCGCTCGCAACCTACACGGTGCACACAACAAATGCAGGTAGCACAAATGTGAAGCACGCAATGCGAAAATGTCGAAAAACATAAATAACAAATAGAACGAGAAGGCATTTAGTAGTGTGAGTGCAAGTGTACTTTACTCTATATGTGTGTGTGTGTGTTTGAATTGCACATTAAGCAGGTCAACGGGGCAACCCAATAGGAAGCCCAGTCAAAGGTGGACGAGGTCGAGACCCATTGACCCGACTCGCAGCTCGAGCCAGAACTGTGAGCAGGACTCCGGAGTCCAGGCAGGATAAGGGGCAAAGGCGGGGGCAGACAGAAGTCATGTCGTGCGTTACGCGGCGTTGGTTAATTGCCCGAAAGGTTTCAGAAACCGAAATAGAGTCGACCTCTACACGGACCGAGCTAATCGTAACTCTTGGCGTCTCGTGTCTGAGTCCTTGCTGTGCTGGTCTATGCCTGATTTTAGAAAGTACCTTACAGTTCCCGGGAAGAACGTTACGTAATGTGCGCACAAACACGAGCGTGCCCTAACTAATTTTTAATGGCTGCAAGGCCCACATATTTATATATGCCTAACCGGCATTATTTCCATTACCGTCTCCCTGGAGATCGATATCGAAAATGTTTTAATTGCCTTTAAATTATACAGGCCAACAATATTTATTTATTTATATAATTGTATAATATATACAAGTATTATATATATAAAATTGTATAATATATAATATATGTATATGTATTCAAATATTTATGTTAGCAACATTGGTATTATATATGTTTTCACAAAGTCTCTTCAAATTATTTTTACGAAAGTTAAGGCCTTCAACTGTTTTATAAAAATCTTCATTTTGGAATTAGTATACATTTGTTAACTCAATTTATATTAACACCCATTTTTAATTAAATATAAAAGAATCCAACTTTTGTTGATAAACTGCTCTGTATCGTTAAAACGCATGTTCATTAATGATGATTCGTTCCATGGAATATATATATATAAATATATATCTCTGCGATTTTATTGATATTTTATATACTAAGAATAGAAGTAGAACTTATTATTTTTGGAAAATTTCAATAAATAACTAGAACGGTTATCGGTTTTATTGAACAAATGTACAGAATGTAAGTCTAATTCGGCGTGTTCCGACTTATATGCACAATGCAAAAAAAGGAAATATTGCCGCCTAGTTTTATGGCTTTCCAACTATGAGATAAATTTGCATTCAAAATATAACAAACATAGAAATACGCATGGATGGAGAGATTTATAAATAACCTTCGAATAAGTTTTATTTAATTTTCTTATTATACTATTTTGATTAGATAGAATTATGAAATTGCAGCAAAGCAGTAAAATCATCGCTGTAAAATACTAAAGAAATTTAAAAATGTATTATCAAACAATATAAATGATTCTCATTATCTACTGTTCTATTGTTAACTCTTACGAATAGACACAATTTAAGCTTTAGTCATGCAAGGCATTTTATAGCCATTACCATAGGTAGATGTGAACTAAATTGCTTCGTCCCTACAGGTAGAATGCAATGTCTTTAACCTTATATTACCATATACAATATATAAAAATCAACAACAGTATCTATAACATATTTTTCCCAAAAAAGCATAAGAAAATTGTTTAAAAAATGAATACGTATTATCTTTATCACATTATGGTGAGCATTATGGCAAAGCTTTTATCGTTACGGGAAAAGAATTGGCTCAGTAAAGCAATCGGGATCTTATCACATTTTGTGCCTTGAGTGCGATTGTTGCTTGGATTTCTCACTGTATTCTACATATACAATATATACGTTTAAGTTTATATCCAGTCGACGACAGAGCGATATGCTTGCGTTATTCACAGCGATTGTATGGCACTTATCGCGTACTGAAATGGAACTCAGAAATCAGAATCAAAGGAAGCTGCTGGCCTATAACAAAGCCCGATAACAGAGTGAAGCAAATCTTAAGCTCAAGTTTTTATTGTTTTTTTTTTGTTTTTTGGTTTTATTTGTGTAGATATTTTTTAACTTATCTGAGCATTTCCCGCACATAATCCGGGCCGGTAATGGTATCGCCAGCTGTGGCGCCAAGGTTCATAAAACTGAAATCGTGGAGCTGTGGCGCATGTGGTACTACTACGACTTTCCTAGAGGTTTCTACGCCTTCTACAGTAGAATCTTACGCCTGTAATTAATTAATTAAAGACAAGGGAAAATTAGGCGAGATCTTTTCACAGTCCACTCGAAAGACCCAAAAACTAGCGACGATTTTTCCACTGCGATTAATTGGCTCTCACAAATGTAAATGTCATCGAAGGCAGGACGGGGAAGGGGAACAGAAAGGCAGACGGAGACGGCATAAGCCGCAACGACGCCGAGACACTTAAAAGCTTTGCGCACTGGCGGACAAGCGCACGAACGAAGGGGAGAGGGAGGGAGGAGGAGGGACAGACGCAGTCACATTTGAATTCCTGGGCAGACGGGAGCATGGAATTGGAATTTGTCTGCCCGCGTGCCGAAAACTTGTCACAGCTGCTGTCAGTGTGGTCGCGCACAAAGAGAGAGGGAGAGAGGCGGAGAGAGAAAGAAAGAGAGGGAGAGCGTGGACGGGCAGCGGTGCAGTTCGTGTTGCCGGCAAAGATCAAGCGACCCGGCGACTTAATATAGACGCCACAGAGCCCAAAAAGGGATGCAGCTCTGCAGTGGCTTTTAGAGAAGCTCCAAGGCCAAACTGGGTAAGTTTGTTGCCTAAGTCTTTCGTTTCGCCCGCATGGAAATTGGCCAAATGATGAGTGGAAAAGAGGCTTATCTGCAATGCTAGAATAACAAACAATAAGGCACCACTTCCGCCATCATTCCGCCAGCGAAGTGATAAGACAAGTGAGTGTATGAGTGTACTCATTCGAACACTTGTTCGGGTACTCGTTCGTGCATGTTTTATAAGCTTCTCACAAAATCAACTATTGGAACATATATATATCGCTTCTTACTTGTTGCTGTGCGAAGCTCTTTATCTCCAACCCCCTCCCCCCTCCCTGTCCCCTTCCCCTTCCTCCACGCGCTTCGCTTATCACTGGAAATATTCAAATTGAGTTTCGAGCTCTTGTCGAATGTGTAAGTAGCCGCATTTCAATTGCGTTTCATGTGCTTGTCAAGTACTTGAGAACGAGTGTGTGTGTGTGAGTGTGTGGGTGCATGTGAATATGAGTGTGTCTGAGTGTGACAGTCGCTGTGCAGTCAAGTGTCACGGCGATGAGTAATTGCCTCAGCTGCAAAACAAAGAAAAGACCTAATTGCGTTATGATAAGACCAGCAGATATACCCAGCCCTGAGTGCGCCCGTGAATACGCCGTGAATATCCACCTTGCACTCGCAATGTGAACAACACATTCGAATGCGACTCTCCGTTTAACACTCCATTCATCTCAATATGCAAATTGTGCCCCATCTCGATGCCTGCTCGGGCTAGATCTGAATGCATTCTGTACATAAAACCGCCATAATTACAAGCTGAAACTGCCCGAAACACTCAGCCGAGAGGGGAAGAATCTCATAATTAGGCATAAGAGAAATAAACATACAAATTTGAATAAAAACCATATAAACGGAGCGCGAGGGAGCTGGGCCCTAGCGAAGGTGCGGCGGGGCTGCGACTGGCGTACTTTGCCATTAAGAATCGAACCACAAATCCACTTAAAATCACTACAGAAAACAATAAAGAGCTCTTTCATCTGTGCCGAAGAGCAAGAGAGAGGGAGAGAGAGAGAGCAAGGGCGATCGATCGAGTGCGAGGCAATCATGAGACAATCAATAGACATTGTAATCATATGCAGTGCTCTCTCCCTCTCTCCCTCTCTCTCTCTCTCTCTGTCTCATAGGGGCTTAGAAAGTCCCCGAATACTTAGGATCTCGGGCAGCGTTGGCGGTGACGCCACTTTGAAATCTTTCGTTGACATTTTTGGTTCTTCAAAAGGGTTTACAGGATTAGTGGAGCCAAGGCAATTATCATTTGTCTGCGTCTTATCGAGACAATGCGCACACTGCTTTCAACTTACTTTCATTCACAATTTTCATTGGCCGCGCTGTATTTTCATTTGCATTTCCATTGTGAATATTGTGAATTCCCTGGAAAGCACGTGCCACACAGTCCAAGCATTTCCCACATACCATATTCATATCGAGGCGCCTTTCCTTAGTCATAAAACTTAATCACCGTGGCGACTTCAGTGCCTCCGCCTGTACTTCCTCCCCCTCTGCGGGTCCCGCTTCCAGACTGCGCGTCAAGCGAAGATCGTGTGGATGATCACATTAACGGTCCATGGCGCATGATATATAAAGCTGTTCACAAATTAAGGTCCATTAGCGCAGCAGGATGTGTCAGCGTCGATTGAAATATGCGCTTGTCCGCCTTGCGGTTCTTGTTTTGACATCTTTCGTACCCTCAACTTGCCTCCGCTCCACGCCCCTCCTCCTCTCCTCTGCTCGCCTCTTCTCTCTGGCTCTTTCTTGCCGTTGTTCTGCCTCTACTTTTCACTCTCGTTTTGATGCGAGATCGTTGCTCGCCTTTTATTTTTTTGCATTTTAATGGAAAGAATTTGTTTGCAGTCTGTCGGAGTGAAACCTTTTTCTGATGGGAGAATTATGGGCTGCTCTGCCCGGCGCAGGCCAATGATCATTAATCAATCTAATGATCTGGAGTGCATCAAATTAAGAGTCTTGACAAAATCAGCACTTACTGAGGGAACACTGAAGGCATATATAGAAAGAAACTGCATTCACTGACGATCTTAAGGGTCTTTTGCAGTAATTGATCAGAACTTTGATTCGCTACTTTCGATGTAGAGAAACCTCCCTTTATGTTTGTTACCACAAGAACAGTTCCTATCAATTATATAAACTGAACTAGAACCTTAACAATTCTTCAGCCTGTCACCCGAATCTTACACAGCCTTTTTCGTCCTTTTTTAAGGAAGCAAACAAATCAAACGACAAATTTTGGTTACCCTCAACCATATCAAAGAATATTCTCCAGCCAAGAAGTAAATTTCATTGCGGTTGCCTTAGCTGCTTACTCCTTCTTAACGAATTGACCCTCATTAGGCGCAACATAAACACGCAGGCGTCAATTAATTAAAACTGACCAGGCGATCCTGCGATCCCAACTACACACACTCAAACACACACACACACACGCCCCGTTTGATGAGCTGGTGACACAATGGGCTGAGCCCGTCTCTGCCTACCGTGGAATCGATCTTTCGACGGGGGGATTAGACTAAGTGCCTACCGTTCTAGGGGCAAGTGCCTCCTCTCGAGGGCACTCGAACCTGTTTCAATTTCAGTTGACGTTGCTCTTTCCTCTCCCTCTCCCTCTCTCTCTCTCTCTCTCGCTTCTGCGCTCTTGCTGTCTCTGCCTCTCTTTCTCGCCTTCAATTTGTGTTTCATTTTCGGACTCAAGTGCGAGGCACAATTTTTCAAGTCTTACATGAAATTGACTAATTTCGTTCAAGCGCCGCCGTTGCCTCAGCTGCAGCGCAGTCGACGTTGCCGCACGCTGCACCTACAAATGTTTACCTGTCAACTGTGCAGCAGGCTGTCTCGCTCGCTCGCCCTGCACGTTTGTGTGAAGGCGACGCCTGCAAGTGACACCGTCCGGGCAGAGGCAGACGGACAGAGGGACGGACGAAGGGATCGAGCGAACGACCGCCTTGCCTGCCCATTGATGAAATTGACTTTTTATGTTGTCGTCGTTGACTTCTTTCCGATTTTGAGTGGTGCTTGCTGCACCGTCTCCGTCGCCGCCTCCGTCGCTGTCGACGTCGACGTCAGCGTCAGTGCCGAACTGGAACTGGATTTTTGGGATTAAGTTTTTGTTTACTTTGAGGTGTTTTTTAGTTTGTTTGTACGCCTCAAGGAAGTCGGTTCGCTGTGCTCGCTCTCGATCTGCCACAAGCGCAACAACAAGAACAATAACAAAAGCAACAATAACAATAAAAGACCGACAACAACAATAAGTCGCATGTGTTAAGTGCTCGCAAATGGATTAATGCGCAAATTAATCGCTTTATTGGCCACATTAATCAGCATTGTCCCATGGGATCGTGAAACAAATCGATTGCCCCGATATAAATAATACTGTAAATGTAATCAAAACCGATTTACTTCAAGCTTGAGTTGAACTTGAACTCCGTGTGCTCATAAATCAATCCTCAAACCAACTGCCAAATCGAAACGGAAAACAAAATTAAAATCAATAAAAAATACGATCCGCGATAAATTATGGGAATTTTACTAAGTGATGGCGATGTAAGTTTGATTTATGTAACATATACTTTATGATTTATGTGTTTTGTATTATTTATGTACATATGTAAGTGCACAGGCTGAATAACCTGCCAGCTTAGCTGATTGAAGCAAGCCATGCAAAAAGTTTGATAAACTTCAGGGTATATAAAATGCTTTACAAGTGTAAACAAATAACTATTTGAAGTGTTAAAAAAATATGGTTTAGTTGAGATTTTAATGAAACTATAAACATACAGAGCTGTAGATGGTATGAAAGAGTTATAAGGGTTTTTTGCAATAAAAAAGTATCGGCAATTATTTGGTTTCAAGTTAAGGAATAAAATACATGAAGACATAATAACCCATTAAGATAAATACATTTTTATACCCATGCAGGGTTTTAATTATGGCCGGAAGTTTAGAACGCCCCTTAGCAGACCCCATATCGTATATATAGTCTGAGGTAACAGAGGAATCAAACTAACCTTGTCCGTCCGTGTGTCCATCTGTTGTAACGCAAACTAGGCACTTAGTTTTAAAACTATCTTGATGCAACTTCGCACCACATGCTTCTTATTGTTGCAGACTTTAAATAAGTCGGAACGAACCGGTTTGGACCGATATATTATATAGCTGCCATAACCTAACCAAGCTGTATTATTTATCAAGATATTGCAACCAAATAAACTACATCTGCAGTTTCCTTTATAAAAAATATGCTTGCAAAATTTAACTCTAATAATCGCCCGAAAAGCAAGTTTTGATTTAAGAGATATCTTAGCCTAATATTTTATATATACGATAATTCTGCACCATTATATATCATTAGGTATAAGAACGATCGGAAAATATAAATAGCTGCAATGTTGTAGAACCTGCGGCATTCAAGTTACTGTACATTGTATTCTATGGTATATAAGTGATCAGGCCTCAACATATCGGTGGCAGTTGAAGTTTGATTGCGCACAACTTTCATTGGGATAGTCAGCTAAATAAATAGTTTTTTCGTGGAAACTTATAGACCCTCATTAAATCGGATTCTACGAATGTAAAAAAAATACTACTAAAAAATAATACATATTTTGCATAGTAATAATCGGTTAAACAGCAAGGTTATTTACCTCTAGCTATGACGATAATCTTAGTGCTGATGGTTAACAAGAATCACAACTATTCAATAGCTATAAGCCCCTATGCAAAGTTACTATTTCTTTATAAATGTGAGGTAATCAACTTATGGTGTGTTATCAAGTAAACTTTGTGTACATTTATTATCATTTAACGGACTGTTTGTAGTCTAGTTGTAGACTTTCACTGAGATGACTCTCTGGTTCATCTTCAACTAGTTCTGAATGAACTGAATGTTATGTTAGAAAAAACTACAACTAAACATCAAACAGCAACTCTAGACATCCGCTAGCGACATCGGGAGTACGGGAGAGAACCGTAATTCCCGGCGGCGCATCGATTCATGAATGAGTCAAGTGATCATGTTGGTGTGAGTGTCTGCGAGTGCAGCTCAAGTGAATGCCAAAAACAGGATCCTCATGCGGACAAGTTTAGCAGGAGAAAGAGATGGCGAAAGAGACGGAGATGGCAGGGGAGATGGAGCGGCAGCGGGAGCGGGAGAGGGACATATAAAAAAACACTTAAAGCGCCGCTTAAGTCCTAAGTGTTCTTCGTCGATTCAGTTTCGGTTTCGACTTCTCGGTTTGCCTTGTTTGTTTTGTTGGTTTCGCTGCTCAAGTGGTTTTCTCTGTTTGTTTTTATTCCTTCATCTCTGCAGTGACAAATTATTAACGTTCTGCTCGATCGGCAAGTTGATCCTCCTCCTCCTTCTCCTCTCCTGTGCCTGAGACCTGTGCGAGTCGTCGCTTTTATTAAATTGATTTTTTATTGCTGTTTATTTTAATTCTCCCGTCTTTCTCTTGTGCTCTTAATAAGCGCCAAAGCGCCTCTGCAGGCACCTTGATCCCGATCCCGATCGCGATTCCGATCCCGATCCCAGCCCGATCTCTATTCCATTGGCACCGATTCACGTTTCGGTTTTCGGCATCTCGACTAACCTCGTTTTCCCCCTTTCTATCTCTCTCTCTATCTCACACTCATTTGCTATCTGTCTGTCTCTCTCTCCTCTCTCGCCTGCCCCTTTCCCCTTCTTGATGCTGCAACATGTTGACAATTTTTCGTGTGGTCGCTTCTTTCTTTGATCCAACACCGCGCCGTGCTCAGCGCTGCTCTGCTCTGCTCTCCACTCCACTCTCTTCTCGGCCATCTTCTTGGCCGGCGCTCTCTTTGATCGACTGATCTTCTAAAGGGAGCGACGTCATTATGCACGCGTGGTCAACTCTTTGATGGCTCCAGTTCTGCGCCTGCCTCTACCACGTTTCAGCTTTAGCTGTTGCCGTATTTGTAGTTGTTGCTGTACCAGTTGTTGTTGTTGTAGTTGATGTTCTTTTTCTTATTTTCTTGTTTTTGCTGCACATTTCGTTGGCATTTCAGGAATTGCGTTAAAACCGATGCCGAATTGATCTTGAGAACACGTTGGAAGTGATTTTGAATATGGAAATTAAATTTTGTATAGTTGCAAAATAAATTATAGTATGTAGAATAATAGTATGTAAAAGTATATTGTATACATTTAAATAATTATTAAAAAAATATATAAGTATACATTCTGCCATCCCTTGTTCCGCCGGCTGAAGTTGCCTCAAGTTGCCGTCGGCGAAGGCATTTCATTCTGAAACTAATGCCCTAAAATAGAATGATATCTACAATAGTTCCTACATTATTTTATATATATTTTTTCCAACTTCTCCACTTCTCGCAGCACATGTTCATTTCACTTTAGTTTTGTTTTTCTCATTTGCCTCAGATCGAACGAGCAAACAGAAAAAATTAAAAAGTTCATACATCATCGCATTAAATTTGTGGGATAAGATAAAGACGTCAAATGTGTGTTCCCTTGTTGTTGTTATTGTATCTCAAGAAAAATATTTTCGAATTTGAACATTCGAAATAAATGCGGAACATGCAATTGGCGCCTTAATTGATTTTGATATGAAACACAGATTTTTCTGTTTCTTTTTTTCCCCCTTCGATCTCCTTGGTTATTGAACCTTCTAGCAGAACAGAAACAGAACAAAAAGGGAGAGAAGGGGGGGCCTCATGAAATGTGGGCAAAAAGCACTTGAAACATTTTCATGTGGTGCAAAATTGATGAATGATCAACGAAGATTCTGTTGCGTGGCAGATGAAAAGCAAAACGTAAATAAAACTTTAATTTTATGAAATGTATCATAGGAGTATTATTGGCAAGGTGGAATGAGGTGTATAAAGATAATACAAATAAATAAATTTAGTATGAATTAATAGAACAGAAATTATGAATCCAAATTAAAGAAATAATCAATGGAATATATACTCAAATTAAACAAATAAAGAACAAAGAAATTTATTTTATAAGAATCATAATAGCATGTCTTATTAATATAACACAATATAATACAGTTCGTAAGAATCAATATATATATATATATATATATCATATATATATAACTATATACCTATATATTGGCATAGTACTTATGTACATACATTAACATATGCATATGCTCTTCTTCTGTAAAAAACATTAATTCGAAATCAATTGAATATAACTCATCAAAGGGATGCTCTGCTCTTTATTAGCTTTCATACTTCCATATAGTATTTGATGACTTGCAACTACCCACACAATGCGCAAGTACAAAAGCACACAACACTCAGTCACACACACACACATACAGACACACTCACACTCAGCCTACGCATGGCATCCATAAGATACGCACATGCAATGCAAAGATACAGATACAAACGCGTCAGCAGAGATGCAGCTGCGATGAGAAGGCAGCCAAAGGGCGCCTCTGTGTGCCGCAAACGAGTTCTCTGGGGGGAGACAAGGCAAAGGCAGAGCGAAGAAGAGCGGGGGGGGAGGGGAAGGCAAGCCCAAAATGGCTGTGCACCACGGGGTGCCGCCCAATGGCAGCTCGTGGCAGGCAAAAGCAAAAGACGACGACCGGCAAGCCAAGTGAGAGGGGCGTGGTAGATGAAAAGATAGAGCAGGGAAAGAGAGAGAGAGAGAGGGAGAGTGAGATGGAGCAAGAAAAAGAGAATGAGAGGGAGTGGGGAAGAGAGCGAGGGAGCCAGAGAAGCAGAGAGTTGCATCTACACTGCAAGAAAATATTGAGAGTACTTTTAATTTAGTTAGATGCACAAGATAAATCATAAAGATTTTTCTGATTATAAAACAAAGAACAGTCTTCTAATTATGCCATAGTTATTATAATATAGTAGTTACTATAAATAGCTCGATATTTTATTGTGATATAATATCAATAATTAATAGTTACATTAACATACTTAAAACTATAATTCATCGCCTTCTTTTACTGTTCACATTGATTAAGTTTCCCCCATTTAATTTGATCTTTCCCTCCGTTCCTCTTGCAGTCCACATCGGATCAACAGTCCACACGGGATTATCCACAGTTCAGCGGCGACTACCATAACGTGCAGCTGCAGGTGGCCGCCGTTGCCGCCGCCACCGCCGGCTCCAAGATGTACCACAGCAGCAGCGCCGCGGCGGCAGCCGCTTATACGGATCTCGCGGCCGTTGGAGGAGGCGCAGCTGGCGCCGTCGGTGGGTATCACCACCAGCAGTCGGCGCCGCTGTATGTGCCCTCGAATCGTCAGTACAATCATGTGGCAGCGCAGTTTGGTGGCGCCGCAGCAGCAGCGGCACAGAATGCGGCATGGACCACAGATGGCTTTGGCACCGCACACGGTCAGCTGCCGGCGCAGTTCTACACACAGAATGCGGTCATGATGGCCGCGCCTTGGCGCAGTGCCTACGATCCGACGGGCTTCCAACGCTCCTCCCCGTACGAGAGTGCCATGGACTTTCAGTTCGGCGAGGGACGCGAGTGTGTCAACTGCGGAGCGATCTCGACGCCACTGTGGAGGCGCGACGGCACCGGGCACTATCTGTGCAACGCTTGCGGACTGTATCACAAGATGAACGGCATGAATCGGCCGCTGATCAAGCCCAGCAAGCGACTGGTGAGTGCAGTGAGTAGCCGCAATCCCTGACAGCCTTGAGTGCCGCATACTAATCTAGTGTTAATCCTTTGCAGACTGCCACGCGACGCATGGGCCTGTGCTGCACCAACTGTGGCACGCGCACCACAACCCTCTGGCGGCGCAACAACGACGGCGAGCCCGTGTGCAATGCCTGCGGACTGTACTTCAAGCTCCACGGGGTCAATAGGCCACTGGCTATGCGTAAGGATGGCATCCAGACGCGCAAGCGGAAGCCCAAGAAAACTGGAGGCAGCAGCAGCGGATCGTCGCAGCCGGGGGGTGCAACATCCGTTGGAGGAGGGGCAACGGCAGCGGGCTCAGCAGCAGGCAGCGAGGCCAGCAAGGAGTGCAAGGAGGAGCATGGTAAGTGGAGCACAAGATAAAATGGAGAGCGGAAGATTAGATTGGTGGAACAAACCTGTCACTTAGCGGGATTCCCGCTAGAATATGCTTTATCTTTCTTTCACTCACCTCTCTCTCTCTCTCTCTGCAGATCTCAAGCCCACGCTTAGTCTGGAACGGCACAGCTTAAGCAAGCTGCATACGGATCTGAAGAGCAGCCTGATGAGCCAGCATCATGTCCAGCAGCAGCAGCAGCAACAGCAACAACAACAGCAGCAGCAACAACAGCAGCAGCAGCAACAATGCTTCTCACTCTACGCACATCAGCAGCAGCAGCAGCAGGCACAGCAGCAGCAACAGCAGACGCAGCAGCAGCAGCTCCAGTCCCATCATCAGTCGCAATCCCAATCCCAGCTGAGTGCCAGGCAGAGCCTGCATGGAGCCACCTCGCAGCTCTACACACCCGGCAGCAGCTCGGCGGCCTCCGCCTACACGACGCACAGCAGCAACGCCGCGGACACGCCCACCCTGAGCAATGGAACGCCCTCGCCGCACTATCCACAGCATCCACATCCACATCATCATCATCTGCATGCCGCCGCAGCCGCTGCCGCTGTGAGCAGCTCCCATGGCCATCACCATCATCTGCACGCAGCAGCGGCGGCGGCAGCTTACGGCGTCAAGACGGAGGCGAGTGCCACCAACTATGACTATGTGAATAACTGCTACTTCGGTGCTTCCTTTGGGGCCTTGGGAGGCGCTGCATCGGCCACGTCAGCGATGGCGGGCGGAGCGGGCAGCGAACTGGCCGGATATCATCATCAGCACAATGTCATTCAGGCGGCCAAGTTGATGGCCACATCCTGAGTGCGGCCGGGCCAGGCACTGTGATCTCTCACCCCCACCCATCCACTCCTGACAACGCCCCCCGCCCCTATGTTCACCTTGGATTGGTATTGAAAAGACTTTTGAATTAGTTTAGCATTAACTGTAAATTACTTTGTACAAAATATTACCTTAACTTTATATTCCTTCTCTGTCTGTTGCTGTCTCTCCGCACTTCTCTTCTTCCCCGCATAAAGTGTCCGTAATTAGCGTAAGATCTAGTTTTAATCTGCATAAGTTGTTTCTAATTAGCGTAAATTATCCAAGACTAAGTTAGGCGCACACTCCATTGTAGTTCATTTAGCCATACGACTAGACTATCTGCAGTAGAATAGTTTTAAGTCCATGCATATTATGAATAAAATAAAATTAAATTAATTAATTACAAATAAAATAAATTTAATTGAAAGGAAATTCACTCTCATTGGCTTCCTGAAATGCAAACAGGCCAATCGATATAAATAAACATAAATGAATTCGATTGTTGCCAACTTAACTTCTCCCATTAAATCTAGCTTTTTTTCAAGTTCCATAGTGGTACAAACAGAGAAAATCTGGCTTTTTTCCCTGTGTACCGCTGTCCACATGGCATCCACAACAATGGAACGTGGCAGTACAGAGCAAGCAGTGCTTACTTAATGCTGACATCCAAGACACACATGGGATGGTGTCTTGGGAATCGAACTCTGCTAGTTAAGAAACAAACCATGTGCACGCAATAAATGCAACTAGAAATTCATGCGAATTTATTCCACATCTTCAAAAGTAGGCAACAGAAAATCATGAAAGTATTGCCGTTTACAGTGAAAATTCGAATTTTCCCGCCCCGCCGGCGCAAAAAAGTCGGGTTTAAAAAGTGTTTTCATCTAAAAAAAACGAGAGAAACTCAAAAGTCAGTCTACAAAAGGTTTTCCTTTTCCTGGGCGAGCTATACACTTTTCGAACTTGGAAGCGGTGGGTACTGATCGATGAAGAAAACAAGAACGAAATCGAAAAAGCCCCAAGTCGCTATCTGCTCTGGTTTCGTTGCAATTTCAAATTGAAAAACGAAAAAATATGCCGTTATTCGAAAAAATTGACAGCTTTTTTGACGCTAACAGAAAATAAGCGCTGCTCGGTATGCAATACAATAAACACATTGTTATCTGTGAATTATTCTGTTAAAAGAGGGAGGCAGCGATAGATTTTCATGTAAACATTTTGCTAAACAACTAAGGCTCTGTTAATAAAAGCCATATTACGTCCAACGCTGACCCGTAGGTGGCGCACCATTCAAGTGTGGGGCACTGAACACATAGAGCACTCAAACAGGGGGTAAATCTGTTCATGCTAGTTTTTTGATCGAAGTACCCCAGGCTCGAAGCATTCAGAGTAGAACTTCGGCTGCACGCTCTGCTGGGGTACTTCGTTGTTTTACACATAAGAATGTATGCAAACTTCTCAAAAACTAAAAATCGGGTTGCGGTACAAATGTATCTTAAGCATACAAATTTCCCAAATACTAAAAATCGGGTTGCGGTACAAATGTATCTTAAGCATACAAATTTCCCAAATACTAAAAATCGGGTTGCGGTACAAATGTATCTTAAAGATACAAATGTATCTTAAGCATGCATATTTTTCAAAAACTAAAAATCGGGTTGCGGTACAAATGTATCTTAAAGATACAAATGTATCTTAAGCATACAAATTTCCCAAATACTAAAAATCGGGTTGCGGTACAAATGTATCTTAAAGATACAAATGTATCTTAAGCATGCAAATTTCTCAAAATCTAAAAATCGGGTTGCGGTAAAGAAAGTGAACACTGCCAACATGGAAGAAAATTAAAAAATATGTATATTTTATAAGTTACTCCAGCTATAATCGCAACCCCTGTCATATATTTCCCACAATTTCAACTGTCAATTTGGCCGATGGCCCTTTCACAACTTGTATTTTGATTCGCGCTTTATCGGTCAATGTCGCCTGTAAAAACACCCACGATAAACAGCAAACAATGAGGCACATTAAACATAAACTATAGTTACACGATCTGCATATAAAATACACAATTAAATAAGCTCAGCTCTGAAACTATTGAACCCGAAGGGGGTGGAAGTGATCGGCGAGAGGAGGTTTAATGGGGTTCGACTGATCCGATTCAGGCTCTTTCTCACTTGTCTTTTTTCCCCAGAAATTACGTAAAAGAAAATAAACAAATGTAGCCGAAAAAAGACATTAAAATTTAGTTGCAATTTTGATTTCTTGGTTTTTATTTCGTTGGGGGCAGTTGGTGAGGAAGCGACATGAAATATCTGGTATCTGGTATAACCAAGTCATTGCGACAGTCAGCTAATTTTGTAATTTCCGCACGCGACGACGACAAGAGAGCGAGTCGGGCAACGAGATGCTGATATAATGATGGGGATTGTGTGAAAAGAAAGGGGAAAAGATTGACCCACCCGCCTCGGTACTGTCGCAATGCCAACAACCTTGCCCTAGGGGGCTGGGTCTGGCTGGGGGGCCTGAACATGCAACAGTGTGGAGACAGAGAAAAAGACATATTACGCATATTAATGGGTTTTTAAACGCCGGCCGATTATCTTGAGATCGGTCACAGAGCTAATTCAAGTTGACTGCATAACAAAAGAGGCGCTTGCAACTAGCTTGTGCAGCGCAGCAGCGGCGGCAATGAAGCACAACAAAGCGAAGCAAACCGAAACATGGCAAGACAACCCGAAGAAACCTCAGCGCAGTGCGGCCCATGACAGTGAGGCGCGGCGGCGGCGCACACAGCCAGCCACAGTGAGGCGAGGCAGGCTGCGTAATACCAGAAGTGGAGTCAACCGGTGAACAACTTTGCCAACTTGTTGCTGCTGCAACGGTCAAACCGGGCAGGGGCATGGGTAGGGGCAGGGGGAGTTCACCGGGAATGTTGAGTGTGCGTGTATGTGGCGCAATGGAAGGCAAGAAAACAAGTTGGTGGCGTATACGCAATGAACGAAAGTAAAATCCAAAACAAAACAAAACCAAAACAATCCAAATATCAAAATCACAAAATAATAAGAAAAACACAAGTAAAAAGCGTTTACAATTGACTGTCTGCACAACTGTTAGATGCCCTGTAGTGCATTCTTAAGAACCATTACAGCTCTTCACTCTTCCTATCTTAATATAGATTATTACGTTTAAAGATAATAAAGATGATATTCTTATTAAATACTGCTTCCATCTTCCATCTCTAAACTTCAACTTAAAGCCAAAAGCCAAGCAAACTTTCTCAACTGAAACACCCGACAGATTACATGATGATCATCCCAAATTTTGCGACATTTTGGTCAGTGGTCGGCTCGGTCTTCAGGTGCTTCGGATGAGGGTTCGGGAATCCACTGCATGTGGAATTTTTCTGCACGAGCGCAAAAGGTAAACACAAAGTAAACCAAAAGTGGCCGCCCCACAACTCACACACACTGGACAACACCCAACAGACAACCGACAACACACACAAGCAACAACCAACAACCGACAACCGACACAGCTAATGTCATGGTTTCGTACAACCTGTCAGAAGGCTGGCACAGCAATTGGGTTTGAAACGCCATCGCCAGCGGACGTGTTAGTACGGAGTCACAAGTTGTGGAAAAACCTTTGAAATCAGTGTAGAGTGTCCCCACATAAGGATTAGCATGCAGTGGTCAAACAAGTTGAATGCAACCAAGTGGAAGTTTCAATGCAGTCTATGCGCTTTCAGTTTCGTTGGGTTTATCTTGCTTATACCAACCACAATGGGATATACGCGTGAAATCGTAAATGATAAGCCGCCATTGCACGAAAGACGTAAGTTGTGGGAAGAAAAGTGAACACAAAGGATATAATTGGAACCTTAACATGAACTTTTAAATAATAAACCTGTTGAAACAAAATTGATAATCAGTGGAAAAACTGTCTTGAAATTATAACTGTAATTTACAGACCCTTTCTCAAAGGCAACATACTTTCTTGATCTATCAATTTTAAATGTATAGCTACACACACTATACTTATATAAGATATATTATATATTTTTCCATTGGAAAGTGATACCAAAAATATTTACATTATACTTTTCAAGCATAGTGATCGACAGTGTTTCACATTTAACATTATTTATGATCTCTACAATTCCCTACAATTTCCCATGTAGCACCATGGCTGCAGACCTGCAAACGCGCCAATCCCAACGAGAACAAGTGTTTCCGTCAACTGTTCGAGGGCTGCTTTCCCCAACTGGCCGCTGGCATACCGGAGATCGGAGTGAAGAGCTTCGAGCCGCTGAACATCGACCAGGTCTCAGTTTCGAAGGGCAGTGGCAATCTGGTGCTCTCGGGCGGCTTTCAAAACCTTGTCATACGTGGACCCTCAAACGCAACCGTCAGGCGTGCCAAGTAAGATAACATGATGAACAATTGTTGCTTATTCCCCACTAATTCTCAACTCTAACCAGCCTCGATCTGGCGCGACGTCAATTGAACTTCGAGCTGGAGCTGCCACGACTGCGCATCAAGGCCAAATACAATCTGAAGGGTAACATTTTATTATTGCCCCTCGTCGGTAGCGGAGATGTGGCCATGGCGCTGAAAAATGTCCATACCGCTGTCTTTACGAAGATCTCGCTGAGGAACGAGACAACCACGGGCGATGAGATCATCCACATCGATGAGATGAAAGTCAGTTTCCAGGTGGGCGCAATGCGGATTCATCTCAAGAATCTTTTCAATGGCAACGAGATTCTTGGTGCCTCAATCAATTCGTTCCTCAATCAAAATGGCAATGAGGTGATCGCTGAACTACGGCCTGATCTGGAACTGGGTCTGGCCGACATTTTCCATGGGCTGTGGAACAATGTCTTCTCCAAGATGCCCACCAAGTTGTGGCTGATCTGAGAGTCGTGTCGGTCCTCTTTCTATTCCTTAAGTGTAATTTATTTGTATTCCTTCAAGTTAATTAAAGATGTAGTTCGTATAAATTGAATGTGAGTTTTATTTATAACCTTTTCCTAACAATTTCATATAATTAGAATTTGTTTTCATATTCTATACTAAGACTATAAATTACAGTGCCATAATTGGATTAAATTTTCTTTATCTTAGGCAGCAGATCGTCATAGCTGAAAGAGTCGAAAATCTTATCGATGGAGGCACGCAGGATGTCGACCAGTGCCTTATTCATCAGCGGACGCACTTCCTCGGCCAAGGACTTCCAGTTCTCGTTAAGGAAATCGTTCATGCGCTGACCCAGAGCCTTGTCGCCATTAAATAGATTATTCAGCTGAATGTGCACATTCGAAAGATCGTATTTTATCTTCATGTCTATGATCTTCAAATAATTTTCACCATTCTTCTTATACTCCTGACCGAAAAGTTCCGTTTTCATGGTAACGTTGGCTGCGGGGAAAATATTTTGAAATAGTAAGTCCGTCAGCAAATTGAACCTCAAGTTCTTGACTTACTCAATTCCAGTTTGCAGTGACCATCGCCAAGCAGTGGCATCATCATAATCTTGCCCTTGATGTTGTATTCCGACTCCAAGTACAGCTTGGGAAAGGTCAGCGAGACGGTGAACTTCAGTTGCTTGGGCTCAATGCGCAAATCGTTCAGTTTATGCTTAGATATACCCTTGATTTTCACATTCTTATATGTGGAGTGCAGGTAAATCGCACCCGAATCCTGATCCATTTTGATCTCTGGCACTGTCAACGGTTCCATTGGAGGTATGAACAGCTCTGGCATGCCAACCATGAGACGAGGTTTCAGCGTCTCAAAAGATTCCCGAGCGCATTCATTAAGATTGGGCGCATCACGATTACAGACTTTTATAAAGTTCGCTGGAAATTTTTCAAAGAGATGAGCACAGTAAATAATCCATTTCATGCTCTTCATACTCACGTAGTTTCTTTCCATGCGTGCTGTGCATTGACTGCATCAGCATAATCGTCATCAGAAGTAGAATATTTAACGAGAGTCGATCCATTTCCAAGCAGCTTCAAGCTCCAACTGTATCGTTCTGTCGGCTGTGCCATTGCTTTTATAGCTCAGTGTGTAGACAGACTGACGCATCGACGATTCTGCCAGACTTGCAATTTCTGGTGACATTGCAATCCTCAGCACAAACTTCAGAGCACACACACACCAACACACCAACACACCAAATGTTTTATTGTTTGGTTCTGGCTCTTAACTTCTTCAATGAAGGTAAATAAAGAACATTTAAAGTATATAGTAGTTTTTACTCTTAGTCGACAACTTTGTGTTGACTACTTCAACGTCGAATGAGCCACTGCACTTGACTTCAATTCAAAGTAATCGAGCATTTAATTAATTCGTATTTGTAACAAGCCAAGTCTCTATTGGAATATAACATACTATATATCGAAGAGCGTTCAGAGAACTTCTGACAAAACAGACTTTCTGTTTTCCAGTCAATTAACATACTCGTAGAATATCCTATTTCACAACTAGACTAAACACACGGGGGAGAAAATTGTCTTAAGGGGGTTTCTATATATTTTATAACAATAAAATTATAATGTGTGTGCGTTCAATGGGATATAACACATAAAAGATATACATTTAACGTGCAATTATTGCAGCAAACAGATATAAAACTAAATGCAATCGGGTTCTTTGAAACCTTATAAAGCTATTCAAAACTGCATACTGCATTAAGGTAAAATGTTAACAAAGTAAAAGTGATAAGCCTAAACAAGTAGTACAGCAAATTCAATGAATATCAGGAGTAATCTGGTTGGAGAGTCGTCACATCTCAAGACTGTTCCATATTTATCTCGTTTTCCATGCTAAAAGGTAAGTTTGAAAATGATTAATACGGCATGGAAATAATCTTAAAATATATAATGTACATACAGTTGGCTTATGTCCAATGCCTGGGAAACAATATCCTTTGTCGAGAGACTATCGAACGCTCCCAAACTAGCAGCCGCCGAATCTGAATGAGTGCCGTTAAAGGTCAAGCAACTCATTGCATTATTTAGCTCAAAGATCGGCGGCTGTCGAGTGGACACAACGGGAGGCAACATTTGCAATTGCAGCTGCAGCAACTGAATGCGAATATCCTTCAGCTTTTGCGCTGCTATCGCCCGAGTGTTTCTGACCTTGATGAATCGAAAGTGGACATGGGTAAGGTTTTTCTGTATGGACTCGACGTTTTTATCATTGAGAAATTCATCAACTCTGTTGGCATATTTAATGACTTTGTCGTAAAGATTGGAGCGCGTCATGGTGTAGCCACGTTCTAGATACTTTTTACGAAACTCCAGCCTGCAAAAGCAAAAAATCAGTTGGCAAATGGAAATGGACTATTATATGGTATATAGACCAAACGTACAGCTCGTAGATGTCGCTCTCCATGGTTTTCTTGTACATCTCTGTACTCTGTTTAAGAACAACGTCGCGCATGTTCCGCAGTGACGATTCGAAATGTTCAACAGTTTTTTGGCAAGCGCTCAAAGTTTCTGCACTTACAGCCAATAATTTTGTACGATTAGCTTCCCATTCTGCGTCATTGATCTGCGGGTGAAAGAAAAGAAGAGAGTTTAGAAGGTAAATTAAGGATTGTAAAGGATTGTAATTCCCTTACCAGCTGAAACCTTTGTTGCTGTTTTGCTGCTTCCAGCAATGTCTGAAACTGCTCCAGGGCCCCACAGTACCTGTTTTTTTCGTTGTCCAACTGCTTTATGTAGTCCTGATAGTTGAGCATTTCATCCTCGAGAGTCAAGGCGTATTCCCGAAATCCAAGAAGCAGCGTGCGGACGCTCGACTGCTCTTTGCTGAGCATATAATGCATGTCCAGTATGCAACGTTCCATGACCCAGCTGGGTGGCTCTTTCGCACTGGGGTTCATGCAATGTCGTACAAGATCAGTCATGCAGGGATCTGGGGCGGAATAATCGCATTGCTGGGCGCAACTGAATATATAAACCATAACAGGAGGATTGCCGGACTCCTCGCTGTTGTCGCACCACTCATCCACAAAGAGATCTATGGGGCGCGTCGCTAAACTTACGCTCTTGTGAGGATGACCCGTTGGCAGTACCAAATAAATAGACGGAATTGCTAGCCCAGTCTCTCGGGCAATAAATGCGCCCAGTTGCTCTTTTGTCATATCCGGCGTCACCACGCATTCAATACGCTTGTACCTGCATGCAGCAAACAGTGTCAACACTTTAATTTCCAGCAGACGATCGACTTCGCTGAATATATCAGGACAATCTGCCTTGGGTGGTGCACCCAATTGTACTTCATCAGTTGCGCCATGAGTGCCACGCTTCGAGTAATCAGCATCGAGTGCCAATGGCAACCATTTGACAAGCTCAGCTTCCCACGGCTTTGTAAGATGATGCTCGATTGGCAACTGCTGATGGAAATGGAAACGCTCCTCCTGCTCTACATCCTCTGTGATGGCAATGCAATTACGCGTCTTCTTGCTGATGTTCACGTGGATATTGAAGGCCTTCTGGTGCGGAATGAATGGCAACGAGCCAGTACACAGCTCGTAGACAATCACTCCCATTGACCAGTAGTCGACTTTGTTGTTATACTTTCCAGTGTCCACCACCTCAGGTGCATAGTAATGTCGTGTGCCCACCACACTCTGCACTATTGTCTTGTCCGGTGCTGGTCGAGCGAGCCCAAAATCCGTTAGCTTATACTGCTTGCGATTGTGGGAAACTCGATGGATAACAATGTTATCCGGCTTGAGGTCTCGATGGCAAATGCGACATTGTGTGTGTAGAAAGTGAACAGCTTGCCGCAAGCAACTCAAGATGTCTCGCACTTCCCGTTCCGAAAGTCCTAAAGGAATAGAATTCAAGATAAGATCACATGGAGATAGTAAATCCTACTTGAACCCACCGTTCGCATTTTGAGGGCGCTGCAGGAGCTTCCGCACGTCGCCTCCATTACAGTACTCAAGTATAATCACTGGAAGTTCCAAGACATGTTTCCTGTTTAACTCATTGATAAAGCCTTGGGATTCCTCGCCTAACTGCACGCCGGCAACAATGAAAGATAAGTGCTGGAACTGTTGCGTCCATTTGTATTCCTGCATCCAGCGCTCCTTCATCTTACGCTGTTGATCGACGCTCAAACGGTCGGCATCTTTGATGTGTTTTGTAGCTATGCACGATAAAAATAAACAAATGCGGCATGTATAAATAAACAAAACAAAGGCTTCGTATCACCAAAGAATTTCAATTCAAATGCCAAAAAAGAAACAATAATTTTCAGAGCTGATTCAGCACGGAGACAGCTTCTTTTTGATATGCAGTTTTCCCTTCGCTTATCAGCACAAACACACACAAGGACGCAGTAGACAACACACACACACAAAAGCTCAAAAAATATAAACAAAACGAAATCGATATGAATTGTTGAATCAGCGTTTCTCAGAATTGGGCATGCAATTCAGTGTTAATCGTAGGGCGCATGGGTATTAGAAATATTTATAGTATATACCTGAATATATACATACATATATATATATATACTACACATAAAAACTGCACGTACACCCCCAACTCGAATACCGATCTTACCTATTTCCTGCTTCGTTACTCTATTTATCCAGTAAAGAACCTCTCCGAAACCACCTTGGCCCAGCTTGCTCTTAAGCAGCCAGTCGCCCACAGTAGCACCCATAATTATACTTAATGTATAATTATAGAATTATACAAAACTCGCCTTCTTTAGAAACACTCCTCTTGGAATACTTTGCCTGCCGGACAATAGATTTGATATGTAAAAGGAAATCGATCAAACGATTGTAATCGATGTCTAATCATCGGACTCTGTTAACTGAGAACAGCTGTTTAACAAAACAGATCACTGTTTAATAGATTTTGAAAGTCCAATGGCATTAAAATTGTACATTAATATTTCAATGGGCTGTCTATTTGTAATTCATTTGCCTCCCAATTTTATAATGCGCTTTTAAGAAGCAGAAAGCAACAAGTTCTTAACGGCTGCTTTTTCAAAACAAATGTATTAGCTCCACACGCATCTATTGTGAATGACTAATTTATTTTGTGTCATCTCTAAGTGCTGGCGAGCAAGTTGTAAACAAAAGCGGCACCTTGCAGTAAAATAGTGTTGTTTTATAAATAAAAACTAATTCTTTTTCCGTATGTTTTTGTGAAAATGCGTTTCCACATGAACGGAAGCAGCGATGATAATGAAATCTTAACTGCCGCAGCTAGCGCCGAACATATGCGCAAGTTTGTATTCAGCAGTGGCTCTGAGGCACCTATAGAGCGTCTGGAAATCAAAATACCTGAGGTGAATAATAGTTTAAACACCATTACCAATTAATTTAAATTGTTTGTTTTTGTTTAATTAGATTCTGCAGGGTGCATACTCATTTTATACATGGCCCAGTGCACCAGTGCTAGCCCATTTTCTGTGGGAGCGTCGTCAAACGCTTGGATGCAAGCGAATCCTTGAATTGGGGGCAGGAACTGCGCTGCCTGGTATATTGGCCGCCAAATGTGGAGCTCAGGTGGTCCTCACTGATAACTGCATCCTGCCAAAGTCTTTGGCACACATACGCAAATCCTGCCTGGCCAATCAGCTGCAACCAGGTGTGGACATTGATGTCGTGGGTCTAAGTTGGGGTCTGCTGCTCAATAGTGTGTTCCGACTGCCCGGATTGGACCTTATTATCGCTGCCGATTGCTTTTATGATCCTTCCGTATTCGAAGATATTATTGTTACGGTGGCGTTTCTATTGGAACGTAATCGAGGTGCCAAATTCATATTCACATATCAGGAACGAAGCGCAGATTGGTCCATTGAGGCGTTGCTCAAGAAATGGAAACTACACGCGTCCAGCATAAATATGGATGACATTGGCAAACAGTCGGGAGTGGATTTGCTCGAGTTCATGGGCGGACATACGATACATATGCTCGAGATTACGCTCATTGATCAGCAGCAGCGAGTGGAAAATTTAGTAGAATAAAAAATTAATACATTAAAATAAATAAATTATTGCATTTTTCATTCCAAAATTTGTGGTCTCTTTAAAAATTTGTTGCATCAACAGGTATGTTAACTAACATATTTCTGTAAATCTTTAGCAGAAATTGTAATAAATATTCTAACAAGTTTCAGTGTTAATTCTTCGGAAATAATACTTATAAAATTTTATTACAACATACGCTCATCTATTGAATTTAACTATGCGCGGGTAATTGGAATTCTGCTAATTGTACATTTACTTAACAGGGCTACTCCTCATAATTACAGATGCAGCAATTGCAAATGCGCCATTTGGCCATTCACAGCAACACGTCGACAAGTATTTCACAGACAGCGAGCGTCGCTGTACGCTGTTTTAAAAGTTGTGCACAGTTTTATTTATTTATTTGCGAGACACGAAATTAATTTAAATATTGTATAAGATAGTGGCATTAAGTCTTCACCGGCTGATTCATTTTTTATTATTTATTACCGTTGCTACGGCCTAGCATTCGTCATTTCGCTCGGTCGTCTACCCACAAAGCCGTGTTGGTGTCAGTGTTTGTGTGCGTGTGTGTTGGATTTTTGTTTGAGTGAAAAATCGAAGTTATTGCATTACGTTGCGACAGCTGCCCCAGCTTGCCGCCCTTATCCTATGGGATTTGGTTTTAGATGTTAATGGTGAGTCCGGGTGCAAAGGAATGTGACTGAAATACCTTAAAACGCAAATTTTCTTTGCATGAACGGCATTTGCGGTTTTCTTCTCGCAGTTGTTATTGTTTTCTTTGAATTGTGTATTGTTAATTCGGAATGGAATCAACAACAAATCCAATAGGCAGGACGGGCAAACGGTAATCGATGACATGTTGTCGGGTAAACAGTTTTTAACAAACATTTGCTGTTATGATTGATCCGTTAATTCGAAACGGGCGAGGGAGTGAGCAATATGACGCGCTCTCAATAAGACAAGAAGAAGACAGACATGGAGAGAGGGAAAACAATGAGTAAACTGGAGAGAACGCGACTTAAACGACAGTTAAATGCGCTACCTGAGGAAGTGCGTGCTTGTGAAAAAAAAAAACAAAAATTGTAATCAATAATTAAAATTCGTGTACGGAATGAAAACAATAGGCTTACTTGAATAAACAAATTTATTTAGCAGAGACACGATACGGTAATTGACGACATTTTGTTCTGTTTCGAGGGTTTCTGCAGGAGACATTTGTTGTTATGATTGATCCGTTATTTCGAATTTGTGAGCGTAAGAGAAATGTTGCGCGCTCTCAATAATAAAAGCATGAGAGAGTAATGTGGTCGAAGCGTGAGAAAGAGAGGAAAAATAATGAGAGAGTACGCGTCATAGACGAAATTAAACGCGCTACCTAAGGGCGAATGCACGCTAACTACTGAAAACTAAACTTTCAGCTGACTTTATAATCATTGTCATCTAATTTAATTCCTGTTATCCCTGTTTTTATAAAAGCTAAATTGAAAGTTCCGCTTTGTTTTGTCTAATCGATGATTCGTTGTTCGTTTCGGTTCAAAATTATGAGAGTTTTCCCTATCTGTTGTACATTAATAAACAAGACTTAAAGATATTCAAAACTTACTATAAACTAAGTTGGTTCGTGCCTAAACTCAATGTAAAGAGGGAAAACCTCTTTGAAATGCGCGCCTATCCCTTAAGTAGAGTTGTTCGCCTTTTTTGGGGTAGTGGAAAGCATGTCTCAATGGTATCTGATTTATTGTTTGTCACTCGGAACAAATGCGCTCGCTATGAGTTCATCATAGGTGCGTGTTCCAATCCTTAGTTTGATTCAGGGGTGAAAACACAAATATGAGAATTCCTCAACAATTTAAAGTTGTGTATGTAATACGGGAAATTATATATAATTCCGCAAGCCCAAATATTGTTAAAAATAAATGTTGAAGTAATTTAGCAGCAAATGAAAGCACCGTCTAAATATGGCTATGCGACCTATTTTTGAATATTTTGCCTCTTGGAAGCAGCGTCGTCACCATCACCTCTCAAGCGTGACACTGCGGGCCATTATGCATTCCTTATTTCTCGGCTCCAATATTTCATCCGTAATTAAGCTCAATTTTGAAACATTAAGTTGGCTTTTAATTGACACTCAAAGTTCTGGTCGATTAGGTTAGTTTTGCTTCAGCATTCCAATATTATTTCCACCTTGAATAACAAAAAAAAGTTTTTCTACATGTTTTTTAAGAATTAATTGAATAGTATTTTTTCGCTTTTCATAGACAGTCGCATACTTAACGAGCCACTGAACCATCGACATATAATTTAATCGCAGAATTGCAAGTAAAATAAACACAAGGAAACCATGGCTGAGGATACCGAGTACAAAAAATTACCCATTGAGGAGAGATGCGTTCACAAGCTGTGGAAGGCTCGAGTCGATGGTTTCGAAGAGGCTGCCAAGCTCTTTCGCGAAATAGACGATGAGAAATCTCCGGAGTGGCCCAAATATGCAGGGCTTATTAAGAAGATGGTTGTCGACTCGAATGCCCTGGCCCAGGAGAAGGGTCTGGAGGCGGCATTGATATTTGTAGAGAACAGTGGACTGGCTGGACGCACTGTGGGCGATGTAATGTCTGGCATTGTCCAGAAATGTATTGCTGCGCCCAAGACTAAGACAAAGGAGCTATCTGTGCAGGTCACGCTCATGTATGTGGAGATTGAAAAGCACGAAGCCGTCGTGGAGGAACTAATCAAAGGCATGGAGCATAAGAATCCTAAAATTGTTTCTGCTTGTGTGGCAGCTACGACACAGGCGATGCGTGAATTTGGCACAAAGGTCATTGCAGTTAAACCTCTGGTCAAGAAGTTGGCTCCACTCTTATCTGATCGTGATAAATCTGTGCGAGATGAGACCAAACAGTTGGCAATTGAAATGTTCCGTTGGGTTGGACCTGCCATGAAACAGCACATTTCCTCACTTCCACAAGTAACCATTAAGGAGTTAGAGGATGAGTTTGATAAACTGAAAGGCGAACGGGCTGAGCCCACTAGGTGAGTTAAAAGATTAAACATAAATCATAATCGAAGCTAATTTTTTTCTTTTCTTAGATATCTCAAATCGCAGCAGGAGAAACAAGCCAAGATTGCGGATGAGGCTGCCACTGAGGATGCGTACAATGGTAAGATCGATGCTAATTAGTTTCTCTACGTTAAACAGAACTTGTTTACTCAGGTTATAATCCATTTGAAGCAAATATTGTGTTGAATGTATTAAGAAAAACATATAATTCCAATTTAATACTGCAATCTTGTATGTTTATTAATCCTACCACGAGTATAGATGACCAGGCGGATGTTGCTGCCGATGAAATTGATCCAATGGATTTAATTGATCCCGTCGATATACTCTCCAAGATGCCCAAAGATTTCTACGATAAGCTTGAGGAGAAAAAGTGGACACTGCGCAAAGAGTCGCTGGAGGCACTCGAGAAGCTACTCACAGATAATCCAAAAGTTGAGAACGGAGATTATGGAGTGTTAGTCAACGCCTTGAAGAAGGTCATAACTAAGGACTCAAATGTGGTTCTAGTTGCCATGGCTGGCAAATGTTTGGCGATGCTTGCGAAGGGTCTCGGCAAACGCTTCTCCAACTACTCAACGGTAAGTGTGAAGCCAAAACAAATAATTTCTAAACTAATCTAAATTATCAATGCTCTATTCAAGGCCTGCATCTCCGCCCTGCTGGAGAAATTTAAAGAGAAGAAGCCCAATGTGGTCAGTGCTCTGCGAGAGGCCATGGATGCCATATATCCCTCTACGACATTGGAAGCACAACAGGAATCTATTGTTGAAGCACTGTCTAATAAGAATCCAAGTGTTAAGTCCGAGACGGCACTGTTCCTGGCCCGAGCATTGAGTCGTACTCAGCCGACAGCGTTGAACAAGAAACTTATCAAGTTGATAGTGACCTCACTGATCAAGACGCTCAATGAGTCTGATCCAACAGTGCGCGACAGCAGTGCTGAGGCATTGGGAACACTCATGAAGCTTGTAGGAGATAAAGCTCTGGCACAGCTGCTTGTCGACGTGGATCCCCTTAAGATGGCCAAAATCAAGGAGTGTCACGACAAAGCCGAAATAAAGGTCAAAGTGGCAGCACCCAAAAAGGAAGCACGTCCTGCGACCGCTCCCAGCAGCAAACCCAGTGCAGCTTCAGTCAAATCAGGCGGAAGTGCAGAACCAAAGCCCGTGGCCCGTCCAGCAACAACAGGTGCACGCAAACCGGTCAAAAAAGCAGGCACAGGAGCTGCTGCCTCGGCCGCACCAGCGAAATCAGTCGCATCTAAATCGCCGGCAAGAGAACGTGAAATGTCGCCAGACGAGGTGCAGGACAAAGCAGATGAACTATTGCCTGCTGATATACTCAGTGGTTTGGTCGATAGCAACTGGAAGAATCGCCTAGCCGCCGTGGAGCAACTGCTGGCTCAGATTACCAGTTTCGATCCCAAACAACCGGGCATATCTCAAATCCTTGTGCGCACAATCAGTGGACGCAAGCCTGGTCTCAAGGAGATGAACTTTCAGGTGCTTAAGCACAAGCTGGACATTATTCGCAGCGTCGCTGAGAATTATCCCACAACTACTGTTACCGTGGAAGCTGTGGTTAATGAAATCACAGAGAAACTTGCCGATGCCAAGAATGGCAGTGTTGCTGCCGATGTGTTAACCGCTTTCGCAGAAGCCACACGACTGGACTTTGTGGTGGGAAAGGTTTTAGGCTTTGCGCTTGACCAAAAGTCTCCCAAGGTGCAGTCGGAGGCTCTTAACTGGACAAACAAATGTATTCTAGAGTTTGGCTTTAAATTGCAACCCAAATCACTTATTGAGGATGTACGCAAAGCTGTGCAGAGCTCCAATCCGACAGTGCGCAGCGCCGCGATACAGCTCATTGGCACAATGACCATGTATATGGGTGATGCAGTCATGATGTTCTTCGATAACGAGAAGCCAGCATTAAAATCTCAAATTCAAACCGAGTTCAGCAAGAATTTGGGTGAGAAGCCGCCAAGGCCAACGCGTGGCGTACAGCGCAGCAGTGTGACACCTAGTGGAGATTCTGCTGATGAAGACGAGACCGGTGCTGAGGCAGAGACCGTTAACTTGGCTGATCTCTTGCCTCGTGTGGACATTTCATCTCAAATTACCGAGTCCCTGTTAAAGGAAATGTCCGACAAGGACTGGAAGACCCGCAATGAAGGGCTTACCAAGCTGCAGGCGATTATCACAGAAGCCAAGCTGATCAAGCCAAGCATCGGAGATCTTGCACCAGCGTTGGCACTTCGCCTGGTCGATTCCAATGCGAAAATTGCTCAAACATCGCTTTCTATATGTGAACAGCTGTCCACGGCCATGGGCTCCGGTTGTCGCAGTCATGTGAGAGTGCTCTTCCCAGGGTTTCTACATGCGCTCGGCGACAGCAAGAGCTTTGTCCGTGCAGCAGCATTGAATTGCATCAATAGCTTTGGTGAGCAAGGCGGCTACAAAGAGTTTTTCGAAGGTGAAATGATTGCCGATGCATTGAAGAGCGGATCGCCGACTCTTAAGTCTGAATTGTGGAATTGGCTGGCAGAGAAGTTACCTGCACAGCCACCGAAATCAATTCCAAAGGAAGAGCTAACCGCAATGGTGCCTCATCTTTATGCTCATATCTGCGACCGTAATGCAGATGTGCGTAAGAATTCCAATGAAGCAGTGCTTGGTGTCATGATTCATTTGGGATTCGAGCCAATGGTGCGGGCACTGGATAAGCAAAAGCCGGCTTCCAAGAAGGATATTCAAGCTGCCCTAGACAAAGCGCGTCCCAATTTGCCAGTTAAGCCATTGCCAAAGGGCAAACAACAGGCTCCCATACCTGAGGAGACTAAGAAAGTTGTACGGAGCGGAGGAGGCGGGGCGGCTGCCCAAAAACCAGCTGCAGCCAAAGCAGCTGGAGCAGATAAAGCCACAACCGCGGCAAGCTCACGTAAAAAGGATGAAGATGTGGATACATCGCCTCTGCTGGCAGTAAACAGCATGAAGAATCAGCGACTCATTGATGAGCAAAAGATGCGCGTACTCAAATGGACATTCACTACACCACGTGAGGAGTTCACCGATCTGCTTCGTGATCAAATGACCACAGCTAATGTGAATAAGGCATTGATGGCCAACATGTTTCACGATGACTTTCGGTATGTTAATAGAAAATCAAGCAATTCAGCCAAAAACAAAATGTAGAGAAACATTTTTATTATGTTCAAAATCTGGCGAACTATTTTTATTATGTCCAAAATTTTAAATTATCGTTATATTTATACCAAAATCAAATCCCTCTGATCTGAGTTTGTTCTCTGCCCTAATTTTGCAATTGATAATGAAACTTGTTAATATCAATTTGTATAAGTTAATAAATGCATAAGAGGGTCAATTGTTCGACTAATGTTTATTTATAATTTAACTTAAAGTTATATAGCATTGTTAATATGTATCACAACTCCTTACTCTGATAATCTTATTTTCAGATATCATTTGAAAGTCATTGAGCAGTTGAGCGAGGATTTGCCGAACAACAGTCGAGCTCTGATTGCCAATCTTGATTTAATACTCAAGTGGCTAACACTGCGTTTTTATGATACGAACCCTTCTGTTCTTATTAAGGGTCTCGAGTATTTAGGACAAGTGTTTCAGACTCTGGTCGAAATGGAGTATATGATGGCCGAAAATGAGGGCAGCAGCTTTGTGCCGCATTTGCTATTGAAGGCAAGTTTATATTAAAATGAAATATAATAAGAGTTAAGCCTAATTATGTTTATATATGAATAGATTGGTGACCCAAAGGATGCAGTCCGAAATGGCGTGCGTCGTGTTCTGCGACAGATAACACTCTTGTATCCGTTCACAAAGGTCTTTTCATACGTAATGGAAGGCCTGAAGTCGAAGAATGCACGTCAGCGCACAGAATGCCTCGATGAGTTGACCTATCTCATTGAGAATTATGGACTGGGTATTTGTCAGCCATCCCAGCAGGTAGCCTTAAAGGAGATTGCACGCCAGATTTCCGATCGTGACAATTCGGTACGCAATGCTGCACTCAATTGCATTGTGATGACATTCTTCCTGGCTGGCGAAAAGATCTACAAACTGATTGGTCAGTTAAACGAAAAGGATCTCTCAATGCTGGACGAACGTATCAAGCGGGCCAAAAAGACAAGGAAACCAACTGCAGAAGTGCCACCAGTTGTTGCCGCACCCATAGGCAATAAGGCGCCAAATCAAGTGGTGCAACAGGAGAGCATTGAAATTGAGGATGCTGTCGGAAATGGCTGCGATGAGTTGCCGCCACCAGATGAGGAGGGGTAAGTGAACTACGGAATGAGCTTCACATATTCATACTTACTCTCTGTTCTTCTGCTAGAGCTTGAGTCTATTGAGTTATCATTCATGTTAACAGATGCTTTTCAGGAATGGAAACTAAATTATTCACGTTTCCATTCCTGATTCGACAACGCTGTTTCCTTTTAGATTACTAAGTTTTTTTATTTTATTTTGTATTGTTTTTGTTTATTTTATATTATTTATGGTGCAACTTAGCTGGCAGCAGCCACAATCAAATGCGCGTGGCCGTAGCAACCTGCTGACGTTGGATCAGAGTGCCACAAGCCTTGACAACAACATGCACTCCCTGACTCGACAGGCGTAAAGTGTCATTCTTTTTTTCTATTCATGCACTTTGTTCGATTCATAGCTTCTTTGCTTTATGTTTTCTCATTTGTGTGTGCGTTTTTCAGTTCTGTTTTAAATTAAGGAAAACAAAACAAAATGTATCAATACTGTTTCCGTGTGTTGTTGCAGTTGTACATTGTGGCTTGTTGTGTTCGTGTTGTTGTGTTTGTTGCTGTATTATTTGCTCTGTTACATTTGCATTTGTTTTTGTGTCGTTTATTTTTTAGTACTATATAAATTCATCAGTTGTTATCAAAATCATTCTCATTCTTTCACGTTATTTTTATAAGCATTATTTATGTTTAAGTATTGTCCAATGCATAAATTTTATTAAATTTTATTTTTCTATTTTTCTACAGCACATTTGACCAGGCTCCGTCTGCACAAGTACTCCTTCTTCAGCAGCAACTGCAACTGCAACAACAACAGGCACATCAGCAGAGAACAACTGGTCCCTTCGGTCTGGATCCAGTGGTAATGGCTGAAATTGAAAAGGATTGGGAGCGTGCCGATCAGATGGTCTTCAAAGAGCTGCCCACAGTGGACATATCGTCGTTGTATGAGCCGCTTAAAGTGTCGGCAACACGTGATGGCTTCCAGTATCCACAAGATAAATTTGATCGTCTTTTAGCACAATCCAGACATATTCAACAGAATCTGATATCGTCGCCGCCGTCAAATACAACAGTTCATTTGCCAAGTGGCAAGTCACCCTATCGCAGTCCCATGCGCCTTCAGCACCACCAGCAGCTGCACCAACAACAGCTTCCAATTCATATGGAAAATAATGACATGCCCAAGTAACTAAAAAACAATGGCTTTACCTTAAAAACCATATTCTAACTCATTTGTTTCTCTCTTTTTGTGTAGTTTGGCCGATGTTCTGCCCAAACACGATCCGCAGCTGGTGAAGATTATCAAGGCAATCAGCAGCACGGACACACTGAAGGCACGTGCAGCAATCAATGAGTTGACCGCAATTATTGAATCGCCCGAAAAACGCGCTGTGCTTCGAGACTACGAAGAAATATTTATACAAAATGTGCTGGCACAATTAAAGGTGAGTTCAGAGGGAGGCACGAAAGAAAAACTAGAGAAATATTGCTTATGCTTTTGTATTCTTGCCCATTGCAGAATCTCTCGCAGTTGCCCATTTCACAGGCGATGGTTGTCTATCAGCCCTTGTTGTCAATTTTGTATACCTTCTTCAATGCCAACATTCTGGGCAAAACCTTGAATATGACCTGCATTATGAATCTCATGACTGCGATGCTGCATCTGCTTGCCGAGCAGAAGTTGACCAGCGGCGATGATAGCCAATATAACAAAGTGATCAATGGCATATGCCTTAAAGTCCTCGATAAGGTCAATTTTACGTATATATTCTGGTCAGTAAATATACGTTATGATTTATAACTTGTACTCTTACTATAATATTCATACTTATATCTTCATTCTTACTTTAGCGGCCTTGTACGATTGCTGAGAGAGACCTGCCCGGCTGCAGGCCTGCCCAAGTTTACGGATTTGCTAATGAAATGTATTTGGCGTAATATTAAAATGTTGCCCGAACGCACCAACGAGCTGAACTACGATGCAGTCATGTTAGAAGTGCATGAATTTCTGCTGGAGCTTCCCAGCTCATGGTGGCAAAATAGACCATCAGACACACCACTACGTACCATAAAGACAATTATTCACAACATGGCCAAGGTGAAGGGCAATGCCATATTGCAGCATCTCAATCAGATACCCGCACACTCGGAGCTGCATACTTATTTGATTCGCGTGCTCAAGGTAAAGCAGTCTGGAAATTAATGTTAAAGTTACAGTTCGCTACAAAACTTCTTTTGTTTTTAGAATTTCCAAAAAGATGGCACCTTGTCAGGCGGGACGGGCAGCTCTGGGCAGCGCCAGTTTGTAGCTAAGGATATGGGAAACAAGCGCATATCGCATCAGACGCATGATACAGTATCGCAGATATTTAAGCTTATCTCTGACAAGGATACCAAACAGCAAGGGCTACAGAAGCTGTACGATTTTAAGGTGAGTTTCTAGAGAAGAACTGATTCGAATTTAAAATTAATAATATTTGTTGTTGCAGCAACAAAATCCAGACATAGACTTGAGTACTTTCCTGCAGGGAGCAAGCGCAACTTTCCATAAATACATTGAGGAAGGATTGGCCGAAATAGAAAGGAACCAAAATACTGGCTCAACACAAGCTCCGGATAATCGCACGGGTTAGTAAATGCACAAATGAGTGAATTTTCCAAAGACACACACACACACACACAACTTTTGTACCATATTAACCACACGCACCTTTGCCTACTAACATGTGTCTTGGACCAATCCTGCAGCTGCTACACGTTCTTATCTCACAGATGTCAACTACCAGAATGCTGTGCACGATCCGGACTACTGGATGGATCGTTTGCAGAAGATGATGCATACAGGGGTTGCATCCGATGATGGTCCCAACATGTTGGACAATAAAGTGGCCGACGAGAATCTCTGCCTGAACACAATGAACTCACAGAAGGTGTCGCTGATCAGACATGAGGTACGCTCACCATAAGAAAATTACGTTATTTAAATCGTTGAGTTAATGAAATTATGTTGTTAAATGCTTCATTAAAAAATTTTGTTCTTTAGCAGAAACCCGAAATGTCTCCGAATCGCCTACAGCTTATTCAGGCAAAACTGGCTCAGATTAGAAAGGAGAATCATGCCCAATAATTGTGTTGGCTGACACATACGCGGATTACTATATAGTATATATACTTATATATATATATATATATATATATATATCTGAATTGAAAATGTATTACAAACAATATGATTACCGCTTAAAGAGATCAGCATCAACAGTGAGATTAGCTCTCTATTGGGGCGTCAGCGCGAAAACATTTATTATTTAACATAAAACACATGCTTATATAGACTCTTGGTATAATCATAATGCAGGCATAATGCGCAGGTTAACAATAATAACAGTAACAATAACTAACAGCATACTACATACACTACACTACACTACACACGTACATATACCAATCAATCAACTATTAATTATTACTAACGAATTGTACTACTGAAACAATGCAGGCGCATTCCTAGTTTCGATTCGCAATCCCCAGTCAAGTTCACAGTCCTGGAGCAAGACATGGAATCAACCAGGAACTACGACCTGATCACCTATATATGTATTAGCACTGAGTTACGTAATTGGTATGCGTTTTTTCGAATTTCAATTGGCTGAGCTGAGATTAAGTTTGTTTTTAGGCTTGCCGTGTGTTTTTGTTAAGTTACGAGTTTCCTTCATAATTGATTCGATCATAATTGAGAAATGTTTACAATTGAGTTAAATTTTTAGTACATAATAAAAAAGCCTGTTAAAGATTTCTGTAACTATTATTAATAAACGAAAACTGTTTTTTCACCCAACAACATTAATGAATCTTGTTATGTGTAACTAGTTAAAGAACAATTCGCTACGTTTTAACATTTGTCTAGTTTAAGCCTCGTCCAGTTCGCATACACAAACACAACACCTATTCCTACACACACACACACACACACGTATTTTTGTAACATGCCTCATATCGTAATTTATGCAACTTATAATAAATGTTATATTTCTAAATATTTCTTAATCGGCCACCGGCACAACATCCTCGGTTATTTCGGTTAGTTCCTCCTCATCGCCTTCGTTATCGCCAGACTTTTGTTTAGCATAACGTGAGGAAATGGTGGCCACCCTGATGGCAGCCTTGAAGCCAACGCGTGCCTTCATCTTGGCCAGTTTGGCCTTCCAGTTCTCGTCGCGAGAAGGTAAACCATTCAGATACTCGATCATCTCCTCTTTCTTGGGATCCACAATGGCCAGCACAGACAAGCAGCCATCCACAGTGCCCAGCACAATGGCCCGGCCATCTTTGCTGCTCTTGATGGCGGTCAACTCAGCCTGGAGCCTGTAGTTGGCAATCATCTCGGTGTCGACGGTGCGAAAGACGCGAATTGTCTTGCGGCCACTGTGATAATACGCCACATATTCGTCACCCTCGGTGAAGATGCAGATCACAGAGAATACGCCCTCGGCCACCTTGGGTATGAAGGTCTTCACTGTGGTGCCCTTGCGCAGCTCCAGCAGTTCCAGGCCGCCCCGTGTCGGCGCGTACAGACCACATTTGCCATCCCTGGTCAAGCTGCCGCCCCATTTGGCTATGGAGCGCACATGCTTCTTGCTCTTTATGTCCATTATGCTGCCCTTTTCGCTGCTGATGACCGCGATCTGATTGGCCTTGTGCGGCATGGGAACCAGCGAGATCACCTCCTGAAAGAAGGAGTGTGAGTGAATGGAGGGGAGCTGAGAGTGATGGGAAAACTCACCTTGATGGCACAACCCTTGAGCAAGACTTTGGTTACGAACGCACCATTCGTGGTGCTGTAGACGCCCAAGCAATCCTTGTTGGATTTGTCTACGGTAACCACAACTACATATGCATTATCGGCTGTGATCACCGATTGTCTAAACGGCATTCCCGTTATCATGCGTATGGGAAATTCAAAGCGAAATAGTATAGTACCCTCTGTGGAAAGAAAGAAAGGCGAACTTCTGCATTATGCCACCACATTGAAGTCTCTGTATGGTATCCTACCTGGCACCGCACGAACTGTGGTTATTGCCGTCAGACGATTCGGTTCATCACCCGCACCGGCTGCAGCTGCCGCTAACAAATCCCGCTGATTGATATTGGGCACGGAGACTGTGAGCACCTTGTAGCCATAATCCATGAGTGTGATTTGTTGTATGCCAGGCTGATCGTCGCGATAGACAACCTGCTCGGAAACGCGATTCCAGATGAGAAACTTGCCCGTCTCTGAGGAGATAACATAGCGTCCATCAGGTGTAATCTCTGCGTGCGTAACAATAGCGCCCAACGGACTGTCCGCCAGCTTGGCCATCAAACGACCCGAACGACTGTCCCAGACGCCAACACAGCTGCGGGTCACCGTGACAGCCATGTCCACCTCGGACAGACTGATGTTATCGATCTGCAGCTCATGACGATCGATGACGTGAACCTTCTCGAAGATGTTGTTGATGTTCCACACCTTGACGGAACGATCTATCGATGAAGTGACCAGATTGTTCCAATTGCCTATGGTCAACGGCTCCAGTTGAATGATACGACCGA
The DNA here is from genome assembly GCA_018904595.1 of Zaprionus indianus. NCBI lineage: Eukaryota > Metazoa > Arthropoda > Insecta > Diptera > Drosophilidae > Zaprionus > Zaprionus indianus. The sequence goes on from JAEIHA010000320.1 coordinate 11,609,498, forward strand.
AGTGGGCATCCAGTATCTTGGCCAATTGTCCCGACTGCAGACACCACACATAGAGATTCTTGCGCACGCCGGCCACAGCGTAGTCCATCTTGGAACTGATCATGATGGAATTGGATTGCATGATGCGTGTGGTGATGTTGCGCACGCCATGAGGCAGCGCCAGGTACATGGCTTCCTTGGTGATTGGTTTGCGTTCCACCTCCGCGTTCTCCTTGCTGCCAAAATCCCAGATGACAAATCCCTTTCCAGCTGTGCCCAGCAGCATGCGATCATTCTGATGCTGATCGAGGCGCAACTGCAGCAACATTTCCTTGTCGTCGTTCTCGTAGCGTGGCAAATGCTCCACAAAGCTCCACTGAATCTCGCCCGTTTCCTCGTTCTGTGTGAATTCGTACAGAGATACCTGAAAGTTCTCCTCGCTGGCACAACCATAGGCCCTTGTGCGTTCCTTGTTCATGACGAAGGCGCTGAAGAAGTGCAGCGAATTGGAACTGTTCGTGGAGCGCACCGAGTCCAAGCGCAGTCGAATCTCGTTAATGCAACCGGACCAGAAGATGACATTGTAATCCTGGGGACTGAAGAACTCCATGGCTGAAAGAAACGAGGGTAAAGTCAGAGTCTCTACTTTAAATTGAATCGTTTTACACCCACTTAGTATCTCCCAATTTGTGTTCTCGCCCGGCACATCAAAGATTTCCACAAGATTGCCTCGCATGTCGAACTTTGCCCAGCGCAGCTTGCAAATCAGAAAGAGACTGAAGAGAGATTAAAGAAGGTATATGGAGTGTTCCACCAGGTTCCTTACTTCTGATTGAGCAGATAGAGTCCACTCACAGGACCGTCAGTCTCCTCGAAGGGACTGTTGATCACCACAAACTCGCTGGAGAGCATGTTCAGCAGCACTGTCTGATTGTTGTTGGAGTAGGCGGCGGCCCACTTGTTGTCCGGACTGAGTACCAGCTGCTGCATAATGCCTTCGATGCCAGGATTGACATCGCGCGTTAGATCCGATGTGGACAAGTCGAAGGTTATGAAGTGCGTCGATATGGAGACCATGTAACGCTTGTCACTTGTCAGGCAGAAGGCAAACACGGCGAACTGATGACCCTCCAGAGAGTACTAAAGAAAAAAGAAAGACCACGAGTAGATCAGGAACAGATAACTCTGCAACTCCCTCTTCGGGTTTACCTTCAGCGGACCACCAGGTGTGTGCAGGCAATGATTGACTGGAATGAGTGCACAATCCTTGGGCCCGCAACGATCGCAGGCGCGCAACAGCATCTTGATGTTGGGATTGCCACCAATCTCGGGCAGCAGACGGCCAATGAGCTGCGGTGCCAGCATGTTGGGGTAGATTGCCAGTATGGCGCCACCCAAGCGCAGTGCATCCGCCACCAGCATCAGCTCGCGCTTCGCCTCCTTGTCGTCGGTGTTGGACGAGGCGTCCTCGAAGTCAGCCAGCACTGCCTGCAGCGGACAGCTGGAGAGCTTGGCGTGCAGCCAGTCATAGTTGAAGAGCACATGCTCGAACAGATCCTTGAAGCGACGCGAACGCACAAAATGGAAGGGAAGCTCACCAAACTGAAGAAAAACAGAGAAATCTTGAATGATAATGATTGCCATTACAAAGGGGCTACCTTACCTTGCGTAAATTGTACCGCCTGGAGAGACCATCCTTGCTGGTGAAGACCAACGGTTGAATGGGCACCTTACGATCCGCGGATCCCTCCTTGTCGGCCAGTCCGAAGCGATGTCGCTGTATCTCGGTGAACTTGAAGGGTTTCGGTATGCCGCCACCCCAAATGCCGAGGTAATAGTCTGCAATCATGGAATGAAAGTATATGGCCATGTTCATGTTCTTGAAGTAGCGCTCCTTGGCAGTGTCCTTGAACTGCCGGTGATACCAGTTCATTACGTTCACTCCATCGGCCTCCCGTTCGCTCAAATAGTTGGGAAGATCGTTGCGAATACGTGTCCAGAGAAGCGGAGGTATACGACGCACTGGCGGCATATGATACTGATAGACATCATCGAGCACCTTGTCATCCAGCGAGATCAAATCCTCGAGCTCACTCTCCGAGAGGCCCGACTTGGATGCCGTGATATAGGCGAGGGCATGGAAGACCAGAATACGACCATGCTGCTTCTCCACACGCTCGAAGAGCAACATGATCGAGTCCATCACCGTGTTGGCCAGATGCGTCTCCTGGGGACGCGTGTAACTGCGCCATCGGCAAATCTCGGCAAATACCAGTTTCACAAAGATCGGCAGGGAGCACTTGCTGATGGCATTCGCCACCAGACGCCACTGGTAATTGTTCAGATCGCGACACGCCGTCTTCATCCACATTTTAATGACGTTCATGGCCAGCTCCTCGCCCAGTGCGGTCACCTCGATGAAGTTCTCCTCCACGTCGATCATCTTGCAGAGCACATGATACTCATGCGACACTGTGGGATTCGCCGGTTCGTTGGCGCACGATATGATGATCTGTAATCGTTGAGAACTTTATCATGGTACTTTAAACAGTTAGTGCAGATAAGGTAGAAGCATATGATACACTTGATCAGCTCAAGATCGGCTGAAATTGTTGTTGCTGTTGTTGCTTGCCTCATGCAGAACGGCATTGGTAGAGTCGTTTTGGGTGAGGGTGCCAGAGTTGGGATCGGGTAAAGTTCAGAGTGATTTGCATGTGATATTGTCTAGCACGCACAAGTCAAGCAATTCGAAAAACTTACAGAGGAAATTCAATACTTTGTTGTATTTACAAATACGTATAGAACGTATATACGGTGTGGAGATCATGCAATTTGGGGAACTAACAGGGATCTTCAAATTTAGTATTTACACAGTTCGTAGTTCCGGTGTGGGAGCATGCAATGTTGGGAACTTGAAAGGATCGTCTAGATATCTCTTTTATTTACATAGATCATAGTTCCGGTGGGCAATTTTGAGAACTTAAGAAAGGTTCTGGATACTCTTCCTCCAGTTTTATATAGTATTATACTAAGTGCATTTCACAAGGTTCCTATTGGGGTGTTCCAAGAATCTTGTACAATACATTCAAGACTTGATTTAAGTATAGATTTTCGGAACACCTCATGGAATTTATTTAGTTGCTGTAGTTTTTTCATGCAGTGCTCAAGAGAAGAAGGTCCTGCAACCGATTAAAATTTAATTAAATTAAAATTATCGGACTAATCAAAATATAAATAGAATAGTCATGCAAAAAGTCAAATATGGATTCTCTTTAGTGCGATCTAACAGGAGATTGTATATACAAACGGGAGATGCATTAGAAATAGAGCAGGAATAAAATATACATAGAGTATAATCGGTTACAGAGTATTTAACATGCAGGAGATTCAGGATTCAGGCCGGTTTCAGTGCTGCACGTCGCACTCACCTTACAGTGGGCCGGCAGACGTGTGGGTATCCAGGATACCTTGTTCGAGTCTTGGGTACCCGTCAGTTGATCGACTGAGTCTAGGTATAGGGTTAACGGCTGATTCGGACTAGCATAAGTTAGTAATTGCTTAAAATGTGCTGTTAGGGGAACAAGATCATCGGGTATATTCTCAAATGGTAGCATATAGTTGTACGATATCTGCACACACACACGAACACATAGAGTAAATGTGTATATAGGTTAGTGTTAGGATCAAGAGTAGAAATAACAAGAGAAGAAGGTTAAAGAAGTACGAGTTAGATGCGCATTACGCTGGTTGCTTATCACCTGCTGGCATATCGATATGAGGGTCGCTGTCAGGGCACTGGAGTCCGGCGTAGTGCCAAGGAACCGTATGATATTGATGGGCCGCTTGTCGGCAAACCACTCGGTGGCCACCAGCGAGGCACTCTTGGCTAGCAATGAAGTTTTGCCACAACCTCCGTCGCCAAAAAGGACAAGTGGCTTATCTGAATCCCCCAGCATATAGCGCTTGATACGATCGCAACTCTCTTCGCGGCCATAGAAGATCTTGACCGAATTGTTGCAAGCGTGCAAATGCTGAAGGATCTCAGTTACTATCTGCCCCTGTGCACTGGAGTCTTCTTTGCGCATCGCCCTATCGACGAGCTTGACAACGTTCTTATAGAAGTGCGAGATGAAATGATTCAGATACTCCTCGTGTGTCTCAATGTCCAATCCTTCGCGACCGATCCACTCGACGGTATATCTGAAAAGAGAACATCCATATAGATCGGATAGTTCTAAGTCTCTTTTCTCTTACTCACTTTTGTGAATTGCTCGACTCGATCTTGGCGGGCAGTCGCGTGTCCCTGAGATCGCCGAGCAGCTTAGCTGATTCCGTGTCCAAGCTGCGATTGATAATGTCCACAAAGAGCGAAGCCTTCTTCAGATTCTGCAGATTTATGTTGTTTATATAGCGCACGTAGGCCAGACAATGGTTCTTCGTGTTCTTCACATTCAGAATGCCATTGATCACTTCGCGTTCGGTGACTGAAAGTGCAGGAGTAGTTAGTAATGGAAGAGGTCTAAGGGGTTCTTGAGGTCTTGGGCTTCCCACCTGACATAAAGTAGTTATGCACATCGTCCTTGGACATCTTATTACTGGCGCCCAGTGAGGCGGCCGCTTTGCGCAATAGCTTCTGCATTTTGTTCAGTGTATCCCACCAGACAGCCTGATCTTCGGCCTGCAGCTTGGGCACGCGCTGCGAAGAGTAAATCAAGCTAGAGATGCCCCTTTCTCCGTGTGGTTACTCACCTTATTGTTGAAGTTAATCAGTATGGAGGAAATCGGTTGCAGCACCGATATGGGTGGCACAGCGTTGCTATCCTTCTTGTACCACAGATCGAGCAGGGCACGATCGACGCCCATCGATGTTAGCTCCTCGCAGATCAGTTGCAACTCCGACGACACTATGTAGGTCGGTATGGGTCTGTAGCCATATTTCTGGCCCAGAAACACTATAAAATTCGGTCCCATCGAGAGTCGCTGACAATTCTTGATCTCTCGCATGCACAGCTCCGTGGTCATGTGATCGTCGGTGGCCTCGTCTCGCACACCCCAACGCATGTCGACCACCTGGAATTCCAGGCCATGTTTCTCGCGACAGTAGTCCTTGATGCGTGGATAGCACTTGGCCATCAGAGTGTTGCGCTCCATGGTCGTATCTAGAAGAAGGCGAGAAGTGACCCGATTACGTAAGAACTCGCAAAAAATATGAAAAATCACTTCTAATTCTTCTTCTTCTGCGCATACACACACCCGTAAACGTTGAGCTGGTGAAGATGCGCACGATTTTCGAGCTAACCGGCGGCAGGGACTCCAGTGAACCCAGGAATATGGAATCTATAGTGCGGTCATCCATGATTGGATTGTGTAGTTCCCGTACGCGCGAGCTGGTTACGTTGTGCTGCCGCCGAAATCCAATATATATCTGCGCCCAACTGGGACCCAGAAACTGCACTTAAGTTCACATTTCTACTAGGGATATGCCAAAGTTGCTGCTGTTTGGTCGATATTTTGGATTTGTGTGGCGCATTTGACAGTCGCCTAGTTGACGGGTTGTTTTGAGTTCAGCTACGACAGCAGCGACACAGTACGCGAGAGCACTAGGGTGCACTGAGAAAAAGATATATCTCAGGGAAGTTTCTATAGAATCGTCGTGATTCTACCTTGTACATATAGGTTAGAAGGAGGTATCTCACACCCTATATAGTATATATATTCTTAATATGTCTGTCTATCTGTCCGTATGAACACCTAGATCTCAGAAATTATAAGAGCTAAGACTAGCAAACTCCTTGAAAATATATCGTTTAATTGCACGCAGACAAAGTATGCTTTAGAATATGGCAACGCACTCTTCTGCCCCTGCATTAATAAAAATTAATAAAAAATAAATAACAACCGTTATTTTAAAACAAGGTGAAGAAATTTCTGCATGCACAATACTTATCAGTGTCCAAATGATTTCTGTAAATTTGGTTAAGATTGCATAATTAACATAGAAGTTATTAAAGAATTAACTTCATTGGCAGACCATATTACCTCGACGCAGCTAAGTATGCAATAAAAACTTAAATTTGCATATACAACAAATATCTTTTTTTTTTCTCAGTGTAGCGCCTGGTTACTAGTGGCAACACTTGTTGCACTTGTGTTTTGATCGAAAAGTCATTCCATTTAGGTTTGCACTATTTTGTGGCGTTGCCTCTTCAACTGGCAGCAGCTGCCTCAGCGCAGCTCTGATTGATGTCAGACTTTGATTTTGACATACAACAAGTGTTTCAAGTGCCTCCCCTGCTTGGTGAGGAGAGAGTTGCGTGATTGCCACACATTCGCAGGTGTAGAACGAGCGGCAACTTTCAAAGTCGTGCCACACTCAGGCTAAGTCTTACAACTTACAACTTGGGCAAGTCTTTAAGCATTGACCTTGACCCCTCTTAAGGAGGAGGAGGCCGTGCGTGTTTGCCGAACGAAATCAAATCAGTTTACTGCAAGTGCTTCAATTAGGCCAGATTTAGAGCCAGATTCGCCGCCTATATCGGGGTCAGTCAAATGGCAAGTCAAAGTACGAGGCACGGTAAGTGTGATAATCGTAATAGTTTTTTTTAAAGTACTGCCCCCTTCCTCTCTTCAACATAGGTTTAACAACAGTTCTTTGGGTTTTATAACAATATATTTATTTTTCGCTTTCTTTTTTTTATAATTTTAGTTTTATGTGGGTTTTTGGTTTTTTTCTGATATTTTAGGAAAATGTTGCAAGTGTTTAGTGTGGCTATTTATGGTATATATCGATATATTCGATTTGCATTATGAAAAATATTGATATATAAATATTGAATTTAGTTAATCATTATTCTTAGTATTATTTCGAATAGTTTTCTATGATTTTGAAACGCGTTTAACTAGTTTTCATTTTTCTTTTCTTGTTTTGTTTTGTTTTCTAAGTTGGCTATAGGAAAAGTGGACTATATACGCTATAGGTTGTGTTGGGTGTTTAGATTAACGATTTAGTTAGTTTCACTTCCATGTATAGGGACTGTATCGCAAATTAAATTAACTACGCATTCACAACATCCACAAGTATCCAATGTGTGTGAGTTCCTCATTACAATAGAAATGTATACATGATGTATGTATGTTATATGTTTATAATATGTAGCTATATTTCGATAATAAATAGTTAAACATATTGAACTAAACGATAATCAAAATAAAAACAAACTAATTAATAATTACAGAGTTCGAGAAAGTACAAAAAATAATAATAAAAAAAACGAACGCAGCTGCCGAAGGCTCCTCCTCCTCCGTCTCCTTCTCACTCTCTTTTGTTCTATCTTTCTCTGCCTCTCTCTCTCTAGGGAGTTAGTCCATTTTGTGTTGGCTTTACTGCTGCTGCTGGCGATAAGGTTGCTGCTGCTGCTGCAGTTGCTCTGGTTGCTGTTCCGTTCTTGGTGTCCGGCTTTGGATCCGGTATGGCTTTCGCCGCCAGCGCCAGCTTGTGTATGTGCGGCGACGATGGCGACGTCACGGTTATTCTACAATAAGAAAAAGCTAATGTTTTACACGCGCACGCATACACACGCACACACACACACGCATACACATACGCATACGCAGGCACGCCATGTTGGTTGGGGGGCGGTAAGTGTTGTGTTTTCATTTCGTTCATTTCATTGGTCATATGCATCGTCATATTTACAAAGCAGTTTTGGTTTTAGTTTTACGAGTTTGTTTACGGTTTTTTTTTGGGTCAGTTTTGGATTTAAGTCGGTTGGTTGGCATGGTTTGCATTTGCATTTGCATTTGTTGTTGTTGTTGTTGTTGTGGTTGATGTCGTTGAGCATGTATATGTATATATATAAAGTAATTGGGTTAATTAGATAAGCCGTCAAATAGAGCAGAGCAGAGCTTACAAGCTAACCGATATACGAGTATAGATAGATAGAGATAGTTTACATATGCATATAGATATAAGTATTGGTATTAATCATTCCATATAGCATTAATCGTATTCGCATTATCTGATTATTATAACTAAGCTGAAGCTATTATTATTATTACTTTTATATTATTATTATTATATTATCATATTATTATTGCGTATGTGGTGCAGTACGTTGTTGTTTTGTTTAGTGCTTGTGCTGCCTGCCTGCTTTCGAATTCGATATCGAACTCGGATTCGAGTTGGCATTTGAGTTGACTTCATGCTCGTGACCGTACCTCGGGCTGTTGTCGTCCTTCTCGCACACCAGTGTCCGTGTGGTGCTTGGCGCCACAGTGGGCAGCACGATGCCGTTGAGTGACTGTTGCGAACTGCGCTTTACATGCACGGGACGCAGTCGATCCTCCAGGTCGCTGATGGAGCCTACCGAACTGATGCTTTCGTCACTGGAAAATGTGTGAAAAAAAACGATTAGCAAACTATTCTATGTTTCCAAATTTCAAATATTATTTAGCTAGTTTCTTAAATTTTATAAAATTACATTTTCTATCTAGACTTTCATCCTAACTCATTCTTGATTTAATTTGATTTCTTTTTCTAATTTATTCATCACTTTCTCAATCCTTTCTCTCGGGTTTTCCTGTCGATTAGCTAAGCATTTTTTTTATATATTTTTCTTCAACATTTAAGTAATAATTGCTTTGCACTTTCTTCTTGACAACCTCTAAATTCAATGTTACTACTTTCTCTATTTTATTCTATATCCAGTTCCTTCCTAGTTAAACCATATTACTAGATTAAAATAGGGCTTCGAATTCGAGCTCGATATGTTTAAACCTATATTCTTCTAGATTATACAAATACATTTTCATTGGTTATTTCTTGACTTCTTCTACATCCAAAGTGACTTCCTTCAATTCTCCATTCTTCCTTTCTCCAGGTTTTCCACTTGTATATCTAAGCAGACTATGAAGTGGTTCGAAATCGAATTCAGAGTATTTAATGCTTTTTTCTTCTACATTTAAAAAATATACTTTTTTTTTGAGCACTTTTTCTTGACTCTTTCTTCAACAATACGACTTCATTCTCTCCTCAATTTAATTCCAAATTCCTTCCCTATTTATCCATCTTAATTAGTTTATCACACCAACAAAGTGTTTCAAATTCGAATACTTAATTTCTCAGGTTTTTTCTATCTTCCAGAAATACATTTGCTTTGACACTTTCTTCTTGACTCCTAATTTAATTTAACTTCTTCCACTTCTTTCCATTACTTTCTCAATCCCTTCTCCATTTCTTTCTCAATTCCTTCTCCAGTAATACCTCTCGCTTAGCTCCTCTTCGCCCTCCTCCTCCATGGCCTGCTGCAGATCCGCAATGCGCTGCAGCGCCAGACGCAAATCATTCTTCAGCGCTGCGCCCTCGGACTCCATGACTTCCATTTTCTTCTCGAGATCCTTGCGACGTGTTAGAGATTCCTGTTCGCGACTCGTGAGAGCATGGAACTCTTCGCGCATGTCACGCAGACTCTTTTGTGACTTCTTGAGCACTTCCTGGGATTGCATCTCACGCATCTTCGACTGCGTCACCTCATTCTGCAGCTTCTCCAATGACTCCTTATGCCTGCTGACCTGCACCTCCAGTCGCGCACGAGTGGCCTGCTCCAGTTCCAGCCGTGATTCCAACTCCTTGGTGCGCATCTCCAAACTGAAAGGGGGAAATCTCATTAGATATGTTGAGAGAGGAATGAGTTCTGTTATGACTTACCGCTTGGACATGACAGCCATGGTGGGATCACCCAAGCTCTCCACATTGTCCAGTCTATGCTGCAGCTCAGCCACCTGCTCCTTGAGATTGTTGCGCTCCGCTTCGAGTTCGGTGAGCTTGAATTCCGATTCGGAGACATTGATCTGCTCGGCATTCAGTTGCTTCACTGTGGCACTGTATTTCTTCATCAGTTCGCTCAGCTCCTCCTCGTTCTCCTCGATCTGCGCCTGCAGTTCGGCTCGATCACGATGCGCTGCATTCGCACGCTCCTCGGCATCGTTGCGCGCCCTGTGCGACTCCTCGAACATGGCCTGCACATCGGCCAGCTCTGCCTCGGCCGTTTGACGCGCCTTCATGGCTAGACTGCGAGCTGATTCCGCATCCTCTAGCTGATTGCGCAGCTGACGAATCAGCGTTTTGCCCGGCGTGTCTGCCTTGAGTCGCTCCAGCTGCGTTTGGGCATCCTTCAGCAGTGCCTTGTACTTGCGCAAGTCACGGCGCAGTTTCTGATTCAGCGCTTCCTCGGCATCACGATCGACACGATCACGATCCTCCATCGAAGAGAGGCGTCGCTCTAGTTCGTGTTTCTCGCGCAGCAGCAGCGTGCGCTCCTCGTGCTCCGTCTCCAGCTGACATTCCAGGACCTTGATCTTCTTGTACCCATTGCCACGCACCTCCTCCAGCTCCTCGTCACGCTGCTGTGTCTCGCGACGCGCCTCTTTGCGCATCGTTTCCAGCGTCATCTCAAGTCGCAGCTTTGCCTGCTCCAGCAGCTGTATTTGTCCAGCCATTTCGTCCAGCTCCTCCTCCTGCTCCTTGATACGACGCTCTTGTTCGTTCTTCGAGCGTCGCAGCTGTGCGAACTCCTCCTCGGTGCCGCCACCGAATGTCATCTCCTCCAGTTCGCGTTGCAGTGATGCCAGTTTCTCCTCCTTCAGCTCCAGATCCAGGCGCGTATCCTGCAGGAGGAAGATAATTGATTAGTTTAGCACTGCAATAAGTTGTTCCCCTTCCTTTCCCTCAATCCCTGATCTTCTCACGCACTTGCAGCAATCGTGTTGCACATGTGGCGCTCAAACTCATTGCTGTACTTCAGCAGCTGCACACTCTGCTCATATGGTTGTGGGCACTTGGAATGCGAATGGGAATCGGAATCGGAATGAAAATGATATCTTAATCCGGGGCACAGCGCTTTGTCCGGCTGCCCCAGCTATCACGCGCGCGGCCGCAGTTGAAACTTTTGATTGTCTTTTTGTTTTTAATTATTTTTTTTTCTCTTTTCCGAATTCGTGGAACTATTCGCTTGTCTGTGTGTGTGTGCGTGTTTATGTTATGTGTTGTGTGTACTCCAGTTATCGCGCTTCGACTGCTCGACTGCTCTCGGCCTGAAGAAAGCCACAGAGCAACACAGGCCGATAAAAACACGAGAACAACAACAAGAACGAGGAGAAGAAAAAGAAAAGGAAGGAAAAGAAGTCGAAAACAAATGAGCGCAACCGAGGGAAAACCTTCTTGTGCCGCGTTCAGACTAGCACAGTTTGAATGTGAGCGAGGAAGGGAGGGAGAGAGGTAGGTAGGGAGAGAGAGAGAGACAACAAGTGTTGTCAGCTGCTCAACTTTAGAACACGCAGGAAAGGTTACAATCGGCAAGACGAACTGTTTTTACACTTGTTGTTTACGGAAGAGAGAGTAAATGAGAATTCCTATAAACATTATATTGTATAAAATATTTTCAAGTTTGGAAAGGTTCTAAAAATTCTAATAAAACACAGAGTTGTTGTTTGAAACCCTTCAATATCGACTAATTGTTCATTTGACAGATAAAAGAATATGTATTTATGTAATTATGATTAAATTGAAAGAGTGTATAAGTTCGTTCATTGTTTCTATGAGCATTATATGGAATAATATGATATATTAATTTGTTTAAGAACTCTAACCGAGAAGCGACAGGGAAGCTTTGAAAATCTTAAATTCTTGATTGTTGTTTCTTTGAAAGATATAGAGTATACTAATCAAATTTAATTTAATTAAAATAATAAAAAAATAAACATAACATAACTAAACTAAAATTCTTGTTGTTCGAAGACTCTTTCAGTTTTTAATGAATTTTAAATTTATAAAATTAATTAAGATGCAGAAGGCTTTCTCTAAACAGATGTGCTGTTTTATTGCAATATCTTCCCCAACTTATAATTACAACTGATATACCCTCAACAGCAGTGTAAGTACTAAGTGTATAAGTGCGTAAGTATCTTCCTTACCTAGTAGTTCTAAAGATCTCTAGTCTAACTGCGTCTTTAGAACACACGCGAAAGAGCAACAACAGAGAACAACAGAAAAAAGAAAAAAAAAAACAAGAACTCTCTAGAGCATTGAGAGCAGCAGGCCGCATGCCGCATGTATGGATATGGTGTGGGCAGGCTGGCAGGCAGGTAGCTGCAGGCAGGTCTGTCTGCCCATGCGTACCATCTATCCGTCTGCCACCCCGTCCGTCTGTCTGTCAGCCCGTTAGACAGTCAGTCAGGCAGCGCAACTTGCGTCTGGAGCGGCAGCAGCGTGGGTAAACAAGCCGAACGAGTTTTCCCAAAGCAAGCAAACGTCTGCAGTTCATATGTTGCATGTGGCAATGGGACTTGACACTTGTTGCAGACAGAGTTGATAATAAAAACAATTAGCTAAAACTGACAATCCTACGTATATCTATTGATTTGGCAACTTAGGTGTTGATAAAAAGAAAATTAGCAACAAATTATCATATAATATCCTATCAATAATAAATTAAAACATTCTCCAAAACTCGTTATTTCTGCGTAAGAAAACAAAATATGATTTCCTTTCTTCGTACAAATAAACTACTGCTTGTTTGCACTGCTTGCAATACACTGCTTGCAACATGTGCATGCAGCTAAGCGCTCGGCAACATTTTCACTTATCTCTAGCAACATTTTCATTTATCTCTAGCTACATTTGCTGCAGCAACATGTGACATGTTGCGCAACCTTTTAGAGATGAGAGAGTGAGCAGAGCGTGAGTGAAACATGCAGAAAAGCAAAGTGGAAGAACATTTTGCCTGCACTATATACTTTTTCAGAGTAACTTGTATATATTCCTCTCTCTTCCCCTATAAAAATACCTTTTTTTATCATTCTACCCATCTAGTTTTCTATCCCTTTTCATTTTACTCACCGCTAACGTTTGTTCGAGCGTGAATTTCTCGGACTGCAGCGCATCCTTCTCGCGCCCATAGCGCTCCTTGGCTTGACGCTCCTGTCGTGCGGCATCCTGCAGTGACTGGCACTCGGCATCGAATTTGCGCTGCTTCTTCTCCAGCAAATTGTTACGTGCATTTTGCTCCTCGAGCAGCATTCGCAAATCGTTCATCTCGTTGGTCATCTTCTGTGCCTTGCGCTTCCATTGACCCACAACCTGACGTTGTTCCTCAACTTCTTCGTAGGCATCCGAAAGCTGTAAATGATTCCATCACTCGTGAATGATTAATCTTTAAGTTATGGCCAGTTCAAACTTACCTTCTTCTCCAATTGCTTTTTGAGGCCAACTAGCTGCTCTAGATCGTGCTCATGCTGTGTCTGCAGGCGGCGCTTGGTGAACTCCAACTCCCTGGCAACTCGTTCGTACTTCAGTTTGTAGACACCTCCAGCGGTGCCATCGTCGTGCTCGCCATCCTCATCCTCCGAGATGCCATTCAGATCAGACTTGGCACAGATCAGTTCCATTTCCAGTTTCTCGCTGACCTCCTGCAGATTCTTTACCTTGCTCTGATTCTCGGCCAATTCCTTCTCCAGCTTCAGCCGTTCCGCTGTCTCCGCCTCCAGTCTCTCGGTGGCAACATGTGCGGTCGATCGTTCCTCTGCCAGATCCACCGTTAGCTCGGATAACTGAAAATCCACAAACGAAAAAAACAAAGTTATTGAAATGCAAAACAAGTTAATCAAATTTATTGCAATTTTTCGCTCCATTTACATCGATTCCATCGAATATGCGCCTAAGTATGCGGGGTCTCATTTCGATTTCGTTTGGTTTTTGCCACATTTTATAAACAATTATGTGAACGAGATGTTTGTTTATCTTATCGGCATGCTAAGTTTAGGTGCGCGCAGATTCATTGTCCATATGCGCCTATTCGTGTTGGCCCCAACCCAAAATTCGCAACAAAAATTCGACACAATTCAATCATAATTCACAATGAAATCCCATCGATAAAATAAATAATTTAGAGATTTTCAAAAATAGAAGACTCTTTCAAATCATAGAACATGCTAAAGTTCACTTGAGATTCAGCATATGTGTGGATTTTTTTTCGAGTTCTCAGTGTTTTTTTTTCTATTTTTTATTATACAAATAATATACATTATGTATGAAAATAATATACGAGGGTCGTTTGATAAGTCCGTGACTTTTTGAATAAAATATTTTTTTTCGTCAAAGAAGGTTTTATTTCTCAACATAATCTCCTTTTAGCTCTATACATTTAGTCCAGCGTTTTTCCAATTTTTTTATTCCTTCCAAATAATAGGTTTTCTCAAGGCCCTCAAAATAGTCGTTTGTTTCTGTGATGACCCGAATCTCTTACCGCCGAGCCATTTCTTCATGTTTGGAAACAAAAAATAGTCACAGGGGGCTAAATCTGGAGAATATGCTGGATGGGGTAGCAGTTCGTAGCCAAATTTATGAAATTTTGCCATGCTGACACGAAATTCACTTTTTTCCATTTTCGTTAAAATTCACGAGATCGTCTGCTTTCAATGCCTATAAAACGCAAACCAAAAAACGCAGCTTTCTCAAAATTTTACAGTCAGCTGTTAATCGATAACTGCTGACAGGAGCAGTGTTGTATTTAGAGCAGGTGCGCGGCAAATACAAAAAGTCACGGACTTATCAAACGACCCTCGTAATAATACAAGTATGGAATGTATATGTCTCTGCTATAAAATGTTTATCACATTTCACTTGCAAATATCTATATATATATCTATACGTATTATATAAAATATTATATAGATATATATTATTATGGTCATTTAAGAAAAATATAAACACATATTTGTATACTCTTTCAGAGGGTACATTGAATATATTATATTGTTAAAATTTCCTTACAGTATTCGCAATTATTGTGAGTCAAACGAAGTGACAAAGAGTTTGATGATACAAAGAGGAAATGATTTCATTTCATTTAATTTTTCATACATTTGTTTCATGTTCATTTTTTAATCCCTCTTTTGAAGTGCTGAACGGCATTTAAATTTCATTAAATCATCATTGTTTCAAACCAAAAGTGAATATTTCTCTGCCCTGTCGAGACGTACGCAAAGAATTCACGCTGCGTGAATCATTTTGGTTTGGAAATCTAAAAAAAGAAAGTAAAAACGGAGGATGCCGTCGTCAATGTCAGCAACAGCAGCAGAGGGAAACTGCATGGAATTTTCTACCAGAATCTTACAGATCTATATATATAATGTATACACACTCTAGACAAGAACAAGACGAAAGAGTTGGGGGAGGGGGAGGAGAGAGGGGATAATTAAAAATGATGTCAACCACCCACACAATTTCGATTGGAAATCAAAAAACAACAGATTCAAACTTTCTCAAATGCTCACTTTGAAATACCCTGTACAAAGAAAAGTAGCCTATGCATTGTTTGTCAATTTTTGGAAAAAACCAATATCTCTGTTGCCTTTTGGGTTAGTTAACATTTGATTCAATACCAATAAACATCGAAAAAAAAACAGTTAAATTTTCTAGTAATATTCTAAAAAAATCTCCTTTTTTAATTTTTTTTGTATATTTTTAATATGGACTCAAACAGCACAATAAACAGTGACAATTATGAGTACGCTGACTTTTTGCGAGATTATCTGCATTGTGACGAACAGGAATTGTTAAGAGCATGGCAACAGGGATTTCCACCTAATCGCAATTTGCGCATGGGAGACAAGGAGGAATTAATGCAGCGAATAGATCAGCTTCACAACCGTGCTAAGCAACAAGCCCACAGACGTCGTTTGGCCAATCAAAGGAAGCACGGAGTCGAGCAACATGACGCCGGTCAGCCCTACAAACGTCAACGCAGTGAAAAGAAACGTCCTTTGCACAATGCTTATCTCAACTTTCTGCGCGACTACCGAAGAACTCATACCTCTCTGCGACCAGATGAGGTAATGAAGCGTTCGGCGCGTGCCTGGGTCCGAATGAGTGACGAGGAGAAAGCGAAGTATCGTCGACATGCCTCTGCGGTAAGTAAATCTATCTTTATATCTATATCCTCACATAACCTCAAAAGATTTCAATAAAGGCTCCCAGGGAAGCTCAAGTTGAAACAACAAGAGCAAAGAAGACACCATATCAAACGTGTCGCATTCAGTGATGTGATCAAGGTCCTTTTCTAATCCAACTAAATTGGATATAATCATACTTAGTGCTTTTATTTACCCTGTAAATATTTTACACTAAATAAATCCATCGTTTGACTTTTTGAAATTTACATTCTGACTTTTATATATCCTGTTTATACATCAACCTGTTTTCCTCCATTGAATTGGACCACTAGCAATAAAGCTGTGATATCGATACCATTACGATATACAATACTATCGATATCACAGCTCTACCGTAATACTAATGCGATTCCAGAAGATGTTTACGATAGTATTACGATATATATAGAGCTTACGAGGCATCTACCTTGATCTGATCTCCATGTGTTTAAATATCGATAATTTTCAATTCAATACTATCGATATTTAACACTATTCTCTCACCCAACTGCAAACATATTTAACATGCCCCATTGCACACTTCCCCCACTTTGCAGGGTATAGGAAAATCGACAATTTGTCAAAGTTCTCAAGGTCAACTAACACACCTCATCGAGCTCATTGTCATCCTCCTCACGTATGGTGCGATCATCGTCATCATCGCCCGCATTCATGGCAGATGTTGAACCAGTCACAGAGTGGGTCACCGATGATTCCCTGACCATGGAGTTGCCACGCGACGTGGGCGTATGTGGCAATTGTTTCGATAACTGAAACGCCTTGGTCAATATATTTTGGGAGGATCGTGTGCGTCCCACTGAACCGCAACGTTCCATGCTGTTGCGTTCACGCTGTCGCTCAATCAACGAGATGGTATCGTAGTCATCGTAACCACTGGGCGTACTGCAGCGACTGTTACCCAGGCTGGTTGTGCTGCTTGTGTTGTGCCGTCGCGTACGCCTGCCCATGGCTGTCCACTCCTCCTGCACGTGATCGGTGCGCTTGAGAAAGTTCTGTATCTTTTCGCTGAGATAGGCCGACGAGGTGCGCGGATCCTCGAAGGAGGGAGTTGGTCGCACCGACTGATGCACTGGCTGTCGCTTGCAGCCGAGCACAAAGGAGAGATTCGCATCGAAGACCACAGGTGAACTCTCCAGCTGGCGCATCTCGTACGCATCCAGGCCACTGCCGCGTGTATAGGTCTGTGGGAAGATGCGTCGCGGCGGCGTCTCCAGGCAACGCGACGTGGTGCGTGCGGAGCAACGCGACGATTGTGTAGAGGAGCAACGCGACGATACCGAATAGGCGGGACTGGGCGAACGTGTCAGCAATCGCAATCGATCTGCAGCCGCATCGGGAACGGGGGATGGTGCTGCTGCCGATCCTGTCGAGAGAGGCAGTTTCAGCGAGATCTCGTAGTGGCTTTCATTCTCTTGCTGCTGCTCCTCGTGCTGCTGCGGGCAATTACCATTTGAAAGCGACTGCGAGAACTGCTTCGTGCTGCTGCTGCTGCTACTGGTTTTGTGTATGGTGTGGCGTGTGGTGCTTGTGGTGGTGGTGCTAGTGGTGTTGCCATTGCTCAGCACGGGACTCTGTTCTCGCTGTTTGGGTAGCAGGCGCAACTGTTTGCGTGCCTGACTGCAGCTCGGTGGTTTCGGTGGCTTGTGGCTGCCCAGTGAGGAGCCGCTGCCAGAAACGGAGCCACCACTGCCACCGCTGTTGCTTAGACCGTTCATGGCGGCAATGACGCGTGCCATAAACGTGGCCTGTTCCTCTCGATCGGCCAGACTTGGCTCTACTACTGATTCACATGCATCCCTAATCGAAGTTGGCGTCTGCTGCGTTGGCTCTGCAATGGCATCATTGTCAGCCAGGATTGCCGTAGCAGGCGCCAGTGGTGCCATTTACGGCGAGGGGGGCGCGGCAAGGGAGTAGTTAGTATATATAGTAATCGAATAGGTAGCTGATGAGAGAGAGTGCAGGTTAGTGGGGGACTATGTTGGCCGATCTTTAGGGTTTTCTTTTTCGTGAATTTTTTAATTTTAATTTCTAGATTTCAATTTCAATTTGAATTCCGATTTCGTTTGGTTTCGTTTTCGTTTTTCGGGGTTCGTGTCGGAATACATCTGGGATAATGTGTGATTTTGTTGCTGTTGTTGTTGTTGTTTCAATGTGCTGTCAAAAACTTGCGAAATGTGTTTAAAATGAACGCAACTGAAAAAATTTGCTCTTTATTTTGGCTTAAAGCATCAAATTGCCAATATGCTGTCTTTAATTTTTCATTTGGCTTTTGCTTTTTATTTCTTTTTGTTATTTTGTGCTTTTCTTTTGGCTTCTGCTTTTGGCACCGTTTCTCATTTGCGCACACACACACGCAATCACGTATCGCTATCGGTTTCGTATTCAGATTCACTGAAGATCTGAAAACGAATGCGATTTCTCGGATACGGATGCGGATACGCGAATCTCGCACGATACGGACTCGGCACGATATGGCACGGTACGGTATGATCACGGCACGGTATGTGGCGCCTCAGGCGTTCGCCTCGCAACTAAGTGATTCGCTTTAGCCGCCGCGGTCACTTGCGTGGCCAGAGAAAAGCTCCGCAGTGCCAGTGTTGCCAAATTGGCCGATTGGACGAATAAAATAAAGCTAGTTTTCTAGCCAAAATAAACAAATTGCAGGCAAGATTTATTTAGGCAATTTCAAAGATACTTATAGTTCTTAAACCATTGAAAATTCGGAAGAAGTAGAGAATTTATGTTTTTTGTGTCTGTATGAACGCTTATAACTCAGCTAATCTACTAGTTAGAGAGACTAAATTTGGTAGACAGGTTCATGTTTGCTTTACTTAAACACATTATAGTTCAAGTTTTGCATACCACGCCCACCGCCCTTCTAAAAAAAATTTTTTGATAGGAAAACAAAGCGAAGTGTTAAAGACTTTATACGCTTAATTTATCATACTATAAATGCCTGTTAGAAACTGTTTTTGGAGGTATCATTTAAAATTAAACGAAGATTTTATTGTTTTAAATTTAATCAACATGTTTTGATAACAAGAATGTAATAAATATCTGTAGGAAACATCATAGGTTGAAAACAGAGCAACTTACTGTATTTAGCTATGCTTTGTTGGCTTTAGCTATTTTATTTACGCCTTTCTTTAGCTATTTTTGGCAATCGATAGTTGACAACACCAGCGGACTAGCTGCTCTTGCCAAAATACGCGAAATAAGCGCAACAGAAGAGCAGAGAGAATGAAAGAGAAAGAGAGAGGGACCACGAGAGAAGAGTTCATCAAAAGATTGCAACATATGCAGCCTCGATATTGACATAATCTCGCCCGCCTCTACATATAGTATATAGTCTCGTATGTAATAAGCAGAGACAACTGTTGATCAGTTGTGCCCCCACAAAAGAAATTATGTAAATTGGCGCAAGGAACGTGCAACACACTTCGTTGGTTGCAACACAATACGTCGCACAGTCGCAGCTCAATAAAGTATTATTAATGATCTTTGCGAGCATTTAAAAATACACATACAACTCGCTATTCTTATGCCTTAAGTGCACAGACACAGAGATACAGATACAGATAGAGATACATATGTATTCATATATGTATGTGCCTGTTTGAGTGAGTGTATTCATTCCCAGTCAGTGTTCAATGGACTCACGCGTTGCCCAGAAGCTATTTATATTTATTTTACAATAAACCAAAGAAGAAGCGGAAATATCGCCACTCTGCAGAGTTTGCAGTTGGCAAGTAAATCAAGTATCGCACAAGTTTGTATATATACAAAACAAATCTTCACATATGTATCGCAAAATTCATCGCTTCGGATATGAAATATTGTACAAGCGATGTATATAAACATTAGCTGGTTACTTTTTCCGTTGCGTTCTCATTCGGATATTATTTTGTTTCATAAATCCTCATAAATAAATGAATCTTAGAACGATTTCAATGTGCATCATACATTCATTTCTGTAATTTCCCTTTTTTTAAATATTTAAATTGTTCTTAAAATACAATATTATAGATAGCAAAATCCAACTTCTGCCCCACTGTGCAATAATAGTTTGTTAATAATGACTCTTTACATTGACTAACTATATATTTGTATGCGTATGAATAGTCATAGATAAAAGGGAATAATGGCAAATACGTGTTGCAATGAAAACGAATCTTTATGATGGAAAGCATACGAGGGTCGTTTGATAAGTCCGTGACTTTTTGAATAAAATATATTTTTTTCGTCAAAGAAGCGTTTTATTTCTCAACATAATCTCCTTTTAGCTCTAATACATTTAGTAAATGTGCGTTTTTCAATTTAATTTTTTATTCCTTCCAAATAATAGGGTTTCTCAAGGCCCTCAAAATAGTCGTTTGTTTTGTGTTTGCAATCTTCATTTGAACCGTTTCTCTTACCGCCGTAAAGCCATTTGTCTTCTTATGTTTGGAAACAAAAAATAGTCTACAGGGGCTAAATCTGGAGATTTTGCTGGATCGGGGTAGCAGTTCGTACGCCAATTTATGAAATTTTGCCATGCTGACACGAAATTCACTTTTTTCCATTTTCGTTAAAATGTCACGAGATTGTCTGCTTTCAATGCCTATAAAACGAAAACCAGAAAAACCAGCCTTTCGCAAACGAATTTTACAGTTAGCTGTTAATCGATAACTGCTGATTTGGAGCAGTTTTCTTATGGCAGGTGGCGCGGCAAATACAAAAAGTCACGGACTTATCAAACGACCCTCGTATGTTATATATGTTTGATTGGCATTTATCTATCTAGTTCCTTATTAATATAAATAACATCTTTTTAGTATATTCAATTTCTGACCCTCTTACCTTAGCTTCCAACTTCTGATTCTCGTTCTTGACTTCGCTGCGATCATACTCGATCTTCTCGAGCTTTGCCCGCAGCATAAGCAACTCCTCGTTGGCGATCTTCAGCTGTTCCTCGGTGCGATGCACATTCAACAGTGGCGTCACACGAACCAGCAGCCGCCACCAGGGCCAATCGCGTACGGCCAAAAAGGCCTTCACATTCCGCTGTATACAGCGCACAGCAAGTTCCTAAGAAGTGAAACCAAATAATGTAGAATATAATATTAAAAACTGAACCCATTTGAACTCACCTGTATGCGCCGTTGAGACATCTTTTTGCGTGCCAAAAAACCGCGACAGAACGCCTGCAGCTGGATAATGCGATCCGATAGGAGCACATCGCGTTTGGCCTCCAACTCATTGAGCACTCCAGAGCGGAAGAGTATCTGTAAGCAGAAGAAACATTGTATTGGAAGCGTTAGAATTAATTACTTGTAGATAACATTTTATAGCATTTAAAAGTACTCGAACGACCTCGTAGAAAACAATCTGAGATTACGTTTACGTTTAATCAACGTTTATTTGCCAAAAAAAAGTAAACCTACTTTGGCAACAAGATAATCTTAATTGATCCATCTTGCTTATTAGTTTGGCAATATACTCGTAAATGAAAATAGAAACTATTCGTGTACTATACATATCTGCGGTCAGTTAGGTCGATGATGTATGTCTTAGAGTAAAGATTTATGCTACGAATAGATAATGAAATTACAATATATCTAATGGAGTTTTTAACAACGAAAGGTCGTTGATATATTGTTTGTTTATAGAGATTTCCTTTGCAAATTGATCTATCTTACTTTATGATTTATCAAAACAGAAACAATTTGAATCCTGTACAATAGTGCGGTCAGTTAGGTCGATAATTTATTGAATTATACCGAATGAAGATTTGAACAACGAAAGGTAGTTGATATATAATTTGTTTACTGAAATTTCCATTGCGAATTGCAGATGAGATAAAACATTAGAGAAACTAACTGTGAATAATTAGTAATAAGGATATCAAATACGAATTGAAGATGAGATATAATAATACAGATACCAAGTACGTTGTATCCATAAAAAGATTTCAACCATGAACACCTTAATGAATATGCTGCATTTAACTCATTAATTACCTCAATTTTTACTCTTTCTCTCTGAGAAAGTAGTGTCTAAACTTATGTTGATGATTATAGATAGAAGAATTAATTTTTCTTGAATGTTGTTGACATCTTCAGCTGAAGATTTCGTTAAACGTGAGGTTTAATGCAAAACGAAAGTCTTCACTAAATGATTTGACATTTGCATAGAATGAAATAGGTTGATACTCAGGAATGTGCTTAAAATGAGCTTGACAGCTGTAAATCTTGCGAAACTAACAAGAATAACTAAATAATATATAAATGAAATTGAAATCTTAATTAAAAACAAAGAAAAGTGAATGGGCATCGAAAATAGCAAAATGCAGCTGTTTGTAAAGAAACTACGATATAATCAAAATCAGTTCAAGGAACTGAAGGTCAAGGTGCCGACAGAGAGAGATTGAAGCAACTGTAACACCTGCACAAAGAAGTGAAAAATCCCGAGAGTGGAGCGAAAGAGATAAGAGTTGTAAAAGAAATGAAAACAAAAGCAAAACACGAAATAGAAATGGAAGACGAGGGGGGGAACTATGATGTTATTGCAAATAAACAAAGTCCAATCCACTGAGGCGGCGGCATCGACTCTTACTCTTTCTCTCGACGACGAGGAAAAGCTTTAAATGCAAGTGCAGACTACAAATTAGCCTGTCTCGGGATTTGGCTGGCTGGGGACGCACCTTTGCAGGTGTGGCCAGCCAAGTCGCGACATTTTTGCGATGGTTTTTTATTTTAGATTTCGAAAAGTTTTTTAATTATGCACCGCACGTAGTTCAAAAATGAAAGTAAACCAATGTGAAATGTGTGTGTGAGAGTGTTTAGGCGTGTGTGTTTTAGGGCGTGGCAGACAGGGCTGGGCAAGCAGGAAAACTATGTAACTACCAAAACCATGTACCAAGTTATAGAACGGGAGCGAAAGAAATAGGTAGAGATAGATAGATAGAGAGAGAGAGCGATAGGTTTTCATTAAATTGTATTTTATTGTTAAGAAATATATATGGTACCATATAAGAGAGTATTATAATTAGATATAGGTCTATTGGGGGAGCCTTCACTCTTGAACGGGGACTCTAGTGCAGCCGCATAGTTACCTCTTTCGTGTAGGTGGGATAAATCTCCACCTGTGTCTGTATGCAGCGCACCGCCTGCACCTGCGCCTGCACCTTGGACACAACCCGCAATTGACCCTTCTTCGACTTGGCCTCGAACTTCTCCAGCAGCTCGGCTATTTTATTTGGTCTACACGACAGCACCTCCACCTCCTCATGTTCTGCCTCCGGTTCCCGCTCCACTTCCACCTCCACCTCTGATTCGCAGAGACTGCCCGTGGAATTGCTGGTGGAGTTCAAGGCGGAGGAGCTGGAGTTGGAGCTGGCCGAACTGTGCATGGCAGCATTGCTAATGTGACCTGAATCATCTGAATCGGAGACGGACTGTTCCAAGCTCTTCTTGGGCTGCTTCTGTTGCTGCTTCTGCTGCACCACCTTGACGAGCAGTTCGTGATTCTTGTCCGATGTCTCGCCCAGCTTGGGCGGAATGATTTTGCACGATTCCAACTTGGGTTTACCCACTTTCTCCTCGCTGGCAAACTGAAGCTGCTTGTGCAGTTGCTGCTGCTGCTTCTTCTTGCTGACGCCGCGACTTGGCCGCATTGCTTTGCCCCCGTTGATATTCTCCACCTTGCGTAAGAGCTCGTGGCCCTTGGCCAGACACTTGACCAGCAGTTCGTCACTGTGCGCATTCGCCGACCTGCCACGCCGGGACAAAGGTCGCCGCTCCAATGTCGAATTGGCGCGGGGCGTGGACTTCACTTTCGCAGCAGCGGCAGCAGCGACCTGGCTGCCATTAGTGCTCAGGGTCAGCAGGGATCTGGTGCGAAGCTGTTGTGGTTGGCGTCTTGGCTGGGTTGGTTGCTGTTTGCTTTGTTGTTGCTGCTGTTGCTGCTGCTGTTGCTGTTGCTGCTTGCTTCTGTCCAAGCTGCGCAGGCTGGAGTGCTTTGAAATGGGTATGCGACTGCCGCTTAGCTGACTGAGCTCACAGAGCGAACTGTAGCGGGAGCCACTGGAGCAACGTCTCAGCAACTTGGCATGCACCACCTCAGGTGTCTGGTAGAGCTGTCTGGTGCTGCTGCTGCTGTTGCCCAGCGTGCTGTGCGACTTGGACAACTTTGGCTTGTGATCACTGAACTCCGCTGGCGGCGGCAACTGCTGCTCCACTGACTGCACCACAAACTGCTCCACGGTTGGTTGCTGCTGTTGCTCCTCTACTTCAATTTCTGCTTCTTCTGGTGGCGGATATTCCTGTAGTATCTGATCGAAAGCTCTGCAGCACCTCGTTCAGCTTGCTCTCGTCGTGTGCGACCTTCTCCAGCTCAGCAAAGATCTCATCCTCCAGTGACTGATGCGTTAGGCTTAGGCTCAGTGGAGTCTCCTCCTCATCGCTGTCCACATAGTTGCATATGGTGACAGCATCTCCAACTAGAGGCGGCGCTCTTACGGCAATTTTCAACACTGCTGGCGCCTTGGCATCCTCCACTGTCCTGGTGGGCGTGTACTTGCCGCCCACACAGCCACCATCGGCACCATCACCACCAGCCAGACTGAGTGTGCTCAGCGAACGTGTGTGCTTGCTGCCCTTGTAGTAGAGCCTGCCACTCAGTCGGGGCGTTAGATTATCCTCGATCTTGTGACGTATGTGCGAGAAGAATTTCTTGCCTGCGCCGAGGGGCGTGGCAGCTGCTGCAGCAAAAGGCGGTGTGCTGCGAGCCTGTGAGAGCTTCGATTTGACCGTGTGCTTGTACATGATACGACGATTGAGGAGTCGCCAACGATGATGACCAAGTTGATGATGAAAGTAAAAGTGCATGCAGCAAGCTGCTGCTTTTTCCTTTCGTTTCAGCTACGGGGACTGAGGGGACTGAGCGGGGGACAGGGGGGTCTATCTTGACCAGAGCCAACGCTGCTGCCAACACTTTCACAGCTGCTGGGCGCGTTTGTTGTGTGTTGTTTTCTCTTTGAGCTCGACGGCGCAACTGAATTTCTTGTGCGCGCGGCCAAACAGTCAACCAGCCAAAGCGGCCAAATAGCCAAGTGGCCAACAACAACAGCACAGCAGCAGCACAGCAGCAACAACAACAATAACAATAACAAACGGCAACAAGCCAAGTGCGCGTTGTGCATTCGAAAGTGGCTTATCAACAGCAACAACAACAACAACACAAACAAATGCGACCATGGACACGGCTCACTGTAATTGGTGGCGGTCATGGTTACAGGGAGCGAGACAGAGAGAGAGAGAGAGAGAGAGAGAGAGAGAGAGAGAGAGGAGAGAGAGGGAGACAGGGGGAGAGAGAGAGAGAGAGAGAGAGGAGGGGGAGAGAGAAAGACAGAGCAGGGAGAGTCAGAGAGAGAGAAATGGAGACGATCAGCATCGCAACGTGTTGCAGCTAGGGATGGGTATCGATAAATTATCGATAAGACAATATGAACTTAGCGAAAAAGAAATACAGAAAAAGAAAGACCAGAAGAAAAACAGAGACAGAGCAAACAACAGAAAGAAGCAAGCAGAGAATAGAATAGGTTTCGACATATCGATAATTATCGATAAGGCAATATGAACTTGGTGAAACAGAAATAGAAAGACAAGGAGAAAAACAGAGAAAGAGCACACAACAGAAAAAAGCAAGCAGAGAACGGAGTATATTGCGACACTGTATCGATAACTTATCGATAAAACGCTTGTTGGAGAGATATCGATGTCTGTGTAACGATATACCAACGAAAATTTTAGGCAGACAGAAAAGAATATAAGAAGAAAATAAATTGGATAACCATATCGATAAAACGTAAGTCGATAATATGATTTCGATAATATAGCGATGCACCACCACAATATTTAACATAGTAATTAATACCAAAGGAGCTTTGATATTAAACGCTTTTAGAATTTATCTAGAAATATAATCTAGATAATATTAATCGTTATCGAAACACGCATCTCTAACAAATAGTACCACATTCAATAAAATAATAACCAAAGCTATATTAAGTGATTTTGCTAGGTGCTATTCTTTCGCATATCGATATCGATATTTTCTTGTCGATAGTGCCATCTCTAGTTGCAACTGCAGAGCTGCGATGCTAATTACCAAAACCAATAAAACAGTTCGATTTATGCTCGTAACAAAGTTGATTTGCCTCATTAGCAGCCTTGCAACACTTCGAGCCGGACAACATCATCAGCGTCACCATCACCAACTCTTCGTCGCCATCATCATCATCTTTGTCCGCAACGAAGAAAAGTGAAAAATAACAAGGCAGGCTTATTATTATTTATGTTTCCATTTGAACTTTTCATTGTCAACAATTGCAGTTGAAAGACATGCGTCGTACGAGTTCATTCCCCAAGAAGATCATATTGACAAGTGTCTAGTTGGCTTTCATGTCTCTCAAGAACAACCTATGACAATGCAGAGGGTTCAAAGGTCAATGCACGCATAGATATTAGGTGTGAAAAAGAGTCCAGTTTATATTTATTCTGCTTCTTTAAGCTAAGAGAGGGTTTCTATTTAGATAAACGGGAATACTAACGATAATGAAATACTATCGATAGAAATTTTGTGCCTGGTTTTAATTATGAAATCTAGAAAAATTTGTTATAGGAAGACAAAACAATCGAACAATATATCCAAGATAGATCAGCTTTTAATTCTTTAAACTAGGGGAAACAAGTGCTGGTAATGTTCCACACAACTTAGAAAATATCGATAACACAGTCATTCTTTAAGAAAAAGGTTGTAGTAGATAAACGAGAATACTAACGATAAACAACCACTATCGATATCAGTGTTGTGTCTGATTTTGATTATGAAATCTAGAAAAATCTGTTATAGAAAGAGAAAACTATCGAACAATATATATCCATGATAGATCAATTTTTTCTTCTTTAAACTAGTGAAACAGGTGCATGTCATGTTCAACATCGTACATGTTAACTTTGGCAATAAATATGAAATATCGTGCATCTTTCCACTTCGCTTCAATATTTAATTCGCAAGAGCTTATTAAAAATACATAAAAAGTATCCATATCAATTTATTGCCTTCTAGAACATGCAACTTCACGCCTCTTCCTTATTGTTGCGGCTTAAGCTCAGGTTCATAATTATTCAAATTACAGTTAACTTATCGGATCAGATCAGCCCACAGTGGGCTTATCACACTTCATACTTCTTGCTTGACTCACTCTCCCTCAGCGGGACGTCAATGGGATTCTTTAAGCAGAGCGTACGTAGTTTCCCTTTCGTATTTTCCAATTAGGCAATAAAAAACACGTCTTGTAACTAATTAACTGAATTACAGTCGGCACAGAGAAGCAGCACAAGAAGAAGAAAATGAAAACACAGGGCAAGAAGATGAAGCTGTAGCAGATGCGATATGCAGCTCTTCCTGGTTATTGTTTCATAATTAACTGCAAACTAGTTTACATAGAGCTAAGAGGGGCCCGTCATCGGGTTTAGATTAATGCGTAAATTGATTATATGGCCACGCCCCTCTTTGGGGCTAATGAAATTTTCGTGTTTCCCACCGATCTCCACTCGCATATTTAACTCGATTTACACGCTCCGATGACAGAACACACCTCTCTGTCTGAAACATCTATTATGCAACTTAAAAGCTTTATCGGTGGCAAGATCGGGGGTTACGTGGAGACAGTAAGAGAGAGAAGGGTAGGAGGGGCACGAGGTAAGCTTCGATTTGATTTCGACTCATTTCTAATGAAAGCGAATGCGGGGAAATTTCACTTTAAATCGTTGCATGGAAAAAATGTTAATGTGCAGTGGACAAATGTTGTTGTTTTTGTTGTCGCATTGCGTGTGTATGTGAGTGTGTGTGTATATGTGTATGTTTTATGTGTCTGCAGGTTGCAACGCGGGTCGCACAGTTCGGCGAACGCAACGTCATTTTTTGGTGAAAGTCAAAGGCGTCTGCTGCCAGCAATGCACAGTGGAATGAAAGAGACACGCAAATAGAGATTATGATACCCTGGCAATATATTGCAAATGGGATATTTTGAATCGGCGAAGCAGGAAAAATCTATACAGATTTTTACATGGCAAGAATTTTTATAGATATTTTCATTTGTTTACTTATTTAGCTTATTTATTTTTTTAGGTGATATTTTTATTTATTATAAATTATTATTTATCATCTGTATATTTATTTTTTAATTTATTTATTCGATACGATATTTATTCATTGATAGATAAAATTAACGTAATATTAAATACTATATTTACTGTAGATGTCTCGATATTCCTTTATTTGCCTAACAAAAGATTTTATAAACCTTATTCTTCAATGTTATTTGCGTTATTAATAACAATAATTAATAATTATGGATGACATATTCCGAAACCTTCCTCTTCTGCAGCAACTAGAGCTTACTTCTTTCAAAATTTCAATGAATTAATGCCGATATTTATTTATTTATGAATATTTGATAGGAAACTTTTCTTAATAAGTAGTATCGATATTTTCTTGCCGAAACTCTTGCAATTACTGGGTATCGAACAGTCACTTTTCTACTACAGCTACAACAGCTTACTTGCTTCAAAATTAGCTTATTAAACCTTAACCCACTGTGCGGCGCTTCACTTCGGCTCAAGAGTTTCGAATTAAAGTTGCAATTCGATTTGGCAGTGAATTCGAATTCGAAATGGAAATGGGTATGGGGATTTTTGAGTGGTACCTACACTACGTCCGCTGCGACCAATGAGCCACAGCATGCTGTCCAGTGCGTAGATCAGCAGCAAGAAGACGCCACAACTCATGCGCCACGTTGCGATGCATTGCCCCGGACACTTGTTGCACGATGAAGTTCAGCAAATGTTCGCTGACTGCAAACCAGCTGTTGCTATTATTGTTGCTATTGTTGTTGTTGGTACTGTATCTAACACTATCATTGCCAGACGACGATAGACACACAGCAAATTTATTTGGCCACATTTTGCTGCGCGTTTCGCCATTTGTAGAAATGAACTGAACATGCAGACAAGACGCGACACACTCCACACAGAGTCCGAGATTGAATCCCAAGAGGCTGGGCTGCTGAGTCCCCATCCAAAACTTCCATTCAGACCTTATTACAAAATCTCAACGGACAACGGGCCTCGAAATTCTATAGCCCCGATGGGAGATGGAAGATGCGAGATGAACTTGACCGTGAAAGTTGTCAGCGTCATCGCAGCAACGACAACGAAACCGAGAAGAAAAAGGCAAACAGAGGAACTCGACTCAAAGATACTCAGCAGCACGATCACTTCAAAATGATGCTTAAGCAAATGGGGACTTTTAGTATTAAAAAGAAAAGAGGCGTGGCAAAAATCTAAACAAAATTTAAATAAGAAGTTCACCTGTTCCTGATTGTTAACCTAGTATACCCAACGATGCCTTTGACACTGGGTATGTGAAGTAGAATTGCAACAAGTGACGTCAAGATTTGTCTTATTACAAATGTTGTTGTTTTTCTTCTTTTTTTTTTTGTTTTGCAGTAAGTAGGGATTCACAGTTGCCTGAGTTCGGTTCGGTTCTCAGAGACCGGCGAACAGGAAATCAAAAACCAGCTCAAGCAACCAAGCGGCACATGCCAGAGAGACATTTGTAAGTAATACCAAATTAAGTGCATGAAATACCAAGAGAATGCACACTCTGGTTCAGTTGAGTAGAAGCACTCTAGAGTGAATTGCAATGGAGTTAAGAATACAAGAATTAAAAAAGAGAAGAAAGCAAAGATGAATAAGCAAAATCTGCTAACTAAAGAAAGTTACCACAAATAATTAAAAAAATAAAATAAACAGGAAACCAATCGCACTTTGCATAAGATGAGTTAAGATGTTAATAAAAAGGCCGAAATTCGCTAATAATATTATTTTCTACCGGTTTTGACAGTTAGGCTAAACAATTGTTGATGATATAAGAAGAGTTAGGCTTTAATAAATGTGATTAGATAACATCTGGATCGGGAAGAAACCAAAGTGCTTGGTAACTGGTTCAATTAAAGAGTCTTTTCGATTATACGATTAAATCTTTTAACATATTGCCAACTCTTTATTCTTAAGAAGACTCGCTTTCTATTGGCCTAACTGGTTATTTAAATCTTTGACAACTCATATAAATAGCAGCAATAGGCCTTAAAAAATTGCCTACTAACGCTGAACTTTGAAACCATTGAGATAAAAAATACACAGTTAATAAATAAATCAAACTAGTTCTTTGACTCGCAAAAAAAGGCGAGTCATTGAAAACGTGTCGCGTGCTGTTCACTAAATTCCAATGAAATTGACTTAATACTATAAATTACACTTCGAATGGTTTTGTAAAAACACAAAACTGAACTATTTTAAAACTTTAAAAACCCTTGTAAACAGTTTAAAATAAGCGGGTAATAAGTTACAGAAGTCGTTAAATTTAACTTTACTGAACCAAAGCTAAAAATATAACTTCATTGTTCGATTTGGGTCATTCTTAAGATTTTTAAAGATGAAAAGGAATTAAGATGTCACCGAGAGAGACAATTCTTAGCTTTCACTAAGGCAGGAAGTATTCTTCGCAGGGCATTACTCATTTGGGGCGCAAAATATAAAAGTCATCGTGTAATCGCATTAGCCAGAACTGACTCAACAACAGAACTGACAGTCAGATACCCTGCTATAAAGTATAGAAAGAGCATTACTCAATAAAGTAACAGGCATATGATCAATGCCAATTGGACCTTAACTCAAACAGTATTTACTTTCAAATGTAAATTCAGTGAGTAAACTTTGTAACAAGTCGAGACGAATAGGCACGCACGAGTTGAACGGTCTGTTAATTGTGTTTCGTATCTCAAAAGATGTACAAACACTAATAAAAAATAAGAGGAAGAATGACATGTCCAAGCCAAATTCGAGTTCGAGTGTCGCCGTCATTAAAAGGCAAAAGGCAAGTCGCACTTTTATGCTACGACACTGAAGACCCGCTAAATGCTTTGCAAAACAGAGATAAGAAATATTATTATTATAGCTGAACCCGAACCTACTCAAACACCTGTATGTGAGTGTTTGTCTCTCAACTGTTTGAGTGTGCTAAGCTGTCGATTTTTTTTTAAATTTTTTTCTTCGTTACATTCCCAAAATCTCACTTTACATATACATATATACATATTGCCCGGGGACACCCAAGCCAGTAACAAATTTGAGTATCATCATCATGAGACGAGAAAGATCATTGACATTTCTCTATGCATACTAATTATATAGTTAAACCTGTTAACAACTCTCGCTGGGCTTGAATTGGAGTATGCAATATATGTCTAAAGGCAGAATATGATAAATTGAAAACAGGTTGCACAAAAGAAATGAGAGAAAGAACCTATGAATAAACGAATATTGTATATTTTGTTGTGTTGCCACTAAGTCAAGATCACCATAACCAGTTGCATTTTAAAGCGTTTAAAATTTAACCTGATCTACATATATAATTTAGTATAACTGTTTACATGTTGAACAACAATTTGTTCGTGTTATTTTTACGACTTGAGTAAATTACACTTTGCTTCGATTATGTAAGATAACGAAATAAAAACACAAACAGAAGCAAAATCTTATCATACTCTCTCCATTTAAAAAGTGAGTGTAGAAAGAAAGAGTATCAAATTAAATATTCAAAAAATATAAATTCATTAAGCCGATTAAGAACTAACAGTTGCGATCTAATATTGAGAAATAACATTGTGCAAGGTTAGGTCAAGCTATATTATTATGTTATTTGTTAGTGATTTCAATGAAAAGCCACTTTATAATTGCTTATCACGCAAATTCATCGTAAAGAAATTTTAATTGGCAACTAAGCCGAATTACATAAGAAAAGTAGAGGAAAAGACAACCGTAAATCTGTGTTGAGAAAGCTCCTCTTAATATATGCATTTTACGCATCAATAATACTTCACGTTAGGCAATCACGGATAAACTAACTAACATTTTCGCTTGGCTGTAGGCAGAGAAAGCCAACAACGAGAAATTTTGAATGCATTTTGAAGGCCAATTCAATTTAAAATACGAATTTAATATGATAGGATTATGTCATATTACAAAATAATAGAATATCGATATGAATTGGTTGATTTATAGGATAGACACAACTATAGCTGATCAAACAGTCTCAAATAGGTACTTAGATCTCAAATATTTACATGCACTTTATTGCAACTGAAATTGGTATTAACTTAGGGCGATGCTGCTACTGTTGCGGCAAGTTTACATGGTGTGGGGTACTCGACTAACTAATACTGTAGACGATTAATATTGCGAGCAAATAAGTTACAAACTCGAAGAAAAAAATATAAAATTAATCAAAGAATTTAATTTAATTTCTTGAATACAAAATTATATATATTTTATATATATTTTTTCCTCTTTTATTATAAATTAATTGTTAAAAGAACCTAACAATTCTCTTTCTATCATACCCACACACTACACACGTACAGGGTATCACAAGTTCTCTTTATTAAATGGATGCTGCAGCTGGAGCTGAGACTGCGAGATCAGTTGGCGCCCTTGCGATGAAGAGAATTGATTGCGAATTCCCAATGCTTCTCGTCCTCAGCGCAAGCAGTTCTCAGTGTATGTATGTGTGTGTGTGTGTGCGTATGTATCATACATTTAGGCGTAGTATTTAACGAAGCGTCCGTTTAGAATTTAGCTCAGAACTTGTAACGCGTTGGAGAGGTCTGTCGAAGTCGCAGTCGCCGCCGTCGGCTCAGTTGATCGGCTCGGAAACTTGTACGCGATCGTTTTTCGGTGTAAAGAAGAATCCGAATCCGAGTGAGAAGATTCTTTGGAGAGAGTGTGTGTTCTTTATTGGTGTTTTCGCGCACTTCTTCTTGTGTATAGAGATTTGTCGTGTTTGATCTTTCTTTTATATCGCTTTTGGAACTTAAGTCGGTTTTTAATATGCAATTATTGTTAAGTTCTGTTTACGGCCTGTTCTTGTTCTTGCTACTGAGCCCACTTGGAAGTGAGTATGTGAGAGAGTGAAATGTTTGCATACCCTAGAAATGTTGAAAGTGTGAAAAGTGAAAGATGGCATAGCCAAGTTTGCAAAGTGTTTGTGCACATTATCAGCAACTCATTCGATTTGTCCGTCTACCTATCTCTGCAAACCTAAAGAGATCAGTTCTTTTAAGATCTGCAGATCTTTTATTTGGCATAAATCGATGATAAAAGATATTTAGTTGGACATTAATCTATACTAAAAGAAATTAAATTCTACTGAATAAGAATCCAAACTGGATTCATTCAACTCTTAACTCTTTCTAATGAATCTGGAGAGTAACAACTATAGTTTTCTTACTGAACTCTTCTTATTCTTCTACGTTCTACTTTGTCTTTTTGGCTCAGTTGCAGTCGCCAAACCGTTCGCCTACGAGCGTGGTAAATGCGATCTATCCATATCGGAAGTAATCGAGGGCCTGGCCAAGGCGAGCCTGCGCAGACTAAGTCAACCACCGCGTCGCGTCACCCAGGCCAGTCTACTGCACTATGATCTCTACACGCCGTTGAATCCACAAGAGCGTCAGTTGCTGCGCACAGGAGACAAGAAGATGCTGAAGAGCTCCAACTTCAATGCCAAATGGCCTGTTAGGTAAGTGAGAGGAACAGAATGATAGTCCATAAACTAAAGTGAATTCTCTAGAATCTCTGTGCATGGCTGGACGGGCATGAGCAGCAGCTGTTCGAATGCGGCAATTAAGGATGCCTACCTATCGCGTGGCAACTTCAATGTCATTATACTGGACTGGAGTCAACAGGCAATTGATATTGCCTACTATCGCGTCTCGAAACAGCTCAAGTCGATTGCCAGAAGCCTGATGAAGTTTCTACGCTTTCTGCACGATCAGACAGGGATGTCCTATGAACAGGTTTATCTGGTCGGCCACAGTGCGGGAAGTCACATATGTGGACTCACGGGGAAGCTGATGTGGCCTGATCGTTTGGGTGCGATCATTGCACTCGATCCAGCTGGATTGACACAACTCGAGCTTGGACCCGAGGAACGTTTGGCGCCCGACGATGCCAACTATGTGGAATCGATACACACCGATCTCAGGCTGCTGGGCAACCCAAAGGCCGATCAACTCAGCCAGGCGGCGTTCTTTGCCAACTGGGGGCGTGGCCAGCCGCATTGCCCCAATGCCACCGCGACCGAATTAGACTTAGCCTGTGATCACTTCTCGGCGATTTTCTACTTTGCCGAGTCAGTGCGTCGACCCCAAAACTTTCCTGCGATGCGCTGTGAGACGCTGAGAAGCGCATTGACTGCCACCTGTGGCTGCCACAAGAACAGCCACAACAACAACAACAACAGGAAAGGTGCCATCTGTCCTGGCGATGCCTTCATGGGCGGCGAACCAGCTATACCCAAAAGGGGCATTTACTACCTAAGCACAAGGCATGTGCCGCCCTTTGGTACAGCAGACGGACTGGTTCACATGCGGCCGCCCATTCCCTCAACCATTCTGGAAACAAGTGCGCGAAGAAGAAGTTACTTCTTCTTCTAAAACCAAAGCTAAGCACAGAGCAAAAGTGTGATTCCTAGACTAAGATTAAATATGTAATAAATAGCATCGTAAATTAAATAAACAACCATTAGATTTTAAGCAATTCGAATGCATTCCTTCCCTTGCGGCACAACTGAGTGATCTAGTGATTTATTCAAATGCCAAGTACATGTAATTAACTGTTAATGACAGCTGACAGCTAATGGTTTAATAAATTATTAGATGTGAGATGTGATATCATATGGTATTATAAGCAATAGAATATTTTGTGGTTACTTCAGATAAATCATTGTACTATCGTATAAAACATTTTAAATATGATTTTTTGTCTGTGTCAGTAGAACCTATAAATTATATAGATAATACACATGCTAGAAAAGTCTTATACAGACAAGTCGAGATACTATATATACTCTGTGTAGATACTATATAATTGCCATAGCATCATTCAGTCAAATCTTAGACTGACAATTCGCAATCCCAGAAGTTATTCATGCAATATATTCTCTAAAACGAACAACAACTAACCTGACTAGGTCCGATACGATAGCTGGCCACATCCAGTTCATTGACAGCCAGTATTTGTTCCACACTTATATCCTTGCTGTTCGCCAGATCGCCAGCCAAGAGACCAAAGCGACGCACGAACTCCAACAATGGCACAGATTCCGGGAAACCCAGACGATGCAGACGAGCTGCCTCCAATACTTGTGAGCCACGTAGCTGCAGAGCAAATGCAGACAAATAATTAATATGCTAACCTCTTTCTTCCATTCTGTCACTCACCTGACTCCTTAACAGTGGCACATTGACCAGATCCTCCTCGCTGGCTGACAGACCCGTCGCTGTTGGATTGGGTGATCCGCTGGAAGTGAACTTGGCGTGCTTGCCGGCATTGTGTTGCAGCAGATAGCAGTGCACAAAATGGGTGCCAGTGCGGCGCAGTGTATCGATGATGCCGTCCACCGTGAACTTCACCTGCAGCATTATCGAATTACGTTTAACTCCCGCCGTGGTAAAGGAACGTCGTATACTGGACACACGGCGCAACGACTGTGTGCCCTCGAGGCCGGCAAAGGAGCCGCAAAAGACCATGGCACCAGATCCGCGAGTCAATGAGCCAATGTACAATCGATTGATCTCCTCGCGGCTGCTGTCCTGCAGCAGCGACACGGCATTGCGTATGCCAGGATGCTCGCGACTGTGCCGTACCCAACCATCGACGGCATAGAGCACAGGATTGGTGCCCTGCAGATGATGCAAGACAAACTGACGTTGTCCGGCGCACTTGCGCAGCAGCGTATGATGCTCGCGATCACCGTAGTGCGAGAATAGACGCTCCAGGAATGTGTCATCATTCGAATTGGGATAGATGGCTTCCTCGTCGAGCAACCTGTAGCAAGAGAAGATTGTCTTAGTATG
Organism: Zaprionus indianus; assembly: GCA_018904595.1. Classification (NCBI taxonomy): domain Eukaryota; kingdom Metazoa; phylum Arthropoda; class Insecta; order Diptera; family Drosophilidae; genus Zaprionus; species Zaprionus indianus. The sequence continues at coordinate 11,645,508 of JAEIHA010000320.1, forward strand.
AAATATATTCAATATATATACATATATATATAAAACACACCAAAGCAAGCCGCGACGATCGTGCTCGCGTAGATCTCGCTGTGACGAGCGCACCACATGATTCTGTGGCGCCTTGTCGATCAGCGATATCAATGGACCTGGATGACAATCGCTTGGATGATCCATTTCGATTTCGACCAGCTCCTGAGCATAACGATCACGTGGCGCCACCAATGTGGTGTGATGGAAAAGCATTTGCAGCCGCTCCTGCAAATAATTGTGACGCAGATCGGCCAAAGTGGCACCGACCTGTTGGCCACAACTAGCTGGATTCTGGAATCCCGGCGTATCGATCAACATAATGGAAGCGATTGTGTGAGCCGATGTACAAATCTGTCGATTGATCAGTGCCACCACAGCGGCCAATGCCTCTGAATAAAGACCAATGACAAGCGCCTCGAGGCATTCCCATGCCCATTCCTGACCCCCATCTGAGGTGGGCGACTTGGAGGGACTCAGACTGCCTGCGCTGGCATTGGGTTGTGTCAGCCCGAAGGCAGCTGATGACAAATCCTCTAGATTGACACCCAACAGATTGGCGGCTTTGCGTGCAGCTGTTGGATTGGCAAACTGTGTGCGTGCCGTGGCGCCGGTGCCCATGCGGGTAATGCCCGCAATACCCAGATGGTAAATGGCAGCCAAGATGCTCCATATGCCACGCACAGCTTTCGCATCAATATTCAGTGTCTCGAAAGCCTGCACAGTGCGCATAAAATCATTTGCAGCCCGATGACGATCTTCCAGACGCTGTGATAGCGATATAAACGGATGACTGTCCTCCGACGTAATGTTCTCCAAGTGCAGCTCCTTTTGCAGCAAACCAGCAGCGCCCGCCAACAGCCTGGTCATTATATGGAAGCTATGCTCCTGCGCCAAGCGACGCCCAGCGCGCTGGCGTTCCGGCAGCAGAACCTGCGTGGGAAAGAGAGACTATGTGAGAAAAGCTTCTAAATATGACTGGACTTGTACTTACCTGCAAGGAGGCTGAAGCTATTTGTCCAGTCTGATCAAAGTCCAGACTGAGTAGCTGCGTCATACGCGTGGCATTGGAGTTCAGGCAGGTTCGCGTGTTGCCAAACGCCTCCAGAATTGTGCACAATGCGCCCACTTTTTCCGCATTTATGAAATTGTTGTAGGCACCTGTTTAATGTGAAGAGAATTTTTAATAAGTAAGAAATAAATAAAAGAGTTTGTAAATTAATTTAAAACAGTTAAGGAGAGTTATCTCTAGTTTTACTCCTTGCTTTAAATTATGTTATGTTTCTGTGATATATAGAGGAACTTTTCAGCCCATACTTCGTGTCTATAAGTCTAATAGTTTTTTAGATCAGCGCGATCATATAGACGAACATGGGTAATCGACTTGCCTATCGATTCTAATGAAGAATTTATAGTATTAAGTCTGCCAAAACCTCACTGTGACTGCTTTATCTGGCCAAAGTGAGGTGTGATCATATTGGTCAAGGTTTAATAAGGTTATATCGATGCATAAACTATCAAAAGACCCTATTCATATAATATATGACTCATATGTCTGTTGAACTGTTCAAAATCAGCTGGAAATAAGTGCAAATCCCTACCAAAGTGTTAATCTTGATAATTCTGACAAATTGACAACAAACGAAGCTGTCACTACAACTGTAGCCCACCTGAAGATCGCGTCCGATAACAATTATTGATCAAATTGTGCATATATGGTCGATCTACGTCATAAATAATTGTTTTGTAATAGAGAATTGCCAGAATAACAATGAGAAATGGCATGACAAATTGGTATGAGCTAAATGCAAATGAGCTAATCGAACGTCAAATTGCAATTGCACACAAACGAGGTCAGCCCACAGTGCACAGTGGTAGCAGACAAAGGGGAAGAAGACGAAGAAGATGAGGAACAACAACAAAGTGAGACATACCTGCAGCCAACGCGAGATAGTTGAGAGCATGCTTGAAGCTTGTCGTCTTGCCAGAACCAGAACGACCCATGAAAATGAGACTTTGATCGCGTCGCGTTTCAACCAAACTCCTGTAGGCGGTCTGTGCCAGCGAGTAGACGTGGGGCGGCATATCCTCGGTTTTGCAGCCGCGGAACATGGAAACAACCTACGGATAGAGGCAGACAACGAGACAGCGAGATAAATAACCCGAAACGAAACGAAACAAATCAAAATCAAATGCGCGAAACCAGTACAAGCCAAGCCAAGCCAAAACCAGACCAGACCGACTCCGTCTCTGTCTCCTCCTGCCTTACCTTCTCCGAGTAGAGCGACAGCGGTGCCATGGGATTGACCACGAGCAGCGTGGGCCCCGCCTTGGTGTGTATCAGATTGCTGGCATAACGCTGTCGGAGGCAGTGCAGCACGGAGGCCTCATTGAGATACTTAAGCTCGCAAATATCCTCGGCCAGATCCAGGGCGGGGCTATTCTGTTTCTCAATGTCATCCTCGTCCACGGTGAGCTGTTCTCCATTGTGTAGCAAGCGTACGCTGACTTTGTGCTCCTCCTGCTGTAGCTGCTGGTGGCGCGGTAGTCGCAGTGCAGCCGTAAAGCCACCCCGATGCACAAGCCACACACGTTCCGGTTGTGTGCCATCGGCTGCATCCACATCGCCATCCGCGCCGTTGTTGCCGTCGCATTTGCCACCAATGCCGCCGCCTCCAGTTCCGTTCTCGTGGCGACTCTGCAAAATCCAACAAGAAGTCAAATTGATATATGTGTATATATAGTGTATTTATTAAAGGCAACCAAATTGGGGTCAACAGTTTTTGCGGTTGGGCTTCAAGTGAATTTCTACAGTCATTTTTAGCCAGACGCATTTTCACGCATTTATTCCATTTATTATCAACGTAGTTCGCTGCATTTCTGGCTACACTGGCAAAAAACAAGCAGCTAGTTACAGTCAAAAAGGTAGCCTATGTTTTCTTCTTCTACTCTGATATTAATTATCATCTTATATGTACTAAATCTACTCTATCGTTATTGAATACACTGCCAAAAGAAAAAGACTTAGTTGCATGGGAAAATACTAATGATGCTCCTTTTGCTACTCTCATATCTTGGATCTTTTTGTACTGTGATATTGCTGTGATATTTAAAAACTGCACAGAATATATTACTTGCAGGCTACACTGCCAAAAAAACTGTTAGGTAGTTGTACGAGAAAAAAAATTAACAATATTCATTCATTCAATCAGATTTTTATGATCTTTAAAAAAATTATGAATAATTAATTTATAAATCTATATTATATAAATTCATCGACTACACTGACAAAAAAAATAGGTAGCTAGTTGTATGTGAGAACGTAACAAAAATTTTTTCCCAGTGATCTGATATTTTTGATCACTTAAATAATTAACTTAGCTAACTTATGATCTTTTAATATTCTCCCTTATTTTTTTCAGTGTAAAGTTCTGTGTTCTCTTCACCTCCACGCGCAGCGATGCATTGCCTGCTTTTTCTCTTTTTTTGGTCTGATTTTATTTTGGGATCATTTCTAAATTTGATGATGTTTCTAAATCCTAATTAGTTGCCTAGACAGAGAGAGAGAGAGATGGAGAAAGATCGAGATAGAACGAGAGTTTCTTCTCCTCTGGCCTGTCTATTGAATGTTACTGTGGCAGACTCGCACTCAGTGGATGATGCTACATTGAAGCACACAGCACATGTTCCGTTATGCAACTCGCAACTCGCCGACAACATCATCGTCAACACGTTCAATTCACATTTGGAGCTAAAAATGGCCTCCTTCCTTGTCGTTCCCAGTTTACATTTGCCGCTGCACCTCCACCCTCTCCCTTCTTCTATTTGCCCCTTCCCCCCTTCGACTAGTTTGTAGTTGCATGTACTTTGTGGCGTAATTATGAAAATATTGTGCAAGGTTCAATAGCCCCGCAATTAGCGTAAGTTTCGGTTATTCGCTGTTAATGCGCACAGTGCCCATTAAAAGTAAACATCGCCTAAAAGTCTTCAAAGAAATGTCGGAGTTCATTCATGTTTGTTCAAATACGAGAGTAGAGACTTTACATTAAGTGATTGAGTAAGATCTGATTGTTTAAGGAATGAGAATATGACGATATGTAGATTATCGAGAGGTCAATAGCATAATTTAGTATAGATATTTTCAGGCTCACTATACTTTTCTTATATATCTCAATATGTTTTCAATATTCTACGATATTAACTATACTATTTAAAGCAATATGATATTTACTGATATCAATTAAATATTTTACAATGTTTTAGGTCTTATTTTATCGATAACAATTAAAATTTACTGTCTTTAGTCCAATAAACCAAAATTTTATAAAATGCCAAAGTTATTTTAGTCTAAAACCTAAAAGTTTTGTATACATCTTCATCTAGACAAGTTTATAAACAACAAAAATCGGAACTGACGAGCCGACGAGACGTCAATCAATCGCTGCACTCGGCTCGGCTCGGGTCGATCAGTTCAATGAACCCGATGCCGTTTAAGCTGATGAAAAACACAAATTAGATAAAGAATGTGCAGACAGGGCTAACTAATTAACAGACAGAGGGCAGAGAGAGAGGGAAAGAACAAGCAGAGGAGGCAAACAAAGAGAAAGAGCGAAAAGTAGAAAGAGACAAAGGTTGTAGATGAAGGGCCGCCCGCAATTAAGTTCATGCTAAGGTTGACTAACAACTTTGACGCACTGTGCGAGAGCGAAGAGATTCCGTATATCTAAAACTATCGTTTATATTGTGCATTCTCGACGGCTTCTCTCTCTTCTGCTGCCACACGCTGCTCGCCTCCAACTACTGCAACAACTACAAAGCAGGCGACGTAAATGAATACTTCCGCTTGGGCCGACCCGCTCAGCCATAAAGCCATAAATGCAGCGACAAGACGACAAGACCAAATCGTAAATTATGAAGCGACCCTCTGCCCACGCAGAGTGCGTAGTGCGCACCAATCCCAGCTCCAGCTACAGCTCCATTCCCCAATTCTTCAGGTCCCCCTCCCCCCTCGTTCGGACCATCGTTATAATCGTAAAATAGCTAACAACTAAATCGCCCATTGAGTTTTAAGGTTCGACAATCTATCGATTCATTCATTCATTGATCGCTCAAAAAAGGGTTGGAAAGTTTTTGCTTTCTACACTGGTTAACAAAAATGAAATATCATATGGTATATCATGATAGATATAGATAAGAAAGCAAGAACTTGTAATATACATCTCTCTCTATGCTATTCAAGGTTTGCTATTGATTGGAACACACCCGGAAAAGATCGCAAATGCTGCACCCTGTTCAATGACTCGTCATGTAGGTTTAACATACTTTGGAGCCCTCCACCTATGTGAGTTTGTGCCAAGTACGCCCTCATTTACTTTGTAAACATTCTATTAAGGTAAATTGGCAATAAGAAAGGGTGTTCAAGAGGCTAACCAGCTTTCCTGAATCGATTAAACTTCTTATTTAACCTCAATTTAAACTATATTCGAGGATGTCCCTTAATTGGAAGCATTGCAAAGATCTCTCTCTTTCTCTCTCTCTCAAAAACATTGTCATGTAAGTTGCCTATACCTAGGAAGTCTCTATTTATTCTAAATATTCTCCCATTTGGATCGTACATTGGAGATAAAAAAAAGTTTAAAGGGGATTAGTCACAGTAAGAAAATTGTAGATATTTCCGGTTAATTTTTTTTTAACTTTTCATTTAATCTCACTTTGATGAATTTCAAGGATTGTATTAAACTGAAAGCATTGCAAATGCTGCACCCTATAAAAAAAACCTCTTCATGTAGGCTAAACATACTAGGGAGCCATCTCTTCCCATTATTCAAAGTAAGACCTATTTCGTTCTGTCATTTAAATAAGGTATTTTCCAGAAAATCTTGCATATATTTAAATTAATACGTCATTTATTTAAATATGGTATTTAGAGAAATTTTTTAAAAAAGGGACGTAAAAGAATGGAGAAGAACATATTAATAAAAGAACCTATTTTCAAAATATCTCCTAAAATGCAATTATGGGGAAAAATACAAAATCCATTAGCAAACTCAACTTCAGACACAATCTAATTAAATGCTTGGCTGCCAAGTTCTTTCTTGTAGTCTAGTGTAAAGCAAATATCTTGCTATTTACTTTAAGTTACCATTTCTGCAACTGTTCAACCTTTTTACTTATTTCAACCCACTTTCTGTTATTGGTTCAGAGTTCTTTGTAGTGTAGTGTAACATTTTGTCTGCGCACCTTTTGCCTGACGTTTGCATCATAGTTTTTGTAGTTGCAGCCCAACGCGTTGGCCCAGATGGCTGGCCACTGGGCCTGGGCGGCATTATGGGCATCGCGACGCCGTCGATACGAGCTGCGTATGCCAAGCAGTGGCGAATGTGGCGCTGCTGCTGCTGCTGCTGCCGCAGCGTACTTTGATGCGGCAACCGCGGAGCTGTTCCACGGTGGACGCACAGATGTTGCTGTTGTTGAACTTGTTGCTGCAACTGTTGCCGCTGCTGTGGCTGTTGCTGCAACAGTTGTTGTTGTTGTTGCTGCTGCTGCTGTATTTTGATTTTTGCCATTCTGTCGTAAACTTCGCGTTCGCGTCGTATTCCGCACCAGAACTGGAGCAATCGATTCCTGCTTTGCCTGCTGCTGCTGCTGTCTGCTAGCCGACAAACGTGGCGGCTTGGGGGGCGGCGCCACTGAGGCAGCAGCAGCAGGAGGAGGCGGAAGAGGCGTGGCAATGGGCCAACTACTGGAGTTCTCTGAACCGCTCTCCGAAATTGTCTCCGAGCTGATGCTGTTTTTGCGCTGTGACTTTGCTGAAGTTATTGCTGGCTTCGCTGAGGATTTGTTGGTGCCACATGCATGTGCCTTGCCAGTGCAACCGCGATGAAATGAAGGATTCAGTCCGGAACCAGGTGCAGCAGGCACGGCAGGCACAATGCCACCACGCAGCGTTTGCTCAAAGCTCTTTGGCTTGAGAAACATGGCGAGACGAAGACGATTGTCACTCAGTGTATCTATGTGTGCGTGTGTGTCCGTTGGTTATGTGATCGCGCCGGCTCAGTTAAAGCTAAAGCAAACAATTGTCATGGCCAGCCAACGGAGCAGAGCTGAGCAGAGTAGAGCAGATCTCCGTCTCAGTGAGACGGGGAAATAAGCGCGAAACTGGAGCGCGCCCAAAACCTTGGAGCGTTAGTTACACACACACACACTAACAGTCACACACACACGTACGAAGGCACTTAGCGCTTTGAAATTAGACAATCATCGTGCGAACGATTGATTGATTGAATGATTGATCGATTGAAAATGCAGAGAGAGACTCAAGTCACGAACGCGAGTTATGAATTAACTGCGATGTTGTTGTTGTTGTTGATGTTAGCCAACTCGAATGACAAGAATGGCTTAAATGTTGTTGTTGCTGCTGTTGTTGTTCGTGTAATCCCCGAGAGAAATGCTCGCAGAGCGTACGAGGTGCGCGTGCTTCCGTACCGAACTTGGACAAAGTTAGCGGCGTACTGACTGTGCAGCTCCAACGCGCAGCCCAGCGAAGCTAGTAACAACAACAAACAACTCGACAAAAACAAAAACAAAATAAGAAAAAAGAAAAAAGAAGGAGAAAAAATTGAAAAACTCGCACACATCGACGACGCGTCGCTGACGACGTCGACGTCGCTTAAGCGATGCTATTTGTGTAGGCAGCCACAGACGCAGCCGCAGTCTACAGTGGGTGTAAGAGAAATGCACACACAGCTGCAGCTGCTGCTGCTGTCGCAGTTGGCGCCGCAGCTGGCGTCGGCGTTGCGGCGTGACTGCAACAGCAACTGCAATGGCAACGGCAACGGCAACTGCGACTGCGAGTTCGTGTAGCCAGCGCACAGTGGGTTGGGAATGCTCAAACAACGCGTCATTAATATTTATATTGAAGTTAAATGTTTTTGATGTGTGGGTTCATGTGTGTTAATTTGAATGTGTGTGAGTACATATGTAGTGTGTGTAGTGTGTTAATGTTTCATTCATTTGAATTTTGATTCACAATCTCAATTGTTTGAAAATTTTAAAAGATTCTTTCTGCAACGCAAAATAAACTTTTTCAACTTTTTAAGGTCGTAATTACTCAAATATTCCAAAATTCTAAAACGAGAGTCTATTTCAACTTACTACAAGAATCATAAATGCAAAAAACATTTAAAAATGTCTCAACATTTTATAGTTTTTGTATGTACACCGAATTTGAGGCTATTATTTTTGATTGTAGAAATTAAATTTACATTTTTGCAATATTAAAATATATCCAAACCCCTCTGCCTATTTTTTTTAACCTAACTTTTTCAATAAATCAATAAATAAATTTCATTACAATTTAATTAAATGATTTATACTTTTCAACTGGCTTTAGCTTCACTGTGCGACGTTCCTCGGCGATGATGTTTACCAAAATGCAGTTCGTGTGTTTTCCACACAGTGTTGTCAAATCGGTTTATTTTCGTCTACTAAGGCGTTAAAACATGTCCACGCCTCTCCTGATCTTAGCCATACAACAAAAACAACAACAACAACAACAGCAAGGGGAAGAAGAAACAAGAATATAACTCTAATTGGAACTTGAGAGTCTTTGAAAATATTCAGCTTGGGTTGGGCTGGGTCCGGAATGCGAATTCTCTGATCGCCTCAGGTGTTGATAAAAAGAGAGCGATGGGGAGAGACAGAGAGAGAGCGAGATAAACATTGCAAAAAAATGTCAAACACGTTTCTAGCTGTGGGTAAAGTCAACAATTCAATAAGAATTTCAATTGAAAATCGCCCGCACATACGACTCTGAGTCACCCTGTAAACATATCGGGGGATTGCGATAATTTCAAAAAGAATCGAACGTCGCGATAAGCTTTAAATATTGTAGATCTTGCTTTATGAGTGGAAGAAGTTTACAAGTTTGTAATAATAAAATGGAATGAAATAATCGGCATATACTGAAGTAGGTTCGATTGACAACCTTTTTGACAATAGGTCATCAACATTTTTAATTTCTAGAATTTTTGCCTTTTTTTTTAAACCAAAAACCTTTTACTTTGCATTAGTAGATTCTCTAATACAACTCGAAATTTGCTTTGTTTTTCACAAAACAGTTATTTTTTCATTAACTCGTTAAAATTTCTAATTATTCACTGGATATGGCAGCCCTACATAACACACAAACACCACCCAGCAACCTATCTGAGCTGTTCTATCTCGCACGTTCTTATTGGTGGGATTATACATTTTCGACGATAGTAATTGATGATTTTGAATGAGTTTCGTTAATTATATTAAAGTTAAATAATGAATAGAATCATTATCGAAATGGAGCCTTAAATAACTCAGAGAATTAAAGCACACAGATCTCCCTTTAAATCATTTTGTGCCTGACTTTGCCTTATGACTAAAACAAGAATCAATATTAAAATCCTCTCAGGACTAAACAGCCTCATAATCCACTTAATAGTGAAGGGTAATGCAAGCACAGAGACAACTTTCTTGCAGATATTTCCTCTGCAGTTTGATTAATCATTCGATTGAGGTGCATAATTAATGAATTGTTTGCAACACTCGAACATAATCACAGACAGATATTCCCTCCAGACTGGAAATGCATCTTCGGAGCATTTCATCAATCATGCAAGCGCGAAGACCTTCTAATGGTTTCTGGGGCACCTCGGGGGGAGGCTTATTCGGGCTCACCTGACGCTTGAAGCGTTTGCTTGCGCTGCGACGCAACGTGTTGCAGTTGCCGTTGTTAATGGAATGATCGATCTCCTCCACGGTGGCCGTACTGGGTGCCATGCAGCGTTTGCTCAGCTCCACCAACTCAGCGACGGGTTGAACCTGCAAAGGGGAAGGGATTAGATTGACAATCCAAAGGAATCTGCTGCTACATTGAACTTACCTCAACGGTCACAGCATCACCGCTGTTGCGTATCATCTCGATGATGACCTCACGCGATAGGTCAACGACGGGCGTGCCATTAACCTTTATCAGGCGATCGCCGGGTAGCAAACCAGTGGCACCACCTCCTGCACCCGGCTCTGCAAAGATAACCGGACGAAAGATGGGCGACATGAGCGACTCAGTGCGATCCAGGCAGATGGCCTTGCGTAAACTGAAACCGAAATCCTGACGCGGTGACTTCTGGCGCCTGATCACAAGCTGCCGCGGTGGTGGTAACTGCACCAGCTGCACCGCCGGCAGTGGCAGCTGTACATCCTCGAACGCGTGAACGCGCGCCCAGCGATCGATGCCCTGCGATTCCCCGACGGGGCTGAGCGAGAATGGCGGCGTGGCAAACGAGGAGTTTGTGGTATCTGTGAGACTGTCCGCACTCGGCGAGGGCGACGTCAGCACATGCAAATGGGCAGCCTGTGAGGGACCTGTTGGCCCACCGTAGCGGGCATTCGCTGGCAGCGTCATGGCACGCTGATGCGGCTGATTCGCATCGCCATCGCTGCGCAGACTCTCGACGGAGGTGAACGAGGTGCCGTGCTGGCTGGAATTGGAGCCAACACTGCCACCGCCACCGACGCCTCCTCCTCCGGTTGCGCTACCGCTGCGACTGCCGGCTCCCTCGTAAAGCTGCTCATTTTGCATGTTGTTGCGCATCAGCATTTCCGGAGTGCCGCCGCCGGTGAAGACAATCTCCTCGTGCACGTTGCTCATGTTGCTGCGCGATCCCTTCAGTATGCCACGCTTGGGCGGCTTCGGTGGCACAGGTGGCAGAAAGCGATTCTAAAATAGGAATGAATACATTAATCATACAAAATCTGGCCAGGATTATGCCATGCCTCCTACCTTGAGTCCACCTGAGAGTAGACTGTGCGTGACCTCGCCATAGTTTATGTTGATTCCAATGCCGGCACCATTGGAAGCCACCGCACGACTCTCAATGTGCGTCATCACAGATGCTACAATTTCCTCATTGCCACGATCCTGCTCTGGCCCAGCTGTGCTTCCATTTCCGTTTCCAACTCCATCATTGGCTCCGCCAGCCGCCGCTGCATCCGCATTGTTGAGCGCAGCAAAGAAATCCGCACTGTAATCGCCTGTGATGCCACTGGGCAACTTTTCCTTCTCTTTGCGCCTGCCACGTATCTTCAGCGATCGACGCACTTCCTCCAGTCGCAGCAACTCGTCGCTGCTCATGCTGCCTGTAACACCGCCGCCCACTCCACCACCAGCTCCGCCTTTAGCCTCTTTGCGCAATTTCTTTTCACGTTTGCGACGCTCCTTCTCCTCATCCCCAGCGCTTTTCTTCATGAAGTTGAACATTTTCTATTTGTATGAGTGTGTGTGTGTGTGGTCCTTAGGAAACTAACTGGAATGAAATAGACCAAATAAGGATTAGAGATAAGAAAGTTATTTGGTAGTTAGTTGTTTTATTAAACAGAAAAGGAGTTAACATCACATTAAACGATTTCTTTCGATTGAGAAAACATAAGTTTGAAGATTTTACCGTAGAATCTTTCCAATAAGTTTAAACTGCTTGCAAGGATCTGGCCTAAACTAGCAAATCTACCAACTTATAATCCTCCTGATCTTACTATTTTCATCTAAAATGTGAAGATTTGAAAATAAAGTTTAAGAACCTCGCAGAATCTTGCCTAGACTGACATTGAATTGAAAAAGACTCTGCCTTATGTAGTCTATCTGTGCTGATGCTGATTCAGTGCATGGTACAAATATGACAGTCATTTTGTCGGACTGTCTCTGACTGTCTTCCCATTGAAGACAGCTGTGAATGCATTTAAAAAGTGCAATCAACTTAATTGCGCGTAGGTGATTCAAGAAAAGTCAGACAAACTGAATGAATACAATGAGATACTGTCATTCACAGACATAATTCCTATTCTAACTGTATTCATATAAGAGCTTATTATGCAATGTTTAAAGAGTTTTCGAAAGATTGGAGATGTGTAGACACGTTTGTGAGTAATCGTAAATAATCAAAATTCTTTGCCAACATTGCTTAATAAAAAGCTTTTTAAAATAAATATCATATTATGATGAGTGCTGATAAGCAAAAGGAGGAAAACACTACTCAGATTTTCAATGTTATTATATTCTGCATATGTACTCGCATGTGTATGTGTTTGTATGTGTTTTTATGTGTTATATTTGTTTATTTATTTAACATTCGTATGAGAACTTAATAAAAACGCATATGCGTGTACCTATAATTGTGTCTAGTAGTGTACACACAACTGTAAAAACTCACATACACACATATTACGCATATTTTTACATATGTTTATCTTTTATTTGCATAGTGTAGATAATTTTGAATTGATAACAAAGCTCTTCATAGATAAATTTAATTTAAATGCAAAATCGCGATTCCTTTTGTTAATATTATTCACATGTCTGCATTTCACTATTGATCGGAAATTAATTTTCCCAAAAATAAACGAAGCAAAAAGCCGAAAGCCGGTTAACCGATTGGAAGAGAGGGGGAGGCAGCCAGCAAGGAGGAGGGATGAGAGAGAAAGAGCATTGCAAGTTCAAGGGCGTGCCCAACAAATTTGCACATTGTTGTTGTTGTTTTTTTTGTTGTGGCCTCTGCAGCTGCGCTGCTGGTGTTGTTTTTGTTGTTGCTGCGCCTTGCTAATTTGATTTGGCCAGTCCCCACCTTCGCTTTGCCGTTTTCTTTTGCCTTCGTTTCATTTCTTTTGCTGTTCTGCTCATCCCTGAAACCAATGCACCCGCACAACAACAACAAGACATGAGTTAACTGTTTCTTGAGCTGAGCTTGTGTGTGTGTGTGTGCGTGTGTGTGTATTGCAGTATCACGTAAACAATGCGTCAGACTGCAAATATTTTGTTTTAAACTTGCATTTCGCTTTGGCTTTTGTCATTGACTCGAGAGAGACTCGCGCCCTCATTTGTTATTATTTATTCAATTATGCGCTTTCTTTTTCTTTTTCAATATTGTATACAGCTTTGTTTTGTTTTCACACACACACACACACACACACGCACAAACGTAAGCAAGCCCGTTGTTATTGCAGTTGTATTTGCATCCACACACACACACACGTACACACGTATTTGTTATTGTATTTGTGTTTGCATTCGTATTGATTGCCCCAGACTCGACTCAGTTGCATTTCTCAATTCTGTTTCTTAATTTGCCTCGCTCTCATTACTTAAACAATTCAACAAAAGGCAATAGACGCAAATGGGGCGGGTGGGAGAGAAAGAGAGAGAATGAGCTGCAGACAAGAAGCAAAAAAGAAAGTTGCCTTCTTCCACTCGCGGAGTCAATAACACCTTTGTTTTTGCACTCTTTTGATAAGCTCGACACACAAACACACACATACGCGCGCACACACACATATGTAGGCATACATTGACATGTTTTCTAGGCCTTCGTGTACCTTTTTTGCTACTCAAGCAACGGCGCTGCGCTACGCGATTGGCATAAACAAATGCTTTCGGTTTAAATTCTAATAAAACATACAAAATTTCACTGAGCCGACGACCACGACCGATCGGCCAGTGTGTACACAACTGCTGTTTGCTGGTGATGCCATATTGTCGATAGGCAAAAATGACAACATTACGATAGCAGTTCGCTGTTAAGCGGCTGTAAATTAGTGACGGTGACAGTGCAGTAAAAGGTGTAAATATCGCATGGCTTAACAGAGTTTTCTACTGTTAATTTCAAAACATGTTTTAATTTCTTTATAATTAGTTTTTGTTTGATTTTTTGTTTCTTTTGCCGTGGAAACATGCAACATTTTAGATTAAACTCAAAGAGCACGATAGGAACCAAGTTTTTCGTTAGCAAGTTGAGATTTGGAGTTTCGCTTTTCGGTGGAGGCCACCGACGGTGGATGATGTGCTGCAATCATTGTATAATTTGATTTTCGCGCAGATACCGTCTCGGGTGTTGGAATCACCTCTCCAAGACCGGTCTCTATACATTGATTGGCATTTTGTTTGGCCATTTGATAGTCTCCCGAATCAAAAAACTTGGAGCTCTTACTCCAACGCCTTTGAAGAAATAACGAAGGCGCATTAGGCAAACGACTTCCTTTCGGGTATTTTGATAATATTTTCTCCTCTTCGATTTTATCTAACGCACAATTAAAGTGCTGACCAGAATTGTCCACTTTCTCAGTTGAATTCATGACGATTTTTGAAAAATAAAATTAAGATTGAAATTGTAGACCTTGGCAATCAAATATAGTTACTGATAACGTACAAAATCACGAATTGACAGCAAAAGCCCTGTAAAGCTGGTTGTTCACATTTCTGATTAAATGTTAAGTGTCAGCAGTGTCATTCTAGCACAATCGAAATATCAGAGCTGCACAGCATAGTTATCGACCCACCGCCACAATGTATAGACCTTCGTCGTCCATCGCAAGACCAAAAAAAGTGAAGCGTAAAAACCAAACGGTACATGTACATGAAAAATAAGTGTGAGTGCGTGTGTGTTTATGAAAAATTGAATATCCGCATATAAAATATAGTGAATATTATGCGCCGCGACAAGACAAAAGCAACGTTTCAACGAGAAGTTCAACAACAATTGTGTGGCAAATTAATATTGAATTGTCTGTGGCCTGGTGGTGTCTACACACCACACACACAAATACACATACACACAAAAAACAAACACACACAACAACACACTTACGCTTAACACACAACAACAGAAACAACAAAAACAACATACGTGAGTTGTCGTCGTCGTCGTCGTCGTCGCTGCCGTCACCATTCAGCAGCAGAAGCATAGACAGGGACAGCAGACTGCTCTGCCTTTTACATTTTTGCGAAATTAAAAACACAAAAAAAAAAAAAACGAAACGAACAAGCGAAATAAAACCACATTAAAAAGAGAGTACAAATCAAAAGCAAAAGTTGGTTCTTTTGTCCAGAAAAATATAGGTGGGTTTTTTAGAAATGTTTATAAGACGTTTAACACGAATTGCAAGTCTCTTCTTCCTCTCTTATGCCAAATTCCAATAAACAGCCGTGGCCTTTGTTATTGTTGCCTCGCTTTACACAGAGAGTCACCATCATCGTCGCTGTCGCTGCCGTCGAGTCGTCGTCGTCGTCGTCGTTGTCTGCCCCCGATGGTAATCTATCTTTGTGTGTGTGTGTGTTTGTGTGCGTGCACGTCTGTGTTTACGTGCATATGTATTTGTGCATAAGTATATGTGAGTCGGGTCTGTGAGTGTGTGCATGTATGTATGCTGGCTTGATAACTGTATTGGTGTCTAGACATGTTGCTGACAAGGCTGCAAACTTAAAAAACTTGTGGTTCGGTTCGCCGGTTCGAATTAATGTTTGGACTCGTGCGCAGGGCTCCCTCCCGCTTCTTCTTCTTCTTCGTCTTGCGACTCCTTTGCTCTCCTGTTCTCATCGCATAATCAGCTTAAAAATTAACAGCATCATAACTTTGTTAAGTTTGTTTCCCATTTCTTTGTTATTTGATTTTCTTTTTTTAAATATGTTTTTGGTGTGTATGCATTGTCCCTTTGCTAGTGTTGGGTAATTTTTGTTGTTCAACCATTTGTTTTGGTTCGAATCGGTTCCGAACCGGTTTCCCGTTGTCGTTGATCACTTGCAGCTCATGTGCGTGCCAGTGTGAGTGTGTGTGTGTGTGTATGTTTTGTCTGTCAGACATGTCGCCCCCGCCTCCTTCTCTTCTGGCCATCGCCCACACACTTCCCTCTGGCCAGGGTCTCTAGCAGCGCAGACAGGCAAACATATGTCTGTGTGTGTGTGTGTGTGTGTTGTGCATGCATATGCATGTGTGTGTTTTTTTGTCGATTTCATTTTATGTGTCCATACATGTGCATGTGCATGTATACATAGATGTACATCTATGTATGTACATTTTGTTTACAGTTTTAGATAGCGAAATTTGTACAGCCGGCAGTGAGTGAGCAGCGACGGCGGCGGCGTCGTCGTTGACATTTTCGCAAATTGCAAATGAATATGTTTTTCTTTTCGTTTTCATTGCTATTATTGCTGTTATTATTATTATTATTATTTTGTTGCTGTTCAGCTGTGATCAGTCACACACACACACGCGCACACACACATGTACACGTGTCCCTCTCGCACCTTTATCGCTTGCTGCGATCTCAACTAGCAGAGGGCCACACACACACACACACACGCGCGCAAGCATGCAAGCACACACACACACACATGCATGCACAGTATGCCTGTCATTGCGAACGTGTGTGTCTGTGTGCGTGTAAGTTCATGAACAGAAGCGCCTGCTCCGTTCGACTTGTTTTGATTTAATTTCGCGGTAAATGCAATCGCAAAAAATTTGCGCTTTGGCTGCGTAACATGGCGGGGAATTTTGTTTAAAGCTAAAACAACAGCAACAACAACAGCAGCAGCAACAACAGCAGCAGCAACAATTGCTGCGACAGCCGCGCGATGCCCCAATGCGCGACGCTGGCGTTGGCGCCGCCTCTACATGTGGGGTGCGCAATGACTAAGTGAATGGCGCGCGAGCAATGAACGAGGTGGTGGTGGAGGAGGGGAAGAGGACGTGGACGGGGCACGGAGGGAGATGGTAAAACCACCGCAGGGAGGCCGCCGTCGCTGTCGGTGTCGCTCCCCACACACACATACACACACACACACCCGCCGCGTCGTCAGCCCTTCTGGCACAGCGGAAATGCCGTAAATGCTCTCGGCTTTTCTCCATGTTGTTGTTATTGTTGCCCCACACTTTATTTTATATATTTTTTCGAAACGATCGATCCTATTTTTTGAAATACGTTCTGCAGCTGCTTGCTGCTGCAGCTGCTGACGCAAGTGCCAACAACAACAATAACAAAAACAACAGCATGAAGCAGAAACAACAACTAAAAGGGCTGTGCAATTTGCCATAAACACGCCAAAAGACAATAACAAAATATGCATAAGCACATATTTGCATATGTGTGTGTGTTTGTGTGTGTGAAAGAGCGAGAGTGTGTGCATTTGTATGCAATTGCATATTAGTGATGGGCGCGTGACACGAATGATTAAGTCAAATTATAAATAAATACTAAACAAAATACTCATAATTTAAATAAACAACACTGAAAACTTAATTAAACCAAACAACACTGAAAACATTTGAAGCGGTAAAATAAATACAATGAATTTCTTATAATAAACGCCATAAAATGAAATAAAAAATAAATATATTTCTAAATATGAAATAAAATGGAAAGTATAATAAAATATATGTTAACAAGATAAAAGAATTTATTATGAAATTAAGTAAATAATATAAATATAAATTAAATACATAATGAAGTGCATTAAATAACAATGAATAGAATTATTAAAAAAAAATATAAATAAAATTGATAATAATTCTAGAAAAAATAATAACAAAATAAAGGAAACTAAATTATTAATTGCAAATTTATTGCAACAAATAACAAAAAACATTGAACACACTTTCCACACCTTTGCCCACCGCTAGCTCATACATAGACACAAATACATATACCCATGTATGTCTGTGTGTGCGTGTGCCGCTCTGATATTTATAAAAATTTGCATTATGCACTCGCTAAAATGCTAAAAACCGTTTCTTTATTCGTGTTACCTTTTTTTTCTTCTCTTGTTGTTGTTGCATTTGTTTTTTGTCTGCGTTTTTTAACAAGTGTCCTCATTTTGCAGAGAGTTCAGTGAGTGTGCGGCGAACGAGAAATAGCAAAAAGCGGAATTGAAGTTGGATCGCTTTGAGAGACGCAACTGGGAACAGCCTCAACCCGATTTATCTACTGCAGAGGCGATCGACTGTGGTTGCCAGCGTGGCAACAGGATCTGTCAGTGCCCACGCCACGCCCACTGGCAATCGATTGCCACCAAACAACAAGAGCAACAGTTGGCTGCAATTGCAGAGGGACGCACTGATTCCCGACAACCTCAACGACTTGATCGGCGAAAGAAAGAAAGAAGACACCATCATGTCCTTGGCAGGCACAGGCGGCACTGGCCCCAATACGATAGTCAAGGAGGGCTGGCTAATGAAGCGGGGTGAACACATCAAGACATGGCGCCAACGTTACTTTATCCTACGCACCGATGGCACATTGATGGGATATCGCAGCAAGCCGGCAGAGAATACACCGAATACACCAACGGATCAATTGCTCAACAATTTCACTGTACGTGGCTGTCAAATAATGTCCGTAGATCGCCCGAAGCCCTATACATTCA
This sequence comes from Zaprionus indianus, assembly GCA_018904595.1. Classification (NCBI taxonomy): domain Eukaryota; kingdom Metazoa; phylum Arthropoda; class Insecta; order Diptera; family Drosophilidae; genus Zaprionus; species Zaprionus indianus. The sequence goes on from JAEIHA010000320.1 coordinate 11,663,743, forward strand.
TCATACGTGGCCTGCAATGGACTACGGTCATAGAGCGGACATTTGCCGTCGAAACGGAGGCACAGCGTGAATTGTGGACCGAGGCCATACGCAATGTGGCCAGCAGGCTGTGCGAAATGGGTGAGACAGCCGTATCCCCATTGCCTCAAACAGATATGACCGATGTGGAAATGGCGGCCTTGGCAGAGGATGAGCTGTCGACAACATTAAATGAACAGTTCTCATTGCGTGGCACAACGTGCAACAGCAGCGGTGTCAAGAAAGTGGTAAGTAAACAATGCAATCCCAGTATAGGTATATCATATATCATCTATACAATATTAATAATTCTTATACCTTTACAGACACTGGAGAACTTTGAGTTCCTCAAGGTGCTGGGCAAGGGCACCTTCGGCAAGGTGATCCTGTGCCGTGAGAAGGCCAATGCCAAATTGTACGCAATTAAAATTCTCAAAAAGGAGGTGATCATACAAAAGGATGAGGTCGCACACACACTGACCGAGAGTCGTGTCCTCAAGTCAACGAATCATCCGTTCCTCATTGTAAGTATTTCCGGCTGTATCGATACGATGCGAACACAGTTCCATGAAATTCTAAACCCGTAAAGCTTTTCCTGATAATCGCCACATTGTTTATAGAGTCGCGTACGATACGAACGATATGTTTGGATTATGCGGGTTTTATTTAATGAAAATAAAGTTGCTAAAGGTTTATTTTTAAACTTTATTCGTAAAATAACAAAAGTACTTAATGATTTCTCTCTTTCTCTCTCTCTTGCAGTCATTGAAATATTCATTTCAAACGAACGATCGTCTCTGTTTCGTAATGCAATACGTTAACGGCGGAGAATTGTTTTGGCATTTGAGTCATGATCGTATTTTCACCGAGGAGCGTACCCGTTTCTATGGCGCCGAAATCATATCGGCACTGGGGTATCTGCACTCGCAAGGCATCATTTATCGCGACCTTAAGCTGGAGAATCTTTTGCTGGACAAAGATGGTCACATAAAGGTTGCCGATTTCGGATTGTGCAAGGAGGACATCACGTACGGCCGTACAACGAAAACTTTCTGTGGCACACCGGAATATTTAGCGCCAGAAGTATTAGACGATAATGATTACGGACGCGCCGTGGACTGGTGGGGCACCGGTGTCGTTATGTACGAGATGGTGAGCAACAACAGAGAGATAACAATAGATCGTATATAGAATGTATGCCTAAAATGTAATCGTATGTATTTTCTATATCTATGCAGATCTGCGGTCGTTTGCCCTTCTATAATCGTGATCATGATGTGCTCTTCACGCTTATCCTAGTTGAGGATGTTAAGTTTCCACGCAATATAACAGATGAGGCGAAGAGTTTGTTATCCGGCCTGCTGGCCAAGGATCCCAGGAGGCGACTGGGTGGCGGGCAGGATGATGTCAGGGAAATACAAGCGCATCCCTTCTTTGCGAGTATTAACTGGACAGATTTGGTGGAGAAAAAGGTTCGAAGCAGTTTCCCAATAGATTTTGCATTAACTATGGATTGTTGTTAATCTATTAATGCTATATTTGGCTACTAAATTAATATATATACTATATCTATCATACTTGCTTACAGATAACGCCGCCTTTCAAGCCGCAGGTAACATCGGACACAGACACGCGTTACTTTGATGAGGAGTTTACGGGCGAAAGTGTTGAGCTGACGCCACCCGATCCTACGGGCCCCTTAGGGTCCATAGCCGAAGAGCCGCTTTTCCCGCAGGTATGAGATGACGCGAGGGATGAAGAAGATAATAACATATTCCCTTAATTAATTAACGTTCTGTTCCTCCCACAAACAGTTCAGTTACCAGGGCGACATGGCCTCCACACTGGGCACCTCGTCGCACATCAGTACTTCCACAAGTCTCACATCGATGCAATAGAACAACGCGAGCAGGGGAGGCGAGAATAAGGAGAAGGGAAGCAAGAGGAGGGGAAAGCTGCCAGCTGGAGAACCACACATCATGTTCTGCTTCATCACCTATACCCATAATGACATAGCTAGTTATATATATATAGAAAGCGAGATGGGAGAAATATGCGAGCAAAACAGAAAATTCAATAAAATAACAAAAAACAAAACAAAAAAAAAAAAAAGAAAATGAGAAAATTACAAAAAAAAGAAGATAGACACACAAAACATTTGTAACTTAGTTTATACAACAATAATAACGAAAATTAAATAACAGTAATTTATTTTTCATAATTTCAACAACAGCAACAACGCGCAGTTGATAAAACATAGAAAGATGATGATGAAAGAAGAAGAAGAAGTAAATAAAAATAGTTTACTACCTATGGTAATACACACACATATACTTATATAAACATTTAAATATAACATTTTAAGCATAAAGTTTAAAGTGACTAGTTAATTTTTAAAGCAAGCAAAGGGTGTTGACCCGCACACCAATACAAACACACACACACACACGCACATACGGTTTATATGACTGTGCGGCATAATATTGAAATCGAAATACACATACACACTCACACACACACACACACACACATACGCATTATTTATACTCCAAAGAAGCAAAAAACAAAAGAATTACGAGTTATATTTAATGGTCAAGTTGCCTCTGAAGGACGAAGAAGAAGAAGAAGATGATAAGAACGAAAACAGAACACAGCAAATAGAAAAGAAAATAAAAAAAATAAAATGGGAATTTCAAAAACGAAAAAAAAAAAACAATTTATATACGGCAAATGCTTTTTTTACACGAATTGTATGTATATATTTATATAAAGAAAATCTACCACAAAAAAAAAAAAACAACAAATGCCTACAATGTTTGTCATTTGCGTTTTGTTCTGAATCAGGCAACAGCAAAAGCAAAAACAACAACAACATACTTAAAGTAAAAAGAAAAGAAAGAAACAAAATAAATTTTGATATTTTTATAAACGAAATAAATTATTAAAATAAAAATGTAAATAAAAAATTAAAACTAAACTAAAATTGAATCATGTTCGGGCATTTCAACTAAACAAAAACAACCATATACAATACCCAAAATAAAAGAATAATATCTTGATCAAAAAAATCGAAGACACAACTAAAACTAACAACAAAAGGGAATAGAAGATATTTTCTTAAATACAGCAATGCTTGCAAAAAATAAATAAAAATAAAATAAAGAAAAGAGCAAAAATGCCAAAGAAACGGCGAAGTAAACAAAAGAAACTGAAGTCAGCAGGTGAGTGTTGAGTCTAGGCCAGTCCGGGAGCATAGCTTATAGGGAGGAACACTTGGCTGATCAGATCCAAGCTCTAGACACGCATATATAGAACACACACCCTGCTTCATTCACGGATATCTAGGCTAGCCAAATAATATCAAGTACTATATGAAGATCTTTCAGTTTCAGTTCGATAAGGAGACACTCGCGAAAGCCAAGCTTATAACGACTACACACAACGATTTCTAGATAAAATATGTTTTGATTACAACACTTTTCTTTATTTTGTATAGGAAATTTTAGTTGAAATAACTAAATAATAGCTGACCAAACAATCAATCGAAATCAATAATTAGCTCTATATTATATCAAGCTAACCCTTTATGTTGTGTTCCCCTTCAAAGCAAACCAATACCAATATATATACCAACGTATGCAAGCGAAAAATCTTTTGTTTTCGTATTTTTTTTTTTTTTTTTGAGATCTGTAGATCTGTCTACATGGATGTACTGCAAACTACGATGTGTTCTAACAATGGTTTGAAACTTGACTATATATTGAATCTTGTCACATCAAAGATCAACTAAAGTTGTTTTTGTGAAGAGAAGAAAATGGGAGAAATGAAAATCATTTAGATTTAGGTTTTGATAAGGCGAAACTATACGATATTTCGCACAGTTTTAATACAGTTACTGATTAAGCTGATTTTTAAAACAAGTAAAACGTAAAAGTAAAGCAAATAAAATCGAATAATATATATATATATATACTATACATATATACTATTTACATATACATATTGTGTATATATCTATTATATACGTTTATGAAACACGATCGTGACAACTGATGAAGAAGAAGAACCTGTAGATAATATACGATCTGCATTGCATAAGTTCTACTTATATGATTAATTTATACGCGCTTACGCATACAGACGCATGCAGACATAACCTACACACACACACACACACACAGATACATAAAATTATACAATATATACATATGCCACATGCAGACATATGTATGCGTATGTAGAGTCATGGGAAAAACAATTATAATTGAAAATACAATATAAATAAAATTTACATAACACAGATATTTGATAAAAAACGAAAAGATAATGAGAATTTTTAATTGGATTTTTTAACGGGTTGATTTTTATCATATATATGTTATTTATTATATATGTATGTATGTTATTTTTCGGATTTTTAATTTGCTTTACCTTTCGTTGTTATTATTTAGGATCCTTAAATGAGATATTCATATGCTGCATATAATTTATTTTTATTTTATAATTATTTATAATTTATTCCCCATATTTTCTATTCCTTCAAATTTTACATATTATCAACTTAGACCTCTACCTTTCCCCTTGCCTATTCCAATTCGCATAGAGTGCATCCAAATCTTCACCTGGCATTTGTGCAATTGGGTCAGGCCGCAGGTCCAGCCAAGCCCCTAGACAGAGAGAGAGAGACCGTAGTCAAGCGGACGTGACCGACTTGATATATTCAAGTTCGGGAGCAGCACCCGAAGGTGGGCAGCGCAGTCCGAGTGCGTGACAGCAAGCAGCGCTGGCTTCAAGGTGTTCCTATGAAGTCGTTTCCCCTTGATGTCCATGGTGTCCATAGTACCCGCTGTGTGTGTGTGCGCTCGCGAACAATGCGTTTTGTCTGATGATTAATTGCAACGCAATCTTGGGAGGCCGCTACTTTCCCCAAACGTGCAAACACACACACGCACACTAACACACACAATGTGTGCAGTTATGGAATGTGTGTCGCGAGTCGCGACGCCGGCACTGGCGGATATATTATCTGTGACATAAAGCTATTAATTCTTTCTCAAATTCAAATTGAAAGCGAAAGTGAAGCAACAATTGAACCACGAGGGGAATCGAGGTGGACGCCTGAGCTGGAACCGGGATTGGGTTTGGGTTGGGTCCAGGCGAGATGATGCCGATGCAGAGCATCCTTAGGTCGGGCCAAGCCCTTCAAAATTGTTAGGAAAAATGTGAATTGGTGCTTTCGCTTTTATGGCCAATGAATGACAACAACAGCAGCATAAGCAACCGCCAAGATATTGTAGAGATCAGCAGAGTGTAGAAGGGATACCCTGTAATTCGGCATTTCAGAGTTAGCTGCAGTTTAAAATTTAAACTTTCAATTCAATTTTAAATGTCTTCTTAATAGAAATGCGTAATGTGATATCGATAATATATTCACAATGGTATTTGAGTGGTATTTCAATTTAAAATTTGAAATCCCTTTACAACCACGACTAGGCAAATTGATACCGATAACTTATCGCCATAACCACTTTGATATTTTATTTATACAGCATGGCTATCCATTATTGTTATCGCATATTTGAGTCAACATCAATATCAATATCGACATTTTCTTGGTGACATGCAACGGATATTCTAAATTTGATTGTACATTTTCTTCACAATTTTTTGTAAATTTATTTTTATAACACATAGACTCTTCTTTTGTGTCTCTCTACCGACATTAGGTAAGTCGTTATACCCTATATTTTTGCAGTGCATTAACAGTTGGTAGTAGATGAAGTTAACGTGAGGGATGGGAGGCAGACGCGGCTTGTTTTCTTTGTTCGCTACGCGTTTTTTCGCGCTTTTCATTTGCCAAACGATTTTTCTATTTTCACCTCTTCTGCGCGAGCTGTTTGCTTGAAAGAAAATGTTGGGAAACCAGAAAATGGCCAGAGAAGCGAACGAAGCGGACAGCGACGCTACGAGTTGTGAGTACGCTCTGTGTGCCGGCACTTAACAGCTCTGGTGACGCACCCCGCTCCGCCCTCTCGCCCCTTTCAGGCAGAAAAGTGAAATACATCAAAGCACGTCACATCCATCAGACATTATGAGCAACACGAGAGCACGCCCCGGTGTCAGAGCCCCCGACTCCGAGCTAGACTCCCGGCCAGACTTCGAGCAGAGCCAGGCAGAGTGCCTCCGCCTCTCTCTCTCAGTCTCAGACTGACTCTCTGTCCAAGACTAGATCGAGCGACCGCCCGCCTGCCGCTCTGTGTTTGACAACCAGGCCCAAAGCGTCGCTAATGAATTGGAATTGTTTAAAGAGCGCCCGCCAAAAACGGTGCCAGAGACGAGGTACGGCTCCTACCTTAGCTGCACTGAGAGAAATTGTGAATTGGAAGAGCTTTTACTACAGTAAATGTTTGAAATCGCACTATATCGAAGTATAATACATACTTTAAATAACAGCAATCACAATATTTATAAGTAAGATATTTAATTTATTGGATTATTGGATATTGGATAAAATTTATAACATAATATATTTATATGATAGTTATAGTTTTATTTATTTACTATATTGAGATTTTTATATTCTTTAATTGAACTCCTTACAGATAATATATTTTGAATAGTTAAACCGATTTTAAACATATGTGGAGTAAAATTCATTTTAATAGATTAGTTCTAAATTATACAAACCTATTTAGTTTCATAAAACTAAATTATTTTTGGAGTTCCATTTGACTAAACAACTTAAAACAATGCAAACTTGTTTTGTTGTATGTAATATAATGTTTCTAAAATTTCAACCTCATTTGACGTATTGTTTTTTAAAATTTTCTATACTAATTATTTTTTAAATATTTATGATATTCAAATCTTTCATATAAATTGACCTACTTCCATCCAAATTGCATTTCTTCTCCAATTTGTTTCCAATTCTCTTATAATTTTTTTCAATGTGCAACTTTTTTGCCCAGTGTAGAGTTCGCAAGCACGTCGCTTGCAGTTGCTGCAATCGAAATTAATGAAAACTTTCGTTTATTTAATTGCACAGCAGCCAGACAGAGAGAGGGAGAGTGTGTCTGTCGCACGAGGTCTTGGCCAGGCCAGGCCAAGCGAAGACAATCCGCCTGCCCCCTCCAGCCTCTCCAGTGTTTATGATCTTTGGTTATGGCCATAATGAAATCTATAGGGCAAGACATCGACAGCGGCATTTGAGTGAAAATGATTGATTGATTGATCGAGCTGAGCTCGCCTGTTTGCGCGTTTTCCGATCGTCATCGTCTAAACATTGCTCAGTTGCATCTGTTTGTCTTTCTACCTCGCTCTCTCTCTCTCTTTCTCCCTCTCTGTCTACTTGTCTGTTTGTCGTCTGCGATACTCCTTTTCGGTGTAGACTGAAGACTTCCAGGCAATTATTATTTGTTTCTCGCGGTATTTAGTTGTCGGCAGATTTCGCTGCAATTTTTTTTTTCTTTGGTTTTTTATATCTTTTATGGCTTTAAAGGTTCGCAACACGCCGCTGATTGAATTGTCCAACTGCCTGGCGATTGCCAATTGCCAATCAGTGGGAATTAAATACAAATACAAACATTACCAAAAATGCTTTTTGGACAATGTGATGGGGGAAAGTCTCGAGAGTTTTCAGATCCTTAGTAACACCTCTGAGAGTGAAAGAGATTTCAGTTGACTTTGATTGTTTACAAAGTATTAAAGACTTAAACCAAGGCTTGACTTGATTTAGCCTATCTTTGAGTTATAAAAAGAAGCCTTTTGCATATTGCAAGAGTACGACCTGATCTGATCTTTGATCTTCAATTGGAAACTTCGATAACTTAGTCTTAGTCTATTATAAAATTCTTGCTCAAATTGCAATCTGCAATTCTTCAGCTCTTTCTTTCTTTTTTTCGCTTTCTGTCTTTCTCTTTCGCATCTAATCGCATTCTTTAAGTTAAAAGTTTGCTTTCTACTTCAACATGTTATTGCACTTGTGTCAGGTTGATAACCCAATTGATTTCTTTATTATACCCTACCTCTATGAGAAATGCATAAAAATGGATCTATTAAATTAATGTGACTTGGTTTAGTGAACTTATTGAATAAAAAATTTGACAAGAAACTATTATATAAATCAACAGCATGTTGGCATTTTAATTTCTTTACATTCTCTCTAAGTCTTAGAGTTCACAGTCTTCACAGTTTCTCTAACTTGATATCGAAATAACCTAAAAATAAAATCCATTAAAGATTGAGAATTGAAAAAAAAAACTTCCATTTTATGTACAGGGTGATAAGCCGTCGAGTTGGCTATACTTTTGAATATAACTCAACATGTAAACTATAACTTTATGCATTTTCCAGTAGCTTGTTTTCCGATAATCTGCAGCATTCACTTGGCTTCAACTTTGACCACAGTCGCACGTTGCAACTTGCCTGTTGCAAGTAGCCTGTTGCAACATTTGGATATGAGTTACACGAGGCGGATAAGCTTCGTTGCACACATGTCACATGCCACTTGGCTCCGGACTGTGGTCTAGTTCGAAGGAAAACGGGTCAGCATTGCAACAATTCTTAGTTCTACTCCCATTTGGGCCAGTCTACACAACATCAACAACAACAACAAGAACAACAACAACGGTGGCAACAAACTGGCCAAATATAGACGTTGAACAATTTCTGAGCAAGGAACGGAACGCCTTTATTATAAGTATGACAAAAAGATAACCATGAAGGAGTTCTCAGTCCGTGGGTTTGTGTGTGTGTGAGTGTGCTTTGCGATAACCTAAAAAGAAAAATGCTCGTACATATTTTTCTTCATCTTTGTTGTACCCAGTACGGTAGTACTATAAGGAAAAGGTAAGCCAGACTTGAAGAATGGACAGAAGAATATTTGTTATTGTTATGATTTGTTTAATTTAATTATATTTTTTTTCAAAAACCTAGATAGAACAATTTGTATTTTCTTTCGTGCTCTCGAACTTTGAAAATAGCTAAATTTGCCGGCAAAATACTAAACTGTTTAGGCATGAGTACGTTAACATTAGTTATCGATAGTTAAGCAACGGTCAGAATAATTCGTGATTATAATCGAAATGAGTGCGATCGTTAAAAGAAAAGTGGTCAAAGTAAAGGACATTTATTCTTATCATTTTCAACCAGGCAAAATCTTTATTACAGGATATATCTTGGTTCGCACTCTTATAAGACAATCTACCTAAGCTTGTACTAACTTTTTAGTGGCTAAAACATTTGCCCGACAAGGCATGGAATGGAATGAGATGGGATGGTACGGAATGGCTTTGGAGGCAGGAGAGTTTGGGTCTGGTGGTCTCTGTTGGTCTGGAGGTGTTCGTGCTAGAAAGAAGAAAACGGCATAAACACACCTTAAAAATGTGGAAAAGTGCACGGAGAGAGAGAGAGAGGGAGAGAGGAAGAGAAAGAGAGAGGTAAGTTGGGGATTGGGTAACACTTGCCAGGTTTCTAATTGCGGACTGGACAGCTTTAAGAGTTGAAGCCGCCTGTGACGGATTTCGGCAACTGGAAGGTAAATACATTAACACACACACACATACAGGTGTGTGACCGTGACCATGGCCAATATGTGAGGTAGCCACCGTGTCCATCGTAGATGAGCTTCCAGAGAGAGTCCGTTAGCCAAAAGAATCAATTTTCCTGCAACAGGCCGAAGCTGATCTGCGCTTCCACTGTAGGTGTGGCTCTGCCGCAGAATATGTATGCACCACCTTTGACTGACACTGGAGACGGCGCCTTGCAAGTCCCGCTGTCCCACTGTCCATTCGTCTCTCTGTCCCACTGTCCACTGCCAGCGTCCATTATGCAATGTCACGATTCGCGGGCGCGTATAATGAACTTTTGATGTTGTTGCTGCTGCCACATGGCCGGGGCCGATCAGAGGAGCCATGCCAGACACACAAACGGTGTATCCACAGTCACAGTCACAGTCATGGTCATACAAATAGCTCATTTGTACGCCGCCGCGGCAGCAACAACAAGACACTCTTCTTGGGCCGCACACACTGGTAGCACGGCACGGCGCAATAGAGATGGCAAACAAAATTGACAACAACGAACAAAACTATATACAAAAGTAGCTGAACCAATAAAGAATATTAAAATTTATTGTTATTTTCAGCAATTGTGAAATATTTGAAACTTCTTTCGATATATTTCCTTCTACTTGCAATACATTTTCTATTCCTTTCGATATTTGTATGCAATAAGTCACCGTATTTGCCTGTGCTGCTGTCATCTCTAGCACGAGCACTTACACACACATATACACATGCAAACTAAGCTTGCATATGGTTTGAAACACGAGCAGTGTTGGTAATTGCTTTATAAACGCTTTTTGTTTTGTTTTGTTGTTTCGTATTTGCCGGGTTGTTTTTTGTCTTTTCTACACATAAATTTGGTAGTTTGTTTTTATTGCATTGCGCATTGGGTGGCATTGAACCTGAAACCTCAACTGAACCTTAAGCTGAACCCGAACCTGAAAGTGAACCCGCCACAGTGGGCCTGGCGAGCCGTTAATGCGCCAAAAAGCCCCAAAAGGGCAGAGCCCGCACAAATGAAGTTTGTATGTTTGCTTGCATGTGTGTGTGTGTATGTTTGTGAGTGTGTGTGTTCTTTGTTGAGATGGGCAGCCTTGTTGCAGTTGCCTTCGCCCATAATCACAATCATCTTGGACTGTTTTAAGGGCCTTGCTCACTGCTTTCACATATTTCTCTCTCCTTCTTCACTGTTTTTTTTTTGGCAATTGCGAAGAAACCGCTGATTAAGTCCAACACCGGCACATTCGAAAACGTGCCACATTTGGCGAGTTCTTCTTCCCCTTCTTTCTTTCCCATCCTTCGTCTTGCCGTGCACAAATTCCCATCCTGATTGTCCGTGTCCCTGTTGTTGCTTCTTTTGATTGGCGTTTGCTGATTTCGGTTTTACTGACAACATAATATTAAAGCCAATTAAGGCTAAATTTATGCGTACAGCCAACTGGGCTGCAATTATTGACCACATGCCCCGTACTGGATTCCGTTGCGGTGCATGTTAACTGCCCAAAGTAAACATTTCCTTGTTCTCAACATATTTTCGGGGCGCATTTTGCAAATGTTTGGGACCCACTGTTCCTCCTTTCATGATGATGTTCGCAGGTTTTTTGTTCTTTGGGGATTTTGCATCCCGGTTCTTCTTTCAATTGCAGGGAATGCAACATGTTAATTTCTTCATTCTTAACGCACACAATATAAAAACTGCCCTCCTTTGATCAGCAACAATAAGAAATTGCCATATACGGGCTTATTAAACATAATATATGTCTTTAGACTCTAAATAACGCAGTATTTTTATGCAGTTGTATTTATTTTGCATTCTATATAAAGAAAAATTTAACAACGCGTAAAAATACTGTACTTATCGATTTGTGTGATAAGTCGATTATTAGAGGTGGTAACAATGTCATTTAAACGATGATTTGCCTTGTATATGAAATGTAAATACGCAATATCATGGAATTCTCTATATTGTATCGGCAAAATTGTTCCTGGTGGTTTCCTTCTCAGCAAATAGCTTTATTATTCTTCCTTGATTGATTGTACTTTAAATTACTTAACAGAATTCTATTAACCGTGACTTTGACTTCAGTTATTGAGAACAGATCCAGTAGCGTGATTTATCTATTGTACATATGATCTCATATTAAGTAACCCATATTATATCTGTAATCACTCGATATTCATAATTACATGTTGTAAACATTTAATTTTATTCATTGTTTGCTTAAATATATATTAAGCTTAAGCAAACGATTTAATTATTCATTGTAATTGAATAAGCGTGAATATAATGCACACATTTCTCGCTAGCTCTCTGGCAATAAACTGACTGCTCATGGCCTAAAGACAATCTAATTAGTTAGTTAATTATGCACTAATCCGACTATAAAATGCAAAATTATAAAAACACTTGCAAATCGCTTGAAGCCTGCTGCTGCAACTGGCAACGAAGCATGGCGCGAAGTAGGCAAAAAGTAGGCATTATTATTACTAGGAGAGGGAAGAAAAGAAATAGTAGTAGTACTTAATGCGATATTATAGTGATACTGGATGTAGGAGTTTGAAAACAAAGTAGCAATTGAATCAGAAGTGGAATTTACTTAGTCAAATTAAAAATACTCAAAGGGTTCATTTATGTTACTAAAGATCTAAGAGATCCTGTTTAATTGCTTAGTGATAGTACTTTGGTATTCGATTATTGCATTCCATTCTTAACTATTGGTAGCTCTTGTCTTTTAATGAATGTTATTGCTAACTTGGTTAATTAAACCTGTAATTTGTTTTATAAAGATGTTCATAATTAACCAGATAGTTTTCGGGAAATAATCTTTGTCATAGTTGGTAGTTATTCTAGCAGCTTATGTGATTATGTTTATAGGTATTCGAAGTAGTAATAGTTTTCTAAGTACCATTAGTTCAATTGGATCTGCAGAGCTAGTAGTAATTGGAGACAGGGTATTATAAGTTTAAGCTGCAGTAGTTCCCGGAATAACACTTGCAGTAATGGCAGCAGACAGAAATAGCAGTGGCTAAGCTGTTCTCAGACAACACTCGCACACCAGCTACTATATAGGCCAAGCCATATCGCATTACCAAAGCCAACGATCGGACAGCGGTCGCTGGACGGAAGATATGTATGCATACGATGATCGTTTGCCACCCATGAGTTGCGATGGGCGATCGAGCTGGAGCTGGAGCTGCATTTGCAGCTGTGGGCAATGGAGAAGAAGTCTCGATGCCCCGCGAAGAGGCCAGTGCCACCGTTACAATGGCAACAACAGCGGCAACTGCAACAACAATAGCAACAGCATCAGACACGAGGTGTCTGTCTACTCATGCAACATTGCAATTAATTAAATTTTATTTTTAAATAATTGTTTTTAGTTAAATTTTAGAGTTTTGCGCAATTCATGCAAGCGACGCGACCAGATGAATGATCAGGTGTGGCATGAGTGAGTGTGAATTCGTGTGAGTGTATTCAAACGGAGTGTGCCGTATGCTCATGCAATCGTTCAATCACTCGACTACATACTAGAGATGGGTTAGGAAAACTCATATTGGCATCCACGAAATTATTATACAGAAAGAGAATTAAATATCGAAACGACTTAAATATTGGTAAAGTAAGTTTTAAGTTTTCACACATTTTGTGAACAATAGAGAGAGAAAAAAGATATTTTTATAAAATATCGCGTTGAATATTGTATTCAGTTAAAATTAAAGATTGTATTACTGTATTGATATAATATCGATAAGGCAATGTTGATGTTGTCCACTCCTGATAACTTGACTTAAAAATTCTGACCACTTTTACTAAGGTTCAGGTAAAAAGTTAAGGATAGTAGATTGGATATATCGAAACTAGACCAATATATTTCTCTAAAACGGTTAATCTTTCCCACACATCTAAATATGTACATATGTCATAATATGGATGTAGCTGAAAACTATCGCGTTGAACAACGTATTGTCTTTTAATTACATATAAAATAATAGTATTGATATAATATTGATATTGCAAAGATCAATTCCCAACCAAAATACACACACAGACTTAAATATGTGTCATTATATTGATCGCTGTATCTGGAAACTATCGTGTCGAACACCATATTGCCTTTAAATTAAACATATCATGACAGTATCAATGTAATATTGATATCGTTATATCGGCACCCATCCCTAACTCACATACATTACGACATATGAGCATATTTCGCAGTCGATGATTTTCACGCGAGTCAGAGGCTAATGAAAAGCGCTTTTCATTTGCTTGCCTGGCTGCCCTTTCTCTCCTCATGCGCAGCACAGCTGCATCAACGCTCTGGGGTGCATTCCACCCGACGACGGGTGCAGCAGAGTGATATAATACAATGACAGGATTGCCCAAATAATTGGAGCATGCTGCTGCCACTCAGAGACGCAGTGCAGCGCAGCCCAGTCCAGTCTAACTGTTTGTGATGCTCTCTTTTTTTTTTTTTTTTTTTTTTGGGAGCCCCAAATGTGTGTGAGCGCGCCTTCTCGTCGACTCATACATAAACATTAACATGCCCCAACATGTCCAACTTTGGAGCATCTTTCGTCCAACTGTTTTATAGTTTCAGGCTGAGGCTGAAGCTGCCGCTGCCGCTGCCTTTTTGCTGTTTTTCTTTAGTTGGTTTTTTTTTCTGTTTTTCGTTTTTTTGACTGTTTGCGGGTTGCGTGCAAAGTGCGATGATCTTGCGGTGAAATTTTGTGCTCAAGCGGTTAAATTGGTCAGTGAGCAAAAATGCACAAAAGGCAACGCTACAACGGCAACAACAACATCAACAACAACAACAATAAACAGTCAGATGTAATAAAATCACTTGCTTGAAATGTGCTTGATTAAAAGGCAGTTGCCAAGTCCACGTTCGCGCATCGGAATTTAATTTATAGTCGCAGATATACACTCACATATCCACACCTACATACACATATAGATGTAACCCCGAATACACAGAGCACAATTGGGAGTAACCTGGTAGAGCGATAGTTATTGTATTGTTATCGATATTATATCGATAAGACAATTTTTAGATATCTACATATTACGAACAACTTATTGGGAATTTTCTGCATTAAATAAGATTCTTTGGAACAATAGGTTTAAAACTTTTAACTATATAATATTCTCTGAAACTTGATTACATCAATGGCACTCAACTTAGTGAAGATCCTTCAATAATCTCTATCGTTATCGATATTCAACTAGTGATCGATACTTTTAAATGCAGCTGATTAGGCATTCTTTATACAGATATATTCTTACATTATTTGCGCTGTTTTTTGTACAGTGTATCATTTCATGCATACATATGTATGTTTGCAGGTTGCTGCTCCGGAGAAAGGTTGATGTAAAATATCACCTGAGATTTGGGTATCACCAGCAGCAGCCGTAGCCGCAGCCTCAGTGAGCCGTCGACCTCGTTGTTGTCTCAGCTGGAATCGTGTCCCTTGCGCACTTTCTTTTGAGCCCCCGATCATTTGGCCAGTTTAAAGTGGCATCAATTATTGCCAACCCATCAATTAACTGACCAGTTATCCCTCATTTTACGATCGCTTATCGCAGCTCACAAATCCACAAGCGCATCCCGTCGAAACTGCAGCTTCAGCTTCAGGTCCCAGTCCCAGGCCCCATTCTTATTCTCGGCATTTTTGCCCTTTTGCAACTTGTGCCACTTTTTGTCTCCTCTCGTTTTTTATATATTGAGGTCACGCATGCAGGCGTGTGTATGGCCGCCGGACAGTTGGAGGAGGATGCGAGGGGGGAGTGGGCTGCACAAGGAACGCACGTTGTTTGCCGTCTGATTGGACATAATGAGCTGGTGACTGAGTGGGTAGACTGGACTGTACAGACGCAGAAGAGAAAACTGCATGTTTGTGATATTGCAAATCCAATCAGGGTGAAATAACAACAAAAAGGTCTTTCGATATTTACTTGAGGTATAATCGAATTAATTTATTAAATAAAACTGCAATGATGAAAAGAAATGTCTGAGAAATCCAATCAGAGAACAACAGCAGCAACAAACCAGTCTTATCGATATTAACTTTCGTTTAGTTATCGCAACGACCTTTCGATTATAAGTATATTATTTTCAATGTAAATAGTAGGAAATTTAATAAGTACCTAGGGAAATAAGAGGTTTAAAGTTCAAAGGGAATTTTTTAAATACTAAGGGAAATGACAAGAATAGTTTATCAATAGACTTGCCATTCCCAAAATATATGTTTAATTCTATGATTTCAAACCAATAAGAGAACAACAAATCGAATAATGCAGCAAAATTTCTAAGAAGACAAATTATTGACTTGTTTCAACGACACTTCGATTATAAAAAATTATAAGTGCACCATTGAACGGATATTTATTAGGAAAATTATATGTTTTCGGTTGGAAGGGAATTTTTTAAGTACCAGGGGATATTAAAGAAGTTTAATTCGATACTCTGGCAACTTGTCAAAAGGACATTTCGTTAAAAAATAAAACTCGAATTATTCATTGTGCACTTGGAAATGTGATCTGTATACAATAACGAACTGTGGGGACTTATCGAAACGATATTCCGATAATAAACAATTGCAAATATTTTTTGATTGCTCGATTGACTTCCATTGAGCTGCGATTGGGAACGCGTGCAGAACGTTGCCTTTCACCTGCAAGTTCATAAATCTTGCACTGCCTGCGAAACCTAATCTCATGCGACAAATTTATTTTGATTGCCTCGGCTGGCTACCAGTTGCATGTGCCTGTTGCACCATGCTCCATGTTGCCTGCTCTAGCCGCGGATCGTTGCAAGCTGCCGAACTGCGATAGCCATCCTGGCCACCCAACTACGCATGGCGACTGTGCTGAGTCGCTGCTGTGACTCTTGGCCAGATTCGTTGCGATGATAGAGAAAATTTATTGTGTTAGCTGCGGCACGAGTTTGCATTTTTTCGCTTGCCATTGCCACAGCTGCTGCTGCTGCTGTTGTTGTTGTTGGTGGCTTTTTCGGCACTTTCCGGCATTGTCCTCCTTTGTTTTTGGGGTAGAATTTGTGACGCGACCTTTAACGAGATTTTCCACTTGACACGCGACTTTCGAGCGTGCTGCAACGCAGGCAGGCAGGCAGGCAGGTCTAGTCGATGCAGTCACATCGATTTGTACCAACACATGTAGAGGCTGCAACAGCAACAACAACAACAGCAACAACTACATATAAACAAACATTTGTTGGGAATTAGCAAGCGACAGCGTCGCAAGTCGCGGACAAGTCTACCTCCATGCACTAGAGATGCGCACTGTGGTGACTTGGTCACACACAGTATGCGATCGTGCTATCGATATCGCACTGTGACAGCGACTCAGCATGCACCCGATACTTGTCAGTCACAGCGATGCGGTCACAGTCACAGCTCTAGCGGACACCTGTGTGTGCTGCATGCTGAGTGTGCGTGCATGTATTTGTGTGTGTGTGTGTGTGTGTATGGCAATATCTTAACCAACTTCATTATCATTATTGTCAGCTAATGATCAGCAGAGGAAAAAGGTATGGGAATGGAGAGCAGCAGCATCATCACTGCTGCCGCTGCCGGCGTTGCATGCACATTGAATTCCAATTGAGTTTGGCAGTGTGGCGCAAACTTAATTGTCAAGGTTCGTTAGTTTTTTTTTCGTCGTCGTCTTTCTGCTAATGTTCGTTTCTAATGGTCGTTTTGAGTAACTGCGCCTCCTCCTCCTTTCCCTCTTTCTCCTCTAGCTCCTTCTCGTCTCCACTTGCCAAAGGAATTCTCAATATTTCCATTACTTTGTGGTCTACGTCTGGGACTTCTTGCTGCGTTCTGCTGCAACTGCGAGACTGCAACTGCAACTGCGGCTGCGGCTGCGACTGCGTTCTGCTGCTGCGGCTACGTTCGCTGCTTGCAGACTGCAACTGCTTCTGCGGCTTTGGCCAGCTCCGTCGCTGTCGCCTCTCTTTGGGATAACTATTTAATTCACATTGGTGGAAACTTGATTGTACTGTTGCTTCAGCCAAGCACAAAATGAGAAGCAGCTAAACGAGCTGTGCGCAGCAGTCGGCGTTGACTGCGACTGCAACGTCGATGCCGGCTGTGAAGTGCTTTTAAAGAAAAAGATTTTACACATTTCCAATACGCTACACAGTTAATGCCAGCTTTGGCTACTAATTCTATATTAATATTGTATAGGAACATTTCGCATACCTAATGTTGTGCTATCGATTAGGTCTAAGACGATAAAAATAAAAAGCTCCTACACGATCAATATATCGGTATAATTCCCTGTTTTCAATTTATTTTGAATTGATATTGATATTTCCATTTTATCGATATCGATGTTTTCCTTACCAACTCTTCTCTGGGACATTTCCCAGCCATTTAAAATATCCCACTAAATCAATGCATTTATTTAACTAGTTATCGATATCAATATTTTGCGCTCGATACTCATTCCCAGTTTTGTGTGGGATAAAATTTCCCACGTTAATTTGGGGCTCATTAACGAAAGTAATTCACATTCATTTTGAGGTAGGTTCCCAAACAAACACGTGGGCTGCGCACTTCACTTTCTTTTGCCATTGCTGATTGATTTGCGTCCCAAAAGCACTTAGCACGGGGGAGTGGCAGGGCAGAGAAGAGGACAAGGTAACTGTTGCTTTCTATTCATTAGTTGTCTCAGCGCAACTTGTAGAGCATTACTTGGTACGGTTAGGCCATAAATTTCTGCACAAACAACTGAGATTGCTGCTCCCTCAGCTGCTGCTGCCACTGCTGCTGCTGCTGCTGGCGTCGCTGCATTGCGACTGGCAGCGCCGGCGTCAGCTCAGTTGAAATGCGTTTGATCAATGTTGATCGAGTTAGTTTTGTCAAGATCGCGTTTAGGCCAAGTGCAACCAGGGAATACGAATCGCAAAGAATCGAATAGAACAGAAGAGACGAGAAGAGAAGAGAAGAGAAACGAACAGAGAACCGAACAAGGATATCGCTTTGTAGCAGGATATCATCGTGTCGCGTCTAACGGCAATTGTAACGGTAACGGAAGTGCGGTGCGGAATTTCGTAATGTGATTAAACAGCAAACTGACCGCATTACAAGTCGCGCCACCTGCAACACCACGACAACACCAGCAACAGCAACAACAACAACATCAACAAATCTCGCAACATTCACCAAAAAGGAACAACAGGCACAACATCAGTTGTGGTATGTAAACAGCTTATGGGCAGCAGGGGGGGGGTAGCGGGGACTCTTGAGATTGTCTGTTCTTCTCTCTTTCTCTCTCTCTCTCTGTGTACGCATATTTAAAGTTTCTGATATCAATCTTTCGCAGGAATGAGCAATGACACTTAATGGCATTTTAGTCCCGAACTCTGTCTCAATCTGCATCTCAGTCGCAGTCGCAGTCGCAGTCACTGTTCCAGTCCCCAGTCCCCAATCCTCGGTCGCAGTCTCTCCACTCTCCACACCGACTTCCTTTATGGCACAGCGTCGACAGCATCGTCGCCTTGTTAAGTGTAAACGTTAAGTGCCTTCTTGTTACTTAATTCTCTCTCGGCTTTTATCTTTTTCGTACATTTTCCCGCTCCAATTCGACTTGCTCTACCAGAAGAAGAAGAAGAAGAGAAGGAGAAGAGAGTGCAAGAATGCTTTTACCAGACAGACAGGGGCGTAGTGCAGCCTTAATTAGGGGACAACCCAGGAGATTAGTGAGGTGTGACTTACTAAGTTTATATAAAGTATTGATACTGTACAGATTTTTGGAATCAAATCAGTTTTGATAGAAGATTTAATGTGCAGTTATATTTGTTATTCGGAAATGAAATCTGCTTGGGAATAATAGAAAAAGTAAATTTTGTTAGGGAATACATAAATAAAATACCTTAAAAATATTCTTGAATAGGAGGAAAGTCATTGGCGGACAACCCAAGAAATTCGTTAGGAGTAACTTACTTAGTTGTGTATATGATATATATTGTAGTATTGATAGTATAAGGATTTAATATAACGGCACATAATGAATTCACCGGAAAATATTCTTAAATATATAAGTAGGTGTTGGTAGGAATATAATTTGGAAAACTAGAAGAAGGAAAAAATATATTTTTAGTACCTTCAAGGTAGTGTACAAATCACTGAGGATAGGTCTTTAAAATTATACGCTGGTAAAAACTACATAATAATATATTTTAAGTATACTGCTTATAATATAATATATATTTTTTATAAAAATATCCAATCCATTAGGGTGTCAGCAGAATGTTCATCTTATTTATTGTTTAACACTTCGTTGGTTTATTTAATTTTGTTTGTGTTTTCTCCACTCCTCGATGCCGGACATAAATCTCTCCGCTGTCGTCGTCGCCTGTTAAGCATTATCACACGCGACTCTAAGTGCCGGCATAATGTAATCGAGTATTTTCTTTAATTTACAGTTAATTGAGTCTCTTGAGTCGCTGCTGCTGCTGCTGTTGGCACTCTCAAGACCTCTCCGGGCTCTCTGACATAACTCTTAATTGTGGAGTGTACCTGAAACTCTCGCGGGTCTGTCGCCTGCTGCACGAGCCTGCTGTCTGTTGGCGTGCATGTAAATCAATCAAAGTGCCTCAGTTTAGGCCTTAATTAAGGCACTTGGCTCATTAAGTCGAGGCCATCATTTGGGCTCTGTTCCGCATATGCTCAGGCATTGTATACAACCAGATACTATTCCTGCCACTTGATGGCCGATAGGCGTAGTGCCGGTGCCGGTGCCAGAGCCGGAGTGTGGCAGAGTGGCCAGCAAATTGCAAGTGCCGCGATAAGCTGGTCACAGACAATAAACGAAATGCACAATCAATCAGGCAAGCTGGCCAACTACCACACACAAAGCCAGGCACAGTGGGATAAATTGAGATAAATTTACATAATAAAAAAATTAAAAAATAAATAATTGAGGGACTCCGAGAAGTTGAGGAGATTTGTATATTTATATTTATTTTATTGTTGTATCTCTGACCTTACAAAGTATATATTTTATATATTCTTGATCAGTCATAAAGTGAGTCGAACAAATATTTTCGTTCTATCTAATTCGTTATAAAACTCAGACTGAATAGTTCTTGTCTAAAAAGGTTTTAAAGATATTGAAAATAATCTTGCACAATCTTATTATCAATTTATATTATTAATATTCTTCATATTTATCGTTTAAATCAGAGCATTCTTACATGTAGGAATAGAGGCAGAATAAGGCTTATTAAGTTTTATATATGTTAACTTATTTTCGAAATACTGCAGCTAAACCTTAAAGTTCCAGTTCAAGTTATATTTTAAAGGAATAACCAGTCGATAATGATCGATTAATTATAATTAACAATTATTTAACCTTTTGTAATATTTCATATTAGTTTTATATTATTGATTTGCTCACTTTGTTCCACTGTGCACAGCAAATCGTTGCAACAGATAAGCGAGGACGAGTGTAGCAAGTAACAAGTACTTGAACTACCTTAGTAAGAGCCAGAGAGAAGAAGCATGTGCAGCAAATGTGCGTCAATAGTTGGGGCAACTTGAGGTTGTGGCAATTGAGGCAAGTGGCAACAACGCGGCTGCGTTGCAGCTGCGGCAAACAGGCGTTGCCTGGTAACCACTGATTTCCGCAGCTGCGGCACATTCAGAGGCAGAAACATTGCGGTTCGCGCAGGGGCATAGACAGGGGCAGAGGCAGGGGCAGGGAGGCGGAGGCAGAGCTCCAGGCAGAGGCTGCAGCTGATGCTGAGGCAGGGGCCGAGGCTGCAAGTGTCTGAGAAACCGTTAACGATCATTAGCAATGAAATCAATTGGCCCATATCGAAATAGTTGTGCGAAGAGGAGCATGCGAGTGTGAGTATGTAAGTCTGTATGTGTGTATGTGTGTGTGTGTGTGTGCGGCAACTAGTCAAGCAATCACTTCACAGGAAGTTCAACAAGTTAAGATCTCTCTGTTTTTCCAACTAATCAGGCTCAACACTCAACCACATCAATTTATATGGTATTAAGTGTTTCGTTTGTGCAAACTATGTTAAAAGTGCGTGATATCTTGAGATACATCAGAAAATAATCGAGTGCGCATTGGAATTTTGTAGAATTGATATAAACTGTATTTAAGCCGGTTGGAAGAGAGGCAGAGAACGGAAGACTGACTGGGAGTAAAGAATGATTTTTGGGGAAAGGGAAGGAATGTTGTTCTTGATAATGTTTGCTTTTAACTAAAGATAGAATCTGAAAAGGGAATATACAGTATTTTATATTAAGCTATTATATTATATGTTAGGTTTTTAATTATGGAAGTTGAGTAAAATTTGGTAAACGCCCTCATTGTATGAGATGTTCGGCACTATCTATGTTAGTCATATAAACTGTGCAATAACTACTTATTATAACTTGGAGAAGACTTGCAGAAGAAATAACTTAAGATACTCTTTAGGTTAAAGATATTTATTGAACTTTTGATTGATAATGGAACAATAAAGAAACCAAAAAACATATACCTAGATTTAAAAAATATAGTTAGAAGATCAAGTTCTTGGACCTTATCTGTGAATATCAATATTCCTCCCTTAATGTCTTTCATAGTTGCAGTTAATCATCTTTTTTCTTTCTTTCGCTTTAACTTTGTCACTATATTCCAACCTATCTCTTTAATTTGCCTCTATTTCTCTCTGCATTGTCTTTAACTCTTTCTCCTTTACATTTCTAACTACTCTTCTCTGTCTCCGTCTGCATTACATGTTCTCTTTTAAGCCCTGTCTCCATATCTCTTTCTCGTCCACACTTTATCTTCCTGCTATGAGTCTCTTTCACACTTTCTCTCTCTCTTTCTCCCTCGCATCTCTTTCTCTCTTCCAGCCTTGCGCCTGTTTCATTCCGGCTTTGTCTCGCTCTGTTTATTTGCATAATTTTAATTTGTGGCATAACTTGTTTCGTAATTGAGAATTACATTTATTTTGCGAGGCAAGTACGTACGATACGTGCGTGCAGAACTAGTTCGAGTCGGGATTCCCACTTCCAGTTGCACTTGGAGCCGCTGCAGTTCAGGCTCCGACTTGGACTCGGAGTCGGAGTCCGCGGCGAGAGTATTGAGTCATTTGAGGAAAAGTGGCAATAAATTGGCCAAGATAAGCGAACGTACTGCGGCAATATTTATGCGGCTTCGTGCTGCTACGTGTTGCACTGCGTCGTTGTCTGCCGCTGTCTGCCGTTGTCTGCGGCCTGTCGAATATTTCTCTAATGATCCGGCGTTGATAGCCGGGCCAGGCAAACATATCTATCTTTTATTGCACGCAATTTCCTACCCTCTGGCAAATCAATTCGCTGCCGCATTTCCCAGCATCTCAATGCTGCCACTTGCCGCTTGCCACTTGCGTCACAGATAATCGTTGGGCAGGGGCAGCCGCCCCGGGGCATCCAGCAGCAGCAGCAACATTCAACAGGCTGCAGTAGCACCCTGTGGCCCCGACAGGTTGGGGGGCATTTGCATAAGTAATCGCAATTTGTTGCAAATTGCATGTGATTATTATGCGATCGAGGCGGACAATCTGTTGCAGATTTAACAATGATCCAAATAAACCAGCAAAATGGCAAACTGCAACTTGTAGTGATGTGAAAATGCAACTCCATCAAGTGAATTGATCAGGGTTTTATCTAAATCTCAATAAAACTGTTCAGGAACTGATCAGCTGAAAATTTGTGTCCGTATGAACACCTTTTAATGGTTTCCGGGTACTGTTACTAAGTTTCGAAGCTAATACTAGTTTTATACGAGGGTCGTTTGATAAGTCCGTGACTTTTTGAATAAAATATATTTTTTTCGTCAAAGAAGCGTTTTATTTCTCAACATAATCTCCTTTTAGCTCTATACATTTAGTCCAGCGTTTTTCCAATTTTTTTATTCCTTCCAAATAATAGGTTTTCTCAAGGCCCTCAAAATAGTCGTTTGTTTCTGTGATGACCTCGAATCTCTTACCGCCGAGCCATTTCTTCATGTTTGGAAACAAAAAATAGTCACAGGGGGGTCCCTAAATCTGGAGAATATGCTGGATGGGGTAGCAGTTCGATAGCCCAATTTATGAAATTTTGCCATGCTGACACGTATAAATTCACTTTTTTCCATTTTCGTACTCAACGAATTCACGATGATCGTCCTACTTTCATAGCCTAATAAAACGCAAACCAAAAAAAAAAGCTTTCATCAAAATTTTACAGTCAGCTGTTAATCGATGAACTGCTGACAGGACCTAGTCGTATGACATCTTTAGAGCAGGTGCGCGGCAAATACAAAAAGTCACGGACTTATCAAACGACCCTCATAGATAAAGTAACATATCAACTTACAGGGTTTCATCTAAATCTCAATGAAATTGTCCAAGTACTGCTCAGTTGGGACTTTGTGTTCGTATGAACACCTTTAAATGGTTTTCGGGTACTGCAAATGAGCTCCTTTTAACCTAGTTGTATAGATAAAATCTTATAACATACATAACTACAGGGTATTATCTGAATCTCAATAAAACTATCCACCAACTGTTCAACTGAAAATTTGTGTTCGTATGAACACCTTTAAAGGGCTATAGGGTACCGCAATTAAGCTACACTGGATCTACTTTTATTAGTGTTATAAAATATGCCACAAAGGTTCTTGAATTATTTAAGCAGATAAAGGGAAGCCTAAAATATCTAAAAAATCAATGATAAGGTCCTGAATCCTTTATCTTTCAATTTAAATTTATGTATCAAACCCTATGGTATAGTTTCTTCTAACGAGAAGCAGTGTATTCAGTAGTCGAGTAAACTGGAGCATAGCTAACTCTATTTGTTTATAACTGAAACTTGTTTAATTGCCACTCCACTGAGTGAGTCTTCAAGTGAAATTGAAGATGCTGCTCCAAGGTTTGCGTAATACGCCATGAGGATATTCCCATCATTTTTCTCAGTGCAGAACGTGGTGGGCAGGCAGTACCAGAAGGTGTTGCTTTGTTATTAATTAACAACAATTCGATTTGTGGTCACACTCTGGGGGCTGGGTTCCTATAACACCCAAGACTCTTGCCAGTACCTCTGTGCATGTGTGTGTATGTGTGTGTGTGTGTCTCTGGTAATCATATTCACAAGCGTTTGGCAAGTACAAGTGGAACCGCTGCCACTGTCAGGTCGCCTGTTCACCTGGTCGCAACCAGTCGCTGTTCTCTTTGCTGCTGCTGCAGATGTTGTTGTTGCTGTTGTTGTTTTCGGAGGCAAATGGCAAACACGTTTCGCGGAACAAGTTCAGGTGTGCTGGACTTGGACTCCGACGCGGACGCGGACGTGGACTTGGACATGGCCAGCAACAGCAGCAGGCCTAGCTGGCTGGTCGGCCTGGCATAGTATGGAGTAACATGTCTCAAGACTTGTTCCACCCTTTTTTTTCTGGCGCACCAAAAGACGACAACGGCGACAGCAACAACTGCAACAACAACAACAATAATAACAACAACAGTGGGTACAAGAACTACAGCTACGACAACTGGGATCCGTCCGTTAAACTGCTTTGGGCCATTGTCCAAGTTATATAGCCACGTTAGCATTGGGTCAACTGAAGTTGTTAGATTTGGAGCGCGAAATGGGACCACGCACGCGGACAGCACAGACAGCACGGACAGTGAGACAGACAGACAAACACTCCAATGGGATTCGCACTGTACCTTGAGCTCATTTGAATAAAGCTGTTAGCACTCACTACCCAGCTGTGTCTGCCAGCTGTTGCCAGTCGGTAATACCATTATTAACATGTGCCATATCCGAACATCGATTTCCAGTAAGATATTAAGATACTAAGAGCTTAGAGTTGAGAGGCATCTGCATTTTGGGTTTGATCATAGTTCTTGCTTCAAGGTTTAGTCTAGTTTCTAGTTGCAGTCAAGTATGTGGTTGGTACCTTCTTTTATTTTGGTACTTGCTTCATGAAGGTCTAGGCACCTAACATAAAGGTCTTTACTGCCAATTATTGTAGTTTCATGGGCGATATAAGAAAGTTTTGGGGCAGAAACAAATGCAAACAGATAAAGAAAATGTACAGTATATTTAGGTTAAGATATATACATATATGCCATGAAGATCTGAATAGGTTGTCGCTATATGTTACCTATAAAATGCTGCAAGGTGCTATATGATCTACTTAGATTTACAGCCTAAAATATAGTTTCAAAGCTCTGTAGAATCAAATTTAGAGGATATGGAATAAGATATGGAATAATCTTTGGATATTGTGATTGATCATGAATATATAAGCCATTGATTAGGTTGTTGATATACCTTTAAGAGGTTGCAAGGTGCTATATCATCAACTTAGATTTTTTGCCTAGAATACAGCAACATAGCGCTGTAGAAATAATTTACGATGTGCATTACATATGGAATAACCCTAGAATATTGAGATTGATCATGAATATATAAGCCTTTAAATATATTTAATGCGCCCTACATATTTTTCTCATATTTAAACTGGTGTATGGTCGAAAGCACCCACTTAAAACCCAGAGAGAGTGAAACCTATCATCTTATTTAATGATCAATATGTAGAATGTTTTTTTGAATAACTATCTTTTTGATCTTTATTTATTGAACATGGTTCTCCTGGGTCACCATTTCCATTTGCCATAAATAACGGTGAACAGCAACTTGTTCAAAATTAATGGATATTATAAAAAATTCGCATAAAAAAGCGCAAAAGCGTATAAAAAAATGGTTTAATTACAAGTTGCAAAAGATAAACTGAAATTCCTTAGAGAATGCAAGACAAGAAGTTCGCAAAGAAGAAGAAGAAGCGGGAGAAGTTCGTAGTAGTAGCAAGCAAGCAAAGATGAAAACCTCAAGTGCCAGAGTGCCAGAGATTTGCGAGGAAGAGGAGAAACTTTTCCAAGAGAGCTATTCAGGCATTGACCAATTGTGCTTTTACGATGCCGCCATCGCAGCCGTGGAGTGAGTCGCGTCTAGTCGAGTCGAGTCTGGTAGTGAGTGCTCCATTTGGACAATGGACCCACATGCGAGTGTTGAATTTCACCCGGCTAATTGCCGCGGATGAGACGAACATGGATGTGGAGTATGGCATATGTTTGTTATAATATAGAGATGTTTCAGACACGATTCGTATGCTGGCGGCGCCACATAAAACGAGGCAGCGGAGAGACAATTGACGAGTGTGACTCCAGGTAGGAGCTAGGGAAGAGAGTGGCAGTTGGGCTGTAAACTTGCATATGATGGTATCATAATTTCGGTTAATAATGAAGTTGCAGTTGGAGTGAGAGGGCAGAGGAAGTAGAAATGGAAGTGGGTAGGGGAGGGTAGGGGAGGGGACCCTACAGTAGCCACTCTGTGGAGTGCCTTTGTCCATAAATTCTGTAAATTCAAAGCGCAAAGGAATGTCACTTGCCAATTATTAGAGAATGTCAGCTTGTCGCTGATATCTTTGCCATGTTTGTATTGACGACGATCTCAGCTGCTGCTGCTGCAGCTGCTGCTGAGGTTCTTCTCAGCAGAGTTCTCCGCGCAGCGCTCCACTTATCGTTGCTTCATATCTAATATAGACAACTAAACAGGTTCCACGCACTGCGGTCGGTCAGTCGCTCGGTCGGCTCTCCTGGCCGCGGCTGGTCGGCAAAGTGCAGTTCAATCACAGCGTCAATCCCCCAGCCAGCCAACCAAGATCCCAGATCCCAGCTTCCAGCTCCCTGTTCCCAGCTTACCAGCTGCTTTTTCCCCTTAGCTGTATTCCCGGCTGAAGCTTCAGGGCTCCACGCACTGAAGCAAAAGACTCTTTTTAATTGCTGCACTGCGTCAGCTATTCAGGACGGAAAAACGTTTGACAAATGCAATGCCGACAATTACATGCCATGCCAATCGGAGTCCAGCTACGAGTCCGACTTCGCTGAAGAAAAACTGGCTGAAACTAGAACTCATTATTGTGTCATCATCATCATCAGCGGCATCATCATAATCGCAATCGTCTTCGACGCATTAGCAAATATTTTCATATGTACCGCCAGGAGAACAACAGCAAAGAGAGCAAGCTTCAATAACGCGATATTTTAATGCTCTGCACACAGATTGGAATTCTCGACAGGATCAGAGAGAATAACAAGAAATTTTGAAATAAATTCAAGGTTCTAATCAACGTAGAAGTTATGGAAATATCGAAGAAGTGATAAATTTGAATTTTTTTGGGCTCATTTCGATTGTTGCCAGATAATTTTAAGATTTTAGGTAGTTTCAATTTTTTCCGTAGGATATTTAATATATAATCATTATAATAATAATTAATGTCCCATTTTATTGCTTGTAATTTCATAAATAAGAAGCAAAATTAAAAATGAGACCTTGTTATCGATTAATATCCTAACAAATATCCTTTTGCTACAATAAAATCTAACAAATTTGTAAGTGAACTTATGTGGCTTTCTCTTTCTTCAGCTTATTAGTCAGATAACACCTTCTATTGGGGGTATGGTTAGTTGAGGTAGTGCGAGGTATGTTAAGGTAGTGTAGGTCAACTTTGGGTAGGGTAGAGTAGCGTAAGTTGGGGTAGGGAAGAGTAAAGTTGTGTAGAGAACAATAGCGTAGGTAAGAATTTGATTGAAATATTAATTGAGTAAAGGTAGCATAGGGTAAAGTAAGGTAGGGTCGGGTAGGAAAAAGTTGGATAGGATAATGTATATTTTGTGGGTAAGGTAGTGTTGTATAGGGTAGCGTAGGAAAGCATTTGAATAAATTATTTGTTAAGTTGGGTTAGGGTAGAATAGAGTGAGGTAGGGCTGGGAAGGGTAAGGTTAGTGTAGTGTAGGGTAGCTTAGGTTAGCATTAGGTTAATTAATTTAGAATAAAGTCGTACAGGAGATTACGATAGCTTAGGGTATGGTGGATAAGCATTCGATTAAAATATTAACCCTACCCTTACTTTTTTCCCTCTCTTAGCTTTTCTCTCTCTTCGTTTTTATTTGAATTTCTTGTTAACCACAAAGTTGCATTATAAAAAGTAGAACCGTTTCTCTCTGTGTACCGCTGTGTGTGTACGTGTGTACTCTTCTCGATTGATTATATTGCACTGACCATAAAACTGGTTGGCTTGGCAACAAACTGAACCGTTAAGAGAAGCAAATCTTGGTACAGACATCATTTATATGCGGTACGCGGTACTGGGGAGCAAGGTGCTCGCTGCAGGTACTCGAGGTACTCGACTAGAGTCGACTCTACTTGCATTGCATAATTCGCTTTCTAACGAGCGTCGAGGAGCGAAGAACAGCTTAATCAGCGTCCAGCGAGCCCAAGTCCATGACTCCACTGACCTTGTGCCACTTGAAGGCGACCCAGACAGAAGTGAAAACAAAATCCCTATTCAAATTTGCAGCCTGACTGCAGCTGGGAGTGGGACTGGCAATGGGACTGGGACTGGCACTGGGACTGGGACTGGGACTGGGCATGCAACTGAGTGGGGCTGGTACCATTCCTGACTGCGGACTGTGGTTCTGACTGTGGCTCAGCTTCTCGCTCGAGCCACATGTCTGAGTTGAACTTGAAGTGCGGAACCAGATGTAACTAAGTAACGGTCCTGCGGCTGCCTATGCTGCCTCTGCTGGCTCTGCTGCTGCTGCTGCCTCGTGAGAAATCAAACTGTAAAGTGTGGCTGCAGCTTGGAGTCGAGGCGGAGGCTAAGGCTGAGGCAGCAACTTGGACGTGCAGCCTAAACAGGTTGCAGGTTGCTCGTATACCATTTTTAGTTGCCAGCGCCTTCCTCTTTGGCACGTCTGCGTCGCCGGTGGCGGCCTGATGAGCACACACAAACACACACACACACACACACACACACACACACACACACACACACACACACACACACACACATGTATACACTCACACACACCTGCAGAGAAATTCTCGCACACTCCACGTATAGCTCAACTTCGAGTCGAGTATTAGTATTAGCCCAAACCAATTGCACAATTTGTAACAGCTTTTGACGTTCCTTGCGCGACTTGCAACTTGCAACTTGCCACTGCCACTGTCTGGCTGGAAAACGCCTCCTTCTCAGGGCAAGTCAGGCTGCCTGAGATGCTTTCTGTTGTGTCACCCGCAGGCCTTGTGGGTGGATGCACTTCAAACTCACCATGCAACATGCCGCAACTGAGCCAAAGGGGCAACTTGATTGAACAAATCGTAACGCGATGGTGGCAAAGGTCGACTACGCTAACACTAACGATTTGTTTGCTTTGAAAATTGGGTGGAAATCAAGGCTGATTTTCTCCAAAGGGAAAACGGTTTAGACAGAAGGAGAAAGAGTTTTCCTAGATAGAAAATTTATTTAATTTAGGAAATAGTAACATATATTATCTTTAAAATACCTTTTAAGATGGGTTTTTCCTAAGTTTCTTGTGTTGTAATCTTATTAATCTCTGATGTAGGTCTAATGTTAAAAGGCAAGATTACTGTTTTAATAATTTTAATAAAATATAAGTTTTTTGTTGAGAAAACAGCAACAAGAGCACAGAAAAACTTAGCTCATTAAAAATATATATTACGAAAAGTCTTTCTCATTAAATTTACATCTATATAAGTTCAAAAGGAATATACTTAGATAAGTAAATTAAATGTTTAATTGTTTAACTTGTATAAAGACTCATCTTTATTGAGGAACTAAGGCACTTTTTCATTTTGCTGAATACTTTATAAGGAAAGAGTGAACAGTTGTTGAGCAGTTATATTGTATAATAGAATATAACATATAAACCGAATATATAGTAGAATATATATATTATATAATACAATATAAAGAATTTTCCAAAGCATTGAAATCTCACCTCTTTTATCAATTATAATAAAATAAAGGTTTACTGAAAAATACTCAATAAATCAGCAGAAGAAGAGCGAATATTTACAGATTGTTAATACAAATATGTTCTCCTTTGAACCTTTCTTAACTCCTCATTTAGATAAAGGAACGTAGAAGAAAAGCGAATCTCTCCTTGATTAAATGTACAAAGAGTCGTCTCTAGCAAGGTACTTTCCATTTTGCTCAATGAGTAGAGAGAAAATCTGAAAGATTTTCTTATATTACATAACGAATAGCGCACATTAAGGAACTTTCTATTTTGTGAACATCATTTTCAGCGCAATGCTGAATTATCTCAAGTCAGCTTCGCTTGGCTAGCCTGGCAGAGCTGGTAGGGCTGGTAGGGCTCTGCCCTGTCTGGTGAGGTGTTCGCTGCACTTGAGCAAATCAACAGCCTTCAGCGATGCTATCACACCTCGTCGGCATCATCTGGCTCTGTGCTGACTTCTCAGTCACACACACCTGTAATTTGCGCTGCCTTCGCTGCTGCTGGCAGCGAGCATTAGCTGCCAAAAGCGAGGCCCAAGACAATTTGTCGGTCGAGAGACGAGAGAACGACAGGAACTGCTGGGCTGAGGTTGCTGCTGCTGCTGTTGCTGTTGCTGCTGTTACAACTGATGCAACTGATTGCAGTTTCTAACTGCAACTCAGCAATAATTTCGTAATTTCTCACTCACTTAATTTAGCACAATTAATCTCAATTTAAGCTGTCAACTGGCGCACAGGCCGCCGCACATCTCTTGCTGTGTGCCACGCACATGTGGCACGTCTGGGGGTACCCTGCAGGTACTGCAGCTTGTGGGAATCTTCGCATAAATATATCGGACTTTTGCCGTTATGTTTTTCCTATGTGCAATTTGTCACTCGAAATTAATCTGCGAGCGATCACTCGATCTCTGGATCTCTACAGATGCTGGCTAACTTCCCCTCAAATCTATGTATACTTCTACTATATCTATTGTATGTGTATTATAATGCCAACTGTTAACTGACTGTGACCGTCTCACACACACACACACACACACACACACACACACACACACACACACACACACAATGGCTGTCTGGGAGAATTGGGAGTCGTTGCCCCACGCAACGCCCCGTTCATCATGTTTGTTCTTGCCTCACCAACTTTTTGGCCTCTTGAAGGGCTCTCGGGTGCTTCGGTTGCCTAATGGGGGTTACATTTTAACTATTGTTTTAATTTACATTTTGTCTGCCACATTTTGCGGTTGCCTTTTGCTGAGGTTCAGGTTTTAGTTTGCTCAGCTTTGCTTTGCTTTGGTTTTATGTTTTTGCAAGAACATTTTCTTTTGCGGTTTAACAAATTTCGCCAGTGAGGTTTGTCTCTCAAACTGAGACTCAGTTTCAGGTTCAGGTTCTTGTCTCCCTCTCTCTCTCTCTCTCTCGTTGCTTAGAGAGATGTAGGTGCACGGGAGGGGGTCGCTCTGTTGCTTAGTTGGCTGGTTGCTTGATCGGGTTAGTCGCTGGCCGACTGGCTGGCTGGCTGCCTCTTCTGGCTGATCGTCCGCATTTATGGCAGCAGTAGCTCCGGCAGCAGCAAGGTGTTATTTTCATTTCTGGGTTACTGACCCATGTCATATGTGTGTGGAAAATTCAATATTGCTGTGAAAAATACCTACACAACTATTAAATAAAGACATGCCAGTGCCGCGGCCTGTGGCCCGAGACTCTTCTCCTGTTTCGTCTCCTTCTCTTGCTGCTTCTGCTGCCTCTTCTTCTTGTTCTTCTCGCTCGCTTCGTACTTAATAATTACGCTCATTTCATGCATGCAATGTTTGGATTCCAGTGAATCGCTATCGCCCGCGCACCACGCTCCCTGGCTTCGCTTATGGCTTCGACTTTTCCCCGGCTACCGTGTGCGGTAACCTTCGAGTTAACATGGAACAAATGGAAAAATTCTTCGACAGCACCAGCACCAGCTGCTGCTGCTGCTGCTACCGAGGCTTAATTAATTACCACATTCCTTTGGCAAAGCGACGCGTCGCCTTAGCTGCGTGCTGCGCTCGAAAGACTTAAGACACAAACTCGAAGACATCTCTGATTTTCTCTTCAGTTCTGCACACTTCCTACTCAAATGGTAATCGATTGAGTTCGCACATGTCATTTGACGCGCTTTTGTGGCATTGTTGACAGCCGACGATTACAATGAATGAAAATGAGTGGAGATCGGAAGAGCTGCCACAACTGACAGAGCTGCCACAGCTGCAGAGCAGGCCAAGATGAGGCCCATGACAAATTGCGACCTATTAATCTTGCATGCGACTTTCACTTTGGCCCAGGCCCAACTGCACGCGCACTTCCTACTCTCTCCCTCTCTTTCTCTCTTACTCGCTCTCTCTGTGTCTTCTTTCCTCTCGCCGTGATATTATGCAAATGTCAAGTTGACATTGACAACAGGATCGGTAGAGTAAGGGGAGGAGGAGGGTTGGCGCGGACCAGGCCCAGTTAATACCATGGGGCATGGCTAATCAGCCGCAGCATAATTGCCAATATACCCCAGACTTTTTCTACAATTTGAATTAACATCGCTGCTCCGAGTTACCGTTGCTGTAGTTGTTGTTTTTGTTTCTCTCTTTACCTTCGATTTGATTCACGTGTAAACGATTAATCAAGTTTCAAGCAGCGACGCGTCGCGACGACGCCAACTGCGTTTGGGCCCCCGGTTTCGTTTCGGTTTTTCTCGCCATCCTCCTCGAAGTTCCCCCAGCTCCGCCTGGAGCTTTGTGTCGCTGTGGTTTTATGGGTCAGTAAGGTGGAATCCCGAGAGTCGAGAACTTCATTTCGCTTTGAAAGTTGATGCCAAATTGATTGGTGTGAATATAAAAACAAATCCCATGCCGCGACTTTAATGAGCATATTTATGGCCTTTTTTATAGATTTCAATATTATATATATATATGTATATATACCAAGACAAGCTGCGTTATTTACGACACGAGATTAATCAATTCTTATAGTCCAGACAGAACCCATTATGTTGCTGTTACTGGCGCTGCCACTTAGCGCTTGGTTTTCCCTCTGCCAATTTTCGCCACTTTTCGCACACTTTCATTTTCATCGATGCCCCGAAATTAAAGCTAAACACTCTGCAAAAATCGTGCAGGTGAATGGTTTTTTTGGGCAAATTACTGAGTACGATTCGTTGTAGATCGATTCGAGGCGATCGCACATAAATATCCATTTACAACTTCTCAACTTCTCCACATATATGTAATTACAATCTGATTTATGATCGGCCTCTGACGACGACGACGACAGTGTCAAATGATCTCGACGATTGCGATCTTGTGTCAGAGTAGCACAGAAGTTATAGACGACGCTGTCAATGAACTCGCCAAAGTGCAAGATATACTCGCGCAGATAGTGTATCTGATAGATAGATAGATAGCATACGCTGTGATCGCAGGTTCGTTGAACTGCAATGATCAGTCAATAATTTACAAATCTTTGAGCATTCATTATTCACAGTATCAAATGATTAACATGAAAATGCCAGCCTACCCAGAGAGTGAGAGAGAGAGAGAGACCTCTTCCCCCCTCTCCCTCTCCCACTCTTATCGATCGTGGAGCTTAACAAATGTCGCATCAATACGATCGTCTATCAATGCAAGATCGCAGATTGGTTTCTCCCCGCTCCTCCCACTCTTATTGATCTCGCATAATCCCAAGGTGTCAATACACAAACTTGTGATTCATTGCACGCCACAATAAGCTGCTCAATATTGTATTATATAACCGTTACACACTGATAACTCATGCCGAAAGCCCCCGAAAAGTCGAAAACCAAAACACATATAAATCTCTTTAACACTGACCCACTTTCGGGAGCCGACACAAAACCTAAGTGAGTCAATAAAGAAACCGCGGCCAAATGCGTTAATATGCAGATTAAATAATCGCACTGAGACTGAGACAAGTCTCGACTGGACTCTCGAGACTGTCTGTGTGTGTGATGCAGACTCATAGTGGCGTCGCTGAGCAAGCGTGATTCACCCACAAGTGGCTTGCAAAATAAGCGAAGCTGGGAAAGAAAAGTTGCTAAAAATTTATATACACAGATATCACACGCCTGGGGGGTCGAGGTCGCCAAACCGTAAAACACCGCATCCCCAGCACTAGCACTCCTTACACACACACACACAGAGTTGCACAAATGCAAGCAAGAGTTAAGAGCACAGGCTGCTGCAGGCTGCGGTTCCAATCAGCTGTTCGACAAAAGACTTAAGGCACAAACTTGTCCATCATAAATCTCTCTTTGGCTCGCCTCGCTCTCCCACTCTCCAGCTCTCTCCCACTCTCTAGCTCTCTCCCACTCTCTCTCTCCCCTCTCTCTCTCTCCTCTCTCTCTCTCTCTCTCTCTCTCTTTGGGCTGCTCTTCTCTTGATCTGGCAAGTGGCAAGTGGCTTTTTTATGCGCTGACTGTGGCTTTGCCGGCCGCAGTTTGCTTTGCACAGCGCACGAGTTCGGATCGCGGATCGGATCGGCGTTTTGCGTTACTTCGTTTTGCGTTTTACGTTCGTTAACGTTTTTACGGTCTCCCAGCAGCAGCAAAACATTTTTTTGCCTAACGTTACGCGTCGTGCTGGATGCTTAATAGAAAAAAAAAAAAAAAAATACACAGAAAATTATAAAATAAAAGGTGCCTAAACTTTTGTAACACTTTTTCAAGCCGCCGCCGGCACTAGACGTTAGATAGCTTCGTGAGGGGGGGAAGCGACTGCAATCAATCAAAGCGACGCATAAATTTCAGAAATTTCTGAAAATGAAATCGATCGATCGATGCGCAAGCAAGCTAAATCGAATTTCAATATTAAATTGTGCTTAGAAAAAACGATCAGCGATCAAATCATTTTTTTCGAGTCTGTTAAAAGTGAGAGTTTTCCTCTTTCCACTCTTTCTGATTTTAGGTAATTTTGCTGTTATCGCTGTTGTGTGTGAGTGTGTGTGTGTGTGTGTGTGCGTTTTTACCTTTTGCTTTTGGCCAGTTTGGCTAAACAAACTTGCGACTCAATCACGACTAATTGCGTATTTAAAGTGCCGCCTGTGTTACAAAACCGGAGCTCACTTTGCGCATACGGGGGCAGAGCAGTCAGGAATCAAAGGGGAGAGAGGGAGAGAGGGGGGAGGGAAGGTAGTAGTGCTAGCTGGGGTGCCTGGCTACCTGCTTGGGTGCTGTGCCTGTGGCAGTGTCTGCTTAACATGCGTGTCACGTTGCCGGCCATCAAGTTCAAATTGCATTCGCTGTCAACGCATTGCAACACCGCCGAGGCAGCAGCAGAGGCAGCATGCAACGATGATGGCGGCAACGGCAACGGTGGCGGCGGCACGCGTTGATATTTTGAAATTAACACTGCAACTGGAGCAGCGGCTAATTAAGAAATCAAAATGATCGGCTGAACAACAAAAGCAACAACAACAGTGAAGGTGCAACTAGTTGAGTTGTGCGTGAAAGCTGACAGCAAGGATAACTAAGAGACAGAGAGACAAAAGACAGAGAAACA
The DNA here is from genome assembly GCA_018904595.1 of Zaprionus indianus. Taxonomy (NCBI): domain Eukaryota; kingdom Metazoa; phylum Arthropoda; class Insecta; order Diptera; family Drosophilidae; genus Zaprionus; species Zaprionus indianus. The sequence continues at coordinate 11,699,739 of JAEIHA010000320.1, forward strand.
GATAGAGATACAGGCATAAAGACAGCGAGACAAACGGAGAAACAGACAGAGAAACAGAAAAAAGAGAGAGACAGACGAATAAACAGGCAGACAGAGAAACAGATGCCCTAAAGCACAAGCAGATGAGTAGACGAATGGATAGACAGACGCAGAGACAGACAGACAAGAAGGAACAAGGGACAGGGCGACAGACTGACATACATACGCGGGAAGAAAGACAGATAAACAGGCGAAGGGACAGGCAAACGTAGAAGCAGACAGAGAGTGGGAGACAAAGAGACAGACAGACAAACAGACGAAGGATAAACAGAGAGACAGACAAAGAGATAAACATAGACATACAGAAAGGCGAAGGGACAGATAGACAGACTGACATACATAAGAAGGAAGAAAGACAGGCAGACAGACAGAGAGACGCAGAGACATGCAGACGAATCGACATACTGAGAGGCAAAAGGACAAAGCGGAGGGATAAGCAGACAGACAGACAAAGAAATAGACAGAGAGACAGACAGAGATGGACAGAAATCAACATACAGAGAGGCAAAGGAACAGACGGATAGACTGACATACATATGTACGAAGGGAAGAACACAGGCAGAGAGACGCAGAGATATACAGAGAGAGAAAGAGAGAGAGAGAGAGAGAGAGAGAGAGAGAGAAAGAGAGAGAGAAAGAGAGAGAGAGTAAAAGACAGACGGATCGACATACAGAGAGACAAAGAGATAGAGAGACAGACTGACATATAGACAGGCATACAGAAAGACCTACAGAAATACAGACATAGAGACAGACAAACAGACAGACCTACAGACAGACCTACAGACAGACAGACGTATGACAAACAGAGATACAGATACATAGATACAAGGACAGACAGACGGACAAACAGACGCAGGTGCAGACAGACCAAGATAGAGACAGACTGACAGATCGATATACAGAGACGTGTCTGGCTGTCTGCTTGTCTTTTCGCCTGCTTCTCTGTCTGCCGGTCTGTCTGCTCATCTGTCTGCTGGTCTGTCTGCTTGTCTGCCTGCTGGTCTGCCTCACAGCTCTCCTGTTCCACTCCCCCCCTGCCTCTACTCGTCCTGGCTGTCTCTCGTCCGGCTAGGCGAATGACCTGCTTGGCTCTGCCACAGTGACTGTGACTGTGACTGCGACTGTGGCGCAAGCCTGTCAGCGACATGCACACTAATTAGTTCACATTTGTGGCATACAGCTGTGCGCGCGTTGCACACTCAAACTTGCCACTTGTTAACATTGGGCGACGCCACAACAACAACAACAGCAACAGCAACAACAAGCAGGGCAGGCAGGCAGGCAAAAGTGAGTTAATACACTCGCATTGTGGTCTCGGGCTAGCCAGTTTTTGCAGCAAGTTGCGCCTGCCACATGCAGCAGCAGCAGGCAGCGCAGGCAGCAGGCAGCAGGCTGTCAAATGCAAACTCGACGCTGCAACTGCAACTGCAACTGCAACTGAGACCGGGACTGGCTCTTGGCACTTGGCAAAGCGAGGCGAGGCTTGCTGCGGTCACTTGATGCTGCTGCCGCTGCTGCGAGTTACTCGTGAAGCATTTAACTGCAAAGCTAATGCACTCTCTCGCAGACAGACTGAGTGCAACACACACACACACACACACAGGCACACACACACAGCAGCAGTTAATTAATTTCTTTGTTGTTCTCTACGGTAAATCATGCCACATTCGAGAGAATTTTGCAGAGAGACAAAAAGAAAGGGAGACAGAGAGAGGGATAAAAGAGAAAGAGAGAGCGAGAGAGGGAGAAATGGAGAGACTGATAGAGAGTGAGCTGTGCGGCGGCAGCTGTTCGTTCTCGCGTTGCTCTTGCCGCCTTTTGTTGCGGCCACTTGAACTGCATTTGCATATAAATTAGTTTTGATAGCACCCGACAAGTGTGGGGAGTGTGTGGTGCGAGGCTAACAAAGGCTAACTAACAGCTAAACTAAAGCTAGCTGAAACAGCTGAGGCCAAGCCGACGCCACAAGGTGAAGGCTGTGGCAAGTGGCAAGTGGTAGCAGCAGCACCAACAGCAGCAGAGGCAGTGGGGCCACTAACCGTTTGCTGTTTGTTCTTTGAATGCGTTGCCTGACTAACGGTACTCATTAAGTGAACTACAACAACAACAACAAGAAGAAGAGCGAGAAAATGCCGTAGATATTTTTCGGTGGGAACAGCCACCACACACGGCACATGGCTCTCTCTCTCTCCCTCTATCTCTGTCTCTCTCCCTGTTGCGATAAGTTGGCAATAAAAATTGGCAGCACTTTGGCACAAAAGACTTAGGAAACGAACCAGTTCGTCTATGCTCCCCTCTCCCCCTTTTCCACTGCACACACTAACTGTAACAGTTACTGAGCCAGTTAATTGTTAATTGTTGACAAGTTCCACGTCGTATGCAAAGCGAAAAAAGTGCAAATGTACGTTTAATGAGCAGCTCCGGAGAGCTCCATCTTGTGCCTCGGTGCCTTGTGGTTTGCTGCTCACAGCTGCCTGCGGCCTGCGGCAGCAATCTCTGTTTGTCAAGGGAAAACTTCAACCTCAAGCAAGAGAAAACACTTACAGAAAGTTTGTGCATTTATCTTGATTTGGTTTAGGGAAAAGTTTCGTAATTACACAATTTATGCTTATTGAAATTGATCGCGACAATAACTTTTTATAAATACTGGAAGTAAAATGTGAGAAGTAACAACTTTATATACGTATAAGGTTGTAGATACTCAGTGAACTTTTGAGACCTTATTTCATTGCCAGTCTTCAGTTTTATAGGGAGGAATAGATCAATTTTTTATTTTTTTATATATTTCACAAAGAATTTTTAACTGATAATACGATTAAGCAATCGGTTCATATTTATTTATTTTTTTTCTATGTAAAAGAAATTTTATTTAGATTTTTAAATATATATTTTATAAAGATTTTCAATTTTGGAAGACATTGTAATTTTTTTTTACTATGTTTTTCTCATTCAATTTAAAGCAATTGTCTTGCATACAGTTTATTATTTATAAAAAACACTGGACAGTCGAAGACTTAGTTCATACAAACTATTCAAAATTATTATGAAAAAGTAACCTAGGCGAAAATTGTGAACAAATGTGAATTAAGTGTTTCTAAAGGGTTGCAATATTTTAATGTCAGTGTTTCTAGTGCTTCAAGAACTACAGTATTGGTAGAAGGTTTTTTTAAAGAGTAACCTAAACAGAATTTCCAATTTTAGATCAAGGTTTCATACCCTTACCCTCAATAACACTCACTAACATTTCTTTCAGTGTTAAATTCAAAAATGTCAAATAAATAACCAATTATAAACGAAATACGATATCTATTTATAAACCCAACAACCTAACTGTGCATTTCAATATTTGATTTAATGATTGTCACTTTATCATCGCTCATCGATTAGTATTTATTTTTTTGGCTTGAATCTAGCCAAATTTCGCCACGTAATTTCCATAACTTTGCGCGCATGTCGCGATAAGCATCTCGTGTGTTTCAAGTAGTTCCCCTTTCCCTTTCTTTCTCCCTCTGTCGCTTCCTCTGCTGCTGCTAAACTAGTTCGTCGATCGATTTGAATTTGGTTTTAGTTAAGTATCTGCTTTTGCTACCAGAATATTGCCAAACTGGGAGATCGGGTGCGAATATATCAGCACCAAAAAAGGGTCATCGATTTTCTGGGTTAAGCTAGACGGCTGCACCCCAAAAAGTTTACATTAATCTTATTTCTTTCTTATTTCGCATAAATTTACAAAGTTTATAACTTGTTTTTTGTTGTTTATTTTAGAAATGCGACAGAGAAAGGCACAACTTCTGGCCGGCACTGTGGTGGCAAAGTGAGAAACACTCAAAGTAAAGAAAAACAGAAGAAAAAGAATTACTGGAAAATCTTCGAAATTGTGCAATAAAATTAAAACAAAGTCCATAAAAAAAGGGATCCACAAACCAAAATTAATTAAAAGCCGAAATCGTAACAGTGTTGGTGTGCTTTTATAACGCACTGTTAGCGTCCGTGCTCTGCTGCTGCTGATGTTGTTATTGCTCTTCAGTGCTGCTGTTGTTGTTGCTTTCCACTGAGTGTTGTTGTTGTTGCTGCTGTAGGCGTGAGCGTGCAGTTATCGCCCCATAAACTCGCCCACAAATATCTCAAAAATCAATTAAAGGAAAATACAAACAAAATTAAAAATACCGCAGTAAAAAAAGAGAAGAAAGAAAGAAAATACTAAAATTTGATTGGCATTATTATGTTGAAGTTGATGTTGATCCACGCAGTTATCGACCGACCATGAAAACGCTGGAAAGTGTGCCGATCGAGAAGAAAAATAATTAACAACAACAACACAGCACGCAGGGGAGAGTGTGTAGAGTGAGGAGTGGAGAGTGGCAACTGTGCGTGTGTGGCCCAGAAAAGTGCGAGTGCGTGTCAAAGAAATTTCCCGGCCAAAATGGCAGGCAGTGAAAACATAATTTGATTGGCTCGCAAAAAAGCAACGGGTCATTGTTCTGCATATTGCATCGCAGCTAAACTCAAAACTAAACCCAACTAAAACTAAACTAAACCGAACTAAACTCTGTGCAAAACCGGCAGCAGATCGCATTAAACTAGTTTGAAAATATAAAAAAGTGTTCAGTGAGTGAGTGAGACAGAGAGACATATTCGCAGCGAACTTCAACGCAACGATCCAATTACAGCCATTTATGGCTGGCAACTTTACCGTTCATTCAGAGTCTAGTAAGTTTAAATGGCAACTATTTATCTAAAGAATATGCAAAACACAATTAACAAGATGAAGAAGGGGTTTCAATTAAGGAGTTCATTCATTTCTCACTTATCTCTTAATAATTTCCAAAAACCTCTTTCGAAAACCTTCTTTACCTGCAGCAAGTCGAATTTCCAATATCAAACTCATTATTATAAATTATAAAATTACATCTCATTATGCTAAGTTACTTGGAAAATGTTAGGCAACTTCTTTGGAATTAATTCAATGAAATTAAATATAAATAAAATTAGTAAAACTCAAGTTGAATGCCCCCTTTCAATGCCAGCCAATTGAGCATATTCTGGGAGTGTAATTTACTATTAAAACATAATTCGATAAAATTAAAGCTGCGGCTGACGCTGCGTATACGCAATGCGACATTCTAATTTGCAAATAACTTTGTATGATCGCACCATCAAATTGTGCAATAAAATTACACACACTATCTGTGTGTGTGAATGTTGCGATTATCTCAGTATTACGATAGTAAAACCTGAAGCCATCGCTGACATTTACCCGACGTCGTCGTCGTTGTCGTTGCGACTTGCTGTATGTCGCCTTCACTGTCTCCGGCTCCGGCTCCAGCTCCGGCTTCGTCTTCGTCGTTTTATTAGCGAAAGTCATCGAGCAGAATAATTGCTGCAATGTGCCCCGCCCCCGTCTCCCCTCTTCCCTACCCACAAACCCTTTTTTTTGCCATTACTCCCCCACACACAGTGAGTGCAATCAAGGCGCGGGCCTCGTAAAAATCGTAAAATACAATTCCAATTCCAATTCAGTTGCGCGTACAACGAAATTCAGAAAGAGCAGCAGATGGAGATGGAACGAGACAGAGAGAGAGAGAGAGGGGAGAGAGAGGGAGATATATGTGATTTGTATGTGTTGGCGAATCTCATTGCGGGCCCGGGCAACAACTGTGACCATCTTGGGGACTATTATATAATTTTGTGTTCCCATTATTCCATTTGTCAAAAAAGAAGGTTTAGGCTCAAAATTATTTAAATGCCTCCTCCCTCCTCAATTTTCGACGAGATAATTATGAAATTACTCAAGACCTTGGCTACAGCTTTGCACAGTTATATCACCAGGCAAGTGTGTAACAGGTGTGCTGTAAGAAGAATGCGTTGAGCGTGGGTGTCAAAAGAGAGTACTCGCAGTGAATGCCAAACTGTTTGCCCGAATTCGCGTTAAATATTCGCAGATGCGATGCCACTGGAATCGAAAATTTACGAAATTCAAATAGTTTATTCGAGTTTCGGTCTCAAAACCTAGTTAAAAGTGACTCGTGTGAAATTAACCTATATTATGTACATATATTGGGAGGTTTGAGTATTTCAAGTACTGATAAAGAAAATTGAAAGGAATCGATTTTGAGAAGCTATTTGTAGAGTCAATTGAAAGAGACTTACAAGGTAAATACCTCAATAAAATTTTTATACTTTTCAGTATTTCAAAGGTATCGTAGAAATGTTTTGTTGTCTTTTTTCTAAAAAAAGATTTATTAAGATCTATTAATTTAAGATTAAGTTAACACAGACCTATGTAAAATAACCCAGATGGAATAGCCATATTAGGTCTATTTAGAAATCTAAACAAGTCGTAAGAATATTATATAGTTTTTTTTTCTAAAAACAAGACACTTATTTTTGAGTATCTGTTTTAAGACCTGGTTAAAAAGATCTTTCAGAAATAAACCTATATTAAATACTCATGTAGCGTCTTTTAAGAATTTCAAATATTTCTGAAGAATACTTTGAAGCTTTGTTTCTTCATAAATACTTAAATTATCTTCAATCTAATACAATACTTTCTTCAAAAATACTTTCTTCATACCATGAACCATACCAATAGATAGAAATATGTATGACCATTTTTCTTGTGAAAGAGCTTATTGTAGATTAAAATGATAGGGTAGGATATCTATAAAAGGATATTATCCTTCATGTAGATTCAAAATATTTATCTGGAAATATGTATATTTTATATCAATCTTAAATCTCTTATCTAAATCTCTAATCTTGTAATGCAAGTCTGCGATTTGCTTTGTCTCTAATAGAAGTCTGTCCAAGTCGACAGACTCAGCTTTTAATTTTGAAGTTCTTAATGAAAAGATACAAGGGAAAATAATAGAACTCTAAGCAATTCTATTTTTAGAGAATTTTGTGGCGTTTTAAATTGTGGGTTCAGTTCGTGACTAAAGTAAGAACAAAAGTAAAGCGTGCGCTGAGAACAACTTTCTTCCTCTTTTGTTGTCATGACTGTTGCTGTTGTTACTCTTGTTGTTGCTGCTGTTGTTTTAGTTGTTGCTGTTGTATTTGTTGCTTTGTCATTACCTAAGCCAGGCCATTGACATGCAATGACATCACAATTGTCTCTCGAGCAGAGTGTAGAAACTATAATTAATATGACAACAGTGCGAGCGCAGTTGAAGCTACGTTTATGCATCTATTCACTGTCTGAATGAGTGAATAAATGAATGAATGAATACTCACACAAACTCATATGCACTCTGTGTAGCCTGAAACCAATAATTATTCGCAATCATTAGTCGAGTGGTTTATTATCACGCCTCCCCGACTGCAAATGATATGAATCAGAAGTGCACTCACATTACAAGTGAATAGTATTTAAAAGTAAATATCAATTCATTAGATTTATACCCCAAGTTAGATAGAAACAGTCTGCTGCACTTTATGTCTGGCTATAAAGACATAAAGTACGCGGCTTCTGTCTCAGGCTGCTGCTGCTGCTCTCTAGCCCTGAAGGCCCTTTTCAATTGCCTGCCAGACAGGCAGATCGACAGACAGACAGAGAGGGAGACGGACAGACAGCCAGTTAGTTGGACAGATGAAGTGCCTGAAATGAGACAAGTGAATGCTGATTGACCTACTGTAAGTGGAGTAGGGGCTGGGGAGCTGAAACCGAAACTGCTTGGGGCGTGTGCGTTGCGCCTTCGAGCTTCGTGCATTTCATGCAAATTAACGACAAGTTCCCCTCGCCCCCTTCCACCCAAGTTCCCCTTGTCATCGCTTCACTTCGTACCCTTCCATTACAAGCATTTAAAGACGTTTATTTTGTTCGAAGATTTTCACTTTCAATCTGTCGAAATGTCACACTCACGAATGGGAGCTCCTCGAGCTCAGTTCGACTCCGTTCGATTCATTGTTCGATCGATACCTTCCCTGCCCACTTCGAGCGCTTTGTGGAGCATTCAATAATGAAAAGTGATTGCCGCACGTTTTTGATTTTTATTTCTTTCTCATTTCATTTCACTTCACTTGACTCGACTCGACTCAACTGTGCCAAGTGCCAAGTGGTGGTCGGCACATCACTGGGCTCCCATTTATCGCTTTTTATTTCTTCTCCATCTTTGTCTTCTTCTTCTTCTGCTTGCTTCGAATTCGAACACGTGTTGTGCTCGCCCAGCACTTCCGCAGTCCCGCTGATCATGATTGATATAGACATTTTTCGCCTTTGTCTTCGGGTTACACTGAGACAGGTGCGTCCGTTATAATATGAAGAGAAGGGCATTAGAATTATTCAGAGTAGTGCTCTCGGCCGCTAGGCCATTTCGGGGCCTGGGAGCCAAAGGCAAAGCCAAATTAATTATGAAAAAGAGCTCGAGAACGCGACCTTAAAAGCCGCTGCGTCATGCTGTTCCCCTCCCGGGAGAGGGGGAGGGGGAAAAGCAAATATTTGGACAATGGGAACAAGGCAAAAGGTTCCGACGGGGTCGCTCTAAATGAGGAAAAACGTAGCTGAAAACCAAAAAGAGAAAAACATAAACAAACAGAGGGACAACAATAACAACACAGCTTGGGGCATTGGCTTTGCATTGGCCTGGTCTGCACTGGGTCTGGTCTGCTCTGGCCTGGTCTGGACTGGGTCCGGTCTGGGTCTGGTCCAGTCAAAGGTTCAAGTGCAAGCTGCATAGCACGGGCTGGGCCATTAGCCTGAGACAGAGTGATTTATGCTTGTGGCCCGCACTGTGACACCTAAACAGCTTAAGCAAGCTCTCTCTCTCTCTGTCACACTCCCCCTCTCTCCCTCCCCCCCTCTCTCTCTCTGATTTTGTTTTGCTTGTGGCATTCAAAGCTGGCCTACGTTGCGTATGTGTGATTAATGTGCCCCGTTTTGGGGGACTTTAGCGCCAGAACAGTGTCAACCATCAGTTACTGCACACTGTTTTGAGAAATCGTTGCTCTGGCCACGCCCACTTTGGGATCTGCTCTAGATTATCGTACGCATTCCGTAGCTCAACTCGTTGCCCCCCCTGCCCCTTGGCAATTAATATCGATGTTGATTTATAGGTACATTGACTTCTATTGCTCACTGTGCTGCTGCTGTTGCTCTCGCATGGACAAAGCACTCAAAAATTGTGTTTACGTTACGCGCTGTGATTATAACAAGCCCGACAAGCGACTCAGAAGATGCCGACGCAGAGGCACACCGAGATGAGCACGAAAGAAGTGGAGAAGGGGAGAGGGGGTAGAAGAGAGGCAGGGAAGAAGGAGGGGAGGGGGAGACTTGTAAAATGGACATGTGCTATCTAATGTCGGCCTTAGCTAGAGAGAAGTTGAAGACAAGGCCAGGTTCGTAGCGAGGCGTGTGCAGGCACTAGGGCCCCCGACTGCCAGGGGCACCCTGCTGCCGAAGAGAAGGGAACAAGAACAAGATATACCTTATGGGGTGTGCTACTTCTTTTTGGTAAATGGTATAATTATTGTGAACTATAATGCGTCAAGATTGATGGAATAAATTAGAAATATTATCAGTAAAGAATAACAGGGCCGGAAGTATAGATTTCTTAAAAACTATTAATGATATTGCCAATATAAAATCTAGAAAGGTAAGATAAGATGTCATTTGTATAAGGCTTTTTATTTTGTGAAATGTTTTATGTTAAATTAAATTACCGTAAACACAAAAAACATACCATATTTTAAAGCAAGTAAATGTTAATTTGATATTTTAGAATATATTTATTTATTTATTTTTTTTAAAGTCAACTACGGTCAGTCGACTGTGAATAGTAAAGACAATTAATTTAATTAGTAACATTTTTTAAAAAGATTTTTAATTATAATTTTTAAATATATTTTAAACTTTAACTATAAGATTATTTTGAATTTACTTTTATTTAATTGTCGAAAAGTTTACATTTTTAATTAATCGAATTTCTATAGTTGACTTTAAATAAATATATCAATAAACTTCTTTAGTGGCCCCCCTAAAGGGCCCGCGGAACTGTTACTCCGGGCCTGCCCAAAATCTAGTTGCGTGCTTGCTGCTGCTGTTGTTGTTGTTTGCATTTGTTGTTGTTGTTGTTGCTGATGCTGCTGCTGCAACTGGTCGTGTGATCCAGTTGTTTATCTTTTTCATTAGCCTGGGCGGCCTGTCATCTGTGCCGTCGCCTGTCGATCGCCTGTCGCCCAACTGGCCAGCATCACTAACTTGCCACTTGCCACTTACCTCCGCTCGGTGCAACCAAAGTGCTTTAGCATTTTAGTTGTATTTTCCCCATTTCCATTTAACCAAACGGACTGTGACTTTTCCGCACTTTATCACACGCCACACGGCGTATCGACGAACTTGCCACAGTGTTGCAACAGCCAGTGCAGCCTGACTGACGCAAATTGCGCAATTGTTATTACAATTACGCTTCAACTAGTTGTTGCAACACGAGCTCGTCTTGGCTTCGTTGGTTTGTCAGCTTGGGCACTTTTCTAATACAAAATGATTTGGCCTTTGGCTTGCCTTCGACTTGCCACCTGCCACTTGCCATCACTTGCAACGTGCACTCTCTCGCAGTGCGAAGGCTGCCGCCGTCTGCACCCTGCTGCCATCGTTTGTCAGTCGTCGACGTCGGCGTCGGCTACTCGTCTTGGTCTTGAGCTGCCAAAGACAGTCATTAGCCGCTACCGCGGCTGCTTCTGTTCGCAGGCCGTTTAAACGGGGTAATTACCCTTTTTGTCCGAAAACCGAAAACCAAAAAAAAAAAACCAAAGAAAGCAGAAACAGAAGCTGTAACAAGATTAGGTTAGATTCGGCGAGCCGAAGGCTTTATACCCTTTCTTTTAGAGGCAAAACTTTCAAGTTTATATTCATTAATTTTATTATATTGTATTTCAGTTTTGCAGGGCATTATATAACAGTCAAATAGGCGTGGTTAAATTGCAGTTGATGTTTTCACAAGAAATCTAAAAATGTTAACTTATTTTTCATATAAAATCTAAGTGAAATGAATCTACGATTCTGAAAAAACTCATAAAGTTTATTATAAGAATGATAACAGTAATCTGTGTTAATTTTGGTTAGTATACGCTGAAAATAGACAGAAAAAGTAAAACATTTGAATTATAGCTACACGATTAATAGTCCTAATTCCTATTCAGATCTTTCGAACCTGTGTGAAGACTACATCAATAAATAGAATGTTCGACAAGTTGCACTAAGCACAATTGAAAAATAAATTGACTAAGAATGCTACTGCGATACTTCTGCTCAAGAATATATATAATATAATGTAATATAATTTAAATATAATATAGTATTTAATATACATAATATAATATAATATCTCTATGCCTTGTACTCCTTACCCAAATCAATATACCCTCTACAAGAGTATTAAAAAGCTGAGAAACAGAAAAACTAAGCACAATGGCAGCTAAACTGATCGTTTTGTTGAGGAAATGAAAACGTAACGAAATTAATTTGCAACGGTTCCAGGCCCTCTCGATGTGGCGTGTGGCAGTGTTGCCCAGTTGTTTCCCTCCCTCCCCTTCAGCAAGTCTATCTTATCCTCGAAACAAAATAAAGTTATTAGACTGAAAATTACGGTGTATTTTGGTCGCGGTTTGGGAAATCCATTGAGCGATCGTAATGGAAGTGCGAAGCATTTGCCAGTCAATTGATAAATAGAGAGGGAGATGGAGAGAGACAGAGAGGGGGAGAGAGAGAGCTTGGTAATCGAATGTTAGTCGAATTACTCGTAAACTCATTCGATCTTGATCTTCCCCGACTGCCTCTGTTGCCCGCTACCTGCCGCCAGATGACGTGCACAAATCGTCGCAGTTGGCATCCAGTTTCAGTCTCTCTTATTTTTGTTGCTTCTCTTTGAGATTTGTAATTACCATCGACTTAAGTGCCGGACATTTAGTTGATGAGGACTGTGGACTGTTGGCTGTGCGATAAACGGGTTTTATACTTAGTTGTCGAGATAAGCACACCCAGCAAGTGTGTAAATAATTTGCAATAATTGTTATTAATCACTGAGATTTCAACACATTTTGCTCTGACAACAGATCGCATCAGAGCCGAACAGCACCAACTACTAGCATGTGGAAATAACTGTAAATGATCTGAGGTTACTTCCACAGAATTGGGTCAAGTTTGGTCGACAAAGAAACTGATTGGGTAACAGCTGCGTGTGAGCTCGGGTTATTATTAAAATCGTATGCAGGTAATACTCGTATCAACTTGATTGATTTCGTTCAGGGGTTTTCTGTTATGAAGAACATCATTATTATATAGTAGAATCGTGATGGGTATGTTTATTGAATATCATTATTGAGTGCATTTATTCATTGTGTCCTAATTTAAATCAATGATTTTCTTAATGTCTACATTTAGTTAAAATGGTTTATATATTTTTAGAGTTAATAAAATGTTCTTTGGATTGTTCTCTTTATAAGAAGTTCTGTTCTTATTATATTTTTGAATGATTGATCTAATCTTAGAATCATGATCGGAATATTTGCAAACTTCACTTATGATCTAGTGAATGTTTTCTCTTTATAGATAATATTTTTCTATAATAGAGTTTAGTATATGATATCTTTCTAAACAATCCGATTTCTAATATATTTATTTGTATTAATTGGAATATATATTCATTAAATCTTTTTTTCATTTAATCATTGATTGATTCCTCAGCATTTCTTCAATTTTAATACTATTTTTAGCATCTTTGAAGATACCCTCTCCTAAACTTAGTCTCCGTAAATTTCTCTTCAATGAACTATTTATTTATATATGTACATATAATATTTCCCAGCATATCTCTTTTCCGATCTTAAGTACTTCCCCAGGGCCAGAACTCTTTCAGGTTGTCGGGCAACCCTAGCGATTATAATATGATATTATTCAGCGACTTATATTACCGTAATCTGTCTGCGATAAAGACAGGCAATTGAGTGGGTCGCAAGTGCTGGACACGGTCAGCAGAGTTGGAGTTGGAGAGCTGAGGAGTGGGGGGTGGGGAAAATGGGCTACACACAGAACGTGCAACATAATGCTGCAGTTGGAGCTCGGCTTGTGCCTTGGTCGTCGCATGCATGAGCACTCTCAGTTATATGGAGTATGTACTTATGGTTATCCACTAATTATAGTAGCCCTGCAACATTCCACTCGGCATTCTACCGGCTAAGACTAACAACAACAACAACGACAACAAGAACCTTTCGCTTCTTCTCAACTGTTTCTCTCTCTTTCTCTCTCTCTCTCTCTAGACATGCGCCTGGCACGTTACCGATGAAGCAAGCAACTTTAATCAGACACAGACACAGGTAAGTTGTCAACATGGTGAGGAGAGGGAGTGCAACAGGGGGAGGAGGGAAGCGGGGACGAGCTTAGTGTGCTACCAGTTTAGGTTGCAATATGGTTGCTGGTAGCTGTTGTTGTTGCTGTGGTTTGTAGCGCAAACAGCTCATTTGATCTGTGCAGATATAGTTTATAGTTATAGTTATATAGTCATGTGTGTGTGTGAGTGTGTGTGTACATGTGTGTGTGTGTGTGTGTGTGTAAAATTAAGTAAACTTTAATTAAATTTTCGAAATGATTCCGCTTTGATGAGCTCGTGGCCCCAACTTGCTTGCAGGCTGCATGAGGCATGCGGCATGCGGCATGTGGCATGTGCCTGCTGGCTGAGGCACTCTCCTCGGCTCGGGGCATGCGGCATTATTAATTGTAGCATGTGTCGTCGCTCTGTGTAAAACATATTCGTGCGGTTACAATAAATTTTTTTCTTCATTTGTTTTCTTCTTCTATTTTTGTGTTGCACAAAAACTGATTATGAGGCAAAAGTGAAAAGTTGCAATTAAACCAGTCACTGGCTGCCGCTGCCGCTGCCTCTACTTGTGCCTGCCTGCTTGCAACCACAAACAACAGCAGCAACAACAACAACTCATAAAGAGTAGAAATCGCTGAGGCGACGTGCCCGTTTTTTAGTCTCAGTCACAGTTGCACTTGTTTTTGGGGTCCGAAACATGGCGACAAGTGCACTTAATTAGTAGGGAGCACACAGCGTAGAACAAACACATGGAGCAGTAGCAGGGGATTCAAGGGGGGGAGGTGGAGTAGCTGGGGGCAAGTCTAACATGAAGTTCTGTTGCAGTTCCGGCAGGCGAACAAGTTGAGTCTAATGCCAAATTGCGCTGCACTGCTTACTCCCATCTCCATCTCCTCTCTCTCTATCTCTTACTCACTCTCACTCTCTCTCTCTCTCTCTTTCAGTTTCGCCGTGCCGAAGATGTGGCCCCAACAGCGTTGGCTAGTCAAGCGCGCAACTGCAGCGATAGCCGCGTGCAGCTGCCGGAGACACCAAATACTAGAAGTATTACTAGCCTTAATCTTAGTCAATTGCCTGGCCACGCCCACGCTACCCACAGCCCATGGGGCACTGATAACTCCGCCGGACATCGCCAGCAGCAGAAGCAGCAGCAGTAGTAATAATTTCGACTACGACACGGCGTCGTTCTCCGACGAAGGCGACAGTGATCGCGCTGGCGATGGCGACGCATCCCTGGCCAACTTCTATCGCAGTCCGCATCGCCTGGACGGTTACTATACGACGGCGGATCTGCAACGCAGCCACAACTACAAGATCAGCCCGAAGCCCTGCTCCTTTGGCCGCGTCGAGGGCACCTGCATGTTCGTCTGGGAGTGCATCAAGTCCGAGGGGCAGCACGTGGGCATGTGCGTGGACTCCTTCATGTTCGGCTCCTGCTGTGCCCACAACTACACGGACAACATTGTGCTGCCGCAGACTGCATTCGCGTATACGCGACCCACCAAGCCGCTAACGCTGAGGCCGCGACCTCCGGCACAGCCGCACAAGCCTCTGATCAGGTGGGTGGGTGGTCCGGGACCTGATCAACTTCGAGATACATTGTTGCTAACAACCCTTTGCTTTGCAGCGGCATGACAACCATCGAGCGTCCACATGGTGCCGGCACCCTGGTCATACGCCCGTCCGGGCCACATCACCAGGGTCCTTTGTCGCGGCCGCATCCCAAGCCGACGTCCGCCCCGGATCTGCTGAGTGCGGCCAGTCAGGCGACGGCCAGCTCCAGTGAGTATATCGCCTGGCGCCTGCTCCATTGTTCTGCTGACTTACAAGCCCATTCTCCCCCTTTTGCTCCGCCTTCCTCTTGCTTCCATTGCTTCCCTTTACTCTCCTTCCTTTTCTTTTTCTTCCTCTACTTTTACCTCTACCTCTACCTCTACCTCTACCTCTACCTCTACCTCTATATCCAACTCTACCTTCCTCTCCTCCTTTATCTCTTTATCCACCTCTACCTCTACCTCTACCTCTACTTTCTATCTTACTTACCTCCACCTCTACCTCTACCTCTACCTCCACCCCTACCTCTACTCTACCTCCTCTACCCCACCCCCACCCTACCCCTACTTCTACCTCATTCCTTTACCTCTACCCCTACCCCTACCTCTACCTCTACCTCACCTCTACCCCACCTCCACCTCCCTTTACCTCTACCTCTACCTCTACCTCTACCTCTACCTCTACCTCTACCTCTACCTCTACCTCTACCTCTACCTCTACCTCTACCTCTACCTCTACCTCTACCTCTACCTCTACCTCTATCTCTACCTCTACCTCTACCTCTACCTCTACCTCTACCTCTATCTCTTTATCCACCTCTACCTCACCTCAACCTCTCCTCCTTTATCACTATATCCCACTCTATATCCACCTCTACCTTCCCCTCTCCCCACAGATAGCATTTGGCATACATCAACGCAGCAACAGCAGCAGGCGGCGCAGCAGCATCACTGGCAGATGACCACCGAGCCTAGCTTCATTACCAAGCCGCGTCCCACCGGCTGGACCAAGCCGGGCATCGTCAATTTGCCAGCGCCGCAGCAGCGCCCCTCGAAACCGCCGAAGCCCACAAAGAAGCCGATTGTCTACGAGCGTCCACCGCCGCCGCCAACGCCAACGTCGACGACGTCGTCGTCAACGACAGCGATGCAGCCGCAGTCGCAGCCCAAGCCCAAGCCCAAACCGAAGCCCACCAGGCCGCAGGTATGTAAATACAGCCGCGTCCATCCACCCCCCCCTTCCGTCCAACCTGGTCAGCTCAGCATTCCGCGTGCTCGCGCTATGTGTGATCCATTGATGTCGAAAGCGAAACAAACGAGCCAGCGAACGAGCAAGCGACGAGGTCATTTACTCCTCGATCAGAGCTCCGTCTCTGACTCCTTGCCTTGGGGGACATTTTATTGTTTGCACAAAGATGGAAGATTTGTTCGACCTCGCCGCGTCTCTGGGGTGTGTGTTGGCATCTCATAGGGTATACACCGAGCCACAAGGCAGTCAAGGCCAATTTGAATTGCTTCTAGAAAGAAGAGTGTTCTCTAGTCGCCTTGGCGAACCTCTCTTTGTGCTGTGGCTCCACTGAGATTTAGCGCAGGAATGAAAAATTGATTCTTTGCATGTGAAATATTTCGAGTTGAGCTTGGCCTGAACTATTAGCATAATGTTTACCACTTTCGGCTACCTTGCAGCTGTCGCCGGCCACATCATTAGCCGCCTCGTCGTCGTCGTCGTCGTCCTCCTCAACGCCAACAGCAACGACCACGAAGACAACGTCAACAACAACAACGACGACGACGACAACAACATCAACAACCACAAGAAGGCCCACTAAGCCCTATCAACAACCCACCTCGGGCAGCACAATAACAACAGCTGCGGCATCGGAATCAGTAGCATCGATGTCAACGTCCCGACCAGGCAGTCCCGGCTTCTCCAGCCCGCGTCCAACGGCCACCCAGCTGCCCACACAGCCGGCCACGGCGGGCATTGAGTCCAACGAGATAACGGGCTCCTCCACACACGATGTCGGCACGGGTCTAGGCACGAGTTCCAGCTCGATGCTTGGCCATGTTAAGACTATTTCGGCTGCACGCAGCGGTAAGTACCAAGTACAACCCCGCCCCGTGGCAAGTACACTAAGAGAAACCACTTGACAACCATTAGAAACCACTTTAGAGTTCATCCCAACCGCTGTTGATTCTGTTGGTCTTGCTAGCATGAAGACTTTTCCTAATGCATTAGTCTAGAGTTATCAAAACCACTGTCGATTTTCTTGATGAAAAGGTCCCCAACTAGTAAAGCCTAGCCTCTGCTGAGATGGGAACTTTATCCTAATTAGATGAACCCTGAGCTTACCCCTACTTCTTTTGATTCTCTGCTCTTCAATAACTAAGAATAAGAAACTAAGGGCAACCCTCTTTATTTGGGAGCCTTAGGTTATCCCTACCTATGTTTGTTAAAGCTAGTCCATTACAGTCCTAGAGCTTCTTATTTCAGAGTCTATTGATGCTCTGTTCCTCTTTAGATAGAGTTATTCCAACCACTCTCGATTATAACTGAGCTCAAACTCTTTATAAAGTAGAGTTGTTGTTTGTAGTTGATTATTGGTTCTTTCTATGATGAAAACTCAGGCTAACCCCCTCTTTTTGAGTCTAGAGCTTTCCCAACCTTAGTTATATCTAACTGATATCGAAACAGAACCCTTTACAGTACATTTGTAGACTCTGCGTTTTTTGGGTTAATAAAGACTAACCCCTTTCCATTTTTAAAGGTACCTGCCCCAAACTCCCTTAATGCCTTAACATCTATCTCTTAGAGTCTAGGGACTTTCCAACTCTAATTGATACCCTTAAGTAATCCACAAAATTTTTGCTCACTGTATGCAGAGTGCGGTGTGCCAATGCTGACGCGGCCCGAGACGCGTATTGTGGGCGGCAAGAGCGCGGCCTTCGGTCGTTGGCCCTGGCAGGTGTCTGTGCGACGCACCTCGTTCTTTGGCTTCTCCAGCACCCATCGTTGCGGTGGCGCTTTGATCAACGAGAACTGGATAGCCACGGCGGGGCATTGTGTGGACGAGTGAGTAGTGCGCAGAGCACAACGATGCAGCCATAGAACTGCCCATATAACCTGCCATTCTCCTCTTCCCCTCTCTCTCTGTGTGTCCCTCTGCAGCTTACTTATCTCGCAGATACGCATACGCGTGGGCGAATACGATTTCTCACATGTGCAGGAGCAGCTGCCATACATCGAACGCGGCGTGGCCAAGAAGGTGGTGCACCCGAAGTACAACTTCTTCACATACGAATACGATCTGGCACTGGTCAAGCTGGAGCAGCCGCTCGAATTTGCGCCGCATGTCAGCCCCATTTGCCTGCCCGAAACGGAGAGTCTGCTGATTGGCATGAATGCCACGGTCACTGGCTGGGGTCGTCTCAGCGAGGGCGGTACGCTGCCCTCAGTGCTGCAGGAGGTGAGTGCCTTCCTACATCTTACATGCCCGACAATGACTCACCCACTTCCTCTCCACTCCCCTCCCGCTCCCTGCCTGCAATTAGGTCTCGGTGCCCATTGTGAGCAACGACAACTGCAAGTCGATGTTTCTGCGCGCAGGACGCCAGGAGTTCATACCGGACATCTTTCTATGTGCGGGCTACGAGACGGGCGGCCAGGACTCCTGCCAGGGTGACTCAGGTGGTCCGCTGCAGGTAATTAAACAGTAATCAATACCCGGTACAGTTCAGTAATTTATCTGGAGGTACTTTTACTCAGGCCAAGTCGCAGGATGGACGCTTCTTTCTGGCCGGCATCATCTCGTGGGGCATCGGATGCGCCGAGGCTAACCTGCCCGGCGTGTGTACGCGCATCTCCAAGTTCGTGCCCTGGATACTGGAGCATGTCAGATGAGGGCGTGTATCTCACATGATGATGATGAAAATCAGGAATTGGATACGCGGATACGGATAGAATGAGCAGCAGGCGAATGTGCTCGACTCTTGTTATTGTTTTAATTTATTAGCTTATCTCTTTAAGTTTGTGTGATTTTACTTTAAAACGAATCTTAAGCGTAGTTAGCTTCAATTTTATTAATTTGCGCAATTGCCACGCCTACCCCATTTCCCCCCTGCCCTCGCTCCCACACATAGTCAAGTCCCGATTAAATATGTAGTGTAGCGAGAATTGTTTGTAGGCTGATCTTAAGTTTCTTCTTCGAGTTTATGCAAATCGTATTTCATGATATATATTGATCTATATACCCTTTATAGATCGGCGAATCGAACATAAAGTCATCTTCATAGTGCAGTTGTTGGTAATTTTAGTTTAGGCCTATTTAACAATTAACTAAATCGATAGATATGTATGTATGATATATATGATAAATAGAAATCGCATACAAACATCACAATGTTGTATCTTGCCCAAAGAACAAGTTTATTTATAAAGATGAGCTCAAATAAATCTATTGAAAATATTGTAAAATCGACAGAGTAAAGTACTTTTTTATTTATCGAGTTGAGGTAGGTTGGAAAATACAAACAGATTTGTAATCTTTCCAAATTATCGATTTATATTTGGTATTTTTAATTGTTTAAATGACCTAAGGGCCTCAAGAAATGACTTAGTTTCTAACAACGTAATAACTGC
Source organism: Zaprionus indianus (assembly GCA_018904595.1). Lineage (NCBI taxonomy): Eukaryota > Metazoa > Arthropoda > Insecta > Diptera > Drosophilidae > Zaprionus > Zaprionus indianus. Next base: position 11,719,286 of record JAEIHA010000320.1, read on the forward strand.
TGAAAGGTGTAAGGGGAAGGTTTCTTTGAGAATTCAGTTTCCCTTTTCTGTTTTCACTTGATTCACCAGATAACGAATCGATCTGCCCTCGCTGTGCGGCAATTATGCATCATCATTATTACAATCTTGAGTTGAATCGCTTGAATCGACTGGAGCGTAGCCGAACTTGACTTGGCTTCGGCTTCGGCTTCAGCTACAGCTTCAGCTTCCATGTCAAGTGCGTAAACGATGTACCCACGATGTACTCGCTGAACAATTGCAGCGGGCTGGCTAACGGCAGAAGAAGCAGAAGCCGCAGTCGCAGCCACAGCGGCAATTTTCGATTCCATTCATTAACTTTTTAGTCAGCGCCATGTTCCGCCTGAGGGCTCATTGCAATGATTGGCACAATCGATTCGCACACACACATACAGGGATGGATGATGGCCCGACGTCAATGAAGAGACTGAAACGTCTTAAGACGAAGCCGATTTCACTTGTTCCGCGAGTGACAAGTTGCAGAATTAATTGAATGATGTAAAAAGAAACTTAAGTTTAAGATCTTAACAATCTTGAGTGATTTCAAGATAATAAAAATATATTCCTTTTATTCACATCTGAACTAACATAACCAAATCTTGTTCTAATACTATATAAACCAAATACAAGTGTAACTATCTTTACTATCTTTAGAATATATATATGGTAGCCACATCCTGATCTTGTTTCGGTTTCACCCACAGCCCATAAAACGCATTTCCAGCTTCCGTTTCACTGTTCAGACTCGGCTTGAGTTTTATATTTCGCATAAAACTGTCAGATAATCGTTAAATTGCTTGTGTATTTATTCTTTTTATCGAATATCGTTCGCTAAGTTAGGTTACTACTTCTTTTTTGGAAACAACGTCTCAACGGCCTCGTCGTAGAGATCAAGGGCGATGTGCTTCAAGTCCTGTGCTGTTGTTGGGAAGTTCTTGAACGGCTCCACGGTCTGTTCATCGCCGGGCTTGACGCCCTTCACAAAGTTATAGGCGACAGCAAAGATCTTGCGTCCCTCGTAGAGAACAATGCGTGCATTCTCCTCCGCTTGTCGGGGATAACACAGCGACGCAACAGTGCCAGCACCGATGGTCGTGTAGGCGACCTTCTTGACGACACCACCGCGTGCAGCAAATATTAGACCAGCCAAGCCGCCAATTACAATGGCTCCACTGCGATGCATCGAGTTCTGTGGCTCGTTCAGGAAATCAATGGAACGTTGTGTATGCGCCTTGGCCGTTTGATAGTATTCAGACACAATGCTAGTTCTATCGGACAGCTCGTTGCCCACGCGCTTCAACTCTTGGCGCACCTGGCGCACTCCTTTCTCCAGGTTACCATACAGGGCATTGTCCTCAGATGGCTCAACTTGATGTGGCTTTGGCCTGTGGGCAAGATGCATTTAACAAAATATATTGCAGGAATGACTATGTCGACTACTTACTTGGGTGGACGAATCGAACCATAGATGGGCAGTTCGCTGGGCCTGCACACCAGCGGATTAACGTCCTGGCTCTGTAGCTGCTGTGGCTGCGGCTTAGGGGCTGCCTGGTTGCTTGCCACGGCTCCTGCAGCCAGTAGAGATGCTTTGCGCAACATTCTATTTGTAATAAATATTGCTATCCTAGGTAGAAACGTTTTGAAGTGCCTGCAAATTTATCAAGTTAGTTAAATTACTACAAATTTGAGTACAAATTATTGAAATGTACAATAACTACTAAATACCTCAATTTGTTTGATACATTGTTGCATTCTGCGAGTCGGCTGTGTTCAATCCGAGTTTCGATAGACATATATCGATGAACACAGCTGCCCTGGCACGCATAACATCTGCTAATGGAACAAGCAGTGCGAACTCAGACAAGGCCGCGGATCGGCACCATCTGGTGGCAGGAACAGGAACTTTCCCTGTTAACAGCCAGATCGGTCGCCGACCCGTGGTTCCCGTTTGAGAGAGCGCCGTTTAACCGTTGGCAGATGCCCGAATGCCCAGCCCAATGCGACCACCTGCATGTCTTTCAAACGGCAGTCAAAATCAAGAAAACGGTCGGTGCAGTTAACTCTGCAAAAATAAGTGCGTGATTAAATTTTTGGTTATGTCTTTTATTTAATTAATTATAATTTTGTGTGTGTGTAGACGCAGCTTCCCTTGGACCCCGGACTCATCCAAAGACGTACCTGCCCGGTGAGTCTGTTCCTTGCGGGGATCCGCTAAGGCACCAGCAACTGCAGCAAATCCTGCACACAAGAAATCCGCGAGTCAGCAGAGATCTGCCAACATCTCCGCAGCCTGTAGGCCACATCTGGCCTGCAGGCCCAGAATTTTCCATCCGGGCCAAATTTCCATCCGGAGCTAATTTCCATTCAGGCCTAAGATCTCCAGTCAGGCCAAAATTCACGTGACCTGAAGAAAATATTAGATATGTCCCATTAGCTTTAATTTAAAAATAATTGTCATTAGTGTAAGTTTTGTGTTAGGTTTTGTTGAATAGGAAGATGATAGGAGGATTAGGATACAATGAATAAATGTATAGATATTAATATGAATCACTAATTTACCTTTTCTAGGGGAGATGGGGCGGCCTTAGTTGGCCAGGAAGGGATTCGCCGACTTGGGTGATGCACCGAAACTCCTGAGCAGGAGCATCACATGGCTGGGCGGGTGCGCGGTGACTTGGCTGTCACCAATGGCTGTTGTTGTTGTCCTTTGTAATTGTAGAGTAGAGCTGTAGCTGTGAACAAATTGAAAACGTTATAAAATATGTTAAAATGCGTGTTTTATGTTCGTTTTTGGTTTGTTTACCTTTTGTCAGTGATGCGTCTTTTGTGTAAATACCGATGACTATCGGTATTTTGTGCGAACTGCAGGGCTGGAGGAAGAACCCCTCCCCTAGTGCTTCTGAGCTAGTCGGCACGGCCCTATCGACAAAAAAGCAGTCCGCAACATAATGGCGCCCAATTTCAAAAAGGAGCAAAGATGTAGGCCAGTGAATTCTGTGCCGAAATCTTTGCGAAAAATCGATAGGCAGCGGTATTTAGACACCTCGCTGTAGCTTTTCTGATGTGACTCAGCTTGTAACAAACTGCGGCACGTTGAAGGACGTAATTCACGTTTGCGCAGGGAGTTGTGGACTGAGAAACCTCAGTAAGCAGATAGGTATTTGGATGTTGAGGCATGTTTTGCCAGGGAGACCGCGAGTCGTGTTCTACCAGTGGTGGTGAAAACACTGTGCCGCGGACTTGCCCTGGGCCATGTCCAGTATCCCAATGTGTTACATGCAAATGTGACTGTTTTGTTTTCTGTTTTTGTTTAACGTAGTAGATCGTCTGCCTTCGCTGGGCGTCCAGTTCCTTATGTTCGGCTAATGTGGCTGAATGAGGATTAGGTGACCCGTAAATGCTTAGAGCTATACGCGCTGCACCGCCTCACGGGCTAAAGGGACGCATTCCCAGTGAAGGCAGGGCCGATCGAACACCAGCCGCGTCCTTAACTGGCAACTGTCAACCCGCGTGACAGTTTGACCAGTTGACGAACGGCAGCGTGTTCGGATTGCGAATCCACCGGCACTAGTCGTTCCATCTCCCTTACATTGTATTGAAAGTTGAAGAGAATTCCGTTGGACCATATTATCTATTTATTGATTCATTCATTTATATATATACATATTTATATTTATAATTATTTATACATTTATTTACATTTTTGCTATTTTTCATATACATATATACATTTATTCATTTCTATATATTTAATTTACAAAAATATTTATTTACACTTGTTTATATTTTCCTATATTGATATAAAATATTCCTATAAAATATTTAACAATTATTATTAATATTATTTAATACATATTTCGCCTGCACACACACACAATTATTTACAAATTAATTAAACAGGAAGATTTACATTACACTCATTACATTGCATGCACATTATTTATTAAATTATAACCGCCTTGCCTCTGTGACCATACCCTGTAAAAGAATAAATAAAAACATTAAAATGAGTCAAGAAAGAGATGCTGGTGGGCATTACCTGCGGTCAAAGGGGTCGGTGCCAGAGGCGCAAGAATCGACATGGTCCTCTGATGCAGACGGCGCAGTCGGTCCTCAGATGGCGTTGGGAATAGGGGGACTCCTCCGGACTCCAAGTAGGATTTCCAGAAGCCACCAACATGAAGAAAATCCAACGACCAGCAAAGGAGTAGCAGAGCCAGAAGCCCTGCAAGAAAATTTGGACAGTGTTGTGAAATCCGCAGTCAATGTGGCGATAGCAACAGCAGTGCAAACTTACCGGAAGTTCCTTCATGCGGAAATTGGACAGGTCTTGAAGGATCATCTGCGCCAGAGCAATCTGGAACTCATGAAGATGTTGAACGACACCCTTAGGCCAATGAATGCTCCGCCGGCAAGAGTTGAGGAACCTGCAGAACGGGATCTGATCTGGAATACGCCTAGCATCCATGGCGAGGAAGCGCGAAGTCTCCATGAAGCCGTTCCTAAGGCCGGTGCATCTGAAGAAGTACGCGCACCGATGCTGCCACTCAGGAATCCACCAAAAGAGTTTGCAAGAGACAGAACCAGCCCGGAACCTTGGCCTCGGCATGCTGATAGGCCTGGAGAGCAACCACAGCACTGGCGGCTAAATAAGCATCCACAGGAAGGCTATTCAGACGGCGATTCCAGATATGTGAATGCTCCGGATCAGTTTTCATATAACACAGTGGACCGGTGGGAATTATTAAACGACGTGGAAGATCAGTACAATCCCATAGAAGACTCTATCTTCCGTTTGGAGTTTCTCAAGAGGCGGTATCGATGTCCATGGGCGGAAACCCTGTGCATCATCCACATGCTCCTTACCGGAAGGGCAAGAGAGCAGCACTGGAAACACGCAAAGCGACACCGTCTGCGAAGAGAGATATGCTACTCACGAAAAGCTTATGCCGAACCTGCGAAAGGAAGATGCGTTAAACCAAACAACGACAAGAATCGATATACTCACCAAGAGAGAAAACACTCAATATAGTCCAGTGTGAAGAGCGTGGGCCCCGCGTTGTGCGCCTGTTGGACTGCTTGTCGAGATCCGTGCCGGCTGAGACACCACCACAGCCACATGAAGAATGCCCCAAGACTTCATCACTCTGCAGGATCGATTGCGTCGTTCGAAATCTTGGGTGCTGTTGCATTCTGCGAGTCGGCTGTGTTCAATCCGAGTTTCGATAGACATATATCGATGAACACAGCTGCCCTGGCACGCATAACATCTGCTAATGGAACAAGCAGTGCGAACTCAGACAAGGCCGCGGATCGGCACCATCTGGTGGCAGGAACAGGAACTTTCCCTGTTAACAGCCAGATCGGTCGCCGACCCGTGGTTCCCGTTTGAGAGAGCGCCGTTTAACCGTTGGCAGATGCCCGAATGCCCAGCCCAATGCGACCACCTGCATGTCTTTCAAACGGCAGTCAAAATCAAGAAAACGGTCGGTGCAGTTAACTCTGCAAAAATAAGTGCGTGATTAAATTTTTGGTTATGTCTTTTATTTAATTAATTATAATTTTGTGTGTGTGTAGCGCAGCTTCCTTGGACCCCGGACTCATCCAAAGACGTACCTGCCCGGTGAGTCTGTTCCTTGCGGGGATCCGCTAAGGCACCAGCAACTGCAGCAAATCCTGCACACAAGAAATCCGCGAGTCAGCAGAGATCTGCCAACATCTCCGCGGCCTGTAGGCCACATCTGGCCTGCAGGCCCAGAATTTACCATCCAGGCTCGATTTTCCATCCGGAGCTAATTTCCATTCAGGCCTAAGATCTCCAGTCAGGCCAAAACTCACGTGACCTGAAAATATAAAAAATGTCCCATTAGTTTTTAAATAATAGATATGTCCCATTAGCTTTAATTTAAAAATAATTGTCATTAGTGTAAGTTTTGTGTTAGGTTTTTGTTGAGTAGGAAGATGATAGGAAGATCAGGAAATGGAAAATAAATGTATAGATATTAATATGAATCACTAATTCACCTTTTCTAGGGGAGATGGGGCGGCCTTAGTTGGCCAGGAAGGGATTCGCCGACTTGGGTGATGCACCGAAACTCCTGAGCAGGAGCATCACATGGCTGGGCGGGTGCGCGGTCACTTGGCTGTCACCAATGGCTGTTGTTGTTGTCCTTTGTAATTGTAGGTAGAGCTGTAGCTGTGAACAAATTGAAAACGTTATAAAATATGTTAAAATGCGTGTTTTATGTTCGTTTTTGGTTTGTTTACCTTTTGTCAGTGATGCGTTTTTGTGTAAATACCGATGACTATCGGTATTTTGTGCGAACTGGGGGCTGGAGGAGACCCTCCCTAGTGCTTCTGAGCTAGTCGGCACGGCCCTATCGACAAAAAAGCAGTCCGTAACAACATTGCATAATGTGTCAGTTGCACGAGACGATTGCTTGACGGTGGTAGCCTGCCAGCTGTTTTGTGATTGGACCACATCTGGCAACGCTGTGATAAAGTTATCGATAGCAAAAATTGAATTAAAATAAATTTGCGCCCAAAAAATAAGTAACTTGTTTAGCTTTTAGCTTGAGTAAAAAGTATATATAATTTAAATTAATAATTAAATAATTAAAACAACACAAATATTGTACATTGCGAAGTAAACAATTCGACACGCTCTGTAAATAACATTTGCGTTCAATGTTAAACTCGTTGCTAGAGTGACCATCTCCACTTGCACAAGAAGAAGCAGACACTGTTGTGTTGTGGTTTAGCAGCTCTCGCGACTTGCGAGAAAACTAAATTGGACAAATAATGAAATAATCCAAATATTCTAGGCTATAAATATGGCACCAAGGGCGAGAAAGTATTCGGCACATGGGTAATACGTAAGTGCCAGCACCTTATAATTGTAATTAATCAACAAACCTAAATCCATTGAGCAATAACCTGTGCTAACATTACGTTAACATTGGCGATGAAAAATGCAAAAGGAGATGAAAAACTAACGTAAATAAAGCCAAATAAAAAAACGTGAATAGCCAAAATAATACCGGTGTGCTATAATCTAATACATCTATGCAATAATTTATAAATAAGTCCATCAAGTGAAAGCAAACGCGTGCGTGTGTGGGCTGATAATAGATTTCAACAATCACCTACCACTACCACCCACCGCCCACTTTTGCTGTGCTTCTTGTACTGTTATCAGCGCCTCGAGGCGCGCTAAAATCACATACAACAACAACATAAATAACAGCAACAACAAGGCAATTCTCAAGGACACACGCAGCGTAAAGTAGGTGGGTTTTAAATAAATTCGATTCTAAATAAAACATACATATATTTCAACGTTCAACTGTTGCAGGTGGAGTTGGAGACGGAAGCAGCGAAACGTGCACAAAATACTAAAAAGCAATTAATGGGGGCCATGAACCAAAAACAACAACAACAGCAACAACAAGAGCGACGAACACAAGCAACAGAAGCAACAACAACGATAACTGACTAATAATAATAATAAAAGGGCCGTCGAAACATTTAAACTTTAAGCTGAGCAATAATACTAGTCATAATTTCATATGGAAGCGACCGCAGATTCCAAATTTAGGTATGTAACATCAGGGGGAGTAACTGGGTAGATTATATAGCTAATGCCCCCGATGGGAAAGTACATATCTGAGCTGAGTGATTCATGCAGAACTCAATGCTTCACTGAACAATTCCCATGGCAGTGAAACTTTATTTATCAGTTCCAAACAATTGTATCTTTGTTAAACACATTATAAACTAAACAAATCTGCATATTCGAAAATGTTCTTCAAATGTGCAAATTTCCCTTTCCGCTTCGTCATACTTAGTGACGTACTCTGCAAGCTCATATCATCTCAGCACCGCACTGCCCCCATAATTTCTATAGTGCAGATTATGTATGACTTTATTTATAACTAATACTGTGTGCTCTACATATAAATTCGCGATGCTTGCAGCGATGTCGACGAGTACGGCTTCAAGCGCGGCGACAAGTTCGACTATACGAACTACGGCAAATTCATGGATGGTTACTTAAAAACGTTGACGCGACGTCGCATCAAATGGGAGGCTATATTGCAACAGGATCCAGATCTCACGCAGCTGAGCCCGCAGCTGAAGCGATACATACGAAAGGGTATACCCGCTCCGTTTCGCGGCGATGTGTGGATGAGAATCACTGGAGCTGAGTTGGCGAGAAAACAAAACCCCAATCTATATCATAGTTTATTGAATATCGAACATTTCAACAAGGAAATCAGCGATTCCATATCAATCGATCTACCTCGTACTTTCCCCGACAATATTCACTTCGATGCCAAGAAGGATCGACTGTTTAACATATTGTGCGCCTACGCCCATAACAATCGGGAGGTGGGCTACTGTCAGGGCCTCAACTATATTGCGGGGCTGCTGCTCATTGTCACCGACGATGAGGAGAAATCCTTTTGGTTGCTCAAGCACATTGTGGAGAATATTGTGCCGCAGTATCATTCGCATCAGATGACCAACTTGTTGCGAGACTTGGCCGTGTTTCGCGAACTGATCATTCGAAGAATGCCCGCGGTCAATAGACATGTGGAGAACTTGGGTAAGCAGCAACAACGGGCAGAGTAATTGATCAATGAGAGAACTGATGATTGATTTGATTCCCCCAGGTCTGCCCTATGCGGTGATAGCCAGCAAGTGGTTCATTTGCATATTCGCTGAGGTGCTGCCCGTGGAGACAGTGCTGCGCATTTGGGATTGTGTGTTCGCCGAGGGCTACAAGGTGAGTGAATGATAAATCACTGACAAATTGAAGACTTATCTTTCTCCTTCTTTTGCAGATTGTATTCCGTGCTGCCTTGGCCATGTTCACCACACACAAGAGCACTATTCTGGCCTGCGAGGATATAGCAGCGCTGGCCAATCTGTTTCGCGATACGATGATACAGGACAGCATTGTAACTGACTGCCATAGCTTTATAAAGGCCATGTTCTCGTTGCGTTTGAAACGCAGCGAGCTGGAGCGGTTGCGCGAAGTATCTCTGCCGCTAAATGGGAACTAAGCAAAAACAAAAAAAGAAAGAAAGAAAGAGGAGAACAGAAAACAAATTAAAGACAAAACAGTAATGAGGCAGAAGAAGAGACAGATAAAATACCCAAATGAAACTAGAACAAAATGAAAAGAAGCAATCGTAAAATTCAATTATTAGAGATATAGCTTAAATGTGTCCAATGCGTATAGATATAGCAACGTATTAACCATATGTGTATCTGTGTATTTGTGTACTTGTATTATGCAAACATTTATTTGTGTGTATTTGTGTATAGTCTCACTGTAGCCAATGCATTTTGAGTATTATTCGAGACAGAAAACAAACTAAATATGATACCAAAGTCAAATTCCAAATTAATCAACATATGTATATGTGCAGTAGTTGTAGTTGTTGCCAAAATACACTTATACACGACCCATATACACACATATTTATACCATATATATACATATATCATATGTGCTTATAAAAGACTATAGATCTTCCGTTTAATGTCTATGTCGGTTATGTTCTCGATTTTCTTGTTGATCAATGAAGTATTTATTTTATAGTCGCTAGCTAATGTATACTATATACTATATATACAAACACCCATGCAAACGTGGGTGTATGAGTTTTATAGAAGGCTTTTTTAATTGTTATTATATTGTTGCAAACGCCTATAACTGTTAGTCGCTCGCTATATGTACAAACAAACAGAGAACAGAGAGAGAAAGAGAGAATTCAATGTAACTATTTACTATATATATACTGTTTATTGTTTCGTCAATGAAGCTAGTAATACTCACTGTCTACACTATATATACGTGTTTCCTGAAATATAATTTGAGGAATTGATTTGGCTAAAGGCTTAAGAAACCTAACTAAAACTACCTAACGAACCAGCGAACAAACAGAAACACACAAGAACAAGTCTTAGAACAATGCTACAATGTGTCCTCGTTTGCTTTTTAAATAAATATATATAACTGCTATTTGTTAGAAACTTAAAAAAAACACTCAACTGTCTTTTTGATTGGATTAAATATTTTATTATAATTTGTGGAACATCAAGGGAAGACGGAGATTTAAGAAGAGGCTTAGCTTAACAATTTTATTTATTGATCTTTTGTTTTGGAATTGGAAACGATTTCTTCACCATTTCGTATTATTATCTTAGCATACTTTATGGAGCTGTATTTTTAAAATATTATATTATTATTTGTATTAGTATTTAAATAATTTTAAAATTTTTTTGTTATATTTTTAATTTGATTGTAAACTATTCGTCTATATCAATTGCTATATATAGTATTAATATTCTACATTATTCGAGTTGTTCTTTATAAATCGCACTCGCTTTAAATGAACTTCAAATTGGAATCTCACTGGGAATCTCATTTCGAATGGTTCCCACGTTGCACAGAGACTTCACCAGCTTAGCTGGAAGGTGGCCAATCATTGTTGCATGCCACTTATGGCATGCCGCAGTGGGCACCGCACATGGGCTCCGAGGATAGTGCGAGAGAGGTGAGTAGAGTGCGTCGTCCTGGATGTACACCTAGGTTCTCCCAGTTGATCCACGAGAGACGCGCTGTCAAGTCACTCGTATTCCAATTGGCACGATCCGCTTTGATCTCACCGCGCAGACACTTCTCCACATAGGTGAGTGGATCGTAGTCCGTCTGCAGAACCTCTCGCAGCAGAGATATGTAGGCAATGGCCAGACGCAGTGTGTCGATCTTGCTGAGGCGCTTCTCATAAGGGAATGTGGGCACATGGACCCGCAACTCATCGAAGGCGGAGTTGATGGAACTGCAGAGAGAGAAGCGGGAGGGAGGGGAATGGTCATTAGTTTTTTGCTGTGGTGGGGCCGTGGAAAGTAAAGTGTGAAATGGAAAAGACCATTTAGTGTACCCAGTAGGTGCGGACCTCTGGATGCGTTTCCTTTCCCGCACATTCGCCTGTTGTCGTTGAATCTTGTAGCTGGATGCAGCGGCTGAGCCATAGTTTCCACTGTTGTGTCCCGGTCCCGCATTTGGTGCTCCACCTCCTCCACCACCGCTGCTGCTGGCACTGGGACTGTTGCACATCATGGGCGTGGCACCGTTCGAGGTGAGTCCCACCAGCGAGTTGTTGTTCGTGGAGGAGTCCAGCATGTTCTCTGCGAGGGAGTCACTAGTTAGAGCAGCCTCAAGAGGAATACTTTATATAGCCTCTTACCGTTATTGTGCTGCATATAATGCTGTTGTATGTGCCGCAAATTGTTCGAACTCAAACGGAGTCCGGCACCAGGAGCAGAGCCACCTCCACCACCGCCACCGGAGATACCTCCAGCTGCTCCGCCGGCATTGCTGACTCCGCCTTGATGCTGTCCCGCATAGATGCAGGAGGGCAACTCATTGATCAGATCATCGTCAAAGTTGTGATACGGCAAATGACTATATGGGAAGAATACTTTTTTTAATGACTGTGTAACACATTTTCCGACGGCAGCTTAAAGATAAGCAATTGCTCTATAAAAAATAGATGCGCTTTTCAATAATTTCAATATTAATACAGTAGAAATTAAAATATTTAAATATTTTTTAATTTTGTTCCACCTTTTTTGCCTCATAAAAAAAATACACCAAACCCTTTTCGCACTATTTTTTAATTGAATATTTTACCTAATGGGTGGCGATGAGGATGAATCTGGCAACTGATTGCGCGACATTTTCAAATTTATTAATAATTAACTAAACAATTATTTTATTGTTTAATTGATTTGTATTTTAAATTCAAGGATTGTAGCCGAACGCACTTCCGTTTTCCAATAAGTTTAAATATCTAATGAGCATATCTCCAGGGATTTGTGCGCCTTTTATAGCATCCTCAGTCCAATTGGAAATACCATAGCTGCCCTGAACAACCCTTAAAAATCTCCTTGCGACTATTCGCCCGAATTTCTGTGGGCGGAGCTTGGTGAGTTTCGAGTGCTACAGGGTGTTTGCCTTGCGGAAGCTGTGGGAAAGTCCTACAAAGGTCAAATTGGGCAAATTGGTTTGCAATGTTAAGGATTTTAATTGAAGTTAATTACAGTACATCATTTTAAATTGTAGACTAAATAACTCTAAATTTGTATGTTTGACTAAATATTATAAAACAATTTTTATAATTAGAGCTTAAAGGAGCAGATAAATAATATTTAAAAAAGACCCTAAGCAAGAATTTTTATATAAAATTACAAAATCTGAGAAATTTATTTATATTAACATTTTTGAAGTGAATCAAATGTGGTCCTATAAATCAATATCAAGACTCTTTGAAAGGTTAAGTTTATAAATTGTTGATTCAAATATCACATGATACTCCATACACGTTGTAAACTATATAACAAGTTGATAATCTTTTTCTATCATCCCTTCCATCTTCATTTTCTTTCATCTCGTTTTCTTCTATCTTCGTCATAATGAATAAGGGTAAAAATTATATCTAAGTAAAAGAATAATTCCAGAATATTTATTTTAATAATTTTTATACAATTTAATAATTATAAATCATAAATTTATATTTTTATTTAATATCTATACGCAATAAATTAATTGTCTACGTATATTTATTTTTATATTACAACTCTAAGAATTGTTTTTTACTTAACTTTATTAGATTAGATACTTGTTCTTCTCCTTTAGTGTTCAACCGTAGCGCATCATACCAAAGTGCACAGCCGACTCCCCAGTAGCCCCTGCTGCTCTTCCTCTGCTGCTCCTTCTCTTCCTTTCCGTCAGCATCACCTGTTCCTGACATTTTGCCATTATATTTCGCACAGCAGGAAGCCGCCATGTTTGTGTTCCGTGCGCAACGTCAGCGCCTCGAAAATGGGGAAGAGATGTGGGGGAGAGTACTGGGGCTGCTGTAGAGGGTGGTTGCTTCTCCCTTGAAAACTTTGTGTCGCAGTTTTGCTGCCATATGCAAAAGAGTCTTTCCTACGCACTCTGTCTCCCTCCCAGTCTGTTGGTAATTTGAGCGCAACATGGAGGCGCCTCCACGATCGCAAGAGGCGACCTGTTGCGGCAAGGAATCCCTGTTTTGTAAATGGATATTCCCACGAGTCCAGGCAATGACAATAAAATCTGGACAAATAACATCCCGTTACAGTTTACAGCTCATTAAACATTCGTCGCACTATCTGCGAAGTCAGACCGCGAGGGATCAGGATCTGGAACAGAATAGGGTCAGCTCAGGGATGGAATGGGAGAGCACTTGAAACCGCAGCGCTGTCGTTGTCATTGCCAGCGACAGTCGGGCAATTGTTGAAATTGAATTATGTTTATTTGATGTTTTGGTTTACGCACAAATTAGCTACGTCAGACTGCAGGCGCCTCACTTTGCCCTGCCCCGACCCGCCCCGTGAGTACGACGCGTGCCACTAAGCCCGAGGCGCGAAGTCGCACAAAGAGCGAACAATATGTCAGGGCGGAACAGGCGGACGCGGATGCGCAAACCTTTTCATTACCCGTCAAATTGGTCGCTGCACGCGCCGGCGCACACTCCACCAATACAGGCGACGCACGTTCACACACATAGAGCTAGCTGGCTATAGCTATAGCTGATGACAGTAATCAGTTTTGATAAGGGGTACCGGTTCGGGTACCGGGTACCGGGTCTGGCACACGGCACACACCCAAAGCCGACATCCTTAAGTGAAATCTTGTTACAAACCAATGTAAACACGATTGTTAATTTAACTTTTGCAATCTCTGCAGCCCTCAATGCAGCCCTGGCAGCGTACTACCCGTCATTGTTGTTGTTGTTCTCGTTGTCGTTGTTCGGTGCGGCGGATATGTCATCGGACCACAATTAAATTATCACATTTCAAACGAGTGCGCTCGAACTTAACCAGGCCAGGCGATAATCGCCCATGCACACTTCTATTTCCATTTCCATTTCGATTTACATTTGCACTTCCCCGCCGGAACTGGACCGACTGTGGGAAAACGGATATAAATAATATAATCTTAAGTGATTTGCATAAATATTTAAAGCTGCTTTCACTGTCGGCTTGTGTTAATAAGCTGCTATTGTTTTCTGAATTCTGATATTTAAAATTCTTTACAGTACAACTAATTTATTTCGGAACAACTCATTACTTAAGCACTACTGCATTGAAAATAAGAAATCATCTAAAATACTGAAGGCTTTATAAAAAGGGTCCTTAACATTTGATTTAAGAAGTGAACATAGTTTTGCAGGGTTGATTATATTGTAACATTTTTTAATTTTTAAGTATCGTAATTATATAAGCAATACGAATAAAATAGAATATATGTAGAATAGAATATATGTACAAGTATAAAACATGTATAGGAGTCTTCAGAATATAAATTTGCAATATATGAATGGGACTAAACCGATTTGATCATGATGTTGATCATCATCATACAACATACAACATCTAAAATACACAATTGGTCCTGTACATTAAATTCAATTTGTTGAAGCCACAAAGAAATAGGTCTAATGAAGGAAATGTAGAGGTTAAGGCTAAGAAACGGAAAAATTGAGTTGTTATGAATGAACTTTATTTTCACACAAATCAATAATAATTATTTTGTATACTTTAGTGTTTTCTGTATGTAATCATAGAGATATTAAATTAAAATGTACCATTTAAACTAGCCGCTTTTATTAAGTTGTCCACTGTCTTCCCTACCAATGATTATAGCTTAACAGTTAATCTCAAAACCAAACTCGACCAAGTCATGTACAAATAATTTGATTCAAGGGTTGACACACGCTGTGAAAAAACAGATTGATAGTGTCAAGAAGTTTTCGTGCTGCACTCAAGCACATCACCAAACACAAACACAAACACACACGCACACTCACTCGCACTCCTAGCCACCCTTCAGTCCCAGTTCAGTACCGTGCTTGGATCAAGCAGTTGCGTCTGGAACATATCGATTAGCGCTTTGCATCCTCACCAGAACAAACCAAAGCAAATTTCTCTCTCAATGCCGCCACACGACTACTTTTCCGCAAGGATAATCCCACCCCATCCCCTTCTCTGCCCTCTCCTCCACCACCCCGCGGCTCGACCACAATTCGCTGCGGCTGCTTTGAGCAATTGTCTGCGAAATTGTTTGTTTATTTTGATGTTGCTTAATGCGCGCTAAGTCCGGGCCATTTTATGCGGTTACGCATGTTAAATATCCTGGGAAACGTAAACATCCTCAACGCCTCTGGTGAGTTTCCTTCAAGGATTTTTTTAGAAAGCTCCACGCAGCTTTTTTGTGGTGCAAAAACAGACTTGATTGTGCTTTCTGAAAAAGAGAGAAAAGACTTTTTTAGCTTTTGAGCTTTTTGTGCCACTATTTTAGTTAAGTTTTTACCTCCGTTTGATAGCGCACAATCTAATCAAGTCTTATTGAAATGAAATTGCACGAATATATTTAAAAACTACTCTAGATTAGCATACAATATTAATTGGGTGTGATATAATATAAGTTTCATTATAGACTTAGGATTTCTTATCTTTATTGTTGCTGTAGTTTAATTTTGCAATAAAGTACTTAGATTTTAATTTATTATCTCTATATTATCTCAATTTAAGTATTTTTGGTTAATTTAAATAATTTCATTTATATTCAATACAGTAAATATAACTTCGCATAGTGTATTTAAAGTTGATTGCAATTATAATTTTTTGTTTTTGTTTGTTATAATTTTGAATCTTGAGATGTCACTTTCGATCAATGGATATCATCGATTTTGACCATCAGAAAAGTACCACACAAATGTTTGACCTTCGTTTGATTTAATTTTGATTTTATTTAACCGTAACTCTTCAGACTGACTTGATTGACTTTAAAACACTTCGAATTATTTGCAATCTTCTCGACTTTACGCAATTTTTTTAAGGGCAGCACCCTATATAAATATTTCTGCAGATTGTACCCCAATATACTGTGTACATCTGTGTGAGTGACAGCATCGCCTGCGGTCACTAAATACCACTATACTACTTACATTATGCTATCAACTAAAATGCGCGCGGGTTATTCAAGTTCAAGGCGTGTCTCATTCGGCTGTCAATTATATTCCGAGCCACGCTTTACGCTATTTATTCTGTATATCGCTTGTTTTCATGTTGTTTTTTATACAAACAAGAGTACTTTAAAGACAATCAATGAACGTGTAAATACATTTTAATGGGCCAATCCCAACCTATCCCATCCCATACCATACCATCGCATACGATTTCCATTTGCATTTTCATTTCCATTCGCATTCTCCCGTACCGATTCGCCAGCCTGGGTCCGAGTCCGAGTCCGATTTCGATTGCGGCTCTCATTGCCAAAGCTCTTAACATCCCCACTCGCAATCACAAAAAAATCGCAGACCAAAACAAACACGACAAAAACCGGCAGCAATATAGCGAATTTTTATCATTATATATTTTGGTTTTGTTTCTTTCGTTTTGTATACCCTGTAAGTGGTGTGTACTGAGCATGGGAGTTTACTGCAGGTTTGTATACATTTTTTGGCGCGGAAAGAGTGGGAATTTAGTGTAGGATATTAGTATTTCGTGTTTGTTGCTGTTCCAACTTGAACTCTCGTTTCGCAGGCTCTTTCTTCAGCATCTCTTTCTTTCTCATTTGTTTCTACTCTTTTTTTCATTTTGTTTCTCTCTCTCTCACTCTTTTTATGTTTATCTTGTTGCTCAAACTCTTTGATTCCTTTGCTTTGAATTCCTATTTCTCTCATTACTCATTTACTTCATCCTTTCTTTCCCCTTCTTCGACTTCATTTCAAATTCTGCCACTCTTCTTATTCCTTCTCTCTTTCTCTCTTTAATTTACATATACAGGGTATCTCTGTTGGGCCCTCTCAAAACAAGAACTTTACTCTCCTGCACTCCTTGAAGTTGCTCTCAAAAAAGGGTATATCAAGTGGCGATTCAAAGATTAGAATGCCATTTATAAGAGGAAAACCACAAGACTGCGTAATGTTCTGCTGTAGGGTATTCAACCGCCGAGTTGTCGCTGTACTTTAACTCTCCCTACTTGTTATTTTTTGGCTGCCAACTGAATTCACTTGTAGTTGTAGTTGTAGTGCGACGCAACTGGACAGAGAGATGGGACAACGACGGGGGCACGGGAGGGAGCCGAGGCGACTTTAAGGCAGGCCAGGCGAGCCCAGCCCACACTGTGCACGCCAAGTCAGTTGTCCGCTGCCCGCTGCACAGTTCGCACGTCGCGATTCGCGCGCGAAGATCAAAGCCAAATAGCTGTAAAAAAGGTGACAACAACAACAGTAAAACCCAAAGTGAAAACAAAAGTAAAACCTAAGTTAAAAGTAAACCTAAACTAAAGCTAAAAACCTTAACTGAAACACAAACTAAAGCTAAAATTCAATTACGAAACAGCGCCCTGATCGATCCGAGGGATCCTATGCGCCCTAGACGTTCGGAATAATCGAAATGCCAGCACGTCTGGCCAGTTTAACGAGACGTGATATATGTGGGCCAAGTGTAGGGTGCAGTTACACTAACAGTTACAGTTACAGTAGTTACAGTTGCAGTGCGAAGCGAATCGGGGGTGCTCAATAATAATACAAAAAACATAATACTAGTTAGTCTGTGGTACTTAGATTGGAGGCACGCTCAAGTGGCTTGTCCAATGACGACGGCACGGTGATGATAAGCCTGCCCAGTGGCCAGAGCTGATAAGCAGGGGGCGCCAAGTCGGCGAAAGAACACGAGCAAACACGAGCAATAACAATATAATACAATTATAATATAATTAGTTGAAGATTTATGCGAGCTCATTTTAATACGCAAAGGAACAGTGGGAACAGAGCGCAATAGAAATGCCACAGCGACAAGATATGGAACTGGAACTGGAGCTGGAGTTAGAACTGGAACGGGAACTAGAGCTGCCACTACTGCAGACAGCGAACAAGGAGCGCGCCAAAAGTAAGTACAACACACACACACACACACACACGCATACACATCGCATAACACGCGCCATTTGTGGGGCATTTCTGGCCAGTAACCAGTTAAGTTGGTCAAACAAAAAACCAAGTCACACACACACACACACACACACGGGTCTTGCCAATAAATCAGTGACACTTGCACCACTGTGCCATGCATCCTAGATCGAGCAGGCCGCTCTCCCCTTCTCTCTACTTCCCCGCTTTAATCAAATGCGAATTCCAAAATATTTACTCTCAAATCTAATTAGAATATATGGGGTATAATTTATAAATACACTTCTATATTGCTGGCAAACCAGATATCAAAATGCCAATAGGGGCCCCCATTGATAAGATTGACAATGCACAAGAGCTGAATAGTTATTTATTTCTTATTGCAAATTGCGTATAAACAATATGCAAATCACGCCTCAGTTGTGGAACTGTGGGCGCAAAAGGGAGCGCAAAACATGTGTGAGCAATTATCGCATGCAAGAAATTGTGTGCCTCTCGCATGCGATATATTATATTTATTCATACAGTTTTCCATTATTATTCATATAATTCTCTTGGCTCATTTCTTGGCACTCACATGAATGTGAGTTAGTGCGAATATGCGAATATATTATGAACGACAATTCCCTATTCGAAATTCGCGTGCGCAGAAAACCTTCGTTTCGGTTACTCATTCCCACGTTCCCCCGTTCCCTCGTCGTGCTATCAATGCGTATTTAATGCGATAGTCCACAGCCCCACTTCCGATCACAACAGGATGTACTGTGAGTAATGTTTTCTAAAAGATAATCGCTGCGATAGTATTCTATGTCTATCAATGGAAAGCCAAGTATTTGTATACTTCTGCAGAGGCTAAATATTAATCATTTATGGCCGGAAGTTTATCACGCATTGAAGAAACTTATCTTATACACTTCAACATAGAGTCGAACATGTCAAAGAAACTATCGGCTGAATTTAATATTATCAAATCTGTGTAGGCTTTGAAGATATCGAAAATAACCTTCATCAATTTGAATTCATCAGTGATTTATCTAAATGTAATAACAATATACTAAATGAGCGTATATTTTTTAGTATATTTTGTATATACTTGTATTAATTATATAAAATTCTGTAGAGTTTGCACAGGAAAATCGGTGAAGAAACGTTTTATATCTATATTAAACCTTTACAATGATTCAAATTCTATAAGATCTTCACATTGACTTCTGTTTTTCAGCTATTTGATAGTTGAGTTTGGCTTTATGTGACTAAACTATTTACTTAGAACATAACAAACTTGTTTTTTGCACTTAGCTCCCTGTCAATTAGCAACTTCATTAGGTATTGAACAGAGAATAGCATTTGTTCTTTGTTTTCGCACCTTATAATGATAAATAAATAAATCGAAATTTGCTAATAATGTTTCCATTCGAATGCTCAAGGGGGAACTTTCTACTGTACAGAACCAAAAATCCCCTACATAAATAAATTATTTTATTATTGTAAATAATAACTATGCTATTATTTTGACTTTATCATGTTAATTCTTTTTAATGGAACCCAGAGTGTTTTTATTTGCTATAGTTTTCGATAAAAAAAAGAGCTCATTAAACAATCATCATCATCATCATCATCAGCACCGTCATCCATCCCTAAAGATAGGCACAGCAGCAACAACAACAACAATGACTACTACAATAGATATGTGTCAACAAATTGTCAGAATTTTCGTTGATGTGATAGATCATGCAAATTGCCGCTGACAGTTCTCGGCAACGCGTCGCCGTCGGCATCGCTGTCGGCATCGGCATCGGCATCGACGTTGATCGGCGACTGACTGTGGGCACGTGGCGACTAATGACGCAGCGTCTGCCGCGATATCTCTAGCATAATAGCAATAGCTTTAGGGTCCATGCTGCACCTGGCGCTCTGCTCCATGCCCAATGCAACTGGGCGAACAGAATCGCGCAGCGAGGAACAGCTGCAGCTGCCGCATTGCATATTGATTAGTTCTTTTGCGTAGAACTCAAAACGTGAAAACGTTTGCGGCAAATCGAACTGTGATAGGCGAAAATTTAATACTCTACTGTATAAGGCTTGTTGCTGAAGGTAATTTCTTGTAATTATAAAGTTTTATTATAAGAAGTGAGTTTTACTATTTATGATATTTGTACACATGTAATTGTATAAACATTTTAATGGGTTTGAATATGAATTTATTTATTATACAACTTATATCCATTATACACATAAGAAGGTTAAAGAATTTGAAGGCAATTTCAAAATCACTGTAGTATTTTTTGTTTATTGCTGAAAAGAATTTCTTGTTAATCATAAATATATTTATATTGTTCGTAACATAATTCAAATAATTGAGGTTTAAGAATTTGAAGAGACTCATTTCCATTTATAAATTATAACCGCAAGCTAATTACCAGATGTATGTATATAGGTCTATTTTCATATAACTTTAAGATTCTTTTGGTTTTTAAATATTGTTTCTTATCAAATAGAGGATTACTATATTTAAAATAGCTTGTTTACTTTTAACTAATGTAAACTAAATCATTTGAATATTAAGTTCTTCAGTGTCCCATTTCCATTCAGTAAGAGTAATTTTATTCCCTGCAACTATCTCAAGGATTATTATTTGTGACTATACAGTTTGAAAAATACTAAAGGCTTAATACTTTTCAATAAAATGCCTTGCTAAACTTAATCAATTTCTAATGGTTTGTAACAATATCAGGAATTGATAAGGTTTCCTTACTGCCCTGCCTTATTTGCATTCCAAAACAAAAACAAAGAAATTCAGGTATCTACAGTTATTGTAAACACAGTTATTTCAAAGCAACCTACACGATTGCGAATCAACTTAATGTGTTGAAAGTGTTGATTGTGTTAGGTAAATTGATCCGAGATAATCAACAGTTTAAGTCGCATGACACACGACCAGAGCAAAGTTCTCTAGCGTTGCTTCCTTACTTTCCACTTGCCACTTGCCACTTGTCACTGCTGCCTGGGAAAGTGTCGAGTAAAATTGAAAACGATGCCGGCGATTAAATAACAACAGCAACAGTTTTGCGCGCCAAGCGAGCCGAGCCAAAGAGAA
Organism: Zaprionus indianus; assembly: GCA_018904595.1. Classification (NCBI taxonomy): domain Eukaryota; kingdom Metazoa; phylum Arthropoda; class Insecta; order Diptera; family Drosophilidae; genus Zaprionus; species Zaprionus indianus. Next base: position 11,740,418 of record JAEIHA010000320.1, read on the forward strand.
CGAAGAGAGCGCACTCTTTAGCCTAAGAGAGAGCGCGCAGCTGGTGCAGTAATACTAGCAGTAGCACCAGCAGCTGACGACGGCGTCGCCGTCAACAGCGACTGTGACTGCGACTGCGACAGCGACAGCGCAAGAATGGTCTTAGCACAGCATCGGCAGCAGCCCCACAGCAGCCCTAGCAGCGTTTGGCGTTCGACGTCTGCGTTGGCTGCGCTGCTGGCGTTGTACAGTGGATCACTAATGCTTTGACTTTGGCAATATTTTGTTGAATGATTCACTTTCTTTGTTTTTGTTTTTTATATGGGGGAGTTGTCGCAAAATATTGTGTTGGTGTTTATTGAACTAATTTTAATTATTGATTTATTTTTGTATTGTGTAGCAGCTCTTTGCTTTCATTTAATAACATTTCTTGTGGAATTTGCATACAATTTTTGATTTCAATATAATTATTTGTTTGCTATTATAAAACTAAGTAACAAATATGAAAAAAAATTTAAAGTAGTAGAAAATATGAAGAACTTATTGGTATTTATTTAATGAGAGGAAAATGTACTTGATTTATTAATTTGAATATTGAAAGACTCGAGTTTATTTTGGAAATAAATTGAATAATTATATTTCAAGAATAAATTGTGATGAAACTTTTTAACTACGAGGGTCGTTTGATAAGTCCGTGACTTTTTGTATTTGCCGCGCACCTGCTCTAAATACAACACTGCTCCTGTCAGCAGTTATCGATTAACAGCTGACTGTAAAATTTTGAGAAAGCTGCGTTTTTTGGTTTGCGTTTTATAGGCATTGAAAGCAGACGATCTCGTGAATTTTAACGAAAATGGAAAAAAGTGAATTTCGTGTCAGCATGGCAAAATTTCATAAATTGGGCTACGAACTGCTACCCATCCAGCATATTCTCCAGATTTAGCCCCCTGTGACTATTTTTTGTTTCCAAACATGAAGAAATGGCTCGGCGGTAAGAGATTCGGGTCATCACAGAAACAAACGACTATTTTGAGGGCCTTGAGAAAACCTATTATTTGGAAGGAATAAAAAAATTGGAAAAACGCTGGACTAAATGTATAGAGCTAAAAGGAGATTATGTTGAGAAATAAAACGCTTCTTTGACGAAAAAAATATATTTTATTCAAAAAGTCACGGACTTATCAAACGACCCTCGTATTTATAATTTATAATGTACTAGAATGTTTATTGTTATAGTATTTGGAAACTAACATTAAAATTCATGGATATATTATAATTAATCCTTATATATGTCTGTCAAGTTACTTAAATACCAGATAGAATAAATATATAAATAAAAGAAGAATAATACACATAAAACATATACATATATTGTAATAACATCTATGATAGTTATAGCAGTTCAGATTTTTATGTTGATATTGGGGATATGGGGACCACTGTGCGCGCTGGCGTTGCGTGCAGGAGCAAAAGTTATAAAAGTTCTTCGCGCGTCGCACGAGCGCTCAGTTGCTCTCGGTCATTCGTTGTGGTTGTGTGAACTTTTGCCGCAGCAACAGCAGCAGCAGTAGTCGCAGTCGCAGTCACAGACACAGTCGCAACAACAGCGCAGCAGCAACAACAACAACAGCAGCAACAGCAACAGCAGCGACAACGACAACGACAACGACGACAAGAACAACAGAAACTGAAAGAGCCGCAGTAGTGCCACAGTTCCCACAGTAGCCACAGTAGCCAAAGTGCCACAGAGAAGCAGAAGAGACGAGACATTGTCGTCGTCGTCGTCGTCGCCATAGCAAAGAAATCTTGTGCGAAGCAACAGCAGGAAGAGTTTTTTCGTGCGGTGTGGGAAGCCAAAGACAAAACGTTTTGTGGGTGCGTGAGTGCGCATAGTATAAAATTAAATAAATAAATTAAACAGCAGCAGAAACAACAACAACAACAACAACAGCAGCAACAAGAACAAGAAGAAGAGCAGCAGCCGCAGCATATATCAAATAGATATACAGTTATGTGCCAATATAGATATGCTGCTATACTTATAGTAGCCACTGTCTCAGACTCGGCTGTTCGCTGTTTATTGTTGTTGTTTGTGTTTGGACAACTATGACGCGATGTCGTATTGTTAAATAGAGCATACTATGCGACAGTCCCACAACAACAACAGCAACAGCAACAACAACAACAACATTGGCAGATATTTATTTCAACATTTTCCTTTTGCTCAGGCGAAGCATCGAAACAGTTTTTCGAAAAACATTTTGTTTCCCCCTCATTAAGTTTATTGCAAGTCAAAACCAATTCTGTTGTTGTTGTTCTTGTTGTTGCAATTCGCTTGCTGTTGTTGTTATTATTGCAATTGTATTGTTGTTGTTGCTGTTGCTTCCAAATTGCTGTCTGTTGGGCGCGCTGAAAACGCGCGCAAAATTCATTTTGCCTCGTCGCGTACCACGCGGCGTATGAGTAACAAACGCCAAATGATTTTGCTCTCACTCCCGCGCGCGCCTTCTCTCTCTCCATCGCTCTCTCTCTCTGACACTCACTTTTATAATTTTTCATTAACGAAATATGAACAAACAGTTTTACAGTTAATTTATAGCTGCCACTGCAGTTATTGCAATAACAATTCAAGTGCACAAAGATTTCCACAGCCGACGGCAACGTGTCGAATGCGTAATGAACAATTTGCGCACACAAAAATTGAATAACAATAAAAAAACAATAGCAAAAGAATCGAAAGAGCATTAGTTTTATATGTGTGCGTCAGCTTCCGTCTCATCAAAAGCGAAACGTGGCAAAGCGTGCAACGGATTTCCGCGCCAAGGCAGCAGCAGCAGCAGCAACAGCAGCACAACAACAGCAGCAGCAGCAACAGCAGCACAACAGCAACAGGAAACGCGCTAAGGAAATCGGGCAGGCGGGAGCCAGCAGCAGCTTCCCTGCGGGTGCCAATTGTGCAGCAGGATTAGCCCTTGTCTAGCAGCAGCATCATCAGCAACAACAACAGCAGCAACAACAGCAACAGCAACAACAGCAGCAGCAACAGCAGCAACAACAGCAGCGGCGCCAGCAGCAGCGACTTGTATTGTCTTTCCATAAGGTAAGCTCATTACGTGCGCTGGCAACCTCGCCATGTTGACAACAAAAATAACAACAACAACATGAATAGAGAAACCTTCGCATGTGTGTGTCCTGCTCCTATCCCGAGAGCAGCAGCAGCAGCAGCAACACACACAGCAGCAACAGCAACAGCAGCTCCTGCTGCCTGCATGGCCTGCGGATGTGCCGCCAGCGCGGTGTTTGCTTTGCCTTTATTTATTTATTTGCCTGTTTGTCTGTCCCTCTTTCTGTCTGACTGTTTGCGTATGCGTTTGAGCAAATAACAACAACAATAAGGATAATAATGACAAGCAGCAACAGCAGCAACAGCAACAACAGCAACAATGACTTTATCTTGACAGATTGCCAAGCAGCTGCCTCAACTCGACTCTATTTCAGAAATTCTAAAATGTCAAAATATATGCAAATTGTTATGGGCACTCACATTTGCACTTGCGAGTACCCCTAGCCATCAGAAGGGGCACCCCTTATGGCAATACATGTTGTTTATGCGTGAGGGAACAGCCTTATTAACTAATTTTAGAGATCGCGTGCCGCTAGATATTTTTACGATGGGTCAAATATCATAAATGCTAAAGAAGAGTTTAAATTTACGGGGAATACATACATATATTTAGTAGTTATGACAGTAGGATATAGCTATTTATAGCTAAGGTTTTATTAACTTGGCATTTCTTTTTTCATTGTAAAATATGCAGCTATTAATTTGCATCTATCTATTCTTATTTGTGCTATAAGTCAAATTAAATGTGCAAAGATTGGTCAGTGGTAAAGCAGATAATTACTTGATTAATCATTTAGTATCAATTATAGTACATATGCGCTATAAAAACTCTTTTCTTTCTGTTTCTATTTAATAGTACATATTTACCTGTTTTGGTAAATATCATAAAGTTCTTACTTGATTTGCTCAATGATTAGGTGCAATAGTTTGCCATAAAATAGCACCAAATTATAGCGTACATAAATATAGTTAATAGTACAGTTATAACAGTAGAAAACTTCTGGCTACATAATGCTAAAGTTTAGTTAGGTCCAAATTTCTGATCTCTACATAAAATAATCTAAATTTGAAGGGTAATATTTTCTGCTTTCAGTCTTTTAACTATGTTAAATTCTAAGGAGATTTAACATTGAAGATGCAAGTGAATAGTAGATAAATTATAGTACATAGGTGCTATAAAACATCTCGTTACGAAAACTGTTTTGTTTTATTTCAGTTAAACTAAAGTTAAACTAAAGTTTGAATATCGTGTTTAGTATATATCGTACTATTCTTGCCTGGTTTGTAACAGTTTGCTATAAATTCGCACCAATTTATGGCAGCTCAAAATAGCTTAAACTACACTTGTTGTTTGTTTAGCTCTACTCGATGTTGACTAAATGCAGTAAATTATTCTCCAAACTGTTCCCTCTCTATCACTCCCTCTCTCTGTCCCTTCTCGTGCTTGTTTAAAATATGAAAACATGAGGAGAAACATGAATGCAGCACAAAGCAGACTTCAAACTGATTCAAACGAGAAAAGTTTTGTCATGCTGTCCCGGCCATAACATACGAGGGTCGTTTGATAAGTCCGTGACTTTTTGTATTTGCCGCGCACCTGCTCTAAATACAACACTGCTCCTGTCAGCAGTTATCGATTAACAGCTGACTGTAAAATTTTGAGAAAGCTGCGTTTTTTGGTTTGCGTTTTATAGGCATTAAAAGCAGACGATCTCGTGAATTTTAACGAAAATGGAAAAAAGTGAATTTCGTGTGCTAATTAAGCATTATTTTTTGCGTAAAAAATCCATCACCGAAACCAAGGAAAGACTTGATAAATATTATGGGGACTCTGCACCATCAATTTCAATGGTTAAGAAATGGTTTACTGAGTTCCGTTGTGGTCGTACCAGTACAAGTGATGCCGAACGTTCAGGTCGCCCAAAAGAGGTCGTCATGCCAGAAATCGTCGACAAAATCCATGGAATGATATTGGATGATCGGAGAATGAAAGTGCGTGAGGTAGCTGAGGCTGTAGGCATCTCAACTGAACGGGTACATCACATTTTACATGAATATTTGGACATGAAAAAGCTTTCCGCGCGATGGGTGCCGCGATTGCTCACACACGACCATAAGCGCAACCGTGTGACCATTTCAAAGGAGTGTTTGGCGATGTTCAACCGCAATCCAAACGAATTTTTGCGCCGTTTCGTTACCGTAGACGAAACATGGATCCACCACACCACACCAGAGACCAAAGAACAATCAAGACAGTGGGTTTCTCCGGGTGAACGTGCACCAAAGAAGGCCAAGGTGGGTCTGTCGGCCAACAAGGTCATGGCCACAGTTTTTTGGGATGCACAAGGTATCATTCACATCGATTACCTTGAAAAGGGTAAAACGATCACCGGCGAATATTATTCAGAGCTTTTGGACAGATTCGATATTGATTTGAAGCAGAAACGACCGCATTTGGCGAAAAAAAAGTGCTGTTCCATCAGGACAATGCACGGGTGCACACGTGTGTAGTCAGCATGGCAAAATTTCATAAATTGGGCTACGAACTGCTACCCCATCCAGCATATTCTCCAGATTTAGCCCCCTGTGACTATTTTTTGTTTCCAAACATGAAGAAATGGCTCGGCGGTAAGAGATTCGGGTCAAATGAAGAGGTCATCACAGAAACAAACGACTATTTTGAGGGCCTTGAGAAAACCTATTATTTGGAAGGAATAAAAAAATTGGAAAAACGCTGGACTAAATGTATAGAGCTAAAAGGAGATTATGTTGAGAAATAAAACGCTTCTTTGACGAAAAAAATATATTTTATTCAAAAAGTCACGGACTTATCAAACGACCCTCGTATCGACTCTATATTAGACTTATCAACATGCCACAGCAAACATTGGCCGAGCTTACATGACTTTCTCCCTCTGCCACAAAGGCAACTGCAAAAACAGAAATTCGCTGAATGCGACGTTCGCCAGACCCGCCCCGCCCTTCTCTTTACCGCCCCTTTTATGCATGCAGCCAATTGGAATTTGTATTCGAATCTTAACAATGCAAAAATCTAGTGAAGAAGCAGCGGAGGATGAGCAAAATATCAAACACGAGGGGAGACAAACATTGCTGGCAATCACCTGGCTCCGGTCGCTTGGCTGGCCGCTTCAGGCTTCAGGGGGTTATGCTAATGGCGGAAGATGTGTTCCCGCCCCCTCTCTTTCTGCTGGCTCTGCTGCTGCTACTCCTCAATATGCTTGGAGGCGGACTGATTGGAAGCGCATAAAAGTAGCAAATCAGTGCGCACTTTGAAATTGAAATTGTAATCAAGAGGCGCCTCACAATGTGGCATGGGGCATAGGTCATGATGCATGAAGAGGGAGTGGAGTGGAGAGGAGAGGGGGGATATTTGTGGGATTATCGCTGCTTAGCTGGCTAAATTTGAAATTGGCAAACGATTTGCTATTCGATTAAGAAGACAACAGCTGCAAGGGCAGAGTTGCCTTCCACGGAAAAGCATTAACAACATAACAAACACTCACACACACACACAACACCAACACACCACACCAACACACTGATGGATAAATCGAAATGAAAATAGATTTGCGAATTCATGTTTTCAACAATGAACAGACTCATACATATATTAACAAGCAAGAAAGGTTATGCCAGGCAAGCCGATGGTGGGATACTCTACAGTATAAGGCATATAGTTGCACAGATTATTCGTATGAAAGTATATAGATATATATTATATGTATATTTTTATGATTTGTTATAGTTTTCTTGATGATATACAAGGTTAAGGTTAAGGTTTTTAATTCGTGATAACAAAAACATTTGGTGGGCAAATCTTTACTTTGTACACATTGTTTAGGAATATATATGTTTTTATTATAATGAAGATATTACTTTCAAGCAATATCTTGAAAAACCTTAAGGGTTTTTATACGAAAATGTTCTGGTTAGATAATGCTAGCTAAATTATTATTTTTCATTATTATTATGTTTCGATATTGATGAAACATTCAAACAATTATTCAAATAATATTGTATCAAAGAGATATAGTGAGTTTAGTTTCTATGTCTTCAAAATGAGCGGAAATCGAAAGAAAGTTTTAGTTTTGGACTACGCTGACTATAAATAAATATGTTCTATAAGGTCACAGAAGCCTTCCTTTCTGTGTTACAAACTGCCTCCCAAATTGAAAATACTCTTTGCGTAAAAAGAGAAAAACGCAAATAGGGATACTTGTGAATACTCGTGAATAGCCGTGTGGATACTCATGGCTGGACCCGTGGATACCCGTGGATGCTTATGGTACCGATGACCTACATTTTCAAAAAGAAAACACACACACACACATACACAGGCACACACAGGCAGAGTAGAAAAATGTATAAATTCTAGCCAAGGCAGGCAGGGAATTCAGTCTGCTCTACGTTTGGTTTGGTTTGTTTACAACAAATGCGAAAATCATGAAGCCGGACGGACGAGCAGACAACGGGGGACGGAGGATGGGCAACGGGGGACGGGAAGGAAGTCCATAAGGACCCTTCAATTTACATAGGATGACAATGGCAGTGCGGACATAACGAATCAGAGCCAATGGAACTGCAATGTACTCGCTGGGCGAAAACTTGTTTCCCTGCCCCCCTTCTCCCCTCTCCGCTTTCCTCTTTGCCATTGTGGGCGAAATTTAATATTTGCTAAATAAAAGATATATCTACTATATGCATGTGGTAGACGGGCAGGTGGCGACGACGACGCACAGTGGCAACATTTGCATAATGTATTGAACATTTTGCAGTTTAGTGCCAAAAGGTTACACACACACACACACACACACAAAGAGAGATACGCCCAACTCATTAAATCAGCGAAAATTTAACTGCCACAACAATTGATGTGTTGTGTGTGTGTGTGTGTGTGGGGGTATGTGTGTGGCTTTCTTTTCAATCATTCACCATTGTAAACTGCCAATATATTTTACTCCTTTTGCGAGAATTGTCAAACTGATTTCAATTTGTGGCCATCAAATGATTTGATACTTATGAGTTCATTCACGACAAAGAAAAGACTCATAAAAGCTTTCAAATTTAGTAAATCTAAGACATTGTTAAATGTCAAAGGAAATTGGATACTTACAACATATTGTGCTGTATAAAATGCTTCATTTACTTAAGTTTAAAGAGCTCTATCTTTATCTTTATATCTATATTTAACTAAAAAAAATAATGAAACCTTTTTCTTTTGGGTGTCAAATTTCCGCTGATTGTTTAGAGCATAAAAAATCCATTAAAACATCATGTTGAAATAAATTTTCCCAAAGAAAAGCAAAAAGAACAATGAAAACCTAAGTCAGTTTATAGCATTCGATATATGCGCTTTATCTGGCTAGAAATGTTGTGCACTCGTAAATCACCCTTTGAAGTCGATTTAATTGTGCCAAATCCATGTGTGATTAATCACAGAAGAAACGTGTGAAATACAAGCTAAATTATAGTACGATGTGCTATAAAAAGCAAAAATTGATTGGGCAAATCGTTTTCGTTTTGTTGCAATTCGATTTTTCCAACCGCGAAAATTCGCCATTTGCCTGTTTGGCATTAATCGTGCGATTTGCTGCCTGATTTACTCAACGATTAGTCGCAATAGTTTGCCATAAATCCCCACCAATTTATGGCATCCCAAAATAATTACTGTTTCAGTTGTTGTTGTTGCTGCTGCTGCTGCCGCTGATTGTTTATGGGGTCGAGAGCCAACATCAATATCGTTAATCGCAAGGCGTGAAATAAACAATGCAGCACGTACACGTTGGCGATTAAAAAGCTAAATTGCTTATAGCTTAAATTGGCCAAAAATCGCAAATAAATATTTCTGAATTTATTCAAGAACTATACGAATGCGATATACGGAATAAGGCATGGAATGCGACACGGAATGGAAGCGTAGCCCGATTTTGTCGCCGTGAAAATTGCTTTCTTATCCGAATCCAAAATCTGTCGGATTGTGGCGTTTGGGGATTCAGTTGCAATTAGACTGACAAGTGACGAGTTGCCGCAGACAGTCAGATGGGAGGCGTGGGCGGCGGGTAGGCGGGGCAGACTGCCCCAGTGCGAATGATGAGCTGTCATCCGGCTAAATCGTCGGCATTTTAGCCGGAAGCTCAAGAGCTTACTAGAACGTGAGCTCGCGCGAGATACTACTAGTATATATATTAGTAGTACTACATATAGAGCATATATAGTTCGGATCGAGCATCTGTCTGTGTGTGTGTGTGTGTGTGAAGATTACGCTTACTATTACCCACTTAGCAGCGTTCTACAATTCAAATATGAGTGCGAGTACCTCGGCCGCCGGCTGAATGCATAATAAACAAATCCTATAAATGTGCAAATTGCCTGGCAACGTCACGACGTCTCTTTCTCTCTCTCTTTCATTCTTTCTCCCTCTCTCTATCTTTCTCTGTTCCCTCCTTCTGTGCCCCACAACATCATTATCATTGTGATTATCATCAACATCTCTTGCAGAGTCACAGCGTGAAAGTGAATGCACTTTTCTATGCATCGTCGCTAATTACAGCGACAGCTTGTCTATCTCAGTGCCCTCCCCTCTTCCTCCCCTGCTCTCCCTTGCTCTCCCCTGTTCTCTATGCATCTCTCTCCATTCACAAAGTGTCCCCAGAGCTAAACGCTTTTCTTTTGTATGAAAATTATTTAGCACATTTCGCGCTGATTGCGGCGCTTATAAATTTTCATATTGTTTACATTCGTTTTTCATGGCAGCTAATTGCGGCAAGTTGCAAAGATAAACCGATCAATATAATGAGATATATACATTACAAGATTTGGTGGAGAGTTGGTGAAGGTTTATTTAATAAACTGCTTAAGTGATGGGAATAAAAGAAGAATGATGGCAGAGGAATGGAAAGACATTAAGGGTATAAAATAGAATCACACTGAGAGGTAGAAGCCTTTTAAAGTTAGTTTTCTTTGCTTATAGATACTGTTGAACTATAATAAACTATATATTCATATTCAATGCAAACAAGAGGTATAAAAAATATAGAAATTGATAATAAAAAACATGACAAGTTCTTATTTCTATTTAAGAGATATATATCTATTCTTCTAGATACATTTAAAAGTTGTATTCCCCTATTTTAACCCATAACCTTCTTTATAGCTGGTGTCCACCTACATATCTTCTAAGATAAGTAGCTAATCTCAAGCCTTATCTTTATTCTCAATAGTAAATACTTTTGCAAATTAGTTTCCCCCATTGTAGATACTTTTCACATGCATAATTGATTTATGCACACCAATTGAGTTGTATTTCCTGAACTATGCAAATATAAATCATAATTCAACTATGCAAATTAACGCGCAAGAAATTCCATTAAAAATGATTACCCATTGTCAGTGCGGCGCCCAGTTAGCTTGAGTTATTTACCGTTTGTTCGCAGTTACTGTTGCTGTTACTGCTCCATTACAGTGACTGCTAATTAATCGTACATATCTCTCATATAAGCTGCGCCAGACGATGATGATGTCGCCGCTGCTGCTACTACTGCTGCTGCTGGGATCGACATTGACTTTTCAATTGAAACAAATCATTATTATTTGAGCATCTTTTTCAATTGGCCGCGCGATGAGGCAGCAGCAGCTCAAGCTGAGCTGAGCAGAGCTGAGCTGAGCAGAGCTGAGCTGAGCAGCGCGGAGCGTGTTGTTGGAGCGTGTCAAGAGATCGCACCCCAATATCGCATTGAACTTGACTGTGAGTGCGATTGATGCCGCGTTATGATCTGCGGTCTCGTAGCTTCATTTGTTTTTCTTGCCTATGCAAAACTAATTATCGATCTCACTTCAAGCGTTGCAGCTTCATTTGCATGCAGTGTGTAGGTCTGTGTGTGTGTGTGCGAGTGTGTGTGAGTGTAAGTGTAAGTGTGGGTCGATTTTACGCCCAGACAAGTTCTTGAGCATTGCGAGATCAAAGTAGATCGCACACGATTAGTGTGAGCTACGTCAAGCGAAAAAACTTAATCGATTTGGGACTGTGTCGAGAAGTAACTGCACTTTGTCAGGCATTGTGTAACTGCTGGGGAATATCTTTAATGATATATGATTAGTGAACAAATCTTTAATGAAGTAGAACAATTTGTAGTTGATGCCAACTTGCAGTCTTCTTCAATTTGAATAGTCTACGTACATGAATCAATCTATTTGCCAACTCGCGCATTGGTGAACAATTGACTTTAATAAGTACCTTTCTATATAGTTTGAATGATACAAATATATATAAACCTTAAGAGTAACTGCACTTTGTTATTAATTATTGTTAGTAATACTATGTGATTAATGTACAGATCTATGCTTAAGTAGATTCAGAATTGCACTCTTCTTGAATTTGAATACTCTGAAGAACCTTTGAATTGACCGAAGGTTCATTTGTGATAAAGAATATATACAGACTTGAACCTCCTCCATTTGAATGTGTCTTTACTCATGCAGACCTCTAATACATGTATATGTATTCATTCTAGATCAACATTAGCTAATGTATTTAACAGCCTGCGCACGCCAAGTACCTTTCTTTCTATTTGAATAACCCCTTTTTACATGAGGAATCTACTTCGCTATGGGTGTTTGAAATGTTACGCGATAAACAGGCTTAAACACATTTTATTAACAATATATATATTTAATCTATCTATAAATCTATTCCATATCAATGTAATTAACAATCTCAACACTCCAAGTACCCTTCTTCAATCTGAATACCCTTTTCACATGAACTTCCTTCTCTCCCAGGGGTGTTTGGGCTCTTGAGAAATATACGCACGTGTATATATACCATAAATGATATATACATATATCTACTATATATCAAATCTATTCTACCTTCTCTATATCAGTCGCAGCTAGTGTATTTCACAGTCCGCACACTTCAGTTCACAATCTCAATCGTTTGTTATGCAAAAGATAAACGACAACCTGTCGATTTTATAATACCCTGCAGCTGCAGCTGCTGCTGCCGCTTGCGCGATTGACGTAAAAATGGGCTGGTTACACGCTGGTGGCGCCCCCAGGAGAGAGGCAAGTGCAGAACGCAATTAGCGCGTTGCTTGCAGTGCTGTGCAATAAGATTGCGCATACGACATGTGCGCCCGTGCTTGGGTTGAAGGTAAAATGCCGATGGTGTTGCTGTTCTTGTTGCTGCTGCTGCTTGGCGACGACGTAGTTTATAGCATTGAGAAACTGAGTAGCCAACACACACACACAAAGACTCACACACACACGCACACACACACAGGCAGAGAGACACAGTTTATGCCCTTTTCGCAGTCCTAAACTGTCGCAGCTGCTGCTGCGTGCGACGACCTTCAGGCAGACGCTAACTGCGTTGTCAAACATTCAGCCATGCTCCTTGTTGTTGTTGTTGTAGTTGTTGTTGTGTTGCATGCAACTCCACTGACCGAAAATGCAGTGGGGCCTGGCAGCTGCTGCAGCGTGCGACGTCTATGAAATTGATAATTAATTATCCTGCCAGCCAGCGCTTCATATTGCCCCCACTAGCCACACATTCTCTCCCTCCCCCCTCTCTCTCTCTCCCCGTCTCTCTGCTGGTGTCCCCATGTGGCATGCAGCTTGCGGCTTTTCGCGGACACGCTTCGCTTATTCTGTTTACAAGTGCGTGAAAATTTGCGCTTAACTGCTTATCACGTGCCGCGTGTGGCGTGAATTTTACTGCGGCCAACACTGGCCACATATGGACAGCAGACGCACACACACACACTTGCACACTCGCACACACACGCACACAATGTCATATGCTAATTTAAGCCGAGTTGAATGCAGCCGTAAAAGTAATGCGCATAATAATGCGCCGTAATATTTACAGTTTTATTTTGCTGCCCCTTTCGCTGCAGTTGGTCAACTGTTTTTATCGTCCTCCTCGCAGCCTGCTCACACATTGTGCCCAGTTGAGTTATGATCCTTTGCCGGGACGGTCCATTTTGATGCAGAGATGTTTGCTTCAGTGCTTAAGGAACTCTGGTTCTATCTTTCCCCTTCTCTTTCTCTCTCTCTCCCATAATTCTTGCTTCTAATTACTGAAATCATAAAGTTGCATTTCCTGGAAACCTTCTATCAGCCACTTACCAGTTGGCTTATAGATATCTAATTAATATACATAATACTAAGCCGATTTGCACAGGCATAAACATTGTCATCTTTAATCTGTGTGAGGAAAGTGTTCCCAGAAAGCAGCTGAAAGGAAACTTTAGGGAAAACTGAAGATCTTTTAAGTAAACTTATTGTACATTTTTGTTGTGCAATCTAAACTTTCTAATTATGAGAAACAAATTAATAATAGTAAATGTTAATGCAGAATATAGGTATGTTCAAATTAAATACATATACTATATATATTAATTTATTATATTTCTTAAATTTCAATACAGTATCAAATTTACTGTGTCTCCTTATCTTTTTCCATTAAACATGAAAGAAATCTTCTACAAAATTCACAACTTTTTATAGAAACTTAAATAATAAGAAAATAAGAACTTAGTTATACTAAAATTCCAGCTTTATTCATTAATTGAAATTGCTTAAGCTACATTATAATATTATATATATGGAATATATTTTTATATATCTATAAAAAAAGATTTAAACATATATAATAATAATTTTCAATAATAAACCAATCTAAAAGTGAAAAGAAAACTTGGTGAAAGAAAAACTTTTTAAGAAATTTCCAACTTAACTTATAAAGTAATTCCTTTTTACTTACTTCAAAATGAACGCTAAATGCAGCATTGAAAACAATTTAAACTACATTGAGAGTGTTCTACTTATGATAGAAGTGTATCTATTCATATGCCTGCTGCTGTAGCTAAGCACAGACTCACTTCTTGGGCACTTCCTGTCAGAGGCACATGACTAAATAAATACTTAATGATATTGACGGATTCGGAAATTAATTCCGTTTGACGTGTTTAATTACACATAAGCCAGGGCCACACACACACTCACACACACACGCACACACACGCACAGGCAGGCAGGCAGTGAAAGGAAGTTGGCAAAAGGATTAACCATTTAATGCAGCAGCAGCCCACAGGAAGCAGCTCAATGTGGACTTAAGTCAAACTTGCTATATATATATTCAATCGAAAGAGGCAGCGCAGTAGAACAAGAGGGAGGGGGGAGGAGCAGGGCGGGATTGTGGGATATTGTTACCTAGTCAGTCATTGGGTTCGAGCTGAAACTGAGCTGAGCTGAGCTGGCAAATCCCAAACAAAGCCAAATGCGCCACAAAGAGAAAGCCAAAAGAACAAAAAAAATCAAGAGGGAGGGGGGGAGGGGGAAGGGTAGTGGAACTAGCCAAGTGAGCAAAGGACATGAACATGATGACCAGCGCCTGCTGCCCACTGCCCCGCCCACTAAACGCAATTACATTAAATCTTAGCTATTATTCTTTTACTTTGTTCGTGTGTGTGTGCACAACTTTTGCTCGGATCGGACTTTGGCTTTGGCTGAAGTTAATCGCCCACGAAGTGATTGAATTCCATCGAACGCAGGTTGAAAGGGGCACGGGCAGGGGCATGGACAGGGGTAGGGGCTGGGGGAGCCGTAAGGGGGGTCGACTATTTCGCGTAATAAATGAAATAGCGGCGACTTGGCTGCATTTGCCACAGTTCGCCTCTGTTTCTGAAAGGCTGACTTGGTTTATGGCCACATTCCCTGCTCCCTCTCCCTTACCCCACTCCCCTCTTGCTCAGTGACCACTTAGTTAATTGCGCCTTTGTGTGCGCCTGACACGCGCCATCAAATTAATCGCAGTCGCACTTTAAGAATGCCCCTAATGAGCTTCAACACGGCAAAGATGATCTGGCAGAGATCGCATTCCTCTTTCTCATTCTTTAACTCTCTCTCTCTCCCTGTACCTTTTGCAGTTCCTTTGTGCGCCATGCACGACACATCCGGCAAGCCATCGCCCATAGCCACGCCCACACAGACGTCGGCGCCGGCGCCAGTGGATGCCAATCCTCATGGCAGCGGGAAAGGCAATGACGATGAAGATGAGACCGATGTGATTGGCGATCTGATGGGCCACTATGGCAAGTGGCAGCTGCTGATGACGGTGCTGCTGTCGCTGTTCCAGGTGCCCAATACCTTCCACATATCCTCGTCCATCTACCAGGCAGCGAACAAGGATTTCTGGTGCCAGCGTCCGGCGCATCTGAAGCAACTCAATGTCGATGTCTGGCGCAATCTCACGGGCGACAAGAACAATTGTCACTGGCGCGCCGGCATCGATTGGACGCGGCTGAGCAACGAGTCACTGCCGGCACAACTGGAGGTAGTTGTTGATACCCTACTCCTCCTCCTCCACTGCCACTTACTTCTCTCTCCCTCTTCCCCCACAGCAACAGGCAGCCGAGGCAGCAGCGGAAGGTGGCAAACTGATTGCCTGCAGCAGCTGGGAGTACAATGCGAACGACAATCTGGGCAACACGTGGACCTCGCAGTGGGATCTGGTCTGCGACAAGGAGTACATGAAGAACGTGGCCGAGATGTTCTTTCTGCTGGGCGTCGCAACAGGTGGCATCATATCGGGCTACCTCTCCGACAAGTTTGGCCGCAAAACAATGCTCTTCATATCGGCCGTGCTGCAGACCATATTCGGTAAGTGGGGCAGCTCTTATGGCTGCCACTGCAACATCAACCTCATCCTCATCTTCATCATCGTTGCGACCTTTACTGTCACTGCTCACACACACACACACAGAGTGAGATAGACAGTCATGCGGAAGTGGCATTGGCAATTGCCATCAGTGTCCCCTTTGACTTTGAACTTGGCATTGAAGACGGGGTCAACGTTGAGTGGGCACTGGATGCAGTCGATGCTGCTGCTGCTGCCTCCTTCTGTTGCCAGTTGCCAGTTGCCTCTGCCTCTGTTGTCCTTGTTGATTAAATCACGTACAATGTAATTGGAATTTGCATTCAAAAGGACATTACTAATGAGCCACTCGAGCATGGCTAGACGGTGCATGAGCGAGGTGTGGCATGCAGCGCCATGTGTGGCAAGTCGATAACTATCGCAGCACAAAAGTGTGTGCGCTTTAAATTGAATTAAAGCGTTGCACGTGCAACGTATTTAACTGTTGCTTGTTATGAAAGTTGAAAATGGAAAAGGTTAAGATAAAAATATATTGAACAGTTGAAGAAGAAGAGAAGAGATACTAAAGGAAGTTAAATTCCATTTTAATTCTTATTTTGCTCTACTTGTAGTTAAATATATTTATAGAATATACTAGTTTCTCTCTTAGTCTTCATCATCATCTTACTCTTCTTCTCTTTATTTGTCTTCCTTCACAGTCATTCTATAAGTCAACAGATTTATTTTCTTGTGATTAAAGTAAATTGTGCAAAGAAATCCAAGACTTAATATTGCGAATCTTATCACTAGTTCCCCCTCACTCATGTGTATTCTATCAACAGTACTTTAATCTTCTAATCTTCCTACATCTCCCCCTTCTCCCTCCACAGGTCTCTGGCTGTACTTCTGCAGTTCCTTCGAGTTCTACCTGACGCTGCGCGCTCTACTCGGACTCGTCTCCGTGTCGGTGACCTACTCCGGCCTCATACTGGCCATCGAGTATGTGGATGGCAAGTGGCGCACCATAGCCGGCATGTACAATCTGTTTCCACTGCCGATATCGTACATGATCATATCGGGATTGGCCTATCTCACGCAGGACTATCAACGTTTGCAGCTCTGCATTGGCGTGCCGGGCATTTTCCTATGTTTTCTCTGGTAAGATCATAAAGTTCCCTCGCTGGCAAGGTAAACAAAAACTTTGCGCGCGTGATGTGTGTAAATTGCCAATAAAATAGTTGTGTGTGCGTGTACGTGTGTGTGTGTGTGTGTGTGTAGGCTGAACAATAAACGACAAATAAATAGTGAAACGTGCGTGGGTGCAAACTATAAACACCGAGACGAGACGAAACAGAATGCGACTAGAGCAGATCTTTCTGATATGAAGAGGTGGCTAATTTATGGAACTCATCTTCACCCAGTCTTTCTCTCTCTTTCTCTCTCCCTCTCAACCCCGTCTGTCTTGTAGGTTCGTTGTGCCGGAATCACCGCGCTGGCTGCTGGTCAAGGGTCGCATCGATGAGGTGCGTCGCATCATTGAGTCGGCGGCCAGTTTCAATGGTCGCCAATTGCCAGTGGACTATCAGTTGACGCCGCCAACGCAGGAGAGCAGCTCGCAGGACTTTACATATCTGTTTCGTTCTGGGTACTTGCGTCGCATCTCTATCTGCTTCTTCTGCATCTGGTTCACCATGAATCTGGTCTACTATGGCATCATCTTGAACATGAGCTCGTTTGGGGGCAATGTCTACTTGAATTCGGTAAGTTGGCAATTTACATAAAGTACTTTTTGCTGGCGGGGAGGGTGCAGTCTAAACTTGTTCCCATCAAGCATCGAGAGTGACAAGACACGCTGCGTATACGCAATTTAGCGTTTAACAAGTGCTAAGGGCCCTGGACAGGCAGAGGGACAGTTGGAAGGGTCCAGGGTCCAGGCGATATCTGTTCGCTAATTGGATTTGTCATTCCACGCTGTCAGCGGGCAGATAAACAGTGGGAAGAGGGTGCTGAGGAGGGGGGGGAGGGGGATAAAGAGCAGTGAAATCTGTTTACTAAAGAATTATGTTGTCAATGTTGTTGTTGTTGTTGTTGTTGTCGCTTACAAGTGCTTTTACTATCTGGCCAGACAGTTGGACAGTTGGATAGCTTCATCTGCGGAATTTGGCGTAGGGCCAAAAACGAGACGAGACAAGACAAGAACGAATGCTGCACGGGGCAGCAAACTTAAGTTTTCCTTTTAGCTCGAAAGAAATTAATAATGCAAAATATAATAAATTCCGAATATACCAAAAAAATGATGAGGTAGAAACCATTTTAAGTTTCTTGCGTTCCGTGCAAGTAATGTTCATTGCCTAATAACACTATTTATGATGGGGGATAAAACTGATACTCAAAACAAATGTACGGACTTTTCAAATACATAAAACAGGCACATTTAAAATTTTTTACGACTTCTAGATTGCATTTACATTTACAGAGACAGTGCTTGACATGAGTCGGAGCATTTTTCTTAATATAATTATAGTTAACAGCACAAAGTCTTGCTTGGATTTTGAAAGGTCGATGAAGGTTTTATAAAATTTACCTTGTTTATATAAAATATAGAATTTTGCATGATTTTTCCTTTGAAATCAGTTGGATATAGTTATCAGACCTTAGTATGATCTAACAGTAATATATAAGAGTCTATAAATCGTACATTGGATACAGTCATCAGACTTTAGTATGATCTAAGAGTAATAATATATAAGAATCTATAAATCATACATTGACATTAAGTTTCGTTTTTTTAAAACCAATACGAATTTTCAAAGATATATCGACTAATTTTGAGCGATTGTTGCTTATGATATTGTGATCTGAAAGAAAAAAGTTTTAACAAAATATTAACAACATGGTAGAATGAAAATATGGTAAGTTTGGTTGCAATATCTTAAGAAATAACAACAATCCGCCGATAGTTCTTATACGATATATTAATTGAAAAGTTTAACTAGTAAAATGCAGATCATTATTCGTAAATAAATAAATGCATTATTCAATATAAATATAGCATAAATAACAAATTGCTTTGCAAACAACTTTAAGTTTATCTCTAGCTGACGCTAGCTTGAAAAAAGCTATATGCGCATCACTGGCAAAACTACTCGCACAATACTCACGGCGTTTTTCAGCTAATTTATTGCATAATTTATTTTGACAACACACGGCGCAGCTTTGAAGACAAGCTGATTTAATGCCGCCCGCCGACATGCCATGTCATGCCTCCATCTCACTCTCGTTCTCCCTCTCTCTCCCTCTCTCCCTCTGTCTTGCAGGCGCTAGCTGGCCTAGTCGAAATACCTGCCATTGCGTTGGCCATGTACATCATCACCAAGGTGGGCAAAAAGTGGCTCTTCTGCGCCACGTTGCTCGGCGCCGGCGTCGCCTGCTGCTGCGCCACGATCACGGAGGGAAGGGAGGACATGCTCTGGCTGAAGATCACATTCCTGATGCTGGGCAAATTCACGATCAGTGCCGGCAACACCATCATGCCCGTCTACACGGCGGAACTCTATCCCACGGCCATACGCAACGTGGGCGTGGGCGCCTGCAATGTGGCCGCAGGAATTGCGCTCATCCTGACGCCCTATATATCGCTATTGGTATGGAAGATCAGCTCAGGAAGTTCTGCAGCTCAGGTGGGCCCATATACTAATCGACTATCTTCTATATATCCATTGCAGAACAAATTCGAGGGCCATCTGCTCATGGCACTGTTGACCGCCGCCAGCATCTTTGGCGGCTTCGTTGTCCTCTTTCTGCCCGAGACGGCGGTGCGGAAGACTCCGCCATCGGCCGCCAGTCGGCAGAATGCCGCCGCCAAGCAGGTGTAATAGCTTCTGCCAATACCCGCCCGCACAAGGGCCACCCCTTTGATGTCTAGGTAATATTTTGGCTGGTCCAAAATAGCCAGAAATAGAGAGAGTGAAGTGAGAGAGAGAGAGAAAGGAGGGAGAGAGCAGAATAACCAACCAACTTACAGCCAAAATCGTTGCCCAGCCCCGATTTCGACATATCCACCGCAGCAGCCACCTTCCTCCTCTTCCAATAGTCGCAGTCGAGGAGCACCTATCGCCACCTATCGCCACCTATCGCAACCTATCGAATGTCCCCACAAATCAGGCAGTCAGGCAGGGCCTTTATGCGTAGCAAGTAGTGAAAGAAAAACCGCTAAGAAAACAGCTAGAAACGGTACTCGAGATTTATGAAACGGCTTTTAGCTTATACTAAGATTAAGTATACCTAACCTACAAAAACAAAAACAACAAAAATACAAATCGATACAATTTGCAGAACTATAGAAGAGACCTTTCCACTCTGCAGAGAGAGCTCTCCTTCAGTGTCGTGTTCCGAATATCGAATTCGTTAGCAAAACTCTCGCGAAAAAGTGAAGAAAACTTGAACACGCCACTGGATGAGCTTTTCTTTCGCGTGCTACCTAAAAATATGCTATAAGAAAACTCACTTGGAATTGGAATAGAGATTAGAGATCTTCCTGGTCTTTCTTGTTGAAAGTATTGCTCTTTATAGATTATAAACTCTTTCCATGCAGCAAAATTAACAACGGAAAGTGGAATGCAAGGGAGAATCTGTGTTTATTGTTGTTAATAATACTATCTCGTTGTCTCGTTGTCGTGGTTATGTTCTAACTGGTTTTTTATCAAACTCAAAAATCAAACTCAGTAAACAATTTTGAAATTGAAAGTGAAAAATGTAATCTCTGGTAAATGTAGTCAATTAATCTTAGAATATAAACACATATACAATATATATATATATATATATACATATATTAAAATATCGGTCAATTATGCATACATATGTGCAGTATGTGTATGTATTTGTATATATAGTGCATACATATGAAGCGAGAGAGGAAGAGCAGTTCTTGTTTATCTTCGCAGCTCATCACATTGCAAATTGTTTACAACTTTCCCATAATTGTGCATTTAATACTATTTGAATGTTTGTAGTCGAAACCAAGAAAGTGTTTCTAGCTAAAACGAATTTCAGTTAGTTCACACGATGAGGCAACGTGTAAACCTCTTGCCGCCAAAACAAGCTTGTTGTACTTATTCTACATACGATATCATACTACAATATATATATTGTTCTTAACTCTAAGCTTACCATATTGTTTTGTTTTTTACATCTCTGTTAACGATTATTCATTCTTACTGTACTTACGCGTTAAGTAGAACTCTACGTTGTCATATAGTAGGAAGATATGTATGCCTAGTGTAAGAGAAGAGGTTCAGTACCGATTGAGGTTAAACTGTTATCGCAGATCGAAGTTATGTTTTATGAATGTGTATGTATGTAAACTCTTAGCTATGTATGTATTCCATCTTAAAGCCAACAATCGCGTATTTCGAAGCTCATGTTATAGTACTATGCTCAACTGGATCTTAGGAGAACTAATGTTAATAAATGCGTACCATATACATATATATATATAAAATAAAATTGTTGTATATCAAAATTACCAAAGCAACGTACTAAATGCAATTATAGTGTCAAATGAAAATTATTTATAAAGTAATAACAAATAATGAGTCAATAAATATGTGCAAAAACAACAACAAAAGCTTTCTATTGTGCGGGGTGAACTTCAGAGCAAAAGCTTCATTAACCTACGACAACCGTCAAGTTGTTGACTTAGGCGAATTTCGGATACTTTAGATTGTTGTTTTTCTTGCAGCTGGCAACGCTCTGTTGCGCTAAGCTTTTAATAGAGCTTTTGCTGGCGGAACTTTTAACGGATTTAGATCGCCGCCAAAGCAACGAGGCAAACAATCAACGACGCGACTTCGAGCAATGCAATCGATCGGCAAAGTATAGAAATAAAGCAAATATCAGTATCTCCCATTTGCGAAAAAAACCTCGAACCTCCGTGATATCGATATGAGTGGTGTGCTGCGTCGTGGTTCCCTGAATTTCGATTGTGTTGGCAGCTCGCGGGGCAGCCTTGATGCGAACCTCTATGGCGGATATCGCGAGTCAAAGCCAGCGCCTGGCACTCCGGAAATAAGTGTAATTGCAATGGATTTTCGCCGTCATTCCGACGACTTGAAGAAGGTCGGTCTAATTGCCCCGCCACCAGCGTCGAATGCCACCACGCCCCATGCCGATCGGGATCTTAGCCAGGATGTGGACAGCGATGTGTTATCGAATTTCCTGGGCCACTACAGCAAATGGAGCTTCCTCTGGACATTCCTACTGTGCCTATTCCAATTGCCCACAACATTCCACATATTCATATTTACCTTTCAGGTAAGTCTGCGTCTTTTGTTCGCCATCTGTTCGCCAAATATTGATACAGTTGATTGCGATGCCGCGTCACACTTTCAAAAAGATAAAAAAAATTACGTTTTTTAGTTAGTTTTCCTCTCTCTCTATTATTTTCTGTATTTGAGGGGCGTTGCTGCCTTGAAGCCCTTTGGTCATTGAATTCGATTTGGTTAGGTCGGTTGGGGGGAAAGTGCCAAGCATTATTTCAGCAATGTTGCAATCATAATAATGATATTATTAACAATAATAATAATAATAATAAACGCAATAATAATAGCAATAATAATAATAATTGTAAATTCCCAAACCCGGTGCACGACGTGATTAACTATTTACTGAACAATCACAAGCTATTATTATCAAGCATAGATATCGCTTACACTCTGGTATTTTTAGAGCATCTAGAATCCCATGAAGCGATTAACACTAGTCTACAACGCGAGAGCTTTTCATTTATAAAGCTAAAGTTTACGAATGCTTATATTAATATTCAAAACATTAGAAATTCAGTCTTATTTCATTTGTGAATTTGCATTTTAATGAAGTGCTAATGTTCAATATATTGTTCATTAAGTTCATCTAAATTAAAACAAAACATGTTTGCAATTAATGATTATAGAAAAATGTTCTCAAAATGTTTTCTTAATTTGTTTTACTTTTGAATATTCTATTGGAAAATGAATGAAATCTTTTATCATTAAAATATTTTGCTATGTTCAATAATTCAACTTTGCAAATGTTGAGCAATCTAGGGGAAACAATAAACCATTAACCCTGTAACCCAGTGTTATTCATATCAAACCCCTCAAGCAGACAACGTACGACGAATGTAATCTAGTGAAAATTAAAAAAGCAAAAGTGATAACAAAAAGTCCAGAGGGGATTTGACGGCAATACTCATTAATTGTGGCTTATCGAGTGTTTTGACTGAATCGAAAACGTGTCAAAAGATTGCATATTAAATCGGTAATTTGGCAAATTTGACGGCAGAGAAACCGTAAACCGTTTTCTCGGTCGCGCTTTAACCAACCTTGACGCAATTTGCATCGCAACGACACACCGCGGCATCGAAGCCGGCATCGTATTCCACACGCACCTAATGAACCTCTAAGTTTTCATCGGATTGTGCTCGATCATTTGTCACTGCACTTGCGAGAGATACTCGTATCTGTCAGATACCAAGTTTTGCGTGCCAGTCAATTGCAGCAAGCGTCGATTTGAGCACTTCGATTGTTCGATGATGATTATCATCACAGAATAATCATCTAGCACGCCAATGTGCAATTGGTTAAGGTAACCACAGCGAACGATTGCAAGGTACCAAGGTACCTTGACATATTCGGCTTTTATCATTCTCATCATATGCCAAAAGCCCGAAGAATTGCCCAAGTACCGAAGTTTACCTACCATCTGATAATTGCAGGTTTTGTAAACAAGCACACACACGGACAATATTATTATTATTATTGCTGGGCAGGGTGAGCAAGTACAGTACATGAGCATTTATGAGTCTGACAATGAAAACTTTTATGATGTAAAAACAATCAATTTGCCATCATGTTCTAAGGCTGATATTTATGTTGTGTAGGTAGAACTGGCACGGAAATACATAATACGAGGGTCGTTTGATAAGTCCGTGACTTTTTGAATAAAATATATTTTTTTCGTCAAAGAAGCGTTTTATTTCTCAACATAATCTCCTTTTAGCTCTATACATTTAGTCCAGCGTTTTTCCAATTTTTTTATTCCTTCCAAATAATAGGTTTTCTCAAGGCCCTCAAAATAGTCGTTTGTTTCTGTGTTTCTCTTCATTTGACCCGAATCTCTTACCGCCGAGCCATTTCTTCATGTTTGGAAACAAAAAATAGTCACAGGGGGCTAAATCTGGAGAATATGCTGGATGGGGTAGCAGTTCGTAGCCCAATTTATGAAATTTTGCCATTAGCACACGAAATTCACTTTTTTCCATTTTCGTTAAAATTCACGAGATCGTCTGCTTTCAATGCCTATAAAACGCAAACCAAAAAACGCAGCTTTCTCAAAATTTTACAGTCAGCTGTTAATCGATAACTGCTGACAGGAGCAGTGTTGTATTTAGAGCAGGTGCGCGGCAAATACAAAAAGTCACGGACTTATCAAACGACCCTCGTACAATAGTAGTTTTATAGTGCAGTATAGCATATTATAATTACAACATTTTTGGTACTCGGTATATACTATATATCAATAGTATATTGATGCATCGATATTATCCTTGCTAATATCGATGACTTAGTTTCTTTCTTTTTAATGACTATTACTACTACTATCTACTATTTCTTATTCAGACTCAATGGTTTCTATAGACCCGTATTAGTGATTATAAATTTTGAATTCAATTCAACAACTTTAAAATTCTTCAAATTTCTCATTGGACTCCCACAACCGTTTACCGTTCAATCTTTTGTTCAGTCAACCCCAGGTTACTTGACAAATGAGATATGAAAAACATTTGTAAATGTTTTGAATATTAATCTTAAATATTTGATTACTCTTACTACAAACGTTACTGGTTGTCAGTACGCCTTAACAGAGCTGGTCGTTAAAACTAAAATACATTTTCTATATATTTTTATTGGTTCTAAATGTATTCAAAATAATAAGTCGCAACCTTCGAGGGTATCTTTACAAGCAGCGATTATTTACCTTCTTTACGATATGTACACTTCAAAGCATTGATTGATGATAAGAATTGATGACAATTAAAGCTTCTAAAAAGATATGAATATAAGGACAATACAATTAATCCAGAAAATTATGTTTTATATTTAATCACTTAAAAAAGTACACTCCATTCAAATTCCTTAGACAGTTCACAGTCTTTGAACTTCCACAACCGTTTTCAGATCAATCTTTTCTGCGGTCAACCCTAAGTTCAGCTGATAAAAGAGATATGAATAACATTTGCAAATGTTTAAAAATAATACGAATACCTTAGCATCGAACACAAGTCTCTCTTAACTATTTCTCGTTCTCTCTTTTGTCCACTCCCACTACAACGTATGCTGGGTTAATTTATGCCTAAACTGAGCTGATCGCTTAGGCATTCCGGGGTGTTTGACGTTTATCTCCGTAAATCTTCTGTGTTGCCACACCTGAGCGTGCAACACCTGCCCACCTGCTCTGTCTCTCTCTCTCTCTCTCTCAGTTGTAAGTGCAAAGTGCGCACTGCGGAGGTCCGCTAATGTGTTCGAATCTCTCTCGGACTCTCTGGGCAATTAAAGATGTAAATCATTGAAAAATACGCACCAAACCAAATGTTTTGCATACGATTAAGAATCTCTGTGTGTGGAGATCGCATAGGTTCGCCTCGTAAATGGAGAGTTATAAATATATTGTATATATTGTATCCACTTAAGTTATTTTCGCAAACTTTTGAGATCAGTTGATTTTCGTCTCAAGTCGCAGTCGGTTGACTTTTTTTCTTCCCGTGTTTTAGAGAGAGAGAGAGTGTGTTTTTTGTGAATTGTGCGTAACGCGTTAAACGAAACAAAATGCAAACTTTGCCGACAACTGTGGGCGAGCTGTCGCCCATGTTGCCACGCCTTGCAACGCCCCTAAGCGACAACGAGTTAGAGCAGCTACAATCGAAGACACTGGAGAAGCTTTTGGGATCTTTTGAGCGCTGGCAGCGCTTTTGGTGTCCAGTTTTATCATTTCTACAGGCCATTTGCACCTTCCACATATTCGTCTATGTTTTCCAGGTGAGTGGGCAATCGAACCAAGCTGTGTGGCAAGTTTCGTTACGCTTCGGTGGTGAAAGAATGGCAGAGTCTTGCTAACATTGAAATCAATTAATGAATCGCACTAAGTAGGCAGATTAGCGTCTAGTCAGATCTATTTAGATCATCTTAAATGATTAAGAACGACAATCTTCGGCTTCGATCTTAGTGTAAGGTCGATTTGTTTTGACATCTGTCTAGATAAGTTACTCTAAAACGGTTTGAATAGGTCGTTTTAAGTTAGATCAAGTCTAATTATGTGATTGCTCTCATTTATCTACATTTGTCATTCGTTTGATAAGAAATATAATGTCACATCTGATTGCCTTAGATAGCAGAATAATTGGTTCTGTTTTTTGCGTCTCAGTGATGATGGCCTTGTCTTATTTAGTGTTTTGTTTTTAGCGCTGTCGGTTAATTAGTTCAGTGACTTGACTTGGCTTCTGACAACAGATCAAAGCGCATTTTAAAACGTGAATGAATTTGTTTATTTAGCTAACTCTGTTAAGTCTAAACACGTTTGCTTAACCCCAACGAAATGAAAGAGCCACACACTCTCCACACACTGTTTTGTGTTTATTCATTCCAGTCTGACCACATTACTGAACTGGATAACAGCAAGAGAGTCGTTCATATGTATTCGTATATATCTCTTGGAGCTGTCGACTACTTTATCACTTCAGTTTTCCGATATATCCTCTGATTATATGCCTGTCTTTGAGCAGACAGTTTTCAATTACTCTCCACTCCCACTGATCCATATCAGGTGTGCCTCAACTTGAGCTCGTGTCGAGCCAATCGGAGTCGATATGGAGTCGATACAAGGTTAGCTTCGAAAGGTTACTCTCGTGCCCCGGGCCAATTGTGACCGCTAAAATGTCTAAATATATTAATTAACCTACAATAATAATAAAAGCAAACAAACATTTCTGGGCCAGACTGACGGGCACACTGGTTGCAGTCTCAGCACTTTTAAACGCTTCAAACTTGTACCTAGGCACCTTATATAGTGTCTATGTGGAGAGAGGAGGAGATCTACAATCGAGAGTAGTGCGAGAGTTAGTTATCATACAATGACCCAAGCTCAGCTCGAAGCTAATAATAAGCTGTGAGTTATAAGTTTCAGCAACAGGTTTACGATGTTTCCGGGAATTTACTGGCTCACGTTTTTCGATTTTCTACGTTAAAACACAACTTTACTTATCTTTGCACAATTATTGAACTCACTTTTTGCTTAAACTTGGAGTATGTACAGATAAACCAATTTAATAGAGAAAACTAAATTGTATCATTGTCGATCTGTATATTTCCCGTGTAGCATATCAACTGTAGAAATTATATCGTGCTTTTAAGAGTGATTTTAAAAGTGATTAACAGATCAAGTGCTGAAATTGATTTTAATTAAGTAACTTCAAACAAAATGATTTGCATTTCTATACAAATTGTGTGGGTCAAAATATATTTAATGGAATCTCGTAAATAATATAAAGATATAAAGTATAATCATGTGTAGAAAATGCCAATAAATTAATAAAATCCAAAATGTACAAATAAATTCAAATTATTCAATAAATATTTAAATCCAAATCGAACAAAATGTGTGATAATATTGTATGTAATTAACAACTTAACAAGTTTGCAATGCCAAGTTGCGTTTTTTCGGCATTTGCATACCAAATGCCCTGTAAATTTCCCCCAGGTTTCAATTACCCAATTAGCTAAACAATCATTTCAGAATTTGTCGACAAATTAGAAGGAAATATGTACGAAAAGTCACTTCCATTGTTCTCGCCGTCTTGCGACTGTTGACCAATGTGGCTGTGCAGCTGATGTCGTCATTAGAATAAGTAGATTGGAATCTCGAGGGGGGTGCTGGAGGATGTTGTGGTGTGGTGTGGTGTGGTGCACCGTGGTGATCATAGAGGTTTAGCCCACGCCATTCCATTCCATTGTTGGTTCTTTATGCAAATGACCGAAACGTGACTAGTTGCTGCCGCAGACACCAACCGACAAGTGGACAAACGGACATGCGGAGGGACACGAACGCGAACACGACCACAAACACAGGCACGGACACGGACACGGACACTTTATGGTTGCGGAGCACGTTGACGACAGTTGGCAACAATTACTAGCTAACATGTTCATGCAGGTCGTTAATCAAGCGAGGGGAATAACTATGAAGCCGTTTCAAGAACTTCAACTTTAACGTTGTCAGCATCAGCTTCCACTTTTACTCGTTACAACATTTTACTTTCTCGCACACGGTGAACTTCAACTTGAACTTGAAACAGGCAGAAAGAGAGAGAGGAAGAGAGGGAGAGTGAGCAAACAACAAACAACATTTTATGACGGCACGTAGCGTTGCGCAAATCGACCTGTTGAGAGCTGACCGCACGCATAACGCAAACGCACTGTGTGCCCCAGAGGTCGATGAACAACCTCTCCCCTTCTTTACTCTCACTCTCTATCGCCATGGATTGATGGCGTGTTCATCAATCAGTCAATCAGTCTAACGCAGTCAGCAATTTCCTGTTCACTCGAGTCATTCACCTGCATTCGCACTACTTTACATGCAGAAGGTGAACAGCAGCGCATCTTCACACTGCGATACCCTGTAATCAGTAGCAGTATGTCGCACCTCATTAACACTCACTGCAAGCCATACCCCACTTCACTCTCTGCGGACTACTGGGTACTGGCAAGAAAAAACAGCTAAAGCAAACCATAAAAAGCAACACGGCGATAATTAATCAGTTTCATAGTGCCATCATAAACGGCAATTGGCAATTGGTCATTAGCTAATTGCAGGGTCTATTGCGGAGTTTATCGACTCTCCATGATTAACTGAAGCAGCCAGAGCATATACAATGATAAACATAACTACAAATACTATAATACAGCTATATCTACACTGTTCATTAGCTAACTATCGAATTCAAATTATACGATATTTAAACTTCGATTTCAAATTGTTTTGAATTCAGTTTACACTCCTCAAAAGTTGTTCTCCACTTTTATTACACTTTTATTTACACTTTGCTCTTGTCACGAATTCCATAAAAAAACAAACCAAAGCAGGAAACGTGTTGAGAAAAATAACTAATTAGCGCCTTATCTCGACCCGATTAAGTAATGAGAAACTATTAATTTTATTGAAATAATTTAATTGCATTTTAAGTAGCACAATCCGAATAGTCAAGATCGTCCATCGATCTGTAAAAGATTTAAATTGATATACCTCCAGAGTTATGTCAGCTTAATAGCTTTAGCTTTTTTTAATAGTCTCACCTTTTTTATTCGTTAACAGCTTCTTTTCCTTATTGCAAAATCGGAATTTATATTAATAAATTTAATTGACGTGAGTCAGCAAAGTTTTCACTCCACTTTTGATGGGGAGTAAATTATTTGATAATACGAATAATTATCTAAAGTTGAACACGCAACAAACCGTTATAAATTATAGCATTGTGTAGCTGTAATTAACTTTAATAAAGTTTAAAATTAAATTGACCTTCTCTGCTCCCCTGCTCCCTCTTTCAGACTGCCAAGAAGGAGTTCTGGTGCGCCCGTCCGGCGCATCTGCAGGAACTGAGCAGCGCATTGTGGCGCAATCTCAGCCAGACCGCAGACGGTTGCCAGCTGCTGGACATCGATTACAGTCAGGTGTCCTATGAGCAGGGCCAGCTAATTAATTGGCCCAGTGATACTAGCGATGTGAACTACACACAGTGCAAGCTCTTCGAGTTCTCCGACATTGATGGGCAGGCAAAGACGCTGGTGCAGGAATTCGGTTTGGTTTGTGGCAACAACATAACCAGTTATGTGGAAACTTGCTTCCTCATTGGCGCCGCCGCTGGTGCAGTGCTCTCTGGCTGGATTTCGGATCGTTTTGGACGGCGGCACACGCTGATGGCTTTCGTCACTATTCAGACTGTGTTCGGTGGGTGCTGATGATATAAATATTTGATGGGGCAATCTCGCCTGGCCAAATTGCATGTCCATGACAATTGCAACTGCGTTTGCTTTCTAATTGTCACTTATATACAGCTTTGCAGCAGCACGTTAGGGAGTATGCGTGTGTGTGGCAGGTGTGTGTGTGTGTGCGTGTGTGTTGCAGGGATATACATTTGTCTGCCGCAAGGATTTTAATTGACTTTACATTCTTATTTACGTGCCTGGCCTTGCACCTGGCATTCTCTCTCCGTCTGTCTCTGTCTCACTCTCTCTCTCCCTTTCGCTCTCTGTCTCTCTTTGTGCACAGGTGGCATTTTGGCCTTCTCAACATCGGTGGCCATGTACATGTCGCTACGTGTTATAATTGGATTCGCATCGATGACCGTGACTGTTGTTAGCTTCGTGTTGGTCGTCGAGTTGGTGTCCGGCAAATGGCGCACCATAATCGGCATACTGAACGTACTCCCGGTGGCCATTACCTATGTCATCTCCTCGGGCATTGCCTATCTGATTCGCGACTGGCGCACCCTGCAGCTGGTCATCTCCTTGCCATGGCTCATCATGTTATCCATTTGGTGAGTAGAACAAAACTTTCATTGAATTTGAAAATTCGTTTCGGGAAGGTCAAGGGAAAAAGCCTTCTAGCATATTGTATGATGGTACCAGCTGGTACTAACTCTGATAAGGTTACGGTACGGTTTAAAATTATATATATATTTATATTAATATAGGTATATGTATGTAACATAAATGTTGACCCAATATAGTCACAGCCGAAACAGAGACGTAGATTATTTAAGAACTTTACTTCGTACCAGGTACTGTTTTGATTCTACAGTTTAATATACTATAACAAATTTAATATTATGTTAATATGTATTTAGCTATAGTAACGCTTATAAATATTGTGCAAAACAAAAATATTCGTAAAATTAGATTGGTTACAGCGTACAGAAACGCGTCATTCATAAGTTAAATGAATGAAATTGCTTAATTCATTTTATACCCCTTAGCGAAGTGCAATTAGCGAAGGGCATAATGAGGTTTTTGAATATGGAGAACAGACAGAAAAGAAAGATATCTGGTCAATTTATTTATTTGTTTATTTATTTATATTATTTATATATTTTAAAACATTGAACTTCATTGAAAACATTAAAATGTAAACTCCCATTTACGTATTTTGAAAAAGGTTTTAATGTAATAATTTCATAATTCTTTTTTAAAAGCACCCATTCCTTATCGAGCAGTTGTTTAGGCTCTTAATTCCTTCATTAATATATATTTTTTGTTAGCATCATTAAAGTTTATTGGGCAATTCTGTGTGCACATCTATTATAATAGATTATAATTATTTTTATAACAACTGTACATCCATTAGTCGTCCTCTTTGAAAAGAGGCTTCACTTCATAATGAATAAACCAATTCAGTTAAAATATTTGATAGATCCAGTCGCAGATACGCAACTTAACCTACATAATCCTCAATTTACAGGGTGTCCAACAGTTGTTAACACTCATCTGTAGTTCTTTTTAGTTTTTTACTGCGTTTTTGTAACTTAAGTTTCTCGTATTGTTTACGACTTTGTGACTGAGAGGGGGACAACGGGGCGTAAGTGAAATACTTAAGCTAACCGTTTTACGGCCATTTTCACGTTTGCAGTGCGAACATCAAAGTGAAAATACTTGTAGAATGTGTAGGAAATTCCTGGGAAGCACTGTGAGTGCGATTGACAACGTTTCGATGCGTGGGATCAATTAGATTGCAACCGAGGGAAGGGGAGTGGCAAAGGTTCGACAAAGCAAAGTTAAAAACATTCCTCAGTGTGTTTTGCACCCTCTGGTGGAGCCGATGAGATTAGCCGCAATCAATTGAGAAATTCCAATGTGACAATGGTCAATTGGCAATAAATACACATAGGGAAGGGACAGGCACATACCAACCGAATCAGGAGATTAATCCAAGTTATCCTTCCTCCATCTCCCTCTCTCTTCAAGGTATTGGCTGCCGGAATCACCTCGTTGGTTGCTGGCCCAGGGTCGCCTGGAAGAACTTAGTCGTTTGGTCGAAAGAGCTGCAAAAATCAATGGCACCACATTGCCGAGTAACTATCAGAAGACTCTGGAGGCAGCAGTGCCCATGACGCCGCAACAGCAACTGCAGCAGGAGAAGGAGTCACGGTCGGATCAAATGCATCCACCAGCTGAGGATGAGGCCACTAGAACGAGCACAGATGTTGAGGAGGCCCGAATGCATGAGCCAGTGGAAGTGCATGTGAATCCCTTTCTGGTGGTCTTCGGCAGCAAATACTGGCGCACCACAGTGCTCACGCTGCTCATTTGGTTCACCCTGATCATCATCTACTTCGGTCTGACGCTGCATCTGAGCAACTTGGGTGGCAATATATATGTGAACAGCGCTGTGGCGGGCACCCTCGAATCGATTTCCATCGGCATAAGCATCATGGTGGTGCTCAAGGCGGGCATCAGTCGCAGCCTGCTGGGTTACATGCTCCTCGCTGGGATCAGCTGCCTGGCCATCAACTTGGTGCCGCAAGGAGAGAATAATGAGACGGGAGTGATCGCACTGGCCACCATAGGTAGGCAAACATTGTGGAGTCTTCCTCGAACAAGTGCTCAATCTTCTCCCTCTTTTCACTCACAGCCAAGTGCCTGATTGGAGCCAACAACGCCATCATTCCTACCTACACGGCCATGCAGTATCCAACCATCGTGCGCAACTTCGGCGTCGGCATGGGCAACCTGGCGTCGGGCATTGCTCTCATACTGGTGCCTTCCCTGTGGCAGCTGGTAAGAAAGGCTCAGATAATGCACTCTCTAGAAGTCTACATAACATCTGCACCCTTTCTAGGAACACTACGACCCTTTGCTGCCACTGAACGTCATGGGAGTCTGCGGTCTGGTGGGAGCCACAGCTATAGCTCTGATGAAGGACGTGGACGAGTCCTAGTACCACTCGACTAAGTCTTGTTACGCCTTTCCTTCATCTGCATCTCTAACTGTGATATATTTGGAAATATCGGTCGACGGATCGGGCCCCCTTCACAAAATCACTTTTCTCATCATCTTCTCTACGCAAATTAGTTTTGTTATACTTATACTTATTATATATATTTAGTTTATTTCGAAATAAAAAACGTCTCCAAGTACTTTAAAGAAGAAAGAGTTATAAATTGGGGAGGTTGGAAATATTTGGGATAAAGAATTATAAAATTTCGATTAATATACAGTTAATTTATTATAAAGAATGCTGCCGACTATACCAACAAATTTAAGCGTATTTCAAGACATGCTTGAGTAACGTGGCAACCCTAAGCTGCAGCTCATTAGCCGAGTTTTGCACCTAGCGCTTTTATAAAGCTCCTTTAACTTGGGTTGTGAACTTGGATAGAAAAAGAGAACATTGATAGAATGACTGAATAAGGAGACTCAAATCACTCAAACAGGGGGTAAATTTGTTATTGCTAGTGTGCGAGCCCTTGTGTAAAACTTATGTATCTTTAAGATACATTTGTACCACAACCCGATTTTTAGTTTTTGAGAAATTTGCATGCATAAGATACATTTGCATGCATAAGGTTCATTTGTATCTTTAAGATACATTTGTACCGCAACCCGATTTTTAGTGTAATACATCGAAGTACCTAGCCCACCCATGAAATAAAAGACGCCATTTGTTTTTCCGATTAAATAATTGTTATTGCATTTATTACTGTTTCTGTTTCTTTACTCATTGACTAAACACAAATCAGCTACACAAGAACTCTGGACAGTCCAGCTAAGCGATATAGTACTTAACAAAGAAGCATTTTATTCGGTTTTTATGTGTGTATTTAAGTACCTTTTATGTCATTACGTATATATATATATATATTTAAACAATCAATATATAGTTAATCCAAGTCCGAGAAGTGTTTTTGCATAGCATATATAGCTACTATATAATGTACACTCGCATGCGAATATTATCGGAATTTCTGTGTTGGAACCAATGGAAAATGTACAAATCATATGTATATATATATATATATGTTTATATAGTTAGATTACAAATTATAAACTAATTGACTAAAACTAAAAGGAAACATAAACGTAAAAATTGTAACGCGCGTAAAACTAATTAAATTCGAACAATTCGAAGAACTTAAACAAAAACTTCTCTCTATCTCTAATGAGACTGTGACTGAGATTTTTAGGACCTATAAAGCAGTGACCCTAAAGGGGGTAGGGGGTAGGGGGTGACACACACACAAAAGATTTATAAAATTGTTGCAAAAGCATTATCCAATTCTCGTTTACAAGCATATTTATCTATATATGGGGGAATTGCGTATAACTTGTCCGGCTCCTTTGGGCACCCCTTACATAATTATATAATTTTATAATTATTATATTATTTATATTATTATACTATGCAATTTTATATATGGCAACAATTTGTGCGCAACACATGCAACATAATGAAATTTTGTAAGTTTTGTCTTTGATTTTTCTTTCTCTTTTTGTTTTTGTTGTTGTTTAAGCCGCAACTGAGTTGTACTGTTAAGCGGTTAGCTCTAGATCTGCTCGAGGATCGGTTCCTCCCCACCCCAATAGAGGCCACGCAGCAGTTTGCCAATGAATCAGAACCGTTAGCTGCGTCCAGTCGCTGTTGCCGCCGTTGCCGTTGCTGCTGCTGCGGCTGCTGTTGCTGACGCGACTGCAGCAGCTGCTGCTGTGGCCACCACTCCCGGTTCGGACTCGGTGCTGGGCAAGGTAATGGCACGCATATGATGCACAGGCCGTATGGACTTGAGCTGTGTGGTGCCCTTGAAGCGGACATTGACATCGCCACCCACCATGCTCAGCGGGTGCATGAGTGGCGGTGCTGCCGCCTCCACTTCCGGCTCGGGCTTGGGCTCCTCCAGTGGTATGGCAGCCATGCTCGGCTGTCGTGTGGCCAGCGGGGACAAGGAGGCCGGCGTTGTCTTGTAGCCCATGCGACTGAATATGCTGCCAGTTGTGATGCTGCTGCTGCTGTTGTTGCTATTGCTGCTCGCATTGCTCGCATTGCTGGCGGTGCTGGGCGGGCTGAGCGGAGTGCCGACACCGGAGTCCACCTCGAGAGGACTCTTAATGTTGGCCACAAACTTGTCGACATGCTCGGGCAAGCGTAGCTCGTCCAGCTTCGTTTGCATCACACTGCGTGCACTTGCATTGTCCAGAAGACGATTGGGACGCGTCGGTGGCGTGGCTGGAATCACATTGGGAGGCTCCATGTGATTTGCAGTGCCATTGCCATGGTGGTTGCTGCTGCTGTTGTTGTTGTTGTTGTGATGATTGTTGCGCTGCTGCTGGAGCTGCTGTTGCTGCTGCCGTAGTTGCTCAAAAAAAGGTGTCTTCTCCTTCTTCTGCTTTTGTGGCGAACCAAGTTCGTCTCTTTCGCTCAGCTCTTCGAGCACCTTGAGTGGAAACCCCAAGTGACTGTTCACTGAGATGGATTTGCCAATTTTGCGCTCGGCAAAGACGGGCTTGCGTCGCTGTCGCTCCAAGTCGTCCAGCTGCTGCAGCATACGGCGCACCTCGCTGGGCAACTCCAGGTCGGGATTGTGCTCCACCAGCTGTCCAATGTAACGGCCCAGTGTCTGAATGGTGAGCTCCAGTGACTGTACCTGCGATTGCAGCGATGAGATTTGTGATTGCTGCGATGAGCGTGTCGTCTCCAGCTGCGCAATCGATGACTGTGCGAACTGCCAAGGGGAGAATCAGAGAGAGAGGAAGTTTGTCATTAAAAGGTATCAAAGTATCTAGTAGAGGTACCACTCACCTGCAGCTGCTGTTCCAGATGCTGATTCTGTGACTTCTCGCGATTCAACATCTCCAGATGATGATTCGTCGTTGTGATCTCCTCCTGCAGCACATTGTACTCCACATTGTACTCGGCCAGCTGTTTGCCAATGTCCAAGGTGAACACCAGCTTCATGATCTGCTCCATGCAATTGCCCTCCATCTTGGGCACCACTGACTTCAGATAGTCCATGATCTCTTCGAAATTATCGCACGCGAGCAACTGCGCTTTGTGCACCGACAACAGAGCAATGGCAAACTTGAAGATCACATCCGAAGATTCGAGGAACACCAAATCAAAGACACGTGCCACAAATCCCAATGGAAACTGCGAACTGAACACGGTGAGTATCCATGGAGCGGCATACAGAGTGGGCGACACATCGTTCTGATCGAGCCACACATACAGATCGGGCAGATGATCCTTGACCAGACGCGACAGCTGATACAGCTGCAGCTGGAACTTCTTCATGTCCGGCAGGTATTTCGTGCGCATATTGCGGCTGAACATCAGATGCTTTAGCAGCTGGAAGGCGCTCGCCTCGTCGCACTGCAAGAAGAGAAAGAGCAGGTGATCATCACGAAAAGATCTTCAGTTGAAGTCAGTTAAACTTACGTGCAACAGCAGCACGCCACAAATGAAGCCCAGACCCTGGCAATAGCCCAACTCGGGATCGAGTATGGAGTAAGCCTTCAGCAGATTGAACAGCGACAGTTGCCCCAGACCCAATGGATCCTTGTAGAACTGATGATTCGGGAAGGTGCGTCCCAGATCGATGAAGATCGCATGCTGATGCTCAGTCAGATGCTTGAGCAGTGTGTGATACGGCGTATTGTAGTTGGGGAAACGTTTTGTATCCACCGGTGCCATGTTCATCGAATGCTGTTCGGCCAGAAAGGTCCAAACATCACCACGCTTGGATCGCGGCACTCCAGTGCGTATGGCATGACGCAGCACCTTGGGATCCTTCTTGTTGCCAATCTGCATTGAGTTGCGTTCAATGATCTGCTCCCAACGCTCGATCAGTTGCTTATCGCACGGCACTATCTCCTCGTAGTCCAACTTGATCCTCTTCAGCTCGTTCTCGTTCTGACGTGCCTGCAACATGGCATTCTCCGTCTCCATGCGATTCAGCATTATCGTCTGCCTGATCGCAGTGCGCCACAGCTCACGCAGCTCGGCGGCATCACGCTTGCCGCGTTTGATTGCTGTCAGAGAAAGAAAATGGGATTATTATTTGACACATCCTAAAAGACTTGACACTTACGCTTGCGCATGGGCGACAGGTACTCGGCGGGCGCCTCGTTGTCCAGTCCCTTGGAGGGTGTCACCACGCTGTTGAGTATTGCCTGGCGCCACGATCCCTGATGGGTTTCCGCCTCCTTCGGACTGTTGCCCACCTTGATGAAACTGAAAGTATAAAATGAAGTCAGTAAGATTGTGCTGTACTCAGTATATTTTGTATTGCATACTTAAAGGTGCCCAAAACTGTTTACCCACTAAAATTATTTATTTAATTACTTTTATGTTAATTGATCTATCGTAATAAAATTTGTAGGTATTATAAAGAAGGTGATACTTGTTGGACATCCTAAAAATGAACACTCTAGCTTTAAACCTACTCTTTTAATTAGATTTTTATTGATTTACAGAGGCAGAAGGGGGCGTGGTCAACTTTTTAAGTAAGCTTTAGCTTCATGTAGCTATAATTCATACTGTCACCAAATTTGGTAGTCCCAGCTCTTATATTCCCTGAGATCTAGGCGCTCATACAGACAAAATGAGCTAAATTAACTCAGATCTAAAATAAAAACAGTTTATGGGGTCGAAATTGCCTCATTCTGCCTATTAAACACATTTAGAATTAATTATTAATACCCTTCTACCATTAAAAAGGTCTTATAAGTCAAGTAACATCCACTTACATGTCCATCATGGGGCTCTTGAGCTGCTCGGCGGTGGGCTTGACGCTGGGGCTTGCGCCCACCGTGTTCGATCGTGAACGGAAGCCCTCCGGTGGTGATTCGGTGCCTAGGGGTTCGGCAGAACCTTCACGTATCTCGCGTAGATTGTGCGGCGGTACTGCAATGTCATCCTTGGAGGGTTTGCGCTTCAGGAGATTATCGAACGAGTTGGTCAGGGATCGCTTGGCCTTCATGAAGATGGTGCTGCCGCCCAAATACTGATTGAGAAACTCGGAACGATTCTCGGCGGTGTCGTGCACATGTCGCTGCTGTCGCGACTCGCAGTGGGCACGCAGCAGCATCATGAGGAACTGATTCTGCTCGGCCACCGGTGAGTTGGTCTTCTCGGAGCCACAGTACTTGGCCCAGACCATTTCCTGTTCATCATCGCTCAGTGTCGCAATGCGGCGCCAGATCGCTGCTTGTGTCTTCTTCTCGGACAAACCCTCCACTTCGGTGCAGAGTTTGTGGTACCACAACATGGGGCAATGTTCGCAGCTAAAGATCTGTGTCTCCTGCTTCTTCTTCTGCTCGGCACAGGTGTCGAAGGCCTGCGCAATTGCGGCCACAATATCATCGCACACATGCTCCGACTGGCACTTGAAGACGTAGCCGATGTAACCGTCGTTGTTCAACTCACGGCAGATGATGCCAAAGTGATCCAACGACTTCTGGCCATGCACACAACTCGCGACGTCCTTGAAGTCCTTGTAGAGCAGCACCTGCTTGCGATCGGGCGAGATCAGGCGCAGATCACTGCGTCCCACCAAGAAGACCATGGTGCGATTCTGTTCCGCATATGGCGGAATGCAGCCCTGTGAGGCGGATCGATCCCGTTGCTTGGGTATGCTGCAAGGGGGGTAAGAAGATCAGGGATTACTAGACACTCAATAAACCACAGGAGTAACTGTGCGTAAGCGTGGGCGTGAGGGCGTGGCATGCCAAGCAAAATAAACCAAACAGAACGAAACAAAACAAAACGAAACAAAGTCAGCCAAGGAACAACACTAACTAGGTGAAGTCTAACTAAGCATGCATGTGCTGTGGAGAAGGAGAAGGGTTCTAGTTCTGCTTACTTCTCCAGCGCATATTGCGGATGCAGCTGAGCGGGCCCAGTTGACCCTGAAGCGCACTCTGCGCCCTGTTCCCTGGGCGGCGTGGGTTGTTTGTTAACAATCACATTGGGCGCCTCCAGCTGTTGATTCTCCTCCGCCGACGAGCTGCTTTCCAGTTTGGTTACACACACGAGGGGGTATACAAGTTGTTGTGGTCACAGAGATGGTTATGAGCTAGAACTAATCCCAACTCCCCCCATGGGGGATCAATACTTACGTCTCCTTTTGGCCCAGCTCCATTTGGCTCTGTCCGCGCAGCAAAGCGCGCTTCGTCGGCGATTTATTCTCCTTGTCCGCCTTGTGCTCGTCCTCCAGTTTGTGTGGCACCGCATTGGCCTCGGTGCCCGTTAACTGTAGCTCCACCTGTGGGCGTGGCGTTGCTGCCGCCTGCTCCTTCTGTTCATGCTCCTCCTCGTCCTCCTCCTTAAGTTCGGCACCCTTCAGCAAACTGGCCGAACTCTTTGCCTCAATGCCCACGCCTCCTTCGCTGCTGAGCGACATCTTGCGATTCTGGATGAGACGCAAACGTTGTGCATCGTAAGCCTTGAACTTGGGCAGAGCATCGTCGATGAATGTGTGCGGCACGCGCTTCTGCGAGACACGTATCTTGCCCACATACATGACCTCAAAGAAGTGCGTATGATTGGGCGAGATGTCCGCCAGCAGCGAGAGATTACTCTGGGCCGATGTCGATGTGGGAATATTGACGGTGCCCGACGAGTTGCTCAGCCCATGTGTGTACGACTTGGAGGCCTTCATCTTGGAGCTCACAGGATTAGGACTAGCATCGTGCTGGGCATTGCGCAGTGCCTCGCTCATCTTCAGATTCGTCGCAGGCGTTGCATGTATTCCGTTCAATGTGCCATTTGTGGTGCCGCCGCTGCCTGCGATCAGTGTCTGCGGGATGCTGCCCACTGAGCCGCCGAGCGTGTGCGCCGGATCACGCATCTGGTGCATCAGCTCAGCCATCTAAAATAGAAAGAGAGAAATAATGATTAAGTAACTCATTCATTTGCAGTCTAAAACATCATGCGGTCAGTAGGTACAGGGTATTTCAGCCCCGGCAACAACAATTGCAGTTAGCCAACTCCATTACAAATGCACATGCCCCGCCCCAATTCATTGTTACGCCCATTGTCCCTCTTTATGTGCGTCCAGTTTTGTGTCTGGTTTTTGCTCTCCTCATTCAGTTTTATGACT
This sequence comes from Zaprionus indianus, assembly GCA_018904595.1. Classification (NCBI taxonomy): domain Eukaryota; kingdom Metazoa; phylum Arthropoda; class Insecta; order Diptera; family Drosophilidae; genus Zaprionus; species Zaprionus indianus. The sequence continues at coordinate 11,780,357 of JAEIHA010000320.1, forward strand.
TTTCTCTTTAGTTTATGACTCTTTTTATGCTTCCTCCACTTAGAGGGAGTTAGGCTCTGTCTCTTTCCCTCCCTCTCTCTCCCCCTCTCGGTCACTCTGCGTGTCCTTTTCCGCACATCAAAGCTGATTCACTTTGGTTAGCTTTGGTTATGATTATGTTGTTTTAAGGGCGACAAAAACTGCTCACCTCGTGTATCTGCATTGAATGAACTTTTTTACGAGCCTGCAGCTCATAATTATTCAAGGATTTACTGCTTTAAACTTGAATTGCTTTGGGGGTTTGCGGAACAAGGAGAAAGCACAAAGCAATTCATGAGCCTAAGCAAAGTTATATGAGAACGACATGATATATTTTAGAGGATAAAGTTTGGTTTAAGCTTTTAGTTAAGTTTGTCCTTGAAAAATACTTGCAAGTGGGGTATATTTTGCCTATGTTAAATATATTCAACTGATAGGGAAGTGGACCAATTAACATATAAAAATTCGTATTTATAGATCCTTCTGCCTATTTACATTATTTATTTACATATTTTCCTATCTAGTTACCGATATTTCTTTCTATAAATCAAGTGCCTATCAAGTGAACCTATCTTTTTAAATTCCAAATAACATATAATTTAGTCTTCCACATATTTATGTATCTATCTGCCTGTCCACCTATTGACCTACATATACATCTAAATATCCATCCACCTATCCATCTAACTATCACTCTATCTACCTATCAACCCAAAATACTATCATTATATTTATTTCTTTATGTTATCTAACTATTTATTAATCCATATATGTTATATCGTTTCATTGTTTTAATTCATGTATTAATAATATATCACTTTACATAACTATTTACTTATCTATCTATGTAACAATCTCTCTATTTATATATCTCAAACTAATATCTATTTATCTATCTCTATCTAATTTATGCATCTATAAATTGTTCTTTACATTCATTTATATTTATGTAAGTGCCGATCATTACACGTATCAATTAATCTAAACATCTTAATCCATATCTCTATTCATATTCCTGCCCGTCTCAATATCAACATATCTAACAAATTACTCTTCTATTACAATCCATAGCAACAAGGAAAGTTCTTTATTCTTAATCGAAATGTCTCTTCATGAATCAATTTAAATCACGTTCATGTATCGTGTGCAGACATCGTGTCTGCAATTCTCAGGAATTTCCGCACAATGCATCATCGTGCAGCAGCCACAGATGACTCTCAACAGCATCAGCTGTTTGCAGCGTGCACTGTGGCAGTCTCTCTCTTCCTCTCTACCAATCTCTGACACACTCTAGCCTCTCTGCTGCTCTCTGTCTTTGTCTCTTGCTGAAATCTTAATCTTTCTCAGTTCACTCTGATCTTTTGGCCGCCCTGTGGCCCAGTTGCGCGACATTGAATTGTTGCCAAAAAGCAACAAGAGTGGCAAAGTCCAATGTCGATGCATTGGGCAGCTGGCCGCAAGAAGCCAAGATATGCTATGTATCTTTGAGATACATTAACTGCAATGACAACTAATTGCCATTTATCAGCACTTAAAGACAAAAATAGACCACGAATATTCGAAATCATTCCAAATTCTACCTAAATTGAGATGAATTCTCTTTAGTCAGCCGGGGGGAGGGGGTCGCTAAACTCTTCTTCTGTCTGTAGCTGATCAGCCGCTGGCTGAGTGATCGTGACGTCATATCTGCGCACAAGTTGACCAATTTCGTATATGTATTTATTAGATACATTTTGTATAGCACTCAACAGGGATACACAGGCAACGCGACTGTGTTTTTACTGTTCCACATGTTGGCACATCGATTTATATGTCTCTTTGTATGTCTGTCTGTCTATCGGTCTGTCTCTTTTTGCATGAGTATGTTGACTAGAGTTATATGTAGTTCAGAAGAGTAAATATCCATCAGTCAATATACTTTGCCTAATTTCTGTTTGCTCAAAGTAAAGTTCAATTTCACTTGCAACAAGGTGACGACTTTTTAATACCCTATAAACAACTATGTGTAAGATTCATATTAATATATTGATTAGATGTTTGCAACGCACCTAAGAAGACAATTCTGACCCTATAAAGTTAATGTATTATGAATCAGATTGAGCAGAAGTTGCATAAGCACTGTCCGTCTGTCCGTGTGTCCGTGTGTCCGTCAAATTGTTTGGGATACCACTCAATACCCTACTCTGTTATGTATATGAGACAGCAACCTGCATAGTTTGCTTCTCCATACACACATATATGCATGAATATATATGAATATATACACACATATATAAACTAACACTTGTTTACTTCAAATATAGATATAATGCTTGTTTGCTTGACTTTTTTTTTGCAAACATATTTCGCAGGAATTCAATTCAACGTCACGTTCGTCTCGCGTTTTGTGCCTTTTTTTATTTATTTGTATTTATTTATTTTTTTTTTAATTCTCATGTTCGTCTACGTGCCAGCAACTTTTACTGTTGCATTGTGCTGACTTTTCTTTTTTTTTTCTTTTCTTTTATTTTTATTATTGTAATAACGTTTTTTGCGTGACGACTTCACATCGATATTTGCATTGAGCTACGCATATGAAAGGCAGTGTAAACAGTGACAACGAAAAGTCGCGATTCATCAGTGGAGGAATTTGCCGGCAACATTGTCTGTCTCATGTGTCCTTCATGGCAGCATTTGCATATATTAAATGTCGTATATGTATGTGTGTGCGTATGTGTGTGCGTGTGTGCGTATGTGGTTGTAAATTTGAAATTTATTAAATTGTTTACCACATTGTCGAAATGAGAACTGAACTTGAACTGAAATGGAAATTGTAATTAAATTTGAAACTAAAACAAAAAGGAAACTTGCAGAGTATTAGACTAGAGTATACCCTTTACAACATTTGTAAAAATATAAGAGGAACATGGCTGAGTAAAACGAGATCAAAACTCCTATTAACAGAGCATTTTTATGATAACAAACACGCCCCTTTTTTTGCTTGTTCAGCTTTGTGGAAATGCTGTGTAAAATGCTGTCTGCTCTACAGTTTTTATGTTTTATTTCTTTCTGTGTTTTCTGTGTGTCCATTTTTTGTTGACTCACTCTTTATGGCTTTTAAAACTGAACGATGCAAACAGATGACGAAAGCGACGAAGCGTCGCGTGCATTTTAAAGAGCAGCTCACAGTTTATTGAACCTCCTTCGCGACAAATGTTTAATGTTTAATAACCGAGTCTAGGGAGCTGCAGATAAAGTATATTGTGAATGAACATGTCAACAACATTAAAGTGTGAAAACGGCAACTGTTGGAAAGTGCAATTAGCTGAAATTAAACTTAAAACCTAATGGTGCTTGAATAATGCGAGAATTTAAAGTATAAACTTTTATAAGAATGAATGTTGAGAGGGTTGAGGAAAAAGAAAGCTGAAAATGCAAAGTTTAAGATAAAGAAAGACTTAAGAAGAACTATAGTTTGTATATCTTAATAATTTTGACTCTTTTTAGAATATAGATAAATCTAAACAAGAAATATTTTTAATAACAAGTCATAAGAAAAGTATTAATGCCGTCTACCATAAAGTTTATTCCAATTTAAAGGGTATTCTCTAGTTTCTACCTTGCATTTAACGAAGTTCTTAAGATTAAATCTTTCAGATAACCCTCTCCAAGATTTATCGTATTTATTCTTCATTGCACTACAGGGTATTCTAGCGTTTATCTACTTCTATTCACTGCTTGTTTGTTTTGACTGTTTCCTCTTTCAATTCGTAATACTTTGCGATTTGTTTCAAGCATTTCATTTCTTCGTACGCAAATTGAAAGCAACCTGTTCATAATTTAGTGTGTATTTGTTTACGAACAAATAGGCACACACACACTCACACACACACACTTGCAGGCAATGGAACGTTGTTTATTTAACGCCAATTTGCAATATTTACACAAATAAACACACACACACATTCGAGACGAAACAAAGTAATTATATAAACTCGATGGCATGCGAAACATAGTTCTAGAGGAGAGTGAGGGGAAGAGGGAAATGTGGAGAGAATACTATAATCATATTTAATATGACAGTTTTAACGGTAGAGTAACCTAACAATATTTCATTAGTTATGTGATGCAAGTTAATTTTCTTTCGATTTTATATAAAAGATTATAAGTTGCACGGGGTTCGGGACCCCAATAAACCGGGTTACAAGCGATAGTTAACGATGCCAGTGCAATTAGAAAATGCTATTTGAACCGGGAGGCAATTACCAGCAGAGAGACAGAGACAGAGACAGAGAGAGAGAGAGAGAGAGAGAGAGAGAGAGAGAGAGAGAGAGAGGGCGACGTCAGTGAACCTAATTGAGGTATTACCTGACTGCATTACCCAATTTGCAACTGTAATTTCAACATGATGTAGGGTAGAGCTAAGCAGTGGTATTATTTAAATACTATAGAATATGTGGTATATATTTTATGCAATTATAAGTAGAATATTTCCTAAGTTGCTTAAGCTTAAATACTTTCTATGGCGCGCACTCTCAACTTGACCGAACTTGTACAACAATTTTGACAATTCTTCAAGTGTTTGGCAGAAAGAAAAGAGAAGAAAATAGAGGAAAACGAAGTGGAAAACAACTTTTAGTGGAAAAAAGTTTACCAAGCGTTATGCTCCTTTAGGCATGCCCATGGTCAGGGTCAAGTGCGGAGAAAACCGAAATATGTCCGAGTAACTTTGCTGGCGCCTATGGACAAGTCACAAAAAGGGGGAAAGAACAAAGCAGAACAAAGGGAGAGAGGGAGCGAGGAAGAGAGGGAGTAAGGAAGAAAGAGAGAGGAAAGGTATAGAGAGAGACAGGGAGAAGAAGAGAGTGGCAGAGAGATAAAGAAGAAGTAGCTGACGCGGCACTTGGCACGCGCAAAAGAAATTTCATTTGAGGAAGGCGGCAGGCAGGAAAAACCCTCTGAATATAATAAGAATAAGAAAAATAAAAGCACTCTATATGATAATGCATTAATTTGCATGTGGAATAAGGAAATTGTACAGTTTTTTAATACAATGTGGAAGAAGGAGGAAGCTACGAAGAAGAGAGAGACTGTTTCAAGGGCAGTTCAATTAAAGTTAAATGGAAGTGGAAAACGAGACAGATAGGCATGAAAGAGAGGGAGAGAGAGGGAGAGAGAGTGAGAGAGAGAACAGCACACTGCATGCGTTACATAAGAAAGCAAACGTAAACAAAAGCAAATAAAAAACACAAGAGAAAAAAAAAAGAAAACAGAGAAAAAATGAAACAAAAACAAAAGGCAATTGCATCAAATCGTTGGCAATCAAAGCAAATCAAATCAAATCAAACCAAAAATTGAAACCGAAATTGAAATCAATTGAATGTGGGCCAAGTGCCCTGCAGGCAAAAACAGGCGGTGGGCGTGGCATGCGGCACGGTACATACGGCACGACTCTTGTTCAGCACAGATGCATCGCTGACGGAAGCCGTCAGAATTGTGTCCCGATGAAAGGGCACTGTGAACATCTTGTTGTTGTTGTTGTTGCTTTTGTTGTTGTTGTTGTTATTGCTGTTGTAGTTGTTGTTGTGCTTGTTGCTCTGCCTGTTGTTGTTTGTGTGTTGTTGTTGTTGATGTTGTTATATTGGCACAGGTTATGGGAACTTACGGTTGCAATTGCCTTTTGCCTTATGCAGTTTGCAATTGATTTTTTTTTTTTATCACTTCTGCTTCTGTTTGAATAACTATCACAAGTTTATTGTATATTCCATTGTGGCATTTCTATTTATATCGTATATCACATATTCTTTATAGAGCACATGTGTTCTATATTGTACACTAAGTACTTCTTGCGGTTACTGAGGAATTCGAAATGGGATTATAGCTTTATTAATAAATCAATCTTTGAATAAAGATTGACTTTTTACTTTCTTATGTATTTCATTTATGCAATAAAGAAATAAAAATAAATAACATATATTTTATTTTTATTTATAATTATTATCGAATTTTATTCTACAAAGAATATTCATGATATTCACTTCACTTTCATAACATATTACTTATTAAAAACGTTTATTCTTTTCAATATTTATCTTCAACTTCACTTCATTTTGTAAATTGTATTTGGAATATTCCGAATATTTCACTATGCGTTGTTTGCCCTTGCAATGTCAATTTGTTTTCATAACATTTAAAGTACGAAATGGAATTTTATTGTCTCTTGGCGCAGAATGATTATTAATAAATCTAGAGAAGGAAGGAAAAAGAGAAAACGAAAACGATGCGAACGTTTGCTTCAATTCAAATCGGATCAGATCGGTTTGAGTTTGAGTTTGCGAGTTACAGGAATCTCTAGCATAGTTCGAGATCGACCAGAGATATAGGAGTGCCAGTAGAAAAAAGAACTTTTCAATAACAGGAGTTTTATTTCGAAACCAGCCCAAGTTGTTAATCAGAATCACTTTGCGGTTAACAATTAATTATAAATAAATACAGTGAGTATCTGTATATATACTTTTACTTTAAGAAAAAATCAAATGAAATTAAAAACAATTTATTTTTATTTTGTATTTTTACTTTCTTCGCGTGCTAATTGAAATTTAATTTGAAACAAAATGCTGCACAGCCAAGTATTTTCTTTAAGTATTTGGGACAAAGCAAACACAATCGATTGCCTTACAAATGCCTTTATGTAAGACTTGTTTGTTCGCCAAGAGCAGACGAGAATCGGGCGAGGGAAGCCCCAGTGAGAACTCTTCGAAGAACATTATGTTATCCATTGTTTCTTCTCCAAAGTGATCAATATTGTTTCATTCATTTGCTTTAATTAACTGAATTGCACACAAAATATGAAATGAGTTCAACTGACGCACTTGAAAGAACATCTAGAAAGATATATATCGATATATAGTATATGGTATATATACTCGCAAGATTTATGTAAATATCTGGAATTAATGCTTTGTTTTTGTTATTTTTTTCGGCCGCAGTAACATATTTATTTTTACTTTCTATAGATGTTTTTGCGCTTTTGTGTTTATTTTCGTTTTCTTTTATTTCTTTCTGGTTGATCAGTTATTCCCGATTTGTAAACAAGTTTGTTTTTATTTACTCTCATAGTTGTTAAATTTATTATAATTATGCTTCGATTATCGTACATTTTTATTACTTTTTATTTTCGATCACTTCTCATTGGGTTTTTGCGATTTGGTAGCGCTGTCGCCGAGCTCAGCTAAGCGCGCACGCGTTTCAATTGGTGCCAGACAACTGACGACAGATCGAATCCCCCCGATTCACGGGCCGCAAAAACCGCTCACAAGCAACAACAGTAACAACAACAACAACAACAACAGCAAGAGCAAGAGCGGAGCAACCTGCGCATGCGAAATCGAAGAAACTATATAACAATACAAAGAGTTGAGTGAGCAATGCGAAAGCGAATCGAGTGAGAGGGACGGAGAGTAGGAGAGCGAACAAAAGCAAGAAGGAATGAGCGAGGCAAACAGCTAGAGCGAGAGAGAGAGAACGGGAGAAAAGAGAGAGCGAGTGCGCTTCAAAGTGCAGAGAGGCAACGTTGCGTATGTGCGATCTTTAGTCACTCAACAGCGAAAGATAAAAGTGCAAAAATTTGAAATTTGTCTTTCACCATAAAATATATTTAAAACTTGTAATGTAAATAAATAAAATGATATACCCATTTCTACAATATATAAATTCTATGCTTAGCGTATTTTTTGTTGCATACTTTAGGGAGCGGTAGGGAAAACAGTAACTCTTGAATTTATACTTTCAATAACTTTGAGATTTAGTATCAGGTCGTAATGAAATTTTCAGAAATCATTTGTGCTAAAATTACACTTTGAATTTACTTTTTATCGAACGAAGCTCATCGATAAAAACACAACATTTTACGTACTAAGAAGTACGTAATAAACTTCCTCGACTTTCGCAATGTGAACTTGGCAAACACAAAAGACACACAAAATCAAATGTTGCAATGTAAATGTTGTCAACGATACCGACAATGTAAAAAGGTAAACGGAAGCAAAGGCAAATCAATTTGAAGAAGTTCTTCATCTATTTCATCTTCTTCTTCTTTCGTTTCCTGTTGCCAAAATGTGTGCGACAAATTCAATTTGTTGTCCTGTGTGCAGGCTTTGATGTCGACTTAACAAGTAGGGAAGGAAAGCTGAAGCTGAAGCAGAAGCAGAAAACTAAAAGCCAATTATAAAGCAGAAAAGGCAGTCTCAATATCAATTTCACAACTTGGCTATTGGGTCATGGAGGTAAGGAGCGGGGGGTAAAAAGTACAGCAAACTTGCTGTCCAGGAAACGGGCAACAGTCCAAGGCCGAAAATGGCGTGCTCAAACTCAAACTGGAACATATGCAAATTTCCATCAGAAACTAAAACTGTCTAAAAAAAAGTTCAGCTTTAAGTTCATCTATTGTGACTGTACAAATGCAGGTTGAAATGGGCAGTGCGGAGAAGGGGGAGTGGGGAAACGCTAACGGCGCTTTTGATTGCATTATGTGTGCACTTCACGGGAAATTTCCGTTCCGCTTTCATAGGAAAAGTGTGCGGAAAAGCAGGGAAAAGTCAAGTTACGAGAGGCCACCTACATACGTATGCATATACCCAGTAGAAGGCACAGCACATTGAGAGGAGACTAGCTAAGTTACAGGCCAGGTTGATGCTTGAATATATATTGAAAACTAAGTTATTTATAGAAAGTTATCGTTGTGCAAAAATTTGCTTCATGTTATGTTAAGTTAAAGTAAAAATCATAAGAAATATATGAAACCTCTTTGACTTAGAATTAAATCATATTTTTAGTGTCTTCTAGTAGAGATAGAATAACGATTTTATATCGATTTGGTGCATCGATAATGGAACGATACATAATAGGATATATTAGCCTTTTTTCCCATCTCCAATCTATTATCGATTTCTGCACTTTCGTTTTTCTGTGCTTGAAGAAAGATAGTAAATTGAATGATATTAAAGACATTAAGTATATGAACGATATTAACAACGGAATATTTTTTTCCATGTGCTATATACATAGATATCGATATATTCTTAGCGTTACCCATCTCTAATTTAGGTTCACCATTTTCTCTTTTCAAGCGATGCTGTCGCTATCTGAAATTACGTTTCTTTAGGTTGAAGTAAAAAGTTGTACAATATTTATACATTTTATTTTATCTTATATTATATATGAACTTTAAATTGTGCCAAGCAATATAACTGATATTTACTATCTATATATGCCACCAGTATCGATTTATTCTTGTCGTTACACATCCCTGCTTGAGGTGCAACTACAGCAAAGAGTCAACTGAGAGTCAACTTCTGGTATTGTGGTCTCTACTCGACTCGATGGCGTTGGCCACCAACAACAACACCAACAAACAACAACAACGAGTAGTAAGCGACAGCGAGATAACACCGCCAAGTCCTCTTAAAGGCCATTAAAAGTCAGACATGCGTTGCGAATGACAGCAGCACAAAACTGATGATGTCTGGACTATGGCAACGGAAGCGACATTTGCCAAAGGTTTACTCCCATGTTCGGAAGCTACTTTGCCGGTGCCCGGATCTGCTTCAGGTTCAGCTTCGTTTGTGGCTACGACAGCGTCGGCGGCCACTTGGCAGCACACAATAAAAGCGATGTTTAAACAGCAATGATGGTGCATGCAAATGGCAGCTCAGCGTCATGCGTCATTTGCGTCACAGGCAACAACAACAACAACAGCAACAACCACTGTGAAAACGTTTAAAGGACTTGCCGCAAGGACATGCAATCAACGTGAATTGGTCGCCTGTTGCCAGGTGAGCCAGTGGAGCTTATTAAAGGCAAAAATAAATGAGAATGCGAGTGAAAGAGAGAGAAAGAGCGGTTAAGAGCGAGAGAACATATCACAGGCCACACATAACGTATACGCCTCGTGACACATGTGGGTTTCACAGCATTTTTTATTTAAATATTTTATGAACTTGTGAAGTTTTCAGCACCGCAAAGAGACCGCAGCTGCCAGTGCAGTGGCCTCCACCACAGTGGCCGCTGTAAGTATGCTACGCTTATCTGGGCCTGGCAATTAAGTACATTTTTACCAGCTTATTACGGGCTTTTCTAATGGTTTCCCCTCCTCGTTTTATTCCCCTTTTCCCTTGCCACCTAATGACGCCGATTACGCGTCCCTCGCACGGGTAATTATTATTTCTGTTCCGTGCAGAGAGGGGAGAAGCACTAAGTGCAACCTGAGTGCTAGGACTGATTGCATTTAAATGTTTTAAAGACCGATCATTTTAGCAATTGTGCAATCAAGCCTGAAGAGTGTGTAGAGATATATATCTAGTGAATGATTCGTGTGTAAATGACTAAAAGAAAGCTGCAACAAGAAGTTACTTTACATCGTTTTAAAATGTATTTCAGATCAGTTCATATATATCACATAATATACCTACCTAAATTCCCCATCATCTAGCAAAGATTTAGCAGTCTTTAATCCCAATTAATCTACAACGTGTACAACATTTTAATTGAGCTCAGTTAAGATTTGGAAATGATTGCATTTAATGAAGCGTACTCTAAGGCACCCTAACATGGCAGCAAAGTGACCCAAATACCGTGAATTGTGCTGCTAACCCTCATGTCAAAAAGTGTACTAACAATGGTTCAAAACAAAGCAAAGCCACACACATACACATACATACAACGTGGAGGGCTTTATTTGTAAGGTAGTCTGTAAATGAAGCGACGAGGGCGTGGCAAACTGACGTTGGCCAAAATGGCTTTTGACATGCAATCTAAAACGGCAACAACGAGCAAAATAACTAACGGCAAAAATGTACACATTAAAAAGCGCACTCGACTGTAAAATACCTGGCAACTAACAATCTAGATATGATGTAGATGTTATACAAATTAAATAGACAGTGATCAAAGTTCCAGGATAAGATGCGTCTTAACAGAACAGAATATACGTGTACATAATGTTGTTAACAGTGAATAATACGATGACTAATAAGTTATCGATAAGTAGTGTGAAGATATTGTATTTTAGTATTTTATTTTTAATATAACGTAGACTGGTCACATTGAAGCGAAGACTAAAATAATGATGCGCAAATTGTAAAATGTAAGATAATTTACGAGTAATAATATCTACAACACGATAGATAGTTTTATAAAATTGCAGCTAGTTAAATATTTCAAAAAAGCTTTAATGTTTTGAATAAATTTTGATATACAATAATACAATATAAAAAAAAGAGCTTCAACTCTCAAGACTAAGTCAAGTTCCGTTGATTTTATACAGTATCAGTACCAATTTTATTACAACTCTTTGCTTCTAACAGTGCATACTGTATTTTAGTTTCCAAAATGACGCCCAATCAATTATGTTGGAAAAAGGGGCGTGGCAAAATTTGTTTTGGTTTTAGCTGTTACTGTTGAAATTAACATTTTGCGTGTAGCCAAAGTGACGCTTGAAAGAAAACAGAATAAAACTTCTTTCCCCCCTTCCGAAGGTCAGTTCTGACTGCTTGAGGTTTGTCTGCCCCAATTTTCGACTTATTGCCAACGCGTTTAATTAGAACAAACAATCGGAAGTTGTTTTATGGCGTGCTGTGCTGTGCGTCAATCGTTGTGAATGGGAAATGAGTAAGATAGGCCTTTACCAGGTTTTATGGGATAATACGATTGATTCGTTAGCTTGCTATACCCGGTACCCAGAGGATAAATAGGGTGTTATAACTTTGTGTCAACTAAAAAGGTAGGTGTGAAGACGAGACATACCTCACAAATTATATTACTTCTTCAGAATTAACACCTGACTCGAGATGAATATTAAAATATATGAATATTGCGCGGAAATGAATTTTATTTACTATTTTAGCCACGCCCCTTTCCGTAAATCGATACAAGCCAAATTGCAAGTGCAATTTTAATGGTCAACAGCTAATTTGTGGTAAACATTATAACTATCACCGTCCAAATGAATTCTGAAAATTTATTTGCGATTGCATAATTTACATAGAACTTATTAAAGAAATAAATTTAAAGGCGTACTGATTTCCACACCTGAAAAGTATGCAACACAAATTAAACTAAGCAGACAAGTTAAATATTTAAGAAACCGTTTTTGTCAGGTGTTTATCGGGTAGTTCTCTGCTTGTTTTCTAAATAGCTTTGAAACTTTTCTACTCAACTTAATTTAAAAATGGAATTCCCATTGAATTTTTTACACTAAACTCATCAAAGATAAAGCAACTAACTTGATAAAAATCAAGCAATAAGTTTCAAAACTTTAACTTTCCTCAACAAATTCAAAAGCTTTATACACTTCCTCATAAATCGGTAGCTGCATTTAAGCTCTGCCATTTAAAAACTTTCTACAAAATGCATTCATATCGATGCAGCTGGATGCAAAAGTTTGCCACAAAAGCCGAAAGGATTTAAGTTTTTCTTGCTTTGTTTTAACTCACCTCCTCGATGGTTTCGCATTCAAAGAGATAGATGTGCAACAGCGGATCCTTGGGATCCTTCAACAAGTAGACGAGTCCAGTGATGGGTCCCTGGAATTCCATAAAGTTTTGCGGCTGTTCGCTGTCGGCTGCTGACGCCGCTGCCGCTGTCTGCTGCTGCTGCTGCTGCTGCTGTTGCAACTGATAGGCAGCCGCAGCGCTGGACGAGAGTGAGCCATAGGATGTGGATGTGGTCAGCGTGCTACGCATTCCATTTGCGGTCAATGAGCTGCCAACCCCGACCCCAGCACCAGCTGCAGCGCAACTTGTGGAAGATGATGATGAAGTGGACACGATACTGCCACAATTGGAGGCACTCGAGGCTTGTCCAGCATTCGATTTGAGCTGCATGAAACCGTTGCCGATGCTCTTCGCATGCGGCTTGTGTACGATGCGGCACATGCCCACGATATGCTTCAGTGGATGGCTAAATTGTAGCTCAAAGTCCGAGTTGTACGACTCCAGAATGCCATGCTCGATGCCAACCGAGAGCTGCAACAGGAAGATAAAGGTAAGAAAGATCATTAGCTATATGTACAGGGTATCAGTATGTCGGTTATTTCATTACTTTGGAGTTTCCAAATGTTGCTTTGATTTAGAGTTCACTTGAAGTTGTTCTAAACATAACACACTCAACACTCAACACACAACAACACAACACACTTAAAAAAAAAAAAAAAAAACAAATATAATATATAAATAAAAATAAAAAATATGCCAGTCCCAAGGTTCAATGACAACCTAACGGTAATACCAGAAGAAATATTGACAACTTCCGAGCCAACACAGATTGCAGAGACTATTGCAGATACTCTTGCAGAGGCTCTTCCAAAGGTTCTTCCAGGGCCTGTTCCAGAGCCTGTTGCAGAGCCTCTGCCAGACACTTTGGTAGAGCCTCTGCCAGAGGCTTTGGTAGAGCCTGTGGCAGAGCATTATTTAAAATCAGACAAAGAGCAAGATGAAGTCCCGGATGCAGGATCTGTTTTATTAGAGAGCAAATCGGAGAGTCTTTCAAAATGGGCACCGATAGTAGAGTCCGACGACAGCACCGAAGGTGCCGCCAGTGAGTCTGTAAGTGATGTCGAAGGAATGCCGGATACAACAGTACCAGAAATAGCGGAACTAACCGAGAAGGAACTGAAAAAGGCACGATTGAAAGCAATGCCAAAAGGTTATTTTGCTTTCCGTGATCAAAATGCTGCAGAAGAAGATGCTCAAGTTGAAGATCAAGCCGATGAAGAGGAGGCTTACATTGCCCCAATAACTACTTATATATCGGATCTGATTGCAAAAGATCAACCACCTTCTGTGAATTCTTTCAACTTGAATGACTATCATATTGAAAAGCTTTTACAAGAAGTTCGCGAGGATGAAGATGATAATGTGGATACAGCCTTGAGCCCAAAACCTACGGGAATAAATACTCTAACACTGAAAGATGATTTCCTTAAGCACTTTGAATTGCCGTCATTATCGGATATATCGGAGGAACAAGAAATAATAGTGAAACCTGTATTCAAACGGAGAGGAACTCAAGCGGTACTTAAAAGTCATAGGAGAAGCAGCACGACAACAGTGGAATCGGCCGATACTGCTCTTGAGACGAGCAGTTCGGATGGTTTGGATAATTTGCCACTTTCGAAATTTGAATCCTTAGCAAAAATGCCAGAAAATCAAAAGCCAAAGATCGTAGAAATAGATCCATTTGTGTTATTCAAACAAGAAATTGAATACGGTTTTACTGATGAAGCATTTGCGGCAGAACGTGAAAGAAAGCTGTCGGCTATGACAATGGATTTTATGAAAGATATCATTAATAAAGTTGTCACTACAGTCGAAACCAATAGAGCAGCTAGAACGCTAAGTGCCAAATTGGACAAAGAAAGTTTGTTCTGGAGACTGAAAGATGAAGTAGAGCAATATAACTACCAAAAAGACCTAAATCATTTTCTCAACGGCAGAATGGCCGATTATTACAAACGCATGAAGAGCACAAGACAATTTCAGGCATTGCCACAGGAATCGTTAATAACGGAATTTAAAAGACGCGATGGTGCTCTGAAGCAATACGATCATGCTTTGAAGGTGTCCAAAGAAACTTTGAGAAAGGTATCTTATCTGATGGCCAGTGTTCTAATGGATCTCACATATGTTGATAACATCGAAAGAGGCACTGAGGAGCATCTCGAAAATTGCATAACAAAAACTCTTATAAATGATAAAAGGTCGCCACATTTTGTGAAGGTAGTAAATGCTCAAATAGACCTCATGAGTAGGACGAGAGATGAGGTAAGCGATGAACGGCTTGCCTTAATCACAAGAAAACATACACTCGCACGAATCTACGATGTAAGTCTGAAGATAATGCTTGAAATCGCTTGATACGCTTATGATAACTCCTCCTTATCCCGATTTCTACAGAAAATATTATCACTAGAACAGGTCAGTGAAACCATTTGCGTGAACGACTTTATCCACGTCCAGAACGATGTTGTTGCATTGGGAAAGAAAATCGAAGGTAAATATAAATGAATCAATTTAAAAATGAAATCAAAATTTACTTCCACTTAGAAAAAAACAATGAGCTAAGGAAACTAAGGGCGAACTACGACATGGATCTGCATCTAACTCAACATAATCGTGACAAGACGCTATCGCTAGAGTTTAGACTCAGGGAGGCAAAACAGAAGTTCCGCGACATTCAGAAAAAACAACGGAAACTACGCGAACAGATCTACAAAGGTAAAGTTAAGCGCAATAAACTTCGCAAGGAGATCGCAGACGTCGTCTATGCGGGTGGACTACTGACGATGCCTTTGCTGATGCACGACTACGACGAAACGGTGGAGGAAATCTCGAGCCTGCAGGCCAAAGTTAAAGAAACGAAGGAGACTATGCATAGTATGAATAAAAAGATTGCCGACTATGAGGCAAGTATTAGTGTTAAAACTGTAAATACAACAAAAAAGCACAGTGGATCTACATTACAATGAACAGTACAACCTTGAGCAGTGTTTTTATTCATATTCAGTGCAATATTCATGGAAACAAGCTGCAGTAATTACAACTGCACAACTTGCACTGTCTATTTTCAGTGCCTTTATTCGCAAACGTTTCCACTAGACGAAGCAGATTAACAATATTAAATTCTTTAATCAGTTTACTTGCATGCACAAGTACAAAAGCTTCGTTTACAGAGAGAGAGAGGGAGAGGAACAAAGAGAACGTGAGCGAGAAAGACTGAGAGAGAGACAGACAGAGAGGCTGTCAGACAAAACATTGCAAACATGGCGGCTGCTCCATTTCCGGCGCTCTCATCACATCCACCGTCGTCATCAACATGTGCCGACATTCTCAATGCTTGTCACTTTCTTTCATAGACTCCTCTCATACCCAGTAGCTATGAAAAGGAATAAGTCCTTGGCTACATCGCATATTTCTGGCACCAAATGGTGAATGATAATATATTTATATATCTACAGCATTGTTTTCCGAACTTGAAAAGCTCTTAACGTTACTAATAGGTTATATTCTTCAGTAAGCACCCCTTTAAAGTGTATGAAGAGGTGAATACTACGAATGTATCTTAGGTATGTATAATATATTCAACATAGCCTAACATAGAACATAAAACATATCAGGTAGAAACCTATACTACATATATTCTTTATCTCTCTCCCTTATTTACTCGCATAAGTCACACAATAAAAATACAATTTGCAAACTTCACTTTATTCAACAGGATGAAGGGTATACAACAATCTAGCACGCTTCTTCCTGTTTCTAGTATATACAGTGTACAGTACGATAAAACAGGGGTAGTTAGGGAGTGTCAATGCAGGATGAAGAGGGATTGTTGAATGGGTGTGTCGATGTTGTGGCTGACACTGTTCTCTGAAAGCAGGTCGAGCCATTAGGTTCTTTTTTTTCATGCTCTGCCATCAAAATAAAAGGGAAGCAAATGAAATTTATATTCAGTTAGTTAGGCAGGCGCTAGTTAAAGGTAGCAAAAAAAACTAAACTCGTGGCGTTGAAAGGTTCTAATAAATTTTGTTATTCTGATGTAATTAAAAGAAGTGCTTGCTATAGGTTTCATTTGCACTGTTCAAATAAAGTAACCAAAACTTAAGGAAAAATTTAATTTAAACTAAAGAAACTTAAGTAATGATGAGAAAAATTGAAGCCTAGTATATATCCCAATATCGCCTGTTTACCCATGAACGGAAGCGTTAGCTTGTAAACTATTAAATAAATACGTTAAAGTGAAAACAAAAGTTGAAGAAGAGCGCGCTAAACTTTTCAGCATCAAAGCAAAAACTTTGCAATTACTAACGTTTAGGGACGAGAGCAAAGAGGAGGAGGGAGAAGAGAAGCCAAGGCGAAAAAAAAGAAGCGCCTAATGAGGCTGTATCCGCCTTCGCCTACCTGGCAGCCGCCTGGTAATCACCTTTTACTCCTCCTAAGCTCACCTTTGGCATTTAAAATTAATTTCCAAATGGCAAGCATCCAACAAGATTTTCAAGCTGCCTGATGATTCCGGTAGCAGCGGGTTTTAGGGTCTTCTCCTCCTCGCAGCTTAACTGCAACCTTCCCTTCCTCACTGACAGTTTTCAATTAATTTGCAATTTTTCCCCCTTGTGAGAATCGCGGAGAGAGGCGCGGGAGAGGTGCTGTCACTGGCAGCTGAGAATTGAATGCTGAGAGAGAGAGAGAGCTCTGCGATTGATTTAACCGTTGTTTTTCGTCTAACTCGCACTCTCTCTCGCTGTCTTTCTCTGACATTGACACAGCAAATCCAATTATGCCCCGACCGAGTGGCAATTTCGTTAAACTTCTGTTATGTAATGCAATCGGGGCGAACAAAGCGATTTGGGATTTTTCATTACGCGTTAGATTGGAATAAAGGCAGACCTCTTAGCATGCCAGAGAGAGAGGGAGAGAGGGGGAGAAAGAGAGAGAGTGATTGACTTAATTGGCAAACGTTCAGCTAACTAAATAGAAGCAATGAAGCTGTCTTCCATAGAGCATTACAAGTCAAGGCCCCACCAAGTGTTAAAAGCCTCCATTGCATTTTTTATAGAGAAAGTCGATAATTCGAACGCGATCATTTGCACATCTAGAAGATTTATAGCAACTGCAAAGTCTGAAGTAGAACTTTAACCAGGGCTCGACCCCTTTCGACGTGAATTCATGCTAAGACCCTCAACAACTCGGCAGCAGTAACAGTTAATGCAAATTATAGCGCTGCAGTCGGGGGTACAACAACAATATAATGAGTATTTGTAGACAATTTATTGAACAACAACAACAAGAGCAGTAGCAGTAGCAGCAGTAAAGGCAGCAGCAGAGGCAGCAGCAGCAACTCAGGCATAACAACTACCGTCAGCTGGCACATGAAAACGTAATGAAGATACAGTTAAAATGTATAAATCACTGAGCAATAACACGCGACGTTCTTGGCGCCGATGCCTCGTAATTCGTGCGTAGAGAGGAGAGCGTGACACGCGCGTGATGCGTCAATTAGAGATGGCAGTAATTACAAGAAGTGATTAATATGAATGTAAATTAGTGTTAATAGTATTTTGAGAGAGAAAATCTATAAGAAGTGCCTCGTGACTCGTGTACAGAGACAGAAAGAGAAAGGAGATCGTGACACGCAAGTGAGGCGTCAATTAGAGATGGGAATAATTACAAAAGACACAAATATGAGTGTAAGTTAGTTTAAATAGTATTCTGATAGAATATGATATATGATATGACTTGTGCTTCGTGTAAAGTGTCAAAGACAGAGGGAGGAGAGCGTGACATGCACGTGATGCGTTAATTAGAGATGGCAGTAATCACAAGCTTTATAATTATAAGTGTATACTTGTTAATATAGTATTCTAATATTGAAAACCTATAAGATATGCCTCGTGATTCGTGTCAAAGACAGAAAGAGAAAATGAAGAGCGTGACACGCACGTGAGGCGTTAATTAGAGATGGCAACAAAGTATTATAAAGTGCAAAGAAAATGAATTACATATTATTATTTCACGGACCCATCTCTGCCCTGTGATTCGCAGTAATTCTATTGAGGTCTTTAATAATGGAGCAGCAATAGCATGCGTTGCCTTTCACGTGGCGTTAACTGCATATCGATACAAGCGTGTAACCATGTGTGTGTGTGTATGTATGTGTGTGTGGTGTATGTGGGCAACGTGTGTGACAACAATAATAGGTTAAAGCAAAGAAAACAAGAGACCTGACGTCAATTACAAAAAAGATATTGGAAAGGAGCCTTACGGTGGCTATTAAGGCGGGTCAAAAATGTCAATTGTTGTTGACAGTTGGCAGCGATGGCACAAAGGGAATAGGTAATAATCACAATAACACATACGCAGTGTAAGCCGGAGCTGTTTGGTAGTTGAAAAAATGATTTGGGAAAATGAAAATTGAAAATATTGATTATTTAATTCTGCACAATTATAAAATATACCCCTAGTTTTTGTCATATATTTATAATATTTAAAAAGCTTTCAGAAATACAGCAAAGAGAACATCTTTCTCGTCTCGGCGACTAAGGAAGTGCGTGGAAACAGAAAGCACATGAGAGCATCAATTAAAATAATATGTTTCCCTATAATTGGTAGTCGAAAATAATCATCTTATAATCGCGTAATCTCGTGTTATAAGCCTTCAATCCACTACGTTGCAAACACCTCGTTGCGAAACCAATGTGCTGCGACTGGAAGCATGTCAAGTGAGTCGCCCGACGCGACGCCACAGAGAGAGAGAGGGAGAGATTTGAAAAGTGCCTGCCGCTCTGCATGGAAGCAGAAGAAATCAACAGACCGCAGCGCAGCGTCGTGGCAGGCAGAACTGTGCAGCACATCAGCAAATGCAAAGCGCCAGCGAAATGGAATCGAGTGGGCGTGTGGAGCGGTGCGAGAAAAACGTGCAGAGTAAACGCATAGCTCATACGCCGCGTTAGCCCACGCTTCCACTCGAGGCGATGGCAGAGTGTGAAACCATTTGCGAGCGCCGGATAAGTAAGGGCAGTGGCAGTGGGACTGTAGAATGCTCAGCGGGGAAGCCAGCTCAAGTGACTCGACGCGACGCGACCAGAAGCGGATTAGCAGTGGGACTTGAGCGACTTCGGGACCAAAGTGAAGAGTATTTTTTTCTTTATTTTTCTGCTGCTGCTGCTGTCGCTGACAAATGAAACAAGCAAACCATCGATTTTTCGTTTCCTCTTTCCGAGCAAACAGATGAGCGACGGCAGAGTCAATATCAATCACCAGGTGGAAGCAAAGAAAGTTCTTAACTTAAGGGGGCAATTCAGGAATAAGTTTGCAAGAACTTTTTATACTTTATATATTATATATTCATTTAATACCTGATGAAATTGAATGAAAATCAGACCTATTTAACAGACAGAAATAAAGGTTAAATGTATAAATTTTTAAGATAAACTTAACGAGTTTTAATTGTAGAATATTCTGCATGAACTGTACTTTTCATAGGAACAATTTGCATAAATTAAAGATTATCATAAAGAACTTCCCTATCCTTATTATTCAAAAAAGGAACAATATTATCGTAAATATACCAAACTGCACTAAGCAAAATAACCTTTCCTCTTCGTTTAACTTACAGACTCATCTTCGATGAGGTTCTTAAGCTTTAAGCTATTGATCCATGCATTATTCAGGAATGCCATCAATTTCGCAGCACTAATTGCTTACCAATATGCCAAGCAAATATTTACAAAAGCACACACACACACCCAAAACACACACACGCATACACAAACAGAGTCTCTCCCGCTGGTGTGGCACAGAAGTTTGTTTGTTTGCTTATTGAAGCGTCGCAGAAGTTGACATAAAACTTTGCCCCTCTCCACGGGAGGTTTGCAGGGCAAGTGCACTGTTGTTGTCTTTCTTAAATGGGCGTGGCATGTATCGCACTTGAGCGACAGCAAAAAGGCAGCTTGTTATAATTTTCATGCGCTATTTAACATAATAAAGCAATAAGCTGCCACACACCACAAGCAGAGGCGACAACCGAAGAGTCTGGGCAAACATTTTTCTTCTCTCTATCTCTCTGTCTCTTTCTCATGCCTCTGTCTCTATTTCAATTCATTTTTATTGTACATATGCCCTCCCCCCTCTCACTCTCACACTCGGTGCGTGCTTGCCTTGTGTCAATTTACAGAGAGAGGGAGAGCGAGAGGGAGGCGTGGACTATATGAAATAATAAACAAAAGTGCAAGCTTAAGTAAATATTTATACAAGAAAATATGCATCAAATTATGAACTGTGGCGCAGTTAAAGAGAGTGAGAGAGAGAGACGGAGCAGGGGAAAATAGAGAGAGCTTGTTGTGCATGCATAATTTGATGGGAAAACACTGCGCAGAGAAACTTAGTGATATGATCTAGCTAGATGACTAACTGAAAGCAGTGAAATTGCCGGGGGAAATGTGCTATGAAGTTGCAAAGCAAGTGGAGATTGGCACGATTAGCAAAGCTGCTAAACTCTGTTGGCAGAATGTGAACAAAAGGAAGGAATATCCACAATACCTTTTGAGGTTAGAAAATTGTCAGAAAGGGCAGCAAAAGATGCGTGGAAAAACCCACAAAGTACATATAAAAACCTTATCGATTAAGTTCTTGACTTATTGTCTGTATGAGCGCGCAGATCTTAGCAACTAGAAAAATTGGAAACACCAAATTTGGCATATAGGTTCATGTATACCATATGCAGTAAGAGTTCAATTCAAATTGAAAATGCTACACTCATCTACTCCACAAATCGATAATTAAACTCTGTACTAAAGATACAACTCTGTACTTCTATATACAAATATATATTCCTTTTATTAAACCATTCTTAACATTTCTATACAAACTAAACATAAATATAGAACTTAATCAAAAGAAGAAAGAGAGGTTCTTTGCAAAACTAAATTTTATATATTAGCACTCTAAAAATGTTAACTTAATGTTCAAAAAGGTCTAAAAATTCCACTCGCCAAATCAAAGAGCAATGTAACCAACCTCTCTTTGATTCCATTTCACATAGAACCTCTCAACTGAAACGGCAAGCATCTATCTTCACTTCAAGCATCACTCAAGCGAAGTTAATCAAAGTCAGCCCAAAGTCGCATAATTCGCAATTTAGGTGACCGCAAAGAAGAAGCTGAAAAGATCACACAGCAAATGTATGAGCACTCAGTGGTGCTGCAGCATTAAGGGTATTCCATTTATAAAAATGGGTTTTTCTGTCCTTCCACTACTTTGCTTTGCTTCCCCGCTAAGCTCTTATTCAATGAGCATGAACAACAATTGTTGGCTGAGCAGGTGGGAAGCACATTCCCTGCTCAGGATGTGGCCCAGGCACGTAAAAAGGATTCATTTTAATGCCTCAAGTTGGCACCTGAACCCAGAGCGGGGAGAGGGAGTAAACATGAAACCGAAATGGACAAGCAGCTAAATGGGACGGGGGCTTAGGGACAAGCCAAGGCAAGACGCCTCTCCCCCTCTCTATCTCTTCTTGTCTCTGTCTCGCTCTCAACACTTTTACATAACTTTCAGTCAGGCCAAAGGTAGCGCAACTTGTTGGCAGCTGCAGGGAATTTAATTATGCGGCTGCCTGGACCAAACCCGACTTAGAAGCCCACTAAGAAAGCCCAGGAGCATCGTTAGCAGGCACCCCCAACTACACACACCCACACACCGCACACACACTCACGCACACACCTTTCACACACGCACACATGCAGCTGATGGGCGACTAATTGCAAGCTTTGCCAAAATTAATTTCAAGCTTCAAATAATATTAGCCATGGGACACAGAAATGTGGAAGAGAGACAGAGAGAGAGACAGGGAACATTGGAACACAGAGGTAGAACAAGGCACAACTTGCCGTCGCACGTGCCATACACGTCGTATGCGTAATGCCTCAGTTGGGCAGGTGTTGGTGTTGGAGGAAGCATAAACAAATTTTGGGCAAACTCAGCCACAGGCAGTTCCAAAAATAATACAACGTTAACTCTTCAATTCGATCAAAATACAGAAGAAATAAGTTTGAGCAATCGGAAATCTTATAGCTTATTATATTGGCATTATTCTAAAGATATGAAAGTTGTTATACATTTACTTTTAGCGATGTGGTTTCTTGCTACAGTAAAGAGCAATCTATCTCTAATTATATTTCCACATTCAGTTTAAGTTCAATTGAAACATAAATAGGAATTTAAAGAATCAATAAATAAAGAATTTTTATATAAGTTTCAATTTTTACACTTTAAAATTAACAGCTTGAAATTTGATTTAAATATTAAATATTATTATTTAAGTATTATTTAAAATTTACTTTATATATGTTTACACATTATTATTGAAAAGGGAGATATGTACTGCGACCTATAAGACCTATTGTACTTGTGTTGACCTTATAGCTTCATAATCAGACCAGTTTTTCTTACAACTGCTACGATTTTCCTGCACTAACTAACCTAATCTCTTTAATTTCAAGATGTTGCTTTCCTGGCGTTGAGTCATTGATCATAGAATCCTCTGCAAATCAGTTAGTTTATCCCAGTAATATAAATCATATATTTTATTAATAGAAAATACCAAGAACAGCCCTCGCAAAATATGATAGTATGTTTGCTCATGGCCCTGTCTACCTTTCACCTTCTCCACGATGACGTTATTCGACTAATTGCCTACGCATCACACCAACTATAACTGTGATTTCAGTTCCTGGGGATGGAGGCTTGTAACTAGAGCTGCGGGTATTTTGGGCAACGGTTGCTAATCAACCTAATTAACGTTTATGGAGCGCAAAATTATTAATAAAATTTCATTCACATTGCATAAGCTGCCGTTGAGGTCCGTTTAGGAGCATAGCAGAGCAGAGCAGCATGCTCGGGGCACTGAGTAATTGATTTATCGAGCCGTAATAATTGCAAATTGCTTTTAATTGTTTTCGGGTGTTGCGAGATAAAGGCGTGTTAGATATAGATATCACTAAATGCAATTGGATTAACATGGAATCGCTCGCAGCGTGTTGGCAAAACAGAATGGAACAGATGGAATGACAGCATCTAAGACGGAACAGAGACACAACAGACCAGGACAGGACATGATGGGACGGAAAACAACCCAAAGAGGAATGTTGTAGAGTGTTGACGGAAATTGTCACAGCACGAGGACAGGGAACAGATGAAAGATGCGACAAATATTTAAGGGGAAAATGCGCTCAGGAAATTGTGTAAACTTTTATTTTCATGAAAAGAACATTAGGGAAATGAATTTTAAAAATTCTTTTACAAATAAATTAAGTTCAAAGTTTTTCGAATTTAAATATTAAATGAGCAAGAGTTTAAATTGATTTGAAAGAACAATTAGAGGATTCAAAAAAAATAAATATAAATATTTTAAGACGAACATAATTTCTAAAATTAAAAAACTTTTAAGGTAATAAATTAAACATATAATTGAAGAAATAATATTAAAAACAAGTAATAACAAATATATTTATTATGTGGTCATGAACGTCTTATATATAAAAATTAATTAATTTTCCAAGAAAATCTATTCTAGGGCCTTAGTATTCTGTCTTTAATCGGTTCTTTGAATAATATAATATTATACAATACAATATATACTTGTAAAACATAACTGTCTGCATAGTGAACTCACCTTTGTGTAACTCTCGGTGGATCGTATGTCGTTTATTGTCCAGGGTAGCATGGTCGCTGAATAGCGGGGATCAACGGACGCACTGCCGCGATAGGTCAACGAAACGAGGCGCGTCTTCATTTTGTGTGTGTTTTGCAATCGATAGTTTACGATAGTCGAGCACGATAGTTATTTGCGCAAATCTCTTGTCACTAAATATGGAAATTAAATACTGTTTATGTTTAATTTCCCATGCAAATTACATTTTAGCATTTTCTATTATGTTATTTATGCAATTCACTTTTAACCGTCGTTTGTTCTTGTAATTTTTTTTTTAATGTTTTTTAATGGTTTTCGTTGCTGCTGCGGAAAGAACAATGTAAAACGGGAAGGAGAAAAATAAACATTAAACTGAAATCAATATCGAAATTAGCATGCGACAAACGCGACGTTCCACTTTAGAGCCTCCCTCCCTTCCTTCCTTCCCCGGCTATGGTGCCGGCCATGAGTCATGGTATCTAACGGCATTCGGCAAGGACAATGACCACCTGACGGCGTCCCTTCTCTCCCGCTGCTACTCAGGTATTTTTATATTTATAATTTTAGTTTTGTTTTTCGAAGAAGCACAGAAAAATTTACTATCAATATTGATTTTTTCACCCCATCCCCCCTGCCCCATTTGCCCGCTCAAGTCTTTATTTTACTTGATTCGCCAGAGGCAAAGCCAAAAAGCGGAGCACTTGCTCCCCTCTTCTCCTCCTCCTCCTCATCCTTTACTTCTTCTTCTTCCTCCCTTGGGTTGCTTTTTTTCGCACGCGACTGCCAGAAATAGGAATGTGCTGAGGAGCAGACGAGGACGACAGTCAACCACCACCAGGAGAGTATGGGAGAGGGGGGTAGAGAGCCAGCGACAGTGGCTGAGGCAGCGACTTAGACTGAGGCAGAGGCAGAGGCAGAGTCACCCCTAAAAATGGGCAATGTTGGAATTTACTTTTGCATAAACATTTACATTTGCATTTAACTTTACTATGGTTTCACACTGTTCTTTTTTTTTATTCTTTCTCTTTTTTAAGTTTACTTTGTCTTCTCACACACTCACTCACTCACCCACACACACACTAACACAGGCACACACAAGTTACTTCTACACGCCGCAGAGAATTGCAACTAACCGAAAATCGCGAGACGCGGCCAAAACACTGTGAAATTACGTAGAGCACTGAATCGCGACTGCCTGAGCAAGTTGCTCCATGGCTCTGCTCCTTTCCCTATGACGAATCGGCGCGACGACGGCGACGACGTTGTCCTTCGTCCTTCTTATTGAGCGCATGCGTTGCGATTCGTGTTCGCTGTGGTCAATAAGCACACGCGGCGGGCACTCTTTTATAATCATCAATTGCTTTGACTTGTCAATTCACTCTTACAGATTATTATTCAAGCATAGCGTTTATTGTTATTAATTTTTAATTACACTAAGTTGATCGCCCGCCAAACAATAACAAAAATAGCAAGTAAACAAATGGCTGCCATTCGACCGAAAGCGCACACAGCTTGCATTTATCGAGCGACCGCCACAAATTATCGTTTGTATATGAAAACAGCTGATAGCAAGCCATTCAGATGTGTGCGCAAAAACAGTGTGGTAAAGTACCAAGCAGACGTTACGAACTGAAATTAAATACGAATTTAAATGTTCCATTCGTATAAATAACTTCAATTTATATTAATAAATATTTAAATATTTTCATTTTTAAAGAGTTTATTAACAGTAATGTTAACATGGCAAAAAAAGCGCAACAATCCGCCGCCAGCTGTTTCTTCTTCTTGTACTTCTTGGCCAGCTTCATCAGCTTCTTCTGGCCAAGTTGTAAGCCAAGTTTTGTACTTCTTTCTTCAGTTTGTGCCGAACGACGCGCCGAACAACAGGTGTGTGTGTGTACGACGTCTTCATCCGATCCGTGTTGAGTGTTTTGGGTGTCGTGTCTAGAAGAAGAGACTTTCACTACGGTTCAAAGCCCAAGAGCAGTAACTAACGTTAACGTTAACGCCGATCCGACATTAATTAATGCGCTTCGCACGCGTTACTTCGTTACTTCTTGACGATGCCTTATGAGTCTTCGTCATTGTCTTTCCTCCTCTCTCTCTCTGTTACTCTCTCGCTACCTCTTTCCTGTGAGTTTTGTGCTTGTTTCGCGTTCGCATTCGCCTTTTCGCCATATGTTGTTTAATATTTCAACTTAAATTTGTTAATTTCTCACCGCGCACAACACAATGAGGCCTTCAGATTTTTTGTTTGTGAGAAAAGGGCCATAAAAGGTGTAGAGTCAACAACAACAACAACAACAGCAGTTGAAGCAACAGCAGGTGACAAAACGAAAAAGACTAAGTACCGTTAGAGCGCCAGTGGAGTATTTAAAGTTAATTTAAATAATGAGGAATTCGCGCTCATAATTGATTTAAGTAGCGCAACTGCAACAACAATAGCAAAGCTCTTGCATTTGCATAATACTTCACACACACACACACACATTCTCGAATACATGCACATGCACACACTTGAGTGTGTGAGGTAAATTCGCCTCGCAACAATAAGTGGAGTGTGTTGCTTTTCGCCTGCATTCGCTCACACACACACACAAGTGCAGCACTCACTTGCTGTTGTTGTTGCTGCTGTTCTGTACTTAAATGGACAAGTTAGAATCCACATTCCACAAAACACAGAACAACAACCACAATACAATCAAGGCGAGAAGGAAGTGGCCAAGAAATGGCAAATGGAGAACGGCAAACGGCAACTGCAGCAGCAACAACAACAACAGCAACTTATCTATTAGTTTGTGAGCAAATTTCAAAATAATTGCACATTCTAGACGAAGAAAACTCTCTGCAATGATGTGCATTATTTGTAATTTGTACAGACACACACACATGCAGCAGATCCGCAGGTAGGCTGCAGTCGAGGCCAGCGCGGCGCAGTCAGCTTCGACGGCGACTGCGTGCAGCTTTTCATTCTTTGCGTCCCACACGCAACCCCCATTTGGATTTTATGTCAAGCTTCGTTGACACGATCGTCGCGATTGTTGTTGTTGCTACTGCTGTTTTGATTATTGTTCTCCTTTGCCCACACACACACACACAAATAAGTATACAGATATGCATGTGTGCTGCTGCTGCATGATTATTGAACTAGTTAAATCTATACCCGCTGGCCTTAATTAACATAACAATGGACAAAAAGAAGTGGAAGAAGAAACTAAAGCGCGGCACCAAGAACAGCAACAACAACAAGAGCACTAATAACCCCAAGCGCAAGATAGCGTTTTGCAGCAACCATGTGTGTGAGTGTGTGTGTGTGTGTGTGGAAGAATGTGGCCCAAAAGCGAAATAGTCACAACATAATTAGAACGAGCGAAAGGCAACGCAAGAGAGCGCGCTGCGACGCGGTCAAATGTTGCACAGTGGGTTCGAAACGAAACGAACAAAACAAAAGGCCAAAAGGTGTTCAGAAGACAGGCTAAAAAGGCCGAAAGTAATTTGAATGCAAATTGCAGTGTGACCAAATCAATTTGATGTTGCTAGAAAAATAATCAGAATGTAAGAGGGAAAGAGATGAAGAGACGGGATATGGAATCTATTAGAGCTTCTGATTGTTAAATGGGAATATATATTATGTGAATTAAAATTTTAAAATATTCCATTAGCATCTTGTTTTTGTTATCTAAGGGTTTTGAAGTTCTTTCAAACTGGGGAAATTGAATTAATTACAAATGAATATGAATATAATTAGCTTGAATAGATTGAAAAACAAAACACAATAGAGCAAAATAATAGAGTAAAAATTCCATATGACGGCAATAAATCAATTTATTTAGAACTAGCCACGAATATTTTATAGTTGCATATATAGTAGTCGGAGTATTCTAAATAGAGAAAAAATTAGTTTTTAAACTGAAAATTAGCTGATTGTTTCATTCGTTGGAAAATAAGTAATTTAATTATTACTGTGATAGTTTTCTGTTTTTTTTCTATACTTCTTTATTTAAAATTTGTTAATATTTCCCAAATTTACTTCAGTACGTCAATTCTGAGCTCAACAATTAAATCCATCTTTAATGTAGAATTTGATTAAATAGCTTTTTTGTGTTGGTTTTACTAACTTATTCAGCAATCCAAATTAAAGCTAAAGCTGTACTTATTCCTAGCCACTTTCTGATCTAAATTTAGCTATTTTTACAAACTTCATTCAATAGAAGTTGCTGTTTTTTACTATACCATAAACAGCATCGTAAATGTAGAACTTGATTAAGTAGTTTTTTTAGGCGTTTTTTGCAGTTCTTTCTACAAAGTTAGCAAGTTTATAGGTTTCACCTCTTTCTATCCACTTTCTGTGCTATATTTAGCTATCTTTGTTTTGCCCCCCTCCAATCAGAACTAAAGCTATGCTCGCCCACCAATGTTCCGCAGACAGTTAATCTTCAACAATATTTTTCTTAATTTCAAAAGAATTCGTAAGCACGCGCTAATTCAAGCGGGGACTGACAAATAGACGGAGACACGCACATTAAAGATACGTGTGTATATAGTACGACTATGTGTGTGTGTGTGTGTGAGTGTACATCAGCTCACCTCTGATCTTGCCACATTCCCAATTCTCATAAGCAACCACTGTGCGACGATGCGTGCGCTGTCAGCTGAGGTGAGACGCGCTGCGTTGGGGTGAGCCGAGGTGAGTTGAGGTGTGAGGTGAACAGAGGTGAGCTGTGAGCTGTGAGCCGAGAGTGGCACCTGTTGTAAGCGCAACCGGCTTCGGTTGCGTCGTCTATTAGAAGCGACAGTCATCGCCCGCCCCAAAGCCGAAACAGGAAAACACGCAAGAAAAAGACACAAAAAATAGTTGTATATATATAAATAGGAAAAATAAAACTAAACCGGTTCGCTGAGTGCGTCAGTGTGTGTCTGTGTGTGTGTGTGTGAAAACGAAAGAAAAACTTTAATGTTCGTGCTGGTTTTTCTTTACCATTTCCACAGAGTGAAGAGTTCCACTTTCAGTATTCGATTTTGGTGAAATCAATGCGTAGAAAGTGAATTGCACTCAACGACGACGACGACGACGACGAGGAGGACGGTGACAAAAAGCCGTGGAAAAGTGAAAACTGCAACTGGAAATTGCCAAAATAAACTAAGAGTGACTGCAAGAAAAACAGAAAAAAAGGCAGCCAATAAAGTTGCTTCACCTGTTGTGCTGCGCGGTTCGTGCAACCGCCGATGCGTCTACTAATCCAAACGGCAACGGCAACGGGTGGCGCTGCTGCAGCTGCTCTCCAGTCGCACTCTCTGCAGGCACAGTACAACTACAGTAGCATGCGTGAGGACGACATCGAGTTGGCCATTAAAGTGGTAAGTCAATTTCCCCTTCCTCCCCCCTCTTTATAACCCCTTATCCTCTGGTCTGCTAATCACTTTGGATGTGCCGCAGATAAGCTATAAATAATAACACCTTGGCAGAGACAATCATGGATCGATTACCTCATCACATCGTCATGTTTAGAACGGTACTTTCTGTACTCGCAGCAAACTTGATGAGTTCCTCGAAATTGTTATTGCAAGGTGCAACTCCAGAGAGTTTTCCCCGAGGATTAAGCGGAAAAACGTCTCGTACAAGTCGGCTCTTTGTCCAGCCAGTCTTTGCTAATCTCTAGTTGGTTCTTTTCTATATAGTGATTAGTTATCTTGCGTTTTAGTAGCTTACTCAAAAACTCAAGTCTAAAAAAGTTCTAAAAGTCTTCCATAGTCCCAAAGGCTGCTCTTTGTTATGGCAAAAAACATATCCTCAATTTATAGAGTTTATAAAGCTAACTAGTGAATAAAGTTCTGAAAAGTATAAACTTTGTCCATAAAGGCTTCTAAACGTATCCCTAATTTTCTTAGTTTACCGGAAGGAACAGGAGAAATAAGTCTGTAGAGTCTTTTTTACCCTCTTTGTAGGTATTTTTGATGTACTGTTAAGATACGAGTATACTCAATTTTATTAGTCTAGAAAAGCTGGTTCTTTGTCCAGAAAGTTTTCTCCAACTTCCGTAAAATTTTTTTGGATGTACTAAAGTCGTTTATTGTTCATTGTTCATATTGTCATTACCTTCATCCTCTTCAACCTTTTACTGTCCGCAAACCCATTATACTTGCAACTTTGTAACTGAGTTTATACTTCCGTATCATTATCATCCTTCTATTCTTTTGCTTAATTTGAGCAAAAAAAAAAAAAAAAACTGTTTTAAGTAGTGTCAAAACGATGCATCGAAAGGGTTTCATTGAAGTAATATTTCATTATAATGTAGAAAACTATCATAGGTCCCAATGCACAAACCTTAAGCCTTCATCTCTTTAATTCTTTACTATTCAGTTCAGCCACAAACCAATGCTATCAATCTCATCAAATCTCACAGACTAATTCCCGTTATTCCTCTCCTTCCAGGTCATTGTGGGCAATGGAGGCGTTGGCAAATCATCGATGATCCAACGCTACTGCAAGGGCATCTTCACCAAGGACTATAAGAAGACAATTGGCGTGGATTTCCTGGAACGTCAGATCGAGATCGATGGCGAGGATGTGCGCATAATGCTGTGGGACACAGCGGGTCAGGAGGAATTCGATTGCATCACAAAGGCGTATTATCGCGGCGCACAGGCATCGGTGCTGGTATTCTCCACAACAGATCGGGCTTCCTTTGATGCGATCAAGGAATGGAAACGAAAAGTGGAGAACGAATGCAATGAGATACCCACAGTGATAGTGCAGAATAAGATCGATCTCATTGAGCAGGCGGTGGTCAGTGCAGATGAGGTGGAAACTCTGGCAAAGATGCTCAATTGCAGACTGATAAGGACTTCGGTAAAGGAGGATATCAATGTGGCATCAGTGTTCCGTTATTTGGCCACCAAGTGCCATCAGCTGATGACGCAAAGTTACGATCCGTCGTTGAGCAACAATGGCAACAACACACAGCAACAGTCCGCAACGAATCCGCCCTACAGCAGCACGCCCAACAATCAGCGCCTTCAGTCCGACCTTCACCAAATCCAGCAGCGGCACCATTGTCCTGCGTCCGGCCAAAAAGGGTAGCGGCTCCAGTGCAGCGCGAAAGCGTAAAATTGTGCTCAAGAAGTGCGGCATCTTGTGAAGCAGATGAGGAGATGGAGATGGATTGTGGCAGAATGGAGCAGGCAGGGGCACAGATAGAGGAGACGGAGACGGGCAGCGTGCACAGTTGGGCAATTAATAACTGGAGCATATTTAACGCTTAATTATTTTGTAGAGCCCCCAAATCAAGTTGTGGCCATGTGGCCAGCCAAGCGTTGGATGCAGTCAGAGAATCGCAGCTGGACACACGAATCTCAGTCAGTCAGTTAGTCTATCTGACTCTGAGCCCAGCGCCAGATTAACTAGTCGAGGCGGAGAGGGGGCGAATTTGAAAACTACAACAAAGACTTTAGTACGGTTGCTGATCTATATGCTTAGAGTTGCAAAACTATCGCTATTACTATCGTATAATATATGCAAATTTTATGATTGCAATTGCAGAGAAATTAAACCTTATAAGTAAAACCTCTCGGAATTTAGTTCAGTAAAGGTTGAACCTCAATTTATAGCAGAGTTTTGACAAAATTTATAAATATTTTAGCTCTAAAACTATCGTTCTTACTATCGTGTAAAGCTGCAATATGAAGATATAAAAATCTGAACTTTATAACATGTTTACAATGTGAATCTCTCAAATTATAGCAAAGGTTTATAATACTCAAGCTCAAAAACTATCGTTGTTACTATTGTATAATCGTAATTTTACTAAAATATGCAAAATATATCTATGACTGAGCCAAGCAAAGGTTGTTCGGTAGTGAAATCGCTCAAAGACTTAAGCACCCTAACATTTCTTTGCTCTATTGTAATACGAAGTCCCAAGACTCAAACGCTCTATAGAGTATACGAAAACAGAGGCGCACAGAAGCAGAATCAGTTGCAATAATAATTTATGGAGCCCAATTAGATAGATAGATAAGCCTACAATTATAGCCGACTTTCCATGTATTATGCCCACTTTTCTCCATATACATACACTATATATATGTGTATGTATGTGTTTGTGTAATTATGTATGTATTTATTATTATGCTAAGCTATCATAGCTCATAGATCTATTCCAGTTAAGCTAATCTACTGTAGCTTTTTGGCCCGTTAGCTAGAAGGAGAGGGAGAGAGATAGAGGATATTCGTGTGAAATCCTTTGCCAATTAGCCCCCAAAGGCAAATGTGCAATTAATTAATGGTTCAACTCACTCATATATGATTATTAAAAAACTAATTAGCTGCCGCTCGCAATCATGTCGGCGAGTGTAGTCGTCTGACTATATCTAGTTGAGCTATGCAAATGCTCGTCGTGGCATGCAAGGGGGATCTGCCCGAAAAGATGCAAATAATGCAGACACGTCTATGTATAACCACTTAACTATCCTATAAACATGTCATTATAACTCGTTTAACTTAAGTTCAGTAAACTAATAAATTATTTTCTTTAACATTAAACATGCAAAGTATTTATTTAGATTGTTGTTCGTCTTAGATGATCGTTGGCTGAAGAGTGGCAATTTGAAGAGTCTTCTCAAGAGCCCAAATCCACAGATTTTCCAATATTTTTATTCCATGTTAAATGTAAAGTTCTGAAAAGTTTACAAAATACTTTTCCGCGTGACCTAGTGAGGAAAGAGATGATAGTCCGAGGAAGCCAAATCGGGTGAATAAGGTGGATGAGAAAGCTATTGGAGCCCTAGATCATTGAGTAAATCATTGCATTAGCATCCAATGTGGTCTACGAAGAGTGCACCGCGATAATCCCAGAAAATCGAACCCCTTTTTAATTTGTTTACAATTTTTTTTTATTTGATTTTTGCTTTTACACTTTTTCTCTTGACAATTTGTTACATCTTCGTTCTTTTTTGTTTAAATTTAGATTTTTAAATTGTTTAAAGTAAAATTTAGTTGGTTTCTTTGTTTTTCACTTTCTTCTTCAACGTCTTCTCCACTTCTTTTTCTTGTTGTGGTTGTTTTTGTTGTCTATGTACAGTCACGTTTATTATTTATACTCATAAAATGTTTGTAATTTGTTGTTGTGTTGTTGTTTCTGTTATCATATATCGTAATATAAGAAAGGCAAAAATATTCGTCGTTTTATGTATTTACACTGAAAATTACGGAAATCAAGATCAGAGAGAGAGAGAGAGAAAGTGAGAGAGTAGGTAGGTAGAAGTGTGTGTGTGTGTGTATAGTGAAGTGGCTGAGTAGGCGTGGCCACTACTACTCACTCAGCTTGCGGGTGGGCGGGTGTATGTATGTATATTTGTGTCTTATGTGTGTGTTTGTTTGTTTGTCAGTGTGTGAAAATTCTTATAAAAATATAATTTACGTGTATATTTCGTAATATTATTTTACCATACTTGCTAGAGAGAAGAAATTAATGTTAAAGAATTGCAAACAATTTTCTTGGCACTAAAAAAAGGTTAAAGGAAATTTGCAAAATGTTTCTCTCGTTTTCTCGAACTAATCGATTACTTTGATTATTATTTTGTATATTTTTTGTGTGGTCATTTTTATTCATAATAAAAATTATTTTTGTTTCTTTTATCTTTTTGATTGTTTGTGTCGGTGTGGGTGTGTTTGTATATGTGTATGTGTTTGTGTGTGTGTGGGACTTTTGTCGAACTCATTTACAGATCTGATAGTACAGTAGATTATACCTTGATAGAGACACTATAGAAAACTACATTAGAACTTTAGTTAGCCGTTAGTTTCTTTGTTTTTTCTTCTTCATCTTCTTCATGTTGTTTTTCTTGTATTTGTTTTCCGATTTGTAAACATTACATATCCTATATATTTAAGTATATAACTTTCATCTTAATGTGCTGTGTTTGTGTGTGTCCATGTATGTGTGTGTGTGTGTGTGAGTCGGCTCCGTAGTAGCTTACATGGTTTAGGGGGGGAAAGGGAAGCTTCTGGGAGCAGAGACCTGCATGCGGATTCCCTTTCATCACATGCAGATCTCTGATTTATAGTACATTTAGAGAGTGCAGGCCTGGTTCAACACGCATCACCTTGATTCTTGGTTGATCCGGCGGCGCACACTATATAGTTATACATGATTGCTATTGCCAAACTCGGACACTATTCGGATATTGGATAATCTGCCTCATCTCTGCCCTCCAACGAGCGATACTCATCCGAATCCTCGCTAACTGATTTTACAGCTCCTGCTCCTGCTCCGGCTGTTCCATCTGCAGTTGCTGTTGCTGTTGTTGTTGTTGTTGATGGGGTTACATATATGTTTACAGGCTGATCGGTCTGGGGATCACTTGCTACACCACCGCCGACTGCAATGTCCGACTTTGTTTCCTTCACTTGCTCAGCTTCCACTTGCTGTTGCTTTCGTTGCTTTCCTGAAGTCTCAGCTCCTTCTTCGTCGCCTGCTTTTTCTACTTCCTCTTCCTCTTCTTGTATATGTTGTTGTGTTAGGGGTTGTGTTATTATATCAGCAGAGGCCAACAGTAGATCCAACTTAAGTTTTCTTGATGCCGTTGGCTGCTCTGTTATCACAGACTGTGCTTGAGTTGCCGCCGCCGCCGACGCCGCCGCTGCTGCTGCTGCTTGTGCTGCTGCTGCGGCTGCTGCTGCCGACGTTGAGGCTATTGCCGCATCTGTTAATGTTATTGTTGATGCCGTTATTGTTGTTGTTGCTGTTGTTGTAGCCGCCAGCAGTTCATCCTCCTCACTGACACTTATGTAACGACAGCGATCACTTAGCAATGACGCAGGCTCATCCTCCTCCTCGTTGACGCTGCTGACGCTCACCGTGCGCTCTTTGAAGCTCTGATAGACACTGCTGGCACTGGTGCTGGCACCGATGCTCGCCATGCTCGAATCGACAGCATCTCGTACCGCTGCCGACAGCTGCGATCGGCTAATGAGGCTGTTGGAGCCGGTTGCTAAGGGAGGAGAGAGAGAGAAAGAGTCCTGTTAGTTGAGCCAAGTTCACAGTGTGTTTACAGTGCTGTTAAGTGTGCATTAACAGCTGTTAGCAGTTAGTAACAGGCGAAGCTTCAACTGAATTGATCTAAAATTACTTGATGTTCTTGATATCTTCTTCCTGAGATATTTATCAATATAATCTCTATCATTAATTTTGTCTGCAGCTCTGTTGGTTTCTTTATTGTGTTCTTCTGTAAATGGTCTACGTTTTCTTAATTGGAACAAATATGTGTTTATACTATTTACTTTAAGATGGATTGACATGTTATCTTTGATGGTTGTCGTGATATACATTTATATCTTGATATGTATTCATATGTTCATTATATTTTTTATCTGTAATTAAATTTGTAACTGTATCAAGGTGAATTGGAAGAGCTCGACATTTTCCTACTACATTCTATTCACTTTCAAGACGATTGACAATTTATCATTAGTTATCGTGTTATTTTAATTGTATTTGTAATTCAATCGACTTGGAACCAATTTGCTCCATGTTTTTTTAAGTGAACAAATATATTTACTACTTATTTAAAAGTCGATTAAAAACTTATCTTATGTATCTGTATCATGATCTTTATCTTCTTACTATTGATGTACCTTTATATATTGACTTATTATGGTATTTTTAATTTATATTTATATTTTAATATAAACTTCCTTTATGTTTTAGGTTTATATTTATATTCATGTTAGCTTTTCTTTATCTTATGATCTGTTTTCTAAATTTTAAAATGCATGTTTAACTCAATCTTTCTTTCTCTTTAATTTTGTCTTCATTTCAATTAATTATTTATACTTTTACTTACTAAATCCGATCAAAATCAACCTAAAATGTTGAATTTCGTTGTATTTAATTTGTTCTGTGATTAGTATTTTTAGTCTTTTCGTTTTTGTTTTATTTTGATATATATAATACTACTATTTTTTTGTTAATACATTTTTGACTTATATCTCAGTAGAAAAATATATGGTCTCTTATTTTAAAAAGTGTCTCCTAATTTAGCTAATGGATTTTTAGATCTGGACATCACTTAGTATAAATGTAAGTGTTTCTTATCCTAACAATAGTTTTTAAGCGTAAGTATTACAAATCGCTTTAAGTTGTCGTATCCGCAAGATATACAGAATACAGTTACAATAGTCTGGCTATAATTGCCCTGCCAAATCGTCTTGAGAGGGGAACTTCTCTCTTCTATGTAGCTCTTAAGTGTCTATCATAGTATTTTACTTAATTTTAGAGATCAATTTCTAGATATCAGTTCATATTTAGTAAGTATTAAAAATCAGTTCATTTATCAGTCGAAGCTTCGCCGAATTCATTCATACATCGTTCTCGCGATCATCCACTTACATTCAGTACGTTCGCGACGCGCAAAAGTGCGTGATGGTATCGGAGCCAATTTGATGCGGTAGAACTTGGAGCCCTTGGCGACGCGATAACGGTTCTCGTCCTGCAAAAGAGAGAAGAGAAGTTGAGATGCAATCCAATTTGGATATATCACTTTGACTTACCTTCCGTGCCTGGCAATACTCCTTATCAATCACGCGTCCGATGCCATAGTAAGGCACAGGAATTTGATTCGACGTTAAAGCAAGCTCGTTGCTTGCCTCAGACAGCAGGGGAGCTGGGGGTGGAGGTGTTAGGTTCAGGCCAGGCAAACTGTCTGCGTGGACAAAATACAACGTATGCGAATCCTGCACGACCACAAACTGTCCATGCCGAATGTTCCACACAACAAAGACCAAGTCATTTTTGTTGCAACCCTCCAGCGTGATTAAACGTTGATTCAATTGCGGTACCACTACTTGTAGCTTAGAGCGCGTAGGGGGCGGCGCAGGGTCACTGGTGGAAACACAAGATCTATAGAAGAAACAAGAAAAGGAAATCAGTATGAGATATATACCAAGGAAGTATCTCCAATTAAACTCACGTTCGCATAGCCGCCACACTGGACTCCATTTCGATGCGCCTGCTCTTCTCCATGTTGAGCTCCTCCTCGAGCCGATTCTTGTCACGATTCAGATAATCGATGATGTCCTTCTGCCAACTGTTGCCCTCCTCGTTGGTCAACTTATCGAGGCGTGACTTGAGCTCAAAGGTTTCCTGGGTGAGCAAACGATTCTGTTCGCGCATCATGTCCAGCTGGCGTTCTCGATCATCCAGCATGGTCTTCAATATGGAAACATTGATCATTGATTCTGAGTTCGATGGCGGCTGCTTCTGCTGTGCCTGCTCCTTCTCCTTCTCTTCCTTCTCCTCTTCTTGTCGTGATTGCCACACCAGACGCTCTGCTTCGACAGCTTCGCTTATGGCGCGCTCCTGTTGGGCAAGCAAATCTTGACGTTGCTGTGCCAGCAGCTGCTCCACATCCAGGCCGCTTGCCACACTGGCACTGCTCATGGGCCGCTCTATCTTCTCCAGGCTGCTGTCCGAAGGGGAACGCTCCATGGAGGTCATCAACTTGAAGCGACAGCGCAGCGATTCCAATTCGGTTTTGTGCTCATGGATAAGCTGCTCCCGTGCCTGAGCCACTGCGGATACCTTCTCTTGCTCCGCTGCCTGCAGTTGCTCACGCAGTTCCACCAACTCAGCCTCACGCAACTGCTCCTCCTGATCCCGTTGCTGGCATTGCATGCGCAACAGTTGCCACTGCTCTTGCAGTTCCTGCATCTCTGTATGCAGTTCATCCTGATGCGCATGGAGCAGTTCTTCGCGCAGGTCACTCAAATTGGCGCGTGCCATGCCCAGACACTTTAGGGCCAGCTGAGACATATCAATCAGCGCCTGCTTCAGTTTCTCCACACTCAGACCAGTATCATCCGTCAGTGTGGAGGCGTTGACGAGCTGCAACTGATCTGTCGCAGTGCTGCGCTCCATCTGGCCACACTTATTGGTGCTGGTGGACGTGCTCACTGATTGCTGCTTAGCAGGTGCATCCATTTGCTCTTCCTCCTCCTGCCCCATTTGCTCTTTATGTTTCTGTTGTTCCTGCTCTTGGGGTGCAGCAGCAGCCTCTTCCAGCGCCTCCTCGTCCAACCTATTTCTATGCTGCACAAAGAACTGCAGCACGGGCGTCATATCGGGCAACTGCAGCTGCACAGCCAACTCCGGCAGTTGCGTCGATAGCAACTCGATATCACAGCTACTCAACTGTGGCAGACGCGTATCAAAGCTCAGCTCGGTATGCTCATTGGCAAAGGTCGGCGGCATATCTGCCATGCCAGGGAAGAGGATGTTCAAGAAGTGTCCATCGAAGCCGGCATTGAAGAGTCGACGGCGCTGCAGCTCCTCGCTATGGATGCGATTGAAATCCTTTGATAGTCGCGTTGCCCACACACGAAACTTATCAGAGAAGATCTTACGACGCACCACCTCCGTCACAGCGGCCACATAAGTTGAGGGAGCTCGATGGATTTGTTCGATAATCCCAATGTGACGTTCCGCGCGACGCAGACAACGCAGATAGAACAACAATCGATTATCGTATTCACTCATTCCATTCTCAATATAAACAATGTGACGCAGACGCATGTGAAGATTTCGTCCCAGTTCCTCCTTGGAGTTGGCTATGCAGCGGCAATATTCACGTATCTTTAGATGATTATCGAGCATCACCTGCAACTGGGAACGATGCGACAGGCAGAGATCGGGCAGCACCGAATTGTCACGTAAGTTGAGTGCACGCGATTGATTCTGTTGCAGTGCCGTCGCCTGCTCTCGCTGATCTTGCACCATTTTGAAGATCTTATCCTTAAACTCATCCAGTCTATAGAGACGATCGCTAAGACCCTTTATCTCCTTCACGCCCCCCTGTTTGGCGCCCTTGAGAATGTTCTGTCCTTCCTGCTTGAGTTTCTCGTAGATCTCCAGTGAGAAGGTCTCCAATCCCTGCACACTCTCATCGCACATTTGCTGCAGGGTCGCATGATTTCCCTTCGAGCTGATCCACTGCAGCAAATTCATTTTATGCTGATTCGCCGCTTGCTGCTCCCTCTCTTTCTCCATCTCCTGCTGCTGCTGCTGTTGTTCGTGTCCCATTTTGAGCTTCTTGGTAGGCGATGTGCTGCTGCCGCTTTTCTCCACACTATCAGTGACTCCCGCACCCTCGGCTGCTGTGCTTGTTTTAGCTGTTGCCGACGCCTCTCCCACATCGTCGAGCAGCTCATCGAAGCCATGGAAATCCGCCTCGGCATGTGCCATCAAGGCGGGCAAGATTGGGATGCGCGCCAATTGGGTGAGATCGTCGCCAAAGTTGCGTAACAGCTCCAGATATCTTTCTCGCTGCTGCAGATGTCGATCGAATGCGATGAAGAAGTTGTGAAATCTCTCGTTGAACTCATTTGTCAAATCCTCCATGTTGGCCACCACAGCACACCAGCCCTGCTGCTGCAGATGCTGTTCGTGGACAAGGCGCTCGCAGAGCTGTTCCACCTTGCGAGCCAATTCCCGCATATGCTGCGCCAGCTGGGCACGTTGACTGACTGTCTCCAGCACTGCGGGCAGCTTGTGGCTTTCCTCCACTTGGCGACGCAGCTCCGCATCGCTGGCATCACTGGTGATAGCTGCTACTGGTCCACTTCCACTTCCGCCGCTGGATATCGTTGGTGCCGATCTCTCGTCACCAGTTAAAAACATATAAATGGGATTTGTATCTGTGCCCGCGGAGTAGCAGGATACTTGTGTGGAGTGTGTCAACATCTCGCCGCCGCTCACCAGCAGCACAATATTGGCAGCAGGTATACCGTGCAGTCGCTGGATTGTCTCCTTGAGGTTCTCCACTGAGGACATGGCCACATTCATGTCGAAGCTCAGCATGCGGCCCACGTCCACATGAAATACGTATAACATCATGTGGCTGCTGTTGTGGCTCTTCCGCCTGTTCTGCTAAATCTTCTTCTCTTCCTCTTCTTCTTCTTCTTCTTGCGAAGAACTCCTTGTTTCCTCCTTTCGTTTGGCAGTGTTTTTGCTTTCAGAGTTCCCGTTTGCAGAGGAGCATGTGTGTGTGTATGCGTGTGTTAGTGTGTGTCTATTTGAGGTGCTGAAAACAAAACAAAGCAAGATGGAAAACATCTGTTAGATAACAGTGGCATGGTGCAAAGGGGGTTGTTTATCATAACGTATGTTGTGTTACATTTTCGTTAACAGAGTTAGCACGATAAATCAACTAAGTTAACATATCGAAAAATAAAAAAAAAATAACAGCTACAATTGGGTGTTAACGTGCAGGCCTGTTGTTGTTGTAACAGCCTCAACTGAACGAAACATTTAAGAATATCAGCTGCTTGCACAACAGAGGTAACACGATGAATCGTCAGTTAACATATCGAAGCATTTAAATATCAGTTACAATCGATAATCGTGTAGACAGCTAACCGTGACGTGAGTGGGAAATAGCATAGAAAATGGCGTGTTGTAACCAAATAGAAGCCTCAGTAACTGAACGAAACATTTTAAAATATCAGCTGCTTGCACAGCCGAACATGTTAACACTTAACGAATTAACAGTTGTACAACAGTTGTACCGCACAAAAACAATACGTGGGGCATAAAATACTAATAAAATACTCGATCAACTAGGAAGAGAGTGAGTGAGAGAGAGAGAAAGCAAGAGTAGACACACTGGCGCTGCTGGGGGCAGCGCTGGCACAAGCAGAGGTTCAAATGTTAATGACTAAACCGTACACGGCGTACGCTGACGCTGACGCAGCCAAAGCGTCGTCGACATTGTCGCTGCCGCTGCGCACTCTGCTCGTGTTTAAAGTCGCAATAAAGAATTAGTTGTTGTTATCGTTGTTGTTGTTACTCCCGCCGTTTGTTGTTGTTGTTAGTGTTGTTCTTGTTTTTGTTTACTCATCTTGAGGCTTTACATGCACATAATACATATTGTTTACAATTCGTCTGGCGAACGCGTGCTTTGGCGCTTGTGTAAACGCTGATGTATCGATAAGGCGTCGCGAGGTAATTCAAAAATAGCGCCTCCCCCGGTCTAACTGTGTATGTTAATTCGCACACGCGCACACACAGCAACAGCAACAACTATCAGCAGCAAACAGCAACAACAACAACGACACTCACAAAAATAACATCGATTATTATTATCAACGCACCTTAGTTAAAAGTATAAAACCAAAACAAAAACAAAATAAAACAAAATGACAACGTCTAGACATTCGGGCGTAACAAATACTACTGCCAGCACTTCGGCGTCGTCGTAGCCGTCGTCAACGTTAGCGTCGGTGTCGCAGTCGCGGTCAGCGACGCCGTCGACGTCGACGCCGACGCAAATGTTAAGCAGCGCTACACGTGTGGCTTACTCTAACGATCCACAAGGCAAAGAGAAGAGAGGGTGAGCGTGAGAGAGGTGGAGAAGAGGGTGAGCTCAAAAAAGACATAGAAGAGGGTGAGTGCGAGAAAAGTGGAGGAGAGGTAGGTCGCGAGAAAGGTGGATGAGAGGAAAAGCGTGAGTAAAGAAGAGAAGAGAGTAGGAGCGAGAGAGAGAGAGATGGAGTTGTGCCTTCGTCGGTACCTGCTGATGCTTAACATAAAGAGGATTTCATCATTTTTGGAAAACACGGATTCATGACGAAGCTCCTTATATGGTATATACAAAACTCAGGGGTAATAAAACTAATTGAAGGCATAGAGATATGAGAGGAGAAACGACTAAAATAATGACGAAAGGGAGAGAATTCTTGCAAATTTTAACGAAATCGCAAAGCAAGTGCAGCTGCTGCACATGAATTGACAGCTTTAACTTTCGATTACTCATCATCAATGAAAATATGTAAGATCGCAGCTGATAAGCACGTTTATTATCAACGCAATTAAGTACAAAAATGTTTGTATATGTACTTATGTTTGTGTGTGTGTATGTGTGCGTGTATTTGCTCTACATGTGACATAAAGTGTAATTAAATCAGCTAAATCAAGTTCAGCAGATAAAAACAGAAGCGAAGGAGATAAAGATAGAGAGGGGGGGAGGATTCGTGGCAGGTTTAAAAGGCAACGACATTTGACTTTGCAGATATTACTCTGAACTTTCGTCTGTTTGGGGTCACTTAGCAGCATCTCTTACAGACTCTGCTAACTGATTACATTTCAATGTTAATCACAACAGAGAGTTTATCAGCTGTCTCTCTTTCTCTCACCCTCTCCCTATCTGCTGGCGTTGCAGGAGGCCAAAATAACAACAACACCACTTTCATAAACGAGAACGAAGGGCAGGAGGAGGAGGAGGAGGAGGAAGATAACCAACCTCAAGCAGAAGCATACAACGACGCGTACTCATTAATTAGGAATGCCACCATTTTGTCGCCCTGCTTTATTGGGTTTTATATGTGGTTAACTGACTGTCCTGCTGTTGCAAAAAGTAGGTTAATAAAGCGTAAATATTGTTGGTTACTCACATACAAGCACATGTACATAGATTCATACATACATATTTACTGAGCTCACAGATATTCAAGGCAACATTTGCGATAAGCAATTAATACGGTGCGACATATGTCAGTTAGTTGCTAAGATTTAACGAAAATATTAAGTCTTGTTTAAAGGCCCCTGACGAACAGCTGATCGCACTGATCACACCACACTAACATTACAATAACAGCCCCAGCACAACAACAACAGCGAATGCATTTAATGTTCGTATGATACAATTGTCAGCACAGTTGGCAGCACTGGCCAGCACCACCAACTGTGATGTGCGTGTGCACATATGCATTTGTGTGCGTGTGTGTGTGTGTTGGTGCGTGTTTGTGTGTTGTTTTGGCCTGCACTTTGTTATTTTCCATTACGTTGCATTTTGTCTACGCGCCGAAAAGAGAGTTCAGCAGCGAGCAACGAGAGAAAGAATGGCAGAGAAAGAGAGAAAGACAAGGAGAGACAGAAAGCAAATTGCAGTTACTCTATGGACATAATAATTTCTGCGAGAAACTAATTTAGATACCACTTTTAAAATATGTAAATTGTTGCAATTAATTGTAATTTGGCGCACACAATACAACGTTCAACAATAATAATAACAATACACACATACACACGAGGGTTGCCTGACATACAAAAAGAAAATGGCAGCAGGTGCAGAGCTGCATTTGCCAGAATACAGAGAGGAAGAGAGAGAGAGAATGAGAGACAGGATGGGAACAGGGAAATAGGGAGGAGATTGTGGGCGGCCATTCGAAATTTATGCAGTAAAAAGGGCGTCATCTTCATCGGCAATTCCTTTGTCAATGTATGTGTGCTGGTGCGAGCAAGAGTGTGTATGTGTGTGTGTACATGGTTTTGAGTATGTTTGGATAATCCAAAAATATAAAGCCTAATTAAAGCAATGTGCTTACCTTGTAATCTTTAATCAATTTTCACAATGGTCAGCCTATGTGTGTGTATAATGCATGTGTTGAGAGTCCGTATAAGTGTGTCTCTCTGTGTGTTTGTGTGTGTGTGTGTGTCCGTGTGTGAGTGTGTTTTGGTTTTAATCAATTGTAAACGCGCACGAACACGAACGCTGCAAATGATTTGACATCAGCTGTGACTGTGTGCCTGTATTTGTATGTGTGTATGTATTCTGTGTTTGTGTTGTGTCAGCAGCAACAGCAGCAGCAGCGACGTTGTTGTTGGTGTTGTTGTTGTTGTTGTTTTCGTCCCAGCAGTCCAAAACAAAAGCTGCTGGTCCCCAGCTTCGACTTCTCTTTCCACACCTTCTTCTTCTGCACTTTCTTCTCTCGCGGCGACGTCAACTTCAACGCCAGCGCCAGTTTTTCCTTTTACTTTTAATCACACATATATATGTATGTATATATATTCTTATTTATTTTTTATCGCATTTCTTTTGTCAGTATTTTCGCAGTTGTGTTTTTCTGTTATTTCAAGTATTTTTTTCGTAGCGTATAAAAAAATCAGATCAATGTGTAAAAAGCTGCCCAAAAAACTCGCGCGATATGCTTAATATTTAAA
The DNA here is from genome assembly GCA_018904595.1 of Zaprionus indianus. Lineage (NCBI taxonomy): Eukaryota > Metazoa > Arthropoda > Insecta > Diptera > Drosophilidae > Zaprionus > Zaprionus indianus. Next base: position 11,824,588 of record JAEIHA010000320.1, read on the forward strand.
TATGTTGCGTTTTGTTTTTGTTTTGCGTTATTTGTTTTTTTTTTTTTGTGTTTTTTTTTTTTTATTTTGTTGGGCCTTTTTGCTGTGTCGTTCTCCCCCTTCTTAATCTATTTCTTTGTCTATCACAATTGCGTTGTTGTTGCTGGTGTTTTGCTGCTGCTGTTCCTGTTGTTGTTGCTGTGTTGGTGTGCTGGTCGCTGCTGCTGTGTGTGTGTGTTTTTGTGTGTGGTTGTTGTTGTTGGCAGTTTTATTTCGCGTCAATTTTATGCCATTTACACGTTATGCCAAAGGGCTTTCATTAGTTTTTAATATTACACTAATTTCACACACGCATATTGTTGATTTTCTTAACTTTCTATTTTAATTAAATGGTATAAAAATGAAATAACGCACTTTCGTAGTTCCTACTTCTTCTTCTTCTGACTTAATAATAACAGCTAGCATAACAGCCACAATAACTCAACCCTATGTTCGACTGTTATGTTAACAGTGACAGAATATTTGTTATTTGAACTAATTATTATTTCAATTATTTGCAACTGATATGTTCCAAATTTTACTATTTCAAAGTAAAAAAAAAAATTAAGTTTTCTACAAAGTGATATGTGAAGTTAACACATTGATTTCGCAAGAGATTTCTGGGATGCATGAGGAATAATTTAAATTCAAGGCAATCATATCGATAACCACTGTTAAAATAAAATGAAAAATGTTAACGAAATATCGTCACTGTGTCGTGAGCGTGTATTGTGAACGTCCACACGTTTTCGCCGATAGTTCAGAAAAGTGCAGCAAAAGTCGAAAAATAACTCATAAAAGTGCTTTATTTTTAGGGAAACGTTGGCATAAAAAGTCACAGCATAGATTTAGACTTAAGTAGATTAACCACCGGGGTGACGATTTCGTCAAATACTATAAACAAATACACTGCGATTCACACAGACGGACACACATACACTCGGCCAAAATCGTCATCTACGGCAAATTAGAGCAAGGGGGGCAGAATACACACATACACACACGCGCAGGCAGGTAGTCAGGCGGGGGAACAAACACATATTCATGTACAGACACCCGCGCAACACACACATACATACATACATGCGCAGAGACACATAAATACATCTTTTTCATTTAGCCAAACTCTTTGAGATTTTAGCTTAGTTGTAAATAGATTTTTAATTAATAATTTATAACTCTAACTACATATTTGTATTTTACCTTAATTGCATTGTATTCTATTACAAATTATAAAAAATAATAACAAAAACAACACGAACAAAACATCATTAAAATGATCCACATCCAGACTATAGAAAATGTTGCGGACTGCAGCCCGCTCTATCTGCCGCACAGCTTGTATCTCAAGCCGTTGGCGAAGATGCAAATTACAGTTGCGCTGCCGAGTAAAATTAAAACCGGCAAATCCGTATCAAATCTGGAGATAATGGAAAAACTCAGTGCCGAACTGAAACCGGATAAGTTTCTGGTGCTCAAGGTGAGTGACAGAACGAAATGAAGACAGAAATGTATCTAGAGTAATGTATCTTCTCCTCTTTTTAGGTTTCTAAAAGCACCGTTGACTACATTCGCTTCGAGGCGGAGCTGGAGGAGCGCAAACGTTTGCGTCTGGCCATACAGCGCCTCGATGGAGTCTCATTGCGTCTGTCCGGATTCAGTGATGCCGCCTTCCGTGTACGTTGCACGGAGGCAAAGGATGACTTTCCCACGCGTCATGATTGGGACTCGTATTTCCGCGATGCCCGCAACATGGATGAGATGAAGGCGGGCGAACGGCCGGATACAATACACATGACCCACCTGCCCATACGTTGGTTCTGTCCGCGTCACGTCGAGCACGAGAAGGAGGTGAAGCCGAGCGAGAGTATCTTCAAGCGCATATTCGAGAAGTTCGGTCGCGTGCGTGCCGTCGATATACCCATTTGTGATCCGTATCGGAAGCACATGCCGGCAGATATTGCAGGCATGCGCACCTTCAGCTGCGAGCAGGATGTGCTCTTCGAGGCGTAAGTGAAGATCCCCCACTTGAGACCTGATCTTGTTTAATGTTCCCACTTCTTTCTCTCCCAGTTATGTGCAATTCGAGGAGTATTCGAGCTTTGTGCGCGCCATGGATGAGTTCAGGAGCACTAAGCTGGTGCGCAAGTTCGTGGACAAGACGCAGGCGATCAACATCAATGTGAACTTCGATAAACAGAAGCATCTCAGCGATTCCCATGTGCAGCGACGGGAGCGTATGAGGAAGCGCTGCATAGCCAAGGCGCAGGCCGAGGATGAGGAGCGAGAGAAGGAGAAGAAGCGACAGCTCGAGCAATTGGAACGTGAAAGGTTTGACATCAGTTGTAGTTGTAGATGAAGTATCTATATGCATACATACAGATCGATGTGTGAGTGGGGGCAGGCAATGAAACCGCTACAAAGAGAGGAATCTGTTCTGTTTCAAAGTATCTTAAAGTAAAAGTATCGTAAAGATACGAATTGAACAGGAAATCACTTCTAGTAAAAAGCTATCTTAAAGATACAAATGTATCCTTATTTAACCGTATCTTGAAGATACATAAAACCACAAGATATGCAAAAGCATTTCATATGTAGAAAAGTATCTTAAAGATACACGGTTACAGGTATAAAGGATACTATAGTAACTTGAAGATAGATAGAAAAAAGTATCTGCAAAATACAATCTTAATGCAAAATCATTTCGTAAGATACAAAGGCTGCAAATACAAAAGTATGCCTCGAATACAAAAGTATCTCGCGAATACGAAAGTATCTCACAGTTACAAAAGTATCTCACTGTACAATTGTATGGCAAAATTTCCTCTTTCGGTTTCATTGACTGCCCACTGTAGGCCAGACTCTCTCATTGAGATCAAATGCGGCGAGTTACACAGTTCTCTGACTCTTCTAGACGAAACAGTTAAAAAGTCTTTAGCCAAAATAGCAAACAAAAACCAAAACCAAAACAAAAACAACATGCGCAACATTGCAACAAATTTACAGGCAAAAAGAAGAACAATTGAAATTAGCCGAATTGGAGAAACAGCGCGAGCGCGAAGAGAAGCGCAAAGAGAAGCATCTGAAAAAGATACAGGAGCGCGGTCAGGTGGAGATATCACAAAAGATACGCATGGAGGAGCGCAAATTGATGATAGCTCAGCGCAAGCTGGAGAGCATAAGAATACTGGAGCAGGTCTTCGAGCGGATACAGGTAAGAATGATCCCCAACATGAAGTAGAACTTGGTTCATTCTTTCTCTCCTTCTACCCCAGCTGAAGCAAAAGGCGAAATCGCATCGCGGTCATCAGGAGGATGTTAAGGATGCGCAGCGTGGTCGTCTGGTGGAGAAGTACAAGTCAGCCACCGAGAAGCTGGTCTGTGATCAGCGCAAAATTGTGCAGGAAATCAAGAGTAATACCCCCTTATTGGGTCTGCTCAAGAGCAAATCGAAGAAGATCGGTGGCGCCAGCAGCGATGAGGATGAGACGTCGTCGGGCAAGAAGCCCAAATTGAATGGAAATCTGCCGGCGGGAGCAACTGCCTCGGGTGCTGCTCCGCCAGTGGCTACAGATAATGCGGTACTGAATCCCTTCAAGGCTGTGACAGCTGCCTTGGCTGCAGGTGCTGTGCCCGCTGCTGCTGCTGCCGCCGCCTATGGTGCTGAGGCGGCCAACGAGTGGATGCAATCGCTGTCCATGTTTGGCTATGGCATGCCAGCTGTCTTTCCCGGCGCTACTGCTGCACTTTACCGGCCTCCGGGACCGCCTCCGTTTGCAGTTTCCGCCAATTATCGTGGCTTTGCACCGTTTCCACGTGGTCGTGGCCGTGGCAGGGGACGAGGTGGTCGGCCTGGCTACGATTCGTACTACAATCCCAAGCACTATGATAATGATCGCTACGATGATGAGGATGGCAAAAATGGCTATTATCACAAATCCTCACGCGGCAGGTAAGCAGTTATCGAAATGTTCGTTAAGTTCAATCGATTACTTATGTTTCCTTCCTTGTTTGCAGAAATCGTTCGCGATCAACCTCCTATTCGCGCAGTCGCAGTCGTTCACGGGGCCGTCGGTAAGTCACTGCTGAACTTAACAGCTGTTAAACAATAATGTTAACGCCATCTTCCTTTTTAGCCTGATTTGCCGTTCTAGGCGCTCACACTCACGCAGCCGTAGTCGCAGTCGCAGTCGTTCTAATTATCGCAAGTCGTCATATTCATCGCGTTCCAGGTGAGGGGGAGAATGGAAAACTAATAATGTGGAACATATTACAATCTTTCCTCCTCTTTCTTTAGGCGCAGTCACAGTCGCTCTCATTCGCGCAGTCGCAGCAAATCGCCAGCGCAGCGAAAAAACCGTAAATTAGCTTCCACACGACGTTCACGATCCCGCAGCTACTCACGATCCCGTTCACCTTCACGCACACGTACCAGGCGCTCCAATTCGCGTCGTGACCGTCGCAGTCGCAGTCGGAGCCGCAGCCGCAGTCGAAGCTACAATCGCAGCCGCAGCAATTCAGCCAGCAAACGTGTTGTCCTGGAGGCGGATAAGCTCGTCGCCTCGGCGGAGCAAATCCAACGTACCGTGGAGCAGAACACAAAGGATCGCATGCGAGAAGAGGTGCGGGAAATAAAGCAAAACTTTCGCCATCGTCGAAGGAGCTCCCCCTCTGCCAACAACCTGCTATCCGATAGCCACATGAAAGTAAACGATAATGTGGAAACTAAGCGAACATCGGAAGAGCGAGACGAAAGAAAAGAAGAAAGACAACAGAGGAGTACAAGCAGACGAAGTAGTCGACGCAGTTCTCTTGCTGCATAGCAATAGAATTCTCTTACTAACAACCATTCATTATGACACTCAATTCTAAGTAAACATTTCGGTTTAAATTAAAGCAATAGTTCAAATATTAAACAGCATTTTTGAATTGCAAGCCAAGAAGCCTTCATACAAAATATATAGGTTTCGTTAAGTTTAACGAACCGACCGACAGTGTGGCGGTCAGACGATTAACGACCGCTTTTGCCGATACGTGCGCTGATTTTTATATTCATATGCGTTCAAAAACAATTAAACACTAGTTATAATAAAGAAAACATGAATTGTTCGAAATTAATAATGTTGTTCTCAAATTCCCTCCCAGAGCAGCGAGATAAAATGCTTCTTTTCTATTCGTTATTATTATCGATAAAATGTGGCGGCCTCTCGATGAATTCACTCCTATATGCACAATTACCGTATTGATATACTTTGTTATCGTTGCCGCCCGGTCCGCTGACCAATAATATAAACATTTGTTTTTCAGTATTTCTAAAATAATATAAATCTTGTTAAGCATAAAATGGTGTTGACTTTGACGGGCCAAGCTGTTTCAATCCTAATTTCGTATGTTTACAAAATGAGCTTAAAGAATGTGTCATCGGTTGGGATTGGTCAAGACTAAAACCGTCGACTGTTTCGTCCACGATTGCGTCCACCACCACCACCAGCGCCTCCGCCACCTCCTCCTCCTCCGCCGCCGCCGCTGCTATTATTGTTGCCACGCCTTCGTCGTTGCTGGCCGCTGTTATTAATATTGTTGCCGTTGTTTCCTCCCCCGCCGCCGCCGCCCTTTTGATAAGGATCCCGATCCCTTTCGTTGTAGTTATCACCACCACCTCCTCCATAACCGTTTTGATTGGATGGCCCACTGCCACCGTTGTTACCATTGCCGTAGTTGGACCAGGGTGCGTTGTTAGCCCAAGGATTTGGTCGATTTGCGCCATCCTCGCGCGTTGCCTGGTCCATGGGTGAGCCACTGCCATAGTTTGAGGGATCATCAATGAACTCCGTCTTCGGCTTCTGTGCCTTGACGGTCAACAGGGACGGTAGGAAGGGCTTCTTCAGCAGCAACAGCTCGCGCACACAAACCAATTGAGCGTTGTGTTGGCGCGGTTCAAAGCGGGATTTCTTAAGAGGCGGAGACACTTCTCCCCGTGGCTGTTGTGCCTCCACTGGGGGCGAAAGGGAACGTGAACGGTCCCTTTCTCGTTCTCGAACGGGAACCACGTCGCGCAGCTCCTCCAGCTTGCCGGCATCAATGTACTTGTTCAGGTATTCGGATCCCTGTCGTATGGCGACCATCAGGCGCGAATCCGGATGCACACGTATGAATCGCCCGTAGACAAAAACGCCGACAATTGTCTGCGGATCGAGGCCATTCAACATGCCGCTGGCGAGGATTCCTTCGAGCGTGTTCTCGCTGATTTGCTGGTGCGTGAGACCGTTACTCGAGTCCTTTGATTCTCGGGCTGCCAGCTCATCGTGTATGCTCAGTACGCTGGGATCATCGGCACGCCTTGGTCCCGCCCATTGAACTTGGAAATTGCGCGGAATAGGTTTACTGTACGGCATCTTCTTCTCTCGGTCGCGATCCATGGCTGCTCTGCTTCCGGCGTCCAGGTCCAGACCAGGAATGAAGCCCTTGTCAGCCGTAAGACTCTCGGTGAACTCCACCTTATCCTCTGGTCCCATGCCGGGTATGACGGCGTCGTCTGTCAAGGGAATCGCCAATGAAATAAGTTCGTACTGGACATAGATATCTCCTACTCACCGTATTCGCACTCATCCAAGGCGGCCAAACTGGCAGGAAGCGTATTCAGATTGTATTTGTCTCTCATCAGATCACCGGGTCTGTTGCGTGTCCAGAACTTAATCGTGTGATCGTTGGAGCCCGAGCACAGTATGTGACCCAGCGGATGCCAGGCGAGTGTCCATACAATGCTGTCGTGCGCCGTCTCCACGCAACCGATCTCCTTGTCCGTGCTGTGGAAATAGGAAGAACAAATCAAAACGGAGAGTAAGAAGGGAAAGAGAAGTTTACTTACCCTACATTCCAGAACAGAATGGAGCCATCGGAGCCACCCGAGCAGAAGAGACCCTCGTGTATGGGATGCCAGGATACGGAGCTGGCCTCCTTCTTGTGACCACGAAACACTTGAACCTCCTCACGCAAATTGCGTATGTCGAAGAGCTTCAGCAGATGATCCCTTGATGCTGTCACCAGCCAATTGCCATTATCGTTCCATTTGAGATCCATTACCGTTGATTTGTGGGCGTGGCTAAAGGAAAATAATCTTTAGTTATATTTAAACTTTCATCTTTGGTTGCCACTTACAGCGTGGCCAAGGCAATGCCGCTCTTGGGATCCCAGATTTTAATGGGTTGTTGATTATCCTTGCTGCCGCTGACGATCATTGCCTTCTGTGGATGCCAGTGTACGCACTTGACATCGGCACCATGTCCTGCATAAAGGAGTGTTAGGTTACCCTATGCCCTAAAAGGTCTGCGGGTTTTTTCGACTTACCTCGCAACACGCGCTCCTCCTGGCAGCGCATAAAGTCCCATATGCGTAAGGTTCCATCATCACTGCCGCTGACAAATTTGCTGTCCGTGGGACTAAAACTGCAGGCGTGGATAGCGAGACAAGTTAAATATATCATGAAAATAAAACACAAGAAAATAAAAATGCATATGGAGGTGTCTTAAGAAAGGATCAATTGATAAAGCGAAGATATGTTCTCTTGGGAACTGCATTCGAATAAACACTTTAATTATCGTCGATCGATTCATTGGGAGAACATAAGGAATCGCACCCACAAAGTGCTAGGGAAAACTGTTCGGTAGGTAGGGTAGGTAAAGTTTGAGATGTTTTCGGAACTTCAAATTAAATTTAAGTATTCAGTTAAGAGTCACTAAAGAGGTTGTGCATAGTGTGATAGTTAATGGAGTCCGTGAGGTCTAATCTCTACATTTGTACATGTGGAGGTGTCTAAAGGTAGATCAGAGTTGAGATCCATAGAGAACTCTATTCTTTAATTGTATCGTTAGCTATATAATAAAAACAGGTATTCATCTTAGGAATTCCATTCCCAAAAAGGTAAGGATTGTGGTGCATAGTGAATGGAGTCCAGAAAGTCCAGTTCCTACATACTTGTGAGGATGTCTTTAGACGGAAAAGATTCGAAAATTCTCACGGAACTCCAGTCACTTAAAGCATAATGTTAGTTGGATTAAAATTAAATTAACATATATTTAGTTAGGAAATACATTTCCCAAAAAGTCTAGGGATAGTGGTGCATAGTGAATGGAGTCCAGTAGATCTAATCCCTGCTCCAATCTTGGGTCCATCTTCCTCTCTCTGCAGCAAGTCAAAGAAAACACTCGAACCCCCGAATTTGAACATAAAAATATGTTGCATTTAGCATTTTATTTGTTGTTGTTGGCGCGAAAAATAAAAATTGTGCATTGTTTTTATCTGTTTTTTTTAGTTTTGCCTTTATTTTTTTTTTTCTCTTTGTGTGTCATTTATTTAATCGATTCGAGAGTTTATCACAGTAGTTAAATACAATCTTAGATTGGTTTGGTTTGGTTTGTTTGTAGTTGGTTAAGCTTAAGGAACTTTATGCGGAATATGTCTATGAGAAATGCTGCAACTATTCAGGGGGAATCGAGAGAGACCTGGCTTGTTGCACCCAGTTGACGTCTTTATTGAGTACACAAAAATTGCAACAGCCCCCGCAGGAGAGAGATAATGTAAATAAAGAATGAGAGCAAAAGATATAACCCAGGGTAAACCAGAACTAACTGAACTATGAGATCTAACGATAACGATAACGATAAGAATTCTGGGTGGTTCGGTGATGGCCTCATGCTTGCTGCTGGATAAATACAAATGACAATTACAAACATTTGGCAATACCTTATTCCCCTAATCGCCTCCTTGTGCGCCTGGTACATCTTCACGTTGTTCATGTTCGATTGCCAGTACTTTACATATCCACCATGATCGCCTGTCACCATCCAGCTGTCGTTGTGCGACCAGACCATCGTGCGCACAGAGATATCGTGGGCCTAGGAAGGAATTAGATTGATTGCTATAATACCAATGTGTCTGCTCCTGTTTGTAAAGGGGAACCCACCTGCAGAATTGTTTCGAAATTGAAAGTAAGACCATTCCAAAGTGTAAACTCGCCCGAGCTGGCGCCGGTGACCAATCGTCTGCCCTCCGGTGTCCAGGCAAGCGTGAAGATTGGACAACGCATCTTGTTTGTAGCAGTCTTCACAAAGCGCGTCGTTATCGCATTCGCTGGATTGTCCAGATAACTGGAGGGAGGCAGCATTTGCGGCACATAAATGCTGTCCGGCTGTATGGCCAGTCTGTCCCGATAGTCGCGTTGCCACAGGCGAGCCTAAAGAGTACTACGTATCAGTATATAATCCAGTCAACATTCGCAATATTCTTACCTCGAGACCCTTGATAATGGATGCATTATAGTCGACAGTCTTTCGCATGACGCTCTTGCGCAACCGTTTGCCATCGAAATCGTCTTGAGACATTCCGAAGGGACGCTGGAAGCCACCAGGCATGAAAGGCTTGAAGTGATTGTAGCCCTGCTTGCCGGCTCCATGGTGCGGATGATAGTGTCTGTAGTGCTGCCCGCCCATCGAGGGCGGCGGCATTGATGTGAAGTTCGTTGCCAGCGCCGATGGCGCGGTCAGCAGCTGTGGCGGAGGCTGCGACAAATCCATTGCGGGTGTTGGAGCGCAGTAAGTTATTGCCCCTTTTTGATTTGGTTTCTTCTTGTCTTACTTTCTCGAGTTGTTGCTATTCTGTTTCTAAAAAACGAAATTGTATTTATATTAGTTTTTATTTTTTTCTATTTATCCTTTGAAAGAAAATTGCAAACGAAAGTAATGCTAGAATTGCTTGTTTTTATGAGTACGCTTGAACAGCTAATTGAGTAAATTGCAATTGCAGAATTGCGAAAAATTATTCATTTGGCTTAATTTATGAAAACACACGCATATGCACGCACACACAAACACACATACGCGCGCGGGCGACAGACGCAACTGTTCCAACGTGTGTCGTTTTCTTTTATGGTCCATTCAAGTGTGTTTCTTGCAAATATTTGACTTACTTTATGTTTTAGAGCTTAATCATTTTGTCTACTAACTATTTTAAAAACAATAAAATGCCTTAATTTTAATTAAACCCGTTTGTCGCGTGGATTGGAGTTGCACAAATTGTTCGGAATAAGTTCAATAACTCAAAACTGAAGTGGAAAGAACCAGCGCTGTTCATTTGTGTTGTTCAGTGGTGAACAGCGAACTTATAGAGTATTCTTTGCAATAATCGAATGGCACCACTGAAACTTATCGAAAAATCTTCGATATGTTTATTGAAATTGCGCTTATAATGAAGTTTTTATTTTTCAAACTATATAAATTAATTATAGTCAAATTAGTTTTAGTTATTTAAATGATATTTATTTTAAATATTTAATGTACTTTAAGCGACAATTTATTTAATAACAGTGATCTTCCAGTCAAATAACATATGGAATCAGTGCTGCCAGTATAGCTGACTGTAAAGTTAAAAAAGCTAAAATAACACTATTAAGCCTAAAGTCACTAGTGGGGCGCTTTTAAAAAGTTAAAAAGTGAGAAAAACAGAAAAAATCTGCCCAAACGTTGGAGCCTTCTCACCTTTACTATTTTCCAAAACTCTTTTAAAAAGGAAAAAACGAACAGTTCAAAAAAAGCCAAGTCGCTATCTTCTCCGGTGTGAATGCAGGCTCAAATCGAAAATGGGAAAACTGTCGTTATTCTAAATGGGAGAAACTATTTTTTCCTTTCTTTCCAAAGACACGATCCCTTTGTGTCTAGGATGTGTCTGATCCAACATGCAGAGATTTATATCAAAGCATCTTATGGAAAAATAGCTAAGTTGGCAGCACTGCAATGCTGCTTAGCCATTTAAATACGGCTGTGCACAGTGCTTGTGGGCTCAGTTAACCGTTGCTCGTGGTCGAGTTCATACTGACGTTGGGGTTAGTACAGTAGAGTGGGTGCTTCCATCGTGTTATTCAAAAAATAGTTGTGTGCACGGACCGTTGTGTAGTTTATTTAGCTTTGTGTTGTTGTTGTGATATTGAGTGTTTTTAAATTTCATCAACTAAATTATTAATAATTTATCTTTAACAGCTGACCGCATCAAGTTAACGTTAACAACGCAAACGTTAACTGCAAAATAACAACAGAAAACAGAAGAAATAAATTTGCCGCGGACGCCTAAGTCAATATTGTAAAGACGGTTAACATGCAAACAGTCATTAAGTAAGTTATTGTTGTCTATACTCTACCTGAAATTTAACCTACATATTTATCTGTGTGCGTGTGATCATTTAATACCCTGTATTTTGGTCATAGCCTCGGCAGTTTCACTTATCGGCCTACCCACTCACTTGCCTAGCCACCTCTATCCATTCCCACACCAATTTCCATTTGCATTCCCATTCGATTTTACAGTACGATTTGTTGGCTCGTCATAAAAAAGAAAGTTGCGCATGTTTATTGAAAACACGTTCCGGGTAGTTCGATTTGGGATTAAAAACTGGATGCGTTGCTGACATTTAACATGCTTTTTCATGCTGACTTATCGTCTGGTTAACTTTTTCATTGTATGTCGAATGATGCCCGGTAGCATTCTCTATCCGTAATCAAATCAAAGATCTCTGCTGAGTATCTCACAGTCAAGAACCATTATATTTATGGTGTTTTTAAACAAATTGCAGCGAAGAACAATACGAAGAGTCGTAAAATGTTTTGGGGATTAACGTTAAAACATGTTTCAAAAATTTGATTTGATTTGTTTGATTGCAAACAAAAAAACCCCCTTATAAATTTGTTTTTGTGGAATTAATTTGAATGCGATCTGTGTGTTTTGTTATACTTTATATAACTTGCTAGTTCTTGACATGCCCATACACTTTCAGTATTTCATCGTAGTATTTCGAACTGTCGTGCTATCATACTATAAATATAGTTAACAATAAAATTAATAACCGGGAAATGATTTTTGTGTGTCTTATAAACTGCATTTATTTAAACAATCAGTATGTGCAATTGCATAAGGTATTATTATTTTATATTTCTATACAATGCCAAAACCCTGGGAGCCTAGAGATGATTTGCTAGATTTGCTCAGGTTCTCACGTTCTTTCCTTGTAAGTCAGGCTAATTGTACACATGCGTTTAGTTCAGTTTTCCCATGATTCTTTTCGATCTAAAGATGTACTTAAGATCTTGTTTGTTTAACACAATATTAATATCAGTTTTCTGAGTGAGTTGAATTTACTGCATTCTGCGAATCAAGTTAATAAAAAACATTTACTCTCCGATGCAGTGTATTTTACTCTTCGAGTACACCTGATTTGTTTATGTGAAATATCTTTATTGAAGATCAACAAAAAATTGTGCCCATGTTGGCATAAAATTTGCTGCTGCGTCTCATTGAGAATTTTTGAACATTTTGTAGATTTTGTCTGTCCCTCGACCCTCTAGTTCTTCCAAGTGAGTTTGGTTGTTTTCAAGTTTATTGCGAAGACACTCTCAAAGGTAAATACTACTCGCAACAATAAATGCTTTTGTGGGATACTCTCCTAAAAAACATCAACAAAATTCACACCTTCTTGGTGTGCAAGTATTCGTGTGCTATAGATGATATCGGCTTACCGGTTTTACAGCTTTGACTAATTCTGAAACTTTGTGGCCGAGTGTATTTTATTCGTTTCTTTTCGAAGCGGTATTTAGGCCAACAAAATCAACAAGCATTCCGCCAAGAACTAAAAGTTTCAACTCTTGGGCCTGCGTACGGTTGTTATTGTTGTTGGTTATTTGCTCAAATTGCATAATTAAATGCACGCAGACCTTAACGTGGTCAAAAGCAACAACAACAACAACAGCAGCAGCAGCAGCAGCAGTGGCAGCAGCAGCGAGTGCAACTCCAATTATGGTCATTCAGTTGGCCATGCAACTGCGTTTTCTTTTCTTTTCTATGCCACCGACCTATGCCAGCCGAAGGTGAGGTTTGCGGTTGAAATCAGCCACGCCCCCAAGGCCTAATGCCGATGGGACGACTTACTGTAGGCAGATTATAATCACGACTTACTCTTAACCAGCACCGGGGTGGGAGAACTCCCCTCCATATAGCTTATCAAGCATCCAATCTGTGAGATTTGTTTACATACCAAGCAAAGCCATTAAAGTTGTCGGAACTGTCTGATGCCATTCACCTTCACACATCTGCACTAATTACTGCAGAAAATAAATATTCAATCTATACTTCAGTTTATTGACCTTGTTTGCAACGTCTTAGCAGGGTTCCTCCAATTTGAAGCAATCCTTACAATACAATATTTATAAGAACAATTTCTGTTTACGGAAGATGAAGCCGCCACAGTAATTCTCTGCACAATGTAAACAAATTTTGCATAAAGTTGAATTTAGGCAACTTCTTTAGTCTTTAAGCCCGCTCTTCAAGTACAACGCTTCCTTATGGAGTCAGTGTATTGTAACGAGGCCAACAAGTGTATATGTATGGTATGAAATTGATGCGTAATTGCGAGAACATTTTGGAGCGTGTAGCGATGTAATGGCGCTTGTAAGCTTTTATTTCCTGTTAATACAGCAGTTGGGGCTATCTTGCTGTGTGAAATGACAGTATTCTTCCAGTATTCTGCCAGATTTACCCCGGTCCTTGACTCTTTATGATTCATGCTCGGCGAAAAGAGGGAAAAAAAAAAAAAAAAAAAAAAAAAAAAAAAAAAAAAAAAAAAAAAAAAAAAAAAAAAAAAAAAAAAAATTTAGTTTCACATAATAAACCAGAGCTAAAGAGTCAGGTGGGTGATTGATGATGTTAGGCTCGGTTCGGTTCGGTTCGGGCAACGCTTTTATTGAGCAGGCGAATTACGTGTACTCGACTTCTGGCCACAATAATTGCGATCTGCTGAGGAGGAGGAGCAGGAAGAACCCGAAGGCAATGCGTAAGATCTACGTGTTCCCAAAAGGTAGTTTCATTCGAGCACGAGTCAGCTTAAGTGAGATTCAGTCATCAAATTACTTCTCTTTCGATTATATAACTCAGCTGAGACACTCTCTTTAGACTGTATATATCTTTACAGTGCAATCTCTTGTTGAACTTGAGAGAAAGCGATTAAAAATTTTTACAATGTTGTGAAATAACCTCATTGAACTCAGTCTCTGCTGGAGTTGGGGAAATAAAATTGTTATTGCTCTCATTTAGTTTTAACTCTCTTGAAAACTAAATGCTTAACATTTAGATCTGTGATACCTTCCTGGAAACAGAGTGTAGAATCTACTTTTTGTGATCATATTTTATGTTGAATTAGAAATGTTCCATAAGACATTAGAGCTCCTACTAAAGTCAGCTAGAGTTTTGGTTATAAACTCTTTGTCTCTTCTCTTTGTTCTCCATTTAACTATCAGTTGATATTAGACAAAGTTGTTTCATTTACTGAGGTCGTCTTTTATACAACTTGACAATTTCGCTGGCCTTATGCTATAGACTGAAATGCTGAATGCATATTTAATACGTTGCCTTGCCATTGCTTTTGTTTTGTTTATTGTCTACTCACTTTTTACGTCTGATAATTGCCAATAATATGGCGCAAGTAGTTGTGGGCACCCACCCAATATACAAAAAAAAAAAAAAAAAAAAATAATTTCCATTTCGTTAACATGCAAAGCGCACTTCGCAATGCCCAATGAAAAACTGAAACTGACTGGCGACTTTTGACATATGACAACCTTGACGGCGTCTCAGTTTTATTTTATTTCAAAACAGTTTTTTAAAGTATTTGGCAAGCATGCAATATTACCGTTATTTATGCGCTTCGGCCTCGCTGCAATTTTCATTCAGTTTTCATTTGGTTTCCGCCTGCTTTTCCTGCTTTACCTGCGCCACGAGTGCTTGCTGCTGGAAGGTAACAAAGTAACTGCCACAACTTCCTGCCACGCACATCCTGCGCCTCCTCCAGCCTCCTGCTTCAGGCTTCCTTCTAGTGACATCCCACTTTAGCGCCTACAATTGCATTGCCTCTCCACAAATTGCGCGCATCCTGTTGCTAAATAGATTTCCAAGTCCGGTCGGGCCAAAAGGCTTTCGTGTAACAAGTTGCCGGCAGGGCCATGATCAATAAAGACCAAAATGATATTAGATGCGTAACCAGGTTCGCAAACTTAAAGAGAAAGTTGATGAAGCCAGTCGAAACAAGGGCAAACTTGAGCACAAATAAATAATGGACCCCAAGACAATACAAAACGAAAAGGTTCTTCAGTTTTCTTTTGAATATATATCAATTTCAGTCACGTTATCTGTGTGAAGTGTGAAACTTATTCGAAATGAGACAAGATTATTTATTATAATACAATGTGTGTTCGCCAAAAAGTTATTGCTAGTTGTGGATACCATACAATACTTAACTATTCAATTTAAATTATCTAAAACGAACACTATTTCTTGCCAGACAGGAACGTCAAAAGGATACCCTTCTTCTGTGTTAAATAAGAATCAGATTGGAAAAATTTTAGTCGGCTATGTTTATGTCAAAGATTCAATCTAATTGAAAAATAAAATTAATGATTGAAGGGGGCCAAAATTTGAAATAAATTTTATTAACTGGAGGAAGGTTACAGTAAACTTTTTGCCAAATTTGGTATGGTTAGCTTATATATTAACTGAGAGTTTCCCACGCCTCCCTTCGTCTGCAAAAAGTTGGTATACCCGCTCGAAGCGTATAAAAATAGTGTAACGATCCTGCTCACTTGGAAACTAATTAAGTATTATCTAGTCCAAGTTGAATGCATTTCTGTCCGACTTCTTTGGCACTGTTTTCTTATCAGCTGAAATTAAAGTGACTTATACGATACTCCCGTGCATTCCGTCTGCTTTTTAATGCGCACACACGCAGTTGCTTAAATGATATGTCAGCTCTAATATTTCGAGCAATTAAAAAAAGGCATATACTACGAACAACAACAATTCATTGCAGTCCGTGTGTGAGTGTGTGTGAGAGAGTCTCATCTTATATGTTATCTCGGCGTAATTAAAATGTATTAGGTAATTGTGTCTGTGGCACAAATTAACACTTGAAAGGCAATTTGTCGTGTTGCTTTTGCTTTTCAGACCTGACATCGTCACAGTGACAAAGACTAGTGAGAAAGTCAGACAGTTTGTCAAACAGAGAGTCCGAGCGGGAGTTAAAATACAAAGGCCATTTGGCATGATGGCCGAGCCCATCTGTGTTTGCTTTTTACACGTGAGTGTTAGCCACAGCGCACTGTACTATCCATCTTACCAATGGATCTGTTATTTGTCAGACATGTTCAAAAACCAGTAAACCAACTTCAAATCTTTTTCTCTTTACGATTACAAAACTGGGAAGTCATTTGCTAGTTGTCTGTGACGATCACAGGCTTCGCTCGTGTTGCAATAATTAATCATGCTGTGCTATAATATAAAGTAATCAAAGTCTGCTGTGATTGTGGGATCTCACGAGCTTCTTCCTTACCATGTACCTGTGTTCCTCTTTCTCTTAATTGCATCTTCTTTTTTTTTTCATTTCTACTAACGACACATATATGGTATCCATACGCTTACTCATAGGTAATATTTATTATTATTGTCTCTTTCTGAGTAATTTTGTTGTTTATGGACCACTTGTTTAGCACCTTACTGTAGCCTGTCAAAAACAATTAACCAATTTTGTTAAGTTAGATTTCTTAAACAAGCTTTCATAATGAAAGGGCAATGAATTATCTAGTAGAATTGGGTATGTGGTATATATAATTGATGGCTCGTAATATATGAAAAAACTACACTTCGCGAGTCACCCATTCCTCGTATTTGACACTACTAGTGTCTGGCTTAACCAAATTGTTAAGTCAAATAACGTAGATAAGCTCTCAAATGCAAAGGGCAATGAATTATCTAGTAAAGTATTGAATAAGTATTGGGTATGAGGTATATTTTTAATTGATGGTTCAAAAAACTGTTTTTTGTGTGCCATTCATCTCTCGTATTTGGCTGAGGAAGTTGCGAATACCAAACGCGTTTTTCCATTTTGACTTTGGCAACACCTCATGTACACACCAACACACACCTACAAAGTAGCACACAAAGTGTTTTTGTGCCGATAGACACGCTGCATATTAATAAAGACAACGACGACTGACACCGAAAACGATCAAAAACATATTAAAATAACAAATGGAAAATGAAGTATCACAAGTCGAATAGTAGTTGCACTTTGTCGAGGCGACGAGCCAAGAAATACACAAGTTAAGTCAATTATAAGGATATATAAAGTCTCAAACTTATGGTATTATATTTGTATACAGCAGCATAGCCACTTGACTAGCCGGAAGTACCCACTTTGTTAGGGTAATAAGAACAGAAAACAAAAACAAATAAAAACTTACAGAAAGGTAAGCAAAGTTGCCAAACGTCATGCACAACAAACATACCATCACACACACGCACAAACACACATACAGATGTTTGTATACTTCACACACACGTGTGTGTGACGATGATGATGTTGGTGACGGCAAAGTGTCACGTCAATGGCAATAACGCCGCCTGCACTTGACACATTTATTGGGCAACTCGTAGACAAAAGCACAGCTTGAAACCACTGCCGCCCATCGACACGCCCACTCCCCCCCGTCCGGCCCAGGCCAGCCCCCATTCGATAGGGACACTTATATAACTTGCTACTAGCGTACCCTGGGCACCTGGGCAAATATATATTCATGAACAAACTCGCGCGCGCGTTGCAGTACACACCCTTTTTCACAGACAGACACAGACGCAGATGCAGATACAGATACAGATGCAGATACAATAAGCGAAACATACGTGGATACAGATACAGATGTCATAGCAGCTGATATCGCTGATAAGACTCTCTCTCTCGGGTCCGTGACAATGCAAAAATCAACGACAGTTGCATAAACTCATTCGAGTACTTGGGGTACTTCAAATGCGATGGTGAATATGAATGCAAAAACGAATGCGAAGGCGAATATTGCAGCACACATGAAAAAACATCAACAACAGCAATTTTATTTAGTAATGGTTCCCGGGCTCCATGTGATTCATCACAACACAGAATGGCAAAGGTTCCACAGGTTTGGTACGAGATTCGTGCGCGGAAATGCCTGCGAACTGCCTGAAGTTGATGTTGGTCAGGCACGAATTGCATCCAACTAATTGCAGTGTTGGATAATGCCAGGAGAGCGATAATGAGAGAGCAATTCAGAGAATTAGTCAAGTCATAACACAAACTATTACTTAATGACAAATCAATTAAAAAGATACAAATATATCTCGATATCTAATTTGCATTGTACACGCGTTCACAATTGTTATATAGCTTGCGGATATTGGATTTATGAGCTCTATTTCTCTTGTTAAGTGTAGAAAACCAATATTAGAGTCGTATTTCAGTTATAGTTTCTTGTTCAATAAGTATGATAACTGATATCATAGTGCCTTGAGATTTATCAGTATTTCTTTCCTTTTATTTAGCAGTACTAAGCAATACTCATTTTATCATAACCAATATTTGTTTTATTCTATTTGACATAATTTATTATTAAACTTTTTTAGGATTCCCAATTTATATTTCCAAGAAGAGCAAGTCACTTTAAATTCTGTAGAGTTGAAGAGTAATACAAACACAGATCCCTGGATTCAAGTACAATATCAACTTGGATCAGTCTATTTATATTTTCAGTATTATTGTGTTTTTTATATTCAACGAAATCAAAGAATTCAGTGTTTAAATGATTTCACTAACCCATTGTTTTTCCTTTTTGTTCAATAATATCAACAGAGTTTTTTTTCTCAACTTTCACCTTTGTTTTAAATCTGATCTGACAAGATTTTGCGATGCATTGATCTGTCTGTCAGATAATATCATTCAACCTTGAAACCACTCATTAACCAAGTATTTTGCGCCCAATTTACATAATGCACATATAAATGATATTCCCCATTATCAGAGGGAGTAAAAAAACTGGCAAAATAATTTGAAAACTGGTTGAGTGCGTTTTCAGGAATTGATTATAGGAATCGACGTTCTCGTCGTACGTCCAATATGTTTTTACCCTTTGGCATTCTTATTGTTTTTATTGTGCTAATCAATGTGACAAATAAAGCATTAATTTTCAATTAGAACACGTGAAGGTTATAAAATTTTAAGCAAATTGTTGACTCCGAACAATTTACATATTTTAATTTTGTTGATAAGGAAGGGTCATTTCAAGGCGTTTAGCCATATTTCCAGACGTCTGAAACTTGGTTTACCGGTATTTAGCACATTCTATAATCCAGATAGAGAGTAACAGGCTATATACATACATGTCTTATTTGATCTGATATTCCTACACGAGTCGGAAATTTGTGTGTATTTTTGTTCGAGAGTCGTTGAATATTTCGTGTTGAAATTATCATTTGGTTCAATGCGACTTTTTTGTAGTTGTTGAACATTGTTAATGTTGTTGATCTATTTGTTGTTGTGGTTGTAGTTGTTTTTCGCCATCGCCAACGTTTGTTCCATTTGTTACACTAACAAAAGCAAAAGGTTCAGCCGCATTAAACAAAATAATTGCTTTTGTGATGTTGTTGTAGCTGCTGTTATTGTTATTGTTGTCTGGGTTCGAGTTCGAGCTTGAGCACTGAGGACTGAACATTTTTTTTTGCAATCTGATTATTGGCCTGAGGTTGACATCGTGTGGCCCATTTACACGATTTCCTCAAGCATGTCAACCCCGAAAGTAATTCAATTAGAAGTATTTGTCCCATATGGAAATGATTTCTTGAAAGATTTGCGTGGCTAATGATTTCTAACGGTGAAAATTTGTTATACGCACGCAAAAGGAGGCGTGGGCCAGCCAGACAAGTTTTAATAGATATGCGTATATGTTCTTCTGATCATCATCAATAGACGTGTCAAAATGTCAAATTAATGTTTAACATATGCAAATCTGATTAAATTCTAGTTCCGAATGGCACACCCTATATTATCATGCTCGCTCGACACGTATTGTCGAAATCAGGTCAACCGATTTAAGTGATATTCATGCAAAATCGTTCAATAACAAAAAAAACCTATAAATATGTTGACAGCTGACATTGAAAACTTGCAAGATAGGGGTTTCCAGTGTGGAAAAGTGAATTCAGAGCTGTTTTTGCAGGGTATTCAATAGTCACTTGCGCTGGACTTTCGCTTTCTCTTCGGGTTTACGCCTGTGGCGTTAATGTCCTCACTTTATGGACTTGGGCTATAAAATGTTTAAGAAATACATATGTCTTTGATGCTAGAGGAAAGTGTTTCAAGACATTCGTATAGAAAACTATAAACTATAAAAAAAAAACTATAATTTATGATGCGCAGCAATTTGGGTCATTTAGCCAGAGTAATAGGATATTGATTGGGCAAGTGATGATCTTGAAAACCACAAGCATTAACTTTAACATTATCTCGCCCTCCCTTGCCCCCGCCACTGTACAATGAGCACGTAACATGCGAATTGTGCGTTATGCTGATGACCTTTGCCACGTGGCCAGAGTACAATGGATAATGTATGTAATCAGCTATAAATATGTACGAAGATACATATAGTATATAGTATTAATAGAGCCTGACTTAAGCGCACACACACAGAGCCAAAGATTCGGCTTGTAACTTTTGACTTTTGTGCGCGCATCATTATTTTATAATTTTTAAAGTAATTGAAGCGTGCAGCACAAAGAAAGGGGGGGGGCGGAAATATTTTTTGCCACTCAAAATATTGGCCAACGATATCTAAATTGATGTGTGTGTATGTATTGTATATGTATGTGTATGCATTTTGGTGTCTACCTCACCAATTTGCTGTTTATCGCCCTGACTTTTTTTGCAATTTGACGCAAATACGCAAATGTATCCATTTGCAACCAGTTTGAATAACGTTTGATATTTATTTTAAATCGACAACATCAACATTAACCCGGCAGCAACAACTCTTGCAAAATTGTCAAGCTCGCCGGGTATTTGCCAATCGGAAGGAAGCACCCAATTAGTGACACTGTGCAACAGGTTTTCTCTTTGCGCAGTGTTTCCGACTCGTTAGACAGCATTTAGTGAACGCGAACTCCCGTTAAAGTTAAACAGAAGTATGAGACTACACATGTACACATGCATATGTGCAGACACTAACACATGTGCACCTGCTCCATTCGATTTTTTCACTTCTGTTAGTTACTTCAATTATCGATAGTCACTCAGTTGACTCGATCGCCATCACTAGCAAGCAGCGTCACTAGTAGCGCAATTCTAATTCGTTGACGGCCATTTTGTTGTTTTTAATAAAGGATAATCCTGCATAAAACAAACTATATATAGATTAATCCAAGCCAAGGCACGTCTTCCTATTTATTTGCAGCGCAGTAGAAATTGTTGGGCCAAGGGGGGAGGAGCAGGGGAAAGCAGCGGAGCTAGGCCAGAGGGGTTTCAATGTTGAAAAACAAGTTGAAAGTCAATACAAGATAAACGAGATGGTCATCTCGGCTAAAGTCAGGGGCACATAGCAAAACAGAGCAGAGCAGAGGCAGAAGCAGAGAAAAAGTGAATTGATTATGGGCGACAACAGATGACGCGACAAGGCGGCAGAAAAATAACAGATAAACACAAAACGGGTTGAAGTGAAAGTCTGTCTTAGTTCCCTCGCATTCCCCTTCGCCCCCTTCCGTTCACTATTCATTCTCCACGGGACATCGCATCTAATTGAGATTTATGTGTGTGCTGACCATCGCCTTTCTGTTTCTGTTCTTGTTGTTTTTGCAGGAACCCGAACTGGTGGCGTCGTCGCACCAAGTTGGAAAGAGGCCTGCTTGTGCTATCCATCATACTGATCCTGATCAGCGGCACTCTCTTTGGCCTCAGGATATACGATGCTCTGTACACGCAAAGTGCAGGCGGAGGCCCCCAGTCGCCAACTGCAATGACACCGGAGGCGACAGCCTTGCATAGCGACAGCACCACCATGAATAAGGTCGAGACTGATGGTTCCAAGGGTAAACCAGATCCGGACAGTGTCTGTCTCAGCAAGGAGTGCATACACACGGCCTCCACGGTGCTGAGCAAGATTAAGCCCGAGGTGGAACCATGCGACAACTTTTACGAGTTCGCCTGCGGAGCGTACATCGAGGAGGAGAACATTCCCGACGACAAGGTCTCCGTCAGCACATTCAGCGTCATTTCGGACAAGCTCCAGGAGCAGCTGAAGGAGATCATCACAGCCGATCGACCGGACTCGGAACCCAAGCACTTCCGTCTGCCCAATCTGCTGTACAGAGCCTGCATGAATAAGAGTGAGTAGCCAGTAGGAAGTCTCTACGTTGTATCCCATCTAATTGAGTTCCATCGCAGCATTAATTGAATCTCTGGGTACCGAGCCCATCACGAAGATAGCCAAGAAACTGGGAGGCTGGCCGCTAATCGAGGGCGACGACTGGAATTCAAATGGTAGCTGGACTTGGCAGGAACAGGTCAAGAAGTTCCGTACTGCTGGCTTCAGCATGGACTACATCATTGACTTCTCCATTGGCGTCGATTTGCAAAACAGCACAAAGCGAATCATTGATGTAAGTGGGGGAGCATGACTACCTGGTATCGTATGTTTATTAAAATCTTTCCTGCTGTCTCCCAACTTTAGTTGGATCAATCGGCGCTGGCACTAAGCCGCGAGTACCTGGTGAAGGGATTCAATGAGACGCTGGTTAGCGCATACTACGATTACATGGTGGACATTTCTGTTCTCTTCGGTGCTAACAAGGAACAGGCTAAGGAGCAGCTGCTACAATCGCTGGAATTCGAAATCGCCTTGGCCAATGTATGCCTCTAATCTTTGTGGAGTTATCAATCCAGTTTTAACCCAACTCTCTTCCTCGTTTCTCGCTAGATTTCGTGGCCCAATGAGAAGCGTCGCAACTCTACGGAACTGTTCAATCCCCGCACCCCGGCGCAACTGCAAGCCGCCTATCCCTACGTGGATTGGGTTGACTACATGAATGCCCTCTTGCCAACGGGTTTGAAGGTGGAAGATGACGAGGTGATCAATCTAACTGTGCCCTCGTTCTTCGCCGAGCTTGGCAAACTGTTGGCCAAGACACCGAGTCGTGTGATTGCCAACTACATGTTCTGGCGCATTCACGCCTTCTCTGTGGGCTTCCTTACCGAAGATTTCCGCAAGCGGCAGCTGCAGTATGCCACAGCATTGTCCGGTCGCCAGGAGCAGGAGGCACGCTGGAAGGAATGTGTGGACATTGCATCTGGCAGGTTCGTATCTCACAGCCCCACACACACAGCCATCCCGGCTATAATCGATAGAGTATTGCGTATTGCGGTCAGAGTCTTTTGGCTTAGTTCAATTTGCTTCCTCCTCTTCGTTTTTTCTTTCCTTCTTCTGATTGATTTCTTTGTGATTTTGCAGTGACGATGACGAGACCGAAAAAGCTGATAGGTATTTCGAGAAGTTAAATTCTAAATTTCAACCTCATCTCCTCCAGGGTTTAGATAACACACATACCCACACACACACATACACACCCAAAGAATATATGTATATCTATCTATATAGGTATTACATGTATACACACATCTAACAACAGGCACTCCACCAAATTGGATCGTTTTCATTTATCTTGTCTGAGTCAGAGAGAGTGATAGAGTGAAGAACAAATAATGAACCCATCGACAATGCTTCTTCCATTTTCCACCCAGCCAACTTGAACAGCAGTATAGCAACTCTCTATGAATGAACCAAGTTAATCTAGATAAAGTAAGAATTCAAGATCTATATATGCTATGAATATGCTAGCATAGAGAGCTTTGCGATACTGTTGTTCGAGGATACTGCTTGCATTGCCTTAAGATATTTATTGCCTGCTGTTAGTTAGACTCGCCACTAGGAGTTTCCCAATGACTAACACAGTTGCCTCTCTTTGGTTCGAGTTTCATTTTGTTGAGTTTTCGTGTATAATTGATTAATTGGATTAATCTATTTAGGAAGTACGAAGCACAAATTCTTTATTTATCGTCAATAATCCATTAAAGTTAGCGTGCTTTATGTTTCATTTTCACGTCAATCTTGCTCGTATCTCGTCTGATCCACCATCCCAAAATCAATGCACTGACCAACAACCAACAACAACAACTACAACAACAATTGGTTTCACAAAACCACATCTCAACATCACATTTAATTGTTGTTGAACCATTATCAAAAACAATAATAAACATTCAAATTCGTCGTCATCATCAGCCTGGGCATCTCTGTGGGATCGCTGTACGTGAGGAAGCATTTCAACCAGGAGTCGAAGGCAGAGGCACTGGAGATGGTCAACGAAATACGCAGCGTGTTCAATGATATTCTCGACGAGGTTCACTGGATGGACGACAAGACAAAGAAGGAGGCCAAGGAGAAGCTGCACAGCATGGCCACCCATATTGGTTATCCCGACGAGATGCTGGACAACGAGAAGTTGGCCAAATACTTTGAAAAGCTAGAGATCAATCCGGATAAGTATTTCGAGTCATTCCTGGGCATGAACATCTTTGGCACTGACTATTCGTTTAACAAACTGCGATTGCCTGTGAACAAGACCGACTGGATACGCCATGCTCGTCCGGCGGTTGTCAATGCCTTCTATTCCTCGCTGGAGAACAGCATACGTGAGTTGTCAATGAGTAATTGGGGATAGATTGATGGATGGGTGTGTGTCTTTGTGACTTGGTCGGGGCTCGTTCGTCACTCTAATTTGTGAATTCATTTCCAACTGTTACCATTTTTTGTTTTACACAGAGTTCCCTGCTGGCATTCTCCAGGGTCACTTTTTCAATGCTCAGCGACCCAAGTACATGAATTTCGGTGCCATCGGTTATGTCATTGGACACGAAATCACACACGGATTCGACGACCAGGGTCGCCAGTTCGATGTTAAGGGTAACTTGCGCGACTGGTGGCAGCCGGACACACAGAAGGCGTATCTGAAGAAGGCCCAGTGCATCATCGATCAGTATGGCAACTACACCGAACGTGCCACAGGCCTGAATGTGGGTTAAGGGATTCTTTTCATATCTAGATTTCGTTTTCTTACTTGATTATTATTTCTTTCTTCAAGTTGAACGGCATCAATACGCAGGGCGAGAACATTGCTGACAATGGCGGCGTCAAGGAGTCGTACATCGCCTATCAGCGCTGGGTGGAGAAGCACGGTCCGGAGCCCAAATTGCCGGGCTTGGACTATACACCACAGCAAATGTTCTGGATCGCTTCCGGCCAGACCTGGTGTGCCAAATACCGAAAAGGTAAGGGAAATAAAGCACATGAATAATTTCATCTGCCGCTGCTTATGTTAAATAAACAATTTATTTTCCATTTCAGAATCTCTTAAGATGCGAATCACCACAGGTGTGCACTCGCCCTCGGAGTTCCGTGTGCTCGGCTCACTGAGCAACATGAAGGACTTTGCCAGAGATTTCCAGTGCCCCGAGGGCTCGCCCATGAATCCTGTGCACAAGTGTGAAGTGTGGTAGAGATTAGCGATTTAGAACGATTGTATTTCCGTTGAGTATGTAGATACACACACACACGCACCAATAGTCCATTGTGTATGTGTGTTGCTTTTCGTAGAAAACCGAAGTAATATTTAGATAATTGCAGCAAAAACAGAATTAGGAATCAAGTCTCTCACCTAGGGGCTAATCTCAACTAGAATTTCCATGGCTACACATAGAGTTTTTATGCTAAGTGAGCATATTATAAGAAATTTATTTAATAAATTTTATTTTTATTTACCTAAAACCCATGAGCTATGCGTATTTAATGAGATGGTGGGACAAAGGGGAAATATACTATATGTACATGGAAAATAAAAAATAATAATATGTATCAGTTAAAAGAAACTTTAATAAAGTACGAACATGTTATACAAGCTATAAATTAACTACAATATATGTTTGTATAAAAGTCTACGGGAAATATTTTGTTTATACATTTAATAAGTTAAATACTGATTTCAAACATTTTCCTGAAATTTTCTACTTGCTGCAGTTACATTCATTTTAAATTTTGAATTTACATCGTTAATCGGCTTATCGGCATACAAATGAACCGGAACCGCTCGATAAATTACCCTGCTCAACAGTTGCACAACAGTGTTTTTGCCAACAGTTCCGTTAACCTGCAAACGAGTTGGCAGCACTGAATTATCTACCGACCGCCACAAACCATCGCACGTATACTTCCATCTCTAGGTCCTTTTCACCCAGCGTGGCGATTGCTAAATTTTTGTAATATTTTTGCGCATTTCGTACGAAAAAACAACAATGTCGGCGCTGAATTTAACCGTGCGCGTGCATCCCGTAGTGCTTTTCCAAGTTGTGGACGCGTTTGAACGCCGTAATGCTGACTCGCATCGTGTTATCGGCACACTGCTGGGCTCTGTCGACAAGGGAGTCGTCGAGGTTACCAACTGCTTCTGTGTGCCGCACAAGGAGCACGATGACCAAGTGGAGGCCGAACTGAGTTACGCGCTGGACATGTACGATCTGAACCGCAAGGTTAATGCCAACGAAAGTGTTGTTGGCTGGTGGGCCACTGGCAACGAGGTGACGAACCACAGCTCCGTCATACACGAATACTACGCGCGCGAATGCAACAATCCCGTCCATCTGACTGTCGACACTTCACTGCAAGGCGGTCGCATGGGACTGCGCGCCTATGTCTGCATCCAGTTGGGTGTACCCGGCGGCAAGACCGGCTGCATGTTTACACCTATTCCCGTGGAGCTGACGAGCTATGAGCCCGAGACCTTTGGCCTGAAGCTGCTGCAAAAGACGATAGGCGTGTCGCCCGCCCACAGGCCTAAAACTGTGGCACCCATGCTTGACTTGGCCCAGATCTCTGAAGCTTCAACAAAACTGCAGTCTCTGCTGGACCTTATTCTGAAGTACGTGGACGATGTCATCGCGCACAAGGTGACTCCGGACAACGCTGTAGGACGTCAGCTGCTCGACCTGATTCACTCTGTGCCACACATGACGCACGAACAGTTCACCCAAATGTTCAACGCCAATGTACGCGATCTGCTGATGGTCATCACACTCTCACAATTAATCAAGACCCAACTGCAACTCAACGAGAAACTGACATTCCTGCCCACAGCTTAGTCCGGGTTTCAGTTCGGATTGCGGTTTAAGTCAGATTTAAGAGCAAAAGTTTAATTTACGTATTGTGTATTTACCGTTGATGCGTCTAAGTAATAAAGTGCTCAGATCACCAAAAACATTTCATTTGTTTTTCCTTTTAAAAGTGACTTCTGTTTTTTTGGATCATTAAATTATATATATGCACTAAGTACAATGTTATAGTTTTTCACAAACCATTGACTTCCTGCTTTAGCTATAGCTAATTATTTATTTTTTTTAATAATTGTGGACAAAAGTATGTTCTCATTAATTAAGGAATTACTAGAGTAGGAATATAAAATTTCGATTAACCTTCATATCATCAATATACCCTTTACGGATAGGGAAGATGGATATTATTTCTTTAATCTAAACAGGTAGATTCAGTCAGCTCCGACACCATAAAGAAAAGTTTACTGACATATTCCTCATCGAAGCCACCTTTGGATCTCAAATAAAACACTCAATATTATTGAAATATGTATATACTTTATTTAAAACTAAACGAAATTCAAGCTGTCTTTTTACAGAAAAAAAGAAATAATTCACATACCGATTAAAGTTAGGATTGGTTAAAGTTAGACAAACGAATGCGCAACAACAAAGTTGAAAACACTCAGATGCTTAATTACAATAAATAAGAATAAGAAAATACATAATACGTATATATATGTATGTGTAAATATGTACGTATGTATATTAAATACAGATGTTTATATCATGTTATACAAATAATAACGACAATTAGAATTTAAAACGCTGCTTCCTTTCATCCTCTTCGTCCTTTATGGACATGCAGATATGTTTGTCTGTTTATGCAGTGTGTGTCTGTGTGTGTGTGTGTGTGTGTGAGTGTATATGCACTATATAATTTAAGGTACATTGGGTACGTCGTGAAGGTTTTACATGGTGTAATGCAGGTTCTAAATAAGTTCCAAAATTCGTGTTAGTTTTTCTTTGTTTTTTTTTTTTTTTTTTTGGGTTTTCATTCATAAATAATTCAGCATGTGTTTTACAATTAATATACAATATTAATTTCTGAAACTTATGTCTTTATACTATATAATTTATTATATAAATGTAGGCAATATACAACTTCCAAAAATTCAACAACATTCATAGAAATTTCTCGTCTTATAAGGTTTCAACACACATTAAAATTTTCTCATATAGTATATAGATATATATATGAATATGTATATATATATGTGTATGTTAGAATTTGACTTTGATTTTGGCAAAAAACATCGGACAAAAAAGCGGAGAGCTTGTAAACGTATAATATGTACTCGTATATATACCATATATATATAAAAAGTTAAAAATACAAATCTGAAAACATTTATTCGAACTGCGAATTGAACGTGTTGCATTATTCTTCGATGATTAACATTATAAGCTGACAAACTTGTCCATATATATATGTTATGTGTTTTATATATGATATATGTATTTTTATTTTTCCTTTTGTATAATTGATATTGACTTTTTTCTTGCGTTCTAACTTTAAACATATGTTTTCTGTATGTTTCGCCAACAACAACAACGATCGAAAGTAAAAACTACAACAACTATGAATGAAGGGGGGAATCCATTCTACACGCAGCTGAACTTGATGCCATCATCGCTGGAATAACAGTTCTGGCAATGAAGCTTCTGATTCCGCACACGAACATCGGTTCCATTGAGTCCATCGCCGAGTTGGACATGGCAGACGCAACACTTGAAGCAGTTGATGTGGTAGAACAGTAACAACGACTCGATTATCATGGCAGCTCCGCGACCTTAAGTTGGAAGAGAAAAGAGAAAATTTTGGTTATAATTTAAGGAACTCTTCATAGAACTTGACAATTCATTTTCTTGTCAATACCTTCAGCCTTAAAATGCTGCTGAATTTATAATTAGTATAATAGTTAATTAGTTTTATTCTCTTTGTTGTTATTGTTATTGTATTAAGTCTTTGTTTAAGTCTTTTATTTGTTCTTGTTTGCGTTAGTTAGTCAGTTAAACCCAAACAATATACTTGAGCGCTTTGTGCACCTTGCGACAGTTGTCGTTGGTACAGCCCAAATCTGTGATAGACATGGGAGAGAAACAAAGTGTGGAAGATAGAAGATAAAGAGAGAGAAACAGAGAGAGAGAAAGTAAGCCTGAGAGATATAGATATGAACTAAGGAAAGTGGGGAGAGCTTTCTAGGGATGAGGATATACATACTATTGAAATTGAGAAGTTTTATAAATTATGGAATATATGAATCTTTGTTGTTTAAGAACTTTTAAATGGGGACTTGGAGATACCCCTAAGGCCATAGAATGAATGAATAGAGTAAAAACTATCGAAGTCTACAAATAAAATTGGTTAATTATAGATATATAAAGAATAGATGAAGCTTTCTTCTTTAAAAGTTTAGAGATGCAATTTATGATTTATGTATACAGAATCAAAGTGATTCTCTGAGTCTGAAGAACTTAATGAATATATGAGGAATAGGA
Source organism: Zaprionus indianus (assembly GCA_018904595.1). Taxonomy (NCBI): domain Eukaryota; kingdom Metazoa; phylum Arthropoda; class Insecta; order Diptera; family Drosophilidae; genus Zaprionus; species Zaprionus indianus. The sequence continues at coordinate 11,854,244 of JAEIHA010000320.1, forward strand.
ATTGAAGGAGTTGAAGTACTTATAGATACATATATATGGTTAAATACATGAAGCACTCTTGTTTAAAGGTCTTCCAAAGGGAACACTTAGAGATGCCCCTAACGCCATGGAATGATGCGCTGGTGATCACTTGTGATGCTCGCACTTCAAGCCTAAAGAACTCAATGAATATACGAGTACAATGTGGTGGTATACGAAGAGAAGGTTGAAGAGTAGGAGAAGTAGAAGAAGAAGAAGAAGAAGAAGAAGAAGAGGCACACTCACAACCAACGTAGTAGCAAAGTTTACCTAATTCGTCGCCACAATGCGAGCACTTCTTCTTTCCACTGACGCTGAGCACCTTCTCCTGATTGCTGGCAGGTTGTTGTTGTTGTTGTTGTTACTGCTGCTGTTGCCTGTTGTTGTTGTTGTTGATGATATTGCTGCTGTTACTGTTATGGTTGCTCAAGAGGCTTCAGTCCTAGGCCGTTGCTATTCAGCTGACTGTAGTTGCCATTGCCATCGAAGCTGCAAGAGAAGAAAGGGAGGAGAGAGTTAAAGGAGGAGTTGCAGGAGAATGTTTGCAGGAGGAATTGCAGGAGGAGTTCCAGGAAAAGTTTCCCGAATGGAGAAGAGTTCTCTCCTGCTCGTACTCACCGCTTGCGCTCGCCAATGCCTTTGCTCTGCACCCGCTCTGTCAGTGTCTGTATAATGGAATCGGGCAGGGGCTTTCCATTGGACTGTGGCACTGGCATAGAGCGTCGGTTCAGCTGCAACTGTTGCTGCTGCTGCTGCTGTTCGAGCAGGCGACGATGCTCGGCCTCCTGCAGTAACCAATGATTGGCATGGCCATTGTTGTAGAGAGCGCCACTGTAATCCGGCATGGACTTGCGCTTCTGCAGCCAGGCGGCATCATTGAGCAGATGCCTCTGCTGCTGCTGCTGTTGTTGTTGCTGCTGCTGCTGCTGGACTTGCACCCAGCCATCTGTGTACTTGGGCTTGGGCGTGGCACTCAGAGCGAGCAGCGTATTGCGCGACATGTTGCTCAGATTTTGCGCTGACTGATGATGATAAGCTGATGCCAGACTCGCTGTTAGTCGTGGCGCTGGTGGCAGCGGCGGTGGCGGCGCTGCTGCACTGGCAATCTTCACTACCGAACCGCCGCCACGTTGCCGCGCACTGACTGCATAGTCTGGCTCCAGGCCAGCTCCACCTCCAACGCTTCCTCCATGCCCATTGAGATGCACCGCACGCAGTGGCTTTGTTGGCGGTGTTGGTGGTGGCGCCGGCATGAGACGCTTGGAGAACTCGTTCAGATCCGACATGGATTTGCGGTAATCCGTGTCCAGCTGCTGGTAATGAAACTGTGACAGCGCTGGCGCCGGACGCTGCAGTGGATGCAACGCCTGCTGCTGCTGTGGCACATTGGCATAGATCTGTTGGGGCAACTGTTGTAACTGTTGCAACTGTTGCAACTGCTGCTGCTGCTGCAGATGCGGTGGCTGGAAGGCGCTCAACATGCCGTTGCCAATGCCATGATGCAGATCCTGCAGCGAGCGTCGGTTATTGGACATGAGCATCTTGGCGCCATGCTGCAACTCCCGTTGTGCCACATGCTCGCGCAGCAGCAGATTCTCACGCTGTCGCTTCAGCTCCTCCTGCTGCAAAGGGAAAAATGGAAGAAGTCAATTGAGAGAGATCTGTAGCTGAGTCGTTGTGCTCCCCTTGTGACTTACCGAAAACTGCAGCAGCTCCCGCTCGACACGCAGCACCTCGCCCTGCTCGCGTATCTTCTCCTCGATGGACAACATCTTCGCATTGGCTGTGGCCGTCGCCTCGCTCAGCGATTGTGTTGCAGCTGCAGCAGCTGTTGCCGACTCTGTCCACGACTCCGCCGAGTTGCCCTTTACCGTCTGCAACAACGGCGTGTCGTTCTGGTAGATCACCTCGCCCAGCTGCGTCTGCGCCTGCGTCGCTGGCAGCGGCAGTGGCAGCATTGGCGGCGGCGGCGGCGTTGCCTCTGACTGTGTGTCGTTCTCCTCCGACGAGTTGGTGTAGTGTTCGCTGCTCTGCCGCGAGTGATTCTCCGAGACACCCGAGTCGCGACTTTCACCTGGTGTAAAGGAGAAGTAAAAGGGAAAGTAAGTGCTGCAACTATCGTAATAACTATCGGTGTGGGATCCTTTATTATGTTTTCTTGGCAAACAAATGATAATTAAACTGTTTTATTTTTAAAGAACTCATGTATTGAAACTATCGCAAAACTATCGCAAAACTATCATATCACGCATTCAAAATGTGTGGATGATATATTATAAGGAAGCAAAACTATCGTATGACAATTTATATATTCTATATTTTATTATATATATTCTGTATAAATTAGTGATGCAACTATCGCAACAAATATCTTTTTAACCAACCCACAACCCCCTTAGCACACTCAAACAAAATGTTTGTATATATAACTGAGCTAATCTATTTGTTGTAAACAATTATCTACACTCCCTGTAGAGTAAATGTTTAAATTAGTGATGGAATTATCGCAAAACCTAGCGCCGTAGAGTCATTTAATAATTTCGGATTGGAATATACTGTATTAAATGGTTACAAATTATATATAAACTGAATTTCTATTAGAATATACGATAAAAAAAACTATCGCAAAAAATTTAATACAAACATTTGATATATTTGTGTATTCCTTGAAACGAAACTATCGTTTTATTATTCTAAAAAACTTTCCCTGGTGAAGCTGCCAACGAACAGTGAAATGAATTATCAAACTATCGCAATAAAATATCTTAGCACAGTCCTCCATAAACGTTGGCTTCGAATAAAAAATATATACTACAAAACTAGAATATATTTTTGCATAATTTTCTTAATTTTATTTTTATAAGAATCAAGAAAAACTATCGTAGAAGGTAATATAGCTTTATATAAATTTCATTCTAAAGAGATCAATTATTGTGGCACAATCAATAATTTTTTTGGAAAATATTTGTGTACACATTGAAAAGAAACTATCGTAACATAAATCTATAATGTATATTTAGATGAATTTTAGATATATTTTGAAGCGAAATAATCATAAAACAGTTTTAATATTTTACCCATGTCTGGATTAAAAAGTTAATAAATTTGCTATATATTTACTTTAATCTTTAATATAATTTAATTTAATCATTACATATCTCACGTCAACTATCGTATATCGTATGATATATAATACACTAACTGTTCATTAGTTTGTAAATTACTAAAGTACACTTGATACCTAACTAGTGCTTTTCCCACTTGCCATCCCCTCTCAACATATATTGACTGCGCCCCTGTGGCACGCACACTAAACGGATTATTTAGACTTAACCTCACAGTTCGCTTCCAGTGAGAGCTCATAGCCCTCACGCTGCTACTCTCGCTGCCCCTGTCCAGTAATTTCCAGCTTACGTTTTTCAGCTCTATTGCCCTGAAAGAGGGGTTACCCCCTCCAGTTCCCCTTGTTGCACTCACCTGTATCTGAGCTATCGCATAGCCCCGCCTTGATGTACAGTTGCTTCTCAAGGCGTCGCTCCTCCTGCAACAGTTGCGCCATGTCCGGCGGCGGTGCCACCGTCAGCTCCAGATAACTGTCCACATCATCGAGATCTGCATCGGTTTCGATGCCCAGAAAACTGGATCGTTTATTGCGCAACTCCTTCTTGATGCGCTTCGTCGAGTTCATGCGTTTAATGGGGGGCGTGGCCTGGCCCTGCGCCTGCCCTGCTGTCTGCTGCTGTTGCTGCAACTGCAACTGACGTCGCGTACTGCTCGAGATGGTCTCGTAGGTGTTGTCCGATGACCAGGTACCCGTGTCCAGTTCATCCTCATCTCCTGGCGTTGACGTCGTCGTTGCAGGCTGTTCAATGGGAGGCGGTGGTGGCTTCTCCTTTGGCGGCTCCAGTGGCCCAGACAGCAGACCCAATGGCAAACTGCTGTTGTGGTTGTTGATGTTGCCACTCAGCTCCAGGCCCGTGTAGAAGATGTCGATGTTCTCGTAGACGGGAATGGGGCGCAGATGTTTGGGTGCATCGTAGTAGGGTTCGGTTGCTTTGGGCACTTGGTAATATGGCTCCAGGTCTGGATTTCTTGGAGTTGTTGCAACTACTGTTGTTGTTTGTTCTACTTCTTCTTTGTTGTTGTTGTTGTTGTTGGTTTGATTATGCTCGTTGTTGTTGTTGTTATTGTTTATGTTGCTTTTATTTGGAATGCTTCTTCTGTGTCCTTCTCCTCCTGTTGCTGTTCCTGTTCCTCGGCGCGTCATCATCGCTGTCTGTTCACTACTATCTACTTGCTGCATAGATATAGTCGAGCTGATGTTCTCGTATATCGGTTCCCTTCTATTCTCCAGCTCCAACTCCAGCTGCAGCTCCTGATCCTGTTCGTTCTGCTTCTGTTTCTGTTCCAATTCCTGTTCCTGCTCCACCTCCTGCTTTTTCTGTTCATCGGTTTTATTTGGCATCAGCTCATCGCACTTCATCGTCAACTCATCAAGTTTCTCCTCCAGCTCCAGCTCCTCCTTCATCTCCTTTACTAAATTCTCTTTGTTTTGTTGCTCTACCTCCACCAGCAGCTCCTCCTCCTCCTCTTCCTTCTCCTGCTCGAGTTCCACCTGCTCCTGTCTCTCCTCCTGCTTGCTGGCCTCCCTGTCAATAGCTTCCAGCGCCAAATCAAGAGCTTCGTTGATCTGTGGAACGTGTGAGTGAAGCGGCAATAAGCGTGCGAGAGAGATAGAGAGAGAGAGAGAGAATGCGCCATCATCGCACATATTTTAATAAAGTTAATTAATGCAAATCGGCTGAGCTAGCAAAAGGTATAAAAAAACGTAAAAAAGCACAAAAACAAAACAAAAACACAAATCGACAGCCAACATTATCAACACAAAATGTAAACAAATTGAAGGGAATTAATTGATAATTGATAAGCCATAAGAAAAATAAATAAGTTTATTAAATGCGAACGAAACTCATTCAAAGGGTTCCATTATTTACAGCACTCGAACCAAGCAGGGCAAACTCAATGTACAAGTACAGTGTGTGCTCCTTAGAGTGAACCAAGCTTTGGATTATTTCAAGACTTTCACAATTTTTTGAGGGGAATATTTGAAGACTTTCACATTGTTGAAAACGGGTACCCCATTTACAAAGTTTTCTATTTTCAAGACCTTCATAATTGATTCCTTTTTCACTTCACCAAAACCTTTGATGCCTTAGATCTTTGTTCACTTTAGTTAACCACTGCTGTAGTTGGCTCTAAGGGTTGCTTAACTCAAATAATGTAATACTCTTTTAAAGAGAATTCCTGAAGTGAATGCAATAACTTGATAAGCAATGAGATAATGATAATAATCAGTTATTAAAGTTTTATTTCCTGAATCAAGTACTAAATATATGTATGTATATTAGGGGGAAGAACAACTGCACCCAAGTTAAATAAGTTAAAAACTATGACGAAATTCAGTTGATTGACGTGGAAAATTCCATTGTACAGCATTATCTTAAGCCCTATTGATCTGTTTCACAAATGACGCGCTAGATAACGAGATAAAGAAAACCTAGTGACATTCTTTTGAAGACTTCAGTCTAGTCTGCGCTCTAATCTACTTTCCCGACACAGCTTAATCACATGTCGAATTTTGATAAGTTCTTAATCGATTGTAAGTAGTTCCCCCCACTTCAATATTATCTAGAGGTTTTCTAGGAATTCAGGAAACAAGGCGTTTCATTTACCATTTTGTTGCGATCAAATTTATGAACATATTGGCACTATATAATGAGGTATAAGCACATTCCCGGCGCGACGTTAATTGGTATATTTAGCCAGACATATGCGTTACATGTGGGGTTAGAGGTATATATATATACTATATACTGTGTATATACTATTTGTATAACTGGCACTTTAAAGATAAACGGCAGGTAAACAATTTGCCCGGAACGAAGCAAAACAGTTGACAGCCCAAAGGCGACTAAACGCAATTGTTGCAACGCGAGATAAAAAACTGAAAAAAGCTGAAAGCAAAATCGCAAAAGCAGAGGGCAGAATATAGTGCCGAATATTGGAACGATTTGTTGCCCCCAGTTGTAGGCACCGTGAACTGAAACCCTATGTAGGGGGACAGGGCGGAGGTCGTGACAGTTCGCAACATGCAGTGGAAAGAACTTAAGAGATAACACAAAAAACAACAACAACAGCACAAAATACACAAAAGCAAAGAACCAAAGAGGAACAGAATACATGAGAGATAGTATGACAGATTAAGAGTGTGAGAGAGAGAGAGAGAGAGAGACAACCGCTTACCTCGAAAATTGTAAACTTGCAACAACTTTTGCTGGCAGTAAGCATGTAAACTATGTAACTGTAGCATACAGTTTATATATAATATATATAATTTTGATAGATTTTAGCCAACAAATGCGAGCGCAAGGCATGTAAGAGAGATATATAGATATTGTACAATGCATACAGTTATGATAGACAAATATATTATGTAGATATATGTATATACTATATATAGAATGCGATACGTAGTTTATGTACAGAGGCAGCCTTATGGAGATAACCTTACTTACGCTAAGACAGCTGGATAGGATAGAACAGTACACAAAACAGGGACCAGGGCGCACAGGATATGTAGTATAGAGTGTTTGTTATGTCAATTCCACCTTAATATAGGAAAGTCTTCTCAAAAAGAAAAAACAATTCATGTCGGCCGTGCCGAAACTCAAGTTTACCCAGCAGTTATTTAGCCAAAACATCTTAAAAAAAAAGCTAAATTGTTTGCAGTTCATTTTAAATTTAATGCCGCAATTGCAAATTTAAAAAAAGCCAGACTTGACGGAAAAACTGCTAAATTGCCAGCACTGATTTTGATAGAGTATTGGGAATTTCCTTATTGTTTATTTCCCTTCATTGCAAAAATTCCCGCTAAATATCATCAAAAAAGTCAGCTAAACATTTATTCCCCTTCTCAGTAGGGGAATTTAATTTCCCTGCCGTAAGCAGTTTACGCGTAAGCAGTGCACTACGTAACAAGCAGTGCACAACAAACTGCTTCACTGCTTGCATTGCATTGTGGTTCGGAACTGGTTCGTTTGAATCGAATTTAACTTTTTCACTTTGATCATTTTCTTTTTGTTGTTTGTTTTTTATTTATTCATAAAATAGCAAAACATTTTATATTATTACTATTATTATTATGATTATTGTTATTTTTTTTGTTTGTTCATTATTTTGGTAGGCTTTTTGAGGTTCGTTTCTTTTTTTTTTGTTTGTGTATTAGAAGCTTCGTTTCTCAGTATATAAAATATATGTATATTTTGTTATATCATCTAGAACATGTTTCACATTTTTCTTTATATAAATCAAATTTCGTATTTATACATAAAAAATTGTTTTTAGTAATTACGAGAGAGAATGGAAATAATGATAAACAAAAGAGAATGAAGAAAACAAAAGAAAGAGAGAGATAGAGAGAAACAGTAGCTTACGTAGCTTGAGCCCCACAACAGAAATGTTTAAAAAGAGTATAACAAATGAAAAACAAGACACATCCCACATAAGAAGATATAGATAAGTAGAGTTAATATTTTAATAAATAAATTCGTATGCTGATTTTGATTCGATTCGATGCATTTTCTCACAACTTTCAAAAAGGTGATAGAGAGCTTAGTGTCAACAAAACTCTGAAGTTATCGAGTTCAGCAAGGTCAGACATATAATCCCATTCGATATCTGGTAATATTCCTGAATAAATCCCGTTTTAAATATACATTACTAATAGAGAACCGAGCTATGAAGAGCTTTCGGATAAGTAAGATCGGATTTGTGAGTATTTCGACTCTTGAGGGAGCTGCCTAAAGGTCCCAACCAGGTCTTAGTGTCCCGCACCAACCACGCCACCCACCACGCCCGCTTCTGCCTCCAGCTTGTTCAGCTCATCGTCGAGCAAATCACTTATCTCCTGGCTCAAGGCTTGCTCTGTGTTATGCTCCTCTAGAATCTCATCGGTTGTTATAGTCTTGCGTATCTCAATATTCACAGGAGCTGGCGTTGTGGGTAACGGGGGAGGTTGTTGTGCTGCCACTGCCGCCTCATCGCCATCCACATAAAACTTGGAGTTGTCCACCTTGACAAAGGGATCCGCATTGACCACTTCGACGCCACTGCGAGTACTTGTTAGTACCACCTTCGGTTCAAGGGTTTCGTTGAGCGTGGGATGTGGTTGCGGATGCGGCGTGGAAGACTCATCGTGACCGTGTCCGAAATTCCGTCGCAGAAAATCAAATATGTTCTTTGTTTTCTTGTCCTTGACCTTCTCCGGTTTGGGTGAAATGGGTGGAGGAGTACGTGGCTTCACATTGAATTCCGTCTCCACAACGTGTGTACGAGCAATAAGCGGCTGTGGCTCCGCTCCGCTTTTGGCCACGTCTTCAGCAGTAGTCGCACCTGTGGGCAGATAACCCGTGCGGGTTATGGAGTCCGTGTTGGAGGCTGATATGCAACATGGCTTCGGTATGGGAATCTTGGACCTGCGTGCAGCAGAGGGTGTGCCCGGTGTGGAGCCACTGCTCTCGGGCAGCGATGATCTCATCATCTGGCTGCTGGCCAGACGCTCCTCGGCAATAATTTGCTCACAGGTTTCCATCAACGCCTTGGAGTGCGCGGCACGTGCGTCTCCAATGGGTGGGCTGCTTGGCGGTTTGCTGCTGTTGCCCTTCAACTCCTTGAGTCCTATTGCATGTTGGCCATCGCAGCGCGTTACCTCTGCCTCGCTGACCTCTTTGAATCCTGTAGCCGGCACTGGCTGCACACGCACATCGATGCTGTCACAGCTGGGCTCCTGCGCCGGAGCCAGGCAATCCAACAGACCGATGCATAGTGCCACATCCTCCTCCTTGGGCACCAGTAGTTCTTCCTTTGCTTCCTCTTCCTGGGCTCCATCGCAGCTCTGCAGCTTCTGCTGGCTAATGATCTGGCAACCTGTGCTGGGCAGCTTAGGTGCCTTGGTCGCATCGATTCTATCACAGGGTAGCTCCTGTACGGCCAGCTGCTCAAGTCGTTCCGCATCCTCCGGAGCTAGCTGCAACTGCGCCTCCTGCTTGGCAGCCTCCTGTGCCAGAAATTGCTGACACAACGCCACCTCCTGATCCACCAAGTTGGGCGAAGTTGGCGCAGAGCTGGCTAGCTTGAAGAGACTTGACTCGTTGGGCGCACAAATGCGCAACGCGGGCATCTCCGAAGGTTTGCTGACATGCACCGCCAGGCTATCGTTAGGCGCCAATGGGTTAGCGAAGTTTGGCGACTTGGCTGGCAGCACAGGCGGCGGCGGTGTGTGCACCACAGCTTTGGTTAGACCCACCACAGGCGCATAATCACCTGAACTGCGATCCACTTCATCCGCATCCAGACGCCGCACAAGCTTGGGTGAAGCTGGGGGAGTGGTGCTGCTCATCTGTGGAATGCGGCTGCGTGGCAACGGCTTGGGCAGAGGTGTGGGTGGTGTCGTTGCAGCAACAAAACTAACACTTGCTGGTGCTGCTGCTGCTGGTGTAGGCGACTTGCAGTTGGCTGCTCTCAGCGGTAATCGAGCTGGAGTCGGACTATTTCCGTGTGGTTTCAGTGGTTCAGTGGCTGCAAAGCAGCTGGACAAAGCCTTCACAGTGTTGGGCTTGGGCAGCTCATCGGTATTCACAACGGTCACTGTTGGTGCACACATAACCACCTCAGGGGGCAGCAGCTCAGGCTCTGCTCTTAAGGCACGTCTTGGCGGCGGTGTGGGTGGTTTCGCGGGCACCTTCTCTGCTGGCAACTGCTGGCGTGAGTTGAAGATCTCAACACGTCCATTAATGCTAAACTGCTGTGGTGTCGTTGATGTTGTTGGTGTTGGTGCTGGTACTATGTGGTGTGGCGATCTTACCGCCTTGGGTGACATGGGTGGTTTGCCGAATGGTCTTGGTATTTGCGTGGGTGGTGCTGTTGGTGGAGTGCTGGCTTGAGTGCTGGGTGGTGCAGCAGCAGCAACAACAATATGTCTGGAAGACGGAGACGTCGGACTGGGTGTGGGTGGTGGTGGTGGTGCAGCAGCAGCTTGTGCTGGTGCCTTGGTAAAGTCAAAGATCTGGCTAAACTGACCCGGCGAAGGCTCCTGCTGCTGCTGCTGCTGCTCTTCGCTTAGCTCGGGATCATTTTGAAAGGTTTCCTTGAACATTTTCAACAAATTTCGCGCATGAACCATTTCATTGGAGGGCTTTCTACGCAAGTTACTGCTGGGGTACGGGATGGGCGAGGGGGAATAGGGATGGGGATTGGGATCAGGTGAGGGATTGGTTGAGAAAGTGTTTGGTTGCACCGTCACCGCATGTGAAGCTGAAGCTACTACAACAACATTTTGATTGGGACTACGTGGACTTAACTTAGTTTCGTTTGCGATAAAATTGTTAGTAGAACTTACACTAAATTCCATGTCCCGTGCCGCTGCAGCTGATGCTGGTGCTGGTGCTGGCTGTGCTGGTGTCGACTGTGCCGGTTTTGGCTGCGCTGCAGCTGGTGTGGCTGCTGCTGGTTTTGGTGGTGGTGCTACCACTTGCTGTGGCAACTCAGCCAGCTGGCAATCGGTCAACTCATCGAACTCGGCCTCAATTTGATTGACTGCCTGAGCAGCCTCCTCCAGTTGTCGCTCCTCCAGCTGCAGTGCAGCAATGGCCTCGTTCAACTGCTGTTGCTGCTGCTGCAGCTCCTCCTGGCTGTTGTCCACCTGTATGCCACTGTCATCGTGTGCCGGCTCCTCCACAACCAGTGCGGGCGGCAGGCTCAATTGTGGCAGCGGCGCCTGCACTTGCTCCTTCTGCTGCTGTTCCCTTTGCTGCTGTTGCTGCTGCTGCTGCTGTTGTTGTTGCTGTCGCATGCGCTGCTCCTCGTTGCGCATTATCTCCAGCTGTCGCGCATCGATGAGCGCCACCAGTGGTGGCTTCTTCACCTGCTCCTCTTTGGTAACAGCATGTTGCAAGCTATTGAGACGCTGCTTGAGCGGTGCCACAGGCACATCAACACTCTTGCTGCTATTGAAGGCATTGCGCTGTTGCTCCAGGCTCTGCATGCGATCCCTTATGCTGGTCAGATCGCCAGACAGACGCTTCACCTCACCAGCAGCTGAGCCTCCATTGCCATTGGACAAACGCTCGCGCAGCACAGCTCCAGCTCCATTGGCCATGGCAGTTTGCTGCTTCTGTTGCTCGAAAATCTCTTTGCGCTTCGATATATCCACCTTGGGCACATCCACTTTCTGCTTCTCCACACCCTCCTGTGTATCACTGGGCGAGGTGACCTCAAAGCCACTCAAGCGATCCTCAATCTTGCTGCCACGACGTGTTGGATACCCAATAGTCTCGCCACCATTGCCGGCTGTTGCATTGTTGTTGCCTGCAATTTTGCCATTGCTGCTGGCACGCTGCACACGTTGCTTGTAATCCTGTATGGCACCTTCATAGGTGTATTCACAAGGATCGGGTGAGCTGGCAGGCGCTGTGCTCGACGATGTATCGTAGCCAGGTGATGAAATGTATTCCCGTGTCGCAGCGCCATTGGGTGTGGACAATTTGCCGCCTACTGCAGATGTGGCTGAGGAGCTGCTGGGCAGCTGCTGTGCTTGTTGTTGGTTGTTGCTGTGATGGTTACCATTGCCCAGTCTGTTCCTGTTGATGTGATTCTGTTGTTGCTCTGCATTGCCGCCAGCAGCAGCAGCAGCAGCAGCAGTGCCAATGGCCTTGTCCAGCTCGACGGCGTTGTCGCTCTGCGAAGAGAAAGGGAGTTAGTTAGAGATTAGTTTAGTTTTATTGTAGATTGATTTATTATCTTTGGGTATTTTAAAGATCTTTGTTCCCTATCCGTCTCCATCTCTTACTCCTTTTGCATTTTAAACATGCCTTAAACTTTTCCCCTGCATGAGTGTTGCCTAAGCTCTTTTACAGATGCCATAAAATAATTTAAATTACTTTTATTTATATTAACATTTCCCATTTTTCTATTTTTATCTTCTTTAAATTTGCCCCTTAATATAATTATTGCCTTCTTCCTTAACCCGTACAATGTTCCCCTTAAAGCCACTGAGTGCCCAGTTCTTCACCAGATGCCATAAAGAACCACAAATAAATATGCCATAAACTGTTTGATATGATTATGCGACAAGCTCGTCTAATTGCTCAATCTGTTAAAATGGGTTTTCCCCTCCTTGTCTCTCCTTCTCTCTCTCTCTCTCTCTCTCTGTCAGTTTCTCTCTGTGCTTGTCGCCTTTGTTTATAGTTTTTTATTTGAGTGATTGTTGGATTGTGAATGCATTTGATTAATAAACAATTTGTGTTTATTAGCTCGCAACACTTTCCATCACTCTGCCACAAATTGAATGCCTCAGCTGCGGCAAATTGTTTTATAAACTCAATTTAATTGCTAATTTGTTGTAATTGTTTATAAACGTTTTGACAACAACAAAATAGAGAAAATTGAAAACAAAAAAAAGTCAAGCTTAGGCAATTAATTGAAAAAGCCACATTGAAATCATCAAATAAAATGAAATATTTCACAAATTAAAAATATTTTACAAAACTAAAAATATTTCACAGGTTGAATCTGTAAAAATTTTAGTCTTTAATATAGTCTTTTAAAACTCGTATTGATGATAAAGATGATATTTAAACCCTGATGAAAACATTATACAAATATGTAATTCTAAGTTTTTTATTTGGTTTCTTTTTAAACCACTCCAAAGTTTTAATTCTTTCCAATCTTCAATTTATACTTTAAACACATTTTTTATCAGTATCGTACTCACCATAACACTATTGTTATCATAATCCTCCGATAAGCTGCTCTTGCCACTGGCACTGCTGGTTCCTATGCCCAGATCGCTGAAGTCATTCGCCTCATCCTCGTTATAGACTGCCAGGGATGCCAGCTTGGCGCGTCCTCGCGAACCGCCACGTTCAGCTCTGCAAACAACGACAATCGATATAAATAATCGGAGAAAAGGAATTGAGTTCGAATCGATCGATGCACTGATCGCTCTATGCTATGTGTGTACTTGCCTCTCCTCCATCATTTCGGTAAATGTTTTCGATTTTCGTCGCGTGCGATCATGTTCCTCTAGTTCGAGCTTCTTCGTTTCGACCACACGATCGATGATGTGTTCGACACGTTTTCGCCGTGATGATTTCCAATTGTCAAGGTTCTTTTTGTGTGTACAAAGAGAAAAAGTAGCGAAAGTTAGTATAAATAATACGGCACATTGTACTACAATACTATGTGTATATAAATAAATACATATATTTTCGCACTCGATATCTCATTTCTTCTTTGGGGCAATTAAAAAGTTTTGCTTGGTTTACGATCGGTCAGTCTGGGTCCCAGTTTCAGTTACAATCCCACAGCAGCACAGACGTGACAAAGGTGAACTGTGTGTGTGTGCGGGGCGTGAAGTTTTTATTATTGTTATGATACCATTATAACTATGGGATCGACTTTCAGTTACGAAGTCTAGAATACAATAAGAAAACCACTCGCCGAACATGAGCTACGCATTCATTGCGAGAGATTTTCACTTACATATCTCGAAAGTATACAAAGAATGTCATTTAATCTTAATGAATTCTCTTGAACTGTTTTCCCATTCTATAATCATCAGCACTTACCGGAAATTCAGATTAAATTAAACTTACTTAAATTCACTTTAATTGTGCCAAACTAAAGCTACCTAATTTAAGAGTGTCCCATTAATCTAACCAAGCTCATTTTCAGCAATTTTTCAGACCTTAAATCGATAACTTTGATGGCAAAACTTGGCAAACGAACTTTCCACAGATTGAAAAGTTTTGCGGCACAACGAAAAAAAACCAAAACAATCGGTGATGTTTTTGTCGCTCACTAAATGGCCATTAAAACGGCATTTTTCAACTTCCCTTTCCCATCCCATTTGGCGCCAGTGCCAGGCCCGAAAACAAACCCAAAATCCAAGCCCCAAGACCCAGTTCGGAGTGTACGCTTGGCGCATTTTAATAGATTTTCGCATATAAAGCAAAAGTTATGTCTGGGAACAAGAAAAGTTTGCTCTACCAATCGATGGAGAAACGTTTGACGAAAACTAATGTAGGAAGGGCTAGGGAGACAGTCTGACGACTGAATGCAATGCAATGTTACACATTGAACAGCTGATTAGGTAATGAGGTACAGTCACGTCAAATGGGCGACACTTTCGGTTTAAGGTTATGGCGAACTACAAAAAAATTTGCATGTAACAGAAAATTGTGTAAAAACTATCAGCGCATACGAAAGAGCCAGAGATAGATAGAGATAGAGAGAAGTGGGGTAAACTAAAGAAAATACAAGACAAGTAATGCCTGATTATGCAATATCATTTGTCCGCTCCAAACGACGACGTGCACTGCAAACTGGAGCGAACCTGGTCGCAAAAGACATATTAGCCATAGCCAAACACAGCCAGATATGGCCATAACGAGCCAGAGAGATACCCTGCTCAGCCCCGCCCAGCCCAAAATCGTATGCGTTGTGTTTATCTCGAAAAAAACGAAGGCGATTTAGAAATTTGTCACGATTTTTTCGGTTTCGGAAACTTCAAGCACATATTGAGTTTCTCTCCTGCATACCAGATATACATACTATATAATCAAGATCTGATGTAATTCCCAAGATCTCTATATAAAATCGCACTGTAATTTATGAGTGTAGGAATTCTTTACGATAATTGATAGCAACTCTACTCTTAGTGATAAATGAATAATGTGGTGCTATCTTATTTACCATACTTACGTTCTGCCACTCTTCGGGCTCCTCTTTCTTCACCTCCTTCAGCTTCTTGACCTCCTCGGCCTTTTTGAGTTGCTGCTGTGCTGTTTGATATAGATTGCATGGTTTGATCTGCACAAATTGCATGGGATTCTTTGAGGGCGGCGGGGGCGTGGGACGTGTGACACGCGCCTTCGTCACATACGCTGTCGGATCGGGCGTTGTTATAGACTGTGAAAACAATAATAAAACCACGATATAATGAATTAAGTGTCTCGTAATTAGCATAAATTGTTTGCAATTCAGACTTCAAGTCAAATGCAAATGTCATTCGTTGTCTTGCACTCAAAGTCGAAAGTTGTTTTCTGCAATTGTTCACAGAGTCTCTTGTGTTTTTTTTTTTGCCTCGGTTCTTGTGTGGGCAGCGCAACTGATTTTAAAGCCTATTAAGTATTTACTTATGTATTTTTTTTTCGCTGGCTTTAAATTGAAATTAAGCTGACAAGAGCGCCGCCTTGAACTGCCTTTAATTGCATTCGATACTCGACTCTTCGCTTTATTATTTATTGCCAGGACTTATATGGAATATGCACAAAATGCGGGCCATAATGTTTACTGATTTAACAATGAAATATATTTGTTTTGACCTCTAGATGGACAGCTCCCACTAAAGTATCTGTATAAGATTGTTTTGCATCGTCCCAATTAAATAGAAACTAACTAACCACTATACTTATGTTTTATTTACATTTCCAACTTTACCATACGATTGTAAAGTAACGTTTAGTTTTATAGTATCCTTTTAAAGTTTCGACTGTGTAATGAGTCGACTTCTCTCTCAAATTGTTTGCTTTGCATGTTAGTAAATCCTTTATGAGGTACCTAATGGCTTGGAGAGTCGGTACTACGTGTAGTAAACTATAAAATTAGCTGGAAAAGCCAAGTAAGCATGGCAGAAGAGTCATTTGTTTAAACGTTTTTCCATAGAACAGGCTGCCTGCGTTACCCAATCTTAAGTGCGCGCTATGTGCTCTTAACTCACTCCCCCTGTTCTCCTCTCTCTTCTCTTTCTCTGTCCCAGTCAAGTGTGGCCATCGTCTTATGGTTTGAACATAGTTATTGCCCCGCTTTTGTTGACGGAAGTGCGCCCATGGGGCGATTGCCCTTGCCCTCATCTCTCTCTTTGCCCTTCTCCCTCTTCCATTCTCGTCTGGGTGGGTGGGTCAAAGCACTTGAAAAGTTACCTCTAAGCGGGCCTATGGAAACCTCTTAGGTGTTGTCGACGGCAGTTTCGCTTAAAAGCAAAAGCAAAAGCTGAAGCTGCAGCAAAATGCATTCAACAATAACTGAGTGAATACTCGAGTGAGTGAAAGAATGACTTAACGAGTGTTTCGAGTAGGAGAATGCGATTGAAGCTGATAATATCTGACTTGTAAGAAAGTTAAAAGTGTGTCATAAGTATCATAAGTACAACTGACACCTTCTTCAGCTGTGCGTGTTACATGAAAAGTCTGATTTGAAGTCTGTTTGATTTCTTGATGGATTGTCTGTCTTTCTGTCCATCTGTCTGTCTGTCTGTTTGTCTGTCTGTTTGTCTTGTCTGCCTGTCTGTTTGTCTTATCTGTCTGTTTGTCTTATCTGTCTGTTTGTCTTGTCTGTCTGTCCTGCCTGTCTGTATGTTTGTCCGTTCTGTCTGCTTGTATGTTCTGCCTGCTTTTCTGTATGTTCTGCCTGCTTGTCTGTATATCTGCCTCTTTGTCTGTCCGTCTGTCTGTCTTCCTGTATATTCTGTCTGCTTGTCTGTCTGTTTGTCTAGTCTGTCTGTCTGTCTGCTTGTATGTCTTCTTGTATGTTTTGTCTTCTTATCTGTGTGTCTGCTCTTTGCCTGTCCGTTTGTCTGTCTTCCTATATGTTCTGTCTGTTTGTCTAGTCTGTCTACTTGTTTGTCTGTCTGCTTGTCTGCTGCCTGTCTGTCTGTCTGCTTGTCCGTTCTGTCTGCTTGTATCTTCTGTCTGCTTGTCCGTCTGTCAGCTTGTATGTCTGTCTGCCTCTTTGCCTTCTTGTCTGTCCGTTTATTTGTGTTTCTGTAAATTCTGTCTGCTTGACTATACTGTCTGTCTGCTTGTCTGTCTGCCTGTCTGTTTGTCTGTCTGCTTGTCTGTCCTTCTCTATGTCTCTCTATACTGTCTGCTTATTTGTCTGTCCATCCGTCAGTCTGTCTGCTTGTCTATTCTATGTCAATATGGTTTGATAACATACCGTTTTCTTGCCGCAACCATTTGTGTCGCTACCAGCGCCATTTGTGGATGTATTTGATGTAGACATCAGATCTTCGTTGCCGTCCAGGGTAACATCCTGCTCCATGAACTCGGACTCCATGGTGTGATGTTCTCTGTCGCTGTATCTCCCTTCTCTCTCGCTCTCTGAATATTTGACTGCCTCACTCTCAGTGCAATCTTTGTCTTGTTTTGTTATTGTTTTCTTGCTCTGTCTATCGTTCTCACTTCGGCTCTCGTTTCACATGGCTCATACGCCTCCGTTTCGATGCTGCTGCTCTGCTGCTGGTCAATCGGTCAATTTCATCATCATCATCATCGTCATGAAGCTCATCATGATCGTCATCGAAGAATAAAATTGATACGGCTCTCTAATTTATTGCCACCCACACACATACAGGGCCATCAACTTGGGTATAGTTTGAGTTGTTGTTGTTGTTGTTGTGGTTTTTGTCGTTGGAGGTGTCAAGTTACATTAGCTGCAAAGATAAAAGATATACAAAACACATTGAAACGGCGTATTAATTTCGTGTCAAAGTCTGCATGCGTAATTTAAAAGGCATTTGCCGACAGGTGGGCAGGTGTTTTTAGAAGAAGAAGAATGCGATCACAGCATCCGTCAAGGATGCATAAAAACCTCCCAAAGATTTTCTGAACAACCAAACAACAATGATGATCTTGCAAAGTCTTCAACTCTTGCAGTTCAATTAACATTCATCACAGTTGCAGAACTGTCGGATGTTTTATCTAATTGTTCAACTGTCTGAAGAACTGACAAACTGAAGACTCACAGACGGAGCTAGCCCCCACTCTGGTATGCGGGTCACTCTTATAGAATTCTACCGCAGTTAACCAACTATCATAATGAAGATGATGATGATCATCATTATCATCACTTTGTCAGCCTACGACTTTTGTTTGCCATCTGGTCTTTTCCCTCTCGAGCATGTGACCCGGTATTTTTTGATCGCTTTGCTACGCTTTTTCTGCTGCTGCCCTCATACTAATTAATAATTAAGTATTATTTTCTCAGCTCTTTGTGAAGTCCGAGTCTCTTGTAATCGAGAGCGTTTTTGTATTAATCACATACTAACGTTTCTTTGCTTGTATACCCTGTAAACAGAAGAGATATTAGCTTTAAACTATTAACTTTTTTATTAAAACAAGATATTTATTTAAAACAAGAATCATAGGATATCTATTAGTCGCATAACTAGTCAATGCTTCACGTTACTTTCCAGTGTTTGTGACCTTTAGAAAGTTGTCTTTGCGGTCAATAGGCGAGTTCAAAAGGTTTGAGGCTGCTCTAAGTGAAGAAGTGAGTGGCCGAAAAGGCGTGGCCACGTAGGCGTATATATAGAAGGCAATTAAGATCTATTAGAGACCACTGAGACTTAATATCTATTGTATAAAGGTATTACAAGTTTTATATTATAACAATTATATATATAGTTTATAAAGAGATAACCCTTTATAAGCTTTTAAAGATACCGAATCAACAAGAATCGTATAAGTCCCTTCCTTTGCATGACTATCTAGATTACAGATTATTTAACCATCGTATATTATTTCTCTTATGCAACTACCATAAACCCAGACAGTTTTAAGATCTTGGATAAGCTGGAAAGCTGTACAAATCATCTTTTCTTTTTTGCAGCGAACATTCTTTTTGCGCTTGATCTATTTGAGCTGCCAAGTTGCGAATGGAATTCCGGGTAGAAAAGTTCTTATGGCATTCCTTCATGATGATGATCATCATAATGATGATGATGATGGCACTTCTTTCTCTCGCTCATTAAATATTTTGCTAGGCAGTTTGTGCGGCTGTCAGACGATCGCAATCGTGTCCAATGTTGTTATCAACACATACTTGCAACGTATGCCAACGATTTTCAACACTCACAGGATGGAAGCGCAAGAAAAAGAGATGGAAATGATAACATAGTCAGCAGTAGCAGCAGCAGCACCTGAGCTGAGGATGCTAATCGAGACTGGAGTTGACTCTGATATATAACTAATTTGCATATAAAAATGCAGCTGTTGATGTGTGTGCAATGTAGATAACTGCACTAACTAAACAATTAAACAGATACTTTGAAAATTGTAATAATTAATGAAGCAGAAGGAGAAGGGAGGGAGGGGGAATCAATCTCTGTCTGTCGTCTCTTGAGAGATTGAGACAGCTAGCTCGAGGAGACCAGACCAGACCAACTAACCAAGTTAGTTACCAATCAAGTGGTCGAGACTAATTGCAATAATTTAAATTGTACAGAAACTACTACTGGCACTTTATATAAGATACGCGGCAACTTTCCAATGACTAGTGTGTCGCGACAGTGAGGGGGGCGAGGGGGTAGGATAAAGGAGGGAGGTATCACCCATAATTATTAAGTGCAGAGCGCACAAAATGATAATTAGATGAAAATTACAAAAAAAAATAAAGTAAACAGCAATTGGCAAAGAGATCAACGTCAGCCAGACCAAACTTAGTGAAAGAAGCAAAAGATCTTTGGCGGCGACATATATAAAACTAACCATCAAGAGTTCAACTGGGAGACACTCTCCCCTCTCCCCTCAATCTATCTCTTTTCAACATGCCAAGCATTTAGCTACAAATTGTATCAAGATGTGCGTCTGCCTGGCGCTGACTTAATTGATAGAAACAAGAAAACGGGAATGGTCTGGAGGCCTGTGGAAGACTAGCAAACTCCCTGTAGATGGGCGAGTATACAACTATATAGAGTATAGAAGTGTATGAAATATGCTGAATATTTAGATAGATATTTTTGATATATTATACAATATTTGTGTTGTAATAACTAAAAAAACACATACACAATATACTTAAGAGGTTCAAACAAACCGTTTATATCTTTGGGTCCAGTGGATTTTTCATGCCAAAAATATGCATATTTTTCAAATAATACAATACTTTAAATATATATCATTATCAATAATATATAGTGTATAATTCATTGCGTCAATGCAATAGCCCATCACATCCTTTTACCTCGCACTTTATGCATAAACAGGGTATCAAATACTGGCGACAACTTGGCAAGAAATACTTGATTCTTTTCCCGAGTAAGTGCCCAGCAATTGTCTATCTGATCTTTCTCCTCCTTCCCTCTCTCTTCTCTTTCTGGTTTGCAGGGTACTTTCCTTTGGCTAATTAGCAGCATTAACAGCATTAACAACATTTATAGCTGCTGGCAGTGCGAGTTGAAAGTGACGGCCGCTAAACTACGATAACATCAAAGAGACGACCCGACCCGGAGCACAAAGCAAAGGCTTTGAAGCTGCATTCATGAATGCTTTAAAATGCAATAAGGAAAGCAAATTCAAGACATCTGTTATACAAATCTGCAAACTCTTTAATTACAGAGAACGTTTGGTAAATCATAATAAAGTCTTTACAGTTTAGAGACTCCTTAAACCTAACTAACTTTAAATGTATATTGTAAATGTATATGCTACTAAGCTTTATTGCTTTATTCTATCACATCACTAAAGTAAATATATATATCTATAATATAATATTGTTTTGCTTACTATATATTGCCATTAAATTAATTTGTTTCTTTTGCCTGCATGTCACTGATCTACACTATGCTGTCGGTACTTTAGATCTCTAGACCAAAGCTCTATTCAGAGTCTTTAACATCTCAGTTCTACACTGTTCCCCAAGGCTTCCATTATGTGCTGTGATAATTCATTTAGCCTCCCACGAACAGATACTGACAGATTTATTCTACGATTCTCTCAACCCTGTCATATTTTTCTTTCAAAGCAAACAATAACTCCATTATGGCAGCCTACGGCGCCTGAAGTAGACAAACAAATGCGGCTGACTCAGACTTACGACTTAGTGTACTGTTATGGCAAAATGCCTAATTAAATATTTATCTATGATTCCGATCGAAAGAGCCAGAGAAGCCAAGAAGCAAATTAGCTTATCGGGCAAGTGAAATCATAGCGCAAGTGGCATAGGTCTCTATACTTACTATATACGTCTCAGATATTTTAAAACAATATTTTCACTGGCACCGAGAACAATGGAACGGGCTTGTTTACCCCCAGATACACGGAGATACTCTTTAACTGTGCTCGTAATCGTAATAACGGAGTCGTTCGTAGTTCGTCGCTTAGATAAGCTGCGAGACGGTGTTAATGCTCGACCAAATTAACATGGTAGCGACAACGACAACGACGACACTTTCCGAGATTCGGTAACACGGCAAAAGTGGAACAAAATGGAAGGGGCGGCTACTACTTACTATTGTAGTTGTTGTTGTTGTTGTTGCTGCTGCTGGAGTTGGCGTGACACACACAGAAAATGTGAAGTGAAAATGACATTGTAATAAATGTTTAACGTGACTTCAAATTGAAAATTGCATTCGAAACACAAAATAAGCCAAGTGAGCAAGTGACAATTGACCACGTACCACGCGGCGCAGTGTGCACAGTGTGAACAAGATCAACTGGCCGAAGAAAGGCAGCAACCCTGTTGTTGTGCATTGTGTGGTGTCGAAAGTGAAATACCCTATTAACTGGGAAAATTAGAAAATAAAATATAGGAAAACGAGCTTCGTAGAAGCAGCTGCAATGTGCAACGATCTTGTGCTTTCGATTTTATAGAAAGAATATTTGAAGCGTTTATTTCATTTTCATTGATATTTCTTACAATATATCTGAATAATGTCTCATTATATGACTTTATCTCTTTTTATTGGGCAAATTGATTGGAAACGAACCTATATTTTCCATACTATATGTATATAATGAGGCAAAGAATATATTTTATAATATATTTTCCATTTTAATTGATATTTTTAACGATATATCAAAATATTTTTTTATATATTTTATTTCTATTTTATTAGAGGGTCTTTTGATAGCCTTTTTTATTTCCATTAAATACAACACTGCTCCTATCAGCTTCGTTAACAGCTGACTGTAATATTTTGGAAGCCGGTTTTTTGGTTTGCGTTTTATGGCAGTGAAAAAAATATTTCAAAAATATAGTTATAAATTGGGCTACACTGCTACCTTCAGATTCTCAGTTTAGCCCCCTATATCTTTGTTTCCAAACATGAAGAAATGGCTCGGGGGAAGATTCAGATATACACAAACAAACGACTATTTTAGGGCTTGAAATTTATTTTATTTGAAAATTTATTCAATATTTTATGTAATTTTTGAGGTTATCTGTTCGATTCCTAAATTTAGTCTGCTTTCAGGGTTTTTGAATTCTAAAATTATTTGGTAAATATACTTGTATAACGATGCAACCGATACTTTTCTTGTTGATATTTCTAACGGTTTGATATTTCCCCGATATCAGAAATGCTTTATTACACATCTTTTTATCAGCTACAACTTTATAATGATATAGAATAGTTACTGATAACAAATACTAATAAATCACGCCACATTCATTCAGTTTGCAGGGTATCTACATGTAGAATGGCTAGCGGGAGGCGTGGCTGTCTGTCACGCTGCTGTGGGCAGCTCGAAGCTCCGTTAGCCGCCAGCCACCGCTGACACTAATGACATTCAAATTGTAGCGCCCCAAAGAAGCCGTAAAAAAATATTAAAGCGCAGCTCGACGAGACGAAAGACCCCAAACAGCCTCAAAGACAAACCCCAAACGAGAAAGTGCGACCAAGACTGAAGGCGTGCAATTGAAAGTGTCGTCGTCGTGTTGCGCTTGTCTCCCTGTTGTTGTTGTTGCTGTGGTTGTTGATGTGCAGCCATCAGTTAGTGGAAAAGAGAGCCACCACTTGGTCCAGAGACTCAGAGTGAAGTCAGTGGAGAAGACAGTCCATGTCCGTGGCGCATAAATCGAAGCGATGGTCATGCAATGCGCATGAATGAATTTCAGCTATTTGGCAGCTTGATATGTAACTAGCAGATACACATAAGATTCAGTTAAGACCGCAGTGCCTCCCTCTACCCCCCCTCCCTCCTCCTCCTCCTAGCCCCCACCTTGTTTGCATTACATTTGATGCCAGGCTGCAAGTTGCCGTCGGTTGTCAAAGTTGTGTCATAATCAAGTGCTTTCAAGTGATCAGTGAAGCGTTGAGAGAAAGAGGGGAGAGCAGAGAGAGAGGGACAGCGACGTGTTGAACGAGTGTCGAGTAACATTTACCATTTCAGATACTAGATTCAATAGAGATATACATACTAGTCACATATGCCATGCAGGTTTGCGACTCGATAGGGAAAGTTGTAAATTTTACACTTTTCTGCATATGATTTTGTAATTTCAGAAATAATATTAGAAATGAATGGAGTGACTGTAGTCAAAATATATTTCGTTTCAAAGGTTAAATAACAGCAAATTGGCCAAAATTAGCATCTACTTATGACAACAGAACAAAAGACAAATGTCAAAAGTTCTGAATTTACTCTTATCTAGTATTTTAATGAGAATTTTTTATGAGCTCTAACGAGCTTGCCAATTATAACTTAGAAACAAGATGAAAAGAAAAAGAAATAAAACAAATAAAATGAGCTACAATCGACTCCACTCGCACATGAGATACTCTGTAAAGAGTTTGTTATAAAGAAAATGAATGGAGATGATGTGCAGTTAGAATTATTTATATACTTTAGCACAGGTATAAAACAGACGCTTTTTTGGCAAATTTTCTAACATTTTTTAAAGTTTTGCCACGCCCTAGTATTCAATAAAAAACATATGTGCAAGCGTTAACGCTTATAAGTATACTAATAATTGTTACTTAACATATGATTTCTTGGAATTTGTTTGCAATAAAATAAATAACATAGAAGTTATTTAAGAAATGATTTTAAAAGAGCACTATATTTCAAGGCTGCCCCTGCAAAGTATGCAACACAAAATACGTTAAACATGGCAGTCAATTGCTTAAGAAATATATATAAAAGTCGAGCTCGCTCGACTGTAGCTTTCGTGCTTGTTTAATTTACTAACGTTCATAAGTTAATTATAATTGCAGTGTTTAAAATTAAACATAATTTGAAATTTAAACACAATTTGCATCATCATTCCTAACAAGCGAGAGAGATTTATCAGGTATTAAAATGGGAATTGTCTCGAAACGTGATAGAAATCGCAAATAAATCCTATGAGATATGCAAATGCTGAATTGGTGTTGAAATAATGCATATAGGACTCACGATTATCATGACCAGTCGGAGAGAAAGAGAGAGAGAGAGACGAAAGAGACTAAGTTATTTTTCCATTTTCCATTCATTGTTAAAGACCTCACACCCCCACACAAAATACGAAAGGAAAAGAAAAATAAATGAGAATCGTTTTCAAGTGCATTTGCGAAACGTGCCAAACGCAATGCAATAAACATTAGCAAAAGCAACAAAGTAAAATACCAAAGCAAACAAAAAATAAAATTTAGTCATGAAAACTTTACTCTTGTGCACTGCGCAAAAACATTGAATTAAAGTTCGTGCTAAATCAATTCAAAATTATTATTAAGTTTTTATAAACTTTTTTCTTCAGACCTGCATTAATTGAAATACTTTTACAATAACAACAAAATGGAAAGTGAAGTGTGAAATGAAGTTGGGCATTTATTGTTAGTGTTGTTAGTGTAGTTTTATTGTTGTTGTCGTTATTGCCTTTCGAAATGAACAATCAACAATCTTGGTATTTCAGCATTTCAGCATTTCTATTATTTTCTGTTTTGTTTTGTTGCGTTTTTTTTTTGTTTTCATCCTCCTCTTTTTCTCAATATCATTTTGTATCTACTGTATGGTTTGTATCTATGTATCTATGTATCTGTATCTGGAGCTCACAATCTACCGCTGACAATTCGACACGCAAAATTTTCAGTTCATTAACATTTCAATTTCAACATCGATAAGGCAGTTGGGGCCACTTGTGCACTTTCGCTAACTGTCGGCGCCGATACAAAAAACAAAGATACAAAGACGCTTACGCGATGCAGCGACGCGGCAGTAGATACAAATCTCAGCAGCAGCAGCACAAGTAGTAGATACAGTGATTGTATCTTTGTATCGCACAGATTGCATTTGGCCACCGTTGTCATTGCTGTTGTTGTAGCTCTTGTTGTTGTTGTTTAATCATAGTTATTGACTTATCACTGGCACATTCTTTGTTGCAATTTGTAACTGTTTGTGCGACATGCATGCCTACTTCAACTGTGAGTCTGTATGTGTGTGCTTCCGTGTGTGTGTGTATCTGCATCTGTATCTAGCCAAGCGAGGCAATCGCCATCGAGTGAGAGGCGGCTTGTGAATTTGCCAAATCAGCAGTTCAATTTGCACAGTCCAAGAAGCAGATGCTTGACTGTATGATACCCTGTGGAAAGACACTCTAATCACTTGCACTTTTATCATAGCCAGTATCACACTTTGCAGGGTATATTCACCATGGAAGTGCTCGACTGGACAATGCCTTAAGCTGCCTCTGTCTGTCTCGGTCAAACTGCTGCATTTGCATTCTAAGCTGCTAAATCAAACAATTCGTGCAATTTGTTTTCAATTTCGTTGCCTCTTTGGGTGTCTGTGGCGCGTTGCACCAACTGTTGCAACTGCTGCAAATTGCTGGCATCTGTTGTAGGAAAAAAGTAACTAACTTAAGCAATTTGCTTCATTATCCATCCGCCCCGGACGCCTGCTCTGTCAAATTTTGTTCATTAATAACAAAAGGAGCAGGGGCAGAAGGGGAAGTGGATGGGAAGGGGAACGACAGCACAGGAATGGAAGCTAACCGTTCTTGGGGTTTATATAATCAATCCCGAGCTTGGCCACGCTCACTTTTCAGCCTCCAAAAGAGCCGTCGCCCAGGGGCCTGACCCATTTCGCGTGCCAAGCTGCGCACGCCAAAGCGCTGGGCAAACGGGCAGCAGCAACAACAACAACAACGAGAACAACAACAAATTATATTATTTGCATTAAAAATGAGTTACATGTTAAAAATTTAAATTCATACACACCCACCCAGGTAAGTCACGCCCCTCTTGAGGGAACACTGTGTGTTGGAATGTTCGGAAGGTTCCACTGCACATGTCCGGAATACTCTTTGTGGCAGCGCAGAGAAGAAAGGGAACAATTTCTGCAAGTTCTTGAGACTACAAACTCCCTATTAAACCTTAATTGAAGTGCATTTTCCATGATATCGATGCATTATCTCTATTCCCCTTTGAACTCCCTGTCACACTTTAAGTTCCACACAATTCTTTCCCCATTCATTGAGGCCCAGGTGTTCTCTAACACACATACAAACGTCCATTTTGACACCCATCGATGCCACTCACAATCCTTCAAAGCCGTACAAAAGAATTGCACAGAGTTCAAAGAGTATTTGCGCTTCGTCGAATTGCCTGCACTTTTCCACTCCCTTTTGTCTGCCCTCTTAAGTTTCTGCACACAAAGAGAATAAAAAAGGTAAAGAAAAGAAGAAAATAAACTAATCGGCGCATGCGTAGGCCCTTTGTTATACCCTACACCCTACATGATGATATTGAGTAAAGGGGTTGCATGTAAAGAGAGTCAATATGAACATAAATTA
Organism: Zaprionus indianus; assembly: GCA_018904595.1. Lineage (NCBI taxonomy): Eukaryota > Metazoa > Arthropoda > Insecta > Diptera > Drosophilidae > Zaprionus > Zaprionus indianus. Next base: position 11,880,872 of record JAEIHA010000320.1, read on the forward strand.
TTATAAACTTTCCTGTTTGTTCTAATTAATCAACCTTGTTTGCATTAATCATCCAATGATCAACCAATTTAGTTCTATAAATTTATAAAATCATCAAAATAACCTTTAGTGTTCGTGTTGAGCAATACCTAAATTTGCTGATATTTCTTTCTTATTTAACAAAGGCAGTGTTGAGTAAAATCATAAATCTACTGCACACAATTTAAAGCCAGTGCTGAGTAATATAAAAACTGCCTCCTAGGGATCAAAAGTAAAACTCAGTGTTGGTAAACAGTTTTGTAACGCTTTAAACCTTACAGGGTATTTAAGAATCAAGTCTGCTTGTCTGTGCTTCACCTTTACTTGTTTTTCTTTGCTTATTCCCTCTTTTGCTTCTTCTTTCTGGCTTATGTGTTAAGGTTTTGAGGTTAATGTCGCCGTTTGCATGTGCCTGAAATACGCGACACAGCAGCAGCAGCAGCAGAGTCTATATTTATGTGCCTACGGCGTACAAATACTTCACAAATGTTGCCAGCCCAGCAAACAAAAAATAACCAAATGTAAATAAATCTGTAGTCGACTAAACTCAACTATTTAATACCCTACACAGTACAGTAGCCTTTGGTTAATCAATTCATTTTAATACAGTCCGCCACGCCCCCTTCTGCTAGCTTCATGCACTTGCACAACCTTAATATACCCTATTTCACGCATGGTCTAAAAAAATAGAATAGAATAAAATCATGGGGAACCATTAATGTGAGCAACAGCATGGAATAGTTAGCTGCCCCTTCTCTTCCACCCCCTTTGGCTAGCACATGCCACGCCCCAATCTGCCCCGCACATGTGCAACAGATGCGCTAAACTAAACTTTAGTTTTAATGCGCTTCGCTGCCCTGCGCACATAGAACCAACAACCTACAACAGCAGCAGCAGCAGCAACATGCAACCAACAGCAGCAGCAGCAGCAACAGCAGCAGCATAAAATTTTCATTGTTTGGGGCCATGATTTTATGTTGGACCCGGGTCTGGTCTGTGTCCGGATTGAATATGGGCGCGTCCAGGCGTTACGCTAATTGCCGACGGCCATTCACTCGATCGTCAATTCCAATTAGGCTAAGAACCCAACCAAACTGAACTGAACCGAACTGAGCGGAGCAGAGCTACACCATGTGGGCAACACTTCCAGCCAAATGCAGAGAGCCCAAGGCAGAGGCAGGCACAGACAGGCATAGACAGGCATAGGCAGGCAATTGCGCGCACATTATGATAATAGAATATAAATTAAATGCGCGTACATATTCTATTAATAAACACGGCCAACGGAATACACAAATGGATGTCATGATGGATTCATGTTCATGTTGTGCTTAGCTCTTTCGATTTCAAATCGAACAATTTTATTACTTTCTGGAATGTTCCTTTATAAAGATTATTCCAATATATATAGTGTGAAGTGATATTTTCACTTAGATTTCTTATGAAGTTAATTTCATCATTTACCTTCCATCGGGAATTTAGATTTAATATTTAAGTTTCCATTTTGAATTTTTGCAGAACAACTTTTCACAATGTTTTTTCTTCTATCTATTAAGTTAAGTTGATCAATTGGGAGAGATCTTTCGAGAATATTATATGGCATTTTATAAGAAACTTTGGCTATAATAATGTTACCTAAGAACATTAAAATTTTTACAAAAGAGCGTATACAAAATGGTGAGAAAATGTATGGAAACATACAGATCTATTCTATTATATAATAAAAGCGAACATGCAGCTCTAAACTATTTTAGAATACTTGGCAGCAAATTTGTGTAGAAATTGCTGTTGGGAATTATAAGATAAGTATTGCCAAATTAGATATTTGACTAGGTTACGCTATCGACTACCTTTCATTACTTGTTAAATTTACACCTATAATGGTTATAGGCATACAAAACACCAAGATAAGGTGCCATAAGTTAGAGCCTCATTTTTCGTCTTTAATAACCGTGTTACCTCACAGTTATTGTTGCTGTTGCCAATGCAATTAAAAAGTTAGCTGTGATGTCAAACGGAAATTGTCCCGAATTTGTCGTTGTTTTTTTTTCCTCAGCCACATTGCAACTTCAGCAGCAACTCGTAGAGTAACTCTCAAGACACCTTGTGAGTGTTGCCTCCTGCACTTTTCGTAACGGAAGTCGTTGACTACTTTTTATATGAGGTACGTTTGTTTTTTTTTTTTTCGATTTTTTTCGTGAATTATAAGAAAAACAGAAAAACTGTGCCGCTTGGCAAATGTTAATTAACTCGTTGTCTATGCTTATGCAATGACTACTTGTCTTCATTTGACACAATTCGAGTCGTTTTGCAACACTGTACGCGTTTGCAAATTGAGTTTAGAGAGAATTGGGATAGACAATGAAGAAGATTATGTGGAAAAACTTGTTGCAACTTACCGATTTGTGCTAATGTTATTATTGTCAAGATTTAAAATTCTGGAAAGGAAAAAAGACAGACAAATTAAATATTAGTGTTTATACATTTTTTTTATTTATTTGTATTCTATAGTTATTCAAAATGAATACAACATATTTTTGAAAATTGTTTTGAATGCTAAAATTAAGACAACAAAAAAACTAGATATAGAACACAGTCAACTATTCGATACACTTCCCTAAATTTCAAAATACCTTTAATAATACTAAAAACTCTATTGTTTCTTTAACACCCTGCTCTAAAATGGGGTTGGGAATAATAAAATAAACTTTTCTTCTAACCTCATTAGATATTGCAACAAAATGTTGTCATAATTTACGTCTAGGCCTATGAAACTACAATATATACACTAAGGTCGTGTGACATAATAACCCATAAAGGAAATAAAATCTGATAAATAGCAATCTGTGTCAGGCTTCTAATAAAGCAACTCTTTGTCGACACTTCTACTTGACGCCGCAGAAGGTGTTAAAATGCGATGCACTAATAAAAATCAAAGCCATAAAATCAACACGCAATACTCCAACAACAACAAAAGTAGAAAAACAGTAAAAAAAATTCGATTGATTTAAGCTGGGTAAGTATTAATTTTTTATGGCACTGATAATTACAAAAGCAAACAAAACAAACCGAAACCAAAGACAAACGACGCAGGAGATTGAGACAAGAGCGGAACGCAATGAAGCAATGAAAGACGGAAAGAAAGAAAAATAAAACATAAGTATAAATTGATTACATAACCAAGAGATTGACCCAGTGTGCGAGTGCGTGTGTGTGTGTGTGTGCGTGCAATAATAACAAAATCTCAATACGAAATATCGAAATAACCAAAAAGATCTTAAAGTGGTTTTGTACAAATTTGTCGGCATTAACCTTTGGCATTTTTGTTTCGAGATTTAAACTTATATACGAATACTATTGCGTACTGCATGAATTATGTGACGGACCACAGTTATGACATTTCAGTGTAAGTGTATGCATGTGTGTCTGTGTGTGTGTGAGTTGCCCCCGCCTGAACACACCCAGAAAATGTCAAGTGTAGACGATGTTGTCGCATCGTTTGCCTGCAACGCTGCAAAAGTATCTGACAGATACAAGTACAACACACACACACACACACATGGATAAATTGCCACTGCTGCTGATGCTGCTGGCCTAACAAGCGGAAAGCCAAAACATAACAGTAAAGTAAATTAAGTAAAAACCACACACGGCAGCAGCAAAAGCAACTGCAATGCTTGCGAAACCGGATAGCAAAGACAGAACAGATAACTAGAGAGGCAGAGTGAGAGAGAGGGAGAAACAGAGAGAGAGATATGTAGAGTGAGGGAGAGAGAGAACTGCATTTAATATTTCATATATATCTCACTATCGTGCAGATAAATCTATATATACCTATACATATCAAACTTACCATTTAGACTCCATTTGAAAGCTATCTAAGCACACATATGTCCATCTAAATATAGCAAGCTTTCTTCAATGTAACTTCAAATACTTTAAACCTTCTCAAAACAGTCCTAAGCTGCATTTCAATATCAAGAAGAAACCCTTAAGCTTTATAAAAGTGCAATTATAATTATTCTAAGTTGCGTCAAACGTTGCAAAAGCCAGGGCCGTGCTTCACATAACCATTTTGTTGCTCTAGAACGTGTGTGTGTGTGTACAAAATGATGCAAGCCTATGTTGGTCAAGAGTGCCTGAGAATAGCACCATCAACAACAACAACAACAACAACAACAGCAACAGCAACTGGTAGCCAAACAACTTGAGGGGCCAAGCGGGCGTTTTGTGTGCGACACAAAAGTGGCTGACCTCGAGAATTCTCTCTCTCTTCCTCTCTCTCTCTCTGGCTCACTCTTTCTATGCTCTGCACTCTCCCCTGCTCTTTCTACAAAGCCAAAACCATAGATATCACTCATACGACCCACTGTCTAGCTCACCTCACCCCGCCCGACCAGTTTTTCGTTTTGGGCTTAGAGAACGTCGAGGATTTATGCCTTAAAATGGTAACTTGACTCATAAGATCCATTGAAATATGCACAGAGGAGAGAGAGAGAGAGAGAGAGAGAGAGAGAGAGAGAGAGAGAGAGATAAAGAGAGACTACTAATGAGCAGGAGATGAATTGATGAATTGATGGCCCAGGCCAGTCGATTGAGAAAGACACAAAACGGGAAACGGGATTTTATTAGCAGCGCCATAGTGTTCTCTCCACCATTTCTTCATCTGCAGGTTTGACAGGCACTGTAACAGTTTTACAGCCTCTTGGTAGTGTAGGCAGCCTAGACAGTTGATAGTTTGAGAACCCTGAGCTGATTAGAATTTAATTGAGGTGGATGATACTGTGTTGCGAATTAAGCTGCACTTAAAGAAAGGTTTTATGTTCCTTTAAACCAGTTACAATTTATTTCTTATTTAAATTATTATTTTATAATTATTTTCCTATTAAAATTGTACAATATCAAAGTACCATAGAACTCATTGCAACTCTTTAAGCTCAACCAACTATTCTGAAGTAATTTTAATAGTTTTCCAATGATTGTTCGTCTTGATATTCATAAATAAGTCTTTGATCATTGCAACTAAAATACCCTTTAATAAAACAAATATATTTCATGATTAGATCTGCTTCTGTGCATTCTAAACTACTCTCCAAACTGCACTCCATCGAGTGCAAGCATGGAGGATAAAAAGTGCGAAGGAGAGAGGAGAAAGGCGACACAAAAGACTCATTTGACAGGCATAATATGGCAACAAAGCCAACTGGGAAAGTGTATTTAACTGAGCATGAGCTGATGAGCAGATGAGCTGAGCAAACACCAGCACAGCACAGCACAGTGTGCCACATGTGTGTGGCATGCCGCGGCGGCATTAAGGTCTGAGCCCGGCTGAGACAAAAGGCGTGAAGCCTAATACGATGATAAGTACTTACATATAATGTCTATGAATATGCCTGCTATATGTATACATACCATACATACCCTGTAGTGGAGAGGGGGAAGGGGGGCAGCACATGAGGCGACCAAAGTAGTAGACAAACAATGTCAGGGCTCGAGTTGCGATGGTCGAGGACAGACATAGCTGTAGGGGAATGGGAATAGGGAGAGAAAGAGGGACAGGGATAGGGAAGCATCCATAATGACAACATGACATGCAAAAGTTTTGTCAAAGCGGCAGACAGCGACAAACAATACACACACCACACACACACACAAACAAACACTCACACATATGTGTGTGTGCTCATAAGGATGAGCCTGAGCTTGAGGCTGAGGAGGCCAGACAAGCGTTGAGTAGAGTAGCCAATGGATGCGGGCCTTAATCAACAGCAGAAGGATTTCTTTCTTAGCCTCCCTCTACACCTCATTCCCCTCCTCTTCTTCCTCTCTTCCTACTTCATCATCTTTTTTTTTTATGTTAACACGTTATATGAATAACTAATTGAGAGCGCACACCACAGTACACACGTACTGGCAAGGAATGCGTGTAGGTATCCACAAGATACATATGTATCCCGAGGGCATTGCCAGTTGAGGGCGTTGCGGCAAACCATGACGGAGCATAAATATACTCTAAACGCAGAGCGTTGAAAATCTCTGCGATCCGCGAAGAAGAAGTGGAGTAGGACAGCAGCAGATGCGACTCTCGCAGACTATTTTGTTCTTGCTGCTGTTGTTGTTGCTGCTGTTGTTGTTGTTGTGCTAAACTGGTAGCACATTTTGCCAGGGCTGAGTCATCTCCATGAGGAGCCAGCCACAGTAGCCGTTGGCTGCCGAGCTGCCCGAGCTGCTGTGTGCTTTGCATTAGGCCAAGTTCGATGACTAAGCATTTGGATTGCTTGCGTCTGATTCTGGTTCTGGTTTCAGTTCTGCGCTCTACCCCTCTCTCTCTCTCTTTCTCTTCCTCAGCCGGCCGGCATAACTTTAATGTGACCGCATCTCCCCTTGGGCTTGATGACTTTCCTCAACTTAAGCCGCCGCCGTCGTCGTCTTCTCTCTGTTTGCTGTCATGCTGATTTGGCTGTTACCTCCCGATTTGTTGTTATTATTATAAGTATTATTATTATTGTTGTTGTTGTTGTTATATCTTGCACTTAAGAGCTTGCAAATTATATTGTTTTCAATATTTTTGTCGCTTCCTGGTTTAAACTAGATTTGCATCTGATCTAACTCACAATGTTTCTTGTTTACTTAAAGAGCTTTCTTTTGTTTCTGCTTGTTTACTCAAAGATCTTTTCTTTGTTTCTGGGAACAGATTGTACAGATGTGTTTATCATATTTACTGCAATAATCCCTTATTGAAAACCAGTTTTATTTGCAGTTGTGTTTCCCCCAATTAACAATCAATCTTAGTCACCGCAGAGTTGCATTACAAATTTGCCAATTCAGCTATAGATGACAAATAATTTAAAGAAACAGTAAAAGATATTTATAAAACAATTGCTCAATTGTTTAGTTAATAAGCTCATTCAAATACATGAGCCAAAAATAGCAACATGCAATGCACAAGCAACACAACAAGAGCGGGGAATACCTCCCTCCCTTCTCCACCCTCCGCCTCCCACTGCCTATCTCCTGCTTACGAGACCGTGACACATGCACGGCAAAGGCCAAGCACAGCAAAAGATCAAAGAAAAATTACATAGAGAGAGAGAGAGATGGGAAAAAAGAAAAAGAGGACAGCAATGCGATTATTGATGACGTTAGCGTAGCAAACAATATAAACAATAGTTGCGAGTAAAGGAAATTTCGCGTACAAAGTTCAAAACCCTCAATTGCATAATATTGCCAATAAAGTATTTCACTACTATTTGATAATGGATGCTCTTTATGGTTGATTTGAAATCAATATACAAGATATATATAGATATAATATACTAAAAAAGTGAATGACACGATATCTCTCTTATAGATCGTTGAGGAAATCCGCCCCTTGTTTGTTTAGTCATGTAAAACGAATGATATTCAATCAATTTGCCTATCGAGAGCCATTCGCAAACGTAACTCTTTTGTACACACACAGATACATATGTATGTATGTTGCCCCAAACGGTTTCATTTCAGTTGGGGGAGCACACAGAGAACAACAACAACAAGTAAAGCAACAAATTAACAAAAGCAACAAGCAAAATAAGGGGAAATAATAGTTTTTTGCGCGATCATTGATCGTTGAATTTTATTTCCCGCCTTCTACCCGTTTCTGTTCCTCTTCCTCTCTACCTCATTCTTTCTCTCTCTGTCTCTCTTTCTCTCTCTTTCTTTTTCTCTCTCTCTCTCTTCTGCTATCTTGCTCGCACTGGCTAAGCTAATCCGTGTAGTTCAAATGAAATTGAAATGAAGTACATATTGATTGCAATTGGAACTGCGCACACGGTTCAAGCAAGTCACTCACTCACACACACACACACACACATAGAGCAATGTAAAGTGAGCAATGGCCATAAATTATATGGCAATATGGCAACGCTATGTACGATGCGCACCAACGAGAAGGTATCCATTAAAATGGATAGCAAAAAAAAAAAAAAAAACACAAATCGTATCGACAACGAGTGATCGGCAAAAAGTAAGTGGAAATCGCTGCAAATTAAGTAAATCAGCAGTTGCAGCCTATAGAGCTAAAGTAAAATCTGGAAAATCGCGAAAAGCGTATATTAACTAGCGATACAGTTTGACAAGCAGTTAGTCCCAAACCAAAAAAAAAAAAAAAAAAAAAAAAAATTGTTTAGGTATATAATATCAGACTTGATACTTTGAATAATATAAAAATTATAATAAAGAAGAAAAAACTTGAAGAGTAAACGCACGAAATGTTTAATCGATATTATATCGATAAGCCAATACTGACACCCATCACTGGCAAGCAAAAAGTAGCATTTAAAAGTTGTTAGCTATATTTAAAAAAGCTAAAACTATTTCGAAAGAAAACAAAATACGGTTTTATGGTTTTCAATTTCAAATTTGGCCTTTACGACCTTCTTAAGCGAGTTTTTCTAACATTTTCAGCAACTGCATATGGCATTCCAGACAAGTTATCGATTGGCCAAATCGCTGGCCATAACTTATCGAAGTGGCAGACACACGGACAGGCGGACAGACAGCTCCTTTCGCGTACCAAATAATGCCCATTTGATGGCAATTTGTATAATAGTTAACAATTTGCCTACCGCAAACACGTCGCAAATGCCATTTGTTCATTTATCTTATAAGTACATGTTGCAAGAGGTCGATGTACATACATATCTAATTGTATACATATGTACATTTATTTCTTTTTGATTCTTTGGCACACCCACATCGAGAGCGGGTTCATTGAACATTCTAAAAATTGATTGAAATTGCAAGTAAAATCGACGTGAAAAACTGATGTGAAAACGCAAATAATATGGCCTACAGATGGCGCTGCTGCAATCAAGTTTATGGCGTTTAATTAGGCATGAAGCAAAGCACAATCGAATCAAATGCAAAGCGCAACCGCAAGTTGAAATTAAGTAAGAATCTAGAAACAAAGGCCAGTCGGAGACGGTGACGGAGACGGACACGGAGAGGGAGTGTAGCCAAGCTGATTTGTCTATAATTTCAAAATTATCTCACAAACACACACACACACACAATATTATGCACACATTATGCATATATATATTGTACATATTCTTGCACTCTCACATGCCAAGTCCCAATAAAACTGAAAAACAACGCAACGCAACTCAATGCGATGCGATGCGATTCGGCCTGAAGCTCGAATGAGAACAGAGACGTGACGGGGCGCGGCGAACTCACAGTCAATACATATCATACATATACATATGTATGTACATGCATAAGTGAAGCTACAGATAGTATCTTTTTGGCCATCTAGCGAGTCTACTCGCATCTGACGGTCCGCAACTTAAGACGCGTAATTGTTACACCCTGATTACGCGCACATGGCAACAGACATGGAGAAAAACAACATGAAAGACGAAGAATGTACAGTAAAATATTATAAAACGAACCTAAAAGAATGCTAGTTAATGTTTTATATATTTAAAGTGATTCTTTTGAGGTTAAACTTTCTTTAATTATCTAGGAGACGTTTATAATTAAATATATATTTTATCATATGGTGTGCTATAGTTGGCTATATTTTTATTTAATTATTATATATTTTAAATGATTCTTTTAAGGTTAAACTTTCCTTAACTATTCGATTATACGATTTTAATTATATATATATTTTATCATATGGTATCCTATAGTTCGTATATAATTGGCATTTAATTTTATAGTCAGCTCCATGCACTTCTCTTCTAAACACAGGGTATCTAAGTCGCAGTCTATAGTGTAAGTCATGACACGAGTTAATACTAAACAATAGACCAACGTTTTTCGGTTCACAGGCCGCTAGGTGGCGCTGTCATGCGAATGTTGCAAGTTAACTTTGCTTGCAATTTTGGGCGTTATGCGTGTGAATCAACCTACGCCGAGCAGGGCTATTGTTTATAGAGATACATAGAGATAGAGATAGAGATGGAGAGAGAGAGAGAGGTGGGATGGGTTGGAGATGGGAGTTGCAGGAGGTTGCGCTGGCAACCTGCATGCTTCGTTGCATCTTTAACATTTTTTCCATGACATTTGCATATGTTGAGAAGCGCCGAGAGAGGCGCTCGCTTATTACACGCATGCTGACCTTTTTCATATACATACACTATGCATCATAACAATTGTAATCAAATTAGAGTTGCAAGTAAAGTTTGATCAGATTAATTAGAGAAAAACCTAGGGAACTTATGAAAGGTTCAATTAAATAATTGGAATAGGTTAACCCAAGTTTGGTCTGAACAAAAAGGTAATCTTAAATGATTTAAATCAATATGTGCTATACAATCATTCTTAACAAATTCTAATTCTAACTTTGGCCACAGATATAACGCAATAGCAAATACATTTAAATGTTTCCCCATTGAAGTTCAAACTATTTGATTGTATACCCCCAAAAAATAGAACAAATGGGGAGCAGACTTGAAAGGAAGGCAAAGAAAACATATACGAGTAGGACAAACAATCATTCATTTGGTAGCCCACAAGCAAACAAAATCGACTGCTGCTGAGATACATCTTTAATGGATGCCTAACCGATTGAAAGACTTGGGGCGCCAAAAGTATTTCTATTATTTATTAGGAAATTACGAGAAAGACTAAGGAGAATGTCGGAGGAAACAAGAAAAAGCTGGCAGAAAAGTGTAATAAATGATGTAAATCAAATGCGAAAAAAGAATGCTCGAGAGCTTTGCTGCGCCTACGCCTACGCAATAGAAAATGCAACGGGGAAAGCCTATTTCGAGGGAAATTGATGAAAAATATTTCATATATAGATACGCGCGAGCAGAATTAGATACAATTGTACGGTTAGCAGCCCGGCAGCTAGGCATAGATTATTTCTGGGACTATTTATAGGCAAACACCTCCCTCCTCTCCCTTCCTCCCCACACACACACACACACACATAGAAATCTTGGTGCCTATCTCTGTCCCGGGGGTTCTCCGGACCCGCCGACTGTGGTGCGCTGTCATTTTGATTTTCGCTCGACATGTGCAACGAGAAGGCGATGCTTTCATCTGGCTGTATGTATCTTACAGATGCATCTCTATGTATCTATCTGTGCGTCTATCTGCAGCTGCATCTGTATCTGTAACTGTGTACACGTGTAACTATAACGCTTTGTTGAAAGCTACAACAATCGCGCAGGCATGCAAACAGGCAGACACAGACAGACAGACAGACAGACACACAGAGAGGGACAGACAAAAATACAGTGGGACCGACAGACAGACATACAGAGAAAACTGACTCAACACATACACAACTTGCATGTCAAATTAATTTCATTCAATTTAAATGCAATTTGACGCCGTTTCACTTGTTGCGTTCCACGACTATTGAGATCCAAGTGCACAAGTATCTGCCAGATACTTTGTGGCAGGTACAGGTACCTGCATAGAGACGCCACCTCTCGCTGCTCTGCTGCTGCTGCACACTGATTTAGCGCTAATGATGCAATGCGCCATGTGTGCGCGAGTGTTAACTATGCGTTTATTTTTATGATATATGCATTTTGATTAACGGCCCTTGCGGTCAAAGTTTTTCTCGATTTCCCTATACAAAGCCAAATATTTTCACGGGGTATTCTGGTTCAACAAATGGTATAAAGGGTTGGGGAAAAAAGCTACATTGGAAAGTGTCCTTGACTGAGAGATTTCATAAATTCAGAAATATATCTATATCATATAGCTACGATCACGGGATACCGATATTATATCGGTACGCGAATGATATATCGGTACAATTTTAATATAAGCATACATACAAGCATAGAATATCGATATTATATCGATAAGTGTATAGAGTACCGATACTAGGACGAGCATATTACATTATTACTTGACTTTAATTTCATATAATCGTACTTTAATTTTCGATTTATTTATCATAAGGATTCTTCTAATACAATCAACCAATCCGATATTTATAACAATACAATATTTGTCAATATTAAATTTTTATTTATATCAATGCTATATCTAAGTGGTAGGTATACCACAGTCAAGTAGAGCCTTTATTCTTAGTTACCTTTTATTAGAAATTGTCTATCTGAGTTGGGGTCTAGGAGGTTTGTTTTATTGTATTCGTTGGGTTCTCTGCAAATAAAAGAAGTGGTAAACCAAGATTTAGTTGAAAAATAACTTAAAGATTTGAATCGTCATTATTTCTTATGGTCATAAACATTAACAGCTCAAGAGATTAAAGTACTAAATGCAGCTTTCAAAATTGGGTTAATGGTTTTGTACTATCGAGCGCGCATTTAATATTAATAGTGAGATAATTATAATAGCAGCTTCTTTCATTCAGAGGCGTGGCCGCAGCCCCGCAGCGCATCACAGTGCGATGTGTTGTACTTAAGTACTTAACTTCTGTTCTATGGCTTTACCACCCGGAGCTAAAACTCAGGTAGCCTATCACTTGGACGCAATCAAACAACCATCTTCCCCCGCTCCACTCCGCTCTAAGTTGTGCAAAGCCATTAAAACTTAATGTATTAACCAATAAACCCCACCTGAAGCCATTGGTTTTGGTAATCCGTTAATTTACAGCTTTTAGTTAGAAGCGCAAATAAAAACACCTCGCAGCAGTCAGGAGAAGCTGCTCAGGCCTCATCAAAATAAAAACTCGAACCGAAAGCGATGTCTCCAGTGAAGCAATAACTTGTTTGACCCATTAACCTCCACTCACATGCAATAATCATTGCAAAACAATAAAGCTACACAGCAAAGCTCTTATGAGTTATTATAGAAATCAGCTATAGTTGTCGAGGAAAGAAGAAAATTTGAAAAAAAAAAAAAAGATTTTGTTAACTTTTCGCAAAGTAAACAATAATATTTTCGCTGTCAATTTTAATTCAAGATCATCTTCAGTTTTACACAAGATCATCTGTTCTACAGTTAGCAAGGTTGGCTAATTTGCGACCTATTTGTACAGTCTAAATGTCTTGAGATTTTCTCAGTCTTCAGCTAAAAAGTTTTCTTTTTTTTATTCTTTTCTCTCCCCCAAGTTTTTCACAATCTCAAATGTGCTAATATAGGTACATGCAAATTGTACAGTTATGTAGATGATCTAACCATGACATAGTTTTGAGGTCTCTGTAGAATTAAATGTGTGGTAGCAAGTACAAGTACAAGAGGGTACCGCAGGGATTTCTAGGGTCTTAACTGATCTAGTCATACCCAATAAGCAAACTTTAATACGTTTTGATTGTATATGTATCTATATAAACCATAATACACATACGTTTAATATAATCATCGACCATTTGGCTGCTCCAGTTTTTTGCTCACAAATCATCGACGAAAATTTCATAACTTTGGTTAATTCGCTTTTTCGGATATGATATAATACAAAGGGTACCGCAAAAATGTGCTTCTACTGCCGTTAAGTATAGCAATTTTACAGCTATGGGCGAAATTTTGGCAATTTAATGGATATACATGGCTATAGCCGAGCTGAAAGCGCATAAATTACAAAAACAACATAAATTATGAAATATCGCAGCATTTAAATTGATTGTGTCTCGAAAACGAAATTGACAAATGCTCAATCAAATCTTCGAGTGGTTCGCTTACTGTGAGGGTCTCTCATCAATGTCTCATTTCAACAAGCTGGAAAAGTCATTAAACTACAAATTGTTGTTGTTGTTGTTGTTTTTTTATTTATTGTTGTTGTTGTAGACAATTTAAAGGTGTCTTTGAACATTTAACAGTTTTGTTTAATAGAAAATTATGCTAATTTTGATGGTTCGACTAATTTATGCATGTACGATTAAGGTTTTCTATTGTTTTCTCACACACTTTGTAGAGGATATTATGAATTCGTTGTGAAAACAAAATCAAGTTAATTTTTAAGTTTATTTCTGCAACATTTTCAATGTCAATTCTGTTTATATCACACTTTGTTCTCTCATGGAACGTTTAAGTAAATTTGTTTCCCGATTTCGAATTTCAGATTTTAAATTTTTCGTGTGACAAAAATTAAAATGCAATTTTCTTTTATTTATGTTTATTTTTATGCGATGACGATGACGACCCTGAGATGAGAAAGTTGTGTGCGTTTTTTTCGTTTTATTTTTCTGATTTTGTTTTTTTTTTTTTTTCGTGGAAAAACAGCCATAAAAAAGCATCAGCATTAAAAATAAATGCGTATATATACATATATCGTTCATACATATAAACAATAAAAGTGTTCTGTGTTTGACAGATTTGTTCCACATTCACGTATGTCACGCAGACCGAAACACGCCCACTGGCCCTGAATAAGAACAGCAGCGCATCATTATACCCTGTTATAGTATTTATATTTTCTTTTTACGCATTTTGCATTTGGGTAAAAGTAAATATGTATCTACATATATATTTGTGTTTGTATATTGGGTATGGCCATATATAATATATAGACAATACTGTATTGTTGTGCTGGATCGAATATTTTTGCAGCTGGCCCCCGCTTGTGCCGAGCTCTGTAAACAATTTTGCAAAATGCGCTACTCTGTATTTTTTTGAGTTTCAATAAATACGTGAAGGAATATTGTGGAATGCTAACGCGCAGTTCCCCCCGTCATCATAATAATTAACAAAAACAACAAGAGTAACAGCAAAAATTCTATAAACAACTCACACAAACAATTCACACTTTTAACTGTGCCGCTTGAGCCCAAAGTGGGGTGTGCCAGGGCAAAGGGGGGAGAGAGAGGCGGGTATACGGAGCTGTATGTGGCAGGGCAACGGTTTTTGGTTGATTTTTGGGGCTCGTTGTAAATGTTTGAAATGTGAAAGGCAATTGGTGACCAATGTTTCTTTCACTCAACTTTTCTTTTAATAATACTCTGTGAGTGGAAATAAGTTGAGCGGTTGCGGAGATACAACAAAATAGATTTATCTAATTAATTTATAATAATAAGTATATAAAGATTATCTGCTAGCTAATGTTATTAACAGGTTTTTTTTTTTTTTTTTTTTTTTTTTTTTTTGTATTATTGTAATTTAGCAACTTAAATAAAGATTCTTTCCAGCTAAGAGCTTAAGCAACTTTATAGAAATGACGCATATACCATAAATCAGAATCCCTAATCACATGTGAATTCGAAGTAAAGTTTTTAAATTTCATAGTAAACTGATTGATTGGGATACAGTGGATCGATCTTAAGATTCCATGTGTAGTGGGAATCAAAACCATTAGCCTAATGCTGTAATAAAATTCTGAAATAGCCAATAACAGCTATTTCTAAAAGACGGAATCATCTGCAGAAGACCTTGAGAAGAAATTTGATCGCAAAATCGAAACTGGCTTAACGAAAATTGAGAGATCTGAGAGGGAAGATAACCCCTAAGCCAGCTGCCTTCCGTCTACTTTGGCAAGTTATTTACAGTTTCGGTATAATTTATGTGCATGCATAAGCAATTAGAAGAAGAACTTGAACTTTGTTGTCTCTCTCTCCCTCTTTTTGTCTACCTGTCTCTATCTGCCCACCTAATCCGAGGCAATTATTGTCCAATAAACTTGAGAGCGCTGAACAATTAGCATATTTTGATAATTTGCTAGCCATAGATTAAAGCCAAATGTTGCGTCAATGTCACGAACAGGTTCGCGCGGCTATTCTGTCTGGGAACTACAATAGAAACAAAGCGAGCACCCTCCCTGGCCTGGCCTGGTCGAGAGGAATTAATTAAGAGATATGCATCATTTCAGCTAGTCAAAAGGAATTTCTCAATTGGCTTAAATCATTGCCAATTGCCGACTAAATAACAGCAACAACAGCATATTCCACACAAATGCCGTTGTATCGGAACAGCTGCATTATATCATGGCAGCAAGATCATTTCGGGATCGGGAACGTTTTGCGCGGCTCGCATTGTTGCTCTTTGTCGTCATGTCGTTTGCAGGTTTAGTCAATTTTTGAAATAAAACACATTTAGCCGTATTATTCATTCACACACATTGCAAATGATTCGATGACATAAGCTGCCTATTTAAATTGTGATTTTTAGAAGGTTCAGTAGAGGGTGATTCTAGTCGACTCTCGGATACTCTGTTAAATGAATTTTAGTTGCAATTTGTACAACGTTATCATGCAAAGAAATCGAGTGGGAATGGCCCTTTAACTGTAGATATGTAAAGCAAACATTATATATAACTACTACTAGTATAGTTATGCATATATTGTTTATCCGATCAATGTTTTCTTTAACAAACATGTACACAAATCATGTATTTAAATGGTTAATTAATTCCATTGTGGTTTTTCTTTTTTGTTGCCTTTTCAAATGCTAAGTAAAGCTAGTTAAAGACTTGGGGCTACACTGTAATTTTAATTACCCATCGAGGTTCGTGCGTGCATTCAAAACTAACCAAAATTAAAACAACCACAATAAAACAATTAATTCAATTGAAATGCAGGAAATGAACAAAAGTGCGCGTGTAAACACAAAATTAAAGAAAATTAACAGTCGAACAAAAAGGAAATCTGTGCGTGAGACTGATGCAATATGCTGGTATACCCTGCACACCTAACAAAGGGGTAGTCCAAGTCTGATAACATTCATACACTTTACTAACCATCTCTAATGGCACTAGGTATCTCTGAGTCGTGTACATTTTGTCTTTATTTGTTGCCTTATTGTTTGCAATTTTCGCTGCACACAATTATAATTATCATCACTCTTGTAGTTTGATGTACGAGTACTTTGTTGTCTAGTGTACATGATTTCATGGCGTTCCATTGTTTTGCATTTTGCAATGTAATAAAAAAATCAACAATAACAACAACAACTACTGCAACAACAATGAGGAAAATAATAACAAAGCATGTCAACGTAGTCTTCTATATTAGTGCCAGGGCCGCATCTACATCATGCTAACTGTATTTTTAGAAGGCGCCGAATTCGCACATAGTAAGAAAGATCTTAGGAATCTTAAAACACTTGAGTCATCAAAGATTACAAATACATTTTTTTAAAATTGCAATTGAATGATAATTGAAAAACTATTGAGTAACAATTTTGAAAGCAAATTCAGTTAAGTTTCGCCATCTAATTGGCTAAACCATTAACGAAAACTACATTTTATATATAAGTATAAATTGAAATAGTTAACGAGTGAAAACATCTGCGAAGACCTTTATGTCGACCCTTAGCAGTAAATTAACATTCATAGCCGATCAGTTGTTTATAGTTATGGCCGAAGCGCACCCATCAAACCATTCCATTTGTCAACTATCTGCCGATTGGCCATATCATTTTGTACACATTGTTGATGGCTTTTTCGAGGACAATGCTATGGATACTGTCGCCATAATAGTTCGTGTTTTCTATTTTCTTCTTCTTCTTTCTTGTTTAACTCACAAACACATCAGCATTATGATGATCATCATCATCACCATCATCATCATAATCAATTTTGCGGCGTCTGCACGAACTATACTATGAATAAGAGGGGTACATTGAACCTAAAGTTTGTGCCGCGCGCATTGCCGAAAGTGATTGTCCGACTAAGTTAAAAGATGGAAATGAAAATGAAGATGAGACGCAGGCAAGGAGAGAGAGAGAAGTAGAGAGAGCGAGCAAGATACCAAGCTCAATGGATTTCGTTTGTATTATGGCATATGCTCAACCTCCAAACTTCCATCTTGTTGTAAACAAATATAAATTTATCTTTAGTTTATATGTATCTTTAGTACATTTTGCCCATTTTTGGGTATTTTGCATTTTTAAAATGATAAACGACTCTCTGCACAAATTGTCAAATTTAATTGACAGACTGAAAACACACGTCGATGCTAGTTTAAACGTGACTGAAGACTTTCTGTCTTTCTTCATTTCTTTTGCTTGTTTAATATTTATCGTTTATCGGAATGAAATACTAGCTATGATTAATGGAGAGTGTCGAACTGAGACTGTCATAAGCGCAAAAATCAACAGACTAACAAATCTTAAGAGTTTGTAAACAATAAGAAAAAACATATTCCTAGAATTAAGCAAACTGTTTGAACACTTCGTAGGCACCCTGTATGAATGATGAAGTTCACAAAGGGTAAACAAAGAAAGCTATTTAATGAAATTTAATTTTTACTCACTTCCTTTTATTCCCAGAGGAGTATTTACTTTATATACTGAAAGTTTGACAATGATTAATTAACAGCTTAAGTTACCGAAAACAGGGTAACTGCTCGTTCAGCCCCTTTCATTAGTGGACTTTTTACACTTTTTTTGCCAGTCTTTTTGGGTTGGTAGTGTGTGCTCTTTTTTTTGGAACGATGGGTAAACATAAAAATCCATTAATGGCCTAAGCCGAGCGAGAGAGGCCACTCTAACCGGAAGTTTACAAAAGTTGACAGCGATCGTATATTGTTCTATACACGCAACTTTTTGCCCCACTCTCTTTTCTCTCTCTCTCTCTAGGCAGTCAGTCAGGCATTAAACCCATTGACATATGCCACAAACAGATTCCACTGAGAGCTTGCTGAGACAGGAAGAGAAACAGAGGGAGACAGAGGGAGAGGGGAAAACAAGAGCAGGGAAGTCATATCGATAGGTCTAACCACAAATTGAAGGCCCTTTTTATGAGCTAACGGCAATTTTACCATAACAAATCAAGGTACAGCCAAGGGATGCCCTGTAAATGATCAGCTAAAAGAAAATTAACCTTTTTATGGGAAAATTATGATCATTCTATAAGGCACCATGAAATTACTTCAAATACTATTAGAATTACTAATATTTTAGTAAAATTGCACCTATTTCCAATGTTGCATACTCATACGACAGCTAATATTCCCCTATATATACAGGGTAGACGTAAACAAAGTTGAAAACTGCAAAAGCGCAATATGCGAAAGCGGAACCGACGTTTTCGGTAACCTAAGACAACATGAACAACAAAAATACACATACTCGACTGCCAGATACCCATTACGAGGCATCTATCTATCGATATAGACAGAAGTCTCTGAAAAGACTTGGAAAATTAACTATAAATAAACTTTATATAACTTTATACAAAACAAATACACTGTTAGGTTGTCTAAAATACCCTTCTGTCAATAGCATAGGGTATAACAAACAGTTGGGGCCACACGAAGAGACAATGAAGCAAAAAAGAAGCAGCGCAGTTGCCACACAGAGAAGCAGAAGAAGAAGAAGAAGAAATGGCACACAAAAGCGCATAAGTTTCCGTTCACCGTTAATTAAAGCCGCAAGACAGTAGCTTGGCTTACAGAGAAAGAGAGAGGTTGCGGCCAAGATGGCAAGAGAGACAGATAGGAGCACACACACACAGACACACACACTCGCACACACACACACACGCATATTGGGCCACATAAATATGTTAGCGCCTTGACACAGCTGCATTAGAAACGCGCAGCACGCGCTCCACTCCAGAAAGCCCACTTCAAATTCAACTGGGGGAAATGGGCATATAGCAAGGGGGGGTCGCAGAGGGTACGCAGAGAGGAGACTGTGAAGCGGGGACAACGCCTATCAAGGTTGCAATTACCCCAATCTGCGTCGGCGGCGCCACTAACTGTTTGATTAAAGATCATGCAACGCCCGCCTGCCTAAAACAAAAACGGAACACAGCAATAAGAATGCCGAAGGCGAAGTTCAACAAAACGACTTGTGAATACCCTACAGAAAAATAAATAAGCTTTAAACTTGCTTGTTTAAAGTACAAATTTATCATAATTAAAAATGATCAGCTAGCAACTATTCCAACTTTCTATTACTAAGGCAAGAGAATGTCCAGTTGTTCCCTATAATATTCACCTTAACTGAGGAGAGAGTGTGATCCCGTTGATCTTTTCGATATTCTCTATATTTATTTCAGTGGATCTTTGTAATATTCATATGCATAGTCTATATCTTGTCATTTCTATATTCATTTCAACTAAGTAAAGAGTGTGACCCTATTGATATTATTCAACATAAACATGAAACTAGTGAAGAGAATGCCCAGTCGATCACTTTGATGTTTACCACAAACAAGGCCTATCGATCACTCTAATAATCACTTTAATTTAGTAAGGATTCGAACTTTTGAATATCATATATCAAAAAAGGATGTGTGCCCCATTGATCTTTGTTGTACTCAACTCAAACTAGGCCTCTAACGATCTCTATCCCGATATCGATATTCACTTCAACTTAGTACAGTGTGTGAGTGTGACCCCATTCAATCTTTATGATATTCAGCTCAAACCATAAAAAAAGTGCGCCAATTCGAACTTCTCTCTTCGTATCGAATCTGATTGATCGAGTGGGCGTGGCAACGATCATAACCGATTACTCTGGCAACTGTCACTTCTGCTGCATGCATTGCAAACGCGGCGATTGAATAGTTATGCCCAACAGCAGCAGAGACAGCAGCAGAGGCAGCAGCTGTGCCCCGCCGAGCTGTTTGCAATTTATGTTAAATATCGTAGAAAATCTGCAGAAAGTGAGTGTGTTGTGAGCATTGCACGTTGAACGTTGCACATTGAACGTTGCACATTGAACGTTGCATGTTGAACGTTGAGCGTTGAACGTTGAGCCGCAGCCGCAAGATGTGTCAGCTGTTGTTGCTGCAACAGTTGGTGATACTCATGGCGTTGTGCATGTGTGTGTGTGTGTGTGTGTGTTTGCAACATAAGATGGCTTTGCGGCAATGGCCGCAAGGAGAAATTGTGCCAATTTGCTTGCAACAAAAGGTAAGATGCAAGCTGGCAGGCAGGCAGGCAGGAAAACCGCAGGCAAAGTCTCCTCTTGTCTATGTCGGCATTATTGATGATGACAAAAATGAGTCGTGTGTGTATCACGTGTGTGTGTGTGTGTGTGTGTGAGTGTGCGTGTGTGTTTGCCTTTCCATACTTTTCTAAGCGTTGGCGATGCAGCTGCAAAAGCAATTGCCATAAACCTCAGAGCAGCGCACCAAGTTCAACCAAGTTGCTGATTAAGCGCACGGAAATGGACTGGCCTGGCCTGGCCTGGTATTGCCACAGCGCCAACTACCAACAACAACAACTGCCAACTACAACTACAGTTCGCTGCACAATATTTATGCCCTGCATTAATTTTTATGTCCAAGAAAGAGAGAGAAAGAGAGAGGGAGGAAGAGGTTGATAGTTGCAAGGCGAGAGATCGCCAATGACCTTGTGCGTAAATTTTAATCAGCGCATCCTTTAAAATTACCTTCCACGCAGACAGACAAAGAGACAGAGAGGTCTCTCTTCAAGCCTGACTCATGCCTGGCCTCCAACTTCAGCTCCAACAGGGTTGACAGGTAAATTATGTACAAGTTATGGTGGATTAAGCATCTCCTACTTACATATATAGCATATCAGTAGCCGTAGGGAATGTCAGGCTGTCAGAAATTCAGAGAGTTTTACACAATTTGATGGACAGATTTGGGTTATTTGGCATCAGCATTTTGCATCTCAGAACACAGAAGGTACTCACTCAAGTTGATAATTTCCCAAAGGTAAAACGCCCAGACAAAAGGAAAGAAAGCACGCAACGTTTATCATTGTATAATAACTGAGAAAAGAACCATTATGTTTAGCCTATTTACAAGTACTTTGCTGAAGAAGCAACTGTCAGTTGAGGCAAACAACAAATGCCTTTTGAAATATTCACCAAAATCGAGTAAGTCCTCAAATATATGAAAATCCCCCAATGTATAGATATTATACACATAAAGAGATATCGTATATACCTTACTTTACGTTGCATACCAACACGAGCCAGCCAAGTAAAGGCAAAAAAACAAACGCCCACGGTTTGTTTCAACCACAAAGAACGAGCTTATCATCATCATCAACATCATCGTCATCAGCTTCGTTGGCAAGAACAACATCGTGTTGGCAGATACACAATATGAGATATACAAATTAGCAAATTGTTATTTTTATAATTTAATTGAAACGCCAAAAGTCAACGAGGCAAAAGTGAAAAAGTGAAAGGAATACAAAACCCAAATAAAGAAGAAGAAGGGAGTTCAAAAGCCAAAAGCAATCGACTGCAAGATATCCAGTAACATTACGAAGCAATAGATTGACTAACTCTTCTAACCGAAAAAATTAAGAACAAGTAGGAGATTACTAAAGGTCCAAATTGGCCTGATAATCTTACGTGAATTGAGAAAACCTTTTACAATATTAAATTGCATTCGTAATAATTTTTTGTCAGTTTTGATTTTTGTTGCGCTTTTTTTGTTTTTATACCCAGCAAAAATTGACAAAAGGGGTATACCAGGTATATAGACAGGGAGTTAAAGGCGCGGCAAACAATACACGATACAAATATTTAAGTTTATGTTTACCTAACACAGATAAAATTCATTCAAAATCAGTTTCAAATCATTTCTATTGCATCAAGTTACGAACGTTAGAGCAAGATAGCCACAACACGTTACTAACTACTTAATACGTAGGGTATAAGTGCGTCGAATACTGCACTACTACAGTGTTGGTAATTTGTCGGTTCTCTCACAGTTGCCAGGGCCATTCATTCGAGCTGTGGGTTCTACTTTTGGGCGTCTCTCTACATTTGCTTTTGTTTTGCGCACTCATGCGCATTATTCAGTTCATTCATCCAATCGAATCATTCATGCGATTTTACAAATATTCTGCACATAAGTGTGGATGCCAAAAACTGTTCAATTTCTATATAGAGTATACATATATTCTTATTACAACAATAAGGCAATGATGATTTGCAGTTACACAGCCTTGCATTCACATATTCCGAGGTTGAGTGCAAGAATTAAGACTCAAAACTTAAAGCTTTAGATCGAAAGCATTTCCGTTTTATTCTCACAAATGAGTTTCTGCATTTTATACCACATACAATATGCAAAGATTGACATTATTTTCGGCGATTTTTAAGGTCTTTCTCAAAAGTTTACGCAATTTTAGCATCTGTGGTCACCAAAAGCAAAAAGGTGACGAGATAAACGTTTTACCGCAACCCAAACTTAAAACCACAATCAAACACAACAACAACTACAACAACAGCAACAAGAAATCTGCAACCACTGAAACCTTGTCTTGTCAACTTGCATATAAATTTAAATTTGGCCAAGAAATAATCAAGAGAGAAAAAGAAAAGAACGGACTGAGTAATGAATGACCCGCTTTCTGAACTTTGTCTGCCCCAAACGAGCAGCTCAGCTCTTCAAGAAATATTAACAAGTATACTACATAGGTTAGGTAGACTGAACGTTTCTTCTTCTCTTATCAGCTAGATCACACCACTCTCGAACACTCTCTCTCTCTCGAGCGAGAGCAGCCCACGTGAAATGCAAAAGATCATAAAAATAAAAGCAAAACGCAAGATACACAAAAGTTTTTCATGTTGGGCTCGAAATACATTTCCCTATAAAACCCATGCACAGCTGGTACTTCAACTTATCAACCAATCTCTCTGACTGTCTATCTCCCTCTCTCTCTCTATTTCTCTCTGTCTACTTAGCCCCTGCCAACCACTAATCAGTTAGCTCTGTGAACTCATAGAAAACGTCATTAAAAGCATTAAGGCCCCAGATTGAAGGGCTACTGGGTTTCCACAGAGCAAAGAAAAACCGCAGAGAAGTGAAGAAAAATCATTATTATTTTTATTATAAAACGAAGAAGAAAGATGCGTGGGAATTTACATGAGAAAAATTGTAATGTTTACCATACTTATGCGCCAAATAGAAAATAAAAAGGAGGCAGATAAGAAAGAAGAGAGAGAAGAGGCAGACAACGCGATGAGGGTAAACACGACAACGACCAAAAAATGAGGCAGCAAATGAAGTTGAACAATTTTGCTACTGTTTGTCAAGTAGTTTATGTATATAGGAGAGTGAGGAGTGCCCCAGAGGCAGAGGCGGCAGCAAAGTCATGAACATACTACATATTTTGTGGTCGTCATCATCATCATCATCAACGTGTTCGTCGTCATCGTCATTGTTATTATCCTACTTCTTCGTCATGCCGCCGCCACTTCCCATTGACAATTGCTCGACGCGGTTATTGTGCTCTTCCGACCTCTTCTTAATCCCCCAATTCCCCATTTATTTTCTTGGCCGTGAAATATTGTTCATGCATTTTTAAAATATCAATTAGGCTTATTGCATAATCAGGTTCAGTTACAGGAATTCTCAACATTACTTTCTCATGATGTCATTGGTAGCTGTTGCCAATTAGCACTTACAAAACATACTAAAAAGGTACAACATGTAAACCCCTGTGTACACTGTCCTACAAACTCTTCCCTTGCATGTTTAGCAGGTCGACACAAAGAGAAAAGAACCAAAGAGACTAGAACAAATTCCAGGAAAACACATTCCAAAGTTAGATTCGTTTACTTTAGGGCTTTGCGTTTACATTTAATCATAACTTTGTGTAGAATACCCTATAATGCAAGTTAGATGGTGTATAACGAGCTAGCTTAATTTTATACAATGCTAATTATTTAAAAACTTCAACTTATGATTGTTTATACAAATAAATTGTAAACTTTAACTTTGTAAACTTTAACTATATTTAATTATATAATGTATTGCTGTATATTGTATATATAGTTCTCTAGTTATCGTACCAACTTCCAGGGTAGCTCCAACACACTTCAGATACCTTATACAAAAGTATTTTTAAACTTTTTCTACTGCCAGCTAGATTGTCCCATGGAATGCCAGAGGACAAAAGGCGCAAAAACAAACAACAAATTTGGTCCCAAGATGGAATAGAGATTGCTCAAAAAAAAGCACAGAACAAGAAGAGGAAACGAAGAAAAGAAAATGAAGACGAAGACGACATTATTAACAAGTTGACGAGCGCTATTCAGACCCAGAACCAAGCAACACATTCAAACCTTTTTTGGGAACTTTTCGACCAAAACAAAATGTGTTAAATGTGTGTGTTTGTCTGTCTGTCTCTCTGTGTGTGTATGGTTTGAGGGCCCTCTTTAATTGTCAATCAGAAACTGCGGGGTTTATTAAACACACACAATTTTTGGGTCTCCGAACTTGTTGCGCTTATATTGTTTATGTTTGAGCTTTAAGCAACAAGTTGACTTTCCAGACACGTGTCTGTAAAGCAAGACAATACCATCAGATACGATAAACAGCATATTTTGTTTGTTTATTATGCATATCATAATAACGCAGCCCAATCATAAGGTAAAACTGTCTTTTTCCTTGACATTTAAATGCACAACTCGTAAATTTATAGAAAGTTATAGAGATAGACAGTGAAACAAATGTGGAACGAGCATAAATTGCCTAAAGAAAATTGACATGCTGCGCGGTTTATAACTTCTTGATGTGACTTTCTTCTAGTAAACTGAAAATTTTGCCCATCGATATAAACATGCTGATAATACCGTTAAAATAAAGTGTATCAATGATTGTAAAATGTGTATGAGAATGTTTTAGTATGGGATTCTAAAGGTCTATAAGATTCTTACATACTTTAGAAAGAGTTCTTTTTCTAAAATTAAAGTTAATGTTGGAAAATAAATAAGAAATAAGATGGTATACTTAGCAGCTACTTTATACTTCATTACCCAACACTTTTCGCACAAACTACAATACATAAATAGAGTATTAAGAAAATACTATAGACAACTTCAGGCTATCAACTTTTTATTTTGTACACTAGTCTAGATATTCAATTCCCATAGAATTCCTGTCTGCCAAGGCACGCGCCATAGGATGGAACCCTCGACACAAACTCACAGATTTAGCACAAATATCCCCGCGGCAAGTTTGTACGTGTGCGTGTGTGTGTGTGTGAGTGTTGTATAGCATTCTATATATTTATATAGCGGCTATTTTCATCTAATTTCTTTCATTTCTACATGCCTTGCTCTATTTTTGTGGCGCATTTTTAGCGTTCTACAGTTCTACATCGAATACAAAAAAAGGGAATATACCATGATATATACAATATCTACAGACATGTGTGTGTGTGTACATATGTTGTATATAGCATATGTATGTGTGTATGTGTTACAGTATAACTCAATTTTGATTGCAGTTGGGAACGCGTCGTGGCTTTTATTCTCCTCTTTTACAGAGGCCTTGCCGAAATTTGTGTTCATTTTATACCCTGTAGGCAGCCTGAAAATGGGCATTTACGTTAGTGTGAACTTGGGAAAAAGAAGACCAGACAGGCCACTTTATAGGGTATCTCTTAGTCAAGTGTAGCCTATTTATTTTGTAGTTTTTGGTAACAATTTTAAATGTTTCGTTTTTAGACACATCATTTTGGACTTTGTTTTCTTTGTGGTCAAATGGAAAAACTGGGTCCTCATGGGAGACAGACTCATAACAGTGAAAAACTGCTACTTATTTTTCCCATTTTCATTCTCGCTGCGGCCACACGCTAATTGTGTGTGTGTCTGTGTGCGTGTGTTTGTGTGTGTGTGGTATAGAATTTTCATTTCAGCACAACAACTAATTTAAATCCTACGCTCTATTTCGCTGCTGATTCGAGACGCCATAAATTATATGTATGTATGACTGTATTTCTATATAATGTGCATCTGTATATGTATATGTATATGTCTGTTTCTCTCTCTCTCTCACTTAATTTTACGCACGTTTCGTGCACTTTGAACTGGCGCTTGGCCATAAAGTTTATCAAACTGAAAGAGAACTGGAGCGCATTAATGTCGAGGAAGTCAAAGTGTTGATTTATAGCAACAATTAAACTATATATACCGTATATACCGTAAGTTTATTCTCCTTTCTGAGTAAGAGAAATATCTGCAACCAATTGGTTATTTCCCTACTGTTATTTAAGGCCATCAAATAAACGTAATTGCAACTTTCTTTGGGCATAAATTTATGGTAAATGTGCATTTGTATGTATCACATACACATAATACTTGATATTCAATGCACTTTTATTGTCATAAAATCGATGGCAATTCGATAAAATTGCTGGGTGCGGCCTAAAGGAGAAATTCCGTCGTACCGAATGTACTAGAAATAAAACTTACCATAAAAAGGCGTTGTAGGAAAACTTTGCTAAGCCTGAAACGAAAAAAAGAAAGATATTTCGATTATAAATAGAGTAGGGAAATATTCAATGGAATAACATAAAAATCATGTTCAAGTTCTTTTATGGCAGCAACAAAAAGGCAAAAGGGTGAACAAAATTCAAAATTAAACTAAGGCGAATATGCCACAATAACATCTTTCTATCTTTTACAATGTAATTTAAAAGATCAGAACAGAAAAATCTCTAAGAAGGTCATCAAATTTGCATAAACAAAAATATTTCTAAGAAGACAACTTTTCTAATAAATACCAAGTGAACAATACTTCTAAATATATATCTCATAAATAGCATTCAATGTTTTTAATTTCACTGCAAGTGAAATATGAAATCCTTCAATTTGCTTATGACAAATCTATTTGCACATAAAGTGACAGCCAAAATGGCCCAAAAGTAACCCCATTACCAGTTTAAGCACCGCCCTCTACCTACACCCCTTCGTACCACTGCAATATGTAAGTGTTTGGGACACAAATCCCACATAAAATGCAGTCGATGTTTTAATCTTTTTCACTTCTGAGGCAAGTGAAATTCCTCAGCATCAGCCAGGCAGGGCAGGCAACATTAAAAATAGTCAGCAAATTTTTGCTAGTATTTTTTTGACAGCTCAAAAAAAAAACTTAAGAAGAGAAATACACAAAGATGACAAATACAACAAGAAAATTTATTGAAATAAATAATTAATATAGAAATTATGCAGGCAGAGTAGAAGAATGAGGCGACTGAAAGTGTGATAAACAATGGAATGAAATTAAGAATGATTGAAAATGTTGTTTTGGCTTCGCAGCAATTAAAATTGATGAGGAACTTTTTTTTTGTTAACTTCATTCGTTTTGTAGTAAGCGATTCTATTCTATTCCTCCAAAAGATTCATCACTTGCCCGCCGGGCTCAATTCTTGCGAAAACAATTAGTTGTTTTTGTTTTGTTATTAATGCATTATCTTTTGTTATTTCAATTACATTTTGATATTCAGCTATACACCTCGCAAAGAGCAATATATTTTCATTAAACAGATTGTTTTTTTTTTTATTTTTCGGCCTCCTCGCACATTTGCTGTTTCAATTAAAAAACTTGGTCGTCATTTTGGTCGTTTTGCTGTGCGAAAATAAACATTTTATTGGTCGCATGGCGCCAGCGACGGCAGAAACGCATCCGTCCGAATGGATCACTTAAAATCTTGTATCTTTGTATCTCGTATAGTACGCATATCTTTTGCCGTCTCAATTGCCATGGGAAAGGCTTATGTATCTCGCAAGTTTTGGCGAGTTGAAGCAATTTATTTCAATTGCCAAACATTGCCGCAATAAATGCTAATAATTTTGCAATTAAGACACCAAAAATACATTTATCGCAGAAGAACAAGTAATTAAAAGTTAGAAGAGCTTAGAATCAAATGATGATGATGATGATTGTCGTCTGCTTAGGGCAGCAGTAGATCAAACGTGCAACTCAAAGGGCCTCTTTGTGGGGAAAGGAAGCCTTTGGACCATTTGCATAATTGCCCATCAAGATTAATGAACCGTGCCGCGAACGACAATTTGCTAGACAGAAAACTGAAGCCACCTACGAAGCAGGAAAGTGGGCAGAAAAGAGGGGGAAAAGTATGCAGAAGAGCGGCAGAAAGGAGTGACACAAAGAGGTAAAGAGAGGAAGTACATGAAATAGGCAGAAATTGTATTTATGAAGAATATTTAAAATAGTTTTACTTTAATCTGAAGCTGTTCAAGAAATCCCCAAAACTTTTTTCCGCTCTTAAGTAACTGAAACGATTATAAATCCACATAAAACCAGCTACGATTACTGTTAGTTAAAACTTTATTACCTTAGCAGAACGTTTATCACAAGAGCCGACAATGGAAAACCGCTTAGGCATAAATATTGTAGACAATCTCAGAAATAGCCGAACAGAAACCCTACCCAGAACACTTACACATTCACGCACACAAACGCACACACAGAGAGAGGCCCATTGTGACAACTTTCTAGCACTAACCCAGTTAAATTGTTCAATGACAGTTAAGAGGCCTAGACCTTCAGCGAAAACCGGAGAGAGAGAGAGAGAGGGAAGTGGAGAAGGAAGCGTATACTTTATGGCATTTTGGGCATCTATCTATAGTAAGTGTGGTCGGTCATGGCATTGCGTTCTCGGCCAACACTTTCTTTACTTCTACAAAACTACATAAAGCTAACATTTCACCAGAAATATGTGCACTATAGAATACGTATCTATGTGTTGGTGTGTGTGGCTAAATGAAAAGTTAATCAAAGACGCGTAAAGAAATCGAGAACCAACTGAGGCTCAAAAGAATGGAATCGGAAAACTTCGTGACAGAATTACTAATTATCTTTGAGTAAACAAAAACAAACCACAGGCAGAGCAGACAGAAAATCAACAACAGAATGTGACAGCTTGAAAGTTACAAAGAAGAAGAAGTAGAAGAGGAAGAAGCAGTGCCAGAAGAAAACGAACCGCAACCAAATAAAGAACTGAGAGTCAAAAACCAAATAAACCATTGCAAAGTCTGACAAATTTGTGTACAAAGAAACCCTCTGCAGACCTAAGAAGAAGCTAAAGAACAACATTGAATGTCAAGTGCAGTGAGTGCTTCGAAAACCAACTTGTCGGAACTTATTACTTAGCTTTTTTATGGCGCTCTGCAATTAGCAAGTGTACTTTTTTTGGCTTCTCTGATAAGATTCTTGTTGTTTATGCAGACAACCCAAAAAAATATATAGGAAGAAAACTAAATTGAACAGAGTTCCAGATGAGTCATAAGATAATGCAGAACATTCCATACTCTGGAAATGATTTACAATCATTATGTGAAGTTGATCACTTCTAGATTAAATCTGCACACTGATTAATATATATTATCACCTCAGACTTTTATATTATAAGGTGCAAGACAATGCAATTCATTCTTGTATTGCACATTAAGCCATAAAATAATAGCTTATCGTTGTTGTTGTTCTTCTTATCGCGCTGAAATTTAACACAAGTTCAAGTTCCGGCTAAAAGTTTATGGCAGATAAAAGGCGGTACACTGTAGAAAATAAGCCATAAAAATTGAAATTCATGTGAAGTCTATTGATAAGGAAAGTTTGATGATTTCAATAGTTCATTTAATATTCTACCAATATAAATAATAAGTTTAACAGATTCTTAAATGTACATTTAATACTGTTGTAAGTTTTTCTTGCTGTGTAGTAGCGCATATAAATACTTGATGATGCTGTTGTTTAGACTTGACCAAAACGGAAATCGGCTATTAGCAAAGGGCTACAGCTGTTGACATGTGCCGAGTGTAACGAACTAAAGACCAGTGTTGCGAAAAGAGGAGGAGAGCTAGTGAGAGAGAGAGAGAGAGAGAGAGAGAGCAGGCGAGAGAGATCAACTACTAATTGACAGACAAACACGACCAGGCTGAGGCTCTACAGAAGGGGAACTTGGGGCTGAGTTGGGGCTGATGATCAATGGCTGTTCATTCAATTTAGTGTGCAAAGCGTAAACTGATTGTGATCGACAGACTGAAATGGACAGACGGACAGACAGACGGTCAGACTGACTGACAGACGCGGAGACTGACCACAGATGCAGGCCGCGGCCGTCGCGGTGCAGTGAACTTTTGCAGCCGAAGAGAGGCCAACAAACGCAACATGGCTAGCAGCAGCTGGAGAGAGAGAGAGAGAGAGAGAGAGAGCGAAAAAAAGAGAGAAGTGAGAAGAGAAAAGTGGCAAAGAAAGAGAGAGAGAGGGGGAGGAAGAGGTAGCAGCAGAAACCCGCATATGGTCAGCAATGGGTGATGAAGAATACGCAGTGAAAGGGGCAGGGTTAAGGGGGGAAGAGTAGTAGAGGAGAACGAGCCGGAGGAGCGGGGAGGGGGAGGGGGGCTTCAACTAATAACAAACAACCGGCTTTTTATGCCGCAGAGAGCGCCGCAGACTGTGGCGACTTTTGTTTACTTTGTAAGCGACCACGAGGAGGAGATCGCCAGCAATTTTGCCTGTTGTTATTCCATACAAAACTTGTTGCTGTTGTTGTTGCCGTTGCAGTTGTTGTTGCTGTTGTTGTTGTTGTGGGGCATGCGCATAAGTCACTACACAAATTGCGCAAATTCCACTTACACACACACACACACACAGGTAGTTGCGCTGTCAGCAAATCGCATCTGTCGTCACTTTGCAACACTGGCCCCGATCAACGCTTGAGGTGAAGGCCGCCACATCACACTCGCTCGCTCGCTCGCTCGCTCGCTAGCTCGTTGCAAGTTGCAACAACTAACGACAACGCAAACTGGCAAACTGGCTGTGGTGCCACACACTCCACACACACTCTTGTTGTGGCAGTGCATGGCGAATTCACAATAATGCGCATTTTATTAGACTCTTTTGCCCCGATGCCGCCTACCTTACCCTGCCCCAGGCCACTCCACGCCCCCCGTAGACACTCCCCCTTCCGCTGTGAGTGCATTTTCCGCTCCAACACGATTTTTATTTAAATTTTCCAAAGCGTTGCCCTTTGCGTTTTGTTGTTTGTCAAGTGTGTGTGCGAGTGCGAGTGTGTGTCTTTGCGAGTGTGTGTGTGTGTGTATTCCAGGAAGGAAATGTTTTTGCATTACTCGAGGTGTTTGACGTGTGAGAGATTGTGGCATTGGCTTAGGGTTGTCAGGTTTCTCTCTGCAGCAAATGCCCTAAGACATTTGTGGAATTCCATTTTCAACAAAAAAGCACACATGAGTGAGTTTTAACTTCAGACGGGATTAGATATCAGAGCAGATTGTGGATGGAATTGTAAATGGGAAATTTATTTTTGGTTTGCTGAGTTTTCTTTGGTTATCAACACGTTCTCAACCAATCGCCACCTAACCACAAATCTCTAAATATATTCACCTAATGTAGTATAATAATAAAATATAAAAATCTGCCCAAACATATCCTTTAGGTGTCTTTATCGACTCTAGATGATGATGTAATGGAATAAAAAAGTGAAGCAACATATTCTTCAGCCAATTCTTGAAAAAGGTCGAAGCTTTGTAGTTTTGTTTCTTAAATTACTTCTCTATTTACAGTCCGATCAGAATGAAGTTTTAACAATAGATACATATTATTATAAACAATGTGCAGGCTGAAGAATTTAAAGCTTCGCTTAGTTATATCTCATCAAAAACTCTATTTATAATTTCATTAAAATATTTGGTGATTAGACTTAGATTATTGAACTCATCATAAACTAACCAAGTTAATGTTTAAATTATTTTGTTTTTCTTGAAAAAAAGGCGACTGTTTCTTAAACTTTTATATACAGCTCAATCATATTGATTTTGTGAGCTTAGTGTAGTATAATAATCAGCACATGTGTATGCCAAAGAACGCAATCTATCGTTCAGTAATCGTATCACAAAATCAAATAATCGATTTGAGGGGATCCTCCGTATCATTAACATTATCATCATCATCACATCATAAATCATCATCGTCTTCATCATCTACATCATCATCAACATCATCATCGAGTGTTTGTCTTGAATTTTCCATTTTCCAAGTGCGCATCCACATGGCAAACAATTCAACTGCCATTTATTTTATTTATTACTACGAAGGCGCCTCTCGTTGGGGCCTGCGTGTTCGCTTTAAAACTGGCTTCATGGAAATAAAAGTGAAATTTTCACAGGAGGAGAAAATGATGCAAAATATCACGACGAAGTTGTTTTTCTTGCTGTTGTAGTTGCTGCTGTTGTTGTTGTTTTTACTGCTGTCTACAAACGCTTTTCGCATTTAGCTTGCCACAATATAAACTTATATATTATTCGCATTAAATGCATTGCATTAATTGTTAATTAATTAATTAAATAAATCAAAGCAAAGCTGGTAATGCTGCAGACAATTTAAGTGAATTTTGCATGTGGTTAATAAACTAACTATCCCAAAACCAACTAAATATTTCAAAATTCCGAATTGATAATGAAAGAATAAGCAATAAATAATATTAACTGCTCCACGATTTGAGAGTAAATCAATTTTATAGCATCTGTTCCAGCTCAAATGAAATTCAAAGCAATTTATAATGCCTAAAGGCACAGTAGACATGATTTTTGTGACTTTTAACACGCCTTTCCAGTTCCCTCAAGACTAGAATCCAAAATTAGCTATACCTCTGTCATACACTGTCAACTATAATCGGTAATACGAGACCAAAGCTTATGGTCATATGCCTGTGGTTTTTCAGTTAACAGGCGATCGGTCAATACGTGCACTATGGTAGACGTGGGTAACACGAGCCCATTTATCAAAAATAAATAATACAAAAAGCTCGAAATAATCAAGTTAAGAGAACTGAAAAGTGTGCGACAGGCTCGAAAATTATGCGTTAATTAACGTGGAAGCCAAATGATCTTGAAGGTTGGGTATGCACACACAGAGAGAGAGGGAGAGAGGGAAAGAGAGAGGGAGATCTGGTTTAATACGCTTTATATAAAGCGACTTTGACTTGTGACCCCAAGCAGTGTGTGACCTTCACAGCGGCGGCTGCTAAGGCCAACAGCCGCCGCAGCAACAACAAGATTGTAATTAGGCATCCCATAAAAATAAGAGGGCACATAAAAAACAGATCGATCACAATGAATGTAAATTGTAAATTGCATTTAATCCCCCATTTCTCAATACAAACAGATAAGAAACAATTGACGAATAAACAAAACAATTATATTATAAACTTCTACGAAATGAAATACGCAGCGCTTATCAAAATACTCGAAATAGAACACTAATTGGAATGAAAACGAATAAAATTTAGTATATTAAAATACGAATTATAAATAATTAAAGCTGCACTTCGCACTTCATATACCCTGCACTTAATTTTCTTTCTTTATTCTGAATTAATCAACAAAATACATACAAATTTTTAATTAGCTTCCACTGTACTTTACAGTTTGTATTTGCATTGATCTAAAAACATTTTAAAGAAAAAAACTGTTAGTTAATTTCCACTGTATTTAACAATTTGCATTTCCAGTGTTGCACAGTGTTGCATTTGGTTGCATTCGCTCTAATTGTCTGAACAATGTTTACTGGACAAACAGACACTCGCAGCAAAAGTCAACAAGAAATTTAATTGCTACAAAAAGGTAAACAGAGTTCACCCAGAGAGTTCTTCTCTACACTCTCTCTTCCTCTCTATGGGCAACAGGAGGGCGCTTAGGGCGATGTGCCGCTAAACAAATAAGACTGATAAACGCTTTAGTCTAGCACGGTATCGTAGTGTAGTATAGTGTGTTTGAGGAGGTATGAGTGTCGCCTATCTGCTGCCAACTGTTGACTTTAATCAAATAATACACTCCATATAGTATGTGCCCCGTTGCAGGGCACTTGAATTGAATTGAGGCGCAGCTGTAGGTGCAATCAGAGTATGCCGCCAGCTCTATTTGCATAACTGGGCCAGCTGAAACGTGAAGCGTTTCATCATCTCAACCGATAAGGACCCCGTTTCAAGGTGTCAAATACGGCATTACCGGAAATCAAACAGCTGCAGTAAAATTATATCGGGATTACAGACTTGCAGAATGGCAATTAATTGAATTTGTGACTCAATATAAACAATAGTATAGTAAATGGAAACAAAGACTCACTTCTTTGTAAATGCTCAACAGTGTTGCGAATATATAAACAAATTCTTGAGACACTGAAAACAATAAGTCCATAGAGCAAAACAGTAAACTGATGCCAAAGCTTTGAGAACAGAAGGTTTTGATTGTTTTTAATGAGAATCAAATTCAATACGAAGTTAATGATTGAGGTACAAGAAAGAAGATTCTACTAATAAATAAACTTTATAAGAGAAAATTTAAATACTTAAGAACAAGCTGTCAAGTAGATAAAGTATGGGAAAACCAATCTATAAGAGTTAAAGTTAAAGCTCACTTCGATAACAGAAGGTTTCATTCATTATAAACAAGATAGCGCATTTAAATACAAAGTTAAAGATTAAAGTATAAGCAGAAAACAATTTATAACAGTTTAAGTTAAAGCTCACTTCGATAACAGAAGGTTCCATTGACTATATACAAAGTTAAAGATTAAAGTATAAGCACAAAACAATTTATAACTGTTTAAGTCAAACCTCACTCACCCCACTTAATCACGCTCACTTTACAATTTTCCTACAACACCTTTTCGGTTTGGCACTTTTATCTTGTACACATTATCTTGACAGCCTCTTTTACGCTAAATGTGTCTTCCTTTTTGCCACTTTTAACCTCAATATTAGCTATGCAGTGTGCATTAAAAATGTAGTATAACCTAACGAGCCGTCAGGGCACAACTTGTCGCATTGAAATGGCTGGCAACACTGGACCAAAAAGTAGCAACTGTAACTGTAACTAAAACTGACGACAGGCAGCAGAGCAACAACTGATAAGCCTCCCACACACACGACACACACTCGGTAGGGTATAGCAAAAGGATGCGAGTCCAAAACTTCGGCTAACCCAATTTAAAGGGAGCCGCACATAAAGCATTGCAGCTCGCTTCATACATATTGCATAGGGTATATATAGACGTTTATATAGCCTACATATGTATATACACACGTACATAGGCTATATAGTTATGTATATGTGTAGATCTGTTTATATAGGTCACAAGCTGTCGACTTTGCAACAAAACTTCGTTGCACTCGTTATCCTTCGGGAGTCAACACACCCCAAAATCGACGGCAAGTCTCCTTCCCTTTCACTCCTTTCCCTTTACTCTACTCCCATGGCAACAGCTGTTGCAGCAGCAGCGCACTTAACAGTGCTCTTAACAGCGCTGTTGAGGCAGGTACACATTATGTATCTGTGACTGTTGCTGTAAATGCACATGTATCTGTAGCTGTATCTGTATCTGTAAATGTAAATGTATCTATACTTCCATTTATATCGGTCAACATTCTTGCACGCCTGTCTGCAAATATTTATGTGTGCAAATATACGATATGTATGTGTGTATGTATTGTATGTATTTTCATAATTAATTTAATGAATTTCTCATGGGGTCAACTGTTTTTACCATGTGAAATTGTGTGTCTCCAAGCTGATAAGTAAATTGCCAATGCTTTCAGTTTTCAATTAGTGTGCGGGAAATCCTTTAGGAAATTGAAATCACACAACACTTGGGGCTTGTTGCCGTTGCTGACGTTGAGGATTTTCTAATGAAATATATTTCAATTTTGCTGATGGCAAAGATAAAACTTAATAACACTTTGTAAATATTCCCAGAAATATATAAGCCATATTTCCTACCAGTTGAACATTTGCTGTATATATTAAATATCTACAAAATATACAAACAACTTTTCTTGGTATTATTATATTTCTTTAGACTCGATTTACGCTCTTTCCTCGAAGTGCAACGGAAATCTCAACCAATTAATTAAACAGACACTAATACCTTACAAAAAAATTATAGATTAAAAACGATTTAGTAATCAACAGATGTATTTCGTATGCTCCCAGGGTCTTAAGTAGACTAATCGTGCTTTAATGATAAGCAGACAGATAAGCAGACCCTGCATTTTAATTATACAGAAGAAGAAAAAAAAACCGAAAACGAACTTGTAAATTAAATGCCGCAACAGACGCCGGTAGCGCCCCCAGATTCGATAGGAAACTGAGATACAAAATTCGAAACCTAAAATGAACCAAATAGTTAACGTATTAAATCAAACAAAAGAAATAATCCTAATGACAGCCGCCACCATGTGACAGAGACAGCGACAGATATGTGCTCTCTTGCTCGCTCGCACTGCAATAGGCCCAGTTAAGAGTCGGAGCCAAAAAGAAATCACCCCCTGCGGCATTTCCGTTCATGTTTCATTCACCAAGTGAGGGCGATACAACTCGACGCGACGCGACTCGCCTCGACTCGAGTCGACTCGACTGGAAACTAATCCCAGGCAAGTGCATTTTCATTTTCCTGCAGTCTGCGTGTGCGTGTGAAAAATGAAAATGCCTCAATAACAGGTAAGTTAATAAGCGGACCTAACCCGACTACACAGGTAAAAAAAAAACGAGCAAAGCAAAGTTTTCTCAAATCAGAGAGAGTTAAATATGAACTTAACAGATATTGATAAGGCAGGAAATCTACTATAACTAAGTTCAATAATGAATGAACTTAAGTACAATTTTAACCTTTTACTTCACACTACTGCCCACTGTACTTCAAGATTTGTCACTCTAGCTATAGATTTGTTTTAGTTCCTCTTGTTTTTCTCGCTGTGTACGTCGGGAAACAAAAGCATTTCACTAAATTGTCGGCATTGTTTTGGTACCTGGTTGGGATCTGGTGACCATGTCGGCGACACAGCAAAAAAACAAAGACAACAATAACAATTCGTTTCACGCTACCGACGCTGTCTCATGGCCAAAAGAGAGAGAGAGACCAGAGACCAGAGACCAAACCAGGCTAGAAGTACTCAGTCGAACCACCTGTCGAGGGGTCCGTGTCTGAGTTCCTATGAACATATTGTACTAAAATAATTGCACAAGTGTTACTCGGACACAGACAGTCCGAAAGAGTGAAAAAGTCACAATGAGAGAGAGATACACTTTTAAAGAAATACACTTATGGGTGGTAATTTCATTACGAATTGTCGCAGCTGGGCAACTGTTTTGTATTTGGTTTATGGAGAGAGAGAGGTGTGTGTGGTCAGCCGACTGACTGAATGAAACTTGGAGTACCTGCTTGTAGTATTATATAACTATCGATTGATGGGAATTATGACTAGGCAAAAACGATATATGGGTGAGAAATTGCCATGACAAGCATTTAGAACAAAGGGTCGCGTAGCTAATTTTATTTTTCGATTTAAGATCAAAGGTTTTTAATAAACAATTAACTTGATTTATGTATAAAAGAACAAGAAAGGGTTAATGTTGGTTGTAGACAAATCACTTAGTAGTTAGGAAAGTAAGATTTATAGATGTTAGTTGTTAGAACAAAGAACTAAGTAGTATAATTCTTATCTTTTTAAGGTAACTGAAAGCATTTTTTTTTGATACAATCAGGAAAGATAAGGCAGAATCTTCCGATGAGCTAACTACTCATTATACTGTACTCTAAATAATTTGTTGTAACTTGCAAAAATATAGATAAAAGGTTTTCAAACAGTAAAATTTGCTCAAGTCTTATGTACACTCACTTTAGTTATTATATTTTACACACCAAGCGTCATACCCCCTAGGGGCAGAGTATTAAACACTTAAATACATAATTATATACACACTTTCGACAACAACATACATATGTATACATATGTGCAGTTGAAAATGCTTTGTTTATGTATTTTAAAATGTGCAAACGAAAATGAAATGTTGCTGTGCGCGCACACGGCATGCAAATTATACTCAGACACACACACACACACACACACACACACAAACACGTATACATAGGTACATATGCATGGCATATGTAAGCGTATGTAATTCTGATTACCTCAGTTAGTCGAGTTGGCCAAAAGCAGTAAGCAGGCGACTCCAAATGGCCCCAAACAGGCATTGCAAACACTTTCGGCCACAAGCGGCGGCAACAACTCAAAATGGCCATAAAAAAATAACTGAAAATTTCAACTTTGGAAATTATGCGGCAAACAAGTTTCAAGCATGGGGACAACAGCTGCAAGCAGCAGCAGCAGGAACAGTGGCAGAGAGGGGGGGTGCAGAGGTAGCGCTGCAAGGCGGCGCCAAATTTCACGTAGTTGCAACTCGCGTATCGCGCTGCATAACTCCAGTAGCCAAACCGGGAGCGGGAGTTGCCGCCGCCCTAAGAGTTTTCCCAACTACCACAGCTGCGCCTACACTGCACTACATAAGTGCAGGACAACACAACACACACACAGACAAACACAATTGCAGACGTATTATTTGTCTCATTAAGAAGCGGCTTCCGCCTTGCAGCGCACAAAATTATAAAGATGGGAGAAAACACACAGAGAGACGGAGGGAGGGAAACAAACAATAAGCAAAACAGCAAAAACATAATCTTAAAAGTGCCGCAGCAACAAGAGACACAAGAAAACTAACTGAGAGGGAGACAGAGAGAGTGAGAGAAGCGTGAGAGAAAAGGGGGAGAAAAGTGAATTGATTTTCATGTGTGTGGCGGAAAAATGTGTTTTGCTTTGGGAAATACTTTTGGATAATTGTGTAATGCGGTGCCTCAACCCCACCCCACCCCCAACTAAGCATGACCCCTTCTCCCACACGTTGAGCAATTGTTAAAAAGAGTTGAAAAGGCAGCTAAAGAAAAGCAAAAACGTTGCCAACGCTGCTGTCAGCTGTCAGCTGCAGGCGGGAGCGATTTATTGTTGTTGTTCTTGCTATTGTTGTTGTTGTAGGTGGAAAGGAATGGAAACTCGGCAAAGAGGTAAAGAAAAACACACCCAAAACTAATTGCAAGAACTAAAAGTTCAATACAAAATTGCTTTTCCAGTATAGACAGGGTTGTCATGTAACTTTTAGCAAGAGCTGACAACGGTTTTTAAAGAGTTCTTGATAAAAAGGCTAGAGATATGAAACTAACAAATTTAACGGCATCGATTTTACAGATAATACAATTTTAAATAAACTTACAAATAACTAAATTTATTTATTTAAAAATTCAGTTTTTCCTATACTAAAACATAAAATATTTGAAATTCCCTCAGTTAATATTCAATCAAAGCTAAATTTAACGGGAAAATTCAGTAGCCATATGTACAATGTAAAAATTGTAAGAAAAAACGGAAATCAAAGTAATGCATTATCAAACGATAAAAAAATAAAACAAATAAACAATAATACTAACAGATTCATGTCAAAGACGGAACTTTGTGTTGGGTTACGTGCGGCTGTAACTCTAGACTAAGCCTTTCTCTATACAGATCGACGCCCTTTGTCAGTTGTCACTGAACAATTGTCACCCTGGCCGGGCTCATGTTGTTGTTGTTTTTGTTGTTTCAGTTTGCAGTTTGCTGTTGCGAAAGTTGCCAGCTCCAAAAGCAAATCAAGCATGAAGCATTTGACTTGTTGTAATAATAAACCGAAGCGAAAAATAAAAACAAAAACAAAAACAGAAAACAGAAAACAACAAAAATGCGTCGCCCTGGCGCACAACTAGGCGGCAACCCTGGCCACAGCTGCATTCCGCAATTGCAATCAAATCAACTTTCCAATGATGAATTTTTTACTCTTTGTTTTCTTTTTGTTTACTTCGTCTTTCGATTATAATTTAGCTATTTTTTTGTATGGTTTATTTGGAGTTTAATTTTGTTTTTTTTTATGATTACCTTATTAGCCAAAAAACCTGTTCACAACATCGCAGACGATCATCGTATGATGATATGAAAAATAAATGGTCGACCGCCTAAATGTTATTAGAGGGTATTACCGGATGCATTCATTTTGGCACAAAGTGAAAATGTTTTCAGTTAAAAAGCAACTAAAGAAAATTTAAGTAGCTTTGAAACTTTTCATATAATTATATACATACATATGATAATGTACTTATGTACCATCAAAGTTCAGAAATACACTTAAGTTACTCCTGTTGAGTTCAGTTTGATAAATCTTAAGTCAGAATAACTATGAGCAACAACCAGTGTCACTGATTTTCGTCAACATTTTTTATTGACTAATCATGAATTTATTTTAATTAGAAATCTAATTAGAAATCTAGCCGGAAAATAAACTATGTCGACCAAACAATTCCAGAGAGATTTGACGAGAATAAAGTGAAATTGGCAGCACTCAAATTGGCAACACTGCCACAACAGTTGAGGATAAAAGCAATTGGGAAACTTAACGAAACTTACCATGCAAATGTGAAACTCGTAAGCTATCAATAGTATGTTGTTGTTGTGGTTGTTGTTGCTGTTTTAATTGCTGTTTAGCTTTGTCCAGTTCGAACTCGTTGTGCGTCAGTTAAATTGAAAATTTGAAATATCTAATTGTTGTTGTTGCTGTTGATCGCGCTCTATACGTACATTGAGAGATGTATTAGAAAATTAAACGTACACAACACACACACACACACGCAGATGAGACTACAACAGCCACACACAAACACAGGTATAAACACGTTTCTAACACTGCTCTGCGTGTGTGTGTGAATGTTGTGCTGTATACATGTGTGTGTGTGCGCGATTAGAACTGTTGTTGTCGTTTTTGTTGTTTTTGTTGGCGTTTATGGCTATGGCTGCTGCCTTAACTGTCGTCGTCTTGAGCTGTTGTTATTGTTGTTGCAGTTGTTGTTGTTGTTGCTATTCTAAACAGGTATTAGATGCGAACGAGGTTATATGTAACCCAAGACGAAGAAGAGGAAGCACTCACACTAAACAAATGTTACATTTTGTCATTTGCAATGAAATATTTATAATGATTTGAATTATTCACACTTTAAACGGGGAACGGCAAAAGAAAACGGAACAAGCACACACATTCACACAGCATGCACACACCTATGGGCACGCACATACAACTTAAAGCACGCACGCACGCACTCATCCATACATCCAGAATCAACACACACACACACAAACATAGATGACGGCGCGCTAAAATCACGAATTTTCCTCTGCAGCAGAACAGCAGCACAGGTGTGTATTATTATTATTAATAAATGTATGTACGTTGTATGTATGTATGTATGCACCGCAAAAACAATAATAAACAGTAATTCCAGAATGTTTGTTAGCCCGGTAAAAAACTAAGAGGCACACGAATTTAATTTAAAAATAGATTATATATTCATTTATGCTTTTGTTTCTTACATTCATTTGTATAGACACACATTATTATTTCTTGTATATATATATATCAACAATACATATTCGAAATCATCACTTTTCTTTGAAACTTCGCAAACCGCACAACCGACGAACCGACGACGACCGCACGCTTCGACGACAAGTTTTACAATAACTAGTCGGTATAACAGCGGTCTGTTAATCCGTGCGAGTCATCAACAGCTATGAGAGATAACAGAAATAGTCTCTGCGCTGTTGCTGTTATTAGCAGCTCTGGCAAATGCCGTTATTTCTGTGCTTTCCGAGAAAATACATTTATAGAATTTTTAAAAATATTAACAATAAAGAGTTAATCGTTTGAAAATTAAAATTTTATTTACCTTACAGCTTACAGCAAGTATAAAATAAAAATGCTATAAAAACCCGCGTTAAGCGCTAACATACGCGTTAATGTGTGCAGAGCACTGTTATGCTCAAATGAGCTGGTAAAACAAGCTAGTTCCACTGTTAACCCTCAGTTCCGCGCTCAATACTGTTAACTGGCTGCTAAGAAACAGCTGTGCTTTGGCGGGAAATTTAAAATAACAGTTTCTATGACTGGCTGCTAAGAAGCAGTTGTGCTTTGGCGGGAAATTTAAAATAACAGTTTCTTTGATTATTTATGCGTATTTTACTAAATTTAACAACCAAAATTTGGAGTTGTTAGAACAGAGTATCAGATAAATATCAATTAATTACACATAGAGATTCTTCAGTTGCTCTACTGATCCTTCAGAGCGCGCAGGTCCGGATAAAGTGCTCCTGCATTTATATAATGAGATTCGGATTTACGCAAATCGCGTTTATAGTCGATGACAACGGCTTCGCCAGTTTTCTTGACCAACTTCTTGGCCAACCCTTTGGGCGTTATATAGTTAACATTTTGGCTGATAACAAAAGCATTTCCCACTGTATCAAAAGTGCCGCAAGCCAAATTTCCCGCCGGTGCACCGTACCTAAAAAGGTGGGAGCAAAAATCAATCAAAAGAAAAGATGGAAACACTTTGGTATATTCTCACTTGTGCTCAATGATCTTCACAGAATTCTGGCTGAGATGTGTGCCCAAAATCTTGGCGGACGTCTCGAGGCCATCGAAGACGGTGGTGAATCCCTCCACCGCGCCGGCAGCGATGGTCATGGCACCCTCCATGGCGCTATCTGCCTGGGTGCTGTCGTAGCCAACACGCTGCAGCAGCTTGGAGCCCTGTGTCTGGACATGCGGTGCCAGGTAACCGCCGACAGCGACGGCAGCTGTGCCCACCTTGCCGGCAATCCAACCGGTTACTCCGGCTGCCGCATGGGTGACCTTCTGGGCGACCTCCACACCCGTCTGCACCGATGCAGGCACCTGGGCAGGCGCATCCGGTGAAGCCGGTGTCATTTTCGACATCAGATATGGCGTGGAACGCATCATTAGGCCACCGGTTTTCTCCGCACCCTTGACAAGATTGCGTGCAATGAAATCCGCTGCGCACACAATGTGTCTGGACACTTGCTCCGAGGTGCCGGCAGCACGTTGTGTGCGCGGCGACTGCAGCTCCGCCACGCGATCCGCCAGCACAGCCTCGAGCAGATCGAGAAAGAATTGCTGCAAATCCGCAAACTGCTCCTCCTCGGTTTCCCCGGCGCTTGTGCTCAGCGGACGCTGTGGCTTCACTAGCATCAGCCCGAAAGCATTGCCAGTTTGCTGCGACTCCATGTCGGGCAGTATGAAGGCGCCATATTCAGTGCGATAACAAGTGGATACGTTGGGAA
Organism: Zaprionus indianus; assembly: GCA_018904595.1. Taxonomy (NCBI): domain Eukaryota; kingdom Metazoa; phylum Arthropoda; class Insecta; order Diptera; family Drosophilidae; genus Zaprionus; species Zaprionus indianus. Next base: position 11,924,491 of record JAEIHA010000320.1, read on the forward strand.
TGAGCGGATATAGCCAGATCATCTGGCTGGGATCGGCTGCTTCGTCCTCCTCTTCCTTCTGTGGCATGTCACACTGTATGAAGTACATCCCATTTAGGTAGCTCCATTTGCCGCCCACTGTGCACATGATCAGAGACATTTTAGTGTTGCCCGACACCGTTTGCACTTGCCCACTCGACTCGATCCTGTAGAGCTTGATCTGCGCCTGAAACAGTTCATCCAGTTGCGCTGAAGCTTCTCTGCTGGCCAACAGTTGACGCATTCCTGTTGCCAACTCCCTGTAGGTCTTTGGGCGACCTCCACTCGAGTTGGTAATGTCATAGAACGTTGAAGGATTCTCGGCGAGCAATGGACGTGCAGCTTTGCTCGAGGACTGACCGTCGGTTTGCTCTTGCTCCTGTGCCTCCACAGCGCCTTGATCGATGGGCGACTGTTTAGCTTGAAGCACCTTGAGGCGATAACTCACTTCGGTCTTGGCGCTCTTCAGCTTCTGGATGAGTGCACAGGCATCGTTCCATTGCGTCTCCACGGCATCAATCTCGTCGGGCAGCCCAACGGGTATGGCAAATGTTGCCTCAATTTGTTGCAATGCCTCCTCGTAGCTCTTGATTGCCTCAGCCTGCTGCTCAGCCTCTTCATGTTCAATTGCCTGCTCCACCTGCCGCATTGCAGTCTTGTATGACTGCTTAATGGCTCTCATAGGCAGTCAGGAACTCCGTTTCCGTCGACATGGCACTAAGAAACTGAATAAAGGAAGGTGATTAAAATTGTAAAAGATTTTTTAGATTTTTTTTTAATTAAATTCGAGAACCCACATCCAAATTGAGCTCCATGTTGCACTTGCGGCACCCAAAGAACAACTAAAATTGTCCCACCGCGATTTCGATCTGTGCGTCATCAGCCAATTTGACGCCATCCCATTGTGGCTGCACGAAATTGCATTACCCACCCCACTGTAAGCGCCACCTACCCTCACCCACCCACTTGTTGGTCTCAGCTTACTACGCTGCCTTCCTCAGTGTCTCCCCCTCTTCCCCTTTCACTCACCCCCTACCGGAAGCTGACTAATCGTCCAATTTGGCACTCTGTTTTGCCCTTTGGATTATCTTCTGATTCGCCTAGCTATAAATATTCTACCACGTATCTTTCTCTTTGCACTTTGATTTCACAATCTTCTTTACCTTTTCGTTTTTGTCGCGTGCAGCTGCTCTTGTATTTTTCAATTTGTTTTTTTTTTTTTTTTTGTTAATTACATTGTCCAATTTGTTGTTGATTTATGTTGGCAAAGAAAATGAAAGGAATTTTCTTCTTACAGAGCGTGCGCTTTTGTTTTCATTGTTGTTGTTGTGTTCTAGCTCTAGTGCTGCTGCTGTTAACATTAACATCCCTCACACGTTACTTAAAACTGTTGTATGGCTAGCATTCCAAAGCTTCGTTTATATTGTGGTTGTTGTTGCGCTTAACAGCTGTTATACATGCATTCCAGAACAGCCGACGACCAGAGTTGCCAACTCAGATTTCTTCCGTCAAATTATTTTGTTGTTTTTATAGGTGCTGAAAAATACTGCGCTGTAGCTTTGTTTTAATACAGAACACTCCATCAATTAGTTTTTTTTTGCAGCTGTCTACAATTCAGGTTTTTTTGTCCAATTCAGCTTTGTTTTGATCACATGTTACAGCTGTTAAATGTTCCAGTATTCTGTTTCTGCTATTAACAGCCGTTACTTTTATCACTGTTACTCTTAGCACTGCACGGTACGACAAAAGTGGAACTGAATCTGGCACGATACACAACCCAACATGATTCAAATTTACTTTTTTACTTGAACTGTTATCTCATCTATTGTACCTCATTAAGCCATGACTAATTAAAATACTTATACATTCATTTTTTTGTTTAGTTTTTATTAATTTAAAATACACATTTGTATTGTTTTTATGTTCATTTTACACAATTCGTTCGTTCGATGTGGATTATATTTCAAATCCAAATGAGAGGGTTTTCTTTTTAAAAGGGGGCTGCTGGCGCGAAAAGGAGATAGCGCCTGGACAAAATATATAATATAAATTTATATATTTTGTAAATATATTAAAATATATATATATATATATATGTGTAATAGATACATTTCTTATATAACATATGAAAAACACATTCAACGAAAATAAACTATTGGAATTTGTTTTTGTCAGTTATTTCGATGAACAATTTCTCAATTTAACATGTCAAATATTTTAACGAGACGCAGACTTTTTTTCTTGGTTTTCCTTCCAAAGGCGACCCCCCTAGGGGGATCGGGAGACGACGAGTTTCGACTGAAATCACAATATGTATTGTTATATATAAATATATATATGTATGCTCGCTTGCATTTCTTGTATATAGAGTAAAATGTTGTTGTTGTTGATTTTACTATGTAAATCGACGACGAAACAAAGAAAGCTTTTATCCTGCTTTTCCTACACTTTTCAGCTTACTTTTCCAATGTGTGTTGAAATTAAGTATTTATATCGTGTTGTATATATATAAATCCTACAATTGTTGCTTTCTTGCGTTCTTGTTTTTGTTTTTCATTTAATGCATATAGAGCTGTGCTGTGGGAGCTACACACTGCATAAGGGAGGAAGAGGGGGTGGAGTCGAAGTGTGGTGGCATCTTTAGGTCGACGGCGCTGCAGCCAACTCCCGGTATGCCTCCTGCAATGCCTGCTGCTGTTCGGGACTCAATGTGCTCGCACAAGCCTGCATGACATCGGGATTGGATTCGATCTGCTTGACGATCGTCAACATGCGGGTACCAGTAGGTGTCTTCGGCTCCAGCACTTGGGTGCAGAATGTATCCGCAATGATGGATACAATGCGAGGCAGATTGCAATTGTTGGCGCCCAAAATCACTGGATGGTTGGCCTCAATTAAATCGCATAGATAGCCAAAGATGTGAGTGGCTTCCTCGGGATCTTCAGAGGTGGGCAACCATGTGAACCAGATGCCAATCAGCTCATCCAAATTGGTCAACGCAGAATTGTTGTATTTCAGGATCTTTGAGAATGCCGAAATCGCATTCTCTGTTGCATTTATATTCTCCACTTCACGTGCCTTTGGATCGTTGATAACCTGCACCAGGAGCGGCATAATCTGTGCACATGTATGGGCGAACTGATCGCCTCCAAATTGTCCCAACACACCGCATCCATAGGCAGCAGCCTGACGCACATCCGGCGATTTATCAACCACATACTGCAGCAAAGCAGGTGTGAAGATTTGCTGATATGGAGCACAAGCAGGACCACAGAATTCTATAAAGATTAGTTGGGTAAAGTTAGTATTGAACCAGAAAGAAAGGCTATCTTCGGCATGCCGAAAGTATTACTAATCTTCTAATATACCCTCGTTATCTACCCAAGTCCAACTTACCGATAAGATCATCGAACACACAAATGGCCCACTGGCGATCGGCGAAGGGACGATTGGGATCCAGAAGCTTGATGAAATGCGGTGCTACCTGCTCGAATGCGGGCAAAAACTGTGCCTTGTTGGTAAGGAACAGCGCGTGAATGATGTCCACCACCTTGGATAGTATATAGATATCGGTATCATCCTGTTGGGTCAACTCCTCTTCGACACCATCATCGTAATCCTCTTCAGCGCGTGCAGCGAGTCGCTTGTCGGCACGCTCAAAATGCTCCACCACATACTTGTTGATAATCTCAAGGACCTGCTTCATAGCCTGCTCGTTGAGACAATTGGGACCCAATGTCTCAATACATTTGGCCAGCGAGTTCAGCAACTCGGACTGCACATCTGTCTCCGGTTCGGTGGTGATCACCTTAAAGAGCTCGGGGCAAATGTACAGCCACATGCCCTCCAAATAGGTGGGTCCCTTGATCTTGGCGCAGTCCAACAAATATGGCAAAGATTCAGCCGCAGCTGAACGCACACCGTCGTGGAAGTAGAACTTGAGAAGTGGCAACATTAGACGCACCACCTCCTCGGCATATTCAGCAAAACCATCCTTCAGCTCACGCGCGTAGCAGACGAGCATTTCACAGGCGGATGCCTTGTCCTCCATGCCAGCCGTGCGTATGGCAAAGTTCTGCTGCTCACCCAAAGTAATGAATGACCACTCGGCATCGCCCTCAATGTCCTCCACTTCTTCATTGTCCAACAATGCTACCTCTGGCTTCATGGCTGCTGTACGCATCACAGGACCCATAACCAGTGGCAGATATTGCTCAAATTGCTTGCCCAGAATCTTGCACATGCGTGCCCAGGCAGTCAACAGATACGAGGTCTGTGGATCATCATCGGGCAGATCCCCTTCGGTGTGTGTCTTCAACAACATGTCCATGATTTCTCCAGCATCGCCAATGAACTTGTCGCGGCCGACAGCGAGACCAATGAGGCTCACACACTCAATGGTCTTACCACGCAGCATGCGCAGCTCCTCCGAATTGGCATTCTGTATGATGAACTTGAGGCATGGCATCAGGCGATCGTAGTAGGCAACGAATTCATGTTCGCATGTATCGGCCACAGAGGCAATTGTCGTCACCACCTGCTCCAGCACCAGTTTGTTGCCCTTCTCCACCAGTTCCTTAAACTTGGAGTTCAATATGTTCTCCAATTTGGCCATAATTGCATCCAGATAGCGTGTCAATATGTTCTTGGGGCAATCCTCACTGAAGTTGACCAGTGCGGCACCAGCATGTGCCTGCACGCGAGGATTTTGCTCATCATCAAGCAGCAGGAGCAGACCAGGAACCACCTAAAGGCAGAGAGAAGATGTAATTGATGTTTACTAATAACTGAATCCCTTTATCTTACTTGTTCATGGAACTTCTTTTCGAAGACGGGCGCAAAGTCCGTTGACATTTGTCCGATGGCATTGCAAGCTGCGTAACGCACGCGTGGATTGGGATCACGCAAATAGTTCAACACACCCGACATGATCTGTTCAAGCATGGCCTCCATTTGCTTGTGGCAACCCTCACCAATGGCAGAGATGGCCATAAGAGCGGCAAAACGTTGCTTCCAGTCGGCGTGGCTCAACATGCTTGGCAAAGCGTTCATCACATGGGGTAGAACCATTTTGCCTCCCAAACCACAAGCGAGACGATCCAACGATGATTCGGCGATCACATTATTATCACTGTGATCATCCTCATTGATGACATCCGATGTCGCCCAATCTTCATCTTCATCTAGTTCGGTCATCATTTGCAGAACCAACGGAATCAGAGCGACAATATATTTATCCGCACGCTTACGCACCATAGCCGGTGCATTCTCGGCCAGAGAGACCATCACTTCGAGGACCAAATGACGCCAGCTATCCTCAAAGTCCTGCGAGCTGAAGACCTTCATGCACATCTCGAAAATGTTTTCCAACTGAGGGCGCAAGAATTTCGGACAATTCTCGGTCATATCAATGAGTAACTTCAACAGACATTGATCATCCTGACCCTCAATCGTTTCCCCAGTGATGACCAACATACGTGGCAACAGATCTCCAAAATGCTTATAAATAGTCGCCTCCTTCTCCTTATCGTGGTAGAGTATAAAGGCGCCTATGGCACGCACTGCCTGCACACGTACTTCAGCATCTCCTGCATTCTCCATGCTCTTGGCCAACATCTGCTTAATCAAATCCATATACTGTGTCTCCTGATTACCAAAGATCGATGGAACACTGCTAAAGATGCGCAACGCCGACTCCTGCAGCTGCGACGTGGGTGAATTGGCGCATTGGAAGAGAAATTGCAGTATATCGGGCCATTGATTGGTGCCATCCTCGTCGATTAGATTGCGTGCCACCTCAGCAATCACCTCGCAGATCTTGCGACGCAACTGCGGCGTCACATCCTGCTGCACGGCCATCAAAATCTGCTGCAACAGCTGATTCTGCGAGTCAGCGGGCAACTGCAAAAGATATGACAAAGGATGATAATAATGAAATTCTAAATATGGCGCATTTTCTGCTTACATCTTTGTAGAATTCCATAAACTCGGATGTGAAAAGGCGACGCAACAACACGGCGGCCATCTGGCGTGCCTCCTCAGATTGTTGACCATTGTGCAGGTTGCCCAGCAGGTGTGTCACCTTCAGCTCGCGCGACAGATTGTTATAGGTATCCTGTAAAAAAAAAGGAAATATTGATCAGGCCTCTCTTGGTACAGTTAATATCATGTTTCCCCCAATTATAATTCCATGTTTTATCCATTTTCTTCATCTACCCTTGACTCCTTGCTGCGATTTTTTTCAGTGTGTTTGTTGTGAAATCTGCACAGTACATGTAATTAAACACACACATATACACAAATACTTGTATTGTATTGTAAATAAATGCAGTACAAGGCAGCGCGTGGTATCGCGTGGGTGGCGGCGCCCCAAGGTCAATCGTTGTTGCGGTGCGTGTGGAAATGGCAAATTTTCTATATAAATACATGTGTACTTCGCATACATATACGAGGAGAATGGAGAGAGGGGGAACCTACATTTCCACATGCTGATAAAACACAGATTGCATTACATTTTTTTTATGCGTCATGATTAGTAATAAATAATTTTTGCACCTGCGCTTTGTTTCCGTTTGGAACGTGAGCATTGTGTGTGTGTGCGTCTGTGTAAGTCTTAGAGCATATGCAATCATTTTAAGGCGCTGGCTGCCCAAAATCGCAGACAATTAATATACATTGTATATGTATGTATGTTTATATGTATGTTATAGTAGCGCCATAAAAATTGTTCAATTTTGTCTGTTCTGCTTTGTGCAACGTTCGCACACACACCCATAAGCACACATACACTCACTCTCTCTCTTTCACACACGCCTGCACAGACAGGCCATACGACATGCGAATGTCGTAGCTAAAAGGGAAGGCAAAAACACGTTTTGTGTGTGCGCTTTGAAATAGAATTCAATTCACACACCAATGAATCTGGGCAGATGAAATGTTCATATTTATTCTACGGCAAAATATTACGTTTTATATTTTGCATTATCCCGAATGTGTTTATATTATATAGACGAATATACAAATTTATATATGTGTAACACACTCGAATATATTGCGCAGTTGCTGCGCGCTGCTCCTCCAGTTGAAAATTGTAGGAAATTTTCATATTGTGTTTATTTTCTATTTTTATTTTCTCTTTGCACTTACCTCAGCCAATTTGCGAACATCATTGTCGGTGGACAAGAGGGACGTCAGAAGCTGATGGAATTGCTCCTGGTCTGCAGCCATTTCGATTTCCTGTTTTTCTTACGTTCCGAAAAACCAGCAAATTTTAACACAATCTTCACGCGACGAAGCCGCTTCAAAAAAGAGCAGAACAATGGGAAACGCAATGCCGGGTTGCCAAAATGCGTTAAAAATTTATTATTTTTATTGTGATCGTGTTATTTGATATTGTATGCGCGTATAATGTATTTTATTCCGTTTGCTTAGGGTTTTCTAAGAGCGACTAATTTCTGCTTTAAGTATATTTAATTTAAACAATGTGGAATATCGAAGTTATTTCTGCATAATGTTAAACCTTTCAAAGTATGCATCGAAATCGCAAGTTGCGGCAATACTGGCAGGCAGCACGCCTAACCTGCTGCAAATATCGATAGGTTTTGGCGCGCACAACGCGTTGCTGCGATATGTAAATAAAAGAACCTTAGCAAACAAGTGCGTTTTTGTACGCAGCATTTTTAAGTTGGAAATATTACTAACTAATTTGGTAGGCTAAGTCTTTGGCTCTTTGTACTCATTTTTATTTAGTTGTAAAAATAATAATGTACGATAAGTTTTAATTAGCGATAGACTTAAATTTTGACTAAAATCTTTACTTTATTATTCGTTTAGTGTTCAATTAATAATTGCTTGGAATTGAAGAACAATTATTTTTTCGAGCTGGTCACACATAAGCAAACAGCTAACATGTTAAGCCCGCTGTTAATTACAAACAGCCAGTGTTGCTCTACCAATAGATTGCATTTATTTCTATTTGTTTACAAAACAAGAAATTTTGGGAAAACCATTTTATTTGATGAACAATTTATAATTCACAAAATGAGCATCAGGTTCTGTGTTTATAAAGATTGTCATAATTTTCATTATCGCCAAGATAAAAGCGCCAGTAACGACTTCACCCTGTTCGCGTTTCCAAAAGATCGGGAACGTGCAGAACTTTGGCACTTGTTGGGCCAAGTTGATCCAAAAATCCAGGGGAAACATTTGTTCATGTGCTCCAAACATTTCGATTCGAAATATTTATCAACATCAAAGTATCGTACCATTTTGGTAGGTGAAGCGGTGCCGATACCTTATGGCAGTCAGGAGGATAAGACAATAACAAATACTCAGGAAAATGAGGAGGAGCAAGAACAGCACGAGGAGCGGGAAAAGGAGGGAGTGAAAGAAAGGTTGCAGAAGGAGAAGGAAGAGCACGAACAAAAACGGGAGCAGGAAAAGAAGTCGGAGAAGCAAGTTGTGGCTGTGCCTTCATCTTCCTCGCCTACCTTCTGCATTAATTCAAGTGTGGAAGATGCTGCTTCTGCTGACAATGAGCAACCCGCGCCCTCCTCTACCGTCACTAATCAGCAAAGTTTCTATATAAATCTGATAGAGGACGATCAACTCGAATGGGATACGGTAGCCATGGTGGAGTCCACAACTCAGTCGAACAGTGCGGCGGAAAAAGAGGCACAAAATGAAGAAGTCACGTTGGAAAACAATGAAAGTACGTAGATATTGCTAAAACAGTAATTTCTTTATTTAATCACATTCTATTCTAATTCCAGTTGAGGTCAGCATAGTGCCTCCCTCACGCAAACGTGCACGTGCTACATCCGCTTCCTCGCCTCGTATTGTAGAGCTTCAAGTGGATGAAACTTCTCCGTTTGAGGATGAGCAGCTTATTGATGCCAACGAAGTGTCCATATTTCGCATCAAGGGAGAGCAATATGTACAGATGTCGCGGGATTATTATCTTCAGGAGAAGCGTCAGTTAATAGAGCAGTTGCATACCTACAAACACATTCTCAAAAAGATACGCAGGCAGCTCGCACCGCTGGAGGATCTCTAACAATTAAAACTCATTTTAAGTAAAAAAGTTGAAAGCTTCTTTTGATTTCAATCTTCGATCTCGAGATCACTGTCTACATCGGGCGCCACATCGCTCAACGCTTCATCATCATCGTCATCTGATTCCTGCTGCTGCACCCCTCCGACTCCAAGTCGCTTGCGCTCCAGCAGCGCTGCCCAGGTTAGGTGCGTCTCGCAAAGTGGACACACACCAGAAATGGGAATATACTGACCAGGCTGATCCCCCAGCAAATAGCTAGCCAGGCAAAGCATGTGGCTGGTGAGGCGACAGCTGCGATTCAGGCAGCCCAAGCGTGATCGTTCCGGCTGCTCAATCCTCTGCATGCACAGATGACACTCGGGTGACCAAGGCACCTCCTGGGGCATCTCCTCGTCATACTTCCTTTGAGACGCTGTTATTGCCACACGTCCGCTTACGATCTGCATGTGTTCGGGCAGGGGCGTGGCAAACCCCCTCTCATACTCTGTTTCCAGCCAGCGCACTGTGAGGGGCAGACGATGCCAGGGACCCACACCAAGCATCCGCGTCAAAATGCGGAAATTATATTCGAAATGCGACTCCTTGGGCAGTTTTCTCTTCAGTTCAGGAAAGATTTTCAAACGTGTCGACAGTGTAGGTTGTTGCCACGCCCATTCGAATTGCAGTGCCGCAATATTGTTAGGGAATCCATGGACAATCATCACCATTTGCCAGGGTCCTTTCTTGCTCGTCTTGCGTGCACCGCCAAAGTCACACCCGCGATTATGTTGCTTGATTCTTCGCTTGGGATTCACTGTAAAGCCTACATAGCACTTTCCACGATAACGCGGCTCCGGGCTCTGGCTGCACAGCAAGTAGACGCCATAGAAGTGTCCCTTCTGGGCAAACACCTCCGACTCAGAGCTTAATGGCGCAGGGGAGAGTGGCATTGGAGGTGCTCCTAAGGAAGCGACAGTGCAAAAGAAAAACTAAAGAAAGCACAGAACTACAAAACACACACACAAAAAAGGTTTACATCTCTTAAGACTAAAACAACATTTTTATGGAATTAAGCCAGGATATCGATATTTTAAGATCGATGGTAGATTGATTTGGCAATGCAATATATCGAAAACCATACGATATCCAACATGCCTCGGCGCCTTGGAAACAGCAAAACGCCGGCTTGTTCCCTTGTAGACACTAATTTATCAATGATAATAGAACATACAATTCTTCTATATTTGCTGGACTTGTAATAAATTCGTGTAGAATACAGATTAAAGAAGGGTACAGGTCAAATAAAACATAGTTTTCTCCAAGTAAAGAATATATATTTTGCTCATTTCAGGTTGTGACAAAAAGTACAATTAATTACGTACATACGTATGCTGTATTCTGTATGAGTGGACGTACTTGACATATGATTTCTGAGCTAAATAATCGTCTTAAACTAAACTTATTTACTTAATTGATTTACAATGAAGTACGTAACAAAGATTATATTCTTAGAAGTTGGCTTAGTTTGCAGTTTCACATGCGTCAACCCAATCATTATAAACATCAATTGGCTCCGATAGAAAGTTTATTCCAGTTTGAAAATCTTCCAAGCATACGCGACATGTTATTTTTGCAGTGTTTCTTCCTTTGTCCCTGAAGAATAAACCGGTAAACAAATATGTGAAATCATTTTCAAAGCACTCATAAATGGTTCTTACATTTTAACTTCACACGATTTTTCATGATTGCAAAAGGGGCAATTGAACTGTTGATCAAGTGGTTCTATGTTTTTTCTTTTTGGTGGAGGTTTTCTTTTAGATTTTCTCCTTCCCATATTGAAAATTCACAAATAATTTTGTTTACAAACGTAAAAACGCGACTGACGAATGTTATTAATTGCTGTAGGGATGTGCAAAACAACAAAGAGTATCGATGAAATTAATCGATACTTATATACAATTTTTATGAAGAAACTTATGCCGTTGACTTGCATCAAATGCAAATGTTGATGCTACTTGTACAGTGGCAATGAGATTATTGATATTATTTGTCGAAATGTCTGCCGATTTATATAAGGATTTTTCAGTATCTTCCTCGTGTTTTGACCTGGCGTATAGTACATCGTAATATGATTCTTAGAAGTGTCCATATTGAGGTTAGGTACTTAAAAGGTAACAGATGGCCATCAGAAATAAATCTTTTTTTAGGAAAATTTTCCGTGTATTAGGAAACAACTGACTTTTTGAGTCAGGTAAACTAGACGTAAGGGCGCGCTTGACATAAAGATATCCTTTGCGCTTGTTTCAAATTCGTTTGTCAACTATATCCTTCTTGTTCTCTCTCGAACTGTTCGGAACTCTGAAAAATGTTACCACATATATTTTTGGTATGTTTATTATTTGATCGGATTGAGTTTTGGGGGAGTGACGAAGGGGGTATTTGGATATATACATATATCATATAAGTAACTTATATTTTAAATATTTCTGAATAGTTAGCAATAACTATTTTCGTGGGTGTTTGCATGACATCGGAAAGTTGAAATAAATATGATAAGAAAATAAACAAAACTTGTGATTTTTAGTAAAAACCGTAGGTAAACGATCAATATGTTTTTAAATGGTATAGATTTAGCTTCTTTTACCAACTATATATGAATTGGGTCATTAAAGATAAACATGACTTCTAAATGTATACCATTATCAAAATTAGGGTCATTATAGATAAGAAAGCAGCAATTATCCATTTGCTATCACGCACACAACTTATCGATTAATTCATATACCTCAACTAGAAAATTATAATTTTATTCATAGTAAAAATGACAAAAATGAATGAATATTAACTCTTTACATTAACAAAGAATTTATTATTCTTATCTGACATAAAATTTAGGATGATAAAACATGTTACTTTTGATATCATAAAGGGCGTAACGGGCTCACACTCTGATAATCGAATATATCGAAAACATGAATTGTTGGGTTTTTCAACACTGAAACATACGTTGACGATTTTGATTGGTCCACATGTGTCCAATCAAATAAGTCCACCGGTTTTTGTGCATACCCCTATGGTTATCTCTTTTTAGCATTAGCAATCCCCCAGTTCGAGTTCAGTTGCTTACATTTCAACATAGCCGGCATTAAGTCATATTGATATAAAATTTGTTCAGTCCGTAAAGTAAGTTCATTGATTGAGGTTGGTGGAAGACCACGTGTAACATAATGTATCTCCAAGCAATCACTGCATTGTTGACGATCGGCTTAATAAATGCCGAAGTTTTCCTAAAGGAAGATTTTTCAAACGGTACGCGCTTATTCATTTTGTGATTTTCAACGTTTTTTTCACTTAAATATTTGTATATGTTGTAGATAATTGGAAAGACGAATGGGTTTACAGTAAGCATCCCGGCAAAGAATTTGGCAAGTTTGTCCTCTCCGCCGGCTCCTTCTACAACGATGCTGAAGCGGATAAAGGTAAGCTCCAGTGACTTAATTAATGTGTATGTATGTATACACATGAATACATTCGTATGTATACATACACACATACATGTATATGCGAGCAGACTTGTGACGTGTTTTTCTTCTGTATGTATATGTACAAACACACTCACACACCCACAAAAAAAAACTCGCAATACACACATACATATGTAGAACTCATACTAATCACAATGGAAATTTCAATTTTATAGGTATTCAGACTTCTCAGGATGCCCGATTCTACGCCCTGTCAAAGAAGTTCGATGGATTCTCGAACAAAGACAAACCCTTGGTTGTTCAATTCTCTGTCAAACACGAGCAGAATATTGATTGTGGAGGCGGTTATGTGAAACTCTTCGATTGCTCTTTGGATCAGACCGACATGCACGGCGAATCGCCCTATGAGATTATGTTTGGTCCAGATATTTGCGGACCCGGTACCAAGAAGGTTCATGTTATCCTCAGCTACAAGGGCAAAAATCATTTGATCAACAAGGATATCAGATGCAAGGATGATGTGTACACTCACTTCTATACTCTGATCATTAAGCCCGATAACACCTATGAAGTATTGATCGATAACGAGAAGGTTGAATCTGGTAACTTGGAAGATGATTGGGATTTCCTGCCGCCCAAGAAGATTAAGGATCCCAATGCAAAGAAGCCTGAGGATTGGGATGACAAGCCAACCATCCCCGACCCTGATGATAAGAAACCAGAGGACTGGGACAAGCCAGAACACATTCCAGACCCCGATGCTACCAAGCCAGAAGATTGGGATGATGAGATGGACGGCGAATGGGAACCACCCATGGTCGATAACCCAGAATACAAGGGAGAGTGGCAGCCCAAGCAGCTGGACAACCCCAACTACAAGGGCGCATGGGAGCATCCCGAGATCGATAACCCTGAGTACAGCCCCGATGATCAGCTTTACCTCCGCAATGAGATCTGCACTTTGGGCTTCGATCTGTGGCAAGTCAAGTCTGGCACGATATTCGACAATGTTCTTATCACAGATGATCTCGAGCTGGCATCAAAGGCAGCTGCAGGAGTTAAGAACACACAGGCTGGTGAGAAGAAGGTGAAGGAACAGCAAGATGAGGAGCAGAGGAAAAAGGATGAGGAAGAGTCAAAGAAGAATTCAGATAAGGATGACGAAGATGAAGACGATGAGGATGAGGACAGTATTGACTCCAAGCAAGAGACTGATGAGAACGGACACGATGAATTGTAATTTGAAGAATCTACAAAATCAAGACTTAACTAACAACAAAGTCTTGCATACTTAAGAGATGCTCCGTAACAATATTAATGTATATTTAAAATTAGGGAGACTTTAAATTATTAATAAACAAATTGCATTTTTGTCTTCGAAAAAAAGATCAAAAATATACAAATAAACCAAATCGATTCTTATTTAATCGATGCCGATACATAAACTGGTTCGTTTTTTATTACACATAGAACTGGATTTTGATAGCATTTCTCCGATTATTCCAGACTCCATCGGCGTCATTTGACATTAAAGCGCGGCTTGAGAGGCACAAGAGCCAGCATGGCAGTTGAAAATAAGCAGAAATGACACGTATTTCTGTACAACTTTATGAATATGTTAGCAGACGCCAAAAATTCGCAAAGTGGTGACTTTTGTATACCCTCTCTAAATATGTATGTATGCATAGGCGTCATACACATACATATGTTATGTTCTTCTTCTGCGGTGCGTAAACATGCAAATACGTATGTAAGGCCATCTCGCTTTCCATAAGAGAGTATGAGGCAGCTCACATATGTGGCATTAGCAAGCTCGAGTGCTGCCCGAGAGAGCGCATAAAAGAGAATAAACTGATAAACGAGAGAGTAAAGTCGTACTTTTACATATGTATATGAGAGCTCCCCTTCTCTCTTTCCTGCAGATCAGTTGCTTTGAAGGCTTCACTGAGGTAGGTTTGCAATTGCAAAGCAGATAGGCAACGAAATACACTTAAATAAATATTTTATCAATGATTAAATATGTAATTTCATTTTCGCATTACAGTTACCTCACTTTATTAAAACTTATTTATGCATGGCTTGAAATTCTTGCAGATTGCAGCAATGTTAATTTAGACATAACATTTAAATGCTTCAAATATTTTCGGTTGCAAGTTTCTTTCAGTGCATTTCTTCTCAACTAGTTTGCTTTGCTGCTAACACAACCAAATATGTATTTGTTTGCTTGTGTGTATTTCGACCATTACTAGTCACTGTTGTCTCTGGAAATATAGAGGAGTGAATAAGTTGCTCTCTTCGGCATCCGCATTAATTTCATCAGAGTTGGGCCCATACATTCGAAATCATTTTAGTTTCGAACGTTCCTGAACACTTCAAAAACGTCTATACGTTAACAAAACCGACTTATCATACATGTTTGATAATGATGCATTCGATGATTCACCGCATGACAATGCGATATGATGTTTCACAACTGTATAGTCTAGAAACTTCTTCAAAACTGTAAACACGGTGGAGATGAAAATCCCATAACAAGCATTAATTTATGTTAAAATTGCACAAATCTATCTATGTGGGTCAGGCGGTGGACATAAAGTCGGCCTGGAAAATCACCTTCTTGCAGCATTCGATGTTTATATATCACATACAAGATACAGATCGTCAAATACAAAAATAGACATAGCATCTGACCCAAATATTCGAGCATAAATTTACTTAATATGCCTCCTGTCGAGCTTCCTTTCATCCGTATTATATTACTTATCATTTGCATTATATATGACGAAGAAATACATATTTATGATATGAAGCACAAACAAATTTGTGGCCCAGAAATTTACTTTCACACGTTGGTGAAGGGTAACAGTTTATATGTTATGAATTTATTCATTCAATCTTTTGTGGTTTACTTTAAGCATAAACGTCACGCTGAGCCTTCTCCCAAGCAGCGATAGGACCATGCTCGGGGCGGTATTTGACATTGCAACCATCCTGCTCCAGGCGGTTATCGTCGCGCAGCTCCTCATAACGCTCCCGATCGTATTTGGTGAATCCCCACTTCTTGGAAACGTAGATCTTCTGGCGACCAGGGAACTTGAACTTGGCACGACGCAGAGCCTCTACAACTTGTGCCTTGTATCTGTCGCTGGAACGCACAGACATAATTGGCTGTCCAATACGCACACGGGCAACTGTTCCTTGCGGCTTGCCGAAAGCTCCTCTCATTCCAGTCTGGAGCCTACAAAATGCATACGAAAATAAATTACACTGATCAACAATTATATGTTACGTAGTTTTTAACTTACCTATCAGCTCCGGCGCACGACAACATCTTGTTGATGCGAATGACATGGAATGGATGCAAACGCATACGGATGTGGAACTGATCCTTTCCGCAGAACTTCACCAGGTATTTGTTGCAGCAAATACGTCCAGCCTCCAGAGCTTCACTGCTCAGCTGTTCGTATTCATCGGATACCAAGTGAACACATAGAGGGAAGTCCTCAACTGTTGCCTTCTTTCTTCCCAAATCGAAGATGCGAATCTTGGGATCGGGCACACCACGACAGAAACGCGATTTTGGGTAAGGCTTGTTCTTACAGTAGCGGTAACTTTAATGAAAATAAAATAACAAAATTAATTTACGTATGTCCAGCGCAGCTAAAGTGTGTATTTGCATACCATCTTGCAGGTCGGCGACCCATCTTGAACCTAGTGAAATAGAAATAAAAAGCCGAAAATTAAATAACGTAGAAACACTTAAATACAGCTAATATCACAAGAGAGTATCTCACAATATGTGAATATCACTTAAAATGAATAAATAACAAGCTGATGGCCGTTTATATAGCAGATATTAAAACTCTATGTACCTTCCACTCAACGGTGCAAAACGAAAGGGACAAATTCGGTTCAGCGGAAGTGTCTTATGCACCAACACTGGAGCGATAGTAAACGGGCACACTGATATAAAAAGGCTTTGTACACGGAACGATTCTTACACTTATAGTTATTGACCTAAAATTTATTATTCTGGACACCCAACCAAGTTAATTCCAACCAAAATACGAATTAATATGTAATAGTTGAATTATACAATGTAAATGCACTATTATCTTGTATTGTTAAAGTTCAAGGAACATTTACCTTATTGTTGTTTTCAGGTTTTCTTGCATGCTTTTCCATTATAATTGCGGTGTGTTTTTCACTCCAGGTATTCTTTCTGAGGATAAAGAAGCAGTAATAATAAACAATGAATTAACAATTCGTTTTCCTGTTTATTGACATTTGCTTATTAAACTTCACAGTCACATCAAAGATTTATTTATTTTTGTGTTGCAATTATTTAAAAAGCATGAGCATTACATTTATTATAATTATATATATAAATATATATGTATTAAGATGATAGGGTTTTGGCGACCTTTGTTGATTATACGCATGCATACATGTACATGTGTATATGTATTAAAATATTATACATTTTCATCATACATTAATAAACCAAAATATTTCATGATATTTTTCGATAAACAATAAAAAATGGATTTTAATAAGTATTCCAACAAATTCCATGTTAATTATAGATAAATATTCGTTATACAAGGCAATATGGAACAATAAAATCGTTGAAACGTTTACCGTTTGACAAAATGTGATAGAAAAACCTATCAAACTCACAACAGTACTGATATGTTGTGTTGAGCCATTTTCAATAATGCTATCGATAGTTTCACATCTCTAGGAAACTCATTGATATATGACTGTAGATCGCTACACATATAACTTCTATTCAAAATTTTAATTTGTTTGGATTTTTCATCAACATGGCTTCAGCA
The DNA here is from genome assembly GCA_018904595.1 of Zaprionus indianus. Taxonomy (NCBI): domain Eukaryota; kingdom Metazoa; phylum Arthropoda; class Insecta; order Diptera; family Drosophilidae; genus Zaprionus; species Zaprionus indianus. Next base: position 11,941,866 of record JAEIHA010000320.1, read on the forward strand.
GGTTTGATTTAAATATATTTTCAATGTATACTTTATAATTATTCAATAATTTGGTATTGTTTTGTGAAGTTCTGTAAAGTGAAACATATTGGGCGTTCCTCGTGGCTAGCGTTTTCGACACGTAATAGTGTATGCTTTCACGTTGGTAGAAGTGGCCTCACATGCATACTTATTCAAATGTGTATATACATACGACCGTCATAAGTTTATATGTGTGCATATAATTTATATTGATTGCTATTAAATTAACTTAAATGTTTTCCATATCGTTTTAGGCAAAAAAGGGAAGAAGAATAAAGGTACGGTTATTTCCCTTCAATCGTTCCTTTCCAACGGTGATGCGCCCGTAGGAACAACACAAGTATCAAAAAAAGTCAGAAATTTTGATGGTGATGAAAGTGATGATGGAAGTCACGCTCTGCCTTTAGTTTACCAACTGCCTACCGCTCCAAGGGCAAATAGAATATTTGATGATGACTCCATCCCTCACAGGCCGCCGTTTATTGCATACATCAATAATTTACCATTTGATGCCAATGAAGACGATATATATGAATTTTTTGGTTCTATAAACTTGGCATCCCTAAGATTACCTCGTGAAGATGGTGAAACTGGACGTTCCAGAGGATTTGGTTACGTTGAATTGGAGAATCGGGAGGATTTAATTCATGTGCTTAGCTTACCGGATCCATCGATAAAAGGTCGACGCATTCGAATTGAACTCTCTAATGAAAATGACCAACAAAATCGTCAGAAAGGCAATCGCCGTTTTGAAGGTTTTGGAAATTCAAATGAAAATCGCGATTCGGGTAATTGGAGACGGGATAATCAAAATAATGGAGGTGGTTTCGAAAGAAATTCGGATCGTAATTTTGATCGCGGCGGCTTCAATCGCGACCGGAAACCCATATCGGAGAGAGAAGATGACAACACTCCCGGTTCATGGCGTACAAGCAGTCGGCAACCATCTACAGACTTTTCGCCTCCACGAAGGGATCGTGACCGTGATCAATCGGACAAATATCGGGGTAGAAACAATGATTCTCATTTGAGAGAGGATACTTCAACTTCGGAAGAGAGGCCGAAGTTAAATTTAAAGCCCCGAACACTACCGTTACCGGAGATAGTAACTAAACCAGATGAAGAAGTCGGCGAGGAAAGTGTCGAAACGAAAGTCACTACTAAACCAAGCGGAACAACTTCCGCAAACGTCTTTGGCTCTGCTAAACCTGTAGATACAGCAACGAGAGAACTTGAGATTGAAGAACGTTTAGCAGAAGCCAGACGTCAGCAGAAAGCACGTCATGAAGAAGACGTTATCAATGATAAACTCGCCGAAGTTAAAATCGACAAAAATGATAGTGAAAATGCCAATGCAGAAACGATTAGTTGGCGTCGCACCCAAGTGTTGGATACTAAGGGTATGCAAGATTTGTATGTTTTTTTCTTATATTCCTTGTATTAACTGTAATGTATATTTTAGATGACCGGCGTGATGAAGATCCAGAAAGTAATAAACACAATAAGCCGCGCGACCGCAACGACAGGTAAGGTTTTATTCAGTATGATTGTATTTTGTCCTACGATTACTTTAATTATTTTGTCCGCAATCGACTTGTTCTCTTCAAATATAAATTTTTTTTATTTCCTGTTAATGCAAATTTTGGGCTGTATTTTGTATTAGTATTTCCGCAGGTTTTAACATCTTTTGTGTACAGTAATTATCCAATATTGCCATATTGATAATAACAAAATGGTTAATTGGGTCAAGTTTTTAGAATATAAACAATTGTGTGACTATATGTCTTAATTGTTTACTAAATAATGTTTTGTAATCATTAATTTCAGATTTGAAAACAATAGAGCAAAACACAACGAAGACCATGAGGGGAAAGTTAAAGAAGAGTATAAAAGTAAACGAAATGAACGTCAAGTCAGGAATACCTCACAGCAGGCTGAACCTGTAAGTACAACTTAAAACACTTGTTAAGTTATCTTTAAAATAAACAAATATGTTAATTTCTTTATGGTATCATATTATAATTCATTGTTCTTCCATATATATTTGTAGGTTTTGCAGTCTTCCAACAAGTATTCTGGACTTGACGATGACTCATCCGAGTAAACAATCTTTCTATATTTGTAATAAATGATTTAAAGAAAAAATTAACAACTACATTTAACAATTTAAAAATAAAATCCAATAACTGAGTCAAATTATTTCTATTATGCTTTTCTAAAAGTTTAATGTTAGCATTTCAATAATTCAAATCTTCATCAATTCAAATTATCATCAAAAATAAGATGATTATAAATTATAACGAGAAAGTGCACTTTGGGTGTAAAATCCATGAAAAAAGATTGAGATGCAAATAATTTTTAAAAAATGGAATTCATTAAAATGTGCAAAAATGGAATGTTCAGAGGCCTATTAAATTGACAAGACTCAAGATTCATTAATATTTTGATAACTACCTGTACTTCTATTTCTTTCTGATTACCTAAAATGCATTGGGACGCCAAAAATATGTTTTTTCCATTATCAATTGCGTCACAAAAGGTGACATGGGGGAATACCCATTAATATAAGAAATCTTGATTACCCCTAGTAAGACTGTTGATCGGACAAGACTTCAGTGAGAAGATTGGTGTTGCCTGTGTTCATTATTTTTCTTTATAGACATGTAAATTTGCAAATTAAATAAACTTGTAAAAAAGTGTGTGTTTTGAATGTTAATTACAGGATATATGGTTCCGACGAGATTTTATAATGTTATTTTAATAATCTCAATTTCGATTTTTTTCATTTTTCTTATATGTAAAGGATTTTAATTTCTATAATGGATCCCAACAAATTTTAAAAATATAATAATATATTTTAATATTTTGTTTTTTATTATTTTCGACAAGTTCTAAACGCACATAAAGATACTGATAAGGGATGTTGAAGATTTTGACCCTAAGTAATCCTCATTTTTTTTTCAATTTAATTGAGAAGAAGTTCGCGGTATGAAAATTCAAATATAATTTTCGAATCCTTTCTTGTAAGCCTTCAACGAATATAGTATTTGCACACATACATATGTACATAGATACATATTTATGTGTCTGTGGTTATCAAAATTCAAATCAAAAATACACAGAGGTCACATTTGCAAATGTTTACACCAAAAGCTTAGAAAGGACGCATGCGCAAGCTTAAAAGCCTTTTCTGCAAAACTTGACAGATGTAGTGCTCTGGAAGCTGTGGGCTTAGTCTCGGGACGGAAATAATCGAAAATTGAAATACCGTGTTGGCAATTTAAAGGCATATTTACAAACTATGCAGAAATGTGCATTTATAAACAGGATTTCAATTCATTATATGTGTATATCAAAATCTATATGCGTATACATTTTGAATATATACCTTGGTAGATGCATGCAATTTTTCGGATGCAAAACAGTTATATACATTCATGTGTGTATGTGTATCGGTATTCGAGTATACATTTTTTACATAGTATGTCCTATGTTATCTTAATTAAAGATAGATAGGAATGTGTATGTACAATTAAATAACATAAGAATTAATATATTTAAATGTGTGTAAATGTATTTAGAAAATATTAATACTAAAGGTACTCGAATACATAATTATATGTACATATATATAACGGGTGTCTACCGGTATACTTAATGTCCTTAAACGGATCAATTTGACATTATAATAAAATTCAAATGTTTGATGTAGGTTAGTTTTGGTCCATAAGCAGATTTCTCAGAATTTACCTTTAATCAAAAGCTGTGAAACATACGTTTACATACACAGGTATACATAAAGTACACAAGTTCATAGATAATTGTGCATGCATAAGTGCATCAGCATAAAAACCTACATTGGTGTGCACATTCCCTTACATACAAGGGCATACATATGTTACAAATACATCTTCATTCGTATATGAATTGCATTTTCTCGCGATAAGTGAAAAAAGACGCCAAAAGTCTTTATAAATGCCGGAAATCAACGTGGATCGTTTAACAACACAATAAATAAAAGTAAAGCGTTGGACAAATTACGTAAAAACAATGAAAACATTTGTGATGCTTGTGATTCTCCTGTGTTTTGTGAAGATAGTTTTTGGAACGAAGGATGGTAAGTAACGAATGATGCTAAAGTGAATGTGAGAAAGTTTATCCAATATACCCTGTGCCCAAAATGAAATTATCTTTTTATTAAAATATGTGTTTAATGTCGACTTAAAACAGTGGGCCTTAAGACAATAATATAATTATAAATAATAAGAACGGTTATTAAAATAATTTTTATATATTTTTATTAAAGGATTCGTTCAAAAAATTGAATCTTTGGTTGGAGAAACTGTTAACCTTCCATGCAATGTAACAAGCTATGCCGACGACGAGGTAGTCTTAGTGTTGTGGTACAGAGATGACATTGGTACTCCCATATACAGGTAATTTATAACAAAAACCAATACAATGAAGTCTAAAATACGAAATTATTATTGTTTTTTATTGATAGAATTAATTTTGCTAAATTAAAACAAATTCAAACAAAATATCATTAAATTATAGTTTGGACATGCGGGCCGGTATGTCAGAGAAACCCAAGCGATGGTCTGACGATGCTGTCTTTGGAGGAAGAGCTTATTTTGTTTTCGAAAATGAGCCTGGCAAACTAATTGTTGAAAAACTGCAGGCCAACGATGCCGGAGTGTATAGATGCCGAGTGGATTTTTTGAGAGCACAAACATATAATTCACGCCTAAGGCTGGATATAATTAGTAAGTTATTATTATTTACACAAAGTATTACTCTTTCTATATTAAAATTAAAATTGATATACTTTACTAAGAAACAGATAAGGGACAAAACTTAAAAGTATAATTTTGAACATCTAATTGCAGCACCGCCCAAACAAGTTGTTATTCGAGATAGTGCCAATGTGGAACGGTCAACAGTTGTGGGACCCTACAACGAGGGCGACATAGTTGTGCTGAAATGTCAGGTTGTTGGAGGTAGGAAAATTAATATAAGATAGTATCTAATGATTATATTCAACAATTCTTTGGTGTTCAATACAACTTATTTTAAATGATATCTCTGTCCCTTTCTTTTAATATTTATAGGCTATCCAATTCCAACAATAAATTGGTTTCGCGATGGCGTTGAAATCCCAAGTAACTCCAACTTTTTATCTGGAAAAACTATTCAACAAAGTGAAATAACGCTTGGACCACTTGGACGAAGTGATCTCAATTCTAGACTCGTTTGTCGGGCAATGAATCATCCGAAGTCATCAATTGTCGAGGCTGTGGTTCAGATCGACATGAACTGTAAGTTTTTTAAATATACAATATTTATATCACATATTTGATAGCAAATAACCTATACTCAAATTACAAAAACAATGCCTTTTGATAAGAAATCTTTAACGGTTATTCAAATGACCTTTGCACTAGTCGATAATTATCGATAGCTGATAGTTGAAAGAGAATAAGTGCGATAAGAATTAAAGAAAAAAACATGTCAACATAACGGAGAAATCTTAAGAGCTTAAAAAGAACAATAAGCGATAAAGCTTGTACTTAAAACACATTCATTTTATTTAGTTTGTTACTTTATTGTCCATAAACATTACAAAATAATAAAATAAATTATTTTTGTATCTACTAATTAAAACAATTTATTTATATTTTTAGTTGCTCCATTAAATATTAGACTGTTGGGAGCTTATCAGCCATTATCAGCTGGACGCAGATATGATTTACTCTGCCAAAGCGCTGGATCCCGACCTCCAGCTATAATTACCTGGTGGCAAAATGGGATAAGATTGGAAAAGACTACGGAAACTGTAAGTAGAGTACAATTGATATACACAATATGAACTACAGGTTAAATATATTCAATATATTTTTGAATGTTCATGATTAAAGAAATTATTGAGTAACTTATATATATATTCTTGTTTTTGTCATAGACTTCAAGTGACGGGAATCAAACAACAAGTACACTTTCAATAAACGTTAGCAAAACAGATTCAGGAAAGTTTTTATCATGTAAAGCTTACAATCATGCTGTACCTTCTGTTCCACTGGAAGATGGTTGGAAATTGGACATTCAGTGTAAGTATCAATTTTGGATCATGATTCATGAATAAGTTTTATTAAATTTTGTATACTATTGCAGATATACCCGAGGCGTACGTTCGGTTAGGAACATCTCTCGATGCTCATGCTTTACGCGAAGGAACTGACGTTTACTTTGATTGTTTAGTGGTTGCCCATCCACAGGTGTTTCGAATAGAATGGAGACATAACGTAAGTGCCATTAAATTATTAATATTTCTTAATATAATCTTGGTTTTTTCATTATACTGATGAGAATACCTTTTTTTACAGAATCATCTTTTGCTACATAATATATCCCAAGGGATTATCATTAGTAACCACTCGTTGGTATTACAAGGTGTTACAAGGTCCACCGCCGGCAATTACTCATGTGTGGGTTTCAATGCTGAAGGAGAAGGCATTAGCGAACCTTTCGTTCTTAATATTTTATGTGAGTCGCTTATTATTAAAAGAAAAGTCAAAACGCATTTTATTTAAACACTACATAAATTCCTCTTTCATTTTTTCAGATGCTCCCACTTGTGCTCAAAATCAACCAAAAATTTATGGTGTAGCGAAACAGGAAGAAGCCCAAATTAAATGCATTGTTGATGCAAATCCTCAAGACGTCGACTTTAGTTGGACTTTCAATAATTCTGCAGAGAGTATTGATGTGGCGACGAATCATATATTTCGCTTAGGTAATTTTTAAATGATTTTCTTATTACTAAACATTTTTAAATATTACATTCTGTTGTAGGTACAACATCTATAGTAACATATACACCGATAACTGAACTTGATTATGGTACACTCTTATGTGTTGCAACCAATAAGATAGGCAGACAACGAATTCCATGTGTGTTTCATATTATTGCTGCAGGTAAATATTTAAATTTTAAGTGTATAGTGGAGCGGATTTGAGAGTTTATTTAATAAATTAATTAATTATCTAAAAAGGTCGCCCAGATCAAGTACATAATTGTACTCTACTCAATATTTCAATGACGTCTTTAACGGCAACTTGTAGTGATGGATTTAATGGTGGCTTGCCCCAATTATTCTTGTTAGAACTTCAAGACGCCAATAATAAGGTCTGTATTACATTGTATTTTTTATCTATTATTAAAAATCTAAAAATGTATGCTCGCTTTACGCATCTAATGATACTATTCCCTTTTCTATTTAGGAAATAAAAGCAAATATTACTTCAACTGTGCCAAGATTTACAGTTTCGGATCTTATTCCGGGAAATGTCTATATATTATCAATTTTTGCCTATAACTCGAAAGGTCGATCGGATCCCACAATAGTCAACGCTGCAATGTTGCGAATGCCTGAGAAACAGCTAACATTCGAGCAAAGTAAGAGTGATTTAGGATAAAAAACCCATATTAATAATTTATTATTGTTGTAGGCAATAAGCCAAGAGCAGAACTGTTGTTCTCGCCGATGGTGTCACTCACTATTGGACTGACATTGGCTGTTTTTGTGGCCAGCTTAGCTATCGTTCTTGCATTGCGTATTCCATGCACAGCTAGCACAAGAAGGCGCCAGAAAGAAGTGTCCATTGAGAATGAGTCCAGAGATGTGTCGCCTGGTCCGAGTGATCATAGTGCCAATAAAGATATGGAAGAAGTAGACGATAGGAATCCTGATGTTGTCCCCGAAACTATAGATTATGATGCAGAAGTAAGTGCTTGTTAATATGGGAAAGCGTCTTTTTGCTTAGATTTCATAAATGCATTAAATTGTAGATCGAATGTGTGCGCAAGAGACAGCATATATCAATAATCGACACCACCAACTGCAATCGCCGAAGCAGTAAATTTGTCAATGCATCCGAGCTTCACGTGGATAATTCAGCGCTATGTGCTGCACATAATATTGGGTATTGCACTTTGCGGACTGCCAGACAGAGACCAGATAAACAACCTCTTGCAACATTGCCAATGGTAAGAGAAAACCGTCTTAACCAATGTTATTTGGTATTCAAAAGAGTTTAAAAAAAAACTTAACTTAAAGTAATATTTTAAACCCAAATATAAAACTTCTTACATTTGTTTTAAATTTTCAGAATACGCCTCCACATGTTTATTCCAATGCCATTGCTCAATGTACGCTTCCTCGCCAATCTTATCAAAATGAATGGCCCCGATATGCAAGCAATGTAGCTGAACGAAATCAAGTAGCACCCATTTCAACGTTTCATCAACTATCGATTTCCACAGACAAATCCTATCAACATTTGAACCAAGAAACTTTGGAAGAGTATGCAGGCTCGCCATCCTCTGCATCGAATAGTTCAGTAATTTCAACATCTAATCCATACGCTCCGCATGGTACACGTGGTAGAACCATGGCGCTACAGCACATGAACCAAGCCCAGACCAGCAGGCTCTGCATTGGATCACCACAAAACAATCTAATTAATAATACTGTTGAACAAAGCCAATCTGACGACGAAGCTACCGTCCAAACTCCATTGATGCTAAAAAGAGACAGTTCTGTCTGACTATAAAAATCTCACAGGGTTTTTCACTAGACTCTGTGACGATTTTTTGAACGTTACGTCGTTTTTAAATGTATTTATAATTTTTAGATATACATTTTAATACCATTAAGTATATATTATACGAATATTCCTGGTAAAATAATAACTATCCATATTGGTTTAAAAATAAAAATTCAATTTTTGTTCTTTGTTTTGTTTAAAAACACGCCAAACAAAGTCCGACATTACATTTCGAAATTCTTTTACTATACCAACCAACTTAAATTTAAAAATATATAATAGGTCAGTACATACTTTCACATGTCGGAAATGGTCTTGTCGGACCACAGTATCAAAAGTCTGCCAAAGAAGCAATTAGTTGCGTTAAAAAAAAAAAATAAAATAAAAATTATTTTTTTTTTTGCAAATATTTAAGTTTCATAAGAAATTATGATATTTTATTGAAAATTACGGATATATGAGAGTAATGAGAGTACTTATGAGAGTAAAATATGATTAATATATTCTGACCAAATCGGAGCAATATATCATATACATAGCTGTCATTCGAGAATCTCCTACGGTATGTCGTCTTCGGCACTCCAAAAGTAGCCATCTTTCATTTTAAAACATTTATTAGAATGCTATCTTCTGTGTAACCGCTAAATCTTACTAACAAATAAAAAATACATAAGTGGAATATATATAAAAGAAAATAAATAAATAATAGACAGAATTTAATAAACGAATTTGTTTCAGTAATAAATGCTTTTAGATGGATAATTTTAAGTTAATAACCTTATATTAGGCCTGTGGTTGGTGCAAGCCGATGCTCAGGGCTCAGGCTTATCCTCAGCCGGGACATGCACGAGTGTAAAGCAGAGACGTCCAGTGTTCGGGCATGTTCGGAAAGCTCTTTAGCCAGTAGAGCTTTGATGAGTTACACTGCAAAACAAATTTTAATCCTATTTCCAAAAAAAGAAAAACGCTTTATCCTTGTGTTTTATTTATACGTTAATTTTTTTCAAATTGCTATTTTTTTAATTTAATGTAGAGTATTTGATAAATTTAATTAAGCGGCCTAAATTTATTTTACTGAAATTTTGATCTTTCCTCGAATTCTCCAATATTAGTTTATTTTGAAAGAGGTTTGTACTCTACATTTCTTTAACATATTTCTGTAGCCTATTTTAAATGGCACTGTTTATATTTAAAAATATTGAAATTCTTTTGCATATTTAACATATAATTAAATTAATTTAAATCAGAAGGCTATCAATCATCAAGATAACATGCTTAATGCATCATAACAATGAATATTAAATGCTGGATAGTAATTCTAATGTTGACATTAAACAGGCGTATCACATGCTTCGATCAATTTAATAGTTCTGATAACGCTATAAACAATAATACTGTCTACAGTGTTAGTTCACATAGGAAAAGTAAATTTCTTTTCGATACCATTTTTCGAATTAGTACCGGTGTATCAAATGCTTTCGGTTTCGAAACAGATGATGAAGCAGAAAATATTGAAAACAGTAATGTTGCAACTTGTGATTGTGGTAAGTTCGCAAAATGGTCTTTCTACAAAGAGCCGCAAATAAAAAGGTCTATGTATACAAACTAAAGTATAATTAAATAAAAAAATATCTGGATCTTAGTTGAGTGTAATTTTCGATTGTTTTCATTCCTACATTTGTTCATTAAAAATACGAGAATTTCTTTAAATTATTGCTTTATAGAAAAATATAAGGGCGCAGTTTTAATATTTAACTTATTTTAAGAAAGTACTACTAAGACACAGTCTAAAGGTCGAATTTCTCCACGCGTTCCCATTAGCACAAATGTGCCTACTTAAATTAGAGAAAACAAGTAAAGAAAGCAAGACATCTTGCCCTCATTCAAAAATTTGGCTTTCACATAATCTAGAAATTTACCAATGGTTATCGTTATCAAGACTCAGATGACTATTGCAAACAAGGCACAACATCTTTTAATACTTAAGATAATTGCAGTAAATAATACTTAATTTCGACACATTATTTTTTTTAGAACTATGCATTTAATATAAATTTTGTTTTACAGATTGTGGATTTTCCAATGAAGAGAATAGAATAGTTGGTGGAAAGCCAACAGGGGTAAACCAATATCCATGGATGGCTCGAATAATATATGATGGAAAATTTCATTGTGGAGGATCTCTGTTGACAAAAGACTATGTTCTTTCAGCAGCGCATTGTGTTAAAAAATTAAGAAGATCAAAAATAAGAATAATATTTGGAGATCACGATCAAGAAATAACATCAGAATCTCAAGCTATTCAAAGAGCAGTAACTGCTGTCATAAAGCATAAGAACTTTGATCCTGATACGTATAACAACGACATTGCGTTATTAAGGCTAAGAAAACCTATAATTTTTTCTAAAATAATAAAGCCTGTATGCCTTCCACGATATAACTACGATCCAGCAGGTAATGGTGTTATTTGTGGATAGCTTTCAATACCTGTCCACAATCGACTATTATATCATTAACTATTTTTTTCTTTAATTTTCTTTTAGGTCGAATAGGAACAGTCGTTGGTTGGGGCCGTACTTCAGAAGGAGGAATACTGCCGTCGATTGTCAATCAAGTCAAGGTCCCTATAATGTCACTTGCAGAATGTCGGAATCAAAAGTACAAAAGCACACGTATAACAACGAGTATGTTGTGTGCTGGACGACCACGTATGGACTCCTGCCAAGGTGATAGTGGGGGCCCACTGCTATTATCCAATGGTGTTAAATATTTTATAGTAGGTGTTGTATCTTGGGGAGTCGGATGCGGTCGCGAGGGCTATCCCGGCGTGTACACTCGAATAAGTAAATTTATTCCATGGATAAAATCTAATTTAGAAAATACATGTTTGTGTTCTTAGTTATTTAATTATTTATTTGAAATAAAAACACATAATATGTTGAAGTTTGTACGTTAAACCTAAAAACGTAATTTTTTTCTTTTTAAAATTGCTATTATTATTCTTAACTGACTAATTTTATTACACATACACAAATATAAATTAATAGAAATGCCTTCCCTACCACACACCGTCAGTAAATAAATCAAATTTCGATAATTTTGAAATGACTCTTACTTATCGATATTTTGAGTTTAGTGTTTTTAGTGTGCTCTCATCCCTAATGACAATTTACAGAGTAAAATTCATAAACAAATCAACAATAATTTTAAGATGAGCCTACCACCAACTCTATTGCAACGATTGGCGTCTCGTGGCTTATTTGCTAAAAAAGGTGAGAAAATATTTCATTCATCAACATTTTTTCATTCTCGTCATTGAATTGTGTTGAGAGTTTGTTAATATAAACGAGCTTCAATGAGTATCATGTGTTCAATTGTCTTTCTTTTTAGCTCAAATTCCGGCAGCGGAACCAATAGAGGAAGAAATTATTGCTGAAAATTATGACGAAGAGGACAGACATATTCAATCTCAAAATATTGAGCCAACGAGTTCTACATCAAAAGAGCCTAGTGAACATTTCTGGTCAGAAAGAATTAAAAAACGAATTGGAGTTACAGAATCATATCATGGATTTAAACTGTGTCCAAACAAATATAATATATGGCATAACTGCACACTATATTGTGTAAATAGATGGGCAACTGGCCGACCTAAGCCAAGTGAAAAATATCTCCGACGATACAAGCGATTACTTCGTAAATATCCCCTTGGTAAAGACTGGAAGGAGACCTACGATGCTGCCTGTGGTGTTTATTATTTCTATAATTCGTCATCTCAAAAAGTTTCTTGGTTACCTCCAGCACATCCACAAGCTCGTATTTCGAATAGCGCAGCCACATTTCGAAGGCAATTAGCTAATTCGAATGACAAAAGTAATTTCGAGGCAAAGAATTTTAAAAATACAAATGATGGGGAAATTGGTGCTCAATTTTCTTCATTTGCCCCTTCCAAAAAAAAGTAGAATGTTCTTTGTTAACTTTACCGAAAGTATAAAATCTTTTGAGGTTTATGACGAGATTTCAATCTATAATAAAAACAAACTTATTCCTCAGAAATTTGTTCTAAGTGTATTATTTTGTCTTTAATATTTAACGTTCATTGACGGTCATATGTATTTTAAGGGTACAAATTTTCTTAGTCGAATGTACCTAATATGATTCAGGTCTGAAATTTTTGATACCAATATCTTGCAAAACATGGAATGTATCGTCCCGATCTACACCGTTCCTACTTATTTTTGCGTTCAGCAAAAAAAAAGTAAGCGTGCCTAGTTTCATTTAGCTAGCTTTTAAATAAACGAACTTATTTTCGTTGTAACAGACAGAAATACGGACGGTACGATACTTGTTTCATTTCGAATATACATATTTCTATACCATATTAGAAAGGTATACTATATTACAGGGTGCGTGGCAATAGCAAGGATATAAGAACGTCATCATTTATACCAGCAGAGCTTGGTCTGTTCTACAGTTCGCGCTATAAGTAAGGTAATTACAAATATATTATTTTGTATGTGATGTTAACTTGTTCCACATGCCGCGTATTTTTGGCAACAGAACAAAATCCAGTTTTAAACAATTTTTTAAAAAAATCGATACATTGTCGCTTCGATAATTTCCCATCCCTAACGTAATCTACTAAGTTTTGTTACATCCCTACTTTTAGTTATATTTTCCAAGCTGAAATGAAAATTGAGAAAAGGCCGTAATCTGTATAGTTAAAGAAATTAACAATGGTTTCTATGCAATTTGTATTGCAACCTCTTCCGGGAACTGATGAGCAATTTATTGAAAGGTAAAAATATATATTTATTATGAATAACGCACATATGAATGTACTTTTGTTTGGTATTATTGATCATATGCACATGTTAAACACATGTGTATACATATACATATGTGTGTGTGATTCTTCGAATTTTGAGCTATACATAAATGCATATAATATGCATTCGTGTTCTCATGCATACTTATTTAATATTAATATATATGTACTCGTACGAATTTAATCTGAAATGAAAATTTACATATGTAGTTTATTAAATTATGTCTGACGATAGAAATGCAAGTACATATAGAAAAGCATGTGAATATACATGTATATATGTACATACTATATATATATATATATATATTATATATGCATTTATATCTTAATATGTCTAATACATTGTGTATAAGAAAAGGAACACATTTATGTAAGTTCTTAGGTATAACAATTTACATTGTGTAAAAAAATGTATATGCTTTACAATAAAATATACGCCCTCATTTGTAGGCATTTTATAAGTACCGTACATATATGTATCAATCTTTGTATGTATTTGCAAATTAGACTATGACTTATCCCCAAGCTATTTACTATGTTTACCTTTTAAAATTATATGGAACATCAAGACTAATGAAACGATAAAACCTTAAGGGCTTCTGGCATTGTTGATTAGCTCCATATTGGCACTCTTTTGTAAAATAACCTTTGTTTTGTAAAATTGTCGTTCCGAATTTATTGTACCTTGACTGATTTATTTTAATATAATTTATAAATTTTAACATGCAGTATTCGTAAATGATATTATCTAAAATTACATATATTGTTATTATTCTCAGTATATGCTAAGGACGCGGCCACCTTATGTTTTTCAATTTCTGCATGTATATCGTGTTCTATTTCACCAAAGTTTGAATTCCGCTAACATTTCCCAAAATTAATTACCAAGCTCGCTTATTTATATTGCCGAGGTTATTTTAAATATTGGAAAGAAGTGTAAAACGCTGCGTAGGATACATTATGTATTGTGTCCGTTTGTTACAATGCAAACTAGTCCCAGAGTTTATATGTTTTTGATTAAACTTGTCCCACGTGTTTCTTATTGTTCTCCGATGTAAATAAATCGGAACAATCCGGATCGATTCGATATATCGTAAAGCTTCTATAAAATCCCCGTCCGATTTTTGTTATTTTGATTTACATATAAAATAAAATCGTTTTTTTGTACGTAATTTAGTATGTTATAACAAGATATTTTATATGAAGACTAGTATTTTTAAGTGGTAAGGAAAGGTGAATTAATAAAATATATTTATTCTCTTGCACATATATCCAGCCATAAGAATACATTTTAAAACATAAATTTGCCTATAATAATGAAAATACAACTTTTCCCTTCTTATTAGAATTCGAGAAATTTCTGATAAAGTAAACCGTTTTGGTTCCGGGACTCATCGAATATTCGAGCAATTGAAAATACCAGTTAAGGATGTCGTTATTGGACCGAACCATATTGGAGTTCTTCTGGAAGATGGAAAGGCATTCCGTGTTGCATTTTCCATCAACTCCGAAAAATTGGATTTAACCAAATCTGACAATAAATGGTATGTTTGAAATGAAAATGTATATGTAGTAATTATAATAATAACGACTTTGTTTCGTATAAAGTGCTCCTTCTGGCGGAGTAGCAGCCACAAATGCTCCCAAGGCTCCATCATCGTCTCGCCCTATGGCTCGCTCTAGAGCTCGACTCTTGCGAGCCACAGGAAGAACAAGCACAAGTGGCCAAGGATCTGGGTCAAGGAGTACCGGTGTAATAATCGGAGGTAGCACTGCAAATAGACCTCTTGTTACAGTACCAGCCACTTATGTGCCCGAAGAGCTTATATCTCAAGCAGAAGTTGTACTTCAAGGAAAGAGTCGTAATCTTATTATTCGAGAATTACAGGTATGTAGCACAATTTTATTGTAGATATACAAGTAATTCATTGCAAATATCATTTATATTTTAGCGCACAAATCTTGATGTGAATTTGGCTGTAAACAATTTGCTTTCACGTGATGACGAGGAGGCGGAAGATACTGAAGAAGGAGGAGACAATTATGTTCCAGAAGATCTGATTTCATTACTGGACAATGGATTTTCAGGAGACAACAATAGTGTGATTATCGATCCATCTGACGGACTTTTCTCCGAAGAAATTTTCAGTAATTACTCGAGCATTAGAAAGTAAGTGTTCAAAAAGAAATTTTTAAATTCTTGTTAATTCTACGAATGCTCTTCATTCATTTAAAATTAACGAATTTGAAGTGGTTAAAATATACAAATATTCTATAGTATTCTGTAGTTTATTACAGTTTTAAAAAATTGAAAGTAACAATTATGCTTGTCCTCTTTTCAGTTTGCTTTTCGATCGTATACGCAGTGAACGGACTAACGCCAACTCAAGCGGTTCAGATAATAATCGCGCATCTGCACCACCCAGCGGGGTTATTTCTGGAAGTGGTAACCTGTCGGGACAGTTGTCCTCTACTAATGCTGATCGTGAAGCATTTAGTCGCTGGCGTGATCGTCAGTATTATGGCCCACGTCGCTGGATTAGTAAAGATGATTATACATGGGAAAAGGAAACAGGTAAATACATTTCCTTTTTATATACATACAGTGACGATGAAAACTAAATAAATAAAATGTAAATCTTTAGATCCGAAAAAGAAAGAACCGACCTCATTGCCATCACCAATATGGATATCTGAAGAATGGCAGCCATGGCCTGGTTCGGTTCGTTTCAAAACAATTGGTGCTTTATATTCCGAATTTATCGCACTCTCAGAGAATGGAGAATTGCATCAATGGCGCTGGGGAGACTTGGAACCCTATAAATCGGATGTAAGTAATATTTATATAATATAGTGTTCTTTCAGTTGAACTATTATAATATTTAATTCAACAAATCATCCATTTATAGAATGAAATACTTTATTAATTTTAAACATGAACTTTGTAACTTTTAATTTAGGCGGAAAATGTGTACCATCCCAAGACATTGTCTCTAAACATTACCGAAAAAGTCGAATTAATGTCGGCAAATTTCATAAGATGCTCCGTCGTAACGGAATCGAATCGTGTTGCCACTTGGATGGACGAACAGCTAGGATACCTAGGATCGAAATTAGAGCATGTATCGACAGCTTTCAACGAGTTCAACATTGATCCCATAACAACCGTACATGTCTGTTCGTTGTACACAGCTGTAAGAACCGAGAGCAACAACATATACTGGTGGGGAGTTTTGCCTTTTGACCAACGTCGATATTTATGGGATAAGTTTCGAACAAAGACAAAAAAGCCATTTAAAGTGGTTGCGGCTGAAATAAATGTTGGCTCCCAAGTTGTAATGAAAAAATGCCCTATTTACCAAACAGGCTCAATTGGTTTTACATGTACTAACGGAATACCCAAAGTTGGACAATTAATCAATTCCGTATGGGATTTCTCCGATGTTTGCCGCATGAAAATACTGAACATTGGTTCAGCACTGGCAACAGAAAAGAACCCAGCCACTGTTGCACTGAACAGCTCCGAAAAGGAAATCTCAAAGGCAGCATCAGTACAACCATCGACTTCAAGCAAAAGTGCCCAAATTAGTTCAACAAGTAAGGAATCCAATGATCGAATTGATATGCCGCCACCGCCCTCGCCAGCGTCTAGTACCTGTAGTGATACTGGTAGTGTTAACTCACACAAACGCACGAAGAGAATGACAACTAAAGAGGAGAGCAGCAACTTCCAAGAGGGTAGGAAAGATGAGGAACTGTGGCAACTGAAGGATATCGTTTTTGTCGAAGACAAAATTGGACCGATCGGAAAAGTTCTTAAGGTCGACGGTGACTATGTGGCAGTTCGCTTTCCACCATTGAGCTGCAATAATGCAGCCGCTAAAGAAGAAGGCAAAGAGGATGACTGGCAGCAGTGTCGTCTACTACGCCGAGAAGATGTTCAAATCTATAGATCTGCAGTCTCATCACGTGGCCCCGATTGGCTTCAAAAGCAACCTAAGAAAATAAATATCGGTACTGACCCATCGAATTCGCAGCTGCTGACAATTTCAGTTGATACGCGTGGAATTCATGTGATTAAAAAGGTGTTTGGCAAAATACATTACAGCCTGTATAACTTGTACAACAGTAAACAAGAGCAAAACTGCCAATTTCCCACAGACTGCACATCTTTCTTGGGAGCCTCAGTTAATAACATTTCAATGGCCTGTAACAATGATTGTAATGGGAATAGCAGCACGATTGTGTTGAGAGATGGCAACGGAGCACTTTATCCTCTAGCAAAAGACTGTATTGGCTCCATAAAAGATCCACAGTGGTTTGATTTGCCACCGGTTAAGTCAGTAACAATGGCAACGATATCGCTACCGCCGGTTTCAAATTGCATTAATCTCAAGTCAAAAGTTTGCATGACTGCACTGCTGTTTGTAACGCAAAAACTAATGCCACATATATTGCGTTGTGATGTCAAGAATTCGATTGCAATGCTAATGCGCCTTGAGAAAGATGATCGCAAGGAAACAGTATCTGTGGTTGAAGAGCGTTGTGATGGTAATCGAAACATATTTCATGCCTGCGTCATTATGTGTGCCCCAACATCAAATAAGGACTCACAGCTTTCCTCAGAGCTGGCTAGTAGTACAGAGAAGAAAACATTAACTTCGGGAATTTCATTACCTCGTACAGGAAGTGGCTCTACTTTGGCATATGGTAACGCTTTTGGCGCTAGTGGTGGTAGCTACAATGACAACTCTAGTTTTGCCACAGTGTCAGCAAGTATAAATGCACCATCATCTTCGGGATCATCATCATTGAGCAGAGAGAATCGAATAAGTCTACGGGACATGATGCATCGACTGATTAACACTGAACATACAGAACAAAACGCACAGGCATCAAATGTTGCTGGCGAAGATCACGCATATGTACCATCGCCTTGGTCAGCCGACTCCGGAACAGCAAATAATCTGAGTACCACGGGAAATCAGCAGAATGCAGCTGACAGTGCCGATGATGATGTTTCCAAAATATTACCATCAACATCATCACAAAGTAATAGCAGCAGCAGCAGCAAAGTTGGAAGCTCCAATTATACATTCGATCTACAACAGCGACGTGAACACGCTATTGTTATTCTACAACACCTGTGTGCTAGTCCAGCCATGCGTCCTTTTCTATATCAAATGCTAAGTGCCAAAGATGCTCAGGGTCAGACCCCCTTCATGCTGGCAGTTTCAAGTCGTGCATACGAAGCTGGCATAATAATATTGAATACAATTTTATCGATTTCCGAACAAGATGCACAGCTTAAAGATGCTATGATCTTCCCCAGTGGCTCACCGGCTGACCAATCGCCTTTGCATGTTATCTGTTATAACGATACATGTTCGTTTACCTGGACAGGTGCGGATCACATAAATCAAAACATTTTCGAATGCAAGACATGCGGCCTAACGGGTTCACTCTGTTGCTGCACTGAATGTGCCCGTGTCTGCCATAAGGGCCATGACTGTAAACTTAAACGCACAGCGCCAACAGCCTATTGTGATTGCTGGGAGAAATGCAAGTGTAAAGCCCTGATTGCAGGAAATCTCACCAAACGTTTTGCATTACTTTGCAAGCTGGTCTCGTGCACAGACCTGGTTACAAAGTTCAACTCGAAAGGAGAATCAATATTGCTATTTTTGATTCAAACTGTTGGCCGGCAAATTGTAGAGCAACGTCAATACCGATTTAACGTTAGAGTGCGAAATGTTGGTAACAATACTGGAAGTGCGAATGGAAGCAGCACAGTTATAAACAATCGAAAGTCCTCGTCTCTTGACATCGATAGTGATATGCCAGATCACGATCTTGAGCCACCAAAGTTTGCAAGGAAGGCCCTTGAACGTCTTCTCATTGATTGGCAAGCAGTCCGTTCAATGATAATGAGCGGCGCTGAAAAGAATGAGCCCAATATGCAAAACTTACCCGGAAATACCAATGAAGGTTCGAATTCAGAGAGTTTTAACGTCTTCATGCAATCTCAACACGGCTCTACATTGCTTGACAAGTTTACACACAGCCTTATAGTTAAATGTACTAGCGATCATCTGGACACGTTGCTATTGACCCTAGTACGAGAGCTACAAAACTTCTCGGTTCCGGATCGTTGTAAGGAGGCAGAGGAAGTCGCCCGACGATTTGTGCGCTCTGTTGCTCGTGTATTTGTGATTTTCAATTTGGAAAAACAGCCAAATCCAGAGAAACGAAAGAGTCACTCGTCGTGCAACAAATACGTTCAGAGTTGCATCAAAGTGTTCCAAACATTGCATAAAATTTCGATTGAGGAACTCTGTGAGGTGTCTGAGGCTCTGATAGCACCAGTTCGACTTGGCGTGGTTCGCCCTACAGCTCCGTTTTCAATGTCATCATCTAATCTGGATGTAAGTTTAGCTTTTATGTTACCAATTGAGTCATTATTACAAGTTTTCTTATTTATTTTTGTAGAACTCTGATGATTTGTTCAGCGTTGAGCCACTGGCGCCATCAAATGTTGAATCAACTTCCGAGCAAATTGTTATACATGATAATATGAATGTTCAAAGCTCTAGCTTCAGTGTACAGCAAAACTACGATGTAGTTTCAATGGATAGTAAGTTTAAGATTTTTAATGTTATTCAGTTTCATTAAAGATTTTCTATTTTCATTTATTTAAAGCCTTACGAGATCCTTCGGAATCGGAAGAAATACCTAATCGTGAAAACAATTTGAGTAGTCATGATGACGACATGATAGAAAACCAACGAAATGACGAAGGTTTACAGGATGACGAAAGTGATAACGATTTCACCTTTAATGATGCTGAGACAGAATCAGACTCGGATGATAACCAAAGCAATCAAGATGTTCAAAGAAGCGTTCAAGCGGGTGCCAACGTTGGATCCGAGACAGGTAAAAAGATCAATCGTTTAATTTATAAGTAATAATCATTCATAAATTTCAATCGCATTGCTTTAGATATTGGAGTTCTCTTTCTGGAAGATGAATCTGGTGATTCCTCTGCACAAGAGGAAGATGGATCTGAAGAAGGTGAATCAGATGATCAGTCTGATGAATTCTCCTTTAACGACCAGCAACTTGAGCGGCGCAACATTAATTCTAATGCACGTAACGATCTCACGCCCCAAACAATGCAATGGGCAATTAGAAGCCGCGACAATGCTCGTCCATCAGTTCGTGTGCCAACGGGTTCGAATCTAGTTTTCATTGATCCAATGGCATTACGCCGATCAACCGTACCAGCTACGACAGCAGTTAACACAACAACAGCAGAGTCCCATACGATGGCGACTACTGCTAGCAATTTGGGCAGAGCGTTTGGTATAACAATTCGCCAAGTGTCGGAACTTTTAAGTATTATGTCATATAATATGATGAACGATATGGAAACTTCATTGAAGGTCACTATGCACGAAGCAATTGCAGTTCATGTAAGTAACTTTTAATCTTGTAGTTATCAATAGATATTTATTACTACTTTATTAAAACAGGAATTTGTTGAGAAACGTTTGAAACCAACATGGGACTGGATGTTTACAGTTATGGACGGAACAGAGGCACAACTGAAATTCGGCGCGTATTTGACCAACTACACTGATCCGACGCATCCTTTGCATCCACTAAACCTTAGTGCGCAAGCAACCACAAGCCAACCCTCCACATCAACGTCTGCAACAACGGGAGTTAATGTGATTGGTAAGACAATATAACATGGATGGGTACTAGAAGAAATTTATTATAATATTAACATTACTTTAAAGGTCCAAGTTCTCGTCGAGATTTCTTTACCTATTGTCTTTCACTGATGCGCGCACATACATCCGAGCATAGGGATGCATTGCCAGTCTTGGATATTACTGCATTACGACATATTTCATACGTTCTCGATGCATTTGTTTACTACATGCGTAATGAAACCAGTTTTTACGATAAAACCGACTCTGTCTCGGGGCGTGTAAACAATTTATCAAATTATATAGAAAATGATGATACTGATGATGAATTGAGTAACATTGAAGATTCGAATACCGATAAGCAATACTTTAATAGCTTATATTCGAATGCTAACACCCGCAAGTATGCGTTCTTTAATAGATCTGACTCAACGCTAAGCTTAGGTTGTTCGGCACCGGATGGTTTTGATTTGCCACTTGATATGGCAATGCCGTTGGCAGATAAGCCACACTTACTGCAACCGAATTCCAAACGACAAGAGCTTTTTGCTAATCTACCATTGCATGCAGTTCCTACATCTGTGAAAGACAACGCCAACAAAAATAACATTTCATATCAGAGCACAATTGATCAACCTCCTACAAGGTTGGGATTCTCAAATTTCATGAAGACCGAAGATAGTGATGTCCTTGATACAGCAGCGGGTCCAGTGTCTGTGGAAGTATCAAAACCACATGAATCATCGAAAGACGACAGCACTGCTAAGGATGATGATACAACTAATACAAATATATATGTCCAATTGAAGAAAAAACAGTGTTTAGACGATACCAAGTCGGACGAAGGTGAGTTTATATTATATATTTTTAATTTAATAAAATTATAAAGTTTTTTGTTTATTTAGGAAAAAAATATTATGATAACGATATGGATGGTGAAGATGTACAGATGACTGATGATACTGCAGGGACAAGTAGTAGGACGGCGGATGTTATAGCTACCCGTCCTGAAATTATTATTGCACCTACCAAAAATCAAGCTCGCGGTGGTTTGCGGGACGAATTAGCCGCACCAAATAGCTCAGCAGTGCGTAGCGTTATTGTCCGCGCAGGAGCATCTGGTTTAAAAATGGATGTAGATGATTTATCGTCAACTGAATCGAGAAATGCGTCGACAAATACACCGCAGTCAACGCTTCAACTGAAATGTGATACAAGTTCTGACAAGACACCACCACAGGCATTCATGATTCCTTCGCGTGGTTTTCTGTTTTTCAAAAGCAGTTCTTCGGAACTTCCTTCATGGAACTTTTTACTGAGTCGCTGGAAACTGTCGCTAGATCTATTCGGTCGCGTTTTTATGGATGATGTTGGCATGGAACATGGCTCCGTTTTGCCAGAACTGCGAGGCTTCCCCGTTAAGGAGATGCGCTTTAGGCGCCACATGGAAAAACTTCGCAATGGACAGCAACGTGATTTGGTGCTTTGTAAACTTGATCGGAATCGAGAGAGCTTAATTATCCAAACATTTAAAGAACTAAATGCTCAATTTGGTACTCAAAATCGCCGAGCTCAGCCACCCATTACATTTAACAGAGTTAAGGTCACATTTAAAGATGAACCCAGGCGAGGGATCAGGTGTAGCTCGAAGCTTCTACACATCAATTTCTGAAGCATTATTGGCAAGTGCAAAATTGCCTAACCTTGATTCTGTGCAAGCGGGTGGTACTCATAGCAAGTATGGTGTGCCTTTCTCAAGCATTCTACGCAGTAGAACTGTCTCGGGTTCCAGTCGTGAAACACCAACTTTGCAAAGACGCGGCACCGGAAGTAAAATATTGTGGCGTACGGCTCGAGAGCGAAAAACATTAAATGTCGATGCCAGACCATACACACCATCCAGTAACGCAGGTAAAATTTAATTGATTTAATTTTTATATACATTTTACATAGAGGATATATGATTTTATTTGTGTATTTAGATAATTCTGGCTCGGATAGTTCAAATGATCATTTGTCGGTGCACCTTCAACAACTTGGCGAACGACTTTATCCCAAGGTGAGTACTTACAATATAATGACGAATTCGAATTTATATAAAATTTACATTTGCCTTTCTAGATCTATTCAATAAACTCAACGCACGCAGCGAAAATAACTGGCATGCTCCTGGAAATACCAACTCCACAGCTTTTATCTGTGTTGTCCTCGGATGAAACATTAAGACAAAAAGTGAATGAGGCAGTCGAGATAATAAATTTCAAGCAAAAGTTTGAACTGAATGTGCAAAACCAACAGAAAAAGTCGCCATCTGGAGCACTTGTTGAGCCAATTGAAGGAGATAATGAACCCTTATTTTATTCTCCCGGAAAACGTGGATTTTACACACCTCGACAAGGTCTTGCGTCTTTTGAACGTATTAATGCATTTAGAAATATTGGCAGGTAATTATTGGGTTCAAGGTATCTGTTGATGTATGGATTCTAATAGATTCATTACTTTAGGCTTATTGGACTGTGTTTGTTACAAAACGAATTGCTTCCGCTGTTTCTCCAAAGACATGTGTTAAAATACGTGCTTGGCCGCAAAATCAAATTTCATGATTTAGCATTCTTCGATCCAGCACTTTACGAATCCTTCCGTCAAATCATACAAAATGCGCAAACAAAAGAAGGTGAAGAAAGTATCAACCGTATGGAGCTCAGCTTTGTGTAAGTGTACATATAAAACGAAATATATTTTCATATAATTTATCAATTGCGTTACTTTTATAGAATTGATTTGATGAAGGAGGAAGGTTGTGGTAACCGGGAATTGATCCCAGGGGGACGCGACGTACCCGTAACCTCAAGTAATATTTTCGATTATGTTAGACGTTATACTGAATATAGGCTTATTAAATCCCAAGAAAAAGCACTTGAGGTAATTTCATTACAAAATCTTTGCCCATGTGGATAATTTAATCAATTAATATTTAAATTTATTTATACAGGCTTTGAAAGATGGCGTATTCGATGTTTTACCAGACAACTGCATGAACAGCCTCACGGCCGAAGATTTGCGTTTACTTTTAAATGGTGTTGGTGATATTAACGTTTCGACATTAATTTCTTATACAACATTCAACGATGAGTCAAGCGAAGGACCTGACAAGCTGTTAAAATTCAAACGGTGGTTCTGGAGTATTGTAGAAAAAATGAATACATTGGAACGCCAGGATTTGGTACGTAATGATGTTTACCTTAATTAAAGTCAACTAACTTATAAACTAATGAATTATTTGTAGGTATATTTTTGGACTGGATCACCAGCTTTGCCGGCATCGGAGGAAGGGTTCCAGCCCTTACCATCTGTCACTATAAGACCTGCAGATGACTCTCATCTTCCTACCGCAAATACTTGTATATCTCGCCTCTATATACCCCTATATTCCAGCAAATCGATTTTACGTAGTAAAATGCTAATGGCCATTAAATCCAAAAATTTTGGATTCGTTTGAAGAAAAGAACTAATAGTTTCTGGATTAAGTTAAGAATCACGTATATATGTGCTTATTACAATTATTTTGTATTTGAGAAATCTTGAATTATGACTATTCCACATTTGTAACCAACAAACAACCATATGTATGTATATCCATTCCTTAATTTTGGATTTTATTTAAAAAGTATGGCGATTATCCTGTCTAAGAAAACATCTTTGAATTGTAATGCATAAGGTCATTCCTGGATACAATTCATCTGGATTTATAACACTAGGGAAATACTGAAAAAGCAAAGATAAACATGTACATGTTAGGACACGCTTGCTTTTATATTACATTCATTTTAATATAGGTAATGTAATAAAATTCATGTATATTAACCAGGGAATAAAACTTTAATGATAACCGTTATTCAAAAAAATAAATTATTTTATATCAAAAATCGCATCCAGCTATCTTTAAATTTAATATGTACGTGTATAGAAATACTTACATCTATTTTACTCACTGTACTGTGAATATTCACATACTTCGATACTACTTTCCTAACGTTACATCAAACGCATGGAATAATGATAAAGTTGTTTTTAAATAAAGTAAAAAGGGACCCCAAAGGTTAAGTTTAGACACTGAAAAGTACTATATTAATAAAATTATTTATTTATTTTTTACTTTAATTATAATAGGTTAGAAGTCGTAAAAATCTAGTATTTTAATCTCTTATATTAAAGCGGCATTTATCTAGAATGTTATTCCTAATAATTGTATAATATGGATGCAATTTCAAAACTTCCTGACTCACTTTTATAGCATCTGTATATTGTTTTAATTTCATATGATTTAATGCTACCTTATAGCCAATATGTGGTCTCGAATGACCGCAGCTTTTCCATGCGTCCTCGTAGTGCTTGGCAGCTACGTTATATGATTGCAATTTTTCTGCAATATATCCAGCCAATTCATAAGCTTTTGTGCAGGATTTGTTATACTTCAGAACACGACCCACAAAACTTTCGGCCACATCTAACTTGTTGACTGATATATAAATATCGGCCAATAGTAGCCAGCTCCGCTCCAAGTATTCGGCTTCTTCATATGTCCAGTCAATGTGGGCTATACGCTTTAAATGATTCTTAGCTCTCTGAACTTGCTTCAATTGAACTAAAGCACTGGCTGCCCCATATGCCGCTGCCACCATTAACGTGCCACCATCTGTGTGCATGAGTTCAGTAAAATCCTTAAGTGCTGTTTCCATTTGATACTTCTGTTTTGAAGCCATTTGAATAAAGTTCCAATAAACACGACGAGTTACAAAATTTTCATGAAATTCTCCAGGTCGTGGTGAAATTTCTTTAATTAAACGTTCTGCTGTCCGAAGAGCGATTAAACGGGACTCACTTAGATCCAGCTCATCGCCTGTTTCAAGAATGTTATTTGCATTAGGTATTTCACCATCAGGATTGATGCAAATTTCAATCATATTAAGCTTAGCCTGCTGTCCCCATATATGATCTCGGCGGGACAAATTAAAGTACCGCAATGAGCTATTGAGGTTACCATTGTACCATTCAAACAAACCGTTGCAATAGTTAAGTCCTGATGAATTTTTAGATTGTAGTGATGCTTTGGTTGCGTTTTGTAGGTAAGGTACACTATCGGTTAATGTCCCAGAACGCCTCATAACTTCTATGAACCGAGACAGTGCTGTCCAATTACATGGTTGAGATAATAATAACTGGGAAAAGTGATAACCGGCATTTTTGAAATCCATCTAAAATAGGGGACACATATTTATAAATATAATTATAAAAAGGTAACTGTCATCATCGAAAGCTTTTAAAAATTTGACTTGTTATTGCTTTTTCTTTTTACCTTTCTGAAAGATAGATCCGCCATCATTACAGAAGCTGCTTCATTATTTGTGTCAATTTGAAGAATCTGCAAACACATATTGCGACACATATCCAATTCTTTAGACTTCATTTGAAGTTTTGCAAGAGAAACTAATATTTCAAGATCATTCGGAGTATATTTGGAACATTCCTTAAAATTGGTAATCGCCATTTCGTTGTTTTTAATGTAGACAGCATGTTGTGCTATCATTAAATAAATTCTATAAAAATATAGAAATATAAATAAATAAAAATAAATTTAAAATACAATATAAATTATTTGAATTTTTGAATAAATAAATTTAGTAATGGAATATAGCGTTTCATTTTCATTTTGTTCCTTGAACAAATATTATGAACTATGAGTTGTTAGCATATATTTAATAGAAACGATTTCAACAATAGTTATCGATAAGTGGGACCGTAATTTAGATTGCTTTGCCAGCACTAAGAGCAAAAACCAAAAAAAATAAAGTGTTTGTTGTAAATTTGTTGAGATTGACAAACGTTTGAGATGGCAGACGACTTACAAAATTATAAATGCCAATTACAGCAAGTAAGTTAATAAGCTGAGATAGTTTTGTGGGGGACTGTGATAAAGATTTTTCCCACATGTGAATGTACATTAGCTGTGCTACAAACATTCGTATGTGCTTATGGATGTAAATAATTATCCATGCAATGATGTTCAAAGTGTAATACAATTAAAAAAGTAATATTCATGGTCGTGTAACTCAAATATATTAGCAAATATCGTTCCGAAGCCTTTTATAAATGATTCCAGACGTAATCATAGGAGTCAATAACAAGGAAAACAATGTGTACACACGCATATATTATCGTTGTCATGTATTTATTATGGTGTATTCCGTGTAGATGTATTGGTTGCCTTACAGTGGTTAATCTGAAGATATTCATACAACATTATTCTTACTTTTCTAGGTAGAAGCAGCATTACAGACGGACCCAAACAATGAGGAACTGTTAAAACTTAAGGATGATCTTCAGGAAGTTATCAAATTAACTCGAGACTTGATTAAAACACAACTAGAGGAGCAGCGGAAATCCTCGTATGTAGAACCATCATCATCAAAAACAGCGTCGTCAAATTACTTTGACGAAATTGAAGCTGCTCTTTTAGAGGCTGAAAAACTGGTGACATCCGCAAAGGTCTGGAAAATTGGGGACAAATGTCAAGCGAAATGGACAGAGGATGGTCAGTACTATGACGCCACCATCGAAGGTATAACGGGTAAGGGTGAGGTCAGTGTAATCTTCGATGCCTATCAAAATCGTTCCACAACTACAATAAATGAATTGCGAGAACGTACAGCCAGAAATGAGGTATTCCCGTCGAATAAGTAAGTATCACATTGATCAAATTCGTTGAACATAAATCTAAAATATCTTTCATTAATAGGCGACATCGACCAAATCAAAAAGAGTATCTTAAAAAGCGTAAACAGAAGAAACAACAACGCTTTAAAGACTTGGAAGAAGAACGCGAATCGGACAAAAATAAATGGTTAAATTTCACAACAAAAAATCAAAAGAAACCGGGTATGAAAGTCAACAGTATATTTGCATCACCAGATAATGTTAGTGGAAGAGTTGGTATTGGCACATGTGGAACAGCCGGTAAGGGTATGACTGATTTTACTATTGGCGAAAAATATCGTAAGGGTCTGTAAATAAATAATAAATTTTAATAACCTGGAAAAACTTTTTTTTATTTGACAATAACTAGACATAGGCAAATGCAAAAGCTAATTTCGCTGTAAAATGTGCAGAAAAAAGTCATGAAATTGGAATAGATTTATTCGACCATTCATAAGGATTCAAAAGAAGATGGAGGGGAAAATTTAAAAACAATGTTTGACTTACCTAGATAACATTTTGGACTGTTCATAAACATTTTCAGATTGATTAATAGCATAGAGCTTTTGCATAAGCAATTGATTATCCCGAGCTTGTTCTAAAGATTTCATCGATTGAAGAATATTTCCAGATTTTTCATAAACTCGTGCCAATAGCAACAATTGTTTTGTTTTTAGTTGCATATCTGAAATGCTGTCAGAACTTCTAGAAAAAACCAATTGAGCAATGTAAAATATAAACATATAGTTGTCAGCTCGTTAATTTACGTTTTGTTTTTATCGCTTTCTGTCAATACGTTAATTGCCTTCTGAAAGTGTTTCAGTTTTAAGAAAAGTTCAGCCAGATCCAACTTTAGGGCAGAGCTTTCTGGTGATTGTATCATATCTAGATAGTATTTTAGAGCTGTCGCGTAATGATGACTCTTAACATAAACTCGACCAAGCTTCTTGGCCAGCAGCACATTCGATGGACACATTTCAATTGCTTTTTGGTATGCAGCAATTCCCAAGACAGTTTCTGTAAAGTAAGTCAAAGTCAATTCTGGTTTCCATGGATATCATATTTTCTTATCATGGCCAAACCTTGGATAGATAGGTAAGCATCGCCCAACATCAAAAAGCTTTTAGCTCCTGGCCGGACTTCAGTCAATTCCTTAAAGCATCCGGAGAATGCACTGCGATTCATTTGGTGATGCAGATAAATGTTTGCCAAACGTTTTCGAGCCTTAATGATTTATTAAAATAAACATCAATAGTTTTAATTTTTCTAACCAAGAAGACGACTTTGTAATGTCTATATAAGTGCAGTTTACCAATTTCACTAGGTGCAGAACGATGATCATTATCAATCTGTGTTTTTTCAAGTACATACCATTATATAATAAGACTGATCAGGACTTATTGTGGAAAGCAAACTTATCGCTTTAGTGAAATTGCATTTCTCTATCATTAGCTGTGAATGTGCAATTACTAGACGACCCATTTCAGGTGAGCCGCTAAATTCTTCAATAGCAAATTGTAAGATCCGTTGGCTCTCGTGAATTCCCTGAGAATCACCCATATCACGGAGAATATAGATTAGCTCAATGTATAATGTCATTTTATCTGAGCTATTTATTATTCGATCACTTTGCATAATACTTTCTTGAGATTTAAGGGGACCTGTCAAGGGCCCTCCTACTAATTGCAATGCTAGCACCAAACTCTGATGTGCTTCAGGTAGGTTACCCTGGTGCTTAAGTATGATTCCCTTCAGAAGATGGTACATAGGCTGTTCACGCACTGTAAAATCATGTGTGAAAGCCAGTTCTAGATAATCCAATGCATTAGAGTACTGTGTTTTGCCAACAAGTATTTGAGCCATAAGAAGATGTGCTTCGGTGCAAGTTTCTCCGAAAATATTCAGTATGTGCTGCAATCTGCCAATAGCTTTTGAGTATTCGCCACGCAGGAACTCCACTTTGGCCCGCATAAACATAGCCTATAATAAAATACTACGATTATCGAAACCGTAAACATTGCAATGTAAAATATTTACCCCTTTGTGTCCGGGGCACACATGTAATATAGATTCCAGTATATTCGAACTGTGCTTCAAAGTAGCGTGTTGTGATTGATCATGATAAAGGTCTAGCTCATAATCAGCCTCCTGATCAGGTGTAGGTGTGTATCGGACTAGCACCGCGCAAATATCAAGCATAAGATCTGGATTCATTTGGCATATATAGTCAACGCCGTAAGGAAATTGATCGAGTTTTCGGATATGCACTCCCACAGCCTCTGCTAATGATTGCACCAACGTCGAATGTTGCTCATTCGAATCAGCCAAAAGAGCAGTCATATAAGCAATCATTGGTTCCGGTCTATAGTCGGA
Organism: Zaprionus indianus; assembly: GCA_018904595.1. NCBI lineage: Eukaryota > Metazoa > Arthropoda > Insecta > Diptera > Drosophilidae > Zaprionus > Zaprionus indianus. Next base: position 11,972,166 of record JAEIHA010000320.1, read on the forward strand.
GAGTTTCGAGAGGTAAGCCAGCTGTTGTCGAATTTGCTGCCGACTATCAGCATCCGAGTTTGATTTCAGTTTGCAGAGCGTAAGGCCGCAAAGCGCATTAAAATTACTACTATCAATATTGCAAGCCGACCGAAATGAAGTCTCAGCGTCAGTGATCTTATCTTGAAGTAATTTCTGATATCCTAGTTCGGTTAAAAGATCCACATTGCCAGGATCTTGTTCGTTCAGTTTTTCAATGCATGCCTGAGTTAGTTTTAGGGTCTCAGCGTATCGTGTACAAATTCGCGAGAATAAGCGACATATTTCCAACAAAAGTGTATAGTTTGCAGGCTCAACACATTCTACAGATGATAACAGTTGTTGCAGAGTTGCAGTCCCAGCCTTGGCATTGCTCTCTCGCACTATATGCAATACGCCCTTGGTGCGCAAAGCTGTTATATTGAACGGCTCCATATTTATCACTCGTATAGCGGTGTCCAACGACAGATCCAAATCGAGTGCGGCGAATTGTATTTCCATTTTCTCAACGAGCGGGATGCTTATCTCAGGACAACGAATGCTAAGTTTATTGAGAATTTGATGCGAAGCTTCAAATTGTTGCGATTTTTGATAGAATCGCACAAGTGCCAACGATGCATCAATATTCTTTCCATTAGTACGCTCGATACATCCCTCTAGCTGACTTTGTATTTTTCCCGGTAACGATTGCGCATCTGCATTTAAAGCGAGCTCGCACCATACTTTCAATATTAACGCGGCGTCCGAACTATTGTTATCGAAAGCTATCGACTTGTTAACGTAATCGAGTGCATCACCAAATTCGCCAACAAAGTAAAGGAACACAGCAGTAAAGTAAAAAGATCCAGCGTTGCCAGCACCATTGCGATCTTCATTTGTTCGACTTTCAAGTGCATGCACTGCATCGTAATCGATTAATCGACAATGTTTATGCGCATAAATAAGTGTCATTGTAGCAGCTAAGCCTAGTTGCAAATCATTTTTCAGCGGATTTAATTCACGTATGCATTCCTGCATGCGATTGCCCAATGCAAGGGCAATGCCATTAAATAATCTAAACTCTGACTGCATTGGGAATTTCGCCAAACCATCCAATGCAGTTTTTTGCATTGAATTATAAAAACGCGACCTGCCGTAGTATAGTACCAGGCTAACGTAATCATTTGAGTCCATGGTGATAGTTTTTATTGTTATTTTTATTTATATCAATGTTAAAATAACTTGAATAATTATTTTAATAATTTAATATAATATTTTCTAACTGCTATAACCACCGATAGTTTTTAGATCTCACACTATATGTTCTAGATATTCAGGTTCATATTTCTTGACATAGTAATCCACAAATCCACATAAGATCCGAATTTTCAGATTGTGTTGCACTGCGTATTCCAAAGCCGCCTAAAACAAGGAAAAAATATTCATAAAACTGCACCACAAACACACATGGACAAATATTTTTATAATGTATTCGTATTGCTTAAGTATGAATTGGTATAGTAACGCACATCAAACTCTTTCACGTCGGACTAATAGATACGAACTGAAACAAAATTAAAGGATACACTGTTTTGTATGCACGTATTTACTAATGCATGCAAACACACGTATGTACATACATCCATAAACAAGAACATCTTTTAGTCATTAGTATTACATATACACAAATGCTATGTATGTATGTGCTTAAGTATGCAAGAAAACATTTGTTTGAATAGCAACCAAATTACATGGCAACAGATTCATCAAAGTTGTATATCGAGTAACTTGACCAACAAATACCTTGGCTACTAGTTTTCCAAGACCATGACCGTTAAGAGCTTTAGGAACTTTAGTAGATATTATCTCCATTATACCGTCCTGAATTTTATACTTTAGAAAAACCCTCTTGTTCTCCATGTCAATGTAAAACGTTTCGTTGTCATGTTTTATTGTTATTAAAGCACTCATATATCTTTTCTCGGATCGGTCTGCGTTTTGGTGTAGTAAGTGCATGTTCCTTATATCCGTTTTGTTTTGAATTTCAGGCAAGGGAAGATAATAACGTAAGAGCTTATAATTTGGTTTTGTTAGAGAACTTGTACATAGTATTTTCAAGTTTCTGGATATGAGTCTTGAAACGTACATACTAAAAATTAAACGCATTGACTTAAATAAATTTAAAGTTGAAACCAAAAAATTTTTAGGGATAGCTCAAACGCAGTGATGACACTGGACTCGATATATCGCATCAGAAATGTTTTAGGAGAGTTACCACCTTAAGAGCTAAAATCAATATATTTTGTGTACATACTAACAGTATTTATATTAATTTCAATACCACTAAACGATGAAAAAATGTATGCCATTGAAAATTTAAAAATTAATACTGTTGATAATTAGAATGGGAAGTCAATTAGTAGAAAATAACACATAACATAACTAAGACCTGTATACAGTTAATATTCATTATGTACCCAAAAGCAGATTTACTCTTTAACCTTAAAATACTTAAAATTTTATACATTAATTATATTATGCTTCTGCGAATTTAAGAACAGCAGTGAAACCAGAAGAGCTTAATCCGGTTTATTTAAAAGACAATCGATTTCTTTCGAAAATCGATATTATGAGATATCGATTGTTTTACACCTTTTCACTTATATACCAAAAGATACATTATTTAGAGATAATTAATAAAATGGAAGCAACAAATGAAGTCTGGTCGGACACAAAACTTATGCTAGTTACAGCCAATGTTGGAAGCTTATTTGAAGATGTAAGTCGTTAGAATTTCGTCAGGAAACCCATTAAATTGTACACATTAAGTTTTGTTTTGAAACACACATACAAGTACACATTTACGTACATTATACATACATACATATGCCAATGTAAATAAATTTGAATGCTCACCATTCCAGCCAAAAAGACTCCTATCAATATGGCTAGAAGAGTTTATTGCCAAAGTTACGGAAATTAATCCAAGATTCTTAGCTTTACATCTTCAAGAAGTGGGTGGCAAAACATACGAAAATTCCATGGAGCACGTGCAGGAATTTATTCGAAATTTATGCGATGCCATGTATGTTAATGATTTTAAATATGTTTGCATTTATATGGACGAAGATTTTAAGTCAGCTGAACATTTCACAGTGAGTATACATTATATCCTGTTGTACATTAAGAATTAAAAACATCTTGTTAATAGGCACTTGGCAACATTTACTTCGGACACACAGATTTGTGTACTTTAAGAATTTGGAATTTCCTAAGCCATGATTGGGAGGAAAAGCTTTGCGATGATAAACAAATATTTTCTGGAAATATTGAAAAAGTTCCGACCAAGGATAAGTCAAAATTTCCCCAACATTTTTTTCCAGAAGTAAGTCTATAAATTATATAGTATTTTTGCATAATTTTGATAGAATTTCATATATAATTTATGATAATATAAATTTGCTTTATATAATCTATAATATATACATTACAAATAAGAGTATTAGTTAGAAGTCTTTTCAAAATTAATGATTGATCTGTACTTTAGTGTAAATGGTCGCGAAAAGGTTTTATGCGGACACGTTGGGAAATAAATGGGACTTCCATTGATCTAGTCAATATACATCTTTTTCATGATGCATCCAATTTGGCTGCATGTGAAAATTTTCCATCCGTATACTGTAAGACAAGGCGACGGGCCTTAGTGCACACAATCGAAAGGTAATTAACTTAGCTTAAAGACACATAATGTACTACTTTTACCAGTTATTAATATATTTTTCTTTTTATTAGATTCCACATAGATGTCAAAAATGGATTTATACCATTTTTCATTTTTGGAGATTTTAATTTTAGATGCGACACAGCTGGAGTCGTTAAAGTAAGTAACAACTATATCTTGACCATGTTTCATTATATACCTAATGTGATTAAATTTTATGTGGTTATTAGGAATTAACTGAAAACCTTAACGTCCATCGAATCCAAAGTTTAAAAAATGAAAGCACTAAAGTTCATTATCGCAATTCTATTGGCAACAATATACTTACTGTGGGCAGAAAAGAATTTAGTCACGCTGATCATCAACTTAAGTTCAAAGAATATTGGGTAATATAATATAATAAAAAGTAAATAAATATATTGATTAATTTCCATTTTTCTATTCAGTTAAAAAAATTTGACAGAGAGCTGGAACCACTTTCGGAAATTTTATTTGAATATCCAATTAATTTTATTCCATCATATCCCTTTGAAGAAGATCCCGAAATGCCAACCGATTATATGTCCACAAGGTGTCCTGCTTGGTGTGATCGAATACTTATGACACCTCAAGTGAAAGATATTATCCAATCGAATGATTGGAAATATGATATGATTGGAGAGTCTGCTTGCATGGGAGACCACAAGGTAATTACATTTTTTGAACTTCAAATATGTTCCTGGTTGTTTCTAGATTACAGATTACCGCATAAATATTCAATGTTATAATTGAATTTCAACACAAAACTTTTTTGATGTTCAGAATTGAAGCAGAACCAATCTAACAATCGTGACTGTTTGGTTTTGATTTCTGGAAAATTTGACATTGTACATATATTTATATTAATAATTAAATCGTTCTATTGAACTCATCAATCAGCGATTGGAGCACAAGAATACATGCCCATTAAGGTCATCGATATACACTCATACTCTATTTAAAATTCACTGAAAATAGTTAATATACACATAAGCCTTTTCGAACTAATATATTTATTATCTCTCTTTTTTACTATGTAGCCTATTTACTTATCAGTTTTCCTTAAGCCGAAACAAGGTACTTATATATCATGTGATTGCAGCTGTATATACACTCATGCAAATAACAACAATGGAACATCTCCTGATCAATGCAATTCTTGTCCTTATTCAAATAAACTATATAATGAAATTGTAAAAGAATATAATAATTTAAAACGAGTTAAAGTACAAGAAGATTCCTCAATATTATTTTCAAATGGTAATTTAGAAAAGGAAAAAGAAACAGACGAAAACAACTACTCAAGAAATCTTCCAAACATTAGAATCAATATAATCGATTCAGATAATATATGTGATTGTATGTGTTCGCCAGTATCTATTCCTGAGACCTGCAATAGCAATGGAAATGCGATCGAAACAAGAAGAATTGTTTGTCCTATGTGCCATGATAATATATATAAAAATCGATTTAGCTTATTATCGAATAGTATTTCAGAAAATATAATTGTAAACCGAATTCAAGATTCACAACATCTCAGTACTTATATAGATAATGCACATTTTGATCCATATACTCCAGAAAGCTATGATTCTCACTCTCCAAATCTTGATTTAACTATCTCAAGCGATAGCTCTAATACGCCGGGCACCGATCGTATACGAAACGAATTGGATACATTGAATTATCAAAGCGCAACGCAACATACAGCGAACACTTTAACTGATAATTTTAATAGTTCAAATTCTGCTAAAGCTCTTGTTGAAAATCAATCGCGAAGTTCGGTATCACCTGTGCAATTGAAATCTCGTTTAGAAAACCTTAAAAGAATATCAGATAAGGATGGCACTAGTGTCAATAAAGATGTTGATAATGTTGAAAATATTTGCTCCTCTACAGACACAATTTCAAGTGATCAACATCGAAACCCCTGTATATTATCTATGTGTTGTAGCATTAACTAATTAAATAGGTTTTGTACTTTATTTTTGTATAATATAGCTGTGTTTTGTTTTTATTTATTAAATTATTTATTTTATTTTGTCATTTCAAAATATACATTTACTAAAATATAGTATCTGTAACATTATTTTACAATCGTTTAATTTTACGAATGAAGATAATTTATTAAAAATTGTGTACCATATATAGTAATGTTAGCGTAAGCGAATCAAAGGATTAATTTTCAATCAACTTAAAGTATTTGTCTTAAAAAAAAAGCAGAATTACTTATTTATTTCAAGAATCTTCAAAAACAAATATATTTTTACAATCAATGACATCTACGAATATTTTCGAACAGCCGAAATGTACAAATCAAAAATATATCAATTACTAAATGAGTCTGTTAGTATAAGTGCTAACTATTTTCTTACATTATTTTATTTTTTAATACAAATATTCTGTTTTGTAAAATGTATTTTTCTGCATTTTTATTGTTATATAAACTTAAATAATAAATTATATATTATATTTGTTTTAACATTTATATTTTATTTATTTTATTATTTTATAACGCTTGCATAGTGTTTGAATTTGTTTCAGCTTTATTTTCTCCTAACGCTTCATTCCCCTGCTCGACTTGTGTTCCTTCAATTAATATTGTATTGTAATTGTAGGGGCTACAAGTCAACATAATCTTGCCGAGACACAGAACTCATTGAAGGCATTAATGAACCAATCCATGGTGGATGAAAGTCTTTGGATAGAGCAATCAAATATGGATGACACCGGTGTGTCGAATAGCCCAATTTCTAGATATATTCTCGTAAAACCAATATCGCCGAGCCTTAATGAACAACAGCGAGAAGAAGAAGAAAATTGCTCCATTAAGTCGGAAACAGAAACCGGAGCTTTACTAAAAGAGACTAGTGTATAAACGATCCAGCCATTCCAAACGTCGCAGCTACTCCATTTCCGAAATGGGAAAGGGATTCGCGTTGTTGATGTTCTCTACTTAATATATACTGTTGTAACAATGTTGTGTGTTAATAAATAGAAAATATGAAAACAAGCCAACCAGCCCTAGACTTTATATAAAACAAAAGATTTCATAATCTAAATGAAAAGCTAAACTTTATTATGAAAAAGAGTTATAAATAAAGCGATAAGCTTTCTTTAAAAATCCACAATGCTTCAAACTCCTATCCTTTGATTATTCGATTAGTTTTTTTGCTTTGAAATATCTGCGAAGGTACAGAACTTGCCATGTAGCCAATCCAAGTAAACAGCACATACTGAATATGCTAAAGAATAACACTCTACTATTGGTTTTTTCTGTAAGGCAAAATATAGTTAGTGGATTCGATTCCTATGAATATCTAATACCATAAACATTACCATTAGTATCACGCATTTCCTCTTCGCGTTTACGCATTAATGCAAAGTCCAATACAATTGAATCTGACAGATCTTCCAAGCGTTTTAGATCAACTTCGAGAGGTTTTAGTTTAGAAGCCTCGCCAATCTTCGATAAAAACAAACAAGTTAACCCCTACATACAATTAAATATGCACTAAACTTACGCCCTCGTAGCTCTTAGTTTCAACGCCTTTTTTAGTTACTAGTGAGACTTCTTGACTAATTCCACGTTGATCTAAAAGTAATAAAAGTTTTTTATTTGTTACATATTTCATGCACATATGTGTTTGCGGGGCAGTAGAATATTACTTACGTGGTGGCACTTTTGATATAAAGCAAATTTCGTACGTGTCATACACTTCCGATGTGAAGCTGAATTTACCCTTGGTAATATGTTCCTTTTGTGACAAAATATGACCTTTCGTATCACGAGCCTGTTAAAGAGTATTGTCTTATATGTGTCCGTTTAAATTCAAGAAGTTTAACTCACAATGTAGTCTATAATTTGGCCAGGTACGTCGGAGACTTCGTATTCGCCCATCACCAACTGATTTGCTTGAATATCTTCCTTAAGGCATTTTTGTGTGTTCGGTGTCAAGTGGAACATGACACCATGAAGGGGATAAATGTATCCCAATATTGTCAGGGCGCAAATAAATATTTTCAACATTTTTTAACTAATACTTTAAAAGCAAATTTGACAACTTCTATGTAGATGAGGTGGCGTATGCATGTTAAAAACATCGATCAGCAAACCATTTTAGTTTCGATATATCGATATTTTCGTGACATATTAAGCGATGATTACCAAGTAAAATAGCAACGAATATTCAACGAAGTGGAACTTGGTAAGTGAAACACAGAACTTTCCTGCTAACTCACAATTCAATACTAACATACTATTTATTACTGTTTTTGAACTTTTACCATAAAATTATCTATATATTACTAAAATACTAGTTAACTTAGTATATTTATCTACGTACATATATTGTATTCTCATATAACTGTTTGATTCACTACTATAAGTATCGATATACAAAGCTCATAAGTTACATTAATCGATATTTTCTTAACAGTATCATTGACAATTTTCAGTTCTAATTTCCATTCCAATACTAAACTCGGTCACAAATATAAGTAGAAACAGCAGCAAAAAATACAAACTGGTATATATATTTCAGATTTTCTTACAAACGCTTTAAGATGACTGAAGTTTCTGAACCTCTGACATTGGCCAGAGGTAAGACCATTTAATAATAAAAAAAAATTGCCTGCTTCTTATTAGTTTATGTGTGAAAAAGTATGTATGTATGTATGGAATTGTTTTTCAATATTTTGTTGCAGATGTAAAACGGTCCATAGAGCTGTTAGAAAAGTTGCAGGCTAGTGGAGATTTTCCAACAACAAAGTTAGCTGCATTACAAAAGGTTCTCAATTCGGACTTTCTTAACTCTGTTCGTGAGGTTTATGAACATGTTTACGAGACAGTCGATATTCAAGGCTCTCACGATGTCCGTGCATCGGCAACAGCGAAAGCAACCGTTGCTGCATTTGCTGCCAGCGAAGGACACGCGCATCCCCGAGTTGTGGAATTGCCAAAAACTGAGGAAGGTTTGTATTAAAACATTTACTATTTTTACGTACTTGATTAATCTGCCAACATTAGAGCCAGCGCTAATTATGGTTTATCGATCAATTTATCTTACAGGCTTAGGTTTCAATGTTATGGGAGGCAAGGAACAGAATTCTCCCATTTATATATCTCGAATTATCCCAGGTGGCGTTGCAGATAGACATGGAGGTCTTAAAAGAGGAGATCAATTACTTTCCGTCAATGGTGTGGTAGGTTTTATGTTTATATACTATAAATACAATATTTTCTGTAATGATTTGCAATTCGATTACAGTCGGTTGAAGGAGAAAATCATGAGAGAGCAGTCGAACTTCTCAAGCAGGCCGTCGGTTCTGTAAAGCTTGTGGTCCGATACACTCCGAAGGTACTCGAAGAAATGGAAATGCGGTTCGACAAGCAACGTAATACACGTCGTCGCCAATAAAATAAACACATACAAATTACATATTATTGAACTCATAAGAGATGTTATAATAAATATTTAATAAAGGTTCCCTAGCTGTTATATGCATATTGCATTTAATTGTAATTGCGGGTAACACATAAAATTGCAAAACAAATTGTTCTGAAACATCCATGGTCATTTCACCGATTATACCATATACAAAAATTTTTTGGGCTATACACTAGGTCTTGTTATTCCGGGTCAGTACATTTCCAAAGAATAATTCTCCTAGAGGCAGATCTACAAATATTATATATATAGTATATATATGCATACAACTTCAGTTCATTCTTCAAAAATAAATTATAAATTGTTAGATGGTTGTAATACAGATCTATAATTTGTTTTTTTTTTTTTAGTTTATCAATAATACGTACATATGAAAATTGTGTTACATTAGGTTAAACAAAAATTAAATTAATCTCTAGGTATTCTAGGTCGTTGGAAATAAATTATTACGGCCTGTTGCTGGATAGATAAGGGTAGCGTTTGCCAGAGGAGATTGTCTACGAGTTGATCCTGGGCTATTCTGGTTGTCATTATTTCGACCACTATTTACTGAAGTAGTGGGCTTATTGGAGCTGGATTTATCCGCTGTAGCTAGAGGCTCGTCATCATCGGAGCACTCAGCACTAGATATTGATACATTATCCTTGAAAGTGGAAAAGTAAAACAAAATGTTTTTATGCAATTGTTAATCAATCAAATTGAATATCTTACTGCATTTCGCTTTGACTTTAAACTGCCCATCAGCTTTAGCTTGCGTTCTTGCCTCATGCGATTTAGTCTCTTTAAAAGTATATAATGTTGTTCCACTCGATGTAAACAAGTTTTACAGATAGTTTTAGGTAATGGATCCGTTGGAGAAATCTATGTAAAGGGAAATTGACTATAAATGGTTTTGTTTCGTTATACATATATATTTGTCTACACAGTACGTACAGTGATTGGTAAGTAGTTGTTGATTTTTTCAACAAGGAATAGACGCTGTCCATGATCTCCATAAATGTGTATAACTGTTCTATGCATTTCTGAGCAAAGACGGCAAAGAAATCCAGAAATGCAGGCTTTTTCGATGCTCCCCATGGTAGTTAATATAACTGTATTTACCAATATCTTTGGTGCGGCGTCAAGGCGTATATTAACTTATAACCAAAAGATATAATTCAGTTCAGATATATGTTTGGGTAACTTTATGTTTCCATACTAAGTTATAATGCCTTTCTTATGCAGTTAGTGCTACATAAAAATGTAACACAAAGTAATATGTTTGCCTCTTGCTTTAACACATATGTTTTTACTTACAATGAATAACAAGGGTGTATATTTGATAGTTTTTGATGTTTCAATTGGAGCTATCGATAACACAATATCGTTTTATGCTGCTACAATATCTGGCTTTTGGAATTTATGATATAGTTACTATTAAATGTTTAAATAAGAATCAAATATTTTGTATGCATATAAATTTTAATTCGAAATAAAAGAACAACAATATTTAATAAAGAAACGATATTGTAATAAATTCAACATTCACCCTGATAGAGGTAAATTTGATTGATCTATTTTATCAATATGAATATGATTCTTTAAGTGCTCCGAATATTTCATAAAAAGGTATAGTCCAAATAATATTTCCAAAATTAGGAAAAGATTTTCTTTTGGAACTGACTGTTTCTTTTTTTTTGTTCTCGAACCTTTTGCTTGTTTTTTAATGGCTTTAAATATTTTGTATGAAAATTGACCAAACAGTTTTGAAAATTTCAATTCAGTGTGTAATATAGCTGCACCTATTTTTCGAAATTGTGCGAAGATATTTTGGAGGCGTGCGCGACATTCATATGCGTGCTTGTGCATGCATATACGCACATAGAAACAATCGCACTGCGCAATAAACTACGCTGGTGCTCATCGGTTCGCTGTCGCTGTGCGACTGGGTTGATGCCGCTGTTTGCTGCCTCTCGGTTGCTCACCAAAGAGAGCCGATCGCTCACTCGTGAAACCCTTCGGGTGCTTAGTGATTACAGCTTTACCAGCTTTGTGTAGACCACTGGATCTTTTAAACAACCGTATACAACATTATATTCCAATGTATGGTATTTCCAGAAATGAACAAGAATTTGAGTAAACCGTTTACCGTAACAGAAATTGCAGGTTTAAAATTGTTAAAAAACTTGTATTTTATTTTAATTTACTCATTTAATGAGTATTTTGAATACTTCCTAATTAAGTAAGTGTACATACATATACATGTATGCTTAAATATACCTTAATATTGCTAGTTAAAATAGTTATAAGGCAAATATAGTACATCGGTGCTTAGATTCAAAGTGTTTACCTACTATAAAAAATACTTTAATAATTATTGCCGAAAATACTATTTGTCACTGATATTATATCCCTTGAGACTTTTCCGCAAGTTGATTCCTGAACAGATTCAGTATTTAATGCTGTCTGAAGAGGCAGCAGAAAATCGGTGTACGGACTAGAACTTAGTTGATAGTTTTCGATTGTATCATAGATTGCTTTAAATAATGGTTGTGTTTTCGAATGAAAATAACCTCTATTGCCGTGCATTATTTTTATTCCCGATTGAGAAGTATTGCAAATACTCATATACATACAATGATCAGGACGATAGTTATATAGACAGGGCATTAAATGTAGCTTATCGGGATGAAAATAAAAAAGGATATTTATAATATCTTGGTCCCCCCAGGTAATGCGTAGTTTGTACTCTTTATAAATCGGCAATACATGTTGCTCCCAATTGAAACTCCTCATACGTGTAAGGTTCATAAGCATGACTCCAGAATTTACTCCAAGTTGACCATAAAATGGATGCCGAGCAAAACGATTGTACCATCCGATGTTTTTATCTTCATGCTCAGGTGCTAATGCCGCAATTTGAGTCTCGTTAAATTTCCCGAAAAATTTCCATATGTCCGTAATTGGCGAAAGGAATAAAGTGTCTGTATCAACATATAACAACGAATCGACATCAGTCAGAAGCGACTACATGAAATGAAAATATCAAAGATTTTTAAATAAGGATTCATTAAAGACATTTTTTCGTATTCCTATAATTATAAAATATAAATACGTGTGTATGATTGTTTTATTGTTGCTATGGATAACAACAATTGGACTTTGATGATTCCACTTACCGGTAAAAACAGACGTTGCGCGGCACATGGCTTAAAAAGTGCTTTCCATTCTGTTTCGCTTTGATTTGGAAACTTTAGAGGTAATATTTCGAAGTCTAACAACTGTGGAAAGATGTCTCTCCAGTCCGTCAGTTTTTCATTTAAACCTTCAGCTAATGCACTCTCAGCGAATATCATAAATTTAAGGCTTTCTTGATAAATATTAAAAAGTAAAGCTGACTTTATCATTACTAGAGTCTCTCGAGCCCTTTGACCACAAGCAACTACTACAACATGCAAAGGAGCCTTCTTCTGAGTTCTGTAATTAAAATGTATTTTTTAAGCATGAATGATAAGAATATGTTCAACTAAGTAACAAAGTTTAAAAATACTTTTATATTTTTTATTTTTCCATAAAGGTAGGAATTCTTTAAAATACTTACATTTTATATGTTCCTCTGTTTAACGATGAAAATTCCCATTGGGGTCTCTCATAAAATATGTAAAGCAACGTCACTACGGCGATTATACTTAGAGAACAGATATAAAAGTGCCGCTAGAACGGATTGTCGGTTAAGATAAATTTATAATGACAATATCACAGCCAATAATTACCATTTTGTTCATTATTGTTCAGTTCTGTATTACTTAGGAGAATCAGTAATACTAACTTCTCACTATGCCTTTACGGATTCACAAATTCGACAGTACCTTTTCAAATTCCATTCTCCAGCTTGAAATAATTGAAACAACCACATTAGAGTTGATATAAGCTCACAGCTGCACCTACCTATGCAGTTTTAATTTTGAGAATTTCATTGTTTACTACTGGTAAACAGAATTAAGCGCGGGTTGTGTTTATCTTTATGACACTAACACAAACATGTTGTGGTCAACTCAACATGATGTATTTGTATTAAAGAAAAATATAAACTATCGATATATATTCGTGTTGTAAAGTATCTTTTCGTTACATTATTTTAGAGTATTTAAGTTGTGATTGGTTAATTACTGTTGCGAGCTATCGATAAAACATTTCTACATTTAGTGAGTCATATTCCCCTACACTTTTGGACCACCTTCTCCTATAGATTTTAGCTTTTCAAGAGAGTTAATTTCATCAACTTTTCAATTCAAAATGGCTTATCACCAAGGCGGAATGCCAGATCAAAGCTTCCTTTGGGATGTGTTTCAAAGGTAAGTTCTGTTGCATAAATACGTGTAAGGTTCATATGTCAACAAGTTTGTTTGTGTAGTGACATTCCCATGTACAAATGTATGAATGACTGCTTAATACTCTAATTATCTATATTGCAGGGTAGATAAAGACCGAAGCGGACACATTTCTGCGGACGAACTCCAAGTGGCTCTTTCCAATGGCACCTGGTCTGCCTTCAATCCAGAAACAGTTAGACTTATGATTGGCATGTTTGATCGCGAGAACAGAGGAACAGTATCTTTCCAAGACTTTGGTGCACTGTGGAAATATGTTACTGATTGGCAGAACTGTTTTAAATCGTTTGACCGGGATAACTCCGGCAACATTGATAAACAGGAACTGAAAACTGCTTTGACATCATTTGGATACCGTCTCTCTGATCACCTTGTTGAGGTCTTGCTACGTAAATTTGACCGATTCGGCCGTGGGACCATTCTTTTTGATGATTTTATTCAATGCTGCATTGTTCTCTATGTAAGTAATTCCCTAAATCTTGTTCAATCTATCAAACGATCTACTCCAAATAACAAATGTTTAGTGTGTATATTTATGTAGCTGTTCTTCAAGAACTCTACATCTGTCGTTATTTCCTATTATTTTCCTTTTTTCTTGTAAACAACAATTTTTTGACTATGCGTCATATAATAAACAACACGTATTTTTATAATTTGCAGACTTTAACAACAGCTTTCAGGCAACATGATACGGACATGGATGGAGTCATAACTATTCACTATGAACAGTTTTTAAGCATGGTATTCTCACTGAAAATATAAACTCTCCATATATTTATAATATATAAGATATTTTGTAAATGTAAATATTAAGTTTCTCTCCAATCTTTTAAATTCATTAAGTGGCCAAATACATAAATATATATTTCTATTACTGTTTAAACTTGTGAAAATAAAATTTATTTGGCTGAAATTGGCGTGGCTTTCAAAATTTGTTCCACAAATGGGGATATTTTATAATTGTCTTGGGGAAGGATGATTTTTTAATCGAAGTAATACACGATACGTCAGCCTTTTAACAGACATTTTTATCAGAACAATATAAACGTCTTATAATTTGCATAAATATAATGAATTTTAAAGAAAAGGTTTTACAGAACAGATATAAGTAAGTTTATGCTTCAACAATTTCGGAAATTGTGATGAAATGAATACATAATATTCTGAAACACTGGCTTATGATTAAAAAAAAAGATATTTTTAAATAATAAAAAATGAAAAATAAAGCTTTACTATGCATATTTAATATAGTTTGTTAAACAAATTATGTAGAACGATTTACAGAAGCAATTTTATATCGTGGCAAGAAAACTTACAGTGGAAACGAAATTCTTTAAATTGTATTTCATTTCAATTGTTCCGCGAACTAGTTCATCAGTCTTCTGAGTTCGGCCGTCTATACCCTTTATTGTTTCAGTAAGTTACGTTGTTCCGGCTTGAAAGAATGAGAGGAGTATACTGTCGGCTTTCATATTAGCTAAAAACTCTTTTCATTTAAAGAAAACCGCATTTTTAAAGTAAAATATTTTAATTTGTATAAGTTAAGAGTGCTTAACCCTATTGAAATTGTTCAAAAAAAGTTGAAATGTCGGAACTACAATCTTCATTACTTTTGAAAAAGCAATTAGCAGGTATGTTTCACATGTCGCCCTTTATGAATATATGATTGTGCATGCCGATGACCGTATTTATAAATGCGGACAACAAATGAACGTATAAAAATTATATTAATCGTAGAGAATGTCGCAGTCATCCGCCTTCACATGGGAACGTGGGTACATACAGAAATGATACATAATTATGTACAAGGCATAGACTCATTGTGCGTCCATCGATATACATATGTAAATCCAAGGACCGTGTTCAAAGAATATATTTCACATGTATATATTCTGCATATGCACATATATATATTTCCATTTAATATGTAAGGTTAATTACTCTACCATGCATTTGTACATTCGTATGTACACTCATGTACATATAAAAATACATCTATTGTATATATTATATATATGCTTTGTTTTACATATACACATTCACGCGTGGGACTTCTAAAATATGTGTTTGTATGTATGCATGTTCTATTGTCCTTACCAATTTTATGCGACTGTTTTCCATATCCTTGTGTTACTGTGCATTCTCTTTGTGTTTTAAGTCATTGTTTGTATGTATGTGTGAATACATGCGACTATGCGAATTTGTTTGACAACGCGTGGCCAAAAGATGCGTGCTTAAACGCCGAGTCATAACTTTAAAGATATATAGTTGCTTTCTTCGTGTTTTTGAACTATATGTTCTTTAGATATGCTACTACTACGGGTGTATAAATTTGAGATGCAGTTAGTACATGTAAGATCAATATTAACTACTTTTGGCAGACACATTTATATAAACGAGTATAATGCCAAAACTGTTGATAATTGACCATTGTTATTTAGATCATACAGCTAACTTGATTGGGTGATATGGGGAGTAGTTGCATATGGTCACGCCTACTTCCCCCTGTAAAATTGGTTTCAGAAACAGGATAATAATGTCCAATGCTAATGTTGAATTGGTACTTTTTCTTACTCGAAGTAAAGAATAATTTTTGGGTGCTCAAAAAAACGCCTAGAATTATATTTGTCATAACCAATATTATTAAAAAAAAGCAATAAAACTTATTAGATACTTACTATAACTGTTTTTTAATAATACCAAATATTTCTCATTATTTTTTTCAGAACTAAATAAGAACCCAGTCGAAGGTTTCTCAGCTGGATTAATTGATGAAAATGATATATTTCGTTGGGAAGTCCTTATAATTGGACCACCAGATACACTTTAGTAGGTTAATTTAACTAAATATTTTTTTTGTATGTATAAAAAATAGACGTAATAATTATGTATATAATAGGGCTAAAATTCATTGTATAACTTATAGATCTGCTTAAAAGAGGATACACTTTTTTCCTAAAAAAGTAATGCGATAATGTAATAATTATTTAACTGAATGTCGCCTTCAATGCAGAAGCTACAGATCTTCTGACAAGGTGTTTTTATACATTTATAAGGGGATTGTTATAGCAATCACCTTGAACAGATTGTTGGATTGTTTACTTATTTCTAAATACTTTTAATTATTTTATACAGCAATTTAAAATAGTATTATCTTCTTCGTATTTGCAGTGAAGGGGGCTTTTTCAAAGCGCACTTATACTTTCCTAAAGAATACCCTCTTCGCCCACCCCGAATGAAGTTTGTCACAGAGATCTGGCACCCAAATATTGAAAAGAACGGTGATGTTTGTATTTCAATCTTGCATGAGCCTGGAGATGATAAATGGGGTTACGAGAAAGCATCAGAGCGTTGGTTGCCAGTGCACACAGTCGAAACTATTTTGATATCAGTGATATCAATGTTGGCGGACCCTAATGATGAGTCTCCAGCAAATGTTGATGCAGCTAAGGAATGGAGAGAATCCTATACTGATTTCAAGCGCAAAGTGGCACGCTGTGTGCGAAAAAGCCAAGAGGAGTGTTCGTAGAAGCCGAATTTGCTCTATATTTGTATATTTATATTAAAAATTTGATACATTAAAATGAATAACTGAATTAATAGACATTACTTAGTATTTTTAACTTCAGAATCTCTAGAATTGGGGTATGCGAGGCATTTACCTGCAGACATTATATATTCGGCAATTGTTTAAAGAATAAAAGGAATACGTTTAGAAATCTTCACAGCGTAAGTGTGGCACAGTCGTATTGAGGGTTTAATTATTTTATTATTTCATCATAATAATGTATGGTTTGCACCGGAGAAGGCAACAATGCATTTAAAAACTGCTGTTTATTGCAACACATTTGCTTTAGCTGCGTTACTTGTTAAGTTTTCAAAGTGTAAAGTTTAATATAACGTGCGATATATTTTGAACTTGTCAGTTGACGATATTCAGAGTTGATTTTCGATAAATTTGAGCTTTTAAAGAAACTATCGTTTACTGTTGGCTACACGCGTACACACATGTATCGCCCAAATCAAAAGCTTAACTAGTCAACGAGATTCCTTTAAGTCTTGAAATATGCACAAATGTATATGTACGAGAATGTATATATGCCAACATGTTCTTTAAAAATAATTTGGATTGCTCTTTTCCCTCAACTATATTTAAATGCGTAAATGGCTAATAACAAAAAGGTAACAATATGAAGTTGTAAGCAAGTTAAAACTCCATTGTGTACGTTCATACATATGTACATGTGCATGTTTACATTTGTGTACAGACAAATGAACAAGGAAGGAAGGTTCATAGTACTAATATGAATGCTAATGTTGTGAACATACGATATTCATAAGTGTATGTATGTCCTTGCCTAACGTTATTAATAACTTATTAACTCATTGATATAAATACACGCGCTCTAAATGGTGTGTGTGCGTGTATGTATGTGCATGCGTATTAAGCTCGGATGCTTAAGCCGATACACACGAATGTGTGTACCAAAACACAAACAAAAATAATCACTACAGTTGACAGCAGTCGTGATACTCATGTGAAAGTTAAAAGGTAGTTTCAATTCACTTCTTATTTCATTTATAAAAGGACTGTTATGCCTCTACAATACTTACCAAAGTGTGTGTAAAGTGTGCGTGTATGAACATACCTACATACGTGCATGTGTTATGCACGTACAATACTATGCATGTAAATATATTCGAATACAATACGAAGACCAATACACATATATGGGCATATGTCTACATGTACACTGATTTATGCATGTATTAAGAGATAACAAAATTGTTATAAACATTCACATAAAATTATACGTTCAAAAGTATTCACGTATGCTTTGAACATTTCAGTACAAAACAATTGTTTTAGCTGTTTGCACGTGTACCCACTCAGTAGAAAATCGAACGTTTCAATGTAAACAGTGTCTATTTAGGTTGAATCTATTGAATTTTCTTAGAGTTTTAAAAACCACATTTTCTTTCTGAATAAATACATGCATAATTATATATATTCGTACAACATGTAGAGCCGTGTCGTTGTCGTGTCATTTCGTAATGCTAAATCGAATCTGGTACGTGATCTATTGATCTATTCACACCAATACAGAAGCAAAGTAAACCGCATACGCATATTATATACACACATAATCAAATATTAATTGTGAGATCAGTTTTAAATCCGTACTAAGAGAACAAATAATTACTGCCATCATCGCAAGTAACGCTAGCTTTTACCTCTGTTTGAAAAATTAGTTTGTGAAGTGTTCCACTGTGCAAGCGTATATAACGGTTTTAAACACAGATTTGCATAGGTATACATTACATTGTAATTCATATTATTACGGATCTAGTAGTGTAAGCATTCTCAGAATGAAGTTGCTGATCCTTTATTATTATCGAAACTAACTATACAATGTATAGTACTTCTCGAACGGTTGAGAACGAAACTTTCTATGCAAATAATATTTATTTATACATTATTTTTTATTCTTATCTAAATCGAATTATAATATAGGTTTTCGATTTTGTATATAACATAGGGGCGAATGAATAAACACTATATAAGTAAGCCTCTGTGTGTCGATTGTTTGTGGGTGTGTGTGTTCACATACACGTATGCATGAGTTTTAGTGGTGACACGTTTCGTTACTGAGTATCTCACATTTGATTGCGGTCGAATACCACTTATTTTACATAACTATTTACCTTTATTTATGAATTGGGAATTTAATTTTTATTCGTGTAAATATGTGAGTAAATAAACTGTTTAAAAATGAAGTTTAATAATAATAAAAGCCCTAATTGTCTGTCTGTTTAATGGGTATCACACGGTCGTGACTTCGTCTACCCTTATTGACATATTGTTTGATTCCTATTTGTATATTATTACAAATAGTGAGGAAAAAAATAAGTAGTTCCTAAGTTCATCTGATTGCTTCGACAGTCTCAGAATGCCAATCCCATTTTCTTGACAGTAGTTGCGTTTAATCTTCTGCGATGGTGTGTATTTGGAAAACTGTGCTGCCTTTAATACTGATATTAAGGTTTTCGTTTGCAAAAACAATTGCACAGAATGAGCGGGTTGTGCAGAACAAGTTAATTAACATAAAAAATCTTCCCGAAACCAAACATGATGGTGCCGACATAAAGGAGTTCACACGAAATATCTTCAACGATTTTTGGAATATTATTTATAAAGCATATCATGATGGCGAAATTGATATTCAGTATTTCCGTTCCATAGCAATAAGTTTCATATTGCTGATTAAATCCGAATCTGCTGATATTGTTGAGAGTATTAAAAGTGCTTATCAGTTAATTAACGAAAGTAATTGTGAGGAGAGCAAACTTCTCTCAAATATTACACGTCCATATAATGATGTTTGTAAAGCAGTGGAAGCCCTTGTTAACATGAGTACTGCAGAGTTGCAAAACTGTTGTAATATTACGATTAAGCCATTAATTTTCCTGTGCCGTAATATTCGATCTTTGCTGATCTCTGGAGCTGGTTATATAGCTGATATTGTTCAGAAACTCAATCAGATTCAACTTTGTTTTGAGAATAGTATTATGAGCCCAGAAGAGACGATGCAATGCCTTAATTCGACCATTGACGAGCTCATCAATCTCATTCAAAGCTTAAATCAAGTAATAAGCACGTTCGATAAGCTTATGCGTGTAAAAATATTATATTCCAAATGTTGTATTTCTTTAGTTATCGTTGATGTTCAAAATTAAGAAATAAATGCATATAAATAATTATATTTGTTCATGAAATTAATTTTTTTTAATATTGTTTTATAAGAACTATAGGCATAAAACAAAAAAAAAGGCTGATTTGGCCTATTTAATAATATCGTTTAAATATTATTATTACTATCCCTCAGTTTTAATAACTTTGAATATTGAAAAAACACTGTTTTAAAGTTGCATGCATTTGACGTCTGGGAAAATCTGCTGGTATACAGTCAACATGCGCCTTTGGCTCATCTGTAGATGTTTCTTTGGTATTACTTTGACGCCGAAGTCGAAGGGCTGAAGCACGTCCCTTTTTAGTCTTGATATCATAATATGTTTCCAAATCCTCAAGTTGACTAAAAAGTATTTCAAAATCTTCTTCAGCATTTTGAAGGAACTTGCATCGAATCTCGAAGTTTCCAAAATAAAAGCAATTAAATATTCGTTGAATTCGAAACTCCAGTTGACGCATAATATATGCGCTGGTTAGCTCCGTGATTGAAAATACATCATATGCAGTGTTGAGCTTTTGACTGACGGTGCACTTATAGATTTCTGCAGAAAATTGTTGCAAAAACTCCATATATTCCCGACAACAAGCCTCGCCACCTTTAAAGTTCCAATTTTGCAATACATAATGCTGAACATCGGCATAGTAATTATAGGTGTTTCTAATACCGATTAGAGTGCTCTGCGTATATTCTAGAACTTCATCGATTATCTCCGAGAGAAATATATGAAAGAATTCCATTTCCGCAAAATAATTGGTTAGCAAAAGCTTCACCCACTTGGGTTGGGTCGATGGGATCTGTCGAAGTTGCAACAAAAGTGTATAACTTGAACTTTTGACAACTTCAAAATAAACTTCAGCATCATGTGCAAATGTATTTGCCGTATCGGCTGTTGTGTGAAAAAAGTTTGATAATTCTTGTAATTTTACAATTGGATTCGATGTATTTTGAGTGTGGTCATCAAATACATTTAGCACACTAGACGTTGTTAAATTTCTCTGAAGGCTTTCGAGGAAATTCCTTAATTGATTTTGTAGTTTTTGTTTCGATGCGTCTGCTGATATCATAGTATTGTAGAATTCCAATGGTATATACTCTCCTCTTAGAGGACGTGTCGATCTGTTGGGCCTTGAGAAAGGATTTCCCATGTAATTAGTGGACTTTATGGACTGTATTGCTAAAAAAAACAATGTCAGCCATAATAACACTTTTGTGTGGAAGCTAATCATTTGCTAAAAGTAGAAATGTTTGACTATTAATCGTATTTATCAATATTATTCACTTTATTTATACGTCAACAAGTTCTCTTACACTATTTGTTCACTAAATATAAGAAAACAAAGAAATATTCACTGTTGAAAAGAAGAGAACTGAATGACCGAAAACAATACTAACGTAAATATGTGCGGAATTAAATCAAATTCTAAATATAGCTCAATAATATACCTTAAAATACATTTTGTGTGCGCTTGTTGAAAGTTTTGAAAGTACACAAATTAATGGTATATTTATCAATGTTCCTAATGACTTTAAATACTTCTCATGTATATTATGAGTGAAAAAAAATGGAACATCACTAACAGTTTAGGCTGTTTAAAAGAGTGTTTTATTAACTTATTTTGTATTGGTTTTTAGTGCATTTTATTGTATTGTATATTGATTTATCTTTAACCACTTCTTTTTTACACAGAAACTCTAAACATAGAAATGGGTCTCAAAAATAGTTGTAATATTATATAAAAAGTCGAACGATGGCAGAGTTTAGTGTACCATCAAAAACCAGCACCGAAACCTTAGAAAAAAGCCAAATTTTGGATAAAGATGACCAATCAATAGATAAATCAAATAATCATACTTGTGATCTGAATGAGGCTGTTAATTTAGAGTGCAATAAGGATAACAATGAAGTTGTGAAAGAATGTGACTACGATTCCATAAGGACGACCAATACGAAATCAGCTTTAATGTTGCAGGACCAATTTGAAAAAATTCAAATTGGTTCTACTGACGACCCTCGTGATGATTTACATGTTAACTCAGTTGGAACAAAACCAAAAATCAAAAATCATGTGCACCGTCCTGAACAGATAGGTACGGATCATATTGAAAGTAGATCTAAACAACCGCAATGTGATCTTAAAAGTGATGACGCGAAGTCTTTAGCACATTCTTATAATTCCGGTCCAGCTGTTGCTTCTGCTAGTTCAGAATGTGCTATTGGCACCGTCCCGCAAGATAGTACTGATACTACAGATAATTCTGTACAAAAACATTCTTCACTTGGAAAACAAACTCTTCTGAAATCCCAATCTCTGGACTTAGGGATCGATGACTGTGCATTCCTAAGCATCGATCGAAAACTCCATAACCGTCTTCTTCCAAACATAAATGAATATCGGTCTACGGATAATGAAATTCAGTTAGATGGTGATAAAAACAATACAACCGCGTACGGAACACAGGTTAAACCCAGTGAGGAGTCATGTCCACGCTTGACTCAGCGACCTAGTGCTACGTCCATGATATTACAGTCGGCGGAAACTCGTCCAATTTATCCAAACGTACCATATAGTCCATATGGCAGTCCTTTTGGAAGTCCTCGCTCTGTGCGACGGAGGCCTCCTTTACGGGAATCTCGCAGAATATCTATTGAAAGATCCGGGAGTTTCCTACAGCTAAATCAATACAAACTTATGGATAAAATTGGTCAGGTAAGATGATTAAATAAATCAAACGCAGTCGTTTTAATTCATTATTTTTTTTTTTAGGGATCCTATGGACTTGTGAAGCTTGCCTATTCCGAAGAAGACTCTACACATTATGCCATGAAGATTCTGTCAAAAAAGCGGCTTTTACGGCAAGCCGCCCTTATGCGTCGTAGCGCGAAACAAACAACATCACCATTAGATCGGGTTTATAGGGAAATTGCCGTTTTAAAAAAATTAGATCATCCCAATATTGTGAAATTAGTGGAGGTACTAGACGATCCAGTGGAAGATTCCCTTTATATGGTTTTTGAGTTGGTTAAAAATGGCGAAGTACTTAGTATTCCCACAAATAAACCACTATCAGAGGAACGTGCTTGGAGTGTGTTTAGAGACACATTACTGGGCTTAGAATATTGTAAGTACAAGTTCGAGATGAGTGACGTCTTTGGTTATTATTGCTATTTTTTTACTTTATAGTGCACTATCAAAAAATCATTCACGCGGACTTAAAACCTGGAAACTTACTGCTAACCGAGTGTGGACATGTTAAAATTGCGGATTTGGGAGTTTGCAATGAGTTTCTTGGGGAAGATGCTACAATGAGTAATGGATCCACAGCTGGCACACCAGCGTTTCGAGCTCCAGAAACTCTTGTTTTGGGCAAGGTATGTAATACTAGAAATCTGTGGATGTTTTTAATTTATATTTTCTTTTGTAGAGTGTATATTGTGGACGTGCATCGGATATCTGGGCTTTGGGAATAACATTGTTTTCTTTGGTTTATGGGAATGTCCCATTTGTTGATAGTTCAATACCAAAACTCTATGAAAAAATTCAAAACGACGAAGTCGTTTTTCCTGAGGTACCAAAAATTAGTGATGACTTGCGAAACACCATTGCTCGGATGCTGGAAAAGGATGCAACAAATCGTATAACTTTACCACAACTAAAGGTAAACAGAACTATTCATGAATTTTACCAATTTACAAACATTTTGTGTTATTTGTTTCATAGGTAAATCCATGGGTTACACGTAACGGATCGTGTCCTTTACCTACAGAAGATGAAAACTGTTGTTTAGTTCAAATTGATGATGAAGATATAAATTCCGTTGTGCGAAGTATTCCAAAGTTGGATACCCTCATTTTGATCAAAACAATGCTCAAGAATCACTCCTTTGGCAATCCGTTTATGAAAGGTATCTCCGGTAGAGCCCCTCAGCCAGGTGGATCTAGGTTACAAAAATTTATCCAAGCCGGAAGATCAAATTCGGCACCCGGCTCGTATCACATAACTATAGACAAGTATAACAAACTCTATATTTATTGTCGATAAAAAATTAAAATATGTTTATTTTCAGACAACAATCATCGGAAAATACACTTCCCTCATTAACAGAACATTGTACGCACCAAAATATTTGATATATATTTTAATGAACAGATCCATGAACATGAAGAATAACACCATTGATTTGAACAATACACTTTTGTATAAGTACTTGCTTTTTACTGGCCAAGCCTTCCAATCCTAATGATATTTATTCACTAGTGCTTTATATTATTACACGGCTTTTGAATATTATAAAAAATATTATTGGTCGTAGAGATAATCTAAATCTTATTGCAAACATCAAATACAATGTAAAGAAAATTTTCTCTTCGATTTTAGTGTAATAAATTTGAAAATATGCACAAATAAAGACTACCTTTAAGTCAAAGATAAGAAAATATCTGTATTCAACTAATATCAATCCAATTTGTGCCCAATATATATTAATAAATAACATTTAATATTTTTTGCTTACAAATCAATAAAGTAGTTATAACATCAGATTATAATGACTACTCTCTTGGAAAATAAATTTTTTCCACCAGCAAGTCAAAGAAAGACTTTGGCAAAGTCGTTATTTCGGGGTTTTAAATTAAAACTAAAAAAATCTATAACCGAAACTATAAGATATGGGGCGCTGCTTAAATATTTGTTGGTACAGTCATCTTTTTATTTCTCCATATAAGTAAGGGAGTGGATTGAAAATGGAACACAGAAAACGAATTCTGATGTTGTGTTGGTCGTTTTAGATAAGATTCGAAATAGGATTGTTAATTTTTAAATGACCATTGTAATTAAATGTTTTGTGTTTTTTTCAGCCCTGATTGATATACATTTCGCTCACACCCAACTATCGGCTAGAGAAATATGAATAAATGAACCAGTGCAGTAGTTCATTTGAGCTCTGTTCAATTTATCATGTACTAAACGGAACGGGAGAGCTCTATTATCAAAAGTCAGATGTTTATATATTTTATTTGTGGTGACTGCAATTGGAATCTGTAAGAATTCTACACAATAATCATGGGTACGTACTTAGGTTTATGTACTGATTATCTATTTGGGTTTAAGCAATGCACACAATTGCTTCTTGGTAACGCTTGGTTTAACAACAGCAAGCTTCGTGTTCCATCATCAATTTACATATGTACATGCATTGTATTTATATGCATATGCATATAGAAATGCACCGCCTGTATGAGCTTCATTTTGGTATTTACGAAATCACTGTGCCTAGATGTCAGTTAACCGGCATCAGTTTGCATTTAAACAACTAAAGAGAGTTCCACCCTCTCATGGTATCAGCAGGGTTTATCACATCTACCTACGCATGTACTTAACTAGATTATATGCGAGCAAACATGTTATTTTCTCCTAGGCTTTCGATTACAGAGCTTATTTAATACTCTATAAATAATTCCAGGTATTAATGACGATGAATCAGTTAAAAAACTGGAGAAACACTTGTCACTTTTAAAAGAGGAGTACACAAAACTACAGCGCAGCTATGTAGAGTTAGAGCGAAAGTATAACGAAGCTGTTGCTTCAACATCGGATGCCGGGGAATACAGCAGTTTCGTATCCCGACTTGCGGTGACTGCGTCATCGCTCTATGGACGCACCATATATTCGGACATAAGCATTAGAACAAAAAACAATGATACTCCGATGCCCGCCCATAAATTTGTTTTGCATGCTCGATCGGACAAATGGCGTAACGATGTTCTGGACGGTGCTAAAGAACTGGATTGGACTGATTTGGACGAGGATGTGGCGACTGCTCTGTTACGCTGGATTTATACAGATATAGTCGATTTGGAGCATGATCGATTAACATTAGGGCTTCTGCAAGTGGCGCATCGTTTCGCTTTACCATCCCTACTCGGTCTTTGTGAAAGAACCTTAGTTGCCTCGGTGGGCGTTCGATCGTGCGTGCGTTTTTACTGTGTCGCTGAAGAAGTCGGTGCCGCAACTCTTTTGGAATACTGTTCCGGAATTATTTCAACGCATTGGGATGACCTGACAACACAGGACTTTGAGCATATGTCCGGGCCACTGCTCTACAAAATGCTCAAGAATAAAACGAAATATCCCTTGCACGCGGCAGTTAGACTTATGCGCGACGATGTCGTCTTTTTGTGCCTTGTGGAAAACGATACTGTGGTAAGTTGCATTCAAATTTTAAATATCCTCTAAGGGCGTTCATTATACAGCTGTACAATGTTTACGCCAAATTCATGTTTATCATAAAGCGCTAAAGAGTCTATATTTTAAATCATAAATAGAAGAATTGACATATTTTAGAAACCAATCTATAGAAAATACCATATTTAGGTATACAATTTATTTAGTTCGTTTCATATATCACAAAAGTGCAAAAATCAACATTAATTTGTTATCTACAGCATCGACCCAACATTAAGTTATGTAACATCTAACAGTAGTATTGCATTAATTAATGTAATTATCATTACAATTGGTATATTTAAGTTTAAGGATTTAGCTGAGTTGCATAATTCTCCCCGGCAGTAGCAATGCACATTAATAGATCCCGCCATGTTGTTGGATTGCACTTGTGAACATCCTTCTTTGTAAACTTCCTGTACTAGATGCTCTTGCTCCCACTGTCTGTTGCGAAATACCTAAAATTGGGAATAATTACAGCATGATTATAACTAATATTGCCGTATATTTTGTTATTATTACTGAGATTACCTGAGTCGTGTTCTTCTGCTGAGCACATCCCCTCGTTACTGTTTCTTGCTTCTGTCCATTTTGAAGATGCAGAGTTGATATGGTTTTCAAACACATTGTTGAGTATGGACACTGGGTCATATAACTAGATGACTCCTCGAATTTAGAACATAATGGTGTAACAACGGTTGTATTGTTTATAAAATACTTTTCTACTGTCACCGAACACTTGTAACATTGCAAAACTTCATTATCTGCACACCTTCCTGAAAGAATTAAGAACTTTTAATAGCCTAAAGTATATAAAAATAGTAGCAAAGTTTCAGAGACCTGTACGTCATAATAAGAACATATTAAGATAAAATATTTCGGAGAAATCTTTATAAAACCCAAACGGTCTCTTTCTCTCCTTTAAACAAAAACATACCTAAGCTGGCAACAGCAAACAAAATAACACTTTTGAGCCAGTCACCACAGACACGTTTATCTAGGCTCCAAATCATCATCGTGTTTTATATACAAACATAAGTGCTATCATAAGTGTGATACAAATGACTTAGGTGGTTCAAGTACAGCAGTTAGCTCCAATTTAATCTAGAAAAAGGAGAGAGACATTTAATTAAATAAATTAATATTGAATAAACTGAATGAATAGTGTGTTAGACCAATCCCAGTAATAAAGATATCCAATAACTTACTAAATAAGGCCCAATTGATCTCGAAGCACACAATGAACTGACTTCCGAACCGACTGCCTTTTCAATTTAATGAACAATATTTCTATATATTTCCCTTAAAACAGATCAGTTCATGTGTAATATGTAAGTGTATGTAAAACGAAGATAACAAACAGCCTTTCCGGTTGTTTTACTTTTTGTTGTCGTTGATATCATTTAATTCGAACATTTACCCACATGAAGCATAAATAGATTTAAGAGCACTTTAGATTTCTTTCAGTGAGCATCATCACTATATGCTATATTGCTACATATGTACAATGAGGGTCAGCAATAAATTTTCATTTGTAGATTACGCACTCTTATCAATTGCTAGAGCATCCTTGTGTTTCATACAAAAACAAGTGTATATTCATGTTTATTACATTATTGCATACATTTAGTATAAAATACATTTGTTTGTACTTTCATTTTCCATATAATATTCTGGACACTCGTGAGTTTGTACATACTTTATCGATATTAAATACCACAAACAAACAAGGGAGAGACTGAAAGCGATAGCCGGTGTGGTATGGTGAAAGTCACTCAAAGGCATGCGTACACTCACATATTTTTACATACATATATACATTTGTAGATATCTGTGTATCTATGTACATAAATTTGCATACCCATGTACATTCATACATTGAAAACAATTTCAAATGATTCAGAAATAAGTAAAATGGGTCGATGGGTTTTTTATCACATTGAATAAAATTCACTTTTTATGGAAAGTATAATTCTGAATATACACTCTATACAACAAAGAACATACATATATATTATTATATTTACATATATCTTAATATGTAAGTGGGTGGATGTTCTAATACACAACATAAACATAAATAAAAATAAAATTCAGAACGCACCAAAAGCGATGTAAATACTTGCTCGCGTGAAAGAGAAAGACTGACAGAAGAAAACCATGATTGAAAACAACATACAGATGATATGCCACAAACACATTGTCTTTTCTCTCCTCTGTGGATGCGTGAACCATTCGTGACGTCACAAATTTAACAGGGCTGCATGAACCTACATACAATTTGGTATTCGAATTTTGGGTTTGTTTAAGTGTAATGAATTAATGGGTGTTTTTATAGGAACATTCATAAATGTTTATATTAGTTTTAGCTTTTTGAATTAATTTTTAGTATATATTTAACATAAATAATTTACAAGTGGTTCAAGTTTCGGTTTTATCCTGAAATGCTACAAAAAATTAAAAAGGGATTTTATTTATAGATAATTAAGTAGTTATTTGATCTCTTTTGCAAAGATAAAAAATAACAATATGAATATTTTGTTTCAGCTATCTGAGGTTGTCAATAGCTTATCTGAACATGGACAGCTACCGCTACAGTTGGCTTTGTACTCAAAGAACTTGACGATATCCCAGACTCTTGTGAAGAATGGTTGTGCAAATGTCAACGCCTATGATGGCAATGTAAGTGAAACAGTAGCAATATCAATTTTAAAATTATAGAATTAAAATATTACTTATTTGATTAGGGCTCAACCCTGCTCATAGATGCCGTTAAAAGAGCCGATCAATTTGCAGCAGATTTTCTCTTAAGCCAAGATTGCCTTGTTGATCTTAAGTCCAGGTATACATCTTATTTGGTTAAATACTTATCTCAACGAGGAATTTATATATATGCTTGATCCATTTTAGGCCTTCATCAGATACAGCACTTCATATTTTATGCGGCTATGGTGAAAATCACCCCGATTATATTAGTTTAACTAATATGATTGACATTGGAGCAAAAATCTTAGATCGGATGCAAAGCGTCAACGTTCAAAATCTACTAGGCCAGACACCGCTACATATTGCAATATCATCGAAAAATACCGCAATGGTAGACCTATTGCTAAACGTGCCTGATATAGACATTAACTTACGCACATGTGATGAAAAGTGTGCTCTCGAGTTAAGTTTAACCGCATTTAAAGACGAAAACTTCACCCTAGCTTCAAAGCTTTTAAAGATGGGAGCAAAGCCGAATCCTTTGAAATCTGATACAAATAACAGCCTCCTACAATTACTTGCTCTAGCGGGAGAGGAACTAGAAGGTGCTGCTATATTCCTAGCTGATTTTGCTGATCTAAATCATCTCAACAACAGCGGAATGTCTGCACTTCACATTGCGGCAAAGCAGAACATGCCATTGCTGGTGACCAAGTTACTTAGCGCAGGGGCTGAACCAAACATACAGAGCAGTCTAACGGATTTGAAGACACCTCTACATCTAGCTGTCGAGATGAATACGCCGAAAGTAATTGAGGCGTTTGTTAATTTCCGGAATAATAGCTCGGATCAAATAGACTTTAACTGCAAGGATGTTAATGGAGATTCACCATTAAGTTTATGTTTGGCTTTAAATCGTATTGAATTGGCACCAATATTAATCTCTGGAGGTGCAGATGTAAATGCAAGGAATGGCAACGATTTGACGCTGCTACATCAATCAATACTGAGCGGCGACAATGAGAAAGCAATTTTCTTACTAGATCAAGGCGCTGACATAAATGCTCTTACTGGTAAGTGATTAACCAATATATTGTTATAGTTCTAACTAATTCCTTTAAATTTTAGGTGATCAAAAGTCTGCTTTGCAAATTGCTATAGACAGTCATTTACCCAAAGTCGTAGATGCTCTCTGCACCAAGGGAGTAGATCTTAGTATATTGAATAGCAAGGGAGATCCACCATTGTGGACGGCTTTGGAGCTTGGCTATGAGGACGTGGCTCAAATATTTATACGACATGGCGTGGATACCGACAGTTGGGGCCCAGGACCTGAAGGCTGCCAACAAACTCTACTGCACCGAGCAATCGACGAAAACAACGAACAGACTGCAGTCTTTCTTATTCGAAACCAATGCGATTTAGATTCACCTCGCCAACTAGGACCAAATGGCGAAGGTGCTGACGAAGTTAATGAGAAAGCCTCGTCCTTACATCTCTGTTGCCAGTGGGGACTAACAAAGGTAGTCCAAGCTCTTATCGATCATGGTGCAAACGTTAACGCCTTGGATGTTAATAACAAAACGCCCGCACATATTGCTATTGAAAATCAACATGATGATATCATTAATATACTACTCTGCCATCCGGGTATTGATTTAAAGTTACGCGACAAGTCCGGATTCACACCATTTGCCACTGCATTAGCCATTCGAAATCATAAAGCCGCACAACGGATTCTCGAAAAACTTCCAAATGCAGCTGAGATAATGGATCAACGTGGTCGCAACTTTTTGCATATAGCCATCATAAAGGATGATTTGGAAAGTGTACTCTTTTTATTGGCCATACAAGTAGATGTCAATTCGCGTGTACATGATGCCTATCAATCGACTCCACTTCACCTGGCAGCCTCATCGAAAAATGAAATGATCATTCGAAACCTAATTCTAGCTGGTGCACGAGTTAATGAACGAGATTCTGTTCAAAAGATGCCACTTCATATTGCGATTGAGCGCGGAAATATTTCGGCAGTGTCAGCTTTAATTCAAAATAATGCAGATTATGATGCAGTTGATGCCGATGGGAACAATGCATTACATCTGGCTGTCCAAGGTGGTCAACTGGCAATAGTTCGGGAACTCTTAACCGAGTCCCGAGTTAATGCTGAAGCAATTAATGCAAAAGGCCGCAATCCTTTACATGAGCTCTGTAGGGTTGGCGAAGATAACTCTGGTGCAGCTATATGCGAGCTATTTCTCGAATGCATGCCAAAGTATCCAATTAACATTCCCGATATGGATGGCAATACACCATTGCTCCTATCGTATATGCGCGGTCAGGCACCGTTGTGCAAAGTGCTTGTTAAAGCAGGTGCCTGCTTGGGCGCTCAAAATCGCGATGGCATAACTATATTCAACTATAAACTTGCTACAGATCAATTACTTAACAAACTATTGGATCAATTGCAAATGGAATCGCCGTGGTCCGAATCAGAATTGTGTCAGGATTGTAATTCCAAGTTTTCGCTAACGATGAGAAAGCATCACTGGTAAGTTAAAGATAAGCAACATAGTCAAACCTAGAGTTTCAACTATTTTCGTTATATAGTCGACATTGTGGACGAGTATTGTGCTCCAAGTGCTCAAATAATGACGTACCTATTCTGAAATTTGGCATTAATAAGCCAGTTAGAGTATGCAACGTTTGCTTTGATGTACTCCATGGAGGAAGTTGAAACACTCCAAGGTGCTTGTTTTTGGAAACAATTAACTTGTATTATACGGTATGTAGAAATGCGCCAAGAAAAAGCTTAAAACTATTTTTTAATTATCACTTATCTTTTCAGAAAAGCGAAATTTACAACTTTATCAGGACACCTAGTAACATACGAAAGTTATATATGCATATTTATGACGAGTTTCTTCAAAATTTGAACAACTAAAACTGCTTCAGTATACATTTAACATTTATCAGTGACTAGACGTTTTAAGGTCGATTTTTTAAATGAGTGTAAATATATTGAGCCAATTATTAAATTTATTGAACTAACAATAAAAACAATTTTTATGATATTATACTTTTATTTATCTTTCTTTTTTATATTTGTTGTACTGGTAGTCAAAGAGTTAAAGGGTGATGCCTGCAACTTTCCCTTTCTCTTATTTTATATTTTTCACCTTGTTCGAGTTAACTTACCTTTAACTAACTATGAAGAAAATACTCCATAAGTGTTCTTCCCTATATGTACCCAACCCAAATGTTCAGTTTTATAAAGAGTCCCACTATTTCTCTGGGCAAAGGTAACATATTACCTTGGTTTTTATTGCTAAATAAAAATTGTGCGAAACAAGTTCATTAATCATAATCTTTAACAACTTTACTCAAGAATAAAAGACATTTTTAATACATATGCCTTTGCGTACATTAGATTGTTCTACTACTTGAGCTTACTGAAAAGACTGTGTGCAACGCAATGGTCCAACTCGCCGACATAATCGAACAGCTCCTCGACGCATGTCTCGGTGGTTTTTGAACGACCATTGACGCGATCATTGCATTCCTGGTATTTGTTGTATAGGGCGTCAATATGAGGCTTATTTTTGCAAGATTCCTAGAGTAGGTAGACATACATTAAAATATACTGTTTGACATGTAAATATATGTATGTGCTGTTACATCTGCACTGAGAACAGTACATACCCTCAGAGTTTGTTGTGGGTCTTCAATTTCCTCTTCTTCCTCATCGTCGTCAGCCCTAACCACGGGGAATCCAATAGCTTTCCAAAATGCCATGTTTTATGCTAAAAGTTAGAGAATAAAAATTGATTTAAAACATAGACAAATGACATGTAAAAATGTAAGTAGGTATTATGTATTATGATGTATGTAGGATATTATTTTTGACAAAATTTGCCTTGAAAACTTGAATTAAGGAAAAGTCGAAATACACACACTCACTAATAATTATGAAAGGCAAATATTTGTTAAAAATACTACGTGTTAAATATAATTTATTATATTAAAAACAAGCAAGAACCTTTTGCGGATTTTGTGATGCAACCACGACGGACAAATTGTAGACAACGTTGCCAGATAGTTAAAGTTGAACACATATGCTTTTACAGTGCGCTTACATACCACCAGGCCATCAATATTACAACGCCGTTATTACAGTTCGATTTCATTTTATTACCAATTTATGAACTAATAACAATATTCCTACCTTTTGTAAATTAAATTGTCTGTATTTATGAGTTATTAAGTTTATTTAATCGGGAAAGATACGGTCAAATTGACCAAAACAATATATCGATAACACAACTGTAAAATATCGATACAATTGATTTTACATCCCTTCGAGGCCTCGTTTTTCTGTATATTTTTATTCTACTGTGTCTTTATACTTCGGTTGTTATTATATATCAGGATTTATGGAACTTCTAGAGGCCATAAATACAATGCAGGAATACTAATATGGTATAGGGACTCCATACTTGGGAAATAATTCATTGAAGGAAAGAAGCAAAACATTTTTGCTCCTCTTTTGTATAAACCCGGAAAGAGTGCGTGCCCGCCGACATAGTCGGCAGCTGTTTATAGTTAATATAAACGTAAGTAATGAAAGTTGTTCCAACACGATTTTAATATTTTCATTCTTTATGTACACGCGGACCCAAAGAAATGAACGTCAAAACGTAATTTGCTTCCAACATTTACATTATTCTCGTCTGTAAACGTGGCCAACAACAAATAGCCAATGGATACCAGCAATAGTTGCTACCTAAGTAATGGCGGAGATGCATTTGGAGATCAGGACAATATTTCAATGCAGGGATATCGGGATGGAACCGCAGGTAATTCGATGGGCCAAGCGAGGACACATCGGAATTTTAAGTTATTGGCGGACCCCCAACTCCTGAAATGCGGTTCGAAGTTGTACCGATACGATGGTGTTGTTCCCGGAGATCCAACTTATTCGGCAATTACACCTAGGGACCCACGCAACCCTCTCATTCGAATTCGAGCCAAACCAGTTGAGCCCATGATGCTTGTTGTGCCCCGGTAAATTTCAAGGCAACAATTGCAATAAACGCATTTAATATAATTATTCTTTATAGATTTGTGATTGACGCGGACTACGTTGGTCAGCCGCCTGCCATTGAAGTGACTGTAGTCAATCTTAATGATAACATCGACAAGCAATTCCTTTCTAGCCTATTAGATAAATGCGGATCCACAGACGAAATAAACATATACCATCATCCTACGACTAACAAGCATTTGGGTATAGCGCGTATAGTATTTGAGAGCACTAAAGGAGCACGTCAGTTTATAGAAAAGTATAATCAAAAGTCGGTGATGGGCAAAGTAAGTGAGCAGCATTAAGATCATCAGTTTAAAGTTTCGTGTTTTGAATAATGATAAACGAACTAAAATGTTTGTTTATTTCACAGATTCTTAACGTATTCTGCGATCCCTTTGGGGCAGTTTTAAAAAAAACTATCGACAATCTAACGAGCCCGGTTGTTCCTAAGCCTATTATAACGACTGCGCCGCATTCAACACAACCGATTCTAACATCAAAGGAGCATACGCAGGATTATATGGAGAAAGAAGATGCAATGGCATCCGGCAGTGGATATAGTTCATTTAACAAATCTGCGATGTCTATGGAGGTAGAATATGATCGTCCCAAGGATCGTGAACGTGATCGATTTACTAACGGACGTGTACGACATTCCGTAGAAAGAGCTTATCGAGAAGATCGAGAACGTGGAACACGAAGTAAATATAGTAGTAGCTCGCGGCACAGTCGACATTACTACTCCAGAGGATGCCGTGAGAAAAGTCCAGACTCAAGCAGGGAACGAATTTATAGTTCAAGGGACAGAGATCGTGATACAAGATCCTATGAATATTCTCGATCTAAAGGTCGGGATAAATTTCGAGAACGTGAAAGATCAAGAGATCTGCCTCGGGAACGATTAAGAGAGAGAAGAGATCATCGGTTAAGTCCATCGAAAGAGCGTGATTATAGAGAACGAGATCGCTCAATTGATATGGAAGGTGATCGTAAAGACCGCAACAATGCGAAACATGATAAACGGTATTTAAGTAATGAATTTGAATCATATTTCTCTGGAACGCCGGCTTCAAACATAGATCCGTCTGGTAGCTATGGGTACAGTCAATATAGCTACACAATGTCGGAGAGTGTTCAATCATGGTCAACATCACACAGGAGGTGGCATCCAACGGAACCTGTACTGGCGCCACCTCCGCCACCAGAGGAAGAAGAAAATTGGGACGATCCGCAACCATCGTCACTGGCGTTCCATACGAAAGATCAAATTTCACCTTCCTCTGAATCGACAGTAAAGAAACCATTGTCACCCAAGCGAACAAGCTCCAGCAAAAGTGATAATAATATTGCGGCTCTCGCTGAATCTGATGCTGCTACAGAAAATGTTGATTTAGACACGCGAATTGCGCTGATATTCAAAGGAAAAACATTTGGAAATGCTCCACCCTTTCTGCAAATGGATAGTAGTGATTCTGAAACTGATAAAACAAAAGCTGAAGAGGCAATTGAAAGCATCGAGTCGCATTGTGATTCAAACAGTTCGCATAACAAAAAAACTGTCGATAAAAACGTTTCGTCCATTCAGCCCCATGGCGCCAGCGATATATCAAGTGACGAAGATATTTTAAATAAAAAAGAAACCCAAAAACCAGCTTTGACGACGCTTGAAACGAATGATAATGATGACAATATGTCGCTGTCTAGTCTATCATCGCATGAAGAAACCACAAAAATGTCTGTGGAGCCGACAAATCAGATAAATACAAAAATTCTACCTACTGAATATGCAGACCTTAAAATAACCGCAACAGATCAGAGTAATTATTATTATCATCACCCAGCATACGCAGGATATGGACATTACCCATCATCAATAGGAACCAATTCGGGATTAGCTGAAAAGTACTTTACAAACAGTGCATACATGCAAGCTTCTTACCTACCTGGAGTTGTCCCACCTGATCAGTTTCATTTGAATGCATACGCCCAGTCATATAGTCATTATCATCAGCACACGCAGCCAGGTCAGAATGATGAATTAAAGCAGAATATTAAAAAGGTTACGAACATTATATTGGAAGAGCTGAAACAAATTCTCAAGCGCGATGTAAACAAACGTATGATTGAAATGACAGCGTTCAAGAACTTTGAAGTTTGGTGGGATGAACAAACGGCAAAAGCACGCTCAAAACACATGTCGACAGCTCCTGATGTTCCCATCCCGGTGTCTAACAATATTGTAGAAAAACCGACGAGCATAGAGAAACCTCCAGACATAAATCATTTAATTAATACACAAAGAGAAATGCCAGATTTTCAATCATTTTCAAGTATTGGTCTACGAGCTGCTATGCCCAAATTACCATCATTTCGACGAGTTCCCAAAAATACTAGTCCGATCCCCGATAAGCTGGAAAGAGATTTGAGCGATCAAGAAGAAATGGTGCAACGTTCTGATTCAGAAAAGGAGGATTCCAATTTGGGTAGTTCTGATGCACAAAATATCAGTTTAAAGAGACGATCCATACAGAGGGATGTTGGTAAGTTGCGACTTGCCTCATCTAATATTCGATTAAAAAGGAAAGGAAGTGCATCGAGTTTCTTTTCATCATCCACATCTTCGTCATCCAGTAGCAGTGATAATGAGGATGATAATCTTTCCGATGGCGCTGAAAACCAAAGAAGTAGTGATGATGATGAAAGCTTTGATACTGATCTACAGATGAGCAATACAAACGAAAAAGAGAAATTCTCTAAGAGGCGTGAATCGAAATCTACCGATGGTAATATAAACACGGTGTATTCAGACTCAGAGGAAGAGAATCAATCGATTAATCGGATATCATCTACAAAGCGAGGTCGTACGAAAAAGATTGATATATACTCTGACAGTGATGAAGACAATGATCGGAAGGCGGAAGATTTAAAAACTGGTAACAAGACTAAACATAACATTATATCTTCTATACCGTCGGATCTTGAAGACATAAGCAAAGATAGTTCTTTTGGAACTGAAGAAACTGGAAAAACTGAATCCGAATTAAAGACTGATGGTGAAGATAAAATAGATAGCGAATCCCGGCGTTCACCTACACCAGTTCCCCCACCAGATTACAACGAGGAAACTGTTTCAAAGCCCGATGAAGGTACAAACGCAAAGACACATTTCGAATACGATCGGATCTATAGTGATTCTGAAGAGGAACGTGAGTACCAAGAGAAGCGTCGTCGAAACACTGAGTACATGGCTCAAATAGAACGGGAATTTTTAGAAGAACAACAGATGAAAGCAAATCAGCCAGAAAATACGTTAGATTCGAATCTCAGTCTAGATATTAAAAAATTGCCAACATTTGATGCACCACGATCATCTGATATAACGCAACAGTCTTCAACATTTGAAAGAAAATTGGAAAATCTAACGGATGATTTGGTAATGTACAAAAAAGGTATTCAAGCTGCAGAATCCAAGCACGAAATTAATAGGAATGCAGACGAAACTAAAGAAAGCCAATATTCCGATGCCTCAATTGCCACAGCAGATGTCAAAGCTCCAGTTATCGTTAAAACGGAAAATGAATCTAATGCGGAAATCATCAGTCAAGCAAATGATGATGCAAGGGCTTACAACGGGAAACAATCACCAGCGTCCTCAGACAGTGGATCGAGTCAGGCATCGCAAGCCAGTCAAGTGGCTCTGGAACATTGCTATTCGCTGCCACCTCAAGCGCAGTCAACTTCCGGAAATTCTGTTTCAAAGGTTAAAAAAGAGTCTGATATTAATCAAATTGCTAAACCAGGTCCAGGGAGGCCACGAAAAGATTCAGTTCGTGCCCAAAAGAAGAGAAAAGATTCGTTTAGTGTTCGTCAGCCTATCATCAACAAAAAAATCAAAACTGACTCTATGCATAATCCGCTTAGCGATCTGATTAGGGAAACTGCAAATTTTGTGCCGCGTGAAATGTTCAACCCACGCGATCAAAACGAAGAGATGGTAATTTTGTACACATTTCTTACGAAAGGTATCGATTTGGAAGATGTTAAATATATCAAGACGAGCTACATTGAGCATCTACAAAAAGAGCCATATGCGTAAGTGAAATCTACTCTTTATATAATGTTAGCAACCTATGTTCAATAAGAATTCTCTTTATTTTCAGTATATTTTTAAACAATACTCATTGGGTAAATCACTGCACCACAGACAGGGCGTTCTGGCCACCTCCCCCCAAGAAAAGGCGAAAAGACGACGAACTCATGCGTCATAAAACTGGCTGTGCACGCACCGAAGGCTTTTACAAATTGGATGTACGAGAAAAGGCCAAACACAAATATCATCATGCAAAGGCCAACGTCTATGATGCTCAAAACGAAGATCGATGCGACGAGCCGACGGTGCTTTCTAATCATCATCATAATAATAAGTTGATATCAAAAATGCAGGGAATATCGCGTGAAGCGAGATCAAATCAACGACGTCTTTTGACTGCGTTTGGTTCGATGGCCGAGTCAGAGCTTTTGAAATTCAATCAACTCAAATTCCGTAAAAAACAACTTAAATTTGCTAAATCTGCCATTCACGATTGGGGACTGTTTGCCATGGAGCCTATTGCGGCAGACGAAATGGTTATCGAATACGTTGGACAAATGATTCGGCCAGTTGTAGCTGATTTAAGAGAGACCAAATATGAGGCTATCGGTATTGGAAGTTCTTATCTATTCCGCATCGATATGGAAACTATTATCGATGCTACAAAATGTGGTAATTTGGCGAGATTTATCAATCACAGCTGTAATGTAAGTATTATTGAAATTAATTTACAGAGAAGATAACTAATTTGATTTTAATTGCAGCCAAATTGTTATGCCAAGGTTATAACCATAGAGTCTGAAAAGAAAATCGTTATCTATTCAAAGCAACCTATCGGCATAAATGAAGAAATAACATATGATTACAAATTTCCCTTGGAAGAGGAAAAGATTCCATGTCTTTGTGGTGCTCAGGGGTGCAGGGGTACTCTTAATTAATGTAAAGATAAAAAAATTAAACATTTTTTGTTAATGCTTATAATATTTACAAAATAATAGTTTCAGATGTACACTTAATAGAGGAGTTTTATTTTAAGTCAAGTAAAAAGAACTTGTTTTAACAATCGGTTGCGTAAAATCTAGTATATAAGAACGTTTATAGCATTTGGTTTATAAAAATGGTAAAATAGTATTAACTAGCAATGTATCTATCTAAAAACTGTCGTGTATGTCTCTTTTTTTAAATGATCGCAGCAAAATTTGAACATTTGCAAGAACTATTGGTTCGAAAAGTTATAAATGATAACATGAATTTACTTCCTGCTTATGCTATTTATTTAAAATATACAGCTCTTGTAAATACATTATAGATTAATATATAAAATGTATAAAATAATGTGAATAATTTGTATAAAGTTAAAATAATTTATTTTCTATGCATATAAAACTGCTATTGGACAACTCAACTGGAGAGTCTAAAATTATTTGGCATGGCTCTAAGTTCGATGGGGCGAAATGAAGACGGTAATACCACTGATTGTGTAAGAAAACCACAGATGAAGTATTGGAAGAATGGTTTATTGTAAACTCGGTTTTAATGATATTTGCATGTCCAATTGCGCTTGAGCGATATCTTCTAGGGCAGTCTGTATTTTTTCTAGCAATAGTTCACCCTTTTGAACGACATGCTCAAGTTGCTCGGCAGTTTCTTGGTTTTCAATCTCCAGACGCTTTAGGCTGGAGTTTTGTAATTCTATAGAGCTGTCTTCGTTAGGCAATGATTCGATCAATGTGTCGATATCCTTAGCGCAACGAGCAATCAACTGGGCAAAAAGCTGGGCATAATCCTCCTGTGGCGGGTTTTGTACGGGTGTCTGTGAGCCTGTTCTATCAAAATTTGAGAACTTACTGGGGTAAGATGTTTGCTGAATGACTCCAATCGCGTTGCAAAAATGCTCCGCTTGCTGCAAAAATAACAATAAGGTTGCAATCTTAAATACATACCTAGGTATATGCAATTTATGGAGAGCTTACTTGGTTTACAGTATCCTGCAATTGAGTGAGTCTGTCGGCCATATCTAGTTTTAATGTATCTTTCGTATAACTGTGCCCGTTTGTATATAATAAATAAAGTGAAGACATGCAAATCGAGAATGCTTTATTAGTGATGGCACTCAGTAGTGTTATTCTTATCGATATATTAATATTGTGATGGGAGCGTGTCGTGTTTTTTGAAATTGTGTGAGCACAAAAGAATACAATGCTTTATCATGGCATATAAAATAAAAAGATTAAAGATTTATTCACGGGATTATGTAATGCTGAAAAACTTAACTTTATTGGTTATTTTTTATTGGATTATTTTGTTCTTAAATAGTCCGGCAGCACCGATTAAAAAATTTGTCACTGAGTCAATTGCACACTCAAAACGTATAGCATACTTTTGGGCTTTGAATAAAATAAGAAAAGCGTCGTTAAAATTAAATTAATAATGACCGATAACAGTTTTTAGCATATTTTCAGTCCGGAATCGTACGGGATTATTCATTGTCCTAGCATTGTGTTGGTTACGTTTTTTTTTATTTTATCTACATCACACAATCTTTTTGACAAAATAAATAAACAGAATACATGCTTAAGTATATAGTTTATGGGATCGCGGTTTTTTTTTTTTTTTTGTATTCTACACAATATTACAACATAACATAACATACGTTAACTTACCGTCTTATCAAGCTGGTATCTTTGGATAATGACTAGCGTGCAATGGATTACGAGTGTATGCTTAATGGGTCGACGTTGCGCATTGTGACGATACAACAAATTTATGTCCAAAATATATCCAGCGTGTCATGATAATTGTTCATATGTTTGTATTTTTTCCAGATTCGACTTCTTGCAGTGACTGAGGTGTAGTCCGTAATATGACGGAAGTTAATGTGCATGGTAAGTTACCTAAGCACGATACTTCTGAAAACGGAAAGGAGGTTTGTACCGATGATGTTGAACACACACGGTTCCTTCGGCCCTCTGAACCATGACCACTCTCAACGCACCGCAAACAATGCACACTAAAAACGTGGATGATATATCCAAGAAAACAACAAAAGACATGAAGACTCCACTCCATGAAGACTGTTTTGAGTACTCGTACACTGAATCGACGCTCTTCAGTTGCTACACAAAAATTTCTCCAAACCAGTTATACAAGTCAAAGAGCCGAAAAACGCGACTGAAATCCACATGCTTGGTTCCCAGCCCCAGCCAGCTCAGTATTGGTTAAGAGTTGATGGGAAGTGCACGAAGTTTCTTCGCCTCGCTTCAAACAGACACTGTATGCAGCCAGCATACATAAGATCCGCGCATTGTGAGTGAAAGGCCTTAACCATCAGTTGTTGATCTACATTCGGCATTGAAAGTGTGAGCTGATAAGGTTCTGCCATAAGGGTTACCTCATCTCTCTCTCTCTATCTCTCTCTCTGGAGAAGAAAAGAAAGCGGTCTAGATAATTTGCAATACCTGAAGATAAATCTATGTGAGTCCCATACAGTCATAAAACATAACATAAGTATGTTTGTTCAAGCTTATTCGCAAGACAATACTAATTATGTTGTGTATTACTGAGCAAGATTTGCGTATTCAGTGTATGTACCCTTGCAGAGTATATGTAAATAAGTGTATATATGAATTGTTTACACATTAATCGCTTTTCGCTGACATGGGGCCTCGTATCATTCGTGAGGAGTGAAAGTTAAACAATGAAGAGTGCATTGCTTGGATAATTAAATAATATAATATAATGCAATAATACATGCACATCGATTTCAAATTCGAAGTATTAAGACGTCAATAGTTATTTTAAGGATTCAACTCGGGTGCGTTACTTGGCAGCAGAAGCTTAGACTGGTTTTATAAGTTCCCTCTTTGTGTACCTTTAAATTTGGTTCTTATGTATATTTAAACCAGTTTTGCCGAATAAGAAATGAGTAACCGATTTTAAAGGCAGTTGTTATTGTTTCCTTATTGACAATTGGTCGTGTCAGCTGATTTGGGAATCAACGACATAAACACCTTTTCGGTATTGCAGTGCCTTCTGTTGACGACTTTCATTTGAGATGTTTTTAGAGAAAGAAGAAAGAAAGCACCATCTTTGCTTGCCAAACGTATTAGCGCGGAATACGTAGATCGCAAAAAAACAACTTTTAAGAGCCACCTTCATATTTCAGGTGATGGTTAGGAAAGAATACGTTCGGTCAAGCGCTGGGACATGGCTTATTTTCTTCACATTGGTCGCATGCTTCGTTGCCAATGGCGAGGGACATGGACGACTGATTGAACCCCCAAGTAGAGCTTCGGCGTGGCGTTACGGATTCCAAACTCCACCGGATTACAATGACCATGAACTCTATTGTGGCGGCTTCACGCGTCAGTGGAAACGCAATGGTGGCAAGTGTGGAGAATGTGGGGATGCCTGGGATATGCCAGAGCCTCGACCACATGAGAACGGTGGACAATGGGGCCAGGGAGTAATTGTGCGAAGTTATTTGCCGGGCAGTGAAATCACAATTCGAGTAGAGCTAACGGCAAGTCACATGGGGTAAGAATCGAATAGGATGAATTGATGATGATATTCTAATATAATCATTATCCACAGTTACTTCGAGTTTAGACTGTGCCCTAAACCAAGCGCCAAGCAGGCGTGCCTTGACGAGAATATATTGAAAATGCTTAGCGGGTCCCCTTCGCAGCCCAGTCCCTCGGATTTGGATACCCGGTTCTACCCACGGAATGGAAGTCGAATTTACGAAATGAAAGCTCAATTACCTGGTTTGTTTCACCTTTCTAAATGATGAACTCCCTCTTAAGTGTTATTAATTCTCTATTTCAGATATGCTGTGCAATCAGTGTGTTCTGCAGTGGCGTTATGTGGCCGGTAATAACTGGGGAATGTGCGACGATGGCAATGGTGCTGTCGGTTGTGGTCCCCAGGAAGAGTTTCGATCGTGTTCCGACATTGCATTAACTACTGATGCACGTATACCACCATATCGTCCTGTTCTGCGTCCTACAGTACGTGTGACTACACCACCAAAGAATGATCAAGTGGAGGTGGAGACTGATGAGCAGCTAAGCCCACTGATAACAGTGTTGTGTATCATCATGTTCCTGGGATTTATTGGCATCGGCATATGGATCATCTATAAATTGTACGGTATCAAAATAACCGAATGGACTAAAGCACTTCTTCAAAGACTTTGCAAGAAGCAAGAGAATGCTTCGGTTGGA
Source organism: Zaprionus indianus (assembly GCA_018904595.1). Taxonomy (NCBI): domain Eukaryota; kingdom Metazoa; phylum Arthropoda; class Insecta; order Diptera; family Drosophilidae; genus Zaprionus; species Zaprionus indianus. Next base: position 12,015,802 of record JAEIHA010000320.1, read on the forward strand.
AACCTATCACATAGCAAGGTCTTTAAACCCATTGTCTCGATTGGTGATCTGGAGAAAGGTGGAGAATCAACTCCGCCTGTTCCACCACCACGAACGAAGCGAGATACTCGCAATAAGGAAATGTCTGATTTATCTTAAAGTTAATGATTTTTTGTACTGCCGTAACACCTATTAGTATTTCTTCTTGCATTTCTTTACTATATATCTAGTTTATATCAAATATTTATTATCTAATTCTACTCCGTAGTTTTACAGTTCTCAACATCTCTTTGCACTAGTCTAAGTAGATTACATATTATGAAATTTTGAAGTGTTCATCGCTGTATTTTAAGATTACGTATGCATGCTAAAAATATAAGTCTGTTACACATTTTCCATCCATTTTCACGAAACTCTAAACGCACTATTTATAAATGTCATATTTTTCATTATAATGTGTTCTTCAGGTGCGTAGGATGTTTGATTATTAAGTTTCCACAGGTGTTCAAAATCGGAAGAGTACACTTTGCAAGCTAAGACTTTTTCACTTTACATTATAAATAAAATTCATAAGAAAATCAGTTTTCAAAATATATTATTAATAATGGCATATACATCAATTGTACAGATCTTAATATTTCATTTTACAGATTAGTTTCTATACTCGCGGACCTACGGACATATTAAGTAAAGCTTGGAAATATTATCCAAATTCGGTTCAATTACAATACCCTTGCGTTGATGTCGTACAGGGGTAGGACCTTCTGAGCAAATAGAACAATGGCGGATGCTGGCTGGGTAGACGACAGATCACAAAAGAGGTGACATTGATTGTCCTTCGAACCGGTCAGTGGTCGTGCTATAAATGCGAAAATAGACTTATTTACGGAACGTTGCAGTTCCTCGTCTGTGGCGGTAACACTCCAAAAGTGATTGTCCGGGTCCATGCAAAAATGGGATACGTTCCTGGCTGGATAGTGTCGTCGCAGGAATTGTGTACGTGTATTATCCGTTAAGGTGATACCCTGTTGCGATACCTTAAACTGAACCTCCAAGGGAACTGGTAGTGCTTTGCTCGAGTACATTTCATGCACAGCACGTCGAACTGCCTCGTCTCCAGTGAGCGACTCTACGTCGCACTGATAAAGGTAGAGTACATTGCAAGCGGCGCTTGGAATAACAGGCAGCTCCGGTTGGTAATGTTGCGTATTATTCCCATCGGGTAGTATCAACGTGCAAGGAAGAGACATTTTGTTGATCGAATGCTCGAAGACAAAGGCAGACAGCGATGTGAACATCGGCTCATTTTTGCATCCCATAAGACGTACTCCCCGAGTCGTTGGCTCGATCAGAAAGTGCCGAACAAGCTGATCACCATATCCAGGCGCAGTAACGACGCCAGCAGGAGGCTTAGCTACGCGCAGGACTAGTCCGAATGCATCACGGTACGTGGTTGAGTTTCGGATGAGAAAGGTTCCTGGTACTGCATTGCGCAATAACTCGACAGCCTCATCACGGCTCATGTTTGGCCTGTACCACAGCTCAGATGAATTCTTTGCGAATTTTACCAAATGTGGCTCCACTTCCTTAGTGTGATTGACGCAATCGAAATGCTCAGGCTCTCCCGCACGAAGTTCCACAGAGGCAGACCGATCCCCTGTTAGAGGCCAATTCGGTGCTGTGTAGGGACTAACGCAGCGTTCCGGGTTGATAGGTCTTGGAGCAACCGGAAACGAAGGTGTTTCTGGGCGTTTCCGTACATCTAAGTTTGGAGATAGTTTTTCAATAGATATTTCAGTGGGATGAACTTGTACCGCTTGTTCTATTATCTCCACTAAAGGTGTGTCGAGACTTTTGTCGGTTACATCCACGTCATTCTGAATTTCCTTTTCGCGTGTAGGCTTTATCGCCAACTCTCTTTTTGCCTCATTGGCGTGACCAATACGTTCTATCAACATGTCTTCAAACTCTTCTCGGGAGGGTGTTTTCCGCAGTAACGGGATCGATGAAGATATACTGGGACGATTAGTTCTTCGGGGACTCAAATTTATTGTCGAATGGGAACTGGGACTCGGTTTGCGTTCCACTGTTTCCAGACCATTGTTTACCTCAACATGATTCAAGTTACTGGCACTAAATCCGGCAGGAATGTCACCATATTTGAATGGAAGGGCGTTTTCACGAGCATGGTAAGGTATATTTTCTGGATCAGTATCCAAACTACTTGTTTCTTCCGCACTATACATATTGCGATTCAAGGGAACATATGGCTGCTGCTCGGGTACTGAGGCCATTCAAAAAAATACGTCTATATGTGCGTATATTTTCACAATTCTTATGGTATAAATAGTCTATTCGTCTACACACAAAAAATATGCATGTGATGTGAATATGCACATGCTATAAAACGTATGTATGTATTGCGCGTCTTTCCGTTACACACCTCACACGTGCGCCGGGGGCCAGAACTGACTGCAGACTGAAGTCTAAAGATACAAATGAACTAATCATTTGGTCTAAATATATACCCTTTAAGAAACAACGCTGAATGGTGTATATTAGACAACATGCGGTGTCCTGTGAATATGTTATGGACTGTATCTTCATCAGACGCATAAGAATAACAGTTCATCCCATTTATTTGTAGAGGTGCGTCAGTCTCAATATATAGGGATTGAAGGTTAATCGAAATACATATTTTCATACATTGCATGAAATCTAGGGTATTTTGCAGCCAGGCGGTCCATCGAAATATTTTCAGGGTATTTTGCAGCCTAGCCTAATTGACTTTTACGTACATTTTTATAGTATTTGTAAATATATTTTAGTACATAAACAATACTTTTATGATTTTAGAACTAGAAAAATATTGCGAATATTATAAGTGTAACATAAGGTATTTTTTATTTGCTTTTTAGCCCCCAAAACACAAACCAAATACCGTAAAAATCTATGAATTATATCATAATGATAAAAATTAAAAATGTTTCTTCATACTGTTCCATTATTTAAGAAATACTGTCTGACAACTTAGTTGTATTAAATTGAGAACATCTTTTCCCTACGTTTTATGTGGGAACATTGATGTACAGAAAAAAATTGTTCATTTTCTTTCCTTATTATAGTATTGAGTTCTTAGTTATGTACTTTTTGCAGTTTCACCTGAAGACCCCGTTATGCCAGATAGTAATTTCTTTGTAAATTTACGCAGCTCCAAAGGATCTTCGTTGTTAAAATCATCCATTACAGTCTGCATTTGTTCTTTTAGTCCATCGGCAATTGACGTTGTGATCCGATCCTTAAACAGGTTGGTTATGGGACTCAAAATAATTCCGGTAAATTGTCGAATCAATCGAGCTTGATCCAATTGAACATTAATATTTCTGTCAACGAGAATTTTCTTCGTCATATAAAGGTCGAAATAAGAGACACAACTAAACTCTACCTGAATTCAATTATTCGAAAATCGTACAGGTGTAGATTCGAATTAAGCACGTTAACGGCGAGCTCTGCGTAGACGATGGTGTCATCTAATGAGCCAATCACTTTTCCATTTCCTTCAATCGCCATTAACTTGAGCAAAAAGTCATACTCAAACTGGAAAAAATAAATCAATTTTGAAAACTTAACATATATTTTCAATAAGAGTAAGCTGAGCTTAATCTAATATAGTAAAGTCTGTCTGTTTTCTAACCATATAATGGCATTGCTTTTTGCCAATAGACAAACAATACTGTGTATTGTCTGCTTTACGTACCTGAAGTTTGTTTATTTTCAAATAAAATTTACTCAAGAATGATTTGCCCTCATATGTCATAAAGGCATCTTTGTGCCTTTGAATGCCTGCAAGATTGTAGACGATTCCGTTGGTCAGATGCAGACCAGCCTCGTATGTAATGAACAAAGGCTTCTGGGAAAGAAAGCAACGCATAAATGTTTGGTGTCAACGAAATATTTCTTAATTTTATTACCACAGAGATGCTTTCTTTCATATCTGGCAGCTGAAGATGTTCGATTCCCAGCTTTTGTAGATGTTCCAGAACCATAACGGTAACCATATCAACTTCAGCATTAATATTAGTCCAGCCTACGTCTTCCTTATCGAAGGTACTTGTACTGTTAGCCGCATCGCGACGTAACCTTAATGAGAGAAAGAAAGAAAGTTATTGATTGTGAATTTATATTGATGATGTATGTATTTTTTATTCAAAAATTTAATGAAATATCAATCAATTACCTGACAGACTCATGTTCGATCGCATCACTAGTAGTGAAAACAGCCAATAGTATTCCAATTAAATAGAAACTCATTATATTTCTTTACACATCTATGATTATTATTTCACCGTTTCGAAACAACGTAACGTGTTATTTTGCCGTTGTTGTCTGTACCTTTGACTTGTGCTGTTAGAGGTCTCCAACCTACTTCAATAACAATTATATAAAGCTTTGATATGCATTAGTCATGTATTCAACAAGAACATTTCTAGGCTTAGATCCCGAATAGAGCAAAGTCTTTATCCGTTAAAGATTAGGTAATCGTTTCAAAAAACACTATCATCGACCACCCAGTTGCATATTAACCAATGTCTTCAGATACATATAGACATATATACGAGGGTACATATATTTACGCTTAATTCGCTATAGTATTTATAGGTATAGCTGGATGTGCAATGATAAACACAATATTGATTTGCTTTCAAGACACGAACTAAGGTGGTCATAAACGAATAATAAAACAATTACTTGTTTATATGTACAACACTAAATATAGTCAATTTATCTATGTACATGTATGTATGTATGTATACACACACGTACATGTGATTATGTATATATTGACAAAATATTATTAATATTTCTACTACATTTTTATGATATTTTTTCTCTTTGTGTGTTACTACTAACTACACAGCGCGTACATAGACCCTGCTTCGAGTACGATTAAAATAATTACTCTCTTCCTACTTAGCTACTTCGCCAGCCCCTTTGGCTGTGTAGCTTTGCGAGCGCGCTGACAAACTGAGATCGAAGCTCGTACCGAGACGTAGACGCACTTGCGAGAGCGATTGAGGTTGAAATAAAACTGCTACCGAGTGGCGCGGCGTGATCAGACGAAGTCGAGCCGTCGAGCCTCGTCCAATTTTATCACATTCACGAACTTGATCTTGTTGAGCTTTTCAATGGGGTGCAATGTTAGTAGGCAAAGCTTACCTCCCAATTTCAACACATTTAGATGGATACATCTACATCATATATAGTATATCGAGAGTGTGCGTGCAATGAGATTCAGAATTAACTATCAGTTGTGCTCGCACTGCCTCACTGTCGCTTTGTGATCCAATAATATATATTATAAACGTCCAAATCAGATCACTTAAATGTGTAACAGCAGCCATAAGCCATTTGAAATTTGTTTGAGAACCTGTTTTAAATGGTTTAACTTTAACTCCATGATAATGAGATGAAATGCGAATGAATATGATGCCAGTGCGGGATAGAACTCGGTAAACGCCTTTACTTTGTGTTTCGCCAATCTCGTTTTATCATGTTTTATTTGTTAGAGTTGCTACTGTGTAACATCCAACATATTCAGTTTGAAATTAACTTAAAACAATTTAACGAAATCATGGGTTTTCTAATTATTTAGTGGCTTCGGCCTGGGTGATAGGATCGATCTTGACATCGGGGAACTTGAACTCGGGGAACTTAGTCATGTCTGTCTTTCCATCGCTGCCAAACTGCTTGGCAACGCGGTCCAGCTCGTTCTTTAATTCCTTCTCGATTTCGGGATTCGAGTCGACCAGCTTGCCGCCTCTGCAAAGCGAGAATTCCAGTTGATTTAAAGGTTCTAATCATTCTTCCGATTACTTACGCGCTCTTCTGCTTGTATTCGCGAACTTTGTCAAGGAACAGCTGCTGGATGGGATCGGATGGCTTGTTCAAAACTGGCGCAATAATGGCAATGTTACGGCGAGCCTCTGTGCGCAGAACGCGGACACCGGTAAGAATGGATTGTGTCAGCATCTGGAAATAAACATGATATTAGTATTGTCTGTGCCGTTTGCAATGGTTACAGTTCTTGAGATTTGGTAACCTTAAAAAGGTTATGTAATATGTATTTTGTTTTGGTGCTTGCAAGTTTTTCTTTTCCGATTAATCACTTTCGGTGGCGCAGTTCGAGTTTAAGAAAAATAAAGTACTTTTAGGTCAATATTATAATAGTTTTTACCATGAAATCCTTTTCCAAAGCACCTTATGTGGAAAATTGCGAATGACAAGCAGAGTGACTTTTCAATGCTAATACATAAATACCCAATAAACAATGTTTACAACTCAAGTAAAAATGGCGGAAAAAACGTCTGGTATATACTAAAAATTTTATGAATATGATAAGCTATTAATAAAAATGTTTCCAAAACCCCATTTAAATACTTGCAGTGTAATTTATAAGAAATATACAATATTCTCTTAAAATCGAATGTTGATTGTTCTATATATTTTAAGAATAATTAATTAATACCAAAAAACAATGTGTACTCATTTTTAAAAATACTAACATGCTTTTATACCGGTTCTAAGATATCGATATTTACCTTAGCGATAACTACATACCGATTGTTGTGCATGTTCCACGTCAAACTCTTGCTGGCCGGAATAGAAATATTGTTTAAAAACTCATTCCAATCAAGTAAATTGCAATCAAAATGGTCAGCTTGCTGCAGGAAATCGACACAGAGCATGAGGACATGGTCCATCATGCCGCACTGGACTTCTATGGACTGCTGCTGGCTACCTGTTCGTCAGACGGCAGCGTAAGAATTTTTCACTCTCGTAAAAACAACAAGGCGCTGGCCGAACTCAAAGGCCACCAAGGTCCAGTGTGGCAAGTTGCATGGGCGCATCCCAAGTTTGGAAACATCCTCGCATCGTGTTCATATGATCGCAAAGTAATTATATGGAAATCAACTACGCCCAGGGATTGGACAAAACTGTGAGTGTCAAATTCTGTTAGGCCTGTGTGTGTGACATACATACACCAACATAGATATGTTTGATTGTATGCATGTTTGCTGTTATCTACAATGACTCTTAGGTCTGTCCATACATTACAATCTTGCCACATTTCAGATACGAGTACAGCAACCACGACTCCTCGGTGAATTCGGTTGATTTTGCGCCATCTGAGTATGGACTAGTGCTGGCATGCGCTAGTTCGGATGGTTCCATTTCTGTATTGACTTGCAACACTGAATACGGCGTTTGGGATGCCAAAAAGATACCAAATGCACATACTATTGGAGTAAATGCTATTTCTTGGTGTCCCGCACAGGGACCAGATGCTGCCTTTGATCAGCGCGTAACCTCGCGCAATACGTCCATCAAACGCTTGGTTAGCGGTGGATGCGATAATCTTGTTAAAATTTGGCGTGAAGATAGCGACCGATGGACAGAGGAGCATCGTCTCGAAGCACATTCGGATTGGGTGCGCGACGTTGCATGGGCTCCATCGATTGGCTTACCCCGCCTACAGATAGCATCGGCATCACAGGATCGTCACGTTATCATTTGGAGCAGTAATTCAGATCTTTCGCAGTGGACATCCACAGTACTGCACACATTTGATGATGCTGTATGGAGCATTTCCTGGTCGACCACAGGCAACGTTCTAGCCGTCACTGGGGGTGATAACAATGTCTCACTGTGGAAAGAGAACAGCGAAGGTCAATGGATACGCATAAATTACGAGTCGGGCACTGCCATTCAATCGAAGCAGCCTCATCCCTTACACAATGCCAACCAACAGCAGCCGCAACAGCCTTCACATCCCCCTCAATCGTCTGACTCTGAGCATAGCTCGAACTTATCGAACTCAAACCTGTCAAACTCGCAACTGTCAAACTAGAAATATTTCTCGTCTGTAGACCATCGAAATCCATCGTCAATATCGTGGTCAGTGTATCTTACTAATAAAAATTATATCTTATACGAAAAAACTTTAAGAATTGCCAAACCAGTGAGAATTGTATGTATACAGTACATGAAGTTGACAAATAGCTGCAATATTCACAATTGTATTTGGAATTGGCTCAACCTAAACACCTCGTACAATGCTCCCGTTGCCATTTCAATCAGCGAAAGGAAGTTCATTATTTGTGGCTAATCTGCTACACGTGCCAACATAAAGTAGAACGTCAGGAAACTGCTCATATTTCGTTCATGATGGTGTACTTACAAGTCTATATATCTTATTGAGGAGGGCGCCTTAGGTAGAAAACTTTCTTTTGAATTTTGCCCAATTTTGTTGCAGAGGGTTTCCATAATGGAAACTATTTCAGCAGTTTATACCTTCAAGAAGATGAACCCGACATGTTCTTTTCTAAAAATCAATAGTATAAAAGTACAAAAGCCTTGTTATTTATTTTTTAGAATATTATATTATATGAGTTTATTTTATAACGAATACCAATTTAAAATTGAAACACCTAGTCGATGCGTATTCATGGTCCGATTTGGTGGATGAAAAAGCTTTACAAAGAAATAGATAGAAATATTGACTTAGATCTTAAAGGTAATGTAACTACCTTACTTCATCAGCAACAGCAGTTTATTCATGGAATTTTCAATCTCAAATCAAACATTTGAAGAAAAGAATTTTCTTTTATTTCAAGGTTGCTTCCACTAATTGTTGGTAATATTTAATTGAGGTGCAAGTTCGCAACAGCATGGTAAAGGTCTGATTACAAAGTTAATCCAATTAAATCGGGTAGTTTTCAATTGCAACTGTAATTACAAACGTCAATCAATAGGTCCTCTTGGGCTCTACAGCTAAGATTTAAGAACTTGACTTTAGCATGTTGGTGATTATTAATACAGTAGTAATTTCGTGAGGCCTGCTCGACTATATCGTTCCCAGCGTCCAGTCCAGTTACAGTCTACAGTCCCCCATTATTTAGCAATCATACTCTCTTCATTATGCCAATTAGTCACTACCTTTGCGTTCCTCAGCGCAAGTTTTTTTGCCATTTCGAAATTCTTGCTCTCGAAGTCGCAAGTCGAAGCTTATAATGTAAAGTTTTTCTTAAGGATTTTTGCCGATTACACTTAATTATTGGCGTAACAAGGGGCAGCAGGCCATAAAGCCCTTCGCATACCGCAATACCTCCATACCGTACCGTGTGCGTCACCTAAGTCCTAAGTAATTGTTACTGTTGTGGTTGGTTTTATGTGCGCCTCAGGGGTTCGGCTGCGGCCAGTACGCGTCGTGCAATTTCCGAAAAGACGTAGACCTACAGCGACCCATGGTGATGTCATGGATTGCGTGCACTTGACCCGTCATCAATGTAGCAGAGAGCCAACACACAGCCATGGAGTTGTATGCCAGGCAGGCCTATGTATGCCAGGCCCCATGAAGCCGCCTTGTGATATTGCACAAAAGTCTTGACTCGAACTCGAGTTTCCTCCGCTACCCTCCACAATCAACGTGGTTCAATCGTGTTTTCTGCCCACTGCCAGGTCCGACCTCATGTTTGCCAAAGTTGCGAAAGTTTTTCTTGCCTCGAGCCATTGATTTTTCTTTCTCTAAATTTTGGGTGTTTGTGCTGTTTGTTTTGGGTCGTTTATGGGTCCTTTCGAAACTTTTACTTTTGTTCATGCGTAAATTTGCATATTCGTGAGCGCAACGACGGGTCTAACTTGAACTTTCGTTTAAATGGATGAGGGGTCTAACCCATATAGGAATAATATGAATTTCTATGTATGTATGTATGAACATAACGGATTTACGTAGTTGCCTCTTGCGTTATTAAATGTATTTAGTGGTCAAAAGAGGAGGGAAGGTAGTAGGTTTTTATAAATAGGTACCCCCCGTTAGGATAAGTCGTGACGTAAAAGTGCTTGTCCGTGTCTGCTCAAAGACATCAGTTTATTTGTCAAAACAACATCATGAAGTACATAGATCCACCGATTTGACTATGGATGTTTATCAAGTATATATATTTGCCACGCCTTCTTCTGCCTTTTCCATAATATTAATAAAACTTTTTGAAATGGTCTAAGGTTAAAAGAACACCCAGAGAAAAAGGGCGAGAGAGGAACTTAGCTTGCATTGTGGTTACATTAAGTGTTAGCGAATCCCTTATAATTATTTTATTTCTCTATTGAAGTAATTATAATTCTCAGCAATTATAAATAGGAAACAATAGTTTCTAGAACTTGTCAAAATGCATGCAACATGCAATAGGCTACAGGCAAGGAAAGGCTTTGCCACAGTCGACCGACAGACACCCTGTGATGCTGCCTCTACCATACCAGAGCCATGTCGAAATAAAATAATTTATTTACAATAAGAATAATGATATTATTCTCAACTTTTTTATAGCACTTTTCTCTATTTAATAGATTGTTTGAGCCCGTCCTCTGGCCCTGTATCGCCTTCGTCCGTGTTCCGGTTGCTCCGTCTCCGTGCGAATGAATGCAGAACAAGAGACTTGCATGTATAAAGTGTCATTACACGTATAGAGTCTAGACCATAGATGCAAGTATGAAATTAAAGTACTCAAATTGGCATTTAGTCGAAGAACTATAGGCGATTGCGACTGGACTTGGTTCCAGTTCTGCAGCGCGAACGTGCTTTTGGTAAGTTCCACAGACGATTTCATGAGTGAAATTATATAGAAAGCATGTAGTACTAAGGGTACTCTCCTCAAGAGGTCGCACTTTGCATTTGCTGGGCATTCGAACTAATTAATCATTTGGTCAGGAATATTGCATGGCAGTCAGATTGTGAAAGAAACAGAAATGGTTCTTTAATTACTGGCTAGAGGCTTAACGTGCAACGTCTTGCCAAAATTCTGATTCGTGATTTTTCTATATAATTTGGGCCACAACATTTATCAACAATGTCAAAATAAGCATGAATATTTCTACGTAAGCAAATTGGTACAGTGGACGCGCGACAAAGGGAATAAATTATAGAGAGAAATTAAAACGCGATATTCATAAACTGTTTGCATGTCGCATTAAGTAGAAATATTTGTGAAATAATAATATGCGCCCAGCTTTGCGTCAGATCAGGCTAATGGTAAAAGAGCCTTACAGCTCCGTAAGAATTCGTTATATTCCTAGAGAGGGTCTACCATACTGTGTTGTGTAGGGATATTAATAAATACTTTACTGGGGTAGTAATTAATTAAATATGCCATGCACATATTTAAATATCAATTTGCATTACGCACAAATGGAAACAAGTTTAACGAGATTTAAGCGTGTTTGATTCCAAATATTCTCTGAGTATTATTCGATTCAACGTGATATAAACAAGAACAATTAGTGTTTGATGTTTGTATTTAATTTGGCTAAACTTGCTTTGAGGCTAATGACGTAGACCATTAGAAGAGCAGAACGTGCTTTATTTCTCGGAATATATAGTAATTAAAGATTAAAATAAAATCTAACCAGTAAGTTATTTATCAAACTGTGACGCACACATAGGAAGAAGGGTAAGCAACTTTAATAGGGCATCTCGGAGTTGGCATGGAGGATACCTCCAACTTTTGCAGATAGTCTTACAGTCGCGTGTACGCTTCAAACTACTCAGTTGTTTCCCCCAAACTGGCATTCGCATTGCTCCAAAAAATCCAGTTGATCGATATGCAAATTGTGATTTGTAAAATTGGCAATTTGGACATTGTGGGCGTGTCATGCAACCTTTTGGCAAGCAACAAGCGTGCCTCCTGCTGGGGCTGTGATGGCAATGCAGGCGAAACGTAATTAGGAGAAGAAGAAACCCAACCGAACTGAAAACACAAAGAATAATGGTCAAAACAGTATTTGCCTTTGTTTTAGCCTGAAAAGAGAGAAAGAGTTTTGTTGATGCCGTTGACGTTGTGCGTGCTAATGCTACACTTTATTGTTGTTGTGTGTGGACGTATTAGTTAGTACGTTAGCTACAAAACTAGGCTATGCAGTGGGCTCTAATGACTTCGCCATTATTATAATACACATGGAGACGAGGCCGCCTCAACCTGAGCCCAACAACAAAAACAGCAACACGAAGGTAAAACTACAAAAAAATCCATCTTCGTTAACGAAACTAACACGAAGTCACTACAAGTGCGTTAGAGCATGCATACCTATACAATGGATGCCTTCTCGGATACCCTATCCGCGAGACTCGAGCATGTACGACTCCAGACTGCACCTGCACGCGAAGCAGAGCATGTTACGGCTTGGAGAGTAAGTGTATTCAGACTTCGCTGGCGCGTTAATCGTTGCTTGAGCTCCTTGAGTGTGCTGGGGGTCGGCAGGGTAGCGCTGAGCAGGGTACGGTAGGGTAGGGTAGGCATGTAAATGAGCTGGCGTGAGCGGGTAGCAGCAGGCAGCAAGCAATCGTTGAGCCCGTCGTCGGAGCGCGATGATTGTACAAAATTTAAGCTACGTGCTAGCTAGGATATTCATCACTTGGATTTCAAACGCGCAAGCGACTGGTTCTCGCCTTTGGGTGGCAGCTTATCCCAGCTAAATACTTTCGAGGTATAAGTCTCCAACACTAAACTGTATAGATCCGAAAGTCGGAATTATCTACTTAAGTGTTTTGGCTGATTGTTCGAAAGCTTGGCTTAGTGCGTGCTCGGGCTTGGAATTAATTTTGAAGATTCGTAAAGTTGCTGTGTAAAATAAAAAAATAAGAAATTGGAACAACAAAAAACAGAGACTTGAAACTGTTTGAGTATTGAAAATTTCTTAGTGCGTGAAAAAGAATTCATTTAAGAGGTTTACATAACCCTTGCTCGATTTTTGGCGCCTTAATTCTACCTGTACACGCTCAGCTCACGCTAAGGTAAACGAAAGAAATGCAGCCCTTGAAGCGCTTCACACAATGCGGCAGCCTTACCATGCTCTTCGGCGTCTTCATCATACTCTTCGGGGTCAGCTCCACGGCATTGACCACATTCGGCAAGACCAATAATCAACCACCACCCACACAGGGTCCCATAGGTGAGTACGATTCGTAAAAGGTACAACTGAAGTACGAGTAAACAAATTCTTGACCCAAGGAAGTGTGATTTCCTACAAGGCAATTTTAAAGCCAAAAAGGGTTGGGGGATTCGAAAAGCGAAGTGTTAAGTATTGTATTTCTTACATATCACTACAGAACAAAGTGACTAGTTTAAAATCAATAAATGAATTTAAAATATCAGAACAAACTTAAAAAAAAAAACCTCGGCTCAAAGTTATTGCAAGGTGAATCATCTGGAGTTGGAATTAACTATAATATATATTTGTCATACATACATATAAAGTATAGTTTGTACCAGTCTAATCGACTATTAACAAAACCTTCATTTAAATCTCCTTTTCAAAGCAAGTTCCTCCCACCTACTTCCCTATGTGGTTAAGTAGCAGTTAGTAAACGATTAATAAAACAAATGTTAGACTGAAGGAATCATTAAAGGCAAATCATATGGCACTAATAGCCTAAGTAAACTTGTATCTGAAGCCGCCCACCAAATCGAATCGAATCGAATCATATAATGACATGCCGTGCTTTATGTCCCGGTCTAGGTACACAAGAAGCTAAACTGTTTTCCTAGATTTAGCTAGCATAAATAAGAATTGATCAAACAAGTCAGTCAAATGGAATGACAACAAGGCTAACGTCAAAGCAGAACAGCAAATACTAAGGCGATAAAAGTAAATTATCCGTATCACGCGCCTTGTCAGTGTGGGCGGTACCTAGTCTACATTTATTTGGGGTATATCGATAGAATCCCCTGATTCCCTTTATAATACATTTGAACATAATGTTCTATATTCTCTATATATTTTTTGTTGTTGTATTCGTTTTGCAGTTAAAGGCCGCGACTGCAGCACCCACGATGACTGCTCTGCCATAGACCGTACCAGCTGTGTGAAGGACCCCAATGACTACAAGACGCGCTGCCTGTGTGGCGATGATTCTCCACCCATGAATGGACTCTGCCCAGATGTGCTCAAAGGTAGGTTAAGGGGGTAAGGGATAGAGCAGGCAGGCACGTCTCAGAATTAGTTAGCGAGTCTTAGTTAGTAAGATATGTAGCTAATTGCTTGGCATATATGTTCGTGCAGATGACATTAAAGATTCAGGAGCTCTGCACAGGTTCTTGCAAGGTGGGGCCTTTGTTTGTCAGCAGCCTGACTCAAGTACCAGCGGCTGTAAATGAGAATTAAACAAAGCATCCTGAGCAATGGTGTGCGTGTGTGTGTGTGAGAGTGTGAATAATTATGAGTGCCCACTGCGTATCATGCTCATCTCTTTTATGACACCTCCAAGGTTTATGCAGGGTTGTATTTATATATTAATGTTCTTTTAAATGGTAGGGAGTAAAGTTGGTTTGTATCTTATAGGGTCCAGAGAATTGTATGGTAAATAAATAAGTAAATACAAGAAATTCTGAACAATATTGCAAGAACCTGGTCACTGAGATTTCCGTGCCTATTTTCATTGCCTGTTACGCTAATAATAGCCTCAACATATACGATTTTGAGAAAGAACCTAATTTATTGTAACGTAAGGCCAAATTTATGAGATTATGTCGTGACTAAAAGGAGCTACCGTTAAAATACCGCAGTGCCAATTTGCGACATGCACCACATTGCAATTTGCACGACGCACAAGCAAATACACTATTATATTATAAGTATATTAAACCTAGTTGGTATCTTAAGCATTGTGGTCTATTTCGGGTCTCTTAACGATTCTCATTACAGGACTGCGCCATAAGTGCAACAGCAACAACGACTGCGAAGATGGAATGGTCTGTCAGTTCGACAACAATCGCACTATTGGCGTATCAAAATTCATGTCGAGTAAAACCAAGTTGTGTCTCTGCGACAACGATAATGGATATGTGGAGGATATATTGCATGACATTTGCAGTGCAGGTATGTTTCAAAAGAATCAAAATTAGGTATTGTCAGCACTGATATTGTTTTCAAATTTTCAGCAAATCAGGAAACTCTGGTCAACATAGTCTTATCTTTTTGCTCTATGCTGACGCCTTTTGTTTTGAGCATGAAACAGGTGTTCTAGAAGTCTTCACAAGTGGAAGTTCAAAAGAAAAGTATCAGAAGCAGAAGAATGGTTTAAATTCATTTTTATCTCCTTTAGTGATCCATCGAATGTGCCTCAATAATTGAAAAACAAAGTAAAACATTGTTAATGTACTTCTTATGTCCGATAATGCTCCCCAAAACCTCAACATTAATCGGCAATTGCATGTTGTAGTCGTCATGTCGCCTAAATGTCGTTATATATACTATAAGTTTTATAAGTACCACCGTCAATTTATTCGCTTCTCACACAAGTCGCGTTATACAAAATATATAAATATATGATATATGATATATATATATACATTCCTTACACTAGTCTGTACTTGATGTGTTAGTGAACAACTGTTGCCTGACATGCAATCAATTTCAATAAAAACTATGTAGAAACCTTCAACGCACTTCAATAAATTCATTTTGTACTCGTAATAATATGTTTTATTCATAGAGCAACTTAACTAAATAATATAATAACTTAATCTTTAATCTTATCTTGAATTTACTATCCAAGCCGTTTACAATATGTTTGCATACTTCAATTTTAAATTATTGGCAAGAATCAATTTTAAGAAATAAGAGCGTGTTGCATCACCACAAACAATTTTGTACGTTTGCAGTTAAGAATTTTTACCATTAATATCGTTTTTTCTGTAGCCGTTAGACTTTGTTAAATAAACGTTTTAAAAAAACAACCTCTTTTGTATTAATAATTCCAGTAATTGCTGGAGCTCGACAAACATTGTTGTTGCATCGATAAACATAGATGTTTTATATGAAAACCTTGGTATTATATTGTATTTATATTTCTTTAGCTCTACCGGTAATACTCCTAATAGGTAAAGGGACTAATAAAGTGTTCGTTATGTTTAAAAAATTTTTAAATATATTGTGTAGCATAATTTTGCGTTGCGTCTTGGAAATATAATGTAGGTATTACAGGGCAAAAAAAATTAAACTCGCCCAACGTGGGGCTCGAACCCACGACCCTGAGATTAAGAGTCTCATGCTCTACCGACTGAGCTAGCCGGGCATTTAATTGATTGAGCGCAAAAGCCAAAAAGAGGCAAGCGCACATTTGTAAAGCTTTTGCTTTTAACACTCTGTAATTTTAACGGTTTCTAAATCAAGTTGTTTTACGGGGAGTTAGTTAACAACTTACCTAAGGTTGCAATAATTAATGTAAAAGTCTACTGCAAGCCTGTTGATAATTTATAAATGCATATACATATTTACTGCTGTTGCTTCTAATGTCAACAACTTTCAAACAGTATTTAAAGCGGCCTCGCTCTTGTATCTTTCGAACTGGTGAGAGTGAGAGAGCGGAACACACGAATTTCTCTGCAGTAACGAGCTTTTTCTGTTCCGACACACAATAAAAGCTCTGCACAAAAGCTTGTTGTGTTTCAAACAAACAAATGCAGCTCGCGTACGCAGACAATACAAAATCATTCCGAGAGGTGCGTTTGCTTCAGAGACTGTGTTAATACTTTAAAATAATTTCCCTTTTTATAAAAATTAAAATATAACATAAAATACTTATTTATAAAACTTTGATGATTTAATATATTCAAAGTGTTCTGCTTTCACAAATTTCGTGGACTGAATCCGAGCATGGAATAAGCCAAACTAAGTATAACGGTTTAAAAATCATTTTTTTACGGATCAATTATTTAAAGTTAACTAATAGTGCTATTCTAAAAATAATAAAAACTTGTGAATTTGCATATCGTCAAAGGCGCTTCCAAACAAAAAGCAATATAACAATTTCAATTGACGCTTATTCACCTGTAACAAGCTGTACCATGTAGGTACTAATGAACGAAATATATGTTGACTTCAAACAATGTATGTTATGGGGCTTTACATTCTTCAGCCATGAGATCATTTAAAAACAAACAATTTACTCGCTTGTTGGTTATTGGTTTAGATCTACTAGGCTATTTATAAGAAAGAAATATTACCTAGAACCTTTTTTAACGACTACACTATATACTCTAGACAAATCATTAAAAGATTTTCATTTGAGTATTCTTGACGAGTCGTGCTTAAAGTTCTGAAGAGCTCAGCCTTACTTTAGAATGTACACCAGAGACACACGATACAATCTACAATCGAAGAAATACCTCAAATATTGGCGTAACAATGCCATAATAAATATTAAATTGCATTTGCATGCCATATGTAGAAAATTCAGCAATGCATATAATCCAATCAGTAAGTTTATATCCAAAACAAATCTGGTTACCTAATACCAATTACCAAAAACGTCTGTTTCATTATAATACCCTTCGACTGTAGAAAATTACCAAAAAGGAGTATATTGACTTTGTGCAAATCAAGCGACTTAAAGCACTAAAGTTATTAGGCAGTTAAATCTCCAAATTTGTTTATTTCTCTATAAATTAAACCTTTCCACAACTCTTAGAATACACATGAAGTTAACACCTGAGGATAGAGTGTCTTCCAGTCTTGCTCTAAACAAAAAAAGTTTCAAGTTAAGCAGCGAAGGCTATAGAAAGATATGTGTGTGATATAAGTATCGTACTATTTCATAGAAACTTACAAGTTTACTTGCTTTTACAAATGTGAAAGGTAAACATTTATAGTTTACAATCTGTTGAAAGTGCTATAATATATTATTATTGGTATATATTTCAGCGTTGAGGCCCTTCTTAAATTACAATGAAATCAAATCCAGCTTTGAATCATGTGTATATCAACGATTCACATAAGTGCTCTTCCATTAGTATTACTTTTAACCTGTCGGAAGAGGATTACAACCAATGCACATTAGAGGGCGGCTGTAAAGGATCCAAGGAGTTTATATGTAAGTTTCAGACTATCTATGCTTTATGAGGTTATGTTCGCGCCGAGCTCGCTTCTTTAGTTGTTTGCCAACCAAATATTATAGATGTTATCGGGATTAACAAAAGAACTTCAGGGAGAAACCGGTGCACAAATAATAACAAACGATCAATGTCAAAGTATCAGCAAATACAGCTCGTGTTGTTTACAAACGTGATATTTTGTGAAATTTAGTAACGATAGTTCAATAATATTTAAGACAAAACGTATTTTATTATTTTTATTGTTGGTAATGTATACTAAGTACGAGTATGTTAACGAAAGATCACGTGGGACTAATGGATTGGTATTTGAATAATGCTTTTTTAGTATATCTTTTCGTAAATAAGATTTTTCACTTCATTCTATAGTAACAGATGACGGCAAAAAGCTAGACCCCGAAAAATCCTATGGGATTACCGAAACCTTTTGGGACACTCTTCGAAGTACCAAACGGAGACTACTGAATAGAAAAACACTCCACAAACGGTTTCCGATTTTCAACTGGCTGCCGGGCTACAGCTCTGAGGACGGAATCTGCGACCTAGTAGCAGGTATAAGCGTTGGACTAACAATAATCCCCCAAGCGATAGCATACGCCGCCATTGCCGGACTTCCTGCAGAGGTAAGCGCAGTTGAATATATTATATCCGTTAGTTGCATTCAATATTTTTGTGTTTTTAGTACGGACTTTATGCATCTTTTGTGGGTTGCTTTGTGTACATATTCCTGGGCAGTTGCAAGGATGTACCTGTGGGACCATCAGCTATAATTGCACTGCTAACCTATCAAGTAGCAGCGGGGTCATTGCAGAAGTCGGTGTTGCTCTGCCTTTTATGCGGCATTGTGGAGCTACTGATGGGTATCTTTAGACTTGGTTTTCTCATTGACTTTGTGTCTGGACCGGTTGCGTCGGGATTTACATCTGCCGTCTCCCTGATCGTTCTCAGCTCACAAATTCAAAGCGTTCTCGGCATAACTGCCAATGGCAACACCTTTGTGGAGATCTGGCGACAGTTATTTTTGAATTTTCATGAAGCCCATGCTAGCGATACTGTTCTCGGCATCACCTGCATAATGATACTATTAACAATGAGAGCACTGACTGGTTATCGCTTGTGGACGGATCCGGAGGACTTGAAATTGCGTTGGAAGTGCGTTGTCAACAAAATTATTTGGATTTTCTGCGCAGCCCGCAACGCAGTCTTGGTGATTGTCTGCTGCTATTTGGGATATGTGCTCCACAGCGATGAGCACGGCACACCCTTTCGCATTGTGGGCAATATTCCTTCTGGTCTGCCCAGCATACAATTGCCACCCACATCCCTGAGTGCGAACGAGACTGCTGATGGTTTACCAAAGGGCTTCTTTAGTAGTGTGCATAGCATGGGAACGGGATTAATTGTGATACCATTGATTTCCCTTATGGAGAGTATTGCTATAGCCAAGGTTTTTGGTAAGTTCTAAAATATAGTGTTGATTTCGACGAGATTCTTGATAAACATTTTCTTTTTTCGTAAAACAGCCTGTGGCAAGCCCATAGATGCCTCACAAGAACTCATCGCCATCGGGACAGCAAATATATTGAATTCCTTTGTGCAAGGCTTTCCCTGTACTGGCGCTCTGAGTCGTGGAGCTGTCAATAACGCTAGCGGAGTGCGCACCCCACTTGGCAATATCTATACTGGTGCACTGGTAATGATAGCTCTACTTTTCCTGACACCCTATCTGTTTTTTATACCCAAGTCCACGCTGGCTGCAATTATAATTACTGCGGTAGTGTTTATGGTGGAAACCAAAGTCATCAAGCCCATGTGGCGTGCTAAGAGTAAGTTATCCCTTTAAGTTGTGCTATCATAATTTGACGATTTCCATTTTAGAAAGCGATCTGGTTCCGGGCCTTTGCACCTTTATATCTTGCCTGGTACTACCATTGGAATGCGGAATCCTTATTGGCATTGGGATTAACGTTATCTTCATTCTGTATAATGCTGCACGTCCCAAACTCAGTATGGAAGTTCTGTTCACAAAAACAGGCATTCAGTACATAATAGTTACACCGGATCGCAGTCTAATCTTTCCGTCCGTCGAATACGTACGCAAGGTGATTAACAAACATTCCGAGCGGATGAACATGCCTGTCGTAATAGATGCCACACATGTGTATGGCGCCGATTTCACCACTGCTACCGTCATAGATTCCCTAATCAATGACTTCAATCAACGGGGGCAGCTGCTCTTGTTTTACAACTTAAAGCCTAGCATTTGTGACTTGTTTGAACAAGTTTCGACCGCTCAATTCGTTGTATACTACGAGGAGCAACAGCTGGATCATCTTCTAAAGGAACGAAACTTTCAACCTAAAAGCATAGGGTCGACGTGAGCTTATATTATGTATTAGTAATATTTTATAAATGTAAAGTTGTTATTATTTATTATTTAAATACCTTTAAATTAAAGGCCAACCAAGAAACTACTGAATTTGTATAAATACATACAAATTTAAAAAAAATATCGATAAGGAATCGAAATCAGTTATGTTATTAACATTATGTTAACGCAAAACGTGCATATCGT
Source organism: Zaprionus indianus (assembly GCA_018904595.1). Lineage (NCBI taxonomy): Eukaryota > Metazoa > Arthropoda > Insecta > Diptera > Drosophilidae > Zaprionus > Zaprionus indianus. Next base: position 12,036,298 of record JAEIHA010000320.1, read on the forward strand.
AGATATCAACACGAATGTAATAATAAGTTAATCGATACCGGCATTTAAATCTTTGTTATCGAAGCATGTGCCTTTGTGGTATTTTTTGGTGCTAAATTCTAAAAACACATTGTTTCGTATTCCACCTGAGTTCTGTACGTTAATATAAAATGAAACGATTAACCGACGAACGTACAAAGATTCTCTTCGAGAAATTAGCTAAATAGTAAGATATTAAGTAATAAATAAATTCCTTTCTTAACAAGTTCATTCACTTTTAGCATTGGCTCAAATGTACAACAACTCATTGACCGACCAGATGGAACATACTGTTTCCGCGAGCACCGAGATCGTGTTTATTATGTTTCGGAACGGATACTTAAATTGAGCGAGTGCTTCGGTTACAAACAACTTGTTTGCGTGGGAACATGTTTCGGAAAATTCTCGAAGACCAACAAGCTGAAGTTTCACATTACGGCCCTTTATTACTTGGCACCCTATGCACAGTACAAAGTGTGGGTGAAGCCTTCTTTCGAGCAACAGTTTCTGTATGGCAACCACATACCAAAGTCTGGCTTGGGCCGTATTACTGAGAATGCTGGACAATATCAAGGAGTTGTTGTGTTCTCAATGAACGATTTAGCTCTTGGATTTGGCGTCCTTGCACGATCAACCACTGAGTGCAAAACTGCGGATCCATTGACTACAGTTTGCTTCCATCAATCTGATATTGGAGAGTACATACGTGCTGAAGATACACTGTTTTAGACAAAGCAATGTTTTGTTTTTTTTATTAGCCATAGCTATATTAAGGTAAAAGTAATTCAGATAGAAATAAAAGAAATCTTTACTATTGCATTACATTTCTCTAATGATTTTCCATGTTTTCAATAATTTTGTTTAAATAAATATGGGTTATGATTTGAGTAATACATCGGTAATTTCTTTTAAATACTTATGTTTATTTAACAAGATGTGCCGCAACTAAATCATAATTAAAATAATCAGTATAAAATGTGATAATGAGCTAACAAATAATAATGATAAAATAACTTCACAGAAAACTATCGATATACTCGATATAGAAATAAATTAAATTCGGGAATGCCTCTGCTAGTCGTTGTAACTGTGAGTCGTATCATATAAACAAGTAGCAGGTTCGTGACAATCACCAATAAGCAAGATGCCTGCACATAAATAGTTCGTTTGTTTTTTGCATACGGTTTACATCTAAGGTCTGGCACAGTAATATAGACAAGGAAAATATAAAAAGGATACCGTTCAATGGCAGAACAAAGCAGGAGAGCGGCTTCATTATGGCTGCTATTTTTTCTGCATATTGTAATTGGTAAGCGAAAAAACCATTGTCACCGGGCGAAAACAAAAGTTCGTCTTTGCAATACGCCAACACAGATAGAAATTTGCTTTGTTGACTCATCCAATATGCTTTACATTGCCTTTTGCAGTCCTAGGTGAACGTACGCGCGATAAAATGTACCAGCCCATTTTAGGCGCAAGTTGTTATCGCCGCCTGAATGGAACACATCAGACTGGATGCTCATGTGAGTAAAGCTTGCGAATGTGTGTTGAGGAATATCTCATGTCATCACTCCATTTTTTGGTTTTCTGTGCAGCTACTTTTTCTGGATCCGTGGGCGCTTTACATAGAATACTTGTTGAAGCTGACTTGGAGTTTTTGCTCACCAGCCCCCCGTCGCCGCCTTATGCGCCACTTATACCACCACACTTATTCACTCGGGACAATCTGTTGCGCCTTAAGGAAGCTGGACCAAAAATTATCTCAGTTGTGCTGCTGATAAACAAGCCCGAGAAGATGAAACAATTCTCACACGAACTCAACTGCCCAAATCAATACAGCGGGCTAAGGCGAGAGAACGACACGGAGACGAGGACTTGTGATGCAAGTAATGTGGCAAATACTTGGAATCGTTGGGGCACAGGTCTTCTGCACGAAGACTTTCCCTTCCCCATATACTATATAGCCGACCCAGACGAAGTTGAAAAACTGGTGAACTGTGCCGAAAAGTTCAATAATCATGACTACGAATCGCACGCCTTGCGTAGCTTGTGCGCTGTGGAAGTCAAAGCGTTTATGTCAGCGGCTGTCAACACAGAAGTCTGCATGCGCCGCACTCAGTTCGTAAACAACCTTAGTGGCAGCAAGTTCTGTGATCCCTTGGAGGGTCGAAATGTTTATGCTACAGTGTATCCGCGGAATTCCAGTGAAAATCTGGATGCCGATGCTAAACGCACTGCTAATCCCAACGAAAAGTTTATAATCGTCTCTTGCCGATTAGATACAACAAGCATGTTCGACGGAGTTGGTGAGTGTTTGAAAACATTTCTATGTTGCATTACATAAATAATTTTATTTGTCTTTTAGGTTTGGGTGCACTAGACTCTCTAATGGGCTTGGCAACAATGATGCAGGTTGCCCATATGTTGCATCTGATTCTACCTCCACAAAGCAAACTGCCCAATCAACACCGCAACATTTTGTTTGTCGCGTTCAATGGAGAATCTTATGACTACATTGGCTCCCAGCGATTTGTCTATGATATGAAGAATTTAGACTTTCCATCGAGCGGTACACTCAGCACGCCAATTTCACTGGAGAACATAGAATTCATGCTGGATATTGGCACTCTGGACGATATTGCTAACGTCAAGCTTCACACACTGACCAAATCACAGGTGGCGCTACAATTGCTACAGAGACTGAATAGCTATGCTCAATCGCCACGCTATGATTTCCATGTTAACATTGATTCAAACGTTGGCTATCATCTGCCTCCAACGTCGGCACAATCTTTTCTGAGTCACAATGAGACATTCCCAGCGTTTATATTGAATGCAGTGCCTGGCAACAAATACTATCATTCCATTTACGATGATCTCGAGAATGTGGCTTTCGTGTATGCGAATACAAGTCAGGACTATACCGTACTGGCTGATGTAGGTGATACGAAGAACTTCAAGCTGGATTCCCTGCAGATGAAAGTGCGCAATGTGTCATCTATTGTGGCTATGGCACTTTACGAGACTTTAACTGAAAAACAATATCAAGAGAACAAGGTAGCCAATCCGTTGTGGGCTGATGAGTTCTTCTACTGTTTCCTTCAGTCCTCTGACTGCCCGCTGTTGAGAGCTGCCTCGCCTGTGGGCAGTCCACGTGGCTTACCGTTGCCACCGATGCGGTGAGCATTGTATTTATTAACATATTTGCCTTATTTTAATGTGTGTTTTTTTTTTACAGGTACATAAGTGTGTACGGTGGTTTGCAAGAATCTTCAGGTTGGACGTATCGACTGTTCGGTTATCTGCTTTCGCAACCGCAGCCAAAAGTAGCTAAGGAAAACTGCACCTCCTTGCCACTTATTTATTTCAATGGCTTCAATGGTACTGGGGAGTGTCGGCTCACCACACAGAACTACACAAGCGCCCTAAGTCCTGCTTTCCTCATTAAAGGTAAATTTGGAAAGACTAATATTGATATAATATAATTTGCTTTACTTTGGATTTAAACATTAAGATTACAATTGGACCTCCGGGCAATACTCAACATGGACTGAATCAACATGGACGCAGTTCAGTGCACGCATCTTCTTACGTCCGTCTAATGTGCATGAAGTTTCAATTCTAAGCACTGGCATTGTGTTCTTTATTATATCGTTTTGTATAATATATATTATTAGCTCACGTTGGGAGGTACTTTTCGAGGATGTGCCTGCTAGCAACGCCGCGTAAGTTTTCAAGAGTATATGATGTAGATCGATTGGTTACATCCCTGTGATATTATATTATACTTGAATTTTCATGATTTTCAGTTCGTTCATATTCCTAAGTTTATTTCAAATTTAACGTATCTTTTATTTATAGATTATTTAATTGATGTTTTTATACTGGTCCTGCTCTCTGCTGTGCATGCAAAATCCTACTTAAAGTATTTAGTTTTCCATCCAGATTTGCAATTTAATTGATTTATATTAATATGTTTTTAACTTGCAATTATAGATATCCACCGCCAGCGGCCTGTTAAAAGGAGAAACTTAAGAGAACTGCAAAAACATTATGTGGATGCAACCTCTTACAAAAAGACACTAAAATGATATTCTCAATTGATTAAACTTACGTGAATAATCACTATTTATAAACATTTTTGTATTTAGACACATAGAATTAGCAATTAGCGGTAAAATGTAACATAATTAGCTATTAACCGAAGGTTGGATAAATTTCTTTTTTGTATTGTGTCAACGAGAAGAGGTTTCCTTTCAATTCTAAATGTACATACATATATTAGGAGTTTACCAATAAACTTAACTGATAACCTCTGTCAGGATTTAAGGCCAATATATATATGTATATGCTATGTGTAAGTTTAAATATTTGTAATGATTTCTCTAAAAGTATTCGTTATATAAATGTCCAGAATTTCCCACATCACAGTCATTTACTTACTCTATAATTTAAGCCATCCCTGACGCCGAAGATTCACAATGGAATCGGCAATAACCCGCTTTGAAGACTTCATATAACCACCGCTTAGCAGCATCACAACAGGTATGTTAAGTGCACGGAATGTGCTGAATACCAAACGATCTCGCTCTATGACCCCATCTTCGCTGACGGCCAAACTTCCCAATGGATCACCCCTGAGGACGTCAGTGCCAGCATTATAGATTACCACATCGGGCTTAAATTCAGCCAGCGCCTGCATTAGGCATCGATTGAGCTGCCTCAGATAGTATCGATCCTCTGTCATGTGCCTTAGCTCCACACCACAGCGTATGCTCAGCTTCGCCTCTTGATCCCTAGGATAAATCAAGGCATTGTACATATCCAGTATGTACACAGTCTCCACATTCTTGAAGTCGCGCTCATGGCCGTTACCCTGATGTGCATCCAGGTCGACAATCATTGCGCGTCTCACCCGAGATGGTTCCAGCTCGAACAAGCGCACCAGAAGCAGCGTTATATCTGCATAGGGACAGAAGCCGCCGCCCTTGTACGAGCAACAGTGATGGAAGCCGCCACCCAAGTTGATTGCCCAACCGTATTCCAGCGCTAGTTTACCAGCCAATATCGATCCGGCCGCCTGGTAGCGCATCGGACGAAGGTATCCGCTTTGCACTGTGAAATTTGGCATAAATATCAATAACGGAATTTCCGCAATGCAAGCGACGTTGACACTCCACTTCAGGGACTTCAGGTATTTGGGAGTGTGCACGCGAAGCAGCTGCTCCTTGGTTATCTCAGTGGGGTCATAGAAATCGCCACATTCCAGAGAGAGTTCGGCGCATAGCAGCTAAAAAATTGAAGTCATTAGTAGTCCAGAGAGCTAAGCCGTTTTGGATATTTGTTTTCACCTGTTGTATATGTTTTCCCTTGGCCGCATCGAATGGATGCAGTTTCTCGAGACCCGCGAAACGGACCGAATAATTCTTCGAGTACACTATGGGCACCTTATTTGGTGCCTGCTTTTCTTCGCTTTCCATTGTGGCTTCAACACCGTTTTGAATTTTGGAAAAAGAAATCACATTGCACTTCAATATGCAATGAAAATGCACTGAGCAATTGATTTCTGTTGCGAAAGCATTCGGATGCACTGCACATGTGCCGGTGTACACACACACACATATACGTACACCTATATAAGAACGGAACAGCTGTTCGTGTTACATATACATACATATGTGTATGTGTGTGATGTTGTTTGTTGTTAATTTGAATTGACTACGCAGCCCAACTCTTGAAAACAGTTTTGTTTAAACTTCTATAAGTTTGCATTTGCCAAAAAAACAACGTCATCTGTTAGAATGCTATTCAAGTATGTAATTCCCAACAACAACCACAGCATACGTGCAAAAATAAAACAGCACCACCGCTCTTTGAACTTCGTTTCGAAGCCTGACCTCAAGGCCGGTAAACAACTATTTAAATGTACTTTTACTATATTAAACAAATGCCTTTAGTACCAAAGAAGCAATTTAGCGTACATACTATGCCCAAAGCTACTTGATACAATTATCACGATAATATACGTCACGGCCGCAGACATGTTGCAGCGCACGAAAATTATTAACTAAGGGCCGTCCACGATCGTCGTACAGGACCCAAAACCTTTCCAACTGCAAATTGTAAGTACATTCATATATGATCGGTCTTTGGGACATTATTTGCGCTTACGAATTTCTGTGATACATCCACAGGTTTTGGAAACACGAACCATGTAACAACCTCGGCGCAAGGTGGTGTTGTAAGCGATCCTAGGGACAACAAAAATTTGGAAACTTAGGATCCGTCATTTTATGTGCTCATCGGTAACTAACCTTCGTAGGTGAAAAACTTCGATCTTTCTACGCCCGACAACACCAGGATATCTTTTAATTTGACAGGAATATCGATAGTGACGGTCGTATTTGGATCCTTTACCTTATTGACGCTTTTGCAAACTTTGTCGAGGGCTCGCTGAGTCCTTTGTAGAGCCTAAGTAGGAAACTATAGCCGTACTAACGATTTGCTTTGGCATAAAGGGTATTTTGACTTACGCAATTGATGCGTAGCAGTATCGCCAGCACTAGAAATCCGTCTCGCTCGTTAATAGCTTCTGATATCGAGTTGTAGGCACAGTTCATGTGCACGACATGTAGCTCGCCATGGTATCGCGTAGAATCTATCATGTGCTCCGAGCCCATCTCGTTCGGTGAACCCCAATGAAAGTGTATTTGTTGAGCCTTGTAGACAGAGTTCAGCTTACATCCACAGATTGCAGGCCGTGTCCCATCACAGGCGGGAGGGATTCGCATCACCACAGTGTGCCCATTGTTAGCCAGTTTCAGTGGACCAGCTAAGGTCTTGTTGTAATTAACAAAGTTCAGCTTTGGCGCGCATGATTTTATGGCCTAATGGGAGCGGACATAACGGTGCCATCTAATCTTCATACAACTACTTGAGGGAACTTACATTGCTGTGTTTCAGCTCGATGGGTGATTGTCGTTCACCACTAACATCCACTTTCCAGTCCTTTCCCTGGCGATCATAGTTAAAATGCGACAGCTTCGAGTAGTGCCTGAGAATATTGTGCATTGGGAAACTATATGCGATTTACAAGCGACATTCGATCCACTTTTTCGAAATAATTTAGATTTAACTTTGCTTTAAAATCCAAAGCAACCAAAATAATAAAATTCTATTTAAAATGCGTAGGTCAGGTTTATTTTTTTTTTTTTAGTTTTATAGTTTTTTCTTAACATTTTGTCGTTTGCTTCAGTCGTTTTTAGAGGGATCTATAGTAAATCGGTCGCTCGTTTACATCCTGCAGCCTGCGATAGTTGTTAATCAGAGGACGTTGCCGTGAGTCCTGCAGATTGAACAACTTATTGATCTGCCGCTGAGGGAACTGAAGGACGTCTGTAAATACCGTCCAGCTCACTGATTCAGCGCAGTCGGGTGTCGTCAACGAACCTTATAGCAAAAAAAATTAATCATATGTATACAGAGTCATGGTCAATCATACCATTATATGCGAAGAATTCTGATGTGACTATGTCACCCAACAATTGACCAGCCGTGAGTTGTCCAGTTATCGTGGCATTGGATTGGTATGCAGTGATACGCGGCAACTGATTGAAGATCTTGTTAAGTCCGTACAGCCGCATATTGGGTCTAGAGCGAGGTACAGCCTGGAAGAAGACACCTAACACGGCGAGTCCATCCTCGTACGCACTGGCTTCGCCCACCGTGATGTTGGCATACTTCTTGTTTTTGTGCACAATGTGCATCTCCAGATCGAAGCGTTTCGAGTTAACGACATGCTCGGATCCCTTGGTTTGGGCGGAACCCCAATGGAAGTGCACACTCTGCGCTTCGAAGTCGCCTGGCAATACTCCGCCATTGATGTATGCACGCTGGCCATTGCGTGTGGCAGGCAGAACCATGTTGGCTGTGGTAAGAGATTTGTTGAATCAAACCGAGGCGAAGCCTTTTATTTATATTTATCCGCACCTGTGTGTCCATTGTTGACCAGCACCAGTGGAGTCTGCAGCGGTTGATCGTAGTTGTAGAACCGAATACGTGGAAGGGCCTTAACGAGAGCCTGTGGAGGGGAGTGGAAGTAGAAGTAGCTTTCTATCTAGAATTGTCTAGAGGTCTTGCACTCACATCACTGTAGACTAGATCAATGGGTGACTGTCTTAGACCCGTAGCGCATGTTCCAACCCAATCATCGCCCTGGTGATCATAATTATATTCTCCAGCAGCTTGCTCTGTCGACTCATCGTCCTCTATGTCCTTGAGGTACTCCGCCGATAATTCTGCTTAAGTAGTATACGATCTTTATAAAGTTAAATTAAAATCAATTTTAATGTGACGCTTACGGATGAAGGCTTGTGTATAGGCAATGCTGAGCACTACCAGCAATAAGAATTGGGCCGACATTCCCAGCCCGTAGCGGTTAAGAGAAAACATTGTACAAAATATCGTATTACTTTTGAACTTGCGATATGCACTGAATAACGCTTGCTACAAAACTGCAACTAATGTGCGATCGGGCAAAACAATTTATAGTGGCAGCGGCCTTCGACTTAAAGCCTCCTCTCATACATACAGCGCGTATCGATAAGAACCACAGCCAGCCCAGTGTAAGCTCCTGTTAGAACTACTCGTTAATTTGCATAGTAATTGCATAGCGTTTTACAGTCTAGCGGTTCAGCACCCATGTCCAAACCAGCTCAATAACTGAAATGTGCGCATCCGATGCACACAAGGGCGTGTCGTCCAGTGGGGGATCTCCTTTAGAATGAAAAAGCCAGGTCCCTGCACTAGGCAGACAATTACAAATATTATACTCCTTTTTATTTGAAAGATTACAAAATATCACTAGGTCGTTTTGTTATTAAAAAATCTATAGCATATCTTGACTACGAAACTAAGTTCCACTGTCATTGAATCCCTGGAGAACCACAGCCACTGGATAAATTCAAATGAATTCCTAATTAAACTGAAGGAGGTTCCAAGAATACATATTTCAGGTTTTCTGGACTCCAAATAGGCTCTCTTTCAACGGGCTCTCTCTATCGTAAAGAAATAAAACGTGATTTCCTGGCTGACGTTGAAGGAAAATGCAGCAATGTCCAGACTGGTAAGAGTATTTCGAAGCAAACCTGTGGAACAAGTCACACAAAGTCTCAAAATCAGAAAAACATAGTCATAATGTGAAAATAACAAGGGCAAGACCGCAAGTCATAAGGGCGCCTGGGACAGTTCAGAATATTTCTTATTTAAAAACAAAATTCATTTCATAATCAGCTTAATTTGTGACTGCTCAGAAATGAATGCCTAGAGATCTGGCAACACACTTCATTTGCTAATCACACAAATATTTGAGTAATCATGTGCATAGATATAAATCTAATCGTTTTATCGATATCCTTTTAATCATTCTCTTGTGATCTTGAAATTTGCAAACTCAATCTGAAAACTTCTTCCAACTTCGAAACCATCATTACTATATTATTTATTAGAAGCCCTGTCAAAACTCTTGTTTACAGAAAGAAAAACCATTATATTTTTCTAGTTTAACTTAAGTTGAGTTAAACCGGTGATCATATTTCAAGATTCCAGCTTATAGAGTAACATGAAATACTAATTAATTTTCTTCTTTCAAACAATACTTTAAAAGTCGTTAGGGATAGATTGGGCTAAACGACATGAGTACATTAAGGGCTCCTACTGATAACTCGCAGAGCTTTACGAGGAACTACCACTATATATGTAACTACTGTTGTAGTTGCAAACCAACAGAGTACAAACATATATTGAGCTTTGCAAAGCTTTGTGTCTGTGCTGTGTTTCCCTCAAACTATAGAGTATTTTCAGTGATGGGTATAAATAATTTGATGTATTTACATGACAGCTGATCGTTCCGCTTTGTCAATTACCAATCCAATCGGTTACAAATCATTTATCAGTTTTCACTTTCTACTTCACACGTTGAATCAGTTTATTAATTGTGACGGAAAGAGAGCCCAACTACGCTTACGCATTCATAAATGATATGGTTATCCCCAAATGTTTTAGTATTAATGCGAATCAACAGCAGAAGAAGGGAAAGAAAGATCGCTAAGATTACAGAGATGCGTAAGAAGTAATTTTTCGACATAGTGTTTAAATGATTTCCTATGAAATCTACCACAACTTTAGATTTTTCAACTGGGAAATACCCTGTCTGTGAATCATCGTAAATTTGGCTCCCATGGCGGAGATGATTTGTGATTTCTTACGAATAAATTACATTTGATTTAAATCTTTCTATTCATCCACGCATGTTGAGAAGACCAAGTGAAAAGGGTCATTGGATATACCAGGGTATCTTAATGTTCGATATTTATTCCACTGAAGTAGACAGCGTGTCTTATTTGACTTGAAAACTTTGTTTATTTTTCGAGCGTTGAACTGTTTCGAATGATTCCAACTAATTAGTTTTTCTGGGTACTTTAGAATTGAGTTAATGTTAACATGGCTTTCTTTTTTCGCATAAATTTAAACAAATTTTAGTTTAATAAAAAAAACTAGGAATCGTTATTCACGGTAAAGAATCATTACTCTCATTATCTTTTAAAAAATAGTAAATTAATCAGCTTAAAGGGATCTTAAAATGATCCCAATATTACAGAACTAGGGCAGTAGCTTTACAAACCATCTAGTTAAATTATTTCTAGCCTCTTATGGACTTTCGATGGAGAACAATTCTTTTGTTTTGAGGCTGAGTAAATCGATAATTATTGCGGATAAACTTCCCATCGGAATCCCTCAATTTCCATAGGTTGGACATGTCTGAATACGGTATGGGAAGGGGTTGCGTGAATACTGTCCACGTAACGGCTTCATTGCAATCGGGTGTGGTTAAGGATCCTTTGTACGTGTAAAAGTCATTGGTATTCAAATCACCCAACAATTGACCGAGACTAAGGTAACCGGGTATCTCCGTCACCGCGTGATATTTTGTAATTTTCGGGACTGCTAATGCCAAGAGCTTTCTTAGACCCGGGAATATACGATCTGGTAGCTGTAAAGTAATACATAATGAATGCCTGGAAATAAATCCAAAATAATAATATCTTACATGGGTAATCTTCAGGAAAACGCCCAGCACAGCGATGCCATCTGAGTACTGTACCGCTTCGTCGATGCTATTGTATTTTTTATTTCGATGCACAATATGCATTTCTCCACTGTAGTGTTTGCCATTGATCATATGCTCAGCCCCACTTGAGCTCGGCGACCCCCAATGGAAGTGCACACCTTCGGCAACATATTGTCCCTTGAGTATGCCACCAGTTATGTAGGGTCTATTGCCGTGAACTGTTTCGGTTATGGTCATGTCCACTGAAGTTTACAGGAATAAAGTCTTGTTATCTTGACTGTGTTACATGAATTTTGGACTCACCTGTATATCCTTTGTTAAGAAATTGTAATGGTCCTTTCAGCTTTGCGTTGTAATTGTGAAAGATAATGGGTAGGATTGGAAAGATTGCCGACTAAAGAGAGGAGACAGACGTACATTGAATGTAGAATAGTAATAGACTTAAAGTTATCCAGTCAAGCTTATTTTATTAAATTATCCAATGTCGGGATTCCAATTTAAAACTGTCTTAAAAGGCACATGAGTCTGTCTACATAATTTAATGTATGTTTCTACTTTCCATAGTGTTTTTAAAGACACATAAAGTCAATTTCTAACGGGTGCATGCAATAATCTGTAAAAGCTTCAAATGCAACCTAATCTTATCGCAAAAACTAGCAATAAAATTGGGTAAATAATATGTAGTTTGCAAATGGAGATATCATAAGTAATTTCTTGAAAAGTTACCAAGTTCCTCTTGCATTTGAAAATTAGCTTTAAACGCTGTTGACGGAAACAGTTTATACCTGTGTGTGTGTGTGCATGTGTTTTTGAATTGCACCTAACCGACCTGCACATGATTTATGGTTTATGTAATCCAATTTTGAGTTGTAGTTTGCTAAATTGCTTTGTTCCCGCTGAGTAGTTTTTGCGTTGCTGAAACTTATCTAAAGAATTCTTGAAACTTACAAGTAACACAGTATTAGCTTAGGAAATATTTTGTTTTCTTAGCTTGGTTTTTTATACTCACGCTATCACTCGAAAGTCTTATGGGGGACTGTCGTTGTCCTAACGCACATGTTCCTTCCCAATCGGCACCATTATCTTCGTGGTTCCAATGTGTAGCAGCGTCGTGTTGAATATCTTAACGATTAATTCATTTTTTTGTTAATAATTGTTTAAGATTTCTAATTTTTTTAGCTTCTTGTTATGGATTCAATTGCATTTTATTACCGTTCTCAACTAACTGATAAGTGAATGGAAGCAATAAAAATAGATTTTGCAGTAAATTCGTCTGCATTTTGAATTCGAGTTATTCACAAGTGTCTTTGCTTTTCCAGTATATGTTGATCAGCGTAGTCGCTGTCTTTGCTACGTCAACGACAGTCGCTCGGGCACAACTAAAGTGATTCCAAGAGCGAACCAAATCTTTTATACCACCAACACCTATGGGTGGTGCGAGTCATCGCAGCAGTCACAGATGCTGAGCCCAGAGCACAGTTGGTAAACCCAAACCCTGGGTAACAAATCGGTTGATCTATAAACAATTTAACTAAAACTGATTTATAAAACAATTAAAACTTCTGTAGAAACTCGGAACAGTACAGCAATCCGACTTGTAACTAGTCATTAGAAAAGTGAAAAACGAAGATTGTCCTAAGTCTGGTGTATAATAAATTAAATTCTTAAGTTTAAGTTTCCAAATATGTACAAATAGAGCATATTATACATACATACAGAAATTCCAATGCATATTTAACATATAAAATACATACATGGTTTGGTTTATGGGCATGCAGAGATTTTTTAGGTCACTTCTAATATTTCGCCAAGTGTATCGATTAGTTAAATAGATTTAATTTTTTCATTCTGCGTCATCATCCTTAACAGAAATGTCACACTAAACGGTCTTGATCATTGATAATTTTAATCAGTTCACCAAGAACTTTCAAAAGTAGAAAAAGGGTTTTTTCTCTACCAAAAATGTCAAACAAGATTTTAATATTATTCACAAACTAAAGCACAACAACACAACATTCGTTCAAGCTGGGTCGAGCCCCTTTTTGTGTTGTTAATGATCAATGAAATGTTTTTTGACTCTCATTAGTTTTATTTCGCTAAATTATCATATTTTAATAAATAATTTTAAAAGTGGCCTATATGCGAATTCTTTGTTACCCTTTACATAATATTCAAAACGCAGAAAGCACTATATTAGTTTATTCTGATCTTTAATACTGCACATATATGAGAACTATAGTTATTCTAATATTGATAACTGTTAAGGAATTTTGAGTATTGCAAGTTAAATTAAATATTGTGTTATAGATTACCGACATATGAAACCATGAAAGGTAGTGTATGCGCTTCACGAAGAGTATATTCAGAGGGTTGTCAGTCAAAAATCTTAATCTTGACGTCATTGGAATTATACTATACATGTTGCTGTAACCCAATTCGTATGGTAACAAGAGCTATCAAAATTTTAAGAATCCACTTGAGTAACTGTAGAAAGTGGTTCTTTGTCACAGATATTTTTAAAACGGTTTACATACTTTATATACTAACGTATATATTCAAAACTTTATTTGCAATCTCCCTTAACGAGGAAAGAAACTTATCCGTATATTACTTAAAAACGATTAAACAGGTATTATACCGAATTTTGTGATATCTGCTTTCTTATATACTAACATATGTAAACAAGGTCTGTGTAAAATAATCACAGTTCTTTTGCCAACTGTGCTTAACATCTTTTAAAAGATTGACCCACAACGTACACACAGAAAATTAAAGATGTCCAATATTGGATTATAGTTCCGTTGCGAAGTAGATCATTGTGTCAGTGGGTCAGAAATCCCCAACTGCATGTGAAATAAACTCAAACTGGCGGTCCATACTGGCATCCATGTCCAGGGATTCATCTATGAAGTGCATCTCTACATGCTCCTGGAATGCCTTAAACGACACTTGGCTAGAGTATAGTTTGCCACACATGGGGCACGTCTTATCGGCGGCATCGGCCTTCTGCTTCTCCTGTATAATATTGAGACGAGCCGGGGTGGGCAGAGGCGGTGCTGCAGTGGCAGGTTCCTTCGCGCTGTCGGGTACTTGGATTGCTGCATGTTCATTTAGATATCGCTTGAGCTGTTCATTGCCAAGTCGTTCTTCAGTCTCTAGGCTTTTATCAGCCATTTCTGGTTTATTTTCCGCTTTCTGTGCACAGCTCGGACAGGGCTGCAGCGCTGGAATAATGATAAGATTGAATAGTTTTAGTCATGTGTTTAAAATGTGCAAGTCATTCTAGTCTCACCTGTTGAACGCGCTTTTAGTAGTGTTATCACAGAGTTCAGCCCTTGCTGTTGTTTCAAGGCCTCGCGTCGCAATTCTTGCAACCCTTCCATGCTATTCTTATCATCATCCATATTGGTATCTAGATCCTCCACTTGCAGTCCGTATGGGTAGCCTAGCCCATTGCTTCCATCAAAATCTGTGTCAGTGCTTGTTTCCGTCATCATTTTTTGGCGCAAGAGAGGATTTGGAGTATGTTGGGTGAACGTTTTGGAACGAATCAAATTCTGATTCGCGCTGCTAGAGCCGTTCGCAGCGGCGCCGGCTCGTGTGTTGTGAGACGTGAACATCAAATCATCGTCTTTAGTTAACTGCGCTTGGTCCTTGGAGATTTTGGAAAGTCGTGACCACAGTCTTCGATTCTCATCAGATACCATATTTATCTGATCCTCTAGTTGTTCCTTTTGTCGTTGCAGCTCATCCACCTGGGCGCGCAGTGATAGCACATCGTTATTGCAGTCAGCTTGTCCTGACTGACTCTGATTACTGGCATTCAAGTATGCAGATCCGTCACGTACACGCCGATTTTCCTCCTCCATACTGGACACACGCCGCTGCAACTGTATGCACCGTTCTTTCATTGTCTGCAACGCCACTTGCAGTGCGTAATTCATTTTGTCGCTGGATGAGGCTGTGGAAGTGCAGTTAGATGTTGTTGGGGTGGATTTGAATCCTTCAGCTTCCATTATAAGCACCAAATTATAATGTACTTCGGAGTATTTTTTAGAGTTTAATTGAATTTTATTTTCTTCCTGTAGCTGTTTTCATTTTACCCAATTGCGATGACGAATATTTTATATCGATGTGTCTTATCGATGAGCAATAAAATTTAAAACTAAATGTGCTATCGATGAGCACCAACATCGGGAAGAATCTAATAAGAAATGAAAGTTAGCTCGATACTACTTGCTATCGTTATATCGATAGGTGTCTTCAACAGCTGTCGCAATGTTGTTAGGCAAGCGGTTGTTCCAGCAATACTTAAAATGTAGGAGAAAAGTTTTACCCCAGATTATAAGCTCTGAAAAGCGATATAACGCAACGAAGCCGTCACCCAAAGTTTTATTTTTCGGAACCGACAACTTTTCGCTGCCTAGCTTACAAAAATTACACGAAAATCATGTGGATATTGGAGTTGTGACCTCATTCAAAAGCCCGGCAAACTGCGTAAGAAGTTATGCTGAATCAAAAGATCTTCGCCTGCATCGATGGCCCATAACGGCGGAACACTGTGCTCCCTACGAGCTGGGCGTTGTGGTCTCCTTTGGCCATCTGATACCGATGCACATCATAAATGCTTTTCCCAGCGGCATGATCAACGTGCACGCCAGTCTGCTTCCTCGTTGGCGTGGGGCGGCTCCAATCATTTATGCAATCATGAGAGGCGACAAGAAGACTGGAGTTTCAATAATGAAAATAGAGCCCCATCATTTTGACGTTGGCGCAGTAAGTAGAAGTCACATTTGCCTCGACATCGTCTAACAATATGTGGTGTATTTTCCAGATACTTGCCCAGCGTGAGTACCCAATCGGAAGTGATACCTTTATGCCGGAGTTGCACGCTGCCTTGTCCCAATTGGGAGCTGACCTGCTGCTGGATACAGTGGAAAAATTGAAAGATAGGCTCGCAAATGCGCAGCTTCAAGATAATAAAATGGCAAGCTATGGTATGAATTGGAAACTTGTTCACCGTGATCAATCACTCAACTATCCCATTTCCAGCACCAAAGATAACATCAGGAATCACTGAGGTTGTGTGGACAGAACAGACTGCCATGGAGGTTTACACGCGCTACCGTGCACTTTACGGATTCAAGAGCCTTACAACAAGTTTTCAAGGCAAACAGGTGCAGCTTCTACAGCTCCGTAAGCCTGATAGCCAGCTACAGAAGTCTATAGCTCCTGGCTACTTCTACCTGCATCGTGGCAGGAAGTCCCTGTTGATTGGGTGTGCGCAGAAAACAGTGCTAGAGATTGAGCGGATACGTATCGAAGGCAAGAAGCCAATGAGTGCGCACGATTTCCACAATGGATTCCTGAAGGAGGCACGAACGTTGCAATTCAAACAAAATAAACAGATTGCCAATTGAACAACGACTGGCTTTGTTGATTATATGATGATTACATATTGATAGGAAGATACACAATTATGGATTATATAATATTGAATTGGCTTAGGCCAACTCTGATGGCTTCACTTCTTTGCTGTCCGAAGATTGCTGGGTGGATTTCTGCAACAAGTTTTTGGTGAACCACATGGGACGCGGCTTCTGTATCTCCACAATTACTTTCCTAGCGTGATCTTCCACTGTTTCCGAGGCCTTCTCGCCCTCATACAATACCACAACTTCTTTCTCGATGGGGTCCAGACCAAGCTTTGCTTGTATTTTGTCCTGCATCAGCTCCGTTTCCTGACGTACTTTGTCATAGCAGAAAGCTGCAATACGGAAGTAAACGCACGTGAACACATATTTCAGTAATGCAAAATACAAGAACTTACGGCAGAGTAGGCCCAACTCATAATCGTGTCCACATTTCGTGCAAGTGCGCAGGTTTCTTTTTTCCTTCAATGGTTTCCAAACATACTCGGGATAGCCGAATTTCCGATTTAACCTCTTCTCTACACTGCGCCGGTGTTTGGGCACGGCCCAGAAGAATCCATCGCCAATCAAATCTCTCAATGTGAAGCTCGAGTTTTTGTGCATTGGAAGACTGGCGTGTGGGTCCACAGCCAATGCCATTGCAGGAGCTCCTCCATTAAGCCTCATCGCATTTTCGAGGTTTTTAAGCACGCCTCTTAGTAATGTAAGGAAAGTTTGGGGGACCATCATTGAGACTTTAAGTATTTATATAAATCTTAGCCTCAATAATGAATAGCAATGTCGCCAGGGCTGCACAACACAACATGAGATTAAATCGATATTTTGCAACGAATAATTAAATATAAATTATTATCGTCCTATGCTCAAAACTCATTGTATTACATTTGTAGATCAATATTTTATTGTATATATTTAAACTTATCCATTAAACCATTTTAAGAGTCCGTATTCGTATATTTTCGACTATCGATTGTAAATATTGTTTCTTATCAAATCACCCGGCGCAGCACAGCTGATTGAAAGCAATAAGTTGGCAGGTCTAGGTTTTTTTTCGGTCGGCGGCCTGCACAGCTGTTTTTGCATTATTACGTCAAAACAAAAATTTCAATAGCATTAGGTGCAAGAGCACAAATTAAATGAAAAGCTATAGAAAGTTTGTGACATCAAGAATAAAAATCATATAAATTGTGAATTGTATAACTGGACACGAGCAAAAGATGTTTGCACTAAACGTGCAACAGGCGTCTAACGGACAACATTAAACACATGGTAGCAAGGTGGCAAAAGGATCGTCGAGGCAAGAAAGAGTGCACAGTGCATCCAAAACTGTAAAACGGATATGCAATAGTTGCAATAGACGACGTCGCGACGAGTCTTGCAGCGCTGCCCAACGTCAACGTCAACGTCAAGTTCAAATTCAATGCACTCGGCTCGACTTCGGCTGTCTCTGGCTTTCGTATTCCCAACACACTCACGGGGCCACAAAACTCACCACGATCGCAGCCGCGCAGGCGTAGCAGCGTTGACTTGCGGTAAAACGCGAAACACTTCGTTGAAGCCGCTGTAGCCGGACGCAAGCAACGCGCTCTGCCTGCCCTGCAAACTTCGTTCGCTCCGTTCGTTCCGTTTCGAGACAAGTCTTCATACATACATATATAGAGTTCCCTGGAATATCCCTCTACGATTGGCGCGTGTGCATGTTTTTGTGTTAGTGTTAGTCTCTTTTCCCCATTTCGAATGCTGAAACTGCAGCCTTATAATAATGCTGTGTTCATAAA
This sequence comes from Zaprionus indianus, assembly GCA_018904595.1. Classification (NCBI taxonomy): domain Eukaryota; kingdom Metazoa; phylum Arthropoda; class Insecta; order Diptera; family Drosophilidae; genus Zaprionus; species Zaprionus indianus. The sequence continues at coordinate 12,054,654 of JAEIHA010000320.1, forward strand.
TTAACCACAACCCACCACAATTCGTTCATGCATTATTCTACTACAATTAATTAGTAGTTCATTGAACGTAACAGGAGAAGAAGTAAACCCAACAACAATAGCATAAAGAAAAACAAAAAAAAAAACGAACCCTATCAATATATAACCAATATAACACAAAAACAAAATGGCTTGCTTGAGTACTTCCGGTCGTGTCGCGTGCGACAAGTTCATCTGGCGCGTCATGCTCAGCCACAATTTAAGGCGACAAAGCAGCAGCAGCAGTAGCAGCAATAACAACTTCCCAATGACACCGCAAGGACACAGCATGCACGAGCCCGCACGCAGACAGAGCTTGACGCGCAGCTATCACGGATTAAGCTTCGGTCGGGATCAACTGGGCCTGGTGGTAAGTAAAAGCCTGTGAGTGTGGTGGGGTCAAGTGTGTGTGTGTGTGTGTGGCGGGCAGTGCTGCAAATTTAGCTATTTTCCCGCCAAGTGGGCCTATTTTTCAATGTTTAATTGCTAAATTAGTAAAATTATTATATTTAGCTTTTTTTACTCCACACAATTTAACACTTTTTAAGATTCTGGCAGCACTGGTGAGGTGTACGTGTGGTGTGATGTGTGTGGTGTGTAAGTGTTGGTGTGGTCAACTTGTTGAGCAGGCATTTAACCAGAGTGCATTGTGCATTGCGCTCATGCGCGGAGTGTTTGCCGCTAATGCGTCTGCGTGACTTTGGTTTTTGCTGCCATTGCTTTTGCCTTGTTCGCTTTTAATTTCGCTGCAAAGCCAAAAGAAATGAAAGTGAAATTGGTTGCTTGTGGCTGCGGCTTCGGCTACGGCTTCAACTGCGGCAGCGACTGTGGTAGCGACTGCGACTGTGGCAGCGACTGCGACTGCGGCGGCTTCGCTGTGTTGGCCATTGCTTTCGTGCAACTAGCGTGAAAAGCGAAAAAAGTTGTTATAGCTGTACTTGTTGTTGTTGCTGTATTTGATGTAGTTGTTGTGGGCGCAGCTGGTGTTGCTTTTGTTGGCGGAAGCCGTTACATTCATTTATTTATTATATTTTTGTTGCTCTTTTTGTTTTTGACTTGCAATTTTGATCTTCACATTTTTGCAAGGTGAAACATTTTTCCTTCTTCAGACTCTTCGAAGTTTGTTTTGTCTTTGTCTCTCCTCCATTTAAAACTCTTTAAGTTATGTAATTTATTGCATATGTATGTGTGTATGTACTGTTTATAACTGTTGATAACAATAATAAAAATAGTTATCATTATTTTTCCGATAGATTAACAGCTGATTGTGAACTATCTTTGCATTGCACAATGCATTCCAAACTGTCGATCTAAGCCATGTAGCGTATACGCACTGTATTCACTGTTATTCTCAGGGGTTATTTCAATATGAAACTGATTGAATCTAAATGAGATTGTTTAGCGCATTCGACTGTAATATTTCCTACTGTAAAATGTCTTAGTTATTGTGTTAATATTATTATTAATAATTATATTTACAAAGCACTATTATTACATGGGCTGTAGGGACCTACAAGTATATCTGTACGCATCCTGTTGTACCGTCTACAACGCAATTTTTACGCTCCATTGTTTGCATTGCCTTGAAATTGTGCAGGCATTTAAGTTTTAACACTGCACAATTAGTGCATAATTTATGCTATTTTCGGCTTATTGTTTTATTGCACGCAAGCTCAGTAGCCGATGATGGCCCTGGATGAGAACTTAAGGTTGTCTTAATTGCTTTAGCATTGCACTTCTGCCTTGTAGGCGGGCAGTCAGCCAGACGCAGTCGCAGTCTAATTGCATTTAGGCAGTGTCTTATAACTAGGGCCGTGTAACTAAAAAGGCTTAATATTGTTAACTGTTTCAAGGTCTTGGCATTAATTAGCAATATATTTTCCAAGCACACCTATATGAGTGCAGTGTGTATGAGTTAAGGGGGTATCGGTCAAGAGGCAACAATGTGAGGTGACAGAGCCAAGTGCTCATAAAAATGCACATTTTAATTGACACTTTTGACACACATTAGGGCCGCCGCAGTCTTAAATAGATACAACAAATAAATTTCGCAAATATATATATATACTATATATAGAGTAATTTGTGTAGGGAAATTGAAGCAAACGATGCGAGTAAAAAGCGCTACTACGAACAATGCCAACTTTGTATGCAGTTGACGTTCTGGAATTATTTATGCATTTTTGTGGTTTAAAATTTTGGTTAAACCAAATAAAAATTCCATCAACGGCGCACAGACAGTGCACACACCTGAGACACTGATACGCTCATCTAACTCAATCATAGGTAAACAATAAAAACAATAAAAAACGCAAATAGAAAGCTCACGTCGCAGCGGCAGCGTCGGCGGCGGCGCGGCGACTTCAGCGACAATACTAGCCAAAAAAAGCTGAAAAAAAAACAAAATCCCAACTAATAATACGTCGTTCACAAAAGCAACAACAACAACAGCAACTACGACAACAACAACAACAACAACAAAACTATTTAAGAAACTCACTTGACTTTCTTCTTCATTTCATTTGCGGCTTATCGTTTTGGCATTGTTTTGTATTAGACACGACGCGACGAATATACGAATGTGTAAGGCTAACTATATATGCATACCCCGATTGCTGTTTTGGCATAAGTTCAGCCCGATCATGATCGTCTTCATCGGCCTTCATTATTCAATTTGGAAACCATTTCCAGCCGTTTTTTGTTCAGTTGTTTCTGTTTGAATTTTCACTTTCATTGCGAACGCGTGAAATACATCGAGTTTAACGGCTTTGTGTGAATTTGATACAAAAATTGGATTAGAGTATGTCTAGATAAGAGATATATATGTCTATAGGGTTGAATGTGTAGAGCGCTTCCCTCTTCTCTGTCTGTAAGCATCTTTATTCACTCTACTCTTTGATATTGAGTCCACTTGATGGACTCTCGGCACTTTGCGAAAGTGAAATCAATTCGAGTGTCATATCGTATCGCAGTCGTCTTAGACCTGTTTTCATTATTGAACTTCATTTCGATATATGATAATTTTCGTAGTTAGCACTGAATTACTTTTACTTTTTCTCTCTTTTAGCTTTGTATCTCTCTTTATGCTACGTCCTTTATAGGGTTGGTTGCACTTTGGACTTGATTCTTTAGGAAGGTTTATATGAATATACTTTGATAAGTTGTGATCTTAAGTTTATCTCCCTTTAATCGTTGTTGTACTAAGTTGTTTATATGATTGAACTGGAGTTTTGACTTGATTCTATTTTAGAATGTTGTAACCTTTAGTTTTTTCACTTATATTATCAAAAGAACGTCAAATTCGTTACGCAGTTGAGAAATATTATAAATTGTTCATAAATAAGTAAAGTTATAACCGATAAAAGTCACGAGATAAATAAAGATAGAGAGTAAAAAAATAAGTAAATCTGTCATACGTATACGATGTGCGCATATCGTAAATCTTTGTCTTTGTTACCGTGTCTTCATTTCGTGGTCGTAGCTGGACACTTTCTCTGGCAGCATTGCGAGGCGAGCCAGAAAGTGAATCTACCGAAAGTGAATTTGCCGAAAACTATGTAAAGAATGCGTACTAACGGTCTTTTCCCATAACTGTTTAAACATGTAAAAGAAATTGAAATTGAAAACCCAAAGGAAAGAGAGAAGAAACTGAGGGAGCAGATAATATAAGATAATACTCTACTATACTCTACTCTATAGGGTAGTGTCGATTGCCAATATTGTATTAATCCGATGCGGGCAAGCCTAAGCGACGGCAACGACTTTCATTCACCTGCCATACACCTGCTTATTGTTGCTGCTGCTGCTGTTGTTGTCTTGTGGTTTTGTTGTTGCTTTTTTTTTGAGTCTTTCTTGTTTGTAGCTCGCTTTGGGCTCGTATTGGGCCTGCATTGGGTCTGGGTCTTGTAGTCGTTTGGCTTTTTCGCTTCATTTCTTTGACTCGTACTTGCTGACCCAATTCCAAAGACGCATGCGTTGCTGCCGCTGCTGTTGTTGTCGTCGTCGTCGTCCTAAACTGGTTTTGCTGCTGCTGCTGCTGCTGCGACCGCATTGATTGGCGGCTCTTGGGGCTAACTGTTAACTGTTAATGATTTCGGCGTTTTTCCCTCGGCCAACATTTTCGAATTTCGATTTGAAAGCGAAAGAAGCGCGTCTCCATCGCGACCATCGCGACCAATGCCGTGTAACTGTTACTGTAAATGAAAGACAAGTCTTGAGCTTCAGTTACAGTTGCATAATCGCCATGTCCCCCTGCCCAAAATACGATACGATATCATCCCTGCCCATCATCAGCCTTAGCCCCGTTCCCAGGTTCCATTAATCTGCTCTCCCTTGCAGCAGCAGCAGCAGCTGCTCAGTCGTTGGCCCACATTCCTCTACAATTCAAAACTCTTGAGGCCACAGCCCAGACATACCAATGCTCTATCAATTAACATATCGCTCAACATGGAGATGGATCTCTATGTAGGTGCAAATGCGGACAAATCTATGCAAGTATTTACCTGTTTACTTAATTGCCTCACACTGCTCACACTGATTACCGAAACCTTGACGCACCAAAGTTAACTTGCCCCGTTTCCTTTCGGCGCTTTTGACCAACATTCTCGATAAGTTGGCTAAAAGTTTCACTTGCTTGTCATTTAAAGTTGTTCAATTGATCGTTATGAGTCGATGAGTTGTTGCATTTCATCATTTAGCGTCCACTTCCTGTTCAACGACGACAACGACAACGACAAATGCGACTAAGTTGATACGTAAATACGAGTGAAATAAGCCTGTGCAAGTAAACAAAGTCTGCATTAATTTGTGGCACGCGCGTTCGCATTGCGCTTTGGCTTATTTGGCATCGCATTTTGGTATTTTTTGGTTTCGGGTTTTGGACTTTGAATTTTCACTCTTATTTTTGGTTTTTATATAATTTCCACTGAGGCTGGCAGGATAAACTTGAATTATACTGGTTTTTCGCACTTTTTGGTAACTAGTTTTCGATTTTGCCGATACTATTTAATCATTTTTGTATACCGTGTACGTGTTGAGATGGATGTATTGTCAGATACTCTGTATAAATGCTGAGGTGAACTAGATATATATAAATGAAAATTTTTTTAAATATAAATAGATAGAAAACAAAAGATATTCATTGAAATCCTTATATTCTTATTAATTTTTAACTTAAACTTATTCAACTTAAAAAAATTAAAAACATACTTAGAAATATTAGAGTAGAATAGTATCAGCCATTTTATATATATATATATATGTATATATATATATATTTTTTTTTTTTTCCAATGCCAGGATAATTAACAGTCGAATACTTTCCATAAACACAGGCACGCGCACAACGGCCGATTGCCAATAAAGCAAATTAAAGTTACGATATAATTCAATATTATACTAAGACAGAAGAAGTCATATTACATTGCGCATACGCCCCATGTTGCCCAACTAAAGCAATATTATTGGAGTTTTATATATTTCATCTGTGGTTGAATTTGCCCTATATCTAGATATGCAGATATAGGGGAAACATAATATATACCTGTTTTAAGCCAAAATTTACTCTAGTTTAGTTAGTAATTTCGGTTGCTTACCAAATACCGTCCTCAATATTCTGCACCGTCAGAGTGACTGATTGACTGACTGCAATTTCTGTCTGTCTTCAGGCACTTATGGGGTACTCAATGTGCAGTCGTTATAAAACCGTGACGGGGCTGCCAACCGCGCAATACCCTGCAGTATTGAAGCGATGTGGCAATCCGTGCCCTGTCAATAAATATGTTCAGAAGCATTCTCAATGCTGCTGATTTCGACAAGACTGCCGACACTCAACATTCGTACATTCACCCTAACACTCACACTCAACATGCACACTCACACTCACACTCACTTGAGATGCGTGCCTCGCCTTGGCTTGCTGTGCGTTATGTTAACACGCATGTTAACGAGTCTCCTACAGTGTAGAAGAAGGTGGCAGGGCAGCGATCGAACACAGTGAAAATATTCGTACCCTAACAGGCCGTGATGAGCGATTTATGTAGCCAATTGGCGCCCTGCCTGCTCCTTCTTCACCACCTCTTCCGCCCCCTTCTTCACCATCTTCGCGCGCTCGAGCGGCCTTTTGATTATGTCAGCGACGATGATGACGACAAAAAGGGAAAGTCCAAAGTGTCGCCCGTTTGCATTCGTCGCGGCTTCCTCCTCATCTTTGTCTTTTGTATTCGTCTTCGTCTTCGGCATTCGTCGCTCGTTGTTGGTCGTTTTTGCTTGGGTTTTGTTTCTTACTTTCTTGGCTGGTTTCGTCCAAAATACCTAGCTGTTTGTATCCATCAGTGTGGCTATTGTTTATTGCTCTTATTGTTGTTTTTTGCCAGTTATTGTTTCTGTTATTTTTGCTGTTTGCTCGTTTCCGCTTCTGCAGACCATTTCTTGATAACTGCCGAACCAGATAAATTGCACGTTATTGTTTTGTTTCGTTTCGTTGTATCTGGAATCTGATTGGCAATGACGATGTTCATCCTTGTGGCACTTGGCTACTTCAACCAACAGTTTCAAGCCTCATACTTTCTATGATACTGTTCTTTTGAAGTAGAATAAACCCTAAACAAATCATCTATGACTTCTTCATGTGCAGTTTTAAGTGCTTTATGTACTTACAAATTGATTAATGGGCACTTTAGACTCAAAGACTCGCCGCTTGCTAAAAAGCTACACCTACAAATTATAAGCAATTTAAAGCTAAACTATAAAGATAGGAAAAAACAGAAAAAATTATGATATATAAATCTATTCACAGATAAATTTGTTCTAGGGTATTATTAGTTGGACAAATTGATTTATTATATCGTTAAAAAAATGTATGTAAAAAGGTAAAAGGAGACATTTCGGAGTGCACAATTCTATATAATAGTCTAAATGATAACTGGAAATTTGCTTGCGATCGAAGAAATAACATGGAAGGTATTTAAGAAAAAATAAAAAAGGGTACTGATTTTCAAGGCACTCCCTGCAAAGTATGCAATACAAAATACGCTTATTGCCTCAACTGAGGTTTTCTTGCTTGTTGTCATTAGAGAATACATATCGTGTCTTTAAACTCCAAGAGTTAATCAAATAAGTCTTATGCGATTCCAGTTATATAATTTAATAGTAACTTGTTATTATAAAATGTTTTAAATTGCATAGAAGTTGTAAAGTACTTTTTAAATTGGTGTTGCAATTTTGAACGAAAATCTTCTTTCTTATAGTTTGTAATAGTTGCTTTAAAGTTGAGCTGATATCCCCGTTTGTATAATACATTTCGATAATGAATAAGAAGCATAATCAATATCAGCCCCGAGTCGACAGTAAGTAATTTATAACAAACACGAAATGTCGCAATCGCTTTTCAGGCTTTCAATCAACACTGCGCGTTCAATCAAAATCACATCAAACAGCTCATTTTGTGAGTGTCTCTCATGTCTGCTACTCAAACATTGTTTTCAATTTCGTAAAATTTGCCCCTTTTTTTTTTACATTTGTTTTTGTAGTCGCATTTTTTGCACATTTCAAGTGATTTTGATTTCAGTTTCAACTTCAACTTCAACTGCAATCGAGCACAGCTCGCTCCGCAATCCGTTAGATTATATTGTGGGAGCGCCCTGAGGTGCCAAATTAAATTTCAACTCTTTTTTTTTGATGCTGTATGCGTACGCCGTATGGAAGCGTATGTGTCGCTTCGTACACCCGGTTGATTGTTCACGTATGTGTATTGCACTTGTCTTTCCATTTTGCGGCTGACACATCGCAATCTTTTTTACGTTTTGTGATACATCGCAACGCGTCTGCCGCTTTTTTCACCAATTTTCGCAGAGATTAAGCAAATTATTTTAATACCGAAAAATTTGAGTGATTATTGAAGAATTTAAAATTCAGTTTGTAGTTGCTGACATGAAAAATACAGTTGTTACGCTTTTTTTGACTTTCAGTCATGGTAGGTGTACATACATTTTGCAAATAGATTTTTATTTACTGTGGTAAATTTAACTTGGTAATTTTTTTGTTTTTGCTGATATTTAATCTCCAATTTATCTAGCAATTACATTCTAAAGCCTTAATGAGAGGTCTTTACTGAGAATAGCACATGTCAATGAAGTAACTTCATAGGGAATCATATAAACAGTGATTTAGAGAAAACTATTGGGAAAATTAATTAGAAAATCACTAAGTTTGCAGTCCAAGCTTCAAATTATTTAATTTGAAGTTATTGAATATTTCATATATTTCATATTTATTAATAATCTTTAATACATATCGATCTATCAAATATTTTAAACAATTGCTGCTTAGGTTAAGTTTTCTACTTCTTTTACTTCTACTTTATTTCACCAACAACTTCGATTCGAATGACTTACCCTCATTTCCCTGCTTAAATCAAAACTGAAGATATCATTAGTATTTTCATTTGATTATAATAATGTTATTCACTTATGTAATCGGCGCATCCAGTGCAGTCAGCTCAGCCAAGTGCGACGACGCTTCCTCTTTGCGTTGCACGCAATTACCAACTGAAAACTTAAGTAGTAACAGTTCCCCCAATTTCAAAATGTTGACTAGGTTATAGTCGCAAGATCCTTAAAAATTAATACACAAATTCAGAAACAATGAATGGATTAATGAAGAATAACAATGCTGTAATTATTTCATTTTATTTGGAGAATACAATGAAATTTATTATCGAATACATAAGATAGTCTGCATGGCATGTCAAGTGTGGCCACTGGACTTGCCTGGGGTTGATTGTGTTTGGGCACTGACCATACCACACCATAGCAGTTCATACAATACCATAGCATACCGTACCATGAAAACCATTTAAAATCACTCGGCGTACTTTAGCCGCAATTAAATGCATTTTTGCACGTTTGCAACAACATAAAAGCGAAGAAAATGAATAAATAAATGTTTTGTTGTTTGTATTTCATTTATTTTTGCACTTTTTGTTTTGTTTACATACAAACAAGAGTGGCAAACACTCGTTTTTTTTTTTTTTTTTGGACGTCTTTGTACTAATTTTAATTTAACGCACATATTGAAAATGAAAGTTTTCACGAGCTGAATTTAATTGGCTTTTGGCTTTTTTAAATTTGATGCGTCAGGGTTTTGTAACGCTCAACTTTGCTCGATGCTCGATGGTCGATCGCCATCGCCATCGTGGTCGTGGTCGCTTTCTACACACACCAAAGCGATGCCGCATGGGTATTTATGACACATATGTACACTCTTACTTAATATGAAACTGGGTCATTACAAGCCCAATCACAATCATGGGCGAGAGATCTTTTCAATGAATACAAAAGCGAGCGCGATGGTCAGCATTGATTTTTTTATTTTTTCTATCTACACATGCCTACATATTTATTATATATTACTATATGTTTACACACACACATACACTCACATGGAAAGACAACAAACGTTTTGTATTTACGAGCAACATCAATGAAAACTCATCATCATCATCGGCATCAGCATCATCGAACCAGTTGGGCGACGTGTTAGGCCACACGTGCGTGGAAGACGACCACGAGCGATGATATTGATGTTGTTTACGATGCTGAAGACAACAACGACAACGACGATGACGACCAGGAGGGCCGGTTGTGTTGCCAAGGGCGTTAAACTTTATGATCTCCGATGGCCGTTGGGGCTGCAGGATCTGCATGCAAGTGGGTCAACACATACATACATGCATGAGTGTGTGTGTGTGTGTGTTATGAATGTGATTGCACAGATAGCAGATGCGTAATAGCCACGCCCAGCACCATCGCATGGCATAACTTAACACAAATATTTGCAGCTCAATTGGCTCTGCCTCTGTCTCTGTCTCCGCGTTAGTCTCGGCCTGTCTCTGTCTCTGGGGGCTGTAAAAGTTGCCTCTGTTTGGGAGCCGCTTGGCGCGTTGCTGTTGACAGTTGGCAACATAAAATTTACATGTTATCGTGTTTACATGCGCACTAGTTTTATTGACTGACGTTCGGACTGACTGGCAAACTGACGAGAGAGGCAAATAGACAGGTAGCCCGAGACACAGTCGAATACCAAGCGCGAAAGAGTATTGCATAATTCGATAAGGTGATAATGGGATCAGTCGCTAGATCTATAAAAACTTTCTTATGCAAAACATTATCACACACATAATTCGATTCTACTTTCAGCGAAAGATGAAAAGGTTTCATGATCAAAAAATAGCTGCGTTTATCCACTGTATCTACACTGGGATTTTCCCTCTATTTCTTCTTTAAGGTTTCTTTATCCCTTAATTCCACTGTACCTACACTGGTCTCTTTCTTCTTTATGCTTTTCTCATTCGATTCTACTTTTAGCAAAAGGTGGAAAGGTTTCTAGATTTAAAAATATCATTGTTTGTTCCACTGTACTAACACTGGGCATCTTTGCACTCTTTCGACTTTAAGGTTTCTTGATCTATTGTAGTTTTGTCCCACGGTAGCTACACTGGGCTTTTCCTTCTTTATCTTTATCACATTCGATTCGAATTTTAGCGAAAGGTGTCAGTTCCACTGTACTTACACTGGGCATCTTTGCACTCTTTCTACTTTAAGGTTCCTTGATCTATGGCAGTGTTTGTTCCACAGTACTTACACTGGCCTCTTTCTCCTTCTTTGTGGACGCCCACGCGCAAAACTTTTCGCTTTTGACAATTTGTTGCTCATTTATGTTGATATTGTTGCTATTGTTGCTGCTGTTGTTGCTGCTGCTGTTGTCGGTGCTATTATTGTTGCTGTTGTTGCACTCGCGGTGCGTCAACAAAAGGATTTGGAGGGCACTGTTGTAATTGATGGCAAGGTCAAGAGTCGCGACGAGGGTGTTAAATAATAAACTTAAATTTCAGTTGACGATTTGCCCCTGCAATTTTCCAGTTATTAATTTTGCTGCCATATAATTTAGGTGTCAGAAAAAGTTGCCTTTTGCCGCCAACAACATCGGCAGCGGCAGCAGCAGCAGTGGCAGCAGCAGCACCTGCTTTGGGGCTGTTGGCGCAAAACTCGTTAATGTTGCTGCCTGGCAGCAATCGAAAGTTGTTAAGTGACTCAGAAACGCTTTTTATGTATGTTTTTTTTTTCTTCATCTTTTTTTTTCGTTGGGGTCTCTTTTATGATTTGCGACCGTTTATCCGCAGCACACTTGTTTACTCCTTTAGTTTTTCACACCTGAATATTAATTGCAGCATTTTGTAAAATTCGCTAATCTCATTGTGTGTTCTTATGCTTCATTATCTCTCTTCCTCTTTCTCCCCCTGCACAGCCGAGCACACACATCTGCAGCCAGAACCTAGCGCAGACGACGACAGGCCTGAGGAAACACAGCTCCGTGCACACACAACAGCCCGCTGGACCGGTGCGGGAGGTGCAAATCGATCCCTATATAATACTCGACGATGAACTCAAGTATTTCTATGATGATGTGAGAGATGTAAGTATGAATGGAATGCATTTAAACAAACATATTGTTCAGTGGAATAGATATGTGTCATCTTATATACAATATTGATTATATTGACGTAAGTTTTATGGGAATAGCAAAGGTCACTTTATTTTTAAAAAAGATAAGTTATTTTTACTACTGTTCAGTTAGATAGATAAATCATATTTAAGCATTGAGTCAGTAGAAATTTCAGTGATATTGTGATTTGTCACGGTTTTAACATTTCCAGTGCTTTTTTGTCAATATTATTAACAACCCAACTACGTCACAGGCCGTCAGGGTCTTTTCCATTTTAGTACTGGGGGATTTTTCCAAAATACCCTATATTGATAGTAACTTGTGGGGAGTATAGGTGCGAAAAAGAACACAATGTGAGTTAGCACAGCTAGATCTTTAGCCAATATTGCAGGGAATAAAACAGTTCGATTCAAAAGACTCATCAAGACTCATAATCGTTTTATTTTTGTCAAAATGTCGCAAATATTTGCTAATTTGGTTCAGACGTAACCAGACTATAAATACATATACAAAATAATATGTATTTATCTGTATTTATATCTAAATAAATCATTTTGTATTGCAGTTGCTGCAGTCGGGCACATCGCAGCCGGAGCTGGACACCATAGCATGCTACTACTTTGATGGCCAGGGCAAGGCGCTGCGTCCCATGGTTACCATGCTGATGGCCAAGGCGATAAACTATCATCTGAACAACGAATCACAGTGAGTAAGATGAGCCTTTTGTGTCCCCGTATGTGACTGATTCACTTGTGTGTTGCGCAGTGTAACAATGATTAGCAGCCCATTGCGAAATATGTATGCGCTTTCTACACTATTGAATAACAATTAATGCCAAATTACTACGACATACATACAGAGGCAGATACAGCTTACTGATTTCGAATTTTCGTATTTGTATATTTGTCTATTCGCCCATCCACCTTGACAGCCAATTAGTACACAAACAACGACAAATCGCCCTCTTCTCGGAGATGGTGCACTCGGCCAGTTTAGTTCACGACGATGTCATCGACCAGTCGGACTTTCGGCGAGGCAAGCCAAGTGTGAATGCACTGTGGAATCACAAAAAGGTAAGCTATGCAACTCGTACGGCAAGAGATCAGCTCAGTTATGCGACCACTTCAACCAGTTTCCACTAGTCGAACCAACTTCTTTGAGGTAATGTAAACAACGACGCCCTTTGATTCGGCATCCATGTGTCATCCATTTGAATTATATTGTTTACAAACTTCATCGTCGCGACGTCAACTTGTTGCACAATATCGAAGGTCCAAAGGGGGTCAACCTTTTGTTTCCCCCGTTAGCCTTTTAAACTTTTCCGATTGACGAAGTTAACATTAATTTCGTCGATCATCTTGTCATGCCAACGTAATGGCATTAAATACAACTAGCTATAATTTGAATATCTTTTGTTGATTTTATCGACACTCAAATTGGTAATTTCTTGTCCCCGAGCTGTAGTCTTGTAACCCCGAGCATTGCCTTAAGTATTTTCCACTTGATTGCCATTTGTTAATCGATAACTTTGCAGGTCACAATGGCTGGTGATTACATTTTGTCGATTGCCTCGATTATGATAGCGCGTCTGCGCAGCGACGATGTCACGATCGTATTAAGTCAGGTAAGCATAAAGATATAGTGGGGCCATTAAAAATCCAATTTAAAATGAAAACTAATTTTAATTTAAATTTTAATTAAAAATAAATTATTTCTTGTAAGTAAGGGAAAATTAATTAACCTATGGTTAAGAATACAATGAATAACTAGCTAATCGTAAATTAATATATGTATGTATTATATATATATTATATCATTCTTAAAAGTCTAGCTTAATAAATATAAAGTTTTTTACAATATAATGAACTAGCTCGACTGAAAAATAATGAGTTTATTGTGCTGCTCTGGTTCTTTAATGTATGCACGAATATCGATAACTTCATCATAACCTCTTTTATTATATCAATAGGAATAGTGAAGAATAAATTTGCTATCTTTAAATACCTAACTTTGAGCCGACTTGTTTGGCTTATTCAACAGAGAATTGAGCACAATAAGAAATTTGTATTTTTTTTGGTATTTTTCTCTCCTGCGCACAAATCTCAATGCGGTGTCATATTTCACGCGCGTGGTGTTCAAACAAAAAATGTTTTTAAGCAAAAAAAAGAAAAGAGAGAAAAAAAATGCAAAATCGACCCGACAACAGGTTAACAGTCCCTTTTGAAAATTAAGAAAGTTGCCTCTTTTATGCAGCGCGCTTCTTTGTGTTTCCATCGACGAAAACTTGTTTTTTTAACGAGCTAATATCACGGGACCAGCGCTATTTTACTTCCTGCAACCTTGGAAAAGTCCAAGGCAAAAAAATTAAAGGCAAAGGCGAAGGCGAAGCCAAAAGGGCAGACGATGAAATATCTACAGTCCATGAATACACACACACACACACGCACACATTCATAAGTCACTGTTTAAACCGGCTTCCGCATAGTTTGTTATTGCATTTGCTATCCATGTAATTTGCATTTACAAAATTCCTAAAATGCTATGACGTCTCTCGAACAAACCTGAAGATACACACAACACAAATCTCAGTTTCTAAAAACTACAAATTAGTCAGCGAAAAATTTCACTTTCAGTTTGAATATTATGTTTTTAGATTTAGGGTATCTGAAACTGCCCTGAGTCAGTCATCGCAGGGAGATCGCATCGATTGGCATTTACACAATATCTTAAATTGTGTGAGCTAATAGCTGCGAGCAAAACTTAAAAATCTCCCATGCTTTTTGTTGTATTTTGAAATTTAACATCTTCAAAAACGTGCCCAAGTAGTGTGCGTAGATGGTGGCAGAGTGTCTAGGCTGGTCCCATCCAAGAGGTGCGGCTGCCGATTTAAATAGTTAACGCCAAAATTAAAAAAAAAAAGAGTTCGTCTCAATTAGCATATAAAGTAGTATGTTTATTTCCCTTCAACTTTCGATGATAGTTTTGTCTATGGAACATCTGAGGTTGCGTATCTTTTGTTTGTTCGCCAAATTCGAAACTAGTTCTTAAGATATGCAAGAGAAAACACTTAAATCATGAGCATCACGATGGTAAGAAACGACAGTTCAGATGTCCATGCACGACCTGGACAGCATATATATTCTTAATCTGTATATACTTAACCAGTGGGAGATTCAGTTCTTACATTGCTAAAATACGTATTATGTGTATGCTGGGTATGTTCAAGCTTGATACTAGTTTGTAAATAGGCGAAAAAAAGGTTTTTAATTTGATAGCACAGTAAATTTATAATGTATAACGATTGTTTAGCATTTCCTTTCATCTGGAACGGCAGAATATGAATTTGGTATGCTAAGCACGTGTTCGAATAAATTCGACGGCTTTTAGGACGTTGACAGCATTCGAATATTATTAAATAGTGGGATAAACCAGTTCTCTAGGGTTCTCAGTCGACAAGTAATTTGTTAAAAGAACCAACTATGTAGACATCACGCGCTACTTCAGAACAATCAGACTACTGTCTGCTGATCAATATACGACGTTACAAGGAGCATTTCGAGTGCCGAATGGGACATGATCTAATCTTTGCGGAAAAATATACCTATTGCGAGAGTTGCCTAAAAGGTTTTGACTGCAATTAGTTGCTCATAGTTTGTTTGTAGTGTTGCTTCTGCTATTGCGATTGCCATAGATGTGATGGTAGCATTTGTTTCGGCCCGATGTGTTAATTATTTAACATTGACATCCAAGACAAGTCAAATAACGTACACATTGAACAAGGCAATTCACTGGGATTTGACCAAAAATACATTTATGACCGTATCGGTGTCTGGGCTGTGACTCTGGCTGAGTCTATCACCTTGGGCTCCTTAAATCACAAGCGACAAATGACAACGACAACTACAACACTTTTCCACAAAATCTGCACCCACACACACACACAGACACACATTTAAGTGGGTATGTGTTAGTGTGTGTGTGCTGAATAAACGACAAAATACTCTCTGGCGTTGATATTTGCTCAACATTTTGACAAGTGCTTGCGAAATTGTCAAAGTGAATGAATGAATGAAAATGCTTTTGCGAGTAGCAACGATATCGAATAAAATAAAATCAAAACCAAACGAAGGGCGCGCCAACATTTGTATAGCAAACACGAAAGGAAGCCAAATTACGAGGGTTGCTTGTGAAGTTTGCTAAGCTATTATGCATGGATATCTTCTGTAAAGAATAGTAGCAGACACCGTGAAAACTAGTGACTGAATTGAATTTATTAGAAGTGCATGGTTAATAATCAAAAGTTTCTTGACTAAGATTAAGATTGGACTATTCCTGTATATAGAATATGCATAAAAGATTTTATCGTAATCGCACAACTATAACATATATCAATCTGCCTAAATGAGTGATTTTTATAAAGACCAATATTTTTTATTCAAAGTAACTAAACCTAACTTTTCGCCTGCCTTACACAAACCCACTGAGTAACCCTCGTGCGGGTAGTGTTTAATAATGGAATTTCGGTGAAGCTGTGTGGCATTGTCCATCCTGTTGAATATCGAACTCTCAATGAATATTATTTACTCGCCTTTATTTGCTTTTCGCATTTGAATAGTCAGCCACGCGGAAGGCACTGCACGCACAACATCGTAGGGGAAGAACAAGAGAGGCACATGTGCCTAGAAAAGTGCCGAGAACTCATGTGTTTGAACGTACCTACTCCATGCGTATGCAGACATTCTAAAACATACATCTAGCTATTTCTCTATTTAGATAAGAATAAGTATATATACATAGATAATACCAACTGAAGCACTATTAAATAATACATTTCTTTGCTTTTTTGTAGATCTTAACGGATCTGGTTCAGGGTGAATTCATGCAGCTTGGCTCACGGGAAACTGAGAACGAACGCTTTGCACATTATCTAACTAAGACGTACAGGAAGACCGCATCGCTGATTGCCAATGCGTTGAAGGCGGTAAGTTTGTCGTCTGGGCCAGTGCAATCGAAATGCATTCGATGCGAATCGCGAGTTGCAATTGCAATGTTAATGTAATTGCATATTTGCCATTCGGCGCTTGCCTTGCATGAATGCGTTTGTCATTGTGCCCATTTGGAAAGTTGATTGAACGATGAATGTGACATTGAAATTCTCTTGTTCTTTTCTCTCTCGTTTAGACCGCCGTCATCGCCCAGGCGGATGATAATGTTGCCGAGGTGGCATTTCAGTATGGACGAAACATTGGTTTGGCCTTTCAGCTGGTGGACGATATGCTGGACTTTGTCTCATCCACAGAGCAAATGGGCAAGCCAACAGCAGCCGACTTAAAGCTAGGCTTGGCCACGGCGCCGGTTCTCTTTGCATGCGAAAAGGTGAGACCCGTCGCCGGCACCACGGAGTGACTTCCTCATTGCAATGACAACAGGCACACTGCACTGCACTGCAATGTATATTTCAAATAGCTAGCTGCCTGTTTGTACAGATCTGTGTGTTTGCTTTGGAGTGATAACATATGTGCATACAAGTACATACGAGCACATATGTGCATTTCCCAGTTTGCCGCCTTATGTTGATCTTGCTGGCACCGTGATGATATCATAACTTGTGTGTGGCATACCATCAAATGCGTTTGAAAGGCGATTTTGATTTCGCATCAATTTCAACTGTGTAGTTTATTATGCGACGCGCGATTAACGAGTGCGTGCAGTGCGTTTTAAGCGGCACTGTTAACGCCAACAACAGCGGCAACGGCGAGTGGCCACTGCACAATGCGGTTAGTTAGCCAGCTAAATGGCATCAACTAGCCATATATTTTACATAACCCATAACGCCATAGACAATGGGCGAGTGTGTCCGATCGATGATTGATCAGTTTGGCATGTGAGGGGCCCACCCCAAATGAGTGAGACCCCATTGGAATAACGCACTATTTATACCCTCTCTGATTGCGCTGAAGAGGAATGTTGCTTATAAAATTAAAGATACTATAACTTTTCTTTCTTTCTCCTTTTTAGTACCCGGAGCTGAATCCCATGGTGATGCGTCGCTTCAGCGAGCCTGGTGACGTGGAGCGCGCCTTCGAATTGGTACACAAGTCTCACGGACTGGAGCAGACGCGTTTCCTGGCCAAGAAGCATTGCAACGAGGCGATACGGCTGGCACAGGAGCTGACAGAGTCCCCATATCAAAAGGGTTTGCAGGTTGTTGCCGACTTAGTCATCAATCGCATGAAGTAGAATTGCAAATAATATACAAATTAAACTTATCTACTATTAAGTTAGAAGGCAGGCAACAACTGATGCTAGTTAAGTCAGCAAATATGGTCGAGAATGAGAACCAAGTGGAAATTTGTAAAAAGAAAACTAGCAAATCGTAAAAAGAAAAAAAGAACACAAGATTTATTATTTAGTTTTTAAGCATTGTTGTTGACACTGTAAATAATTGCATAATTTGTTCACAAAAACTTTAATTGAAACACTTAAACATTATGTGGATTGAAGATGATTGTAAATGTAAAAGAATGTTAAACTATTTTGAATTATTAAATGTTATATAAATGTCCAAATCATTCAACTGCACAGAAATTGTACAATTCAATAACGATTCGAGAAGAACCTGTAGATATTTTCCCTTTGCAATGTGTTTGCATCCAGTTTTTACAACGAGAAAATGTCCCACTATAAATGAAACTTTAAACAGTAACTATATGAAAAGGAAGAATGCCTAAAAAATCGAGAAATGAAATGTCTATTAGTCAATGCAACAAACGATATTTATAAAACGAAAGTTTATTGATTTAAGAATATACAATTAAAATGTACTTTACATATTTTATTTTTTTAAAGGTCATTTCATGCCAAATGGTTCAATAGTCGCTGCGTAGACTTTGCCAAACACTTAGACAGCACAATCTTTTCAACCTTTCACAATTATTTTACATGAGTTTTGAACCATTCGCGCATGGAATGCAAACCATTTTTTATATTATATAACCCAAAACGTAGCATTAAGTTAAGGTTGTAAGTGAAAAATGTCAAAGAAATGTACTATTTAAACAATGCTGCCCAAAAAAAAAACAAAAACAAGAATCAAAAAACAAAAAATTAAATTACAATTTTGTAAAATACCCCAGTAAGCAGTATAAGCTACAGCTTATATTTAAACCCTTATAGTACACATTAGAGACAATTGTAAAATGAATGTAGATATTCTTAAGGTTTTTCAGGTTAAGTTTATAATGGAAATAACTTAAGTCAAGTAATGAAAATCAAACGGCTCTTTTACAGCCGATTACCGCGAAATTGATGTTTTCAAGTCATCACATCATCATGTCTACATTCAGATTACAACAAAATCATATGGGTGCTCGGGTAATAGGTCCACTAATATAATATGTTTTTGATAACGATTATAATGTTACGATAACTATGTATTTCAAGAGATGAATAAAATACGACTTGCTGAGCAAAACGAAACAGAGAAATTTACATACAATATATACTCACAGTCTTGTGTATGTACAAAGGATTACGAATGTGGGCTAAGAAAACAGAGGCCAAGCCAAGTAGATGTCGACTCATCAAAGGGGCTAATGAGGCACGAACGTACATACCTTCAATCGCTGAGGGTAAAGATGGCTTAAGCTTGGCAAACATCAACAAGTTTGTCCTCAATTGAGTTAACCGAAACTGCGAAGTAGCGCACGCAATATTGCAATGGCAGGTCCCCCAGTCCAATATTGATGGCTTTGGGAACTTTCCATTTTAATGCAGAAACCGCAGAATCAGGTCAAATTCTGGCAGTTGTGCCACAATTTCACCCAGAAGCCGCAGCAATGTGCGCTATAAAATAAATTTATTTTATGTCCAAGCCTCGTTACGCCTGCAACTGCTACCGATTCCGATTCGCAGGCACGGATCTGCGGCAGGCAAGGCGCAGCGAGACGAGGCGCAGTGAGGCGAGGCCACTTCAGCCCGATTACAGAGCGGGTAAACAAAACGGGAAAGTGCCAGCGTGCCTGGCCTGACTAACTGGTAAAATATTTAAATGGCCAGGCCAGAGCCAGAGCCAGAGCGAGTTACGCAAACGAACGAAACGATGCAATCCTGGCCTAACTTAACAAACAACTTCAAGGACAGACGCGCAGCCTGTGCACCGCCGCCCTAACCTAGACTATAAATAACTGGCTGGCTAGCGACTGGCTGCCTAGACAACCAAATTGGTTGGGCAGGCCGAAAGTTAAGGCCCAACGTCTGATACCGTACCAGGCACGGATCGCAGCTACCAATTCGAGGGCCGGTCGAAGGTTTGAGTCTGGCACGGGACGAATTCAGTAGCGCGTTATTTGTTGAACGTGCCACTACTTCCGCTTTCCAGGCGAGAGGAGAGCAGACCCAAGATGACAACCAGCGATGAGATGGGCGCCTTCTGCCACGACCACATTCAACATCCGTTGATGTGGTGCGATGAGAAGAAGCGACTGGTCGAGCGCAAGAATGCCGAGGAGAGTTTGCGTATGTGGCGACGTCGCAAGGCCGAGGAGTGTGCACGCAAGGAAAAGGACAAGCAAGAGGTGAGTAAGTTACTTAGACTCAATAAGATGCTCCTAGTCAATCTTGTGTGCACACATGTTGTGATCTAGGCTCCCTAAGGCGCGTAGAGACTGCACTTAGGTAAGTGCTGTAAGGAAGTTACTGTGTGCGGAGCCTAAACGTACCTTATGTTTTGGCAAATTTATTAGTCTTACAAATCTAACACAGGGCAGTTTATATTCCTGTTCCAAAAATGGATAAAGCTATACCTTTTAAATCAGTTGTTATGAGACTTACCAGTGAAAACTCTCTTAAAATTTGCGCTCATACCAACTGGCTTTAAAACAAGGTAGTCTATCTATGCAGAATTAATAAGTCAGAAAGAAGACTGAGCCCATTATGAAGTGTCCATCTTGATGTTCTTTAATAAATATTTCTTAGTAACTTTGCAATTATGTTTATAACGTACATCATCAAAAATTGGGCAAACTATTAAATACCTACGAGTTTTGTTAGATCAAAACTATGAGAGGCATTTCAAGGAAAAGGTAAAGGAATTCCAACAGTCAGGCACCCACGCTTATTTTGGGTTCAAAGACCTTCGACAGGCAAATCGTAATAACACAGCCATGGATTGGTTCAACAAACTGTTTGACAAGTTTTGATTTCGCTTGAACGTAATCAAGGCAAGCATCCTGAGACTTCCAGACTTTCAAACAACGACGTCGCGTGACACATGGCTCGCAGCGAACTAAGTGAAAATGGGTGAATGCAAAGCTATGCGAAAAATGAGCCACGTTGCAACTATAACAACAACCTACAAACAAGCAACGACACACACGGACACACAGAGAAGGATTCGACGTGCAAACGTTGTTGAGATGGGGGGGAGGGGGGTGGTAACATAAATATAGGCTATTTGGTCGCGCTAGCGAATCGATGAGGCATGAACCATAATTGGGTACCTAGCCTAACCGACTGTTATCTTCTCTCTGTGTGTATTCCGCAGTACTATGATATGTTTCTGCAGCATTGTCCCTGGGGTAGGCCAGGTGGTGGTGCACCCAATGTGGAGGTACGACGCAAGGACATAACTGCAGTCGGACTGCACTCAACGCCAACAGTGGTAAGCCATTGTGTTGCCGTGTTGCCTGTGCTGTTACTGTGTGCAGCACGGCATGCATCATTTATGTAATGCCCTTGCCATGCCCACATTTTGCAGACAACCGCCCATCGCATTAACTCGCTGCAACCGTGCCGCTACAATGACTACTTCTCCATGCAGAAAAAGTGCCATAAGAACCCACTTGCTGCCTATCATCATCATCATCATCACCATCCGGCAGCGCCCCCGCCTGGTGGTAGACTGGCACACGCACATTCTATACATCATCTGCAGGAGAGTGGACCACGGAGCAGCACAGTGACCATCTGTGAACGAGACATACCCCACAAGCATGGCGTCAGTCTTCCCGTTAACGGTGGCAATGGTGAGAGTCTCCACATCGAATTGAAAGAGCATCCCTCAATGTCGTTTCGCAATAAAGGCCATGTGGACATTGAGCTGAGGTACAAGCCCACGCCGCCATGCAAAGGCAAACCGACGCTCGACAAGATTGTCGTGCACAGTGAGAGTGAGCAGCAGCAGCAGCAGCAGCTGCACGAGAAACTCGCGTCGCAGAAAAAGAAGCTTCAGGCGAAGCTGGAAAAGCCGGTGAGCGGCAGCTATTCTGCACTGCGGGCGTGGCGTTACTAATGCAATTATTTCTTTTTTCTATTGTCTTTTCAGCCAGCCAAGGAGCCCTGGGGCAAGGCCGGACCTGGTGGTAAGCCCTGGCGCAGTCCCAAAGAAGTAGGCAACACTTTTATGAAGTCACTTGTAAGACCTTTCGAAGCCACAATGCGCTAGACAACTTAATACAGTTGACTTTTGATTACGTTTAGGGTTGGACAAACAAGGAAATGCTCAAAGAACTGGACCAGGACAATCCCGTGACACCAGCTGAAAAGAACACATTCCGTAAATCGCGAGGCTGTAAGCCGCCCAAGCCGCAGCGCTGCTGTGAGCTCTGCACCTGCACCTGCCCTGCCCTAAAGAATTCCAGTCCACTGAAACCGTCCAGAAATAACCCGCCGGGTGCGCCGCCGCCCCCACCATGTGGGCTACGATCTCCACCGAAGGAGTGTAAGCCCGTTAAGCTCTGTCCACGCGTCTCCCGTGGCCACTGTGCTGTGGGCAGCACTGCGACCAGCACAATGACCGGCGATGTCAGCACTGCCAACGGAGAGGGTGGTGGCGTTGAGCTGGTGCCCCTGCTCGCACGTCGACGGGGCCTACATCGCCCCATCAGCCTGTCCAGCACGGACGTGACCAAAAGGACGCCCTCGCATGATAGGTACGCACTCCTCAAGCACAAGTCAAAGCCCAACAAAGAGCAGAACATCAACAACAGCATCAGCATCATCAAAAACATTAGTCACATGAAGCGGCTGCCGAAGAACTTGAACTGCAAGTTGCCGTGCTGCTGTTGCCACTGCGTTGCAGCCGCTGCCACAGCCACAACCACCATGCCACCCATCTGCTGCCTCAAGCGACTCACACTGCACATACGCTAGTCCAGTCCATCAATCCATATGACTGTCAGTCAGCCTGTCAGTCAGCCAGTCAGTCGGTCAATCATTCAGTCAGTCTCTGTCTTTGTCTGTCTGCCCGTCTGTTTCAGTGTCTGTCTGCACCTTCTTTTGTTGCATCACTCCATTGTTTCCATTTCGATCGACAGCTTGCAACATTGTGTGTTCCATCTCGTTTCCTGTCCAGTCCAGCACTATCATTTACAATCGCTCCAAGCTACTGTTATTTGCCTATGTTATCATCACTGTTAGCTACTGTTAGTATTGACGTTTCTCATTTGCTTGCTCTGCGAATTGTTATGAAAAAACGAAATTCATTTGCTACTTTTGCGTCATCCTTGCGTTGTTAATGGTTTCTCTATCACTTCTTTTGGCTCATTCAGCAAGAAAATATCCATTGTAATACAAGTGAAAGTATAGCAACCAAAAGAGCAAACCTAAACTCACCATCTAAACAAACTAAAAAACAAAAACCAACCATAACAATATGCAATATCAAAATCATAATACCAAATCTTCTATGTATCCCCGTGCTAAATTCCCTATTCAAAAAAATGAATCGAAAACAAAAATAACGTTAACAAATACCAAATTGTCTAAACGATACAACAACCAACCGTCTAATACATCAATAAATCAATCAATCAACCAATCAATCGACGTACCAACGCAGGATACAAACAGCCGCCGATATGCGCTATCTGCATGACTTGAATGTTCAAATATCGCAGAAACGTCGCTCGGTCAGCGTGTCCAGGCAGATGGATCGCGACCTATGCAATCAGCACTTCAACACTTTCGAAACATTCTGGGGACGGCCAGGACATGGTGCACGCGATGGCGATAAGATAAACAAACTGAAATTGGATAATTTGCTCTATGGCGCCAGTGAAACATCTTAAGATACTTTGGTACCACTCTCTCTCTCTCAAGGCACTCGATTCCCATTCGGCTCGTAGTTTTGCTCGAAGCAAATCGTGTGTTCTGTAATCGATCAATCGAGGCTCTTTTTGTCGCCAATAAATATGTTCAGCAGAAGATTGAAAACTTGTCCAACTTCCTGGGATTGTAAGTTGTACGAAGTAAGGATAATCTGCAGCTAGTTAGTTTTCTTTAGAATAAGAGATATTAACAATAATTTGTAAATAAAAGTAACTAGTTATTCTCAAGAGTGTATCTATTGTGTTTGTGGCTCTAAAACACTCTATAATCGAAGAATCTATTGAATACCTTTGTAAATTCAAAACCAGAATCTTAAGACAGATATCCAGATAGTAATGTTTTAAAAAAAAGTTCACCTGGTAGCACTGTATGATACCTAAGTGTGCAAACAAAATGTTATAAGGCAACGGGTACAGTGGCTCTAAAGCCTTCTGCGTTTTATAGTAAGTTTATAACATCTTTTCGAACAGTTCCCACAAAACTGTAAGCAAGCTAACTTAGCGAAATGATACAAGTTCTTTGTATTAGTAATTAGTATTGGTATTATATTGTTTGCTTGCTATTATCATTATTTTTAGTTTAAAGTTTGTTTCTAGAAGAAGAGACTGCAATCACTGGGTACCGTCATCTAACATCTGTTGTTCAAATGGATATTGAAAATGTAATACACACTCTCAAATGCCAGGTCACGTTTTGGACATTTGTCAGTATGCCCCGCAGACATTGGAGGTTGGTTACCAGGGGTAAACTGTGCATGATTTCGTTTGTCTGCCCTGCCGTATGTCAACTGGGAATGTGTAGAGGCAGACGAGAGCCCATGGCTTTATCCCATTCGATTTGTTTGTATTTAAGGTGTTTAGAATTTCAAATATTTCACATGTCTCGTAATACTACAAAGCACATGGCATAATTTATATGTGTGTGACTGCACACCGTAATACGAGTTTGCATAATTGAAGCAACATTTTGCTCACCTAACGATAATTTGAACTTTGACTTGCATTGTGAGTGAAACGAGAGCAGCATACGTAACACACACACACACACACACACACACATGAACAACAATCAAACATTAATTAAACTTTGAATTTTCGGCCAGTAGACTAACATATTACATGGAATTGGATTCTTCTTTCGTCACTGCGTAATAAAAGGAACATTTTCGCCTCATTTAATTTCATCAACAATTCGGAAAATGTGCGCAATTAGCAATTAGGAAAATAGTTACAGCCCCGACCCGACTAGTTGACTTGATTATATCAGCAAATCGTATCCCTTGTATCTACACATGTTCAAATAGATACTCAAAGCATTAGAAGAAGAAAACTCATCATTACCAACGATA
Source organism: Zaprionus indianus (assembly GCA_018904595.1). Taxonomy (NCBI): domain Eukaryota; kingdom Metazoa; phylum Arthropoda; class Insecta; order Diptera; family Drosophilidae; genus Zaprionus; species Zaprionus indianus. The sequence goes on from JAEIHA010000320.1 coordinate 12,079,630, forward strand.
ATTAGTCGGCTGAGGGAAGGAGGCGGGTAACGGGCGAGACTAGACGAGGTCTTGGCAAGCGGCTTTAGTATACCTTGGCACATGGCTGTAATTATTGTAACAATGTTCAACATGAGAAGTAGACAAGTAGAGGGAGCGACCTGGGTTAAATGAAAACGCCTGAGGCAAACGACAGTCTCTGACAGAAACTGAAACTGGAGCCAAATTGGCCAAACAGACAACGACAACGAGGACGACGCAAGTTACGATGGAACTATCTATTAAACAGACGCATTAGCCATGCTCTAGCAAGGCTGTTACCGGGGGCAGGGGGACTTAAGTCAATAAGAAGTCCCCCTAGAGGCGTTTTCCCAGTTTCGCTGCAGCGATGCATAATAATTCCCTTTGTTAGGCGTGCTAAGTGCATGAGAGCAAGAGTTGGTCTATGAAAAAATACAAAAAAAAAGTAAATTAAGAAAGTTATAGTCGGTTCTTCTCGACTGTTTTATACCCGCTAACCAAGGATTCCTTTTCAAAGGAACTTAGTGTTGGGTATTTTGTGTTGCATACTTTCAGGCTCTGTGCTTTATTTCTTTGCCTAGTAAAATTATTACTTGACTAACTTCTTCAAAAATCAGTTGAATATTTGTACTATTATACATACCCTAAAATTAAAATTAACGTTGCATGTTTTTTGTAGATTTTTAGATAAGAATCTCAGCAATTTTGGCAGAAAGAAGAAAGCACAGAAAATTAAGTATACGCGTATATAAATTTTAACATAATTTTTGGTTTGGCATAAAGTTATAAAACTCTCTAACCCCCACGAATAACGGGTATAAAAACATAGAAAATTTGGCTCCTGTCCTGTCCGACAGCATTATTTGACTCAGCGTCCAATTTTGAACAATTTGTCTCTGGCAAATTCTTTGGGCATTTTCGCATTTCTCTCCGGCTGCCTTTGACATGGAGCTCGTGTGCAAATAGCCAGCGAAATTTGTCTGTTCTATGGGGATGAATTAACTATGCGAACGGGTGCATTGCCATCATAGTTGCTACTCGCCCAGTGGCCCAGTGGCAAAGCTGGTGTTCTGGAATTCCCTTTGCGACTTGCCTTGGGTAAATGTTGCCCGGCAAAATGGCGAAATGGCAAAAATGCAAGCTGAAGGAAGACTCACTGGCTAGAGAGATGACTCTCGCAGTTATTCATTGAATTCGTATATGTTATGTGAATGCACACACACACATGTACACATATGCATACTCTTGCTTTGTTTAGCTTACGGCTGTTTCTGTTTCATCTTGTGTCGCCCGGTGGCTAACGGTGCTTGAAACCGATAACGTTTGTCTTCCATAAATAAAACAAATAACGACGACGCCAACACACCGCAACAACACGGTGAATTTTATATATATGTGTGTGTGTGTGTGTGTGTGTGTGACGTGCACATATGTGCAAGAGTACTCTCTGGCTTTCTGTGTGCGTGTGCTTGTTTTTTGCATAAATAAACTGCGCTGTAATAAAACTGTCGTTATGTCCGAATTGGCATTTCGATATGTATTTTTACCATGCCGAAAAACCCCCAGTACGATTTATAGCATAACATTAATTAATCAAACATAGCCATAAAGCGTAAAGTGTTAAAGATTTACGCAGAAAAACAAACAAAGGCCACATACGTATACGTAATAATAATACGTATCCCATAACCAGATAGTACTTTGACTAAGCCTTTAAACTTTTGATCTCAAGAGCTTAAGCAACTTTTCGAGATGCTGAGTACGTTTCAGACTTGTCTGGGTTCTTTGTCTCCTGTCTCTCCACAAAATCCTCTTCTCCCTAAACGCTTGCGGAGTGACTCGTGGGATATTTTCTTGTCTCTTGTTGATTTCTTGCTGTGTTAGCGCTTTCACGTAATTTGCAAATCAATTTCCAGCGAGCGTAGAACAAACACACTCCCCAACTAAATGGCCTTAGCTTTCTTTGTCTGAGTAAGTGTGTGTGTGTGTGTGTGTGTGAGGGAGGCAGGATGTGCTCTCATTGTTTATTGGATTAGTATCGACATCGTGTCGGCATACAAAACATTTATATGCCAAACACTTTTATCAGCTAACAAACGTAAACAGTTTAACAAAATGAAAATTCCCGCATGTAGAATCCGACATTTATTTACACAAGGATATCATATTGTATATACGAGTATTGCAAACCGGAAACGAGAAACTGTTTATTAAGCAGACTCGTTAGAATAGAGCATTCATTTTGTGTAATCGTCTGACTATCCTGGGAATAATAAGCTATTAGATACGAGATGAAACTATGTTTGTATATCACCCATATTTGTTATCCTGAGCATCATCTTCTGCTCGCAATTTAGCATACACTTCCCTATTTAAATATTTATTGTGCAGGGTGTGCCTGGTACTGAAACTTAAAATGGCACGGAGCCACCACAAAGTTGTGTGGAATATAAGAGCAAGAAGCATTTAATATTTAAGCGACTTTCGCCACTAAAACACCGAACGGTTTTGCACTTTACAAGTGTCCCTCGGCATGTGTTAACATGTCCTTAAGTCGGTTGGGTTACAGTATAGAACTCCAGCTACAGCGCCTGCTGGTGCCGAGTTTTACGTGCAAGTCGTCAACGACAGACTTCTGGTACAACACCTTGCGACGTCCTTCAACTGTGCACACCCACTACTACAAATTGACTAACGCTGATCAAGAATATATACATGTATTTCATATGCTCTGCATCGACAGCAATGGGTCATTCTTTCCTCTTTCCCCTTTTCTGTAAAATGTTCTGGCCTTTTTTAGTTCTGTTAAACGTTCGCTGGTCAAGTCTCAAAATAGCATTTTGCATGTGAAAACTTTTTCTAGACCAAAAAATATTAATTAGTTTCTCAAAACCTACACCGAATGGTTAACTTTAGCTTTGGCTTGCTCGCTGCTCACGAACTGCCCAGTTATGCGAATGTTAATTTGCGTGAAAAATCTTGCACTTAAAATAAACTTGATTAACAATGGAAACTTTTCGACAGCGGGCCAACTTTAAGACAAGTTGGCCAATTGTTTGCACACACCGAACGACCTGAGAGTCATTTTCAAAAGTTTTCTCTCTTTGCGTCAAATTAATTAAGACAAAATTATTAAGCACAATTATGCAATCTGAAGAAGTACGGGCTCTTTTGCCATTTTCATTTCATTATTTTAAAGCACAGCCTTAAATTGATAAACGAGAGTTAGTCAAGTTAAAGGGGCAGCATCAAGAGTTTATGTCTTAAGAGTAGCTGAAACTGTTAGAATAAGAACATAACATAATAGCATTTAATTAAAAGAAGAAGCGCTTTTCTTTGAACCTTATTTTTACAATTTTCATGTAAAGCGGAACATCAAAATAATAAATATCAGTTAGTTAAGCTAAAAGTGCAGGTAAAGTACTTTAATCTAAACAGTATCAACAGCTGAGACTGTTAAAATGTTAACATAATATAACATAATATATATGCACTGCAGTGAATAAAAATACTGCAATTATGTTACTGAGTAAAGTATTTAACAGAGTTGTCTGTTCCTCTGTTAGCAATGCTCAGCAGAGTAGTATGTCCCTGTTCTTAACAGGGAAAACAGAAGAGAATGATATCGAAGTAATGAATTGATTGAGCATTATCGCAGTATTTGTAAGAAGATAAGTAAGCCCTGTTAAAGTGTCAATTATTATTATCGACAATGAAAAATGCGTTAGTTTGATTGAGTTGGTATTTGGGGTGCCCAGAGTACGCATACATATCTAGCACCAGTATATACGTGCATGCACACTTTATAGGGCTCATGGAAGCAGGGTTGTCTTCCTGCCTGCCTGGCTGGCTGCTTTGCAAGCAGTCTCCCGCACAGTTTAGCTGCAGCCTGCAGCTCTATTTTGTGGCTTAATGGTTGCGATTTATCTCTGTCGAATTGCAATCGACTCTCGACTTTTACTGCTCTGTGTACATACGCTTCCGCTCTTCATTGTGCATTCATAGATAAACCGTTATAGAGGCAAAGAGTATAGAACATATATAGCGCACATATATTATATTTGATTTTGCCATTGCAATATTAAAGTGAGAAGCAGCTGCCCCGGGGATAATTTTGATGCTCCATGCTCCACGCGCCGATGCAATGCACACTTTCATTTTCCACGAACTGTAGATTGGTCTGCAACACGCAAGGATGCGCGATGGTCTGTACTGCAAGCGCTAAATAAACAAAAGTCTGTCACACGAAATGAGCACACCTTCAGCACAGAAGAGGGAATGGGTGGGAGGGAGATGAGCGAGGCTGTTGTGGCGGCTGTTTGCTTTGCGTGGCTGTTGTGGCACGCCGCGCTTCGCATTACCTTTTGTGCAGCAAGAAAGACGAGTGTGTGTAAAGGAAACGCATTAAAAGCGAATTGCCTGCAGAGCTATGACTTTAAGTATAGCCAGGTACTTTAAGCTTTATTAACAAGTGTCATGAATTGCAGTAAAGAATCAAAGTATACTTGTGAAACTTTAAATATTAAATTCTTATACTTATTTAATAGTCATACATACATACATATATTAGAGAAAAATTGTTTGCTTCAATTAGAAAGCCACAGACACATGCAGAAAGTCAATTGAAATTCTTTTATAAATAAAAGGAAACGAAGATTTTATCGAACCGAGGAATTTACTATGCTATTTGCACAGTTTTATGTTCCTGCAAATTTAATTTATTACTACAATTTACGCTTTGTTGAAGCCAATCAATCAGTATTCGAGTCCGAATTACCAGGCCTCTGTCGACAGGCAATTGGGTGGTATCAATCAAAGTCACCAAAATACAGTGAATAGAAAAAAAGAGACAGGCCAAGCGGTCACACAGTAGTTATCGCCAGTCTAATGCATAAAAAAAGCAGGAAAAGGTTAATATTGCAAGAGGAAACTCCTGTATCTTTTTCGCATTAAGATTAATTGGTCAATAAAAAAGGTTTGCGTATAATTAATATTAATGAAAATTCGGATAATTGATCTATTAAAAGGACATGACTTTATAGATAGAGAGATAGAGATGTCTCCAAAGGTGCGTTGAAAGCATGTACGAGGGTCGTTTGATAAGTCCGTGACTTTTTGTATTTGCCGCGCACCTGCTAAATACAACACTGCTCCTGTCAGCAGTTATCGATTAACAGCTGACTGTAAAATTTTGAGAAAGCTGCGTTTTTTGGTTTGCGTTTTATAGGCATTGAAAGCAGACGATCTCGTGAATTTTAACGAAAATGGAAAAAAGTGAATTTCGTGTCAGCATGGCAAAATTTCATAAATTGGGCTACGAACTGCTACCCCATCCAGCATATTCTCCAGATTTAGCCCCCTGTGACTATTTTTTGTTTCCAAACATGAAGAAATGGCTCGGCGGTAAGAGATTCGGGTCATCACAGAAACAAACGACTATTTTGAGGGCCTTGAGAAAACCTATTATTTGGAAGGAATAAAAAAATTGGAAAAACGCTGGACTAAATGTATAGAGCTAAAAGGAGATTATGTTGAGAAATAAAACGCTTCTTTGACGAAAAAAATATATTTTATTCAAAAAGTCACGGACTTATCAAACGACCCTCGTAGGTAAATTACATATACCCCTTGCAAGGGTACAAAAAAATACTCGCCACGAATACGACATACAATTTGCATCAACCCATTAATTTGCATTTGCCAAATGCCAGAGCAAAAATGTGTCGTATATGTTTTGGTCCTGGGCTCGGCAGGAATCGTGCCGAAAAGGTTACATTTTTGTGCGATGGCACCACAGCAGGATTGTTTTGTTCAGAGTTTGGTACAAGTACAAGCTACTCTGCATACGACACCGACACCAGAATGCCATCTGAAAGTTTACCATTAATATCCATTAGGATTGCTACATATATATAAAACATAGATAAAGTAAGTTAGCTGCTAAAAAAGTGGGAAAATCTGTTAGTTAACTTTTTTTTGGGAACTCTCTCTAGGGGTTTTTCCTGTACAATATTTGATGTTTGAAAACTTTTTAATTAATTCAAACTATTCAATTGAAAGACAACGGAACCTCGTCCCCAAACGGGACAACCAACAGGAATCAGGGGGCCCTGGCTAAGTGTATCAACAAAGTGAGAACCAGATGTAGCTAAAGGCAACGGTCACAGTTGCAGCTTCCAGTCGCGAAAACAACTGATTCCGCTTTTGCGGTTACACACTGCGACAGCTCTACAACTGGAGCAACACTGCTGTGGCCTTCATACATAACACACACACACACACACTCACAATCACACACATTAACACAGCATGTCAATGGGTTTTCCAAAAACGGCTATGTCGCGACCAAAACTGTCACCAGCAAACAGTGCATACATGCAGATATAAATGTATGTATGTATGTGTGTTGTATGTAGCTGTGTCAGTAATCAGGCAACTGTAAATAAAGTGAGGCAGCACAACATTTTTTACACCCTGTATTGAAAATAAAATAGAAAAAGGTATATTAAATTTGGGATTTTTCATATGTTCCTCTTGGTTCGCCTTTAATTTTCTGTATATCTTGTCATTGGAATATCAAAATATAATAATTATACAATTACAAAAATGAAAGTCCTCAAATGAATATATATTCCTCTACAATTATTGGTAGTATTCCAAACCCAAGTAAAGTTTACCCTTTTATCAAATATAAAGCTGTCACGTTATGTATATTGTGCTGACTCATTTAAATCTGTCTACAGGGTGTGAGACAGTCGAATGTGCTGTTCAGCAGTTGTCTTAACTTGTTTTAAATTCGCATGATAATTGCGCATAAATTTTGTGCCGACTGAAATTCAGGATATTAAATGCCGGGCATTTTGACAGCCAGGAAAATTTGTATTCAAATTTCGGATACCGAATTCGTAATTTACATACGATATATATACCTAAAATACTGATAATGCGACTGTAACCCCAATAATGCCTTATCACGGTATTTCGTAAGCCGTTTAGGGACCTCATTATTTTTGCGAAGCAACCAAAGAACGCGGCAAAAGAATCAAAAACAACATCATATTGCGGATACTTTCATTGCATTTTTATGTTTTTAATAAACACCCAACGAGGAAAAATTATTAAACTGCAGCCACGGGTTTTGGCAGCACGCCAAATCCAGATGCAATCGGCGCGGAACAGTGAACACGGTTGGAAAGCCGAGCAATGCTGAGCACTCTCGACCTCGAGATGCCCTGATCTTTCAATACTTAAACAAATACTTAAACATACATATAGTACCTTCTGACAACTAAAAATTGTTCGTATTTTTATTTAAAATTTTTTTTTTATGTAAAAGCAGTACAGTGCCACAATATCTTCTAACCCACATTATTATTCCCATTATATACATTCATTAATATCTTGAACTCACATTAACACTCATAAAATCTATTGAATCATTTTGGCTTCACAGGAGAATTTTAGATTCACATGTACCACATATGCCATGTTATCCAAGTGTTCTATGTAAGTCCAGGATGGTTATACTCATGCCCTCTTTTGTACATACTCTTAATGGAATGAGGGTATCACGCCGAAGCCATTATAACTCAGCAATTTTGACTTTTACACTTTAAGCACAAAAAGAAACGGCGTGAACAGCATCAAATGCGAAATAGGGTAATATAAATCTCTTAAAAGAATAAATCATAATATTTGTCTGCAATGGACGCAGCTTGAAGTGGATACTTCAGATACCATATACACACATACTCGTATGTGTGTGCGTGTGCATTAATAATGCCCAAACATAACACATAAACTCGGTCCCCTGACCAACACTTATGATTGTCCTGCTGCATGGCATGATGTCAGTTCCTTTGAGCACGCGACGCTTAAGGCTGCAGGCTACTCTGGTTCTCTGGCTCTGGTTCTGAGTCTGCCGCTGCTGTGTGGCGCGTTCGTGCAACGTGCTAAATCCGAAAATATGTCACGTTAGAAAGAACAACAATTCATCACAGTGTGGAATGGGAATTGGAATGGGAGCTGCTCCAAATGGTCAGCAGCTCGTCTGTGGCTCAATGGCTTATCCAACGTTGAAAGCCAGAGCCTGCGGCTGTCAAATGCAAATGTTTGGATCATGTTCGGATTAGCATAAAACATGCCAAGGACAGGCAGCACCATCGCATTGGAACATATGAAAACTCGCACTCACACACACACACACACACATGTATCAACCACATACACAATACACAGACCGAAGAAAGTCCGCAGGTATAGAAGTATACAATAGTATGTGTGAGCAGAGACACATATTGTTGAGAAGTTTCTTTAAACTTGACTGATTAATTTGTTATTTTACATCTTGTGAAATACATATCTTAATAATGCCCACGCACATACAGCTTAATGTTTTTATTTTACTCAACTTAAAAATGTATAAATAATTTAAATTTTAGTTCTTTGAGAAATAATTTTATTTTTTTTAATGCGCAGCCTAAATGTATGCAATACAAAATATAAATGCAATCGTTTTGGTGAGAAGATCACCATGTCGGAAGAAGAGACAAATTGATAGACAAATAAACCCAATATAAATCGACCACTCCGAACAAGTGTATATATCAAAATCCACACTTCTACAAAACCAAGGTGCGTTCAACATTATCTATCACAGTGAATCACCGTAGCTGTGAACTATATTGAATTCGATTATTCTGCTGCTCCATATTGTCGAAAGGAAATATTAGAGAAACAGAACATTATGCGCAGCACATTATTAGATGCAGTGAGGTATGAAATTCAATTCTTTTGCATCCATTGTTGGCAGTTGCCTTTTCAGCTCAGCACGTTCACTTTCGTTTCACTTTGTCCCTTTCCCTGTACATTTCTCCTCGATTTTCGTTTGCGTTTCGGTTTCCGTTTCGCACCAGACAGCCACATTGCGGACAACAAATTAAATGCTGCCAGTTTCGTACACAAAGAGTAAAAGCAAACCCAAGTAATTGAATTGAGTCTCGCGAGAGCTTAAAAATTCATTAGAAAACTGTCCGACAAATGCAGCTCGAGCCATAAAACTGAGTTTGGCCTGCAATCGACCCGACCAGAAGCAGAACAGTGGCAAAAACAAACCAAGAACCAATGCAAATCAAATCAATGCCTGTCTTTCGGCAAGGCTATAAATTTCGCATGGAAACAGTCAGTCAGTTACATAAATTATAAAATTAGTTTGGTATTCGTACTCTTCCTCTTCCGCTCATCCTGGCCTCAATGGCAATCAGCAAATAAATTCCGAAATTGTGAATTGTGAAAATCGAAGAAATCGCCAGGCAATTCTTTCGTTGCGGCAATGTCCAGAAACAAATTGAGTTTTTATACAAATCGGTTGACTTGATTGACATCTTGAGTGAGTTATCGCATTGACCTGTACTGTGTGGAATACCCAGAGCCCAACACTCAGTGCAGTAAATTCTCGTACCAAGGGAGTTAGATGTGAAAAGGAAAGCTCAAGCTTGGGTGAAACACTAGCTAGTATATGAACACTTTGCGAGAATTTATTGTTTTGTTATATTTGGGTTTATTACTGAATTTTAATTTATGGAGAAAGAGAAATACATTCACACACTCACACTTATTTGATGTGGAAGTTACTAGGGATTGACTTCGCCTCATTTTTTGACCCTTGTGGAGAGTACGTTGATTCCACCTACAGTTTGCTACTGACCTAACAATAAATCTCTATATAAAGTATATACAGATATACATAAGCTAAAAACATACAGCTGTCACAGAAAATGTATGCCGAAATGAGAGTTTTTTGTATCTAACAACATTTGTTTAACATAAAAATAATTTGTATAGACTGGAACCCAAAGCTGTGAGAGTATAAAACCTTCGGCATGTCGATGGTACATGTCAATGTACTTTTTATTTAAATGACAACAAATTTGCAACCCAAATACAAATAATTTGTTTTATAAAAAAACTCTTTATGCCCTCAACCGTGTAACATACTGTTACATAATCTTATGCAAATTAATTGAATTTAAATTGAAATAAATTAAATTCAATTGCAATAAATGACTGAATAATTCATTTGCGGTTAAAAAAGCATTTGGTTTTTGTTTAATTTTTTTCATTTATTATTTTGAGGAACAATTATAATTTATGTATTACATATTACAAGTAAATCGTTTTCACTTCGAACGCCTCACAACTTAATCCATTATTGATCCGAACAGCGTTATGTTGCATATTGAGCATAATTGTTTATAAATTTGAAAAGATACAGTAATAGGTAAAAAATAATTTGCTTAAAACACTTTCTACAAAACTTTCATTCTAGTAAATTCTAATATATGTATATATATTTATTTTTAGTTTTAAGGAATATTAACTATTTTTAAAGTGTTTTTCAAAATGTTTGTGTTTCGACTTGATATTCTATTTAATTTGTTTGCTCTAGTGTTAGTTTAATAATAATTTAGAATTTTGTCTTCGTTAGGTGAAAATTTCGAGATTTTCCTTATAATATTTGGTTATTATTACAATTCACACTACATCTAATATCACATACATACCCATATGTATGTATGTATTTGTTATGAATACGTTACTGTTTTTCTCAATTCAAAGCGTAGTGAAGGATTATGATTGCTTTATACGAAACGCCTGCACTGGGAGAATTTCTGTATTTAAATATAAAAAGCATTAACTAAATAGGATTTTTAGCTGAACACTCTTTATTGTGTTAATATAAATAGAAAAGAAAAAAAAAATAAATTAAGACTTGAAGGAATACTTTTGTAAGGCAACATAAGAAGGCACAACTGTTTTTCATTATATAAATACAGCAGATATTTAGAATACACAAAAGGAAAAAGCACAAAAAGGTAAATATCGGAAAGATTATGAACAATACAAGATCCGGCGGTATGTCCGTTGAGTGTGTGTGTGTGTGTGCGTGTATTGTAGATATGTGTGCAAGAGCGAGAAAACAAATGTCAGAGCTGAATACAAAGTGTGTTTCTCACAGTGCAGTGCGCCTTACTTACTTGTAATTTACGTTTTATAATCGACAAACATTAATTGCATTTTCCCAACAGCCAGAAAACCTTTTTCACCAAACATCTAATTAAGTTATTCATAATTATATTTCGATTGTTCAAATTTGTTACATTTAATTCCTATGTGAGCTTTCGGTTTTTCTATTGGATATTTGAATACTTATGTTTGTATATATTATACTTTCGGAATCTTATATGCTATATTGAATTCAGTAAAATTTGAAGTTTGCATTTTAAATAGAATAATTCGAGCATAGCGATTATTATTTTTTACTCTATGCAGGTAATTACTAAAATTGTTATAAGAGGTGCCTATATCGGATGCAAATTTGCAATTGGGAAGACAGTTAAAGGTATTACAAACCCACAAGGTTATATGCAAAAAAATGTCGCTATATGTATGTATATCGAGTAATTGGTAAAAACTAATAGAAACTCATCGCATATTAAAGTAGCACACACTTGCTGCTTGTTTTTAATACTTGTTTTTTTAGGTCCCATTTACAAAACTTCTTTTTGGAATCAATAATCACACAACACAAATATCTTAAAGCGAAAAACAAAATGAAAAGCTTAGAAAAACAAGGTGTTTTGATATATTCAAAAGAGTTTAAAACATATCCTAACGTCGCACCTTCAAAAAGTCTCGTAAAACTACCCAGATTATTTTGAAGAAAGGCAAGGCCAACAGCACAACGGAATATTTCAAATTGTCACCAGAATTGCAGCCATCCTCCTTACAGCAATAGGTTTGAGTTTCCCAAATTTCTGCAAGCACAAGAGCAAAATATGGTCATTATAAAGAGACCAGAATAATAAAAGTTAATTCAATAAAACAACATAGATGTACACCAGTAAAGTTACTCTTAAGACAACAAAAATAGGAAGTAATAAAAATGAAAAATGATTTCAGAGGAACTCACCTTTCTCGACACACTCCGTAGCACAATCTCGCACAGTTGACAATTCACTAACATATTTCTGGAATGAAGATAATAACAAGAGATAAATCCATAAAAGTTAGATGCGGGCATAAAATATAGTGCATTTCAAATCAATGAGTTAGTGTTAGTGAGGTTTGTCCTTATAAGAATTTAACTTAACTTAGAATATTGTAGGGTTCAAATTGTGATAAGAATCTCATCTCTATACGAATTATTCAAGTGAACCGAATGCATCATCTTTATGCAGTTTGGCCCTTGCTCTTGCCGAGGGAAGTGTTAAATTCTCGTTTGAATGCACTTTGCACAATTTAAACCTTTTGTTGACTTACTTGCACACACATGCATAGTAAAGAGTAAATAAAAATCAATAAAATCAATGCTGAATGGATCCTTATCGGGAATATAAATCGGTCACCACACATTTTCATACATTAACTATTCCACTTTGTCTATTCACAACACATCAGTCGCACAGTGGCCCATTAAGAGCTTGCGTAGCACTTAACCCTCTTCATTGACTGCACCGAAGGGTCCTAAGTAAACCACTTGAAACAGACTTGAAAGTAAAGACATTACATTGTTCTAGTCATAGTTCACACGGGGTATATTTTTAATTCATTAACTCTTTCATATTGTCAACTATCTCCTTAGTGGATTGATCACTCAGTACTACAAAGATTCCGAAGCTTAACAAAAGGTTGAAGAACACAAAAGACTGTGTGTCCCTTTCATTTGCACATTTTCAACACACTCATGTCGAGGTATGAGTGTACGATATAGGGGAACTTACATGAATGCATATATGTGTGTACATTGATTGTATTTTTGTATGTAAATTTCATAGGGAAAAGTTCCCCCTGTCTGCTGCTCTATCATCATTTTGTGCAATTCCATCAATGCACTAAAGCCAACCTGAAAGAATGAGTGAAATTTGATTTTCTCAGCGTGTGTGCAATGTCGGCAATGTGATTTCATACTTGAACGGGAGCTTTTAACTAGAAAGGAGGCCTTCAAGTGGAAGAGAGCCAGCATCCGTCAAGTCTAGTGCAGCAGCTGACAGCTTCCATTTGCCTCATCTAGCCAAGAATATTTGGCAACTGCAATTTGGTGCAACGCGCCCGCACAAACAAGTTGCAACATGAATGAACTTTTGAATAAAATAACGTTCAAGCAATTCACTCCCTCACATAGTGGCATGTTGTAAAAGTAAAATGCTCACAAAAAGGGGGGCAAAATGAGGAAAGACGAGCTTCATTTTACCAGAGGAATGACATAATTTACTAAACGAATTTGGCTGAGGGTGAAAACAATTGAGTCAGCATTTTTCAAAATGACGGGTACAGGGCTAAAACTCCAATCACAGGCCTGTTGTCAGAGAAGTCAACTGTATCGTCATAGAATTTATTGTCAAAACTTCCTAATTATTTACCAATTATAATTGTATTTAATTAAATAAATCAAATATCAAAGCAGGCGGAAGAAAGCAACATGAGCAACTTGATCAATAATATGATTGCATTAGGAATTATACTGATTACCAGACTGGTACCTGTTGTCTCGGGAGAACGATGCTCTGCAGAGTACTGCAATTTTGCTGGAGACTGCACTGTTGTGGACAAAAAACCAACATGCCAATGCTATACAGAGACATTTCATGGCGAATATTGTGAGAAAATTAATGATCTATGTTTGACAGATTCAAATACATGCAAAGAACATGAAAGCTGTATACCATATGTGGGTCAAACGATCTGTAATTGCAAGCAAGAAAGGAGCGGATTTGATTTCAGACAAATAAAAGGTATTAACCCTACCAAAGTAATGTGCAGCCTCAATGTGCGCGTCGTCTATGGGCAGCAGGAGAACATTCTGTTGAGTTTCGAAGAAATGGGGAGTGCGGCCTTTCAGATAGATATATCAACGTACAACCTAATGATTGTCAATGCTCTACGCTCAGATAGGCCAAGTGCAGACAGAAAGCTGAGACACACCAGGAATTTGACTGCAATCCTGACAGACTTAGGAATTAGAATGCATACAAGACCACCCTATAACGATGCTCATTACTATGTCTTTCCGGCAAAGTACTTTGAATTGGGTAAAAATATTCTAAGCATATTAATCAAATCGGTTGATACAAATAACGATTCAATATCGTATTATAAGTCTCTTTCACTAGTCGTTCATGTCGTGGAACCGTTTTATTCGAAATGTTTACCCCAAGTTGTTTTTCAACACGGCATGGACCCAAAACGACCCCGTCCAGTGCAGCTCGAGTACTTTTCCAACATTCAAGCAATTGTTGAAAGGTCTTGTTCGAACCAATATACAACACAGTGGAGCATTTGCGATGTTGAATCGAAAAGTAAGAAGTACCATTTATAAATTAGTTATCAATAAGGTATATAAAAAAACCTTACAGATTGCTTCTATACTTCAAAAATTGAAAAGAATCTATTGTTTAAGATTCCCCGATATGAATTGCAATATAAACACCTGAAAGATCTCGTTCCCAATATGGTTCTAACGGTGGTGTTGGCCTACAATGACAGTAATTGTCCTTTGTTGTACACAAGAGTGAGTATATAATAATATACTGACGATTTCCAATACTAATACTCGTCTAGTGTTACATAAGATTTACTGTGAAAAGCCTGATCGCAAAAATAACAGGTGGAGACTATAGAGAAGTCAGTCCTGACAAGAGGCTTATCCTTGATGGTTCTCAAAGTCGTGATCCCATGCGGGCTATGAAGGAAGATCAGTTGTTGCTCTACTCGTGGACTATAAGTGCGGCGGAAGGAAGTAACAGTAGCGAAAAGACTCTTGCTGCAGAGAGTTTGGGTAACAGTTTTTGTATAGCTTATACAATGTTGTTCTTCATTCACAAAACTATAATTATTACAGATCCCATTTTAAGTGTATCATCGGATATTTTGGAAAGGAATGCAAAGTATCTCGTAACGTTAACGGTCGCTCATAAAACAATCAAGTCTCGATCTACTTCTGTCACTCAAGTTATACGCGTTGTTTCTTTTAATCCGCTCAGTATTGATATAGAGTGTATAAGGAACTGCCAATCGAATCGCTTTAGCATCAACCATTCATTGCACTTACGAGCTATTTGTAACGAATGCGTAAAGCCTGTCTACACATGGACAATGAATGGAGTAACTCTGAACCAAGATAACGAACGATTTGTGGTCGCTCTTAAGTCTGATGTTGGTGAGGAAATCATAGTACAGCTTGATGTCGTCGATCGATATAGCAAAGCTCACACTGAGATTAAATTAAACATATCAAAGCCGCCAACTGGAGGACACTGTACAATCGAACCTAAAACAGGAGAAGAATGCTTAACTAAATTTAAAATTCACTGCGTAGATTATAAGTCGGACGGTATTGGTCCACTCTTGTATGCTTTCAAATTAGGAACTGTCTATGCAGACTATAGCAATTCTCCGGAAACCTTTCTTTATCTCAACAAAGTCGATAAACTCACTATCCATATTTGTAATGAACACTTTGCATGCACAGTCAAGGAGCTAAACTTTAGCGTGGTACCCATGTCAGACTTTGATATGAACACCTTAGTAATGCTGAGGGATATGGGACAAAGGCAGAGGGTTATCTGTATTCTGCAAAAGCTCTCAACTTCCCCAGGGCAGATAGACTACATGGAAAAACAGCTTAAGCTTATAGAACACGATACAACAAGAACGATGCTGGAAATGATAAACACAATGGAAATTGCATACAAATTTATAAAGAGTCTGAAACGAATTGAACATCATGAGGCCCATATAACGTCATATTTTATAAGTCGAGCAATATCCACATTTAATGCCATCAAGAAGGATACAGAAATTTTAGATATGCCAAGAGAAATGTGCCTTAACATGGGCAACGTGTTGACAGATATTGTTGGAATTCTATCCATCCATGGTCCTACGAACCGGGAAGGCCAAGAGATACTCAGCGATCTCGACAATCCATTTAATGATCAATTTTCCAACTGGACAGAATTCGATACAGATATAGTCCAACATATAGGTCATTATTCAAAACTAGTGCGTTTGATATTCGATCTGTGGAAATTAATTGGAAGTGCTGCAGCTCATCACATTCAGCCAAGTGATAAATACGAGTATGCCACAGCTAATTCTAGCTATAAACTGATGATGCACGAAAAAAATACCAAAATTTTGTATAATTCTCACGACTTTTACTGCAAATTCGAAATACCCAAGTCAACAGTTGCCAATCTGCGGAAAACATTTCAAACCAAGGCACTGTTGATACAGACTTGGTGCTTTCATCGGAATTTATTCTGGTGGGTACCAGAAATTCAGCATCCAACAACTGCTATTTTGGCTGTAAATGTTTATGCCCAAAATGGCAAAGACGATTCTGCTCTAGAGGCAACTGAGAACAATCTATGGAGTTTATCTGTACGGAATGTCCATTACAACGCGAGGCAGACGCCCACACAGACGGATGTATTGCATCGCAGTTTGGTCGTCTATAAACTTCAATTGCGAGGCCGAGCAAATTTAATTGTTCAGTTTTTCAATGCCTCAAAAAGTCTGCGCGTGATGGTTAAATTGAATGTAGAACCTACGCTATTCAATCTTTATAAAACAAACTGTTACATTCCCATGGGAAAAGAAAGGACGATTGTGTTGAGGAATCGCTGTCCTGAAAAAAGTATTGCTTATATAGCTGTGTATAGAGCTAACTTTTGGGATTTTTCACATGTCACATACTCATATAGCCTCCGGGCACATGAGTGCTGCGTGTGGAATAAGAACAACGGAAATCCCCACTGGAGCAGAAGCGGATGTTATTCGAAAGACACAAAGCATAATACACTTTACTCGCAGTACTACGTCAATCAATTTTCTGTGTTTTCAGCCAAAGATTATTCTGTCAAATCACATCATGTACCCACGAAAATAACCTTCGTCAAAGACTTGCCAGTCAACATGTCTTGTGTGTTGTTCACCTGTCTCATGATTGTAGGCACTCTGGCATTATTGTTTATCGGTAAAAGTGAATGTGTTTCAAATCAGAATTTAGTACGTGTTATTCAATCAAATCGCGATGAAGTGCATCCAAGAACCGAAAACGTTATTGTTCATATTCATACTGGCAGCATGAAATTGGCATTCACTACGGCCAACATTCAGTTGACATTTAAATCAGATCTGGGACGGTATAAGGTGATCGTCTATCAAAATCCATGTAATCCCCACCTTGGCGTAAGCACTTCAGGTTTGCTACGCCTCAGCGATGAGAAAGTACAGCTACCCTGCAGGTTGACTATAAGTCACGATAACACTGGCAGATACCCAACCTGGTACTGTCGAGCCATTCAAATAGACGACTTGCGACGAGACTTGAGTTATACATTTCCCATATATAGGTGGATCAAACGTGGCCAAAAGGTTAAAGTATCCTGTTATAGGGCTGATGTCGTCAGCGATAAGGAAAAGGAGAACAAGAACATACGTTGGACAAATTTTACACTACGGTTTCGACATTATATCAAGCTATATTTTATTAATTGGTATTTGCTTCAACCTATCCTCGGACCTTGGCGATATACCGACAACTCTTGCAACACTTTCGAGCGTATCTGTATGTGGAGCTGCAAAGTTATTCTTATCATAACTTTGATCTTTTGCTACTACAGAAATACGACGCATGTTAATTATTACGACTATGAACAGCAGAGTTCCGAGACAAGTACTGCCCGAGTTCTGGCACTTGCCATTGGTTGCTATCTGGCAACCGTCATTTATGATATGATTCTTGCAATTATCATGAGAACATAAAATCCAATCAATGGTATTTCAGTTTTACAATTTTATTCAATTTTAGTTTCCAGGTGATTCCCATTTTTGTCTGAATGTAAATAACATTCTAGTATATCAATTTGCGCATTCATAATGGCGCCTATTCTATATAATTGTTCCTTTTCTTTCTTGAATTTAGAACATTCCATTTGCGATTCAGCCTTTGTTATTCCCTTTTTAATTAATAAATGATTAACTTCGGATCTTCGTTGAACTTTCTGTAAATTGGCCAGCTCATAATTAATGTTTTCCGTGACAGTTTTATTATAAGAATTATATATTTTACGAAAAATGCGATATTTCTGAAAGAACTGATATACAAAATGATATTCCTGACGCCAAAACTGGAATATGCTTATGGTATTTTCAATACGACTCTCTTGTTGGGCCTTGGCATTTGTAAAGTTATTGTTGACTAGGGAAACAACTATATTGAGCAACAGAACCGAAATAAGGAGCGATAAGATTATGCCAAAGATTTCGAAGCCATTAAAAAGATCCTGCGGCTTTACGAAACTGTTGGATCCAAATGTGTAACAGTTATTGTTACCATTAATAATGGAAACAGCCATGGCATATCCCACAATAAAGATCCAAATTGCAATAACCATGTTTACTACTGATCTCCACGAAATTAACAGTGTGTGTGTTAACAGTTGAAACGTGGCCAAGAACTGTAAAACCTTGCAAAGGCGAATCGTGCATAAAGCAATGAGAAGCCCCATAAACAATCTTAAGAAACTCTGTATCTTAACCAAATATCTTACATCAATGTAATGCATTTTGCTTTCGTTTTCAATCTCTTTAAGTATCGACTCAATCATACTCTTTCGTATTAGAAATAAAATGAGAAAAAAAACATTGAGAAAGAAGATTATAATGTCCACTTTGTTCCATGTATCGTGAATTTGGTGTGGATCAAACCACAACTTCAATATAAGTGCCTTATAGAACTGTATGAACACGAAGACATAAATTAATAGTAGTACCAATCGGAAAGTGTTCATGTTCTTTAAGGTCTCTAGCAGTTGAATGGACACGACGTTCACATCAGGAATTATACTACCGAAGGGAGTCTGCTCCAATCGTATAGTACAAATAATGAATACGTTTGTGTCGGCATTATACAATGAGAAATCCAAAAATAATACCGAAGTATTGTAATCGAGCCATCTCTTTTCACGTAGAAAGTTAAGAATCGTTTGACTATTCTGGCGTGTACGAGCCAAGTACGTAACATAACCCTCCAGATCGGGATATTTTCGATAGAAGCCCAAATTCGAGTCGATTAGGGGAATTTGAAAAGAATCCGTTTCCATTGGCAACCAGGGCTGATAGATACGCCAACAGTTCTCCATATATTCCTCCCGACTGTATGGAAGTTTCCATTCTGGCAAGTATTTCTCATTTGAAAACGCAGCATTATCTACTCCATAATGTCGCTTTGTCAATCGCAACTGACGCAGTCGCAGAACACCCACCATTACGGTCTGTTCGCCGTGCACCCATTCTACTAAATTCTGTCGATCTGGATCTGGACTAAATCCATCTATAAATGATCTCTGAATGAAGTCATACACATCGCAAATATACCGAACATCCTTCAAACCATTTTCATGCAAGAGTTGCCTTATATTACGCGCAAAAAAATTCTCATGTACATTGCGACACATGAACATAATGAACGTAACCATAAGGAAGTATTTACCATAGACAATTAGATCAGTTGAGATAAGTTTGAGTCGAGAATTCACACTCTCATCACGATGTTCTTCAGTTATCCAGAAATGAGATCGCAAACTCTGCAATCGCAGCTTTAAATAGCATAGACGATTGTGACGAGTCGCTTCCTTTTCTGTGGGAAACTTACTCTCGATCTGAGGCCAGCAGGCAGCACCAATTGCTTGTAAAACGAACTTAATGGGATCTATAAATACAAAGTGCAGTAAAAGCACTAAGCTCAATGTGATCAGCATTATCTTAAATTTTCCCGGTGCATGATGATAGCCAGAAAATCTTGATATTGTTACAATGCTAACAATAATGGTGAATATCGTAATCCATAACAATATTTGATCTCTTCTCCTGTCTGCCATATCGAAACGGGTAAGTACTTTCTTAAGGAACTCCAAAAGAATTTGAAAAAGGAAGAACATATGAACATATAATACTTTAATTGATAACTTGACACAATTCACGAAGGTATTACAATTCGTTTCTTCACTTTTTACAAGAGTTAATGTACGTACATTTCTGGTATAGTGGTGCCCACAGCGAACTACACGCAAATTTCTAGCTAACCCCAAGCTTCAACACTTCTCGACCTCCGTTGAAATTATCTGCAACTAAGCGTTTTTGTATTTCCTGCTCGCATAAATCATTGGAAGTGTGCCAACGGCATCTTCACATACAGACGGTATGGATGGCTCTGGCTATTTATGTTCTTTTATCTGTTTCTGCACTTCTGTGTGTGTGTGTGTGTGTCACACTTTCTGTTTCTCTTGCTCTCTCTCTCTCTCTATCCCTCTCTGTGTTACCTTTTTCGGGTTGTTTTCTCAGGTTGCATAGTCAAATTATGTAAGTGACTGTAATGACTTGTTTTCTTGCACTTTAAAAAAGGACAGGAATGACTTTATATACTTTAAGTCTTGCTCCAGTTATGAAGGTGCTTTAAATTATATTTTATAAATATTGTAAGTTACTTTTGAAGCAATCAGTTGTTGTTTGATCATCGCTAATTATAGCAATTCCCGGTTCGGCTCAGCAAACTTCCATTTGAAGCCTCTTTAGCTGCTGCTTCTGAAAGCTGCTTCCCAGATAAACCTGGCGTAAACGTGGACTACCGGATGCGAAGCAAAGACGGCGAAACAGCCGGAGACGACGCCGTAAAAATGCCACGTAAACGAAAATTCCGCGCCATAAATCACGAGTAAACATGTTTGGGTTTTTCTGCCTAGATGGAAAAGCCTGACCCCAGAAAGCAGAGAAAGCAGGAAAAACAAACAACAGCGAAAAACGCAAACCAAAAAATAAAAATAAAAAAAGAAACGTAAAAGAGCGCACTGCAAAAATGTGTAACAAAAAGGTTGCGTAACTGACAGGCGAGTACAAGGCGAGTGCAAGGGGGGGATGGCGGGGAAGGACGAACCAAAGGGCGGCTGCGACCTCGGACAAAAATCCTGCGACACAAATCAACAGCGACTAAATTGAACGTCAACATGCCTTTGATTGCTCGCTGCAAGTCAGTAAGTCCCTCTCGCTGTGTATCTGTGAGATACTCTGTGCTCGTGTGTGTGTGTGTGTGTGTGTGAGTGTGTGAGTGTGCTGGCCCCAACAACCACTTAAAGAACTCAAAATGAGAGCAACTAATATAGCAAACAGACGCGCCGAGGCAACCAGCTGACAGACACTCTTCGCTCTTTAGTCTCTGCTCCCTTCTTTCCTTCCGTCCTTCCTTCCTTTGCAGGCCTGACCAATCCTCCAAGCAGCGCGCAACCACAGACCACATCTGCTAGCGAATGTACCGCATGCACTCGCACTCGTACTCGCATGTGCCACATCAACTGGCATCTGCTTCCCCAGAGCAACGTTTCGAAAATATGCTAAGATGTCATTTGCGCAGAGTACGAGGTCGCACAGTCTGTTCGAGGGCGTGTGTGTGAGGGGAGTGTGTGTGTGGAAAATGGGCTGGGATGGCAACAGACGACATCTTAGCACACGCAAGCGAAATGGCATTAGCTTGTCATAATTCTTGTCCTGAGGATTTAAAGTGTCTGCGTGCCAAATGTCAAATGTGTTTAAACAGTCGCAGATACGCGCAGCTCATTTGTTTATGCTCTCCACAGCAAAGTTAAGTTACATTTCATGTTTTTTGACAGTCTACAATGGAGCACGTAGCACTTCAAGCTGGGTAATGATTCCATTACAGAGGCTTAGGACAATAAATGTCATGCAAAGTTACACGGCTCTATAGTTATGCGAGGAATAAGTACATAGACAGTAGACAGTATACCTTATTCCTTAGTTATCTAGTTTTTAGTTGAAATATGATAGACTAAGGACTCAGAGCTCCAAGCTCGATTATGAGTCCATTTTAAAGACATAGTCACCATATTTATTTGGCAATACAGTGGTTTAGAAAGTAGAAAAACGACTTTGTAATTATGAGATATATTATTCAGTATTTAGAAAAGCAACATCATAACTTATTCATTATTACAGCGAATATTAAACGGCTTAATAAATATGATACAGATAGTCAGAATCATGTTTAATATAATTATTTATCAATGTAAATTTGATTGATTAGGCAACGGAGGCTCCTAGCTGGATACTGATGCCCTTACAAAACCCTTAAGGACGACAACAAATGTCTAACGAAAACCAGAAAAAGCTACACAGCTCTGTAATTATGCCAAATATTATTCAGTATTCAGATAATCACCATCAACACTGATCCATTATCTATAGTTTCTAGTTTGAGTATGATTGATTATTTGATTAGCGGCAATTAGAAAACATTGTTCTAACTACACAATGCGTTGATTAATATAAATGATGAATTCACAATGCCGCCTAGTGATGGTACTGGCAAAAAATGGGCAACACTGGCAGCTCGTTGATAATTAATTGCATTAACAGCACATCGCCATCGATAGACGATAAGTAATGACTTTTGACGTGAATTGCGACACGAAACAATGATTTCCACTCAGCAGCTTGTGTTGTAACGTAATATCATCATCTCAGACAAGTGGGGAGAGTGGCACACACACACACACACGCACACACAAAGGGCTTATGTGCTTGACACTGTTTTCCATAGTTTAATGCAGGGCGGGCGTCGCGTCAAGCGTGTGTGTGCTTATTTGTCTGTGTGTGTGTGTTTCCACCTTGCAGTCTTCGCAGTCGTTCGCTTTTGTCTTTCTCTTGTTTTTCATAATACTTGGAAAGGTGCTTTCAGAAATTCGTTCGACATAAAGTGCTCGGTTTCTTACAACAGATTTCATCATATTTTATCACTCTTTGGGGTGAAATATGCTATAGTGCTGCCGTAAAAATCAGCAGCCAATCTCATAAAATACAGGCCCAGCGTTGATATCCAACAGGGGAAAAGTGAATAAACGAATTTCAGATATTATATTGTATTACTAATAAATCAGATAAATGTTTGTACACTTGAATATACATATATGTTTATACATTGTACGGCAGCTGTTTTTACCTTTCTCATACACCCAACCTAACCTTATATCAAGCTTCGCCTGTAGTCAGTTTTTGTAGGTTAGGTTAAGCCTTTAAACGCTTCTCATTTTTTGTACAACCTGTACCACGGGCATTTGAGTTGGATCCGGCTTAGCTGGCTCCCTCAACCTCTCCCTCTTCTCTTCCCTTCCCTTCCTTTTTCCCTTTCTCTTTAGGAAAGCGCAGCAGCAGCAACAAAGACGCACAATTTGTGTGGATGCTGCTGTGACACAAACAAAAATAATTTGCCAAGTTTTCGTGCCGAGTTGCCGTCGACCACGCCCCCTTTTTTGCCCACGCCCGCTTATTAGTTGGACACAGCTGCGCAGCTCTGGCTGACTCGTCTGCTTTGGACTCGGACTTGAACAAACATGCTGAGAGTTTTCCGCTTGCTGCAAAAACATCATTTTTCATGAAGTCTTCGCACCGTATTGCAAAACTTCGTTATGTATACACACAATACAAACACACACACACACTTACATGCACACGTATTTATTGGCGTCTCATGTGTGTGTGTGTGTGGGTGTGCAAGAGAAATTAAATAAATTTCGGGCTATAAATCACGCCGCCTACTTCTCCAGCTATGAAATGTGAGAGACACTCGTACTCGATGGGCTGCGACATGGCATAACTTAATCACACAAGTTTAACCAGTCTAATGGGCAACCTTAAGCAGCGTCAGATGGTATTAACGGTATTATTGGTCGACACAACTTTGTTCGAAGGATGGGTATTATTATATTGCAATTTTGATAATAATAATTAATAATGTATCTACGTTATCGATATATCCAATATTAATCAGTGGTATTCATGTCTCAGCTCCTATCGATTTTATCGATATTTTCTATTGTTTTACAGCTCGGGTCCATCACTATTTAGAAGTTGCATTGGTATCAGTTCGGCGATCCCCTGAAATAACGCTATACATGACTATACAACTAATATCGTAATCAACATCCATCTCTAATTCAGACTTTCAAGAAAATGAACGTAACGTCCCTAAAAATTACATATCTCAAGGTTTACTGCATGCCAAGGCCCAAAAACCAGCAATAGTTTGACCTACATATTTTCATAGTACAAGAACGGAAACCTTAAGTTAAGGCAGATAATTTAAATTCCGCCTAACCAAGCCAGTTCTGCGGCCATAAGAACTTTTTGCCACGCAGCAGCTGCATTTTTTGTGAGGCCCAAAACGACTGGCAAATAGTTGACCATGCAAATTCTCGAATATTTGGCATTCTCATCGTGATACTTAAAATTGATACGAGGGTCGTTTGATAAGTCCGTGACTTTTTGTATTTGCCGCGCACCTGCTCTAAATACAACACTGCTCCTGTCAGCAGTTATCGATTAACAGCTGACTGTAAAATTTTGAGAAAGCTGCGTTTTTTGGTTTGCGTTTTATAGGCATTGAAAGCAGACGATCTCGTGAATTTTAACGAAAATGGAAAAAAGTGAATTTCGTGTCAGCATGGCAAAATTTCATAAATTGGGCTACGAACTGCTACCCCATCCAGCATATTCTCCAGATTTAGCCCCCTGTGACTATTTTTTGTTTCCAAACATGAAGAAATGGCTCGGCGGTAAGAGATTCGGGTCATCACAGAAACAAACGACTATTTTGAGGGCCTTGAGAAAACCTATTATTTGGAAGGAATAAAAAAATTGGAAAAACGCTGGACTAAATGTATAGAGCTAAAAGGAGATTATGTTGAGAAATAAAACGCTTCTTTGACGAAAAAAATATATTTTATTCAAAAAGTCACGGACTTATCAAACGACCCTCGTAGCATAATAAAACTGACTAACGTTCTTTAAGGCATTTAAGCGTATGAAAAAAACTTAATAAACATTTTTAATAAACATTTTGTCTAGTTGCTTTTTCAAGACTTCTCAGAATTTGAGAACAGGCTCAATACGTCATATATCTTGTAAAACTACGAAGAACAAACAACAAAAAAGTGGCTGGAGAATATCTGGATTTCCCTGGATTCAATCACATTCTATATTCAGTCATGGAATTCACTGTTGACCAAATACTCGATAGTCGCGTTGCGTACAACGGTAAAATTGAGTACCTGTGCAAATGGAAGGACTTTGCTGAGGAAAATAATACGTGGGAGCTCGAAGAAAGGCTTGATTGTCAGGAATTAATATACAATTACAAGGTGCAACGCTCTATAAAAAACCGTAAACGCAAAGCTCAGATAAAAGAAAACAAAATCTACGAAACGAAAGCGAAAAAACTAAAGCTCGACTCATCGATAGTAATTTTGAATGCTTTCGATTGCGGTCATGAGGCAGCCTCAATACTAAGTGCATCTATGGCATTTGATCGAATACGGTTTTTGATTAAATTCAAGGAATTAGACGATCCCGAATTCGTATCATCCAATGTGGCTTATGAATACATTCCACAGATGGTTTTACGATTTTATGAGAAGCATTTAAAGCAATCCAACATATTTTCTGGAACTTCCGACTAGACTTTATATATTGTGTATATTCTACAGTACGGGAAATTTAAGCATAACGTCTTTAGACTAGATGATGTAGGAGCTTACACGATAATACTGTTGAGTTCTGTCTTTTTACGTTTTTTACAACCGTTAATCTTGTCAAAAATTAATGAAATAAAAAAAAAATAAAAAATAAGCTGCGAGGAAAGCAAAAACAAATAGAAATAAATGCTGGTGGCCAATACAACTGACAGTTGCTATTATTAAATATTATTTTAGATACTTTAAGGTTTCCTAGTGCTCCTTTATACAGCAAAACTAATAAAATATGAATTTTTTTTCTTTATTTTCATAGCCTTTCCAACATTCATTCTTAATTAACTCTTCGGCTACGGGTCAGTTAATCCGGTAATTGAAAAAATACATTGAAGCACCTGGTTGCGATCCCAACTTAACACATCGATAATCAATCTATAAGAGACAAATAGATAAATGGCATTTTTACGGGCAATAACAAATAAAACGCTTGTTTCAAAAACTAAAAACAAGAAATTAATTACGTGCCCCGCACACAAACGTGCTCGCTGCAACTTCTTCACGCTTTGCTTTGGTCGTATTAGGTCAAGGGTTACACACTCACACACACACACACTTGGACACACACACAAAAACACATTCAACTTTTCATCCTTTCCCATCGCTCCACTAGTTTTTTTATTTTTGCAGTATTTTTTATATTTGTTTTACGTGCTTGAGCCTCCGTGAAGCAGGCCCAACAATGGCGCTTTTGTTTATTCAGTGACCTACAGGGATACCTTGAATGGGTATGGGTGTGAGTGTTGGTGTTAGTGTTGGTGTGGGTCGGTGTCAGTGTGTTTTCTGTTGTACTCGTGTGTATGCATAAGTGAGCGACGGCACTGTGTGTGTTTGCAGCTCATTATTGAAATTCTAAATTATGCATGGCGCGTTACAGTTGTTGTTGTTGTTGCGGTTGTTGTTTGCGCAAAACAAATGCTCATAAGTTCACAATATCAGCTTAAAACCAAACTGAGCAAGTTTGTATTTGCGAGTCAACACCAGAAGGGCAACAACAACATCTACAACTAATCACAAGCCAGTCCACAAGGCATCCGGACTAGAGATGCGTCGATTGATGTTACGATATCGATAGATATCGATGGGGCAATGAGATACTTAAGCTTAAGATGACACAGCATTCAGCATGGTACTGACAGAATGTACTATATATGTATATATATATAGATATATCGGCATACTTTTTTCATTACGAAATAATAATTCTGCAAATAAGTAGGTATTAATATTACGATTAATATCGATCTTCTAAGAAACAATATATTAAACATCTATTAGGATATAGTACTTTATTTGTTGTTTTGACGATGTTTCTGTCGATATTGTATTTGACTTTACCCATCCCTAAAGCAGAGAGGCAGCTGCAAGAAGGACTACAACTACAACGACCACAACAGCTGCCAAGAAACACTGAAACTTTTATTACAGAGTTACACGCGCGACAGAGGAAGCTGCTCTATGTAATGGTATCTTTCTCTCCCTCTCTAATCACCAGTGCGTTGCTCCTGCTGCGGCTTCTTTTACTCCTTCTGTTCCTGTTGTTGTTAATATTTAAACAATGCTTTTGGTTCACTTTTGTGTTGCCTACTTCCGTGGGCAGCCTCAAATTTTCTGTTGCCTACTTTGAGTTATGCGTGCTAATTAGGTGAATGCCTTGCCGTAAATTCCCCAAGTGAATGGCAAAACTAGCCTGTCTGTCATTGTTTCTCCGGCGAAGGAAGGTCTCATCACCGTGCAGCATAAGCAGGAAACTATGCCAGTTTTACAGGCGTCGCACAAATTGTCTAAGCCCAAAATATTTACGATATTCGAGAAACTTTTTTATAGCGACTTTAAAAGTTTGCTAACTGACTATTTCGATTAGGCTTTGCGCTAACGGAAAATGCTCTAAGTTTTATACATAAAACGAAGCTGATATAGTGTAGTTGCCTTAGTTCCAAAGCCAAATATCTTATTTAACTGAACTAAACTAAGTAATTCATGGTTTGACGTATGAAAAAATGTACGTATCGAATACTTTTATAAAAACGTATATTCAGAAGAAAAAAAAACATTTTTAATTTACTTAACTTTCTAAAAAAAAGTTAACTCTTTCTTTGTAGGGTCAACATATCAAACGACACTCTGAATTGAAGTGTTTTTATCTCGACTGTTTTCGTCAAGAATTGAGAATTGCTAAATGAGATTTTAATTAAATTCCAAGCTGGGAATCTTGTCTTCTTCCTTTTTGCAAATGGCAATTGTAACACAATTTACAGAATTGTGCACTTGCCGAGGCCTCAGCACTGGCCTCGGATGAAGGTGTTAAATATTTAATGATTGCCTCAGACGTAGACGAAGGCAAACAGTTTGCCTCTTAAGTGGCATGATGGCAACTCTGGCTGCAATTCGTTAAGTGCTGCTGCTACCAACCCCGGGGAGCCATGGTGCCTGCAATATGACCAAATGTATGCGCAAATTGTGCACACACACACACACACACGGCCAAACACATGCATACGCAGCAATCGTGCCTGGAATAATGTGCTCGGTCTTAGGACCGCAAAGCAAATTGAAATTGACAGACAGTTTGCACTCATCGCACTGTCAGAAATTGATGTAAAGCTCATCCTCCTCCTCCTCCTCCTCCTTCCCAGCCCCAACAACAGAGAACTAGGGCGAAGTTAGCACAAATAATCGTATTAGGTTTGTAATCGGATACGCGTCGGTAATTATTGAATTATAATTAGTGGTGTAATGGATCCAGGCGAATGAAGATCTTAGCTAAGTATTTGACCAAATGTTGCCACTTTAATAGATTATGAATTATGATATGTGGAAAGAAAGATATCTGGATTAAAGTACACTATATACCCCATTAAACATTCATAAATCAGTTCAGCCAAGTGGCCAGTGGCAGCTTAATGTTCGTTTCTGTCGGTGCAATCCGGACGTGTAGCATTATATGCATTTTATAGGGACGGATATGCTTCCGTCGACCTGTAAAAACCTTTTCCGTTTGCACAAACAGGCGTATACGTGTTTCAGCTTGTTACGCTTTGTTCATGAGCGTTGGTCCACTTGCTCTGCCACGGGTATACCCATTACAAATTACGAAATAAAGGTAGTTCAGTTTTTTATGATACAAGATTTTGAGGGGAAGATATTTACTTGTAACATCAGGAAAGAAATCTCTTTAGTCTATCGATGAGTAATTTAAAAATCTGTTGTACTGGTTGTATCACTTAGTTGATTATGATATGATATATGTTCAAGGCGAATCGATCTTTTATCCTACTTACCACACAGAATTTCTCGCTCTTCTTGGTGCACTCCTTGAGATAGAGATGAGCTATCTCCTTGGAGTAATTCGAACAGGGAGTTATGGACCCAACGCCCTCATTATATTGTCCGCACATGTGGCACTTGAGGCCTTCAGCTATGCCGCCGAAAAACAAAATGGCAGCCAGCAGCGACAGTGTCAGCAGCGATGGAAGCGTCGCCAGCGTCAATAGAGGTCCGCTGGAGGCTGCAGCTGAGACGGGAACGGGCACGGCCGAGGGCAGCCAGCTACGTTTGACCTTACGGCAGCGGCGTACGGTTGACATGGCATTGAGCATAGTGACGGAGCTTGCTGGCATTGCCTTTGCTTTTGCTTTTGGGTTAGTGCGCGACATTCTCTTGTATGAGTTCTGATGGATTCTGACCTTTGACGCGGCAAGCAGATGCAACTAGATGCACACACACACAGACACACAAAGAGAAGAGGCAAAAAACACTTGCACTCTAACTAATTTCCGTTTCTGTTCAGTTCTTTCGTGAATCTTCTAATTATTTGTCCATTAGTAGCGTACGCTCGCACCTTCTTTGATGTTTCTTTTTATCTAGGAAATATTTTGCTGATATTTACTAAAGATAAAGTGAAAGAGAGAAGCGTGATTAAAGGAAGCTTTGACGTATTACATAACCCTCGTGTACAATTTATGAGCGAGAAGACATCGAATATTATTAGAGCAATTATTGTGGGGAGTATTTCTCCCAATTTGGGGTTGCCAGATGGGTCTTGTGGGAAATTAGTCAGAAATATCAAAAATAATGAGTAGACAGCCTATTTTACTGATAAATCAGTACATATGGCAACCCTATACACAGGAGTAGGGAAAAGAGCACACAGATCAACCGCAGCTTTCAAAGAAACGTGCTCTATCTCTCTCTCCCGCTCACGCATTCGCTTGAAAAATGAAACTTTTAAATTGCTTTTGTTGTTACTTAAATTGCGTGCACGTTTTTCGCGTGCATATGTGCTCGAGGGGGTGCGGGGTGCAGGGTGCAGGGACGGGGCTTAGGCAGAAGCCTGCCAAGTGTGCTGAGTGTTTCCACGAAAATTCACTCAATTTGCTGAAAATACTTTTAAAACAGCAGCAGTAGCAGCAGCAGCAGCAGTAGCAGAGGAAGGGACAGCACTGGTAGCAATAGGCAGCACCCTCCACCCGCGCTGCCCTCTGAATGGCAAACCTACGAAATGCGGACGAGCGAGGCGAACTCTGCGTGCTTTTTGTTGCTTTACTTTTGAGCTTTGATTTAATTCATTCTCAACATTCTCGAAAGTGGGGCATGGCATGCGGTTGTGCCTCCCGAAAAGTGGCCATGCCCCTTTCAATTGCGGCTCGTTCAATATCAAAACCCCAACCCCAACCCTCACCTCCCACTGCCCCTGCCCCTGCCCCTGCACCTCCCCCGCACACATGTCTGCATATCTTGCTGGCAATTAACCAGTTATATTTTTGTAAATTAAATGAAAGCGCGCCACGCTAATTTGCATGGAGGCAGGCGCAAACGAGGCCCACTGTCAATGGGGAATATAATATGATTCCTCTAATCACACTCGAGTGTTTTTTCAAAATATATCACTTTGATAATCACAGTTCATTAATCTCTAATTAGCCTTATCATCCCTTGGCATAACACACTACACACTAACTTAGAATGCCTGACTGACTGCCTGACTGACTAGCCCAACTAACCCGACTTGCGCTGTGGGGTAACTCGACTTTGACTTTGTCCGCTGGTAACGTGCGTCGCGTTTGAACCGAAATCGTCGACTGCAGCAGCAGCAGCAGCAGAACCAGAGCAGCAGCAGCAAACAAGAAATGGTCCACGAGTTGAGGCCGCCACGGACACTCGCACTCGTCTTCGTCCCACTGTGGTCGGTCGCGCTGTCGCAGTTGCCTTCATGCATGTTCGATGTGCAAATGTAACATGCTGTTGTCAGTGCAAGAGCACTGATCATACAATTTCGGTCTGAACTTGGTGTCCTGTGTACAATTTGTCCAACTTTATACTTATAGAATAGGAAAATATCAACAATTTCAAGTTGAGATATATGCACTGTAATATCTCAATAAGTTTCCTCTTTTCAAGAAGTTAAAATTTAATGAATGTGAGCGACAATCTGTTACATTAGAAATCTGTTAGCTAACAGCATCACTTCGGGTACCTCGCAACATGTTGCATATCGCAGTTCGAACATTCCATGAACGCGAACCATGCCATAAAGTCAATGCACACACAGTGCTTGTTCAACGGTACGCTCGGGTTTGTGTATTAGCTAACAGTTTGAGAGTTACACCAAAGAAAATTTTAGCACTAAGCATCGAACACATACCAGGTGTAGTTTTTGAGAAATTGGTATGCTTAAGATACATTTGTATCTTTAAGATACATTTGTATCGCAACCCGATTTTTAGTTTTTGAGAAGTTTGCATGCTTAAGATACATTTGTATCTTTAAGATACATTTGTACCGTAACTCGATTTTTAGTTTTTGAGAAGTTTGTATGCTTAAGATCCATTTGTATCTTTAAGATACATTTGTACCGCAACCCGATTTTTAGTTTATGAGAAGTTTGCATGCATAAGATTGTGTAAACCATAGAAGTACCCCAGCCGAGCGTGCAACCGCAGTCTCTATTCTCAATACTTCGTGCTCTGGGGTACTCCGTTTGAAAAACTAGCCATAACAGATTTAACAGATTTTTTTTAGAAACTCAAGCAATATTTTTGATGCGTTCCGTAACAGTTTTAACGTAAAATGTAAACGATTATATTGAGCATTCATTATTTAGCTTAATTTAAAACTGGCGCATTATTGCACTTCTTTCGATAACAACCGTCCGATAGTCCTGCATTGTGACTCGATAAATCGATGCTATCGAGATGTGCGGTAGAACTAGTTCAGTAGGGAGCAATACAACTCTATTGATTACTAAAACAAAAAGAATTTGCCAAAACACTTTGGGCCTTGTTGCAAAGCTGCTTGCACACTTTTAAAGTAATCGTTTAAAGCAGCCAACATGGATGTGATTAATAAATTCTATTCATCGGCCGTGCAGACGGTCTCACAGCTTTCGGGCGTACTTCCTGGCAATAATGTAACAAGGGAATACGAAGTACTGGAACAGGTTTGCACAGCGGGTGTGGGTAAGTGAAGGGTGCTGGCATATGCGAGTCTTGTTGATAGCTTTAATGAATTCATAACACTTCAGGACTTATGTGGAAAGTCTACAATGGGCACAAGAAGAGCACCAAACAAGAGGTCTCTGTGTTTGTGTTTGAGAAAAAAGCTCTAGAACGCTGGTCCAAAGATGATCGGGAGACAATGTTAGAGACGTTGCGACGTGGAGTGCAACAGCTAACGAAAATACGACACCCACATGTTCTGACCGTCCAGCATCCCTTGGAGGAGAGTCGAGACTCTCTGGCATTTGCCACAGAGCCAGTTTTCGCGTCGCTCGCCAATGTTGTGGGCGACTCGGTGCGTTCGGATAAAAAACTGTACGATGTTGAAATCCGACACGGTCTGCTGCAGCTATTCGATGGCTTGCAGTTCCTACACAACGATGCTAAAATCGTGCATCGCAACATCAGTGCCGAAACAATTGTGATTAACAAGAACCGCAGCTGGAAACTTTTTGGCTTTGACTTCTGTATAGCAAACCAGCCGGCAACCAATGGAACACCTCACTGGCCATGCCGGGAATACAGCACATCTCTGCATGTATTGGCACAGCCCAGTCTGGAGTATACAGCGCCGGAGCTGGCTTTGAACAGTGTTAACACACCGGACAGTGATCTTTTCTCGCTGGGTATGTGTATGAAGCATTGCAAAGAGTCATCAATCTAGATATATAAATGTTTACTTTTCCAGGCGTTCTTATCTTCACGATTTACTCCGGCAAACCGTTGAAAATGTTCGGCAGTGATTACAGTGGATTTCGTCGATATGCCAACGAGCTTAATCAACGAAAGTATCCGCCCATGAATACAGTTCCAAGTGAACTAACCGAAAGTCTAAAAGCTTTGCTGCATCCTAGCGCAAGTTTAAGACCCAAGTTGCATGAGTTGAAACAGATCACCTACTTCCAGGACGTGGGCGTTAAGACACTGAGCTATTTGGACTCACTCTATCAATGGGACAACCTGCAAAAGTCGAAATTCTACAAGGGCTTGCCACAAATTATCCCCACATTGCCGCATCGCGTTAATTTACACTCCATATTGCCATACTTGGTTAAGGAGTTTATTAACTCGCCCATGATTCCATTCGTGTTGCCCAATGTGCTATTGATAGCCGAAATGAGCAGCCAGAAAGAATATTGTGATCATATATTGCCCCACTTGAAGCCAATATTCAAGCTGACGGATCCCATACAGATCCTCTTGATATTTATGCAAAAGATGGATCTTTTACTTAAGTTAACACCGGCTGAGGAAGTGAAGCAAAGTGTGCTGCCGCTCCTTTACCGTTCTCTTGAGTGCGACATGCCACAGATACAGGAACTGTGCCTGGGTGTACTACCCACATTTTCAACACTCATCGATTACAATGCCATGAAAAACTCAGTCATACCGCGCATCAAAAAACTCTGCTTACTGAGCAGCAATGTTTCCGTCAAGGTGAATTGTCTCATATCAATTGGCAAACTGCTGGAGAACTTGGACAAGTGGCTTGTGCTAGATGAAATCCTACCCTTCTTGCAGCAAATACAAAGTCGCGAGCCCGCCATTGTAATGGCCATAATAGGTAAGCTGCGAATGTATGTTAAGCATAATATCTTCATTTATTAATCGTTCTTATGTAATCTGTTTTGCAGGCATTTACAAGATCGCCATGACCAACACAAAGCTTGGCATCACCAAGGATGTAATGGCTCACAAGTGTATACCGTTCCTTGTTCCGTTGAGTGTAGAAAACGGACTAACCATCGCTCAGTTCAATACCATCATTGCATTAATCAAAGAAATGCTGGGGCGTGTAGAACAGGAACAGCGCGAGAAGCTTCAGCAACTGTCAACTATACAACGAGACAATAAGTAAGAAAATCAATTGAAATTCCATTTAGAACAGTTTCAATAACTCACTCACCCAAAATAGACCCAAGGACGCCTCCGAAATCTTGGCCAATGAGCTCGAGACCAATACGCTCTCGCCCACAGGTAGTTATGGCGGCAACAATGGAAACAAAAGCGATGATGACATGTTCTCCGGCTTCAGTGTGGGACAGCCATCTAGCTCGAATCAGTCAAAACCAGCAACATCTACATTGGCGCCAGTTAAGACAAAGGAACAGCTCAAGTAGACGATACCAATCAGTACATAAAACTATGGATACTAAGTCAAGATTTTATTATTACAGAATCACGCACAATACAACGATCGATTCGGCATCCAAGCCGGACATGTTCTCCTCGTTGATGCAAAGCAACTTGGGCAGCCTAAGCTTGAACCAAAACAATGCATCGTCAGCGGCAGCTGCAACGGTAGCACCTGCTGCACCTCAACTTGCGCAGCCCTATAATGCCAGCAGTAACAACGCCCCCAGCTGGCACAGTGCGAATCCGTTGGTGATGAATCATCAATTGGCATCGCCTCAAGCCAGCAGCAATAACAATTTCTCATCGCTTGACGATCTAGATCCATTTGGATCTGGTAACCAGATTGTAAAACCTAACAACGCGAATGGTGCCAACATGTACACGCTTCAGCAGCCCACAGTAAACTATATCTATCCGACGGGCTACAACACAGCAAACAGCATGAATAGCATGCAGCAGAGCCTCACTCTCAATAAGCCAATGAATCTGGGCGGGGCTGTGCCGACACTGATGCCTCAAGCATCACTTACTACACAGTCCGCGGATAGCAAGAATCTTAACACCTTGTCGCAGCAGGATATACTTAATTTCTTGAACTAGACACATCATTCCCATATAGCCAATGTTTTAAATGTTCCATATATATAACATACCATACATAACTTATATAAATTATAAATGACGATGCTTGAATGTTTTTTGTATGTGTGCGTGTGTGCTTGTATCCGTGTGCGTGTTAATTATTGTTTTAAGAAATACAATATACTTTTCCTCGATGCATCGTTCAACAAATATCAATTTTAATATTGAATGAGTGCGTATTATTTATTGTTAGTCTAGGCAAACAGTCAAAAACATATAATACGAGTATACTATACTATACTATATATAAATGTGCAATTTGCTCCTTAGTGTATCTAATAGTACACAAATTAGATAAAAAAATATACTTACATATAATCAATTAAACAATGGCAATTTTGCTTTGGTACATTATTTATTCTTTGATTCGCTGAGTCTTTACAGTTTAGTTGAACGGCAAAACTATCGACAGTACTATCGTTAAAAGTTAAGAGGCAAATTATAACTAATCCCCTAATACATTTCTTATTTGTGCTTACAGATTCTGTTCAGGACTATTCAATAACCACCATAATTTATCAGATTCGTCAACATTTTCGATAGTTTTACATTTCTCAATCTATTAAGCACATTAAATGTACAACAATTCGAATCTTAACTTATTCACTACGCTATAACAGGGCCAGTTTTTCATTCAGATACTTGAATTTGATATTTCCTAAGGGCTCACAGAGATTTCTATTTGGAAAGAGTTTCCAGTTCGAGTGTAATATTTCGCAATTGAAAAATTACTTGTGATATTTTTAGTGCTCTGAGCATTCTATTCAAAGTACATTGATATTAGATTTAATACAAGCCTTAAAGGATAAGTAACAACTGCGAAAGACAAGCTGATGGCGAGTGTTTTAAGCTTTTGTTGCCTTTCTAGGTCTCGACCAGAATATGCGTAAAGAGACTATGCATTCTCCGTTCCACCTCCTTGTAGACGAGAGAATTGAGACCGTCGGAGTGTATGCGCAGTGAAGCGGATCGTAGGAGTGCCAAACGATTCTCATTGGGAACTGCGTGTTTGTGCTTAAGCATTGTGTACTCGCTGTATGCTGGATCGAAACGACAGATATCGATGCCAACCACTTTCAGGCGCTCATAGAGATCATCATCCTCACCGCCCCAGCCGTGATACAAATTCGACATGCCGTTGATCAAGTTAAACTGTGACGTACTTATGGCCACGACACCACCGAACAGTGTTCGGTACGGCAAATGGAAGCGCCAACTGTCCAGGGCGGAGCTCATGTGCCTCGGCAGAGTTGTGCAAGCGTAGATTTGGCCCGAGTTCAGGGGCATTAGGTCTACGTCATGCAGTACAAGACACGGATAACCATAGCTTTCGGCGACCTTAGCTCCGATATTAAAGAGCATGGCGCGATTAAAGGGTTTCCTGTCGCTCTGCTCGACCACAAATATGCGATAATGAATAAGCTGAAGCCGCAGATAATTGTGCATATAGTTCAGGAACTCTGCCAACTGTTCCTGTCGATCCCGATATGGCACAATGACGGCCGTACTGAATCGTGCACGGCATTCCTCCGGATGAAACTCGCCGCCCTGGTGTATTTCCTCGCCTCGATGTATTTTATCCCGATGAAACGCATTGTAAACAAATTTGCTCTCGGAAATCACCTCTTTGTAGCTGCAATCAATAAACTGCAGCTGTGACGAGATGTTCGAGGTTGTCTCGGCCAGCAGAGCCTCCTCCATGTGCTCCCTATCGATGTAATCATAGCGTAGTGCAAATCGATGAGGTAGTAAAAGGTATACAAAAATGGTTAAAGCACCGCTTAGAAAAAGCAAGTCGTATATATGAAAACTGTGCTGACACAGTCTTATTAACATTATTTACGATTATGTATTAATAACGAAGAACAAAGACAACGACTCATAGCTGGCTTTTACGATTTATTGAGATTGCTCAAACATGAACCCGTAAAAAAGTAAATAATTCGCACAACAAAATAAACACAAGTTCTTTTTTTCTTCTTTCCTATCGAGAAATCACAGCGAGCTGTGTACTCATCGATGTTTTCGTGCCTATCGGTCGACTTCCATCTCGATTAATGTTTGTTTGGGTAACTTATTAGAGGTACTCCACAATCGTTTTGACAGGGTGCTAATTTATGCACACATTATTAGAAAATGAGCGGTTAGATTTGTAATGTGCGCATTTTTCATAAACATTAAAACTAATTGGAATAAACACATCTTAAAATTGTGCGTTTAATTACCTTTAACCTCATTCATTGAAGTAGTTTCAGTACAACGTCAAACAACTTACTAATTTTAATTTGACAACGACATGCCTTCTTGATTATTTTGTATATACAAATGATAACAGAAAACCGATAAGATATGATACAGTGTGTACCCATTAAAAAGATTAAAGACAGTAGAACAATTTTTAAAGACAATGATTTGACTTACATACATTGATAAGAGTTTAAAATAGTATTGTTTAAATACTGACCTAGAATGGGCATCTTTAAAGTAAATATACATGTTTGTAAAAGCTTTTATTGGAAAAAAATAAACATATGTTAATTTATAAAAAAAAGTTCCGAAGATAACAAAGTCGTCGATAAGATAGACGGTAACCTCTGTAGGGGCCAGTCGCTCTTCATACGCAAAGCTGTTAACACCTATGCCTGTTTTATTTGATCAACGGAAATGTGCAACGCATATAAATGTTCTGTTTACCTAGCTGTATGCTTTAGCTACTTTTTGATTGGATTACACGCCGATGATATAGAACTGCAATGTCAGTAAAAGTTATAATACAATATATATTTGTTTTCGTTTAATTATCTATAAATGTACTTTAATTTCAGTTAAGCATTGTACGGAACTTAATGAATGTCCAGACAATTCCGTATGTACAAAAGTTGAAGCTAACTTTAAGTGTGTCTGCTGGCAGGGATATTATCAGAACCCAAACTGGACTGAAAGCATAGACAAGGAATTGGAATATTGTGCTAAAGGTGTGGGAAATAAAACAGGGAAAGTTTACAATCGACAGCCGCCCCAGGGAGCACACCTTGCCGTAGCTATTGTACTAATTTTGCTGGGAGTTATTATCGCCACTTTGATACTATACTGCCTTGTCGTGCTCCGCCCTATAAAGCGCACCCAGGCTGTATACCGTCGCATGCAATTGAGGCGCAACAATCACCGCCGATTAAAGGAGTTTGATGATGTCGACTTGACCTTTCGCGATGTACGTTCTGATGAAGAAATTGCGTAAAATTTCTATAAAAAGGGATGATACAAAGGAAATAACTTTAGTTAAAAGACTGTAAATACATAGTTAAATACATATTCGCAATACACACATATGTACATATATTCCCATTAAAACATCTAAACCAAATAAACCATATCTCAAATGCAATAAAATATTTTTGGGAATTTTTTTTTAATTTATATTATCCAGATAAAAATGTGTTATCATATCGCCAAATCAAATATTCTTACTGTTATATTTGATTGTATTCGAACGACTTTATTAATCAAGTGCAAACTGTTAAGTTCAAGATGTACTAATCGAATATTATTAGATTGGCGGGAAACAATGTACGATAGATGCAAGTTTATTATCGATACTCTATTCAACAGCTATCGATATTCACCATCGTGGAAACCGGCTGATGTACAAACATCATTTCATTTGTTTATTGCGAGTAGATTTAATGAATTGAGTTCTTTTTTAAAGTCGAGAAAAATATCTGCACAATGACTTCAATTATTAAACTTCACACAATATCTGGTGCTATGGATGAGTCGCCACCGTGCTACATACTCCAAATTGACGATGTGCGAATATTGTTGGATTGCGGTTGGGACGAGAAGTTTGATCAAAATTTTATAAAGGAATTAAAACGGTAAATCCACTGTTTAATAATTGATAACTATTTATACTAATTTAATGATTACTTTCAGTCAAGTGCATACACTTGATGCCGTGTTGCTTTCCCATCCGGATGCATATCATTTGGGTGCACTGCCCTATCTCGTGGGCAAGTTGGGGCTTAACTGTCCCATTTACGCCACGATACCGGTCTTCAAAATGGGCCAAATGTTTATGTACGATTTGTACATGTCGCATTTCAATATGTACGATTTTGATCTGTTCTCACTGGACGATGTGGACACGGCCTTCGAGAAGATTACCCAACTAAAGTACAACCAGACAGTTTCCTTGAAGGGAAAAGGTTATGGTATTTCCATTACACCGCTAAATGCTGGTCACATGATTGGCGGCACCATTTGGAAGATCGTTAAAGTGGGCGAAGAGGATATTGTCTATGCTATTGATTTCAATCACAAAAAGGAACGTCATCTTAGTGGCTGTGAGCTGGATAGATTGCAGCGACCTTCGCTGCTGATCACCGATGCCTATAACGCACAATATCAACAGGCGCGTAGACGTGCCCGCGATGAAAAGCTAATGACTAACATTCTACAAACTGTTCGTAACAATGGAAATGTATTAATCGCTGTGGATACGGCTGGACGCGTGCTGGAACTAGCCCACATGCTCGATCAGCTGTGGAAGAACAAGGAATCTGGCTTAATGGCCTACTCCCTGGCGTTGCTCAATAACGTAAGCTACAATGTTATAGAATTTGCCAAGTCACAGATTGAATGGATGAGTGACAAGCTTACCAAATCCTTTGAGGGTGCGCGCAACAATCCCTTCCAGTTCAAGCACATCAATCTATGCCACACACTTGCCGATATCTATAAGCTTCCAGCTGGCCCCAAGGTGGTACTGGCCAGCACACCTGACATGGAGAGCGGCTTCACGCGTGATCTCTTCACTCAATGGGCCTCCAATCCGAATAATAGTATAATTTTTACAACCCGCACTGGCCCCGGATCCCTGGCCATGGAATTGGTTGAAAACTTAACGCCGGGTAGACAGATTGAATTGGATATACGGCGACGTGTTGAACTTGAGGGTCCTGAATTGGATGAATACTTGCGTACACAAGGCGAAAAGCTGAATCCACTTATTGTTAAGCCAGAAGTCGAGGAGGAGAGCAGCTCCGAATCTGAAGATGATATTGAAATGAGCGTTATAACTGGCAAACATGATATTGTAGTACGTTCAGAGGGGCGACATCATTCGGGATTCTTCAAGTCCAACAAACGTCACCATGTAATGTTTCCCTATCATGAGGAGAAGATTAAGTACGACGATTATGGCGAAGTAATAAACTTGGATGACTACCGCATTGTGGATGCCGGCAACTACGACTATTCAAATGTGGATGAGCAAAACAAGGAGAATGTTAAAAAGGAAGAACCTCATGCCGAGCAGCAGGCCAACGGGAATGCGGACGGTGATGTCCAGTTGCTCGAGAAGCCCACTAAATTGATAAGCCAACGCAAGACCATCGAGGTGAATGCACAAATCCAACGAATTGATTTCGAAGGGCGCTCGGATGGTGAATCTATGCTTAAGATTTTATCTCAACTACGACCCCGCCGCGTGATTGTGGTGCATGGCACAGCTGACGGCACTCAGGTGGTGGCAAAGCACTGTGAGCAGAATGTGGGAGCCCGTGTGTTTACACCACTTAAGGGCGAAATAATTGATGTGACCACAGAGATCCACATTTACCAAGTTCGTCTGACCGAAGGACTTGTCTCGCAGCTTCAATTCCAAAAGGGCAAAGACGCCGAGGTGGCCTGGATCGATGGTCGTCTGGGTATGCGTCTGCAGGCTATAGATGCACCAAATCAATCAGAAGTAACTGTCGAACAGGACGTGGCTGTGCAAGAGGGAAAGACTTTGACGCTGGAGACTCTCGAAGAGGATGAGATTCCTGTACACAATTCGGTGTTAATCAACGAACTGAAGCTGTCCGACTTCAAACAGGTTCTCCTGCGTAATAACATCAACTCGGAATTCTCTGGCGGTGTTCTTTGGTGCTGTAACGGCACACTGGCACTGCGGCGCGTGGATGCCGGAAAGGTGGCTATGGAGGGTTGCCTGTCGGAGGATTACTATAAGATACGGGAGCTCCTCTACGAGCAGTATGCGATTGTCTAAGTAATAAAGACTATAGATATACATTTAAACAAAGATGTTTTCTTTCTAATTTCATAATATACAATTCGAGTAGCCTAGAGGAACTGCAGCATAGGATCATCACTACGTGTTCGTTTCTTCTTCCATTC
Source organism: Zaprionus indianus (assembly GCA_018904595.1). Taxonomy (NCBI): domain Eukaryota; kingdom Metazoa; phylum Arthropoda; class Insecta; order Diptera; family Drosophilidae; genus Zaprionus; species Zaprionus indianus. Next base: position 12,120,743 of record JAEIHA010000320.1, read on the forward strand.
CTCGATTTCTTCCTCGGTGGGGGCTTTGACATCGTACATGCTATTATACGGGCGCTTCCGGTCGTCGCTTTCCTCCATAGATTGCTTGGATCGAGAATCCTTTTCCTTAGTACTTTTGTCCTTTGTCCTCTCTTTATCCTTTGCTTCCTTATGTTTCTTTTTGTTTTTGCGCTGCTCCTTGGCCTTCTTTTTCTTTTCGCGTTTCTTCGATTTTTTCTTTGACTTTTTGCTTTCTTCCACAACCTCTTCCTCTTCAGATGACTCTTCCGAACTAGGCGCCGAGTCTGCCTCGGATTCCGTTGTTTGTTTTTCTTCATCGCCTTGTTCCCTGGGCGCTGCTTCAGGAGCAGCTACTGCAGGAACAGCAGGCACAGCAAATGTTGTGGAATTTGGCTGGTCGGAGTAACCTTCTGGTTCTTGCATTCCCACACAATATGAGTTCTTAATAAAGGATTTGCAACACTTGTAGCCCCATCGGCCGGCATTCCAATAGCTTCCCCAGATGGTGGTGTGATTATTAATGTACACGTCCTCCTCGTAAATGCTGCGTGCCTTCGGCTTCTCAATACCCTTGATGACCTTTCCGCTACGCGAATACTCCACATACTCCTCGGTTTGGGCAAGCAACAACGATTTAGGAGGCACATGTAAATGTTCTTCGCCACCATACTTTTCCACAATGTCTGTTTTGGTCTGAAATAGAATATGTATTGTAATACAAACGAATGCACGAATAGATTTCCCTAACTTAACTTACACTTGACTTAAACTGTTCCTTCTTTTGCTCGTACTCCTTCTGCAGCAGCTCCAGCTTTGTTGGCTCCGCAAGCAAATGTACATCGACACCTTTACCGTGTGCCTCCCAAGCAAATAATTGGGCTGTGGCCTGAGCTGTGGTATCTCCAGAGAAACGTACAAAGTTCTCACCGGCAAACTCAGCTCTAAAAAGAGTTAACGACAGTTAAGAATATATATTAATCGAAGAGACTTGCAATACTCACTCTTCCGATGGCACTTGAGGATTGGGATTATCTCGCATAGAGCGGGTTTTAGGATCATAGTATGCTGAATTGGGATCCAAGTTCCGCAAATATTTCGCTGTGTCCTCCCGAATACGCAAGTTACGCACTGTGATCCGCTGCTTGGAGTCCACTTTTGTTCCCGGCATGTCCACTTCGTCTACATATTTATCCTCGTTTCCCTCCTCATCGGATATTTCAGCGTCAGGATCTGATTAAAACAACAAAAATAATAGTAAGGATTTTATTAGGATTCAATCTTTTGTTACGAACCATTTTTAAGCTTTTCAGCCTTGAGCTGCCGCTTGGCTTCCTCCACTTTCTCATACTCCTCGATAATTTCACGATGGTTGGCCGGATCATAAGAACTCCAACGATCTCTCTTTTCGTCGTAGTTTATGGAGGCATCACTCACAATGTGCTCGTCGTGCACCACAATCGACTCGGCGTATTTGGCCTGCACCTTGCGTGGCCTTTCTAAGCAGTCTTTCTTCTTGTGCGTCATAGCACCACAATTTTCGCAGGCTCCTTTCCGAAATTTGGTCACTAACCTTGTCGTATCAAGACCTTTGGGTGCTATCTTGTCCAACTGCCCACGTTCGTCTTCGTGCTGTGGACGCTGATGCTTCAGTGTTGGCCCCAGTGATCCATAATACCAGGGCGCATTCGAAATATATTGTGGAATGTGAGGATTGATGTCGCGACCCTCCTCGTCAACAGCTGCTGGTGCGGTACCTGCTTTTCGAGCCTCCTCGAGCTCTTTGGCTTTGCGCCAGTCTTCGCGTGACTTTTTCTTGGGCTCTTCCTCCGCATCTTGGTCATCCTTGTTGTGGATGATTTGTGACACGGGTGTACGAATGGCGCCCGAACTCATTGCAGTTTTATTTTCACTTTACAACCGTAAATTAATCAATCTGTTTGTTTTGGATAGCGAACGAAAAAAACATACGCATATGAGAAACAAAACGATTTATCTGCCTCGATTGCTCGATAACAATCCGTTTGTTTTCATTCGGGTGCGATAACTCAATGCGAAAGTATTGGCCTAAAACGATAACATGCGAATACCAATAAGAGACAAACAAGTGACTGGCAACTCTGACGGCGTCTCATTCGTGTAAAAATTATACTACAGTGCAGACGCGTCTTATTATCCAAAAAGGCAACTAAGCTTCAATTTAGTTGTTACAATCATTCCACGCATATAAACAAATATTGTGCCTTGTGCATTTGTACACGCAACAACTAACGCTGAGGAAAATCGATTAAATAAAATGGTAATTACAACAATAGAGACTCTGTGCGAGACGAGGCGACTGCGGCGCAGCGCAAACTGCTCGCTAGCAGTAGCGGTTTTGGCTGGCATACTGTAGTTTATTATATTGCGCGTGCCTCGCGTGGAGCGACCTGAAATTTTAATGCGTTCACAGCCAAAGACCACGTAGCGCGAACATTTGGCAATACCCAGTGTCGTTTTTTAAATGATAAAAATTTCAACAACAGTGTTATTGTGTGGCTCGGCGGCAAAGTGTTCGTGTTTAACCTCAAACTATCTGCTAGTATTAGTTTTGCCGCCACCATTTTGTGTGTACGAAATATGTTTTATGTTCTCTGTGTGCTGTTCGTGTTTTTCTTATTGTCTGCGCAATTCTTCTCTTCTCCAGGCTGGTGGCAAAGCGGGCAAAGACTCTGGTAAAGCCAAAGCAAAGGCAGTCTCACGTTCGGCGCGCGCGGGTCTTCAGGTGAGTTATTGTTGTTGTCTGTACCACATACATTTTGGCGCCTTTTTCATCAGCTCACACACACATCGCCACACATATTGTAAACAGGGTGCGTTAGCATGAGCTTATGTGCGTGTGTGTGTGTGTGTATGTGTTTGCGTGTGCTGTAATACTGAAGTTGCGCTTTGGGGGTAGCAAAACATAAACAAGCGAATGACGATTTGTTCTAATGCGATTTTTATTGTGCTTCAGTTTCCCGTTGGACGTATTCATCGCCATCTCAAGAGTCGTACAACGTCGCATGGACGCGTCGGTGCCACCGCTGCTGTCTATTCTGCAGCCATTTTGGAGTATTTAACCGCTGAGGTATGTCTTCATATATTTCCCGCCTAATCTAAGTGGGTAACGGTATTTTGTATTATGTACTAAACTCTACTCTGCATACAGATGTAAATACAACGGCATTTGTTTACCTTTCGTATCTGTTAACCGTTAACAGTGTCTGTTGTTGCTTAACAGTTCCCAATTGGATTCTAATTTGTGATTTGTTTTGTTTTTCTTTTATCCTACACAGGTTTTGGAGTTGGCAGGAAATGCATCGAAAGATCTTAAAGTGAAACGTATCACGCCTCGTCACTTGCAATTGGCCATTCGCGGAGATGAGGAATTGGACAGCCTGATCAAAGCAACCATTGCCGGCGGCGGCGTCATTCCGCATATACACAAGTCGCTTATCGGCAAGAAAGAGGATACTGTGCAGGATCCCCAGCGAAAGGGCAATGTCATTCTTTCGCAGGCTTATTAATTATATTTCTTTCTATATATTTTGACCATTTCGGAATACAAATTTTACATCTACGTTTAATGAAGAAAATATACAACAACAACAAAATGGATATAAACAAATCACAACGGATCCCAACCAGAAGACGACGGACGCATTGTAAGGAGGATTCTGTGCACAATTTTGTGCATGGGCAAAAATCATAACTCTAACCTACAAGAAATAACCTCTACAATAGGGCCCTATCCACCCCCGCCTCAAGAAACATTGTAAACCCCTTTCTCTCCCAGCATAAACATCAATACACTTTCACATACATATGCACTTAAACAAATGCACACTCAAACACACACACACACACACACAACATACAAATAAAAATGTAAACTTAATTGTCAAGTAAATGCAATGTTTAAAAAAGAAAGAGAAAATGAGCCTAAAACAAAAGGAAACTTAATTTAGAGCAAAGTAAATTACACAAATACATTTAATAAAACTTTAAATAAAAAATAAAACGAAAAGAGAACAAAACAAAAAGAGAACACCAATCATTGTTATTGGACAATTTATTAGACATTTATTGTTGAAATAAACTTTGTGCACAAAAATGGTAAAATTACATTATTAAAAAGAATAAGAATTGCTTGGGCTTGCCGACTAGCAGATCCAGGCTTAACCCTGCAGAGGGGCCACCACCTTCTGGACCTTGTCGCAGCTCTCCTTTAGGTCATCGACATCCAGCTCCAGGCAGGCTCCCCACTCGATCAATGTGATGCGGTGATCGTTGTTGGAATCGCACGACTCCAGGAACGGTGCAATGCAGTGCTCCAGACTGACCAGCGGGGCACGGATGGGGAAGAGTTCGTGACGAGAGACTGAACGATCGGTGTCACCATCCAGATCGCACCACTTCCATACGGCGGCATTGGACCAGCGACGCGAGTTGTTAGTCTCCGACTCCAACTGCATTTGCATGTAATGCTCGGTGAGCAGATCACGCTCGGCCAGATCACGCATCACGTTGAACAGCCAGTCGCGCATGCGACGTGGGAAGTCCTTCAGATCCTCGCCCTCGCAGACGCGCAGCTCGTGGCAGGTGCCGTAGTAGTCGATGTGCAGATGAGCATTGTCTTGATGCAGGCACTTGTCGGACTTGATGTCGCACAGACAACGCTGCTGGTACACGGCACAATCCGAGGGCCATGTCTCGTTCTTGTTGGTGCACACATGACGGCGGGTGTCCGATTCCTCGGGGCAATCGGGAATGCAAATGCACTCGGGCTTGCCCGCGGTCATCTGACAGATGCGACCAGCGCCGCAATGCATGGTCTCGCAGGGATCTTCCTCGACGACGGGGTGCAAGATGTTGTGCTGTACTGAGGCCAGTTCCTGCGCAATCTCGTTCTCACGTTCCACATCTTTGTTCTGCAACGACATGGGAGAATAACATTTTAATGGGAAATAAATAAAACGCATATATAGTAATAGATCGACTTAAGATAATTCAAGATTCAAGGAAAATATATAATTAAGATTAAATTTGGGATCCTTTTTTTTATTATATCTTCACATTACTCACCTTGGCCTTCTCTTCCAATAACTTGAGGAACTCCTCGTCGTCCTCATCGAAATCAGCAATATCATCCAGGGCGTCATCGATGTCAGGCAACACAAGGTCTTCCTCTTCGGCACGAACCGGTGCCGAAATGGCGAGGAAACCCAGAGCGAACAGCAGCCAAATGAAGCGCATCTTGCTGCTTATTGTCTACAACTGAAAAGTGTCGAAATAATCATAAATATATTTATAATCACTGCGATTCATTCTAATCTCAGCAAAGTTTAGAGGTTGCCAAGTTCCGCTGATTATATTCATTTGGCCTTCACTGCGTAGGCAACGACGTTGCTTAAATCTCTGGAGATTTCTTTCAAAAATATCTCGCGACTGTACTAAAAGTTGTAACGGCTTCTCGCGCTGTAATAGTGTAAACAACCCCCTTTGCAGGGTGGCTGAACTGAAGATGCCTTGTGAAGCTATGCGTATGCGAATAGGTATATGCGTATGAGAAAACAACGTGGAATCGAGTTCAAAAGGTCATTTGACGGGAAGTTCGCTAAATACGCAATGTAAACAATGCTCTTCTATTGTTCTTGGCATACAAAACGCAGCACTGCAATTTATCCGAATTCTCTTAGTGGGGTGTGCCAAACAGAAATGATTCGAATCTGACTTCGTGAGGAAATATTGTACTAAGAAATATGTCTAACCTATTCTAACAATAATATACTTTTTATAGCATGTATTAAGGTTTTAAATGTTTCTTGAATTATATTATATTTTGATGAAGTAGAATTTGATTTCATTTGAAAATGTAAAAATAGCCAATCTTATCTTGTTAAGCAATTTGAAAAGCAGAGTCAGTTGTCTATAGGTTCAATCCAGATAGAATTGAAGCAATTTTTCCTGAAAAGCCTCTATTCTGATGCATTAAAATTCGTCAGGAATAAACCTAACCTGACCTAATAAAACTATTTGAAAAGTAGAGCAATATTATGCTTACAAAAATGCTAACAGTCTTTGAAAACTTTCTATTAAATGACTTTAATTTATCCATTATAAGTTCTTTTCAATATTTTTCTGGAATTCGCAGATTGGGTTCTTGCAAATAAATAAATTTATCGTATACAGATTGTCAACCGAATAGGTCCACACAAGATTGAAGATCCCTGTACTAGAATTCTTTTGACGGCATGTCGAACACATGTTCCTCACACACAGTCAGTCGGAAATTTTGTTTATGATTGTTGCTGTGGCACCAAATCAAAGCTTCTGAAATCATTTCTACTTATACAGAAAAGTATATATAGAATTATGAACTAGATTGTACGTAGTATATAACTACATAGTAATATATGTATGCATGTATGTGCACATGTATTCCCGATTAAGCTTGACCTTAATGCTGGGGTAAAACTAAAACTATAGGCTAATATGATTTTGTCAAGCGTCCCCATTATAATCAGTACAATTCATTCGCTTAGTTAGTTGCACAACGCGACAGTTGAGGCGGACTTATCGCCTATAAGGCATGGCCTGGGCTTATCTCTTGCTTGGGTTTCCGTTTTGGGACTCGAGAGTAGACTGACTGAGACGGAGGAGGATTGCTTAATCGCCACTTTTCGTACAAATATCTTGGCGAATGCGCAATGCCCCGCGGAAAGTGGCACATCAGTTCCTATACACATACATATGTATACCATATATACACTACGCAAAGAGTTCCAGGAACATCTAAGTAGATGCTGCATGTTTACGGCGTCTGCACTTGTGTGTGTCTGTGAGTGTATCTGCAGTTTAATTATAACAAAAACCGACAAAGAATGACGTGATGCATTGCATATAGCCAAAGATTTTGTTATTCTCTGTTCGGTGCTATGTGGAACTGTTGTCTACGCTCAATGTAGCAGCATTTTCATTGTAATCAAATGCTACACTGAGAGAAAACTATTGAAGAAATCCGAATCGAAATTTTGAACCTTACTTTGCCCAGCACTTTAACAGTTCTTGGTTTCTTTCAGTGCACCCCACAATTGAAATGAATTCGCGGAACTGCACTTTGATGATGATGACACTTCAGTGTGCCGGAGAACTAACCTTGCCTCGACTGCGTATATGATACGTGAATGCGAAACAATCCTCACTCGCGAAATTTCTCTCTAAACTCTTCAAATTAATTGACAACAAGCAAAGGAATTGAAATTGAGTTCAATTAACTTGCCAATCGATTATTGAACTTGACTTGTCCGGGAATAGAATTTTCAAGCTGAGCACGCAAAATCCCTGTTCGAATTTCAAAACTTTGTTTGCCCACAATACTCACAATATATATATATGTATGATATTATTCCTGTAAGATCGAAGTGTCCAAATGCGACGGCAGCCGACGAATGACTGTTGGGCGGCCAGAGAGCTCCCCAGCGATTATACTAAAGATCGGTCAAACTGGAGCACAACAAACAACCGATTGGGGTCGGAAGAACGTGTTGGCTTGCAACATGTTCGCAGCGCACCGCAAATAAAACACAAATTCTCTGTTCTATTCGAATGCCATATTTATTTTATTGTTCACAGCATAAAATATAGTTCTTTAACTCAAATATGTACAATACATAACATTGACTGGATGATATACTTACCTAATATCCGTTATTCTTTATCTCAACCGTTTTCTTCCGGTAGTGCTCAATGTGGGGATGGTTTTATTTTTTTGATTGTTTTTTAGTTTTGGAAAAGAAATGGTTTGTACTTTTAGTTTTGGGGCGTTTCAAAATATTTATATTGTCTAATTATTATTAAGAGAGCGGTACTTAAGCAGTTCTAGAAACTACATAGTATAAGTAGCTAAGGTCTGATAACTGATGAGCCTAGAAACGTGTCTTACTTACCTTAACTTGACCTGACACAAGCATATGGGAAAGATATTTTACAATCATGTATTGTAAATAGGTTTATGCGGTATGTGTGGTAAGCATACTATATATACATAGATGTAGATGTACATAGGTAAAGCTAGGAAAATAAATATGTAAATTGCGCTTGCATTTGAATCTAGAGCTGCATATGCATACGATTAACTATATAGGTCTATAACTGTTAATTAAGTACGGGTTAAGAAGAGACTTACTTAAAAGTTGCAGCTATGGCGCAGCTCAAATAAATATTTAGATACATAGTGTGGGTTTTATACGGTTTATTTATTTAAAAATAAATATATATGTATATATTCCATAAATTTATATTATAGTTAAAGTTAGATTAGAGCTAATATAAGCTGAAAAATTAGGGACTACGCTCTCTTAGTGACCCCATACATAATAATATAATTGTGTTTTTGTTGCATGTATCGTCTATGGAATTTGGAAAACTCGTAAAAAATCACGCGTTAATCAAATCGTTTAAAGCTTTTGGCGTGCGCTACAAAACTTATGGATATCAATATATTCAGATCGAAAGCATCATCTATGTATAGCTCTATGGCTCTACTGTTTCTTAAGGTTACGCTAAACTTATAGTTTCGTGCCGTGGCTGATATTGACAACGGATGAATACATTAGGTTAATTATTTCATTCTTATTTAACTTTTGCTTCTCATATTTTTTTTCTCTAAATAGGGTTCGGTTTCTACACATACATAAATATCATCTATTTGTTAATATGCGCGATTGAGTGGAAACAAAATAATAATCCGGCTGTATAGCTTGTAAACAAGATAGGGCGCGGACCGAGGGGGTGTGAGGAAACCGTTGGTAGCTTAAACAATTGGGATCAGAATGTATGTGTGTGTATATCAGACAGTCATATACGCACATATGTATATATATTTATTATATACATTTCTGTTTATAAAAAATTGACAATAATTTTGATATCAACTCGTAGTAGTAGTATAACATATCTCTAAGTATGGTGTATATATATATATGTATATAATTTTCGCATCTGCACAGTGCTCACCAACTTTCCGTTTGATTTTTTATTACATTACTGGACGTATTTATTTTTATTGGTAATTAACTCGACAGTCAAAACCGTTTGTCAATGTTTTGGTTCTGCGAGTGTGCTAAGGCAACTATAAACTATAAGTACTATCCGATAAGCTCTGGCTAAAGCTGCGAAACGTCTCATCCAAATGGTATTGTGTATTGCATCGATTTGGTTTACAAAAATACAATTATGATCTCAAGTTGGCGAGCTTAGCACAGGCGCTTATAATTCGATTAGAATTTATAAACTGAATTACAATAATAATAATTTATAGTACATGTACTATATAGCATATATACGAATAGAGAGATAAAGAGAGCTCTAATTGGGTAACTTATGTGCGTACTACCTGTACGCATTCGTATCTATAAGTTTACAATATATAATAATGATAAATACGTTCTCAAATAATAAAGCATGGCAAGTTAAGCTTGAAAATGAAATGAAACACTTCGTTGACAACTTGAAGTTGTCTCTAACAAGATCTTATAAAGTAGTTATAGTTAATTTCTTCAATATTTGTCTTAATAATCGAAGCGAAGTGTCGCTTACATAATATAGATATAAACATACATTGATCATTCAATAATAAATATAACATTAGAGCTTAAGTTAAAGAGTTAAAAAACTGTAGTTAGTTGTCATATGCTCAGTCTGACATATGTATGTAAAGATAGAGAGATAGATAGAGAGTCAGAGGCAAACAACGCTGTTAAAATGTATCCTGTTTTAAGTTACTAAGCGAGAGTTTGTGTCCTAGCTTATAACAAGCCTATTAATCAGTAACTGTATCTGTATTGTATCTTGTATTCTGAGCTTTCGTGTTGCACTTAAGGCACACACAAAAAGGCATCTAAATTAAAGAGAATTATATTGATTAGTACTTTCGTATTCCAGACATACTTATCAGACAGTACGATGAACATTATGTGGTACCTTAAATCTTGTAATGACATTGACGAAATGGCGGGCAGAGGCGGACATTCCCCCCTCGAACCCCTTGTTTTACTTACCTAGGCTAACGACGATATTTGCTGTTGGCGCTCGCCCCAGTGGCCACAGAACCATTCGAGACACTCTTCGGTACAGGGCCCGATGAGGGACCATTGCCACTCGGTGGCGGTGCTGCTGTGTTGTAGGGTGCATAGCCGGGTGCAGGTGGTTGGGCGTTGTCTGCAACAAAGAATGGTGTCAGCATCAACAGAGCGTAAACTAAATTAATGAGCAAATTTTGCATCACTCACGATAGTTGCTTGGCGGCGCAGCAGTATACGGATTCATGCGATTGCCGTTTATGTTGTTGTGCTTGGTTGGTCCGCCCCCGTAGTTCTGTTGATAGCCAGTGCCAAAGTTTGGTGGTGCCGGCTGCTGTTGTGACGGCGGCGGCTGATGTGGCGGCGGACCTTGCGGCATGGCGCCAGGCACTGGTGGTGCTGCTGTCGGTGGCATATTCCAATTGCCAACAGCCGGAGGCGGTGGACCATTGCGATGATGATTTGGTGGCGGCGCACCGGGTGTTGGCGGTTGTATTGCCGGTGGACCACCCCATTGATTGGCACCATGCCACTGCTGTGCACCCGGCGGTGGAGGTGGCGGTGCATTCCAACCATTTTGTGGAGGCGGATAGCCATTCCAACCGTTCATTTGCGGCGGCGGGGGCTGGTGATAATATGGCTGCATAGGAGGTGGTGGTCCCCAGTAGTTGTAGTTTGGTGGCGGTGCCGACATTGGTGGTGGCGGTTGCTGATGCTGATATGGGGGCATTTGCTGTGGCGGAGGCACTGGGGGACGGTAACCAATCGGAGGCATGTTGCCCTTAGGCGGCGGCTGCATCTGTTGTTGCATTTTATTGCCATTGGCAGTGATTGCCGGCGGCATTCGGTCCTTTTTCTCCAGATTATATATAGACTTTTTGACGTCGACGAGCACGTATTTGATAGAGTGCTGACGATGAACTGTTGAGCAAGAAATCTATTAATTAGTACTTCATTTAACTGGAGTAATCGACACTTACGAATGGCCTTATCCACAGCATCATAATCATCGAATTCAATGAATGCGAAGCCTCTGCGCTTTCCAGTTGTTTTGTCTGTTAGTAACTTTACGGACACAACATTTCCAAATTGCGTGAAGTAGTCACGCAAACATTCCTCGTCATGATTATCCTTTAGTCCGCCGACAAATAGTTTTTTCACAGAAATATTTGTCTCGCGTGTCTCACGCTCCGGGCGTGGCAACGCGCGTTTTGCCTCCACAGTTCTTCCAGAGAAATAGAATAAAACAATGTCACTGTGTCAATAGCAGGTCTAACGAATTATACAACCATTCTCACTTACTTGCCGTCGATGATATGGGGCCGGTTCTCTTGCGCAGTATCTACCATAGCGGACTTTGTATAGGTAATAAAGCCGAAGCCCCGCGAACGCTTGGTAGCAGCATCCCGCATAACAACAACATCAACCACCTTGCCCCACTGTGAGTAAAATACTTTAAGGCCCTCCTCGGTGGTGTAGGGTGCCAGGCCACCAATAAAAAGCTTACGCAAATGTTCCAACTCACAGATATCCTGCAAAGTATACACAGGTTTGTCATTTTACATGAGTGGCATGTGTGTGTGTAAAGTGCGAGAGTGTCTGTGTGTGTTAGTGTGCACGGGTTTTCTTGTGGGACAGCAAAGTGCAGATTGATTTGGATCGCAAATTGTTATTTTTCTTACATCTTCATCTCTGATTTCGAACACTTCCGGTGTAGATTCATCGGCGGACTCCTCCAACTTGATTACTTGTGGTACTTTCGCCATACTTGGCATATATTTATTAAAATTAACAAAATAAATTAAAAACTGCTGTTGGTCCGACACGCACGCGAAGAAAAATGTAGAGATGTTCAATGCACGTCGATATATGTGTGCCCAACTATCGATAAAACATCGCACCGGCCGCAAAACACTTGGCTGCTTGTGAGACCGACAGCTTAGTAGCCCTGGTTTGTTGTTTATTGTTGCGCAAACTATGTTTCTCTAGTCAAAATTTATTTGTTACACTGTTCGTACACTTACAAAGATTATTAAAAATCGCAGGTGTTTTCACTGCAATAACATCAAATGCAGTAAAATAAGGTAAGTGAGAAATGCAATCATTTGCATGCAGCACACCGCCAAGTCAAGTCTTGTTATGAAGACTTCTAATCAGTGTTGCGTACTTAGCCTTAAAATAGCCAAAACAAAAGACAGCAGATATTGACCCTAGTTTATTTTATATATAAATTATTGTTTGTTGCGACCAATACTGATGGGCACCTCAGTGCTGCGTGCTTAGCCGCAAATATGCCAAAACAAAAAATGATTTATTTTATATATAATTGATTATTTGCCGTTATAGATGTTTGCGCTTAATTGCTAACTAATTTAAAGCTGCTTTAAAGTGTCCAACTTATGTCCCGCTAACACGTATTGATGAGCGTGGGCGGCGGCAGAAAGCGACGCCGACGCTGCTGCTGCTCGGGGCAATTGCTGAGCGGCAGTTGCTGCGGGTGCGCCTGTTGTAGTTGCTGCTGCTGTTGTTGTTGTTGTTGCTGCTGGTGGTAGTCTTCAATGTCAGTATAATTTACGAGCGGTATGCGATGTGCGTGATTGTCCTTTGCTGGCAGTAGCGACGCCGTCGGGGGCAGCACAGGCGCTGCTGTTCCATAGTAACCGACGGCTCCGCTCGTGCCGAGCATTGCCACAGCCGTCGCAGTTGCCGTTGCCGCTGCCACTGTTGCCGAGCTGCTGCTGCTGGCGGGAACAGCCGCCGCTGCTGCCGTCGCTGCGTAGTTCGTCTGGCCCATAATGCTGCTCATAAAACCATTGGCCACGACAAAGTTCCTGCAAATTGATAGTATCGTGTGCATTACATCAAACTGACCAACTACATATAAGGGTGCTAACCTCCCTGCAGCCCCCTCCACTCCCCTTTCCCTGTCTAATTGGGTTTGTGTGCGCGTAAATGTCGTAAAATTAAATATCGTGTTAATTTTATTTGAGTACATCAATTAAACTTGTGACATTTCCTTGAATTACTTCCGTTGCAAAATGTCCCATTTTCCTGCCCCACCTGCTGGCCACGCCCCCACCCTTAGACTCACCTGTAATGCTGATCGATTTGCGCCTTCTCAATACGTTTGTCCTTGGCACGACGATTTTGAAACCATATTTTGATTTGCGTCTCCGTCAGGCGTAGCGTCTCGGCGAGTTCGAAGCGGCGACTCCTGGAGATGTACTCATTGCGATGGAACTCTACCTCCAGGCGCAGCGTCTGCTCTGTGCTAAAGGTGGTGCGCTGTCGGCGCTGGCGTCCCTCCTTGCGACGGCGACGAGCCACTGTAAAAAAATGATATAATGTATGTAGATGATAAAGATATCAACACGCACTCACAAACACACACACGCAGACAATGGAGATGCTAGAGTGAAATTAATCTTACATTAATAAACCATCAAATTGCGGGGTGGCACCCCCTTTCCGAGGTGAATATCCTTGCGTGCACACAAGTTAAACAAATAATTAACCAGGCTATTTACAGGCCCTTTACCTTCCCTCTCTGCCTCTTTTTCTTCTCCTTTACTCGTTTTTCTTCTGATCGCGTTTATAGCACACATTATACTGCATTTTACACGTGTTTCTGTCCCGTTTCCATCACCCCCTGTTGTTCCGTCCACTGTCTTCCTACACCCACCACACCCACTTGTCCACACTTGCACCAATCTGAGCCGGGAAACTTTCGACAATGCCAACAGCTGTGTGCCATCCTCCCATTTCTATTGTTGTTGCTGTGCTCTTGTAACAGTCATCATAATTATACACTATCTTCTTGAGAAGATATTGTGGCTTTTGCGAACTTTTTGTAACAGAAAAAAAGGAAAATACAAATTAAGTAGAACCTTAACGAGGTGATGATATAAAATGAAAAATGAAGGTTATCACCCCTAAAGACCGAAATGTTATATATATTAGTATAATATATACATAAGTATTATTTTGCGCAGAAGTAGAATCTATGCAGCAAAAGTTAAGGAAAAGGCTTAAAATCATTTTGAATTTGTATGAACCTTGTACCTTCTCTCTGTCTAGGTTAGACTAACATAAATGTATAAAAATATGATAATATCCCTATTTTTACATTTAGTTTTTTCATTTAAATCATATGAAATATATCAAAAAACTTAAAAATCTAAAAAAAAGAAAGTTCATTTCAAATATTTAGGGCTAGGGGCCTATCAAAAACGGAATTTATAATTATTCTAACATTAATACTATTTATTTTAACAAAATTATAGTTTAATTTCGCGAAATAGTGAAAAATCTTGTTAAAATATTAATTTAGTTCACATATAAAAATTGTTTTTATACCGTATTTGCTCCGAGGGATGTACTGATGTACTGCGACCTTGTTAATGTATTATATCCCCTTCCTGAAATACCGGAGTACTCACGCATAGTGTGTGTATCCAGCATAGTTGGACTAAATGAGCTCTACATTAAGCATAGTTGGACTAAATGAGCTCTACATTAAGTCCAACTATGCTGGATACACACACTATGCGTGAGTGCTCCGGTATTTCAGGGTTCCCCATACTATCTGTTCTTTCTGCCAGGAGGGTATCTACCCTTCGGTGCGCTGTCAAATTAATATATTGAGATTTTTGTTTGCACTTCATTGTGACGTCAACTGCAGCGAAGCGAACATTATGCCACAGCCACGCCCACTCATTGTCTATGCCGCCGCTGATTACCGCCTAATTGTTGTTTTGTATTCACTCGCTCTCCCTCTTTCACTCTCTTCGCAGTGCTGCCAGCAATTCCTTTGCGGATGCGTGAGCCGGACTAATCTCTAGTTTGCGCCTGATTACCCTTTGCTTGGCTCATTCGCAACTTCATAAGCCTTGCTCGGCCCTCGGCCTGGCTTGTCGTACATTTTTTTAAATCACGTGTGAAATTCGATATGACAAGTGTCCTTTGAGTTCGCTGCTCTACTCACTCTCACTCTATCTCTCTCTACTCTTCTCTCTTTTCTGCTGTGTGTGTTTTTTAGGTTTCCTGTTAAGCTCAATTACAGTGTTAATTTTTTTTCAGCGCAGATTATGCTTTTTGTTGGCTTTTAAAGTGATATGGGTATCGGGGTGCCAAATCTATATGATAATATACATACACATATTTTTTTAGATTTCTTTTCTTTTTCTCTGTGGAAGTCTTCGCCCTTCTTGAGCGACCTTTAAGCGGGAATACCGCAAGCAAATGGGAATTTTTACAGCTGAATGCATTTTAATATTTTGTTAATTTCTTTTTTCTTACGCCCTGCTTTCTTACAAATTTTTTTCTCCTCTCTCTCTGACTCTGTTCCACCTTTTGCTTTATTAATTTCTTCGTTTTGCGTATTTTTTCATCACTGATTTGGGAAGCAGAAGGATATTTAATAGCTCGACCGTTTTAGCAGTTTTTTTGGTCTTTTTTTTAGTTCCTGCGGAACTAATTTTTTTTTTTGTCGTGCACCTGCCGGAGATGGATGCGTGTGAAACTGTTATCACTTCCACTAACTTCCTCTAATCGACTCTCACAGATCCAAGCAATATGCTTTATCCTTTGCTCTCCAGCTGCCTCAGCGGAAGATGCTTCCTGTCACGTTGCATCCAAGTCGCAATGAGTCCATATCGACAACTGGCGCGTAAAAGTGGCGATGACATTGAAGTAAGTACCAGAAATTTTTATATATAGTAGCCCCATCTGTAATCTTATCATATAGATACCACCGGAACCAACGACATGCTGCATGTCCGGCTGTGCCAACTGCGTCTGGGTGGAGTACGCCGAGCAACTGGCCAAATTGTTGGGTGACAATGATGACCGCGCCCGGGAAATTGTGCTATCAAAGATCACCGATCCGAATCTTAAAATGTTTCTCGATTTGGAGCTGCGCAACTTAAAACAGAGGCGAGAGAGCAACAAAACTCAAGGTCCGGAGGAGCCAAAGAAAACATCATAATAGTCTTTAAACAAGCACATTATTGTATGTTAAGTTCAAAAATGTTAATTAAAGCAAGATAAAAAGTATTTCATTTAGTTTCATTAATGATTTTAGATCTACCATCATCTATTTTGCCTTTTAGGGGTATTACGAATAACTTTACATTCTGAAATATTTGCAATTTTGCATTAAACACATGACCAATACATATATTGTTACGGTTTCTTGAATTTATCAAGATTACGAAATTATATTAAAAGTATTTGAAGATTATTTTGTTACGAAACTTAAAATCATGACTATATTTCGAGAAAAGAAAGGTTCACAAATATAATAAAGGTCGGACAACTTTTTTATATGACATAGGAACCCTATTCGAAAAGTTCGTGATTAGAAAAGTTTTCAAGCTATGGAAAACGTCGACTTTAATACTTAACTACTATGTTACTATCGAATTACAAATTTAAGGATAGGTATATTGAAGAGTATTTTACTATTATACCAAAGAATCAAATACGAATTTAATACGTGTCTCGTTTTTTAGTCACCTGTATTGGATATGGATAAACTTATATATGATCCAAAAAAATACGGTTTAAAGTAAATCTTTAATACGTAGCTCATAAATCTATTAACTTATTAAATGCGGAAGTTGTGGTCGTGGAAGCCTACATTTGTAATAAACTTTAGAAACGTGTGGTATATACGTGGATATGTATTTAAAAAAACCTTCATGCGAAATTTTCTGTGTTCCATAATAATCTGTTAGACAGATGTTGATGGCTAAGTCGACTCGAGTAATGTTATTGAAAATGAATTTATACTCATTGTTTCTACACAGATTGGCAAGTCCTTCCTTTACCCATTTTCAATGGGGTTAAAGTTTCATAATCGAAAAGTTAGGTTTTCAATTACGTATACGTATGTATCATTAAACAATGCGAATTTTAACGTGAACGTCAACGATATAAAACAGTCAATCGTTGTAACTTAAATACACTGTACAAACTTAAATAACCACTTTCATACTTCTGCAACAACTTACGGAATGCGGAAAATCCTGCCGATATATGTGGATCAGTTGAGAAAGCAGGGAAAGGCAGAGTCGTCGGTGTCACTGCCGTCGAAATGGGTCTGAAGGCGGCATACTGCGTCGGAGGTTCGTGCAATTCATATGCCGGACAACAGACAGTCTGGGAGACACGTTCCTCGCTATGTGATATATCCGGCGAGGAGACGCTGCCACCGTCGCTCTGGTAGGGCGTTTCCAGGTGGGTGCCCACATCGATGTCATCGCTCTCGCTTTTGTGTGTCCGTGTTTCAAGATGCCCGTACAGACGCTCGAAGAATTGACGCGGCGAGGATGGACGTTGCGGCGGTGTCGCGATAACAGTATTTGGAGGTGTCGGAGTTGGTGTAGTGGTCGATATGGAGCAGTTTGAGGATTTGATAGTATCTCCCAAATGTTGGGGCGACGATTGATTCTGTTGTAGCATTGTAAGATGCACTTGATCCCGTTTACAACGCGACTGTTGAACTAATCACCTCAATAATCTACAAGCGACTGAACTTGGTGTTACTCCTGACGCCGGGACTGACCAGAAGTTCGTTTTGGTCAAGCTGTAGCATTAATCTTGCGCTTCGGAAATTATGTGCCACAAGGAAATCAAAAAGCCGCTTAAAATTGTGGTTAATAAAAAAATTCCAGGTGCTAGAGCAATGAAAAAATACAGCACGGTGCTGATTGGTGGAAGCTACTTTGCAACCCTTTGTCCACTTCCGTTTTAAGGTATCCCGTTAAGGGTGGCAAACAGGACAAGCGCCGCCCCTTTCAGTATCACAGTAATACAGAGCATTTAGCATTTTTACATCAGTTGCTCGACGCTATAAAGCTGTTTGATATGAAACTCTAACATAACTATCAATATATCGCACATAAAATAAGGCATGTTGTTCAATTGAAAATACGTATACAATTAAATTAAATATTTATATTTTCCTCATATATATAATTTATACTTATAATTCAATTTTTTAAAACATATCTATATTTTGCTGACCGCTGCTATTTATATCTATATATCGAGACCAGCTGATAACATCACCAATGTATCGTCTAGAAGCATGTTATCGGTGTATTTGTTTATATCGATAGCGTCTGTCATTCCTACGTTCGTTTTAGCTGCACAAGAAAAAAAACATTTATTAATAATTGCAATATAACGACGTAAATATGTCTTATCAATTATACCGCAACACCACACTGGGCAACACCCTGCAAGAGAGCCTCGACGAATTGATACAGGTAAGTTGCAGTACAGAGAAAACAGCAATTGAAAATTCGAAGCATTGTAGAAGATGCGTCGCAGACAGCTGGCGATGCCTCCTATGGCTGGGGAATTTAGTTGTTGCTTATTTCTTGGAAACGTTGAGCTCCTGAAGATTCAACTAATTTTAAAGTAGATTTGATCGGTTTACCACAATTGTGAAATATTTTTTTCTCTCAAATGTTGCTAAAAGTTAATAAACTTCAATTTTATTTTCAGTATGGTCAAATAACACCAGCATTGGCTTTCAAGGTGCTGCTCCAGTTCGATAAGAGTATTAACAACGCACTGAATCAAAGAGTTAAGGCCCGAGTAACATTTAAAGCCGGAAAATTGAACACGTATCGATTCTGCGACAATGTCTGGACCCTGATGTTAAACGATGTCGAGTTCCGTGAGGTTCACGAATTCGTCAAAGTGGACAAGGTTAAAATTGTGGCCTGTGATGGAAAGAGCGGCGATTTTAACTGACCGAAACTATTAACGTTTAAAGCCCTTGTTTGGACATAAGTTTATTATAATTTAAAAGGTGGAACGAGCTGGTGTCAAGCTGTGGCCCAGCCTATTGGGGATCTAACTGTTGATACATAATATGCGAATTGTTTTTACATCTTTGCAGTAATAATGAATAAAACCTGTTCATAAATAGAATATAAATCTTGTATTAGTTAAAAATGAAGAATCAAGAACCTTGAAGCTAGTTTCTGAAAAATGCTGGTCTTATATACTGTAAATCTTTATGTCGGTGTACAAAAATTAATGTCCTGCACATGATCTTCAAGGAAATCTGCAGACAAAATGAATAAACCCTATATTTAATTTACATATCTAATTATTTAAAATCATGTGATCCTTACCGCCATCTTTTAAAATTGAACAGCTGTTAGTGGAAGCCAGCCCTGTCTTTGTTTACTAAGTGTTTGGAATACCTCTGTTATTTTAAAAATGACAAATATATTCTGTTATTAATTTAAAGATAAGATATGTGTGGGAAATAATTTATTTTTTAATAATTCATTTTGCAATTATTACTAATTTCAATATATATTAATTTAACATTGCTATCGATAAAGTGGTTCACATAACATATGTTTTACAAAAAAATTTAAACAACTAAAAAGAATCATTCAAGACAATTCATCGGCTATTGCAAACAATATTTATTTATATAAATAATATAATATTCAATTTTTTTAATTTTACAATTATAGTATCGATAACTTAAACATCGGTTAGCTTGCATTGCCAATCTAAATTGAAATAATCGAAATATCGGTAGCTAACCAACATCCCTAGTTTCGGTGTACAAAACGCAACAACAGCGCGTCGTGTTCGCACGGAGACCGCGGCTTGAAGCAATTGTGGAATTTTTGAAACGACAAAGTTGTTTAATTATACGGCCAGAACGAAGTTTTCCAATTCTTGTTATTAAAATAGAATTCGTTCGTGCTAACCAGTAATCCGGAAGTCAAACGTTAATGCATATTGACTGCAAGCTCGTGAGATGCAGCAAATGTTTAAATACGACGACAAGTGAAATAATAAGGTGCTGAAACTTATGAAAGTATATTTCGAATGCAATCAAAAATTGTTGCTAAATAAATTATTTTATAAAAGGTAATAATTGAAAGAAGCATCCACTCGGTTTTGTAAATGTTTTTCTACATACACAGACATGTACATATGTGCATGTGTAAATCTACATGTGCACACATGTGTGTGTGTGCCTGTGTGTAGGTGTGTTTTGTGTATGGAATTATTAGTTGGTCTGACTGTGAGCGCAAAGAAAGAAAGAAAATGGAAAGGCAAACGCGTAAATATACATACTTATATACAAAAGTGCATTCATCTTAAACTGCGCGTGTTTAATTTGTGTTTGATTTTGGTCAGAGTAAATAATAATAACAGTGAATCGATAATGTTTTTGTTGTGGTCTCAACCGTTGCCGTTGCAAAGCCCTTGAAGTGTTGCAGAAATTAAGAGTACAAAGCTGCATACAAACAAACATGCGAAGAAGAGTGCAGAGAAACGAAATACAAAGCGCAGAACGCAAAACAAACTCTGCTATTGTTGTTGTTATTGTTTTAGCTGTTTGAAGTGGCTGAAACTGCATGATTAAGTCATATAAAATGCCAAAAATATAAACAATTATCGTAAAATCCACCTACGTGTGTGCGCGTGCACAGATCTGTGCATGCGTGTGTGTGTGTGTGTACGTGTATGAGGAATTCTCTTCTCTTGTACTTTTTGTTTACGCATAGATTTTGTTTTGTTTTCGTTTTCTGCGCTTTGTTTTTGCGTTCTCCAATTGGACTCGCGCAGCTCCTCAAAAAATACTTTCGAATATTATTTCTCTAGTAACCCAAATACGTTTGCGAGTGTAAATAAAAAATAACAAAAATAAAAATACAAATAAAATCAACAAAAGATTTCTTTCTGATATTTCCCCATAAAAAGGTTTAATATAACATCGCCAAAATTGATTTCCGTCGCATCAAAATCTTTACCTCAAAACTGGATTATAATAAATCCGTTGATATTGGAACGCAGCAGGAAAACAACTCTGGGGTAACCAACAAAATGGTCAAACGGTAAGTACGCACAAAAAAACAAACAAATAAATAAATATACATATAATTGTATGATATGAGGTCTGTTGCCTTATCAAAGCACAGTGCAGTTCATTAACCCAACCCATTTGCAATATGCCAAGAAATTAGCGGCCCGATCCGCCCATGCGCATATCCGTTGCAGGCAGACTGACGACTGTATATTTTATATAGCTATATTTAGAATTATTTGGATTTATTACCCCACCCAGTCCCAGGCCCCAGGCCTAGCAGGCGGAGGGTCTATTGAACTTCAGCCGAACTGATAAACAATTTGGTTTGCGCCTTACTTTACTTTATTTTTTCGCAAAAAGAATTATAACGCAATTTGTGCTGTTGTTAATTGTCGTGCTCGAGGAATGGGGAGGGAGGGGGAAGTGGGTTAGGGAAGGTTGCTTTTTAACTACGTCGCAGTCTGTATTTTTTGTATTTCACATTTTGTTAGAGAATGACTTTTCCCATGTTCCCTCGTTCGTGCTCCATCAACAACAACCCCCAACGCGACTGACAAATAAAATAAAGAAAACACACCCCCTCGACTGCAGCCACCACCACCGCCGCCGCCGTCACTGCCATCGCCAGTGGAGATCCAACAGTGCCAGAGCCAGGCGACAAGCGGCGTCACATAAATTTGTTGTGTGCGTTTTCCGAAAAATCAAAATGTAAAAGCAGCGCCAACAACAACAACAACAACATGAGGAAAAGCCAACGCGGCATCAGCTCCAACGCATGCGCTGTGACGTCATAACAACAAAAATATGTAATAAAACAACAACAAATGGAGTTACGCCGTGTCTGTTTTTGTCTGCAATTTGATTTTCTATACGATTTTATGTTTTTTTCATCTGTTCTTGCTCTGTTCCAAAATAGCAGCAACAACAACAGCAAAGACAACTCAGAGCAGCGCCAGCATAAATAACTGCATACGTTGCACACACTCTCTCTCTCTTTCTCTCGCTTATTCTATCTACGCGCATTCATAGTTGTCTTCCCTTCGTTTCTCTCCCTCTATCTGCTCTTACAGGCTCTGTAATTTTAGACCTTAGCGGCGCTTTGCCTTGTGCTGCCTTTCCATTACTTTGTCGCGCTCTTCATCTTGTTGTTGTTCTTCTTGTTGTTTCTCAGTCAGAGCAGGTTCTTGTTGCATTTTTACAGTTGCTTTTTCGGTCTGTCGACGATGTCGCGCCCCCCACTCGGCCCTTTTTCCAGGCACACAGGCAGGCAGGCAGGCAGCATCAATAACACGTACAATAACAACAACATGGACAACGATTCTGTGCCTGTGTTTGTGGCGTTGTTGTTTTACGTGCCTTGTTCATTCCTTTTGTTTTGACCACGACCGCAACGCAGTTTCCTCTGCAAAGGTAATGTTAATTTTCATTATGTACAGTGTTAATCAACATTATATACAATATGCATTAACATAGTTGTAATAGTGTTGGTTGCTGTTAGACTTTTTCGGTTTCCTGCTTGCCCTAGCTCATTTATCGATATTTATCAGGCGTAGTCTCTTATCTCACACACATCGTCCGTTCTCTCTTTCTCACTTGCTCTAACTTCCTGCTGCTGTTTACCTGATGCCGACCTGTTCGCCTGGTTCTTGTTTTCGTTGTTGTTGTTGTTGCTGCTGCTGTGCTTGTTCTTGCTTGTCGATCGCCTCCCATGGCTTTACAAGCCTCCAGCCTTGCATGAATGCAACTGTGTGTGTCTGTGTGTGCGTGTATGTATAAATGTGTATGTACATATGCCCGCATTGTTGTTGCTGTTGCTGCAGATCTTGTTGCCTGCCTGCGTTGTTTTGTGTTTATTAAATTTTCTACATATATGTGTGTGCGTGTGTGTGCATGCAGTTGCCGTTGCCTGCTTGAAAATTTATTTGTCTGCACGCCATTATCCCCATTATATATGTACATATGCATGGATTTTTATATACATATATGCATGCATATGCATGTGTGTGTAGTCAATGGATAGGTTTGTCTCTTCCTCGCTCTTTCTCTCTCCCTTTTGTTTCTCGTTCTCTCCTGCACTCTGTTCTTTTTGTTCTTTTTGGCGATTAAAATTAAATTTTAATTCCACTGTTGTCTGGCGGCTGCTGTTGCTGATGCTGTTGTTGTTGCTGCTGTTGCTGCTTCTCTGTGTCCGCCTCTCTTTCGTTGAGCATTGCTTTGTTTTTACGACTTCCTTGTTGCCCGGCAGCCAATCTCTCCATCTCTCTCTCTCTCTTTCCCTCTCCCTTTTCTCATCTTTTTCATTGCATGTTATTAGCCTGTTGCGCTTAGCAACATTCTGTTCATTTGTTAAGTGCAAATTTATTTATGAAAAGCCTTCACACGCACACACAACTACAAACACACGCACACACACAGACAAGCACATACAAATGTGCATAATTAACCGTTATTATTCATGTTCATGATTCATGAAGTTGTTGTTGTTGTTGTTGTGAGTGCGCTTCGGCAGCAAGTTTGTCTTTTGTCACACACAGCGTGGGAGTTAAGCAAACACACATGATGGAAATGTGTGTGTGTGTGTGCGTGTTTGTACACTCATGGCCAGCCGAATAGGTGCGAAGTTTAGTTAGTGAATGAAATTAGAATGAAGACGAAAGCAGCGTAGAACAATCTCGTTTCTTCGCACTCTCCGCCTCTCGCACTTTGCCCTTCTTCTACTCTCACTCTCTTCCCCTCTACCTCTCTTCATCTGCTTATCTCAAATGCCAGGCTAGCTTAGCTCAGCTGACAGACAGCACTGCGTCAGCAAATGTTTCCCTTAACATTTTTAGCTTTTTGCGTGGCAGACAAAATGAGCTTCCACCACTGATAAGGGGCTGCTGCAGCGACAGCAACTGTACGAGGTAAAGGCAAATGAAACTCAAAGGCAGCTAAACAGAATCAGAATCAGAGTTAAAAATCCACGTGACCTGCTTTAAGGTGGGCTGCATGCACGCGGCCCCTAATTACAGGTAGGAGGAGGTAGTGAGACACATCGATGCACACATGTGTGTGCAGATGAATTCGTACACTGCGAGAAAGAAGTCGTTACATTACCATTATTAAAGAAGAAAAATTATAAAATCCAAGTCTTGCATAAAGTTAAGTTTATCTCTCAAAACGGAGAGATCATATGAAAAATAATTGTTTAACAATATTTTAAAAAATTTTTAAACTAAAATAACCTTCAAAAACTTGCTGCACTTTTCTCACTGTGCACTGTACACGTGTGTGCACATTGATAAGAGTTGTGCTTAGAAATGTCAACAGCAGGCAGACAAAAGCGTCAAAACCAGAGCACTCTGCAAACAGTTGAGGATTTTTCCCTCTGCTTTCTTTCCCATTTTCCAAATTAATCAAACGGAATTGTCTCATGTTTTGGCATTCAAGAATTTTCCCCCCGGTCAAAGTTCATTGTCGAAATTTGCCTGCTCAACTGTAATATTGGCTGCTGCTGACCTGAGACGGGGCGTGCGAGATGAGTTCAAAGTTCATGCAGCGCATCTTTTATCAGTGCGCACATCTTTGCCAGAGATGATTGTGGCTGCTGCTGCTGTTGTTGTTGTTCGTGTTGTTGTTGTTGGCCACAAATTGCCTTTGCGTGCATTGGCATTTGAACTCGAACTGGAGAACTGAGCTCGAACTCAATTTTCGAAGCTCAGATAAGCCAAAGACTTTTTGCAGCTGCCTCCAGGCGAGACGAGATGAGGCGAGGCGGGACCCGAGCTTATTGACCCACATAAGGTGAATGAGGTAAGGGGGGTGGCAGGGGAGTGGGCTGTGGGCAGGGCTGTGGCAACAGGAGCTGCCGCCGCTGCTGCTGCTGACTTTGTGCCTTTTTTTAATACGTTCGTCAAGTGAAAGTTTTTGGTCAGCTTAACTGAGGCTGCTGCTGCTCTTGTTATTGTTGTTGCTGCTGCTGCTGTTGTTAAGCCACTTACAACAATTTACAACAATTTACGACAAATTTGCATTGACCGCACCGTGTAAATAATTTGTGTGAGTGTGTGAAAAAGGAAAGTGAAGAAAATGTAAATGAACAAAATCAATTTAATGGCCGATTGGATTGTTAAAATCAAATCTGCCCAAGGCAGAGATAAGCCCCAGAGAGAGAGAGGGAGGGAGAGGGAGAGGAAAAGGAACAGGGAGAGGGAGGGAGGTACACTGCTGATTGCGGCAAACTTTTTCAGTAAAACAGTTTGCTAAGAGTCTTTAATCTGTAGGAACTAAAGCGAGTGTGAGTTGTGTAGTTTATAAAAGTTAAATCAAGGTCTTTTGCCTTTGAGTAGATACTTTGTGTGTCGGAATGTATCTTCTAGATGTGCACATGTCTGGACATGTTTGCAACACATTGATTCACTTTGTATTGAAGCAGGAGTTACTACATGTATCTGTAAGTTGTGTAGAGATATGATATATGAGCGATGTATCTACAAAGTGAAATGTATCTATATATTGCACTCCAGAGCCATGACTGATGTGGCTATAACATATATACTACACAAATTGTATATGCAAATATGGAGGAATGAAAGGATTCTCCTGGGGGGCGGGGAATGGGGGTGCCATAAAAAACTTGGTGCAGGATACGTATTCGCTGTGCAGGATATGAGCGTCGCTGAGTTGCAGCTGCAATGAAAAACTTGCACACATCCTGCAGCGCCACACAAAAAAAAATATAAAAAAAGTGCCAACGTTGTCGCACACAACAACTAGAACAACAACAACTGCAACAACAGCAACAAGCCGAAAGAAGAAGAGCAACAAAAACTTTTATGTCATGTCGTTGTCATTAATATGCGGAACCTGCCCCCCGCCCCTACACCGCCCATACACCGCACAGACCACAGGCGCGCCTCGAACATCAGCCCTAAACAAAACAGGCGACGCGTCATGTCTGAAGGGGGATTACCGAGTGAGGCGGGAGAGGGAGGGAGGTAGGAGGGGCTGCCACTTGGGTGGGTTTGAGGAACTGGTCTTTGCACTGAGCTTTTATGCCTGATTTGACCTTAATTCGCTGCTGGCACATTGCACTTTAAGAGTCCTTCCTCCTCGTAACACCCTCTCCCTCCTCTCACCTCCTCTCTCCTCTTCACACACGCACACAGAGTCACGTTCTTTAAGAACTTTGAACTTTTGTTGCAAGCAGCATTTCCGGTTACGCAAGGCAATCCTTCGGACAGAGCGTCTCGCATCCTTGTGGCCACTTGCAGCAGTTGCAGCTGCCACTTGCCACACCACCTGGCAGCGGTGCAGGCATCTTTTGTACACAGCTTTAGTTTCGTTTGCAGGTCTTGGGCCCGCAGGAAAGTGAAAGAGGATGCAGAATGTGCACCAAGATGTGACTGGGGGTCATTGCTCTGTCTTCTTTTTTATTTTTTTTGCTACTCCTTAACTTTTATTGCTTTCCAAACTGTGCTCTAACAATTTTTCTAATCTATTTATTTATGTTCTTTCTTTCTCTCTCTCTTGCAGGTAAGTTCCAAAATGGGATTATCTCGAAACGTTGCTGGAGCCGGGTTTGTGTTTCTTTTGCAAATTTTGTGAACTCATTTTAAATAATTACGGGGGCCAACGCTCAATGTCTTTCTCAGGTTTTGTTTCTATTTTTGAACAATTAATTTCCCACACATACACACAAAGAGATGACAAAGCACTCGAAATGGGGAAATTCCTTGTAGACTGAGAGGGACGTGCTGCCTCGCATTGTCTTCTGTGGCAAGCATTGTCTAAGTTATGTCTGAATATGTATGTTAGTTCCAATGGTCTTTTAGCTGTTGCCAAGTAATTTGCACTGGCAATGGGTGTGCGAGTGTGTGGTGTACGTACCCCCACACACATATGCATAATATGTACAGACTTATGTTAAAGCACTTTGCGCACCTCAAATAACTCAAATTGGCCTTGTACAACTTGAGTGTGTGTTTGGTTTTGTCGGTCTAAGGTGTTTGGTGTTAGGTGGGTCGGTCTCTTGGTACAGTTATTCGGCCGATATTCAGCACTGTTAAAGTGCCTAGAAGAACAAAATTGTGAAATCTAACTGGGATTATATTAGACTGATAAATTAAGCTACAATATTTAGAGCAGCAATATCAGAAAATCTTTCAAATTCTTTTTGTTTAAAAACTTTTTCGACTTGAAACTTGATTAAGTTTCACTGCAAGTATTTTCAATTAAAATTGTTAAGATTAACTGAAGCTTTAACACTTGGCTGTGTGGTTTTAGTTTGTTTGATTTTTCGATAATGCGTAGGCCACTTGAGACAAAGTATTTAAACGATATAAACGATATTAACTTTAAAGTATGTGCACAAAATCTTCTAAACTTTGATAAGCTGCTTGCGGCAACCTACTGCTTCAAGTTTATCCTGGAGTTTACCTACAAACACACACACACACACCCACACATACTGACATGGCTGCATGTGTATACATATTTACTAACTACAGACACGTTCGCACATATTTGCTGTGTATCTTCCGCCTCCTCCGGGCGCAATGTGTGCCCATTTGATGACCCAATTAATCTGTTTACTTGCATAATTTCCACGTTAGTTAGTGCGTAAATATCTGTGTGTGTGAGAGAGAGAAAAAGGGAGGGGGAGGTTTTCTACTGTATCTGTGTGTGTGTGCGCGTTACTTTTCGCGCAATTTTCGAATTGCAAACAAAGTTGATGAGCAACAAAGGCGCGCCTCACATTTCGCTTGGGTTTGGTTGGGCTCCAAAATGAGTGGGGGGTTGGGTAGGGGTTTGATTTGTAACTGCAGGCAGTCATACTTATAGGTACACTCACACACACACACTCCGCGTCATATATGTATATGCACTTGATAACTATTGTTGTGGCGTTTATTGAGCGTTATTGCTGCTGGTTGTTGTGGCTGTTGACCCACATTTTTGCCAATATGTTGCGCAGTTCCCGCCAGAGTAAGAGGTTTCCAAAAGGGAGAGAGCAAAAGTAAAAGATACACATTGAAGTTTCTATTGTACTACTTTGTTTTATGCAGTTTGTTGTACCTAGTTTCCCCTGTGGTTATGGTGGTGTGTCTAATCCAAGTAATGCACACTTTCAGTCTGTAGAGAAGTCTCTCTTCACGTCATTAATCAATCGTTGTAGGTAAACAATATAAAATAAATAGACCATTTCAAGTTAATATCAACAGCATTAGGGATTGGTATTCACTTAAATAAATAGTGATTAAGTCGATTTGAGATTGTCAAGCGTATGCATAGTTTATTTGAATAAACAACTAAGAAAGCTACAGGAAGTGTGCTCGACTGCTCAATACTTACTTTCCAAACCTTAATTATGATCATTTGTATATTATCAAGTTTATAAATTTCAAGTTGCAAACACTTAGAAGTATGAAAATTGTAAAAATCACTTGGCATTAACATCTACAATACATACACAGAGAAAATTAACGCATTTGTCTGTTCATCTCGAACAATTTTCTCATGTTTAGCATCATAAATTATCACTTCAGAAGTTCAAATTTATTGTGCGTAGATATTCAAGACTGTGTGGCTTTGTTTATGTGTGTGTGTGTGTATGAGTGGGTGTTTTTATGTGTTTGATATTGCAATTCTAATCTGAGTGTGGAAGAGACAACAAGGCGCAATTATTTTTATTGCTGATAAACTTGGGTGAAATTGTTCTGTCAACTACTTGTGGTTCTTGACTTTGAACTCAGGCCAAGTACTTGAGTAGCAACAAGAACTTTCCTATGCGGCTACAACTAGATAGGGAGGTTTAGTCTGGTTTTATCTAAATCTAAGTAGAGCATACTATTTATGAAGTTATTTTTGTAGACATTAAAAACAAAATTAGATTTATTTATCACTTTTAGGGGGAATCAACAAAATAACTTTTTTGTGGAGTACGAATTGTGCTCAATTTAGCCTTTACTTTAATGACCCACTATTATAGGCAAATATCGTATGGTATATCGATTACGAGACACATTCACAGACAAAAACCACCTTGTATGATGACCTTCTAGAGTCGCATGACGCATTCTCCCCCCTGCGACAACATTGGCACTTTATGACTCCGTGATTACTCAACCAAAGGGGTGCAACACAGAGAGTCGCATCATCGACTACATGTGAAATATATGTATGTATGCATTACACAAACATCTGTAGATATATGTCCATTATTTGCCCCACCATTATGTTCATTAAATTTGCAGCTATTAACTAACAAATTGTTGAGGCAGATCAGTGATTAAATACATGAAAATGCTTTTATTTAAAGCGTAAAAATACTGAAACAATGGAGAAAAACGTGTGTTTGACTCGAAACAAAATTATTCCAATTAATGTACAGCAACAACAACAGCACCACCACCAGCTGCAACAACATCGGTAGTAAAAGTTGTATGTGTAACTAAGTTGAGCGAAAAAAGGCGAGCTTCGTTAATTTTAATAAACTGCGACCGGGAAAATATATGGGAAAATGGCTAGAAAATAATTGGAATAAAAAAGTGTTGGAAAAGGCTAAGAAAAACAAGATCACAAGTTGCCGACCTGAGCTATATTCGTTGTTATTTTGCACTGCGAATTTTATCTAGCTAAGTTGGCATTTTTACAGTTATTATTATAATAGCTATACAGCCAGATAATTCCGACTGAATCTCAAAGAATGCACTGAATAAATAATTAGATAGCAGATGCAAATATTATTCCATTCTCTTACAGTAAAAATATCAGACAAATGTGCATACTTAGAAGGTGAGATCACTTTTAAAGAATGGAAGGCTATCGGTAACTTTATTGTAGCGAAGTACTAGGGAGTTTCCTAGTAACTTTAACTAAAAAGTTCTGTATTATAAAGACAGCTCTGTAATTGACGAATTCAGAAGTAAAACAACACGATATTAGTTGCATTGTTAAGCATATCTTTGGATGTAGAATAAAAGTAAGTCGATAGTCTATCGATAACTTTATTAAAATGAGAATATCCTACAGTAAAAATACAAATATATTGAGTAGTTTAATCACACATATTGAGAAGTAATTTATGATAACAAAAGCATCATGAATTTTGGATTGCTATAGAAGAAGTAATGCCAAGATTATAGATAACTCTATTGCAATCAAATTGTACTTCAATATTTATTTTAATATAACGTACTCAGTAGTTCTGTATACATATCGATAAGTAACTCTCGATAGTAATGTCCCCATCAATCCTTTACTGAAAGAAGAATTTATAAAAAACAAGACTATCGATAACTTTTTTGCATTGGAAGTGTGGAACATTATGTAGACTAGTATACTGTATAGTTCTATATAGTTAATTGACACATATCAACGAAGAGTTACTCACAATGACACGAACTCTTGTTGTGCCATCTAAAGTCTTCGAACGAGAGAGTTCAGCATCATCAATCTTGCACTCTATCTATCATTCGTTCGATTAAATAATAGAAAGGAATGAGAAGAGAAAGAGGCAAAACAACAACAACAGCAACAACAGAGCATAATGGGAGGCCAGCTTCGTATGCGTCATAGGTGGGAAAGAAACTGGTTTCTAACTGATGAGGCAATGTCGCTGACCAGCTTTCAGGTGCTCCCAGCTACCACACATGTTCACTCGCACTCACTCACTGCTAGATAAAGTGAGAGAGAGAGACAGCATGAAGTAGTTACTCTCTCGCGCATGAAAGTGACGCCGCGTAATCGTCGCTTGGCCTTTGTCTTTGTCTCTTTGCACTGATTATGGCAATTGGCGCTGCAAACAATGCGAAATGCGCGAAATGAAAAGCAAAGCCAAACAAAAGTCATGAAAAAAAGAAATGCATTGTATTGCTATCTCGCTCTGACTCGTACAGTTCGTGCATTGTTATTGCAGTCGCCTTGAGACTGTCTGCATCTCTGTGTGAGTTCAGCGTCTGATTATTGACGACATCAACCACTGTGCGTTGTCTCGGAGTGTTGTTGACATGAGCTCAGTCCTCGTACCTCCGACTACCGACTACCGACTCCGGACTCCCAACAACAACGACACCGACACCGAGAGTTGTATCCATAAATCCATGTCGCCGCCAAGGTGCTGTTGCTGTTGCTGCTCTGCCCGCTGTGTGCACTGCACTTGTCAACTCAATTTGCGGTTTCCACTGCGGCTACTTGTCATGGATGTGCCCATGCCTGACCATATACAGATCTCTACGTATGTGTGCAGAGGCCTCTATTGCCAGTCTGTCTACCTATCTATCTGTCTGTTTGTATGACTGCCAGGCTGTCGTGTCTATCGCATTGTATTTGCATTACAAATCCATCGACATGAGAAATGTTCATTCGTTCATTTGTATTGATTTTTTTCTTCTCTCTCCTCAATTAAATACAAATTATCTGCACGCTTTAGCGATTTGAGAATTCATTGAACAAATATTCAGATACGAGCGCGTTTTGTTTATGATTATGGGGCGTAGACAGGCGGCGAAATGCGACGACACTGAAATACAAGTGCAAATGTATCTGTATCTCTCTCTCCGTCCGTTTATCTGTGTGTACGTTGTCACAGTGAGTTAATTTGATTTGTGTTCGATTTGATATTAAATTCAAGTTGAGGGAATGAGGAAATGATAGTGGGTGGAGGGGGAGTGGGAGGAGAAGTTGCCGTAGAGTAACCTCCGAAAATAAACAGAATGATCGCATTAAATAAATACTGATTTATGTGGGTCCCGATAAGTTCGTAGGAAACTGCACTCATGAGTTATTTTTATAACG
This sequence comes from Zaprionus indianus, assembly GCA_018904595.1. NCBI lineage: Eukaryota > Metazoa > Arthropoda > Insecta > Diptera > Drosophilidae > Zaprionus > Zaprionus indianus. Next base: position 12,152,477 of record JAEIHA010000320.1, read on the forward strand.
GTTTCTTCGGAATCGTAAAATGAAGACGTATTTGATTTTTGTGCGAGTGCAAACTGGAATAAATTTGTAGTATAAGAAAGATTATACAACAGCAGCTTATCATTCAAATGGATTCATTACAATTTACATTTGGTTCCACACCCGATAAATAATTGCCACATTATAATGCTCATAATGATGATAATCCTAAGCCTCTTATAGACAATCTCACCTTTTATGTAAGACAAAAACATTGATCAAATATGTAGATACCATATCAGAGCTTAGGAACTTTGAATTTCAAAGTGCAAAATATGAAAGTCATCGGATATTTGTTATCGAATTTATCGCCAGCACTTATAATTACTTGCGATATTCCAGGAAACTTGGAGTTCTTATCAGTAAAGGGGCAGAACCCGTTGATAAGGATCAGCGGAAACAGGTTCTTTAAACAAAATATTGTTTTTGGCGGAAGAGTTTCTTCATAAATCTATATACACTTCCGTTAAACAGAAAAGAAACATTTGAGGTACTTGTACAAATAAAAGTTTTCGAAGCTTTTGCGTCAATATCCGTTCCAAATTCGGCGTATTGGGCAACAAAGGGAAAACACACTCACACACGCACACTGAAACAAAATTGAAAGTGCGCAGGGTAAATTTTACTAATGGTTTTCTACTTACAACGCCGTTAACTTGAAGTCTCGTCCCCACCCTAAACAAAACTTGAATACACTCGCACGATAACCTTTGGCACTCACTCACTGTAATCGCATCGACAATTTCTTGGCATTTCGTAAATCAGGCCCTCGGTCCGTCAGCCTTGCGGGAAAAACTAGAACGGAACCAAAGCTTTGAGAATGTAAAACGTTTCTTGCATTAGCAAAATTGAAACAAGAAGAGGAACAACAACAACTGCAAATGTTTATTGTGTGTTCAGGGGGCGCCACTTCAAAGTGACATTTCGCAACAATTAAATTTATGCCTTCGTTTTGGGTTAAACTAAGCTAAGCCTCCTGACATTTGCACCAATATGGGGCGTGTGGGGCTCAACTATTTCGGGTATTACTGGGGCACTTTACGGGATTTCAGAGGGAACATTGCTGTCACTTTGACAGCTCTAGAATAATATCTCACATGTCACTTGTCGCGTTCTTCACACTCAGTTCTTGAGTAATGTTTTGGCAAACTGACTGACTGACTGACGACAATGCTGACTGGCGGCAACCCTGAGGTTGCTCCCGAGGACCCTTCAAGCCAGCCAGGCCCCAAAACGCAAGTCAACTCAAACACACACACACAGACACACTCACACACAACCCATGTCTGTCAAAAAGCATGGGGACTCAAATGTCACAAAACACGTAATGATAATAATATGCAGCAGAAAGGGCAACATCGTAGGAGAAGGAGAGAGAGGAAGAGAGAGTACAAGAGAGTGATTGGGGTGCGGGCCACAGTGGGGTTTATGGACTGTACATGGAGACGGGTTTGGTAACCCGTGCAGCTCTACATAGCTTTGTGACATAATCGGCACAGTTGTTGGCCTGGCAACAACTGCTTTGCAATTTTCCCGCATTGTTTTTCTTGAGCTTCTTGTTATTGTTTGTTGTTGAAGTGGCCTAGGAAAATGCTCAAGCACTCAAGTGTCGCTGCTAGAGTTCTTACCCCTTTTTGAGGTGAATATTTTTGGTAGATTCGTGGTTAAATGTCAAGCAGCTTTGGCTTAATTACATTTCTTGGCGTAATGAAGAAAGCAACAACTTGGCTGATGAATAAACTGATGTATACCGATACTTTGACATTAACCAACACTGGAGTCAATTAAAACTGACTGCATTTATGAATATCATTTTAAGATTTGCAAGTCTAGAAACAGTCATGTGAGATACAATACATGGCACGGCATCAGTTTCGCCATAAGATTTCATATTGTCACCGATGGAAAACCACATGAAAAGTCTGGCACTAATGCATAATTTTTGCTAGGTCATTTCGTGTCTGACTTTTGGTACCACTCGCAGCGCGACGACCTTTGACATTCGTCGTCGTCTGTCAGCCTGACCTGGTCGCATTTGATTGACACATTCGCATTGGGAAACTGAGATTTGGATGCGACTGCGATGACTACAACGCAAATGTCAATGAACTGAAAGGCCGAAAGATGACTATAAAATGCGGGTGACTAGAAGGAAACGTCCAAAACAAGAGGCGGATGAAGGGAGTGTAAAGCAGAGTAAAGAGTGGAGACTGGGGATTGACAGCGGGGCATGTCCATATTTTATGGCTTTATTTCAATTTGCCATTAATTGGCGCACGAATTTGCGAATGTTCATTACGATTGTTGTTGTTGTTGTTGCTGTCGTAGTATAACAAATTGTAGTTTCTGTTGTTGTTTTTCTTTGCATATTTATGGCTTTTGCCGGCCCGCGGGCGTAATCAGCAGCAGCAGCGGCAACAACAGCTGGAGCTATATAGCTAGACTCGCGTGGCAGCTGGCTCCAACTTCGTTAAGGTGTCGGAAGAGAAATAGAGTGAGAGAGAGAAAGAGAGAGGGAGAGCCATGCTCGAGTGACGAACACGCTCCGGCTGGCTGGAGTCGCTGGGCCTCTTTTCGGCTCTTTTGGCTTCTTTTTGCGACTATGCAGATTGTGCCGGCTGCAATTTTCAATGCATAATCAGCAACAACAACATTTTGCTACGTGACGAATTACGTGCAAAATTGCCAGCTATAACAGCAAAGAAAAACAGCAACAACAGCAAGTCAAGTGTGCTCAGCATCTGTTCAAGTATTCAAGCAAAAAGTCTAGATAGAAATTCACAAAAGAATGATACATTTTTTGTAAAGTTTATTTGCAGCAACTTATTAAATGCAACAGAAGTATCTCAAGTTGAGTTCGTAAATCTTTTAAATATTTCCCCAGCGCACTCTATTTCTATTAGCTCCAGCATAGATCATTCAATTACACTCGTAACATAAATTTTCATTAATTTATCTATTCATAAATAAAATGATTTATGATTTCTAGATATTTTCGATAAAGATCAGCACGTTTGCAGCTGCATATCTCTCTCGGTGTGTGTGTGTGTGTGTGTGTGTGTGTGTGTGTGTGCATATTTGGAGATATTATTTATCAGTGTTTAATAAACATACAATACTTTGGGACAGGCTTCAGCACCAACCATGAAGTTAAACAAATATCTGTCAGTTTGCCTTTTTAGTGGATATGCTGTCTGACTGTCTGTTGAATTGGGCGACCTGAGCTAAAAGGCTTTGTATACCCTAAGGGAGAGTATATGCATTTTATACACAAATTAGCAACGCAGAAACTTTTTTAGGGTATTTAGAGATCTGGGAAATATGAAGTTTTCAATGCATGCTTGGTATATTCTTTTTAATTCATATAAACCTGTAGACTGAATCATATTGTATTTATATGTATCCAATTCAGTTGGAAATTATCATAGGATTTGTGTCGTATTTAACAAGGGTATATCGCCTTCGATATTCCCCAGCTTACCTTTCTTTTTGATTTTCTAATGCGCATATTCTCAGAGCTGAATGCGGTCTTTCCAGTTGATGTCCAGTCGCTGCCCGCCCGACTGTCACGTACGCCAGCCACTCTGTGCCAAATGTTATTGTCCCTCTTGCTGTCTCTCTCTTCCTCTACTCTTTCTTGTTGCCTGTCTGTCTCTCTCTCTGGTTTATTGCCACGCATGCGCGCTGCGCATACACACGAGCATAATTTTTAATCAAATCGCAATTTTGGCCAGAAGATCAACACGCTCTACGGTACGGTACGGTATGACTGAGCTTACTTTGTATGGCTGGTCTGCTCCTTGCAAGGAGCTGGCATGCTGGCATGCCTGGCAGCCAAGTCGACCTGCCTTCCTGTGGTTTGCAGGTGAAATTGTGTGCAGCGCGTAACATATTATTAAATTGGCTTGATTATGGCCATGGCCAGGCACGCAGCGCAGGCTGAGGCTCAGGCTCAGGGTGGGCGTGTGCTTTGGGGCGCACAGCAACTACAACTGCAACTACAATAACAACAACAGCAACGAAAAGCAATTTTCAGTCTGCCAGGGCATTTCCTGTCGCCGTGCTGTGCCGCGCCGTGCCAAGCTGCTGCTCCACTCCAGAGGCAATTAAAGTGTGTAAATATGGCTGACTTAGGAGCCGAATTGACTGTCGGACAGGGAGTCGGGCAGCCATAGGTCATAAATCTTCCAGTGCAGCCAAAAATAGAGTTGAATTTCGTAAAGATCTCTTTGCCAGAAAGACAGTGAGAGAGAGAGAGAGAGAGAGAGAGGGAGAGAGAGAGTAAGAGACCTAAAATAGTCGACAGAACCGAAGGCAATCAATAAAAGCGGAAAGCTCTTGATTGATCTACGAGTGGAGAGCCTCTGACAGACATTATAGATAGGTATTTCTCTGCCTCTATTTCCCCTACTACTTCCCACCTATGTGGGTCAACGTTTTGGGCCTTTACGCTGCGTCAACTCAAAACCATATTGATAATATTGTGGTACAATGTTCTACGATAAAGTTCATACGCACTTTCGACTTTCGACCAAAGTGAATGAAGAACTATATACTATATATAAATACCATACATATGTCACTGCATTTGTATTTGTTTTATTCATAAATTTTAAGCGATTCTTATCTGTGCCTGAAGCTTCGTAATTTAGACACAACCTGTCTTGGCACACGCGCATTATTTATTACTCTCTATTTGCTTAGGCTTTCTTATTCGCATTATATCATAATGATTTCAGTCACGCGTTTTCATTGCGTTGATTCTACGTTTTTCCAGTTTTTTACATTTCTCCTCTCTCTTTCTCCTTTCTCCGGCAACTTGCACACATTAATTGATGTTACTTTTCGCTTTCTGTTTTATGTTTTTCTGGTCGACATTTATTGCGTTTCCATTTCGTTCAGTACATAAAAAATTATGTCACCTGCTTGAATTAAATGTTGATTTAAAAGAAAAATAATAGGCCCAGCAAAAAGTTTCAATTTCCGTTCACTCATTAAGCAATGAGGGTCACTTAGCGGGGGCGTTGGCGGTGCCGGTGGCGGGGGGAGATACATAATTAAGTGCCTTTGACTATGGTGTAGCAAGTGGCAACTGTCGAAAGTACAGTCAAAGCAACAGCAGCCCCACACACACAGTTCGAGTAGACGACACCCACATAAAAAATTACCAAAACGACCCACGAGTTGAGTTTCGTATACCCTGTAAGCATTGAAAGTGGGTGGAAGGCAGTATGACAGTTCAAGTTATAAAATTGGTGATTTTTCCTACATGAAACTTAAAGTTTTATAACATTTATGAGATGTCAATTAAAGTCCATAAATGAAATACTTCTAAAAGTATCTCAGCTGTAAATATCTCTATAAGTATCTCAGCTGTAAACGGGGCATCTTACAGTCGAGTTTACCAGATTTCTTTTTATTTGCTTTGAGCTACTTTTTTGTTCACTGCCATTTTCGGAGGGTAATGAGTTTAGCAACCTAACATACAATAATAATAATATTTAACTAAAATTTTGCAAGTTAAACACTTTTTTTATCTCTAAAATAAAGAATGTGTGCCATGTTCCGGCTAAATTGTTATTGCTTCATTTAGAAAGACAACTAATTGTGTACCCCCTTGCGACCTTCATTTCGGCCCCAAAATTATTATTTATCTATTTCTTAATCTATCACCTTAACGGCGAATTAACTGTTACAAGTTTATTGAACAAAATGTTAGCCAATAAACTTTGTACTAACTCACACATGCTCAGTGTACACACGAGGTTAATATCAGATAAATGTCTAGTCGAGTGTGTGTATCTACACTATGTAGTATAGCATGATATGGTACGGAGGCCTTATCTGTGCGCTCGTTAATTAAAATGCCATCGATTTTCGTCGTATTATTTCATGGTATCATGTCCGTTGGATGACAACATATGTTAATTAGTGAAATCGGCCAGGAATATTGCAAGATCCCGTACCCTAAGAGGTATTTGAATTTAATAATGTCCCCATAGCAAATGCACTTCAAATTACGTGGGTATTCGAGAGATCGTTCGGGGTAAATACTTTGTCATTCACCATTTGCCATTCATTAGGTCGCGTTGCCTAAGCCTAAGCTTGTCATTAATTTCGTAATCACGCAGCGACTGTTCTATGGGCCCAGCCGAGCCCAGCCCTGTTTGCAATTCCCCCATCACATTACTTAGCCTTTTGTTTAATAATGCGACGACTTGGGGTCATAAAATAAGAAATTAGCATATTCATGTTGCTTCATGGATGATAAACTGCACTCGCAGTCGCCTCTCTATGTGATGAGCATTTCTTCGATTCGGTTGCAGCTTTAACTCTTCCGGATTACGTATACAGCGTATGGCATGAAATTGTGACAGTCATTGGCCCACAAAACAAAATGCACAGCCAGACAGACAATGGCAATTGAATATGGCTAAAAAGCGCTTACAAAAGATAGTCAGGCAACAGTTAGAGCAACAACAACAACAACAAGCACTACACATAATGGCAACACACACTCCACAAATGAAAAGCGAAACTACTATTAGCACAGAAATTGTTTGCTGCCTGTGCTGTGCTTGGGCTCCTCCTGCATTCGATTTTGGCTCTTTGTGGCTTTATTTTTAGGCAGCAGTAAAAATTGTTGGTTAGCTTTGGGGAGCAAAAAAAGCATAGACCAAAATCTAGGTAAGCCGAGAAAAACTGAAATAGAAACAACAAAGAAACAACGCGCGGAGAGTGAGGCTTGAATGCGCTTTAGGTTGTTTTGTTTTTGTGTTTTCTTCTTTTAACTGCATAGCTGACTAAGTAATACGCTCTGTATTTTGTGTTTGTTGCAGTTTTTTTTTTTGATATTATGTAGTTGGTTAATTAATTTGTAAATAATATTTTTAATGCTTATAAATAGTGTTTCTTTTAAGAAGAATATTCCTAGAAGTGATATATAACTTCGACTACCTAAGCAAAAGAATAAATCTACGATCCTACAAAGTATACATATATATTCTCCATCAGCAATAATCAGAGTTTATATAGGCAAGTCTGTCTGTCAATTATTTTGATCTAAATGATTGCGATCAGATAATAATAGTTTATTATATTATATATCAAGATACATAAAAAACATAATAAAGAAATAAGTTAAGCCAAAAAGTAAAGTCGCCCTTACTTGACTGTAACATACTTTTTTATCACATCATCACATCACTTTTTTACACATTTATTCTGTCTTGCACTCCCATTCTGTATACAGGCAACCACAACCATCTTCATTAATGTCCAACTTCTTCAGCTTTTCTTATCGCACACATTTCGTTTCCAATTATTTTGTCAGAGTTTGCGTTTTGTGAGCAGAGGAAAGCGCACGATTGGCTCGCCATCATGCCACGCCATGTGGCAAGTACTACATGTATATGTGTGTTATATATATATAAAATATATATGTATAGGTATGTGTATATTTAGTTGAAGTGGCTGTTGGCGAGGCGTGCACAAGAGCAGCCCTCAACCGGAGCTGTAGCCGTAGCTGCTTGTGCAGTTTTATCCAGGCTTAAACGTTTGCTGTCATTGTTGTTGCTGCTGTTGTTGATGTCAACTGTCGGAGTAGTTGCAAATTTATATTTGTTTGCCCCCAAATGGTGAAAATAGTTCAAAACGTGCTGCTGCATGGGCAAAGAAAACAATATTAGGCAAACGAAGCCGAAGCCGAACCCAAACCAAAACCGAAGTGAACCAAACCAAACAAGCGGAGCAGCTTCTGTAAAGGGAACCGGCAAAAAACGCAGCTCATTGTCATTGTTGTTGTTGTTGTTATTGTAAGTATTTTTGTTGTTGTGGCTAAGCTTGTTTAACATAAACAAATGTTATGCAAAATGTATAAAAAAGGAGCCCGAGACGAATTTTGTGGGGCTTATGTAAGAGAAAAGAAGAAACAACTGAAACTTACTATACAAGCAAATATTGTTGTTGCGGCTGTTGTTGTTGTTGTTGCTGTTGCTACTGTTGTTGTTGTTGCTGGTGCTGGCATTGTTGAGTGCCAGAAGAAAAGTTGTGTAGAAATTGACAAGAAGATTTGCATAAATTAAATGAAATTAGTGAGACACGCTGCTAACAAGCCAGGGCTAAGGGCCATTTGGGGCGTGAGACAACAGCTGACCGAGTAACTGTCACAGAGTATCCATGCCCGTATCCGTATCTCTGTGTGCTTTTGTATCTCTCTGCAGCACAATCTGTACAAAGAGTTCTAGTTGAAGTTCTCTTTGCCTTGTGAATTGTTTGGCATTATTGGATGAATTTTTGAATTTCAGCTGCGCATACTTTTTATGCTCTGCAATTTTGTTGTTCTCTTCTCCATGCTTTATGCTCGAATTTCGCTGGCAAAACGAGTTTTCTTGTCGACTCGCTGTCTTGCTCTGTCCGTCCCTCTGTCTGTCCGTCTGTCTGTGTTTGTGTTTGTGTCTGTGTCTTTCGTTGGTCGTTGAGAATTTCATTCTTGAAATGCAAACAGCTGTGCCAAAAGCCGCCACATAAAACTCAGAGATAGACACAGCTACAGGGAATACACATATACAACGACTCACACACACACACACACACACAGATACATTAGCTACAGCTTTGGCATATGAATGAATGAAGCATCGTGCAAAGCAAGCGGAGCCACAAATTTGGCCATAAAATATGGTAACGAAACACCTGCCATGCATCATGCATCAAACCAGGCTGAGGAACAGGGGAAAAGGTGAAGGGAAGGTGGCTACACTATTCGGGCACCTGCAAAAAGTGTCGTCTGTCTTGTGTGTTTATCAGTGTGTGTGTGTGTGTGTGTTGGTTTTCGTCCCTTTTGAGCTATTGTTGTTGTTTCTCGTTCGCTTCTTGTTTAATCTTTCATTTGCACTTTTGCTGCGCTTTGTGTTTATGCTTGTTGCACGTTTGCATATTTCGGTTATTTCAGCATTCATTGCTGACATTTGACATGCACACAATCAGCTCGAATTTCAGTTCAGCTCAGCAAACACACACAGACATACACACAGTGGAAGTAACACACACATATTTCTATGGGTGTAATTATTGAGGGATTTAGCTTGAAATTCTTGTATAGTCTGTGTCAGCTACGCCTCACTCTGTCTCGGGTTGTGGCTTATTTAGAAATACCATTGACGCATTTTCATTTCAGGAATTATGAAGATAAACATCTAAATTATACATAAATTACACCCACATAAGCAGAAGAAATTTAACACGTGGAATGCCTGTTCTACTGAAATTATAAGTTGATCTTCACTTTAAAAAAGAATAATGTTTTCCGATATATTCTGCATTAAATTTGTATAACTTAAGTGGAAGTTTCTCATGCATACTCGTATATTTTAAATTGTATAATCTGCAATAATTACTTGAATTAAATTCAAAATGTTATGCATATTTTATAACCAGTCTTTCAACGATTATTTAACAATAATTACCTGCATAAATTTCATATATTTTACGATTAAGTTGCATTAAATTATAAGAGGATTTCCGCTTTAAAGATGATTGCTGTTTTCATTTCTATTCTGAACTAAATTGATGATAATGTAGTTATTATATTATATTTCTAATATTATTTGAACAAAATTAACATATTTTATATTTTGTTGGCAGTCTTTAAAGTTTAATTTCCACGTACTTTCTCGTATGTATCGCACAGATACAAACACGTGCAATAAAGTTGCCCATTAGCCTTGCTCACATGATATAGTTTGAGATGCAACGAGCTTTTAAAAGCCCTCACCCATAACGTACTGTGCAACGAAGGGCCCTGTTTGTCGCTAATTTAAATTGACCTTTTGGTAGCCCGGACTCGCTGGACTTGGCCTTTTTCAGCTGGCCCGAACTGAATAAAATTAGCTAAAAGCCTTTCGTCAGGCAATTACGTGTACAACGAACACAGCTAATGAAATGAATGCAAGCGAACCATGCATACAGTGTACATACTTTGTTGTACTGCGTGTGTGTGTGTTGCAAGAGTAATAATCAAATTAATTTGCATAAAGCACGGCAAGAGAGTGCGCCCCCTCTATGATGAACTGACCAAACTGGCGAACCTCGAGTGAATATCACCAGGTAGAAATTGCAATCTGGCCTGATTTCCGTGACTCGCCCTATTCCTGCCTAGTATTAGCCCTACTGCACTTGTTAACGCCCCTTCCTCCCCCGCCCCTTCTGTTCTTCTGTTCTGCTGGAACTGGGAATTTATTGTAATGCGATTGTCGGCCCAGTTGGGTTGCATGCAACATGGAAACGAACCACGGCAGCAAAAAATAAAAATCGATGCCAGAATGTTGTCAGGCAAAGCATGTGCGTGTGTGTGTGTGCGCGCATGCCTGTGTATATGTGAGGTAAAGAATAATGTACATTTTTACGCCTTTTACCACGCACACACACACACACACAAACAAGCAGACACACACTCACAGTCGAAGCTAAAAATTGATTTCCCCAAATGACGCTGGCAGCTACACAGATACAGATACAACTACAGATACAGATACAGATACTGACTGATACAGTCGCAGTCACAACTACAGCAATGGGCACATTTACAGATACAGATACGAGTTGTGTGTGCGCTCGCTTCGCGACGGTTTCTAACAGTGTCTGTCTCCCTGCCAGTTTCCCTGCCTGCCTGCCTGCCTGTTGTATCTCATGGATACATTCGGTCGTGTGACTATCTATAACTCTACACGCTGCACGACTTTAGTCGTTCCCCCGATATCGCAATATTGTTTGCCTTTGGTTTCGAAACTGAAATGCAAATGCTTACACTATTTATACGTTATGTACATCTGTATCCACACACACACATACACACACGAGTATTTTCCCCCATTATGTTTGTAGTTCTTGTGCTGTTGGCTTGAAAATCGATAAGCTTGTCGGCGATAACAACAGCTGATTGCTCGCTTCGCCCCCAGCGAAACTGGAACTGGGTAATGAATCTAAGCTTCAAATAATTGAGATTTATGTTGGCATCCAGTTTATGGTCTTCAATTGAAAGTTGCCTCACATTATTCTACACGCATCTCTGTCTCTCTTTTTTGGTGGCAATGTCAAAATATTTACTCTAATTTAAGTCTTTCCGAAGGAAGGGGGTATTTCTGTGTTTACTGTCACTTTTGCAGTTTGTTTGTTAATTAAATTAAGTGTATATATATGCACTGTGACGACAGTCAAATGCCAAACAAACAGAACACAGAAGAAAGATAGCCTCGCCCGCCACAATTAGAAATAATGCAAGCTTAATCAATTTAACCCAGTTTGTATTCTGCCTGGCCTGCTGCTGCATTGTTTATAACTCAGCTTTTTAATTAAACACTACGGCTGCAATAGATTTCATGCGGGTTCTCTCATCGCCTGAAGGTTGCCCCCGAATCCATTGTCTTGCCATTCCTCCCATAAACTAGAAACAAACGTAAATAAGGCGATCTAATGCCAGATTAGAGTTTATCTTGCAGGAAAATTCATTTGAAAAATTGCGGTTACTTGGGGTAAAGTGAGGGAAAGATTTTGTGCTAATTTTATTATGATCTTGAACATTTCTACTTTCGAATTTAAGTATTGTATTTGAATATACTTGACAAGTATATTTTTAAAAGAGAAACAGTACGTCCGTTAAGATTACAGTAGACGTACTTTAGAGATAGTTCGTTAAACCTTGAAGGGTTTTTACCTCATCCATAACAGAGAAAGGTATTAAATCTTTATGTTGCCAGGCCGAAGAAGGCACCACAGATGCCACTCCAATGCCAATCAAATCAAAAACTAATTGCATAAGACATATAGAACAGATGTGCAAATAAACCTAACTTCCAAAAGAGATCTAAATTAATATATAATTAAAAATTGATGAACACAGTCATGAATGAATCGTTCTTATTAAATGTGTTCATTAAATCAATTGAATTACTTTTCCAAAATAGTTGCTTAGTTTCAATAAATGCACAGTTAAGTGCTTTAAAAAGAGACAGAACAATGATTTAGGTCTTCCAGGCCTACTTATAATGAAGTATGATGATAATGATGATTAAGTATGAGGGTAGACAAAGCTGTCAGTCATGCCTATAATGGGTGCATATATCATCGGATTCTTGTACAATAAAGTAGTAATGAGGATAACTGTTGTGTAATGGTTAAGCCTGAACTGTTTTTGTGGCAAGTGGCAAGTTGAATGTTGCATGAGTTTCTTGTTGCATGTGTTGCATGTGTTGCATTTCAACTGAGATAAACATATGCAAATTGTGTGCTCAATTGCATGTTGCAAGCTCGAATCCGGCATGCCCCCTGCTTTGCCTTCCTCCCCTCTTCAAAGAAGCACACTGTTATGGCCATGTTAGCTAACAGAGATGTCACATGGATGCGCTGTTAATGACATTTCCATTTGATTTATGACTCCCAGGCAGGCGCCCACTGAGTGAGTCAGCCTCTGTTCGCTCAAGTAGATCTGTAGACAGTACGAGACAGATATAGACAGATGTATGTATATATATGCACATATGCATGAGGGTGTGTGTTTGGATGTGGGTGTGTATCTAAACAAGGCTGCAACACGCTAATTTGATGCCTAGCGACAGGGAGACAAACATGCAACATTTTCTATTTACCTTGCCACCGCCACGTCGCTCCGTTGCAATGTTCGCTTTGTGCGCACAATTTCTGTCTGCGCTGCACAATTTCAAGAGCTCCCCACGATCCTCCACTCTGCTCCGACTTGTTCCCTGTGTGCTTTGCCAGCCAAAAGGGGAGCAAGTTTAAATGCAACGAGCAAAAATCAATGCAACCCCAAAGCAGCTCGTGCCAGTTTGTTCGTCTGCCCTGTTCCCCCTCAGCCAAGTTGGGGCGAGTGTATTATAAAATCCATTTACACAGAGCTCCATATGTGTGAGGGTGGGAGGAGGTAGGACTGCGTGTGTGTGTGTGTGTGAGTGGGCGTCAACCGGCGCCGTGCTGTTTTATTAGATTGTTGTAAATAAGTTTATGACGTGCCCCAAAAAAAAGAAAGAGAACTTTCGGTTTTAGCCAGAGTGTTATGGGGCTGTCCGGGGCTAATGAGATGCCCTGAGTTATCTATTGCAATCGCTTGCTCATTACTCGGCAATTTCAGCACAATTTCGGCATCATTTCAAAGCAATTTGCATAGGCAGTTATTAGTTAATTGGTTTCCCCACCCCTTTACACCCCTCTCTCTCTCCCTCTTCCACACTCCCCTCCTCACTTTCTCCAGGCCGTCTCCAGGCGCATTTCTATGATTTCTTCTTGAGGAAAAGTCAGTGTCAAATTTAGCATGTCAAAAGCCTTGACGAACAAAAGAAAGCAAGAAAGAGAGAGAGGTAGAGTGTAAAGGAGAGAGAGAGAGAGAAGAACTGGCATCGTTATGCACTTTGCACATTGCACATTGCCAGACGTCGAGGAGTCGTGCCGCCTTTACAAACTTAGACGGATATTTCCTCATTTGAAATTCTAGACATTGCTGAGGCAACAGAGAGAGAGAGAGAGAGAGAGAGAGAAAGCAGGCCAAAGGAAATGTACGAAATGAGCAAATTTCTTTGGCATTTTCCATTGCATAGCTTTCTTTCCTTTCTTTTCTTATCGTACTTTTTGTTTTGCACTGCTTAAAAAAAAAAGTTTGTTTTGATTGTTTCAGTTTTTACACTGCTCCCTTGCATAATAAACGAATAAACGAAATTGCCAGAGCCACCTCCACGCTGGCTTACGTCATAAACAATTGTTGGTCAACTCTTAAATGTTTTATACGAAAAACTGAAAAACAACAACACAATTTTAATCTAATTTCATTTGTTTCCATTCCACTTGCAGCACTGACGGCACAGAATCTCCCATACTGGCGGAAGACGGCGGCGATGGGCATGATAAACCACGCTTGAGATATGGCGAATTAGTAATACTCGGGTAAGTACGGCAGAAGAGAGAGAGAGGTGGAGAGAGAGAGGGGAAATGACTGTTTTATATCTCTAAAGCAATACGTAATTAGCTTCTTGTCAGATCGGTCTTCTCTTTTGGTTCTTTCTTTCCAGTTCAGATTGAAGTTCATGCCCGAAATTGTAGTTCAGACATTCATTTCCATTTAATATGTTCCCCTTCCCACTAAGCACCGTTGCAACCTACAGAGCAGAAGAATAGTTTCAAGCCGCAGACACACCCAGACAAACAATCATAGTACACACGGTTCATTCAGTCGTTGATCTGTGGGGCAATTGCACAGTGGTACACTGGCATTGAAGTTAGAGAAAAGTGTTTAAAGTGAACCTGTTTTCAGTTGAAGTTGATTCATTTCTGATTAGCAACTCAATAAACAGGCAAAGATTAGTCAGAGAGTTGAGTTCTCGAAATCATAATCCGATATTTCTCAGACACAACATTAATTACCTTCTTCCAAGCATCATGTTTCATTGCACTCGCATTGCAGTCGGCACCACTGTGCTTCGTCTGGCATGACGTCATGCAGTGCACTCTGTTACCTGACCTGTGTGTGTGTGTGTGTGTGTGTGTGTGTGAGTGTGGCCAAGAATTCAGGCGCGTCTAGGCAACAAAAGGCTTAAGACACACACTAAACGTTTGTTGTAAGCCTGCCGCTAGCAGCCTTCTTGCCACATAAATTAGATTCACACTGCTGCAGCCGCGACTCTGCCGCTGGCGTGGCCAAGATTGATGATTTTGGCCGGCAGCTGTGACGCCAGTTGCTTGTAAATCTCTGAACGAACTCTGTCCAGCTGCCGTCCCAGTCCGGTAGGCTGACCAAAACGCTTGACATTGCGCTGATTACTCGACCTGACTCACATGCGCGAGAGAGAAATAATTGTGAGTCGTCCAGAGCCGAGACAAATGCCTTGACTCAGTGCCTGCTGCCATTAGCTGAAGGTTCTGAAGGGGAGAGAGAGACTAGACTCCATTGTAGTTATGAGCCAACACACAGTTTTAATTGCTTACAACTCTCAGTGTCGCCTCGTTTTCGAGGTATGGTACTACTCCTAATGTGTCAGTAAATCAATTTTTCATTCTACGGCGCGTCGCAAGTGCGTGTTTTGTTTGCATTCGAACGACGAACGACGAGTTGTGGCCATTCAACAGGCAACACTGGCAACTGGCAACTGGGAAGTGGCAACAGCCCACTGGCTAGTGGTCACAACGTTGTCCATTATGCCGCCCACTTTAATGGCTTCTTCCCGCTCACCGAATGCGCCGCGGCAGACCAAAAATAGAGAGAAAGAGACAAAGGGAAAGAAAGAAATAAACCTGTACTGTCGTTATGGTTGCGAACGAAGCTCTTAATTGTTGCCCGTCAAAATTAACAAAGATCTTTTATTGTGTCTGTTTGTTTCCTTCTTCCCAATGCTAACGCTAATGCTAATGCGTTAAATATCATTTACAACTTCTTAAATGCGTCTCGTTAATTTATCAAAATACATATCTGAAAGCATTAAAGTCGAGTTGTTTGTGTAATTACACAGAGCAGAACTTTAATGTCAACATGCCCCACAATCGCAGACCAGTCCCAGTCCCTGACGGGTCCGAGACGACGTACCCTATGCCATTTAGTTTTGTGTTAGCTGGTTTTGCTTTTCCTTTGATTCCGTCGTGTTTCATTGTAGTTTTCCAAGAACCAAATATCATGACAGAATTTGTTTATTTTCCTTTCCTTGAAATTGTTTCAATCGATGCTTTTATGGGGCTCCGACTGACACTTACAGGGGCCATACATAAACATATACAAATGTATGTGTACGTGTGTGTTTATGTATATACTTGTGTACGAGCGACTGCATTTGAGTTGGGTTTCCTGAGAACATTACGAACATGTCTTATACACATTGTTATTGATATTTTATGTGGGCAGGCAGCTCATTAAATTGTCAAATCTTGGCTAGAGAATCAAAGCTCTGCGTCCATTGTCACATTAAGGCAAACATACATATTTACATGTAGCAGGGGCTGTTTATAAAGTTGTATCTTTAAGTTACAGAGTTGTGAGATTAGAATGATCTAGAATGAATAAATTGCCAATGCAAAAATGAACATACTTTAATTGTATGAGAGATACTTACAGTTCATGTATCGTAGCTCTGTTTCGATGACATTAAAAATGTGTTCCAAAAGAAGCTGTTCATGAAGTTGTAATTTGTATTATTCAATCTGATCTCAACAAGATTTCTTCATTCGTTGGCTAGAAATCAACATGAAATACATTTCGATTAATGAATCTTAAGGTCTCTCACTCAACATGTGTTTTTTTTCTCTCCATAAACTCTTATTCCCACCCAAGTAGTTGAGCATAAGGCCCTGTGTGGTGCCTATGTGCGTGTCGATTCTTTAATCACCCAGCTACACAAGGGATGGATCGACTGGCGCGCATATTATTAAGAGATCTTTCATTTGACAAGTTGAATGTAAGCGTGTATAACATTATATGCCATATATATGTGTATACATTTATGTATGTTGTCTGTAAGTGATATATGCCACTAATGATACGGCAGGGGACCAAAGCCCGTGTGGTATCTGATAGCAATTAAGTTATTGACTCACCAATATGGGCAAAAATTAGATGTGTAAATGCTTTCAACTTATTGCTGCAAGTCTCATTACGCCCCCACCCTTGCACTTAAAGGGCGTGCGTTGACTAATTGCGTAAACAAATTGCCGACGCAGAACTTGACCTATAAACCGCATGAATTATGTACAGTAAAGAGAACTTTAGTTGTGCAACAACTATGACGAAGTTTTGCCCCCAACTGGGGCATTATCGCAGCATGCTGTAACGACTTAACTCGCCCCTGACGCACCGACAGAAAGTCGTCTTATCATAAATCAAGCCAACATAGAACGTCAGACTCATAAAGCATTACAATTTTGTATTTCTGTGTGTGTTGCAGCTACAACGGCTACTTGCCACAGGGCGATCGCGGTCGGAGGCGCTCCAAATTTGTGCTAGTCAAGCGCACAGAGCCGAGCGGTGTCAAACGCTCCAAGCATTATATTGTACAATCACCACAGACATCGAAGGCCATACTGGATGCCAACCAGCACTCTATATCGTACACACTGTCACGCAATCAGGCCGTCATTGTCGAGTACAAGGAGGATACGGAAACAGATATGTTTCAGGTGAGTTAAATGGGAACTACAAACAAAAACAAGGGAATTAAATATTTTAAATGATAGAGTAAGAGACTTATATTCCATTTTGAAGATCTTATATTGTGTATAAAGAAAGTCTAAAAATAAATTCCTATTTTAATTCTAAATTCCTATTTTAAGTTATTTAAAATCTTGTAAAAAAAAAAGGTTACAAATAGATATCGATCAATAAAGTAGCTTGAATCTTTATTTTCCCTGCTTGATTTTGCATTGCTGCAGCAGAAACTGTTTGAAATTGACAGAGAATTGTAATCTTAAGCTTAAATATGCCAAACATTGAGCTGACTTGATTGAATTATGTCAACGACATTGCCATTTGCCAGCCCGAAGCACTACGATAAGGTCAAATGCGCGTTAGATTGTCAGATACTCAATTTGTATCCTCTTGGACATTGCCCAACAGTGGGCAATTGACAGCTATTATATATATGTATGTATGTATGTATATCGATTATCGCTCTTGGACTGGCAACAACAACACAGTGTATTGGCATTTGCACTTCCTTATTGGATTGAAGTGTAATTCCAGCATTGCATGATTTGGCATTAATTTGAACAGTGATAGATTGGCCGGGCACTTGATATAGACGTATATAGATTGATACAGGGTGTGTGTTATATCTGGGTCAATCGATGAGGGTGACTGCTTTGAGTTTGTACGAGTTCTAATCACAGTTTGTTTTCTGTTTATTTTTTTTCCAGGTGGGACGCTCCTCAGAGTCGCCAATTGATTTTGTTGTTATGGACACGCTGCCCGGTGATAAGAAGGATGCCAAGGTGATGCAGAGCACGATTTCACGTTTCGCCTGCCGCATTCTGGTTAATCGCTGTGAGCCCGCAAAGGCGAAAATCTTTGCTGCCGGCTTCGATTCGAGCAGAAACATATTTTTGGGCGTAAGTAAAGGAGGAAGAATTCGATAAAAATAAGAATATGAACGATACTAATGCGAGTTTTAATGGCAGGAAAAGGCCACCAAGTGGCAGGATAATGTAGAAATCGATGGCCTTACCACCAATGGTGTTCTAATAATGCACCCCAAGGGATCTTTCTGTGGTGGCAACGCAAAGTGTGGCCTTTGGCGCGAGTGCTCCGTGGGTGGCGATGTCTTCAGTTTGCGCGAGTCGCGTTCGGCACAGCAAAAGGGTCAACCCGTGAGTACATCAAATACAGCAGACACTCAAGCAGTTACCCTAATTGCCTCTTCTCGCTCTCATCTCTAGATATACGACGAATGCAACATCTTACAGGATGGCACATTAATTGATCTCTGTGGCGCCACGTTGCTTTGGCGCTCCGCTGAGGGCTTGCAGCATTCTCCGGTATGTTAAGAACCCTAAATTAAATCGCATATGAATAACAATAACTCTAATTTTGTGCAGACCAAACACGATTTGGAAAAACTTATCGATGCCATTAACGCTGGTCGTCCACAGTGCCCGGTGGGGCTCAACACATTGGTTATACCACGCAAAGTGAATATCAGTGATCAGGTTAATCAGCCTTATGTGTACTTAAACTGCGGCCATGTCCAGGGTGAGTAGTACAATACATTTGTAATAGAAGAGCATAAAGACAGACAATAATATTTCGATATGATTTGCAGGTCATCATGATTGGGGTCAGGATGAGAATACTGGTGCACGCCGTTGTCCTATGTGCCTAGAACTGGGTCCCGTTGTTACCTTGTGCATGGGTCTGGAACCGGCCTTCTATGTGGATGTGGGTGCACCCACGTTTGCGTTCAATCCATGTGGACACATGGCGACTGAGAAAACTGTCAAGTGAGTGAAGATTTTAAAAATGTTCTGTTGACTTATCGTATATGACTTATCCGTCTATATCTTTCTAGATACTGGGCAAATGTGGAAATTCCGCACGGAACCAATGGCTTTCAAGCTGTTTGTCCATTCTGTGCGACGCCGCTAGATGGCGCGACTGGCTACATAAAATTAATTTTCCAGGATAATTTAGATTAAATATGTATATGTATAATGTATATGTGTATGTATGTCCGTGTACGTACACATCCTTATAGTAGATATGTATTTGTAGTAATTGAACAATGTCGAAGTTTGAAGCAGGCATTAAAACTAGGCTTTATTTATTATAATTAATTAATGAATTATTATATGTATATGTATGTATAACGAATATGAATGAATTCAAATGAAAGTGCAACAGCAAAGAAAGAGAGAGAGAGAGATAATTTGATGATTTCGAAATTATTGTTTGTATTTTGTATTAATAATTGCTGTAATTGCTATACAATCTATCATTCAAATGTCTTTCATAATGATTTAAATGCAATTATTTACAAAACTGAGTATATCAATTATTATTACATGCAACAAACCCAGCCCATCTGCAAGCTATAATTATTTGATGTTATTTTCTGTTTCTGTTTCCTACATTTGTCTGTTGTATAAATTATTTCCAGCGAGCAATAAAAGCGAAGCAGCCAGAAGCAAATAATATAAATGAAAATGATTGCATAACAAATTGATAAGCATGGCAAGAGTGCAGCTAAATTTCAATTACAGTTATTTTTGAATTAATTGCTGGCTGCCCAAACTGTGTATATGTAATTCTGTAAAAAAAACATAAGATTCAAACTTAATTTTAATACAATTACCTAAGTATCTGCAGCAACAACAACAACACCACATCAATAACACCAACAAAAACAAATCTATTGCATATGTTTTCAACAAGTTAACAAAGAGATGAACACACATTAATGTATTTACTACCAAATCTAGAGCTTATATACTTATAGCAAAAAAGATCACGTTTCAAATTACATTTACAATTTCACGATTAATTGAAATGAAATTCTGAAAATAAATATATGTACAGTTTAAAAACTTTGTAGAGACTTGAATAAATTAACAAAACAAATGAAGATTAATTGAAACAAAATTAACACGCAATATGTGAAAGTATTTTCACCTATTGTGTGCAGCCTTTGATACATACACATACATAAATATATGATCTATTCATATCTAAGTATGAATTCAGAAATTCTGCCTGTACGCATTATGCATATTATTATTATTATTATTATTATGTTAATAACTATAACATTACATCATAATATTATTTGTATTATTATTTAGAACGCAAACAAGAGAAAACACATACACACATTGTGTTCAAAAAATGTTGCAACGCGATGTTAACAATTACAAAAAAGATTGCAAAACAAACAAAAAGCAAATAAATATAAACTGTAAAATACAAATCTTTAGCGATACACATACCGAATATATATATATGCGAGTATATTTTGATTAAAGCGCGCATTGCATACAAATTGGCATCAATTCTTTGTTTAATTTAATCAATTTGAATTACACGACCGCTCATACCAGGGGTGCCAACGCTAGGAATTCTCCTTTTGAAAAAGTGTTACCGATAGTTTTGCAACAAAAATCGATACGTTTGCTTATCGAAGCTGTGACTCCACAGTGTGGAGCAATATATTTGCAGAACGGTCACACAGCCAGGTCGAGATTTTTAACACCACTGCTAGTTCCTTGTAAACAGCTGTTTCTCTAGTTTTGTTGATATTTTGAAAATTTATAATTGAAAGCAAAACGACTGCACTTATTCCATATGATTAACTGCTTGTTTTAGCGTTACGTTAAGTAAGCGCCGGTACTTTTTGGACTGCTTCCTACCTCATTACACAAGATTCCTTGTTGTATTATCTTACTTCATACATGGCCAAAAACAATGACAACAATATGGGATATGAGTGATTTGTTTCCTTCAATAAAATTATTCGTACTGGAAAAACTGTAGTTAACCGACTGGGGCCTTCCATAATAATACCAGGGGAAGCAATCCATCAATCATTACAAATAAGTTATGTGGAGAGTGGTTATTCAAGAAGAAGGAATTTCAAGCTAATTGTTCTAAACTGCAGTTAACCGACGGGTTCTTCCATAACAGTACCTGAGGAAGCAATCCATCCCATCAATCATTATGTAATGCAACTAGAAAAAATAAGATTTATGGAGATTATTCAATAAGGAGCAATTCCAACCTTAACGTTTTAAATCCAAAACATAAAATGTATTTAAACCGTTTTAAGATGTCAGCAATCATTTCATAGAGACTAAAAATCGCTATTTATTATTTAATTCGGGACGGCGCGAACGCCATTCCCGGCTACCAAAAATTACACGCACGAGTTATTCACATTAGGAATAATCGCAGAGGTCAACTCAGCCGAAAGTGCAATGGCCAAGCCTCACTCCGGAGGAACCGCCTTCGTGATCACGGTTAACCTCTACGCCAGGTAAGTATGCTTTTCTCAGCTCCGACTAGGGGTTTCGACTGCTCTCCTGCTAGAACCGGTTAGAAATTCTAGGGCACAAAACTAAAAAAAAATAAAAGTATGCAACACATATTTTTCTTTGTCAAAAATGGGGTTTTCTTAGTGGCGCATAAAAGTATGCCTTTTTTTTAGATTTACCGCAACTACCAGAGAATTTCAAGAACTTATTCAATTCATGCTATAATAAGAAAATATATGCGCTTGGTGTTTTCGAAAGTTTATTTCACTTTTTGCTCAACTTAAAACTAAATTTCTGGAATGCATCAGTTTCACATCATTCTTTTCATCAACAGGATCCGTTTACATCTTGAAGTGCTTGGTGTAGTAGTCACTGAAGAAGGTGTAGTCGAATTTACCGTAGTTGCTGTATCCCTTGTACTTGTAGTAGGGCTCCATGGTGTCAACATGGAAGATCTGGATGTCCTTGAAGTACATGTTGGGAACAGCGAACTCGTACTCATCGATCTCACGGTCGAAGGGATAACCGAAAGGCAGGTCATCGAGGTAGCGAGAGCCGGAGCCAATGCCGCAAGAGTAGGTGTAGTCAAAGCTGGCGAACTGCTCGTGCTTGGTGGGTGCGTTGTATGGCATGACCATGAAGAACAATTGCATTGGCATGCCCTCCTCCCAACCCATGGGCAACACAAGACGGTCGGGGAAGCCGCAGTGGGGCTCGCTGATGTCCAGAGGGAAGTCGTATTTGCCATCGAAGGCCATCATCACGTAGTGGTACAGTTCAGTGTAGCTAGTGCGGTCCTTTACGGTCCAGTACAGGTCATCGGACTTGCGGGTGATGATGTTGTTGCCAGCCTTCAGTTCGTACATGAATTCATCCAGCTCCATGAAGTTCATGCGGTTCTCCTGCAGAGAAATCATGCGGCCGTATTCATCGAACTTGGGTCCGAGGAACGCACGGATGACAACCTTCTCGGCCTTGTCTGACTCGATGTTGTAGGTGAAGGTGTATGGCTTGTGGTTGAGACGCATCTGGCGAGCGTACAACGACTTGTCCCACACGAACTTACCCTCATGGAAGACCATCTTGTCGTTCATCAGGTTGGTCACATCGAAGTCAACCAGATCGAAGTAGGTGACCATCTCGCTGACATCCACATGCTTCAGGGTGACGCCGGGCATCATCAGCTGCTCCTTGGTGTACTTGGGCAGGTAGTGCATGAACTTGAAGTAGACCTGGACAATCGACTTGTAGAACATGTAGTACATGGGATCGCGCATCATCGTCTCGAAGTTCAGCATCACATTGGGGTACAGCTCCATCTGGTGGAAGTCGGCGTCGGCGAAGTACATATGGGCGAGCATGTTCCAGAACTGGAAGAACATCTTGTCCAAGCTGTCGATATTACCCTGCAGCAAGCTGCCGATGTACTCAACGGATTCGGGTTTGCGCAGATCGATGGTGTGACCGTCGGCGGTCTTGTAGTAGCCCAAGTCGACGATGTTGTGGATGCGCTTCATGAAGCCGGTGATCTTGTCCAGCATCTTGTAGTTGCCGTAGGTCTCCATCTCGTAGTAGTTCTTGCGGTAGCTGTAGCCAATGCCGTTGTAGTAGATCATCTGAGGATCGTATCCCATTTCGATTTGATGGTGCCACGAGAACTCGGGGATTTCGCCCAAGCCATTCGACAGACGCTCCATGTAGTAACGGGAGAGAAGCTGGTGGACGGAGTACAGCCAGAGTTCGCCACGACGGTCGTTCTTCAGGCCGAAGGTGGTGCCGTCCAAGAAGAAGGAGTAGTCCATGTTCAGGTAGTACCAGTATGCGTTCCATCCCAAATCCTCGGTGAAGTAGGACATTTGAGATTCGTCGTTGTACATCTCCAGGTCGCGAGAGTAGTCGACTGGCATCCACCAGACCTTAATGTCCTTCATGAGTTGCTGCCACTTGGTGTCCTGGTTGAACCCGTGAATGTTTTCGCGCAGCATGAACTTCTCCTCATTGTACCAGTGCTCGCCCAAACCCATCAGTTTCCACCACTGCCACATCTTCCAGTCCTTGACGTACATGTAGTCGCTGTTCTGGTACAGGCTGTTGCCGTTGTACTGGTTGCCGGTCTTGTAGTAGACATCGTTGTACTCCTTCTCGTACATGTTCATCTTGGTCCACATCTCGTAGTCGAACTTCTCGGCCTCGTAGATGAATTTGCTGTTGAAGAAGAACTGAGGGAAGATCTCGTAGATGGAGGGCAGCATCAGGCCTTGGAAGTCGGGGCGGTGGATGACAGCCAGAGTCAGAGCGTAGACGAACATGCCCTCGTTGACGTGCATGCGGGCCCAGGAGACGGTGTGCATGAAGGTCTCCCAGTCCTTGGCATAGTAGAACATGTTGAACAGACCACGGGCCTGCTTGGCGTGTGTCTTGACCAGCTCGCCGAAGAATTCACCCTTGGGCAGCAGGGAGTGCATTTTGAAAGCCTCGAAGAACTTCTCCATGTAGATGTCCCATTCCTGCGAAGGGTGATTGAGAAATAGATTCAGTTTGGGTTAGCTTGGTAAGGTGGCGTTGGCCAGTAATACTCACTGAGAAGGAAGACTTTTCGAAGGTGAAAGCCTTGCCCATCTTAATGTACTCGTCGAACATCAGTGGATCCTCCACACGGTAGACAATCTCGAAGAGGAACTTCTGCTTCGCAAGGAAGTCCTTATCCGCGATCTTCACCTCGTGTGTCTTGTGCAAGCTGGTCGCGACGACCAAGCCCACACAGGCCAGGAATGCTATGGCGATTTTCATGTTGAAAGATTCCGACTGCTTCTGTTCGACAGACTACTGCTCAACTGCTCCGGATTGGAAACTTGACTAGGGTCCAATGCCTAAAGACTGTTGCTTATTCGGTCCCCGACATCGTCTTATATAGCCAAAAGAAATCGAAGCGCATGCTGCAATATCTGGCGCAGCGAAGATAAGTGCAGGGATCACCGGTGTCAGCTGGTCACCTGGGTCTATCTCAGGTGATACGACAGCGTTACAGACATCTGTCTCCGAATTCGATAGGATGTGCAGCTGTTGCGACTTATCAGCAGTTTCTGTTGTCATGTTCGCAAATTGCAATTAAAAGAATAGAAATTAAAAATTATAATTAAATCGTATTATCAAATCGCGAAAAGAAGGAGAAGTCCGGGGTCTAATGTGGTTGGCAACAAATCAATGCACACGCTCTCTTTTTTATTTCAGTTTATTTTTAGAATATAATATGCAGCAGCTTGAATTTAATATAATTTTTTTTTATTTTCTTGATGCTGCTTGATGACATCAATGTTTCAATTTCAATTCGATTTAAATTTCTATGTTCTACCACTTATCTTGAGGGTTTGCCCTAGTCTAAGCAAGTGGTCAATGTCGTTTGATTTGAATTTGGTTTTCGTTCGAATTTACATATAATATTTGAACATGTATTATCATACTTGTATATATGGCGCATATACTTTTTATATCGTTCGACCTAGACTAACTTTATGAAAGTTAACGTTAAAGACAGAATAATGCCACATAGTGTTGAGCCACGTGCGTCTGTTTGTCTGTCTACCAGTTAATTTTTCTGTACGTCTGTGTAAACAATCCAATCTCAGCTATTAAAAAACGTAGGAATTCCAATGAATTGGCAAAAAACTATAGTTTGAAATTTCTACACTTTAAACACTTTAAAAAACACTATATAAAACTGGCATCAACGTCGCTTGTGTTTAAAAGAGCTAGAAAACAATATGGAATGACTTGACGCTGAGACCCTTGTTGATAAGCCGTCTGACGCTTTTGACTGTACATGAGTTCTGGGTTCGAATCCCGGTGGAGGGCACGGTTATTTACCCTCAAGACCTGATTTACACATGAATTCTCTTTTAAAAACAATGCAGATTAGATTAAGTTGCTCACAAAGGCTTCATAATACGCTAGTCGTCAAACTAAAAACTAAAAAAAAAAAAAAAAAAATAAAAAAATAAACAATCAAATGTTATGTGTTCGTTAACCACTTTCCTAATTTTGAGCACTGTACCTTTCTTTACTTGTTGATTTCGCTATTGTTCTTCTTTGATTTTACCTTAGGCCATTTATTAAAAATAAGAAGTCTTCGGTTAATTTATACAAATATTTAATATTTTTATTTATTCTTCAAAACTCTTTAGAGCCTGAAATATACATTTTCCTTTGTTGATTAAGGTGTCTTCTTGGCAGCGCTTAAAAGTATGCAGTACTTTATACCTGAAGTTGCTGAAGAATTTCAAAAGAACAAATAAAGAAATTTAAATTTAACTTAAAAACGATTGGCTTATGGGATTTTGGAAAGTTTATTTCACTTTTTGCTCAACTTAAAACTAAATTTCTAAAATGCATCGGTTTCATATCATTCGTTCCATTGTCAGGCTCCGTTTACATCTTGAAGTGCTTGGTGTAGTAGTCACTGAAGAAGGTGTAGTCGAATTTACCGTAGTTGCTGTATCCCTTGTACTTGTAGTAGGGCTCCATGGTGTCAACATGGAAGATCTGGATGTCCTTGAAGTACATGTTGGGAACAGCGAACTC
The DNA here is from genome assembly GCA_018904595.1 of Zaprionus indianus. NCBI lineage: Eukaryota > Metazoa > Arthropoda > Insecta > Diptera > Drosophilidae > Zaprionus > Zaprionus indianus. The sequence continues at coordinate 12,178,574 of JAEIHA010000320.1, forward strand.
GTACTCATCGATCTCACGGTCGAAGGGATAACCGAAAGGCAAATCATCGAGGTAGCGAGAGCCGGAGCCAATGCCGCAAGAGTAGGTGTAGTCAAAGCTGGTGAACTGCTCGTGCTTGGTGGGTGCGTTGTATGGCATGACCATGAAGAACAATTGCATTGGCATACCCTCCTCCCAGCCCATGGGCAACACAAGACGGTCGGGGAAGCCGCAGTGGGGCTCGCTGATGTCCAGAGGCAAGTCGTATTTGCCATCGAAGGCCATCATCACGTAGTGGTACAGTTCAGTGTAGCTGGTGCGATCCTTAACGGTCCAGTACAGATCGTCGGACTTGCGGGTGATGATGTTGTTGCCAGCCTTCAGTTCGTACATGAATTCATCCAGCTCCATGAAGTTCATGCGGTTCTCCTGCAGAGAAATCATGCGGCCGTATTCATCGAACTTGGGTCCGAGGAACGCACGGATGACAACCTTCTCGGCCTTGTCTGACTCGATGTTGTAGGTGAAGGTGTATGGCTTGTGGTTGAGACGCATCTGGCGAGCGTACAACGACTTGTCCCACACGAACTTACCCTCATGGAAGACCATCTTGTCGTTCATCAGGTTGGTCACATCGAAGTCAACCAGATCGAAGTAGGTGACCATCTCGCTGACATCCACATGCTTCAGGGTGACGCCGGGCATCATCAGCTGCTCCTTGGTGTACTTGGGCAGGTAGTGCATGAACTTGAAGTAGACCTGGACAATCGACTTGTAGAACATGTAGTACATGGGGTCGCGCATCATCGTCTCGAAGTTCAGCATCACATTGGGGTACACCTCCATCTGGTGGAAGTCGGCGTCGGCGAAGTACATGTGGGCGAGCATGTTCCAGAACTGGAAGAACATCTTGTCCAAGCTGTCGATGTTACCCTGCAGCAAGCTGCCGATGTACTCAACGGATTCGGGTTTGCGCAGATCGATGGTGTGACCGTCGGAGGTCTTGTAGTAGCCCAAGTCGACGATGTTGTGGATGCGCTTCATGAAGCCGGTGATCTTGTCCAGCATCTTGTAGTTGCCGTAGGTCTCCATCTCGTAGTAGTTCTTGCGGTAGCTGTAACCAATGCCGTTGTAGTAGATCATCTGAGGATCGTATCCCATTTCGATTTGATGGTGCCACGAGAACTCGGGGATTTCGCCCAAGCCATTCGACAGACGCTCCATGTAGTAACGGGAGAGAAGCTGGTGGACGGAGTACAGCCAGAGTTCGCCACGACGGTCGTTCTTCAGGCCGAAGGTGGTGCCGTCCAAGAAGAAGGAGTAGTCCATGTTCAGGTAGTACCAGTATGCGTTCCATCCCAAATCCTCGGTGAAGTAGGACATTTGAGATTCGTCGTTGTACATCTCCAGGTCGCGAGAGTAGTCGACTGGCATCCACCAGACCTTAATGTCCTTCATGAGTTGCTGCCACTTGGTGTCCTGGTTGAACTCGTGAATGTTTTCGCGCAGCATGAACTTCTCCTCATTGTACCAGTGCTCGCCCAAACCCATCAGTTTCCACCACTGCCACATCTTCCAGTCCTTGACGTACATGTAGTCGCTGTTCTGGTACAGGCTGTTGCCGTTGTACTGGTTGCCGGTCTTGTAGTAGACATCGTTGTACTCCTTCTCGTACATGTTCATCTTGGTCCACATCTCGTAGTCGAACTTCTCGGCCTCGTAGATGAATTTGCTGTTGAAGAAGAACTGAGGGAAGATCTCGTAGATGGAGGGCAGCATCAGGCCTTGGAAGTCGGGGCGGTGGATGACAGCCAGAGTCAGAGCATAGACGAACATGCCCTCGTTGACGTGCATGCGGGCCCAGGAGACGGTGTGCATGAAGGTCTCCCAGTCCTTGGCATAGTAGAACATGTTGAACAGACCACGGGCCTGCTTGGCGTGTGTCTTGACCAGCTCGCCGAAGAATTCACCCTTGGGCAGCAGGGAGTGCATTTTGAAAGCCTCGAAGAACTTCTCCATGTAGATGTCCATTTCCTGCGAAGGAAGATTGAGAAGTAGTGACAGTTTCGATTATCCTGGAAAGGTGGCGTTGGACAGCAATACTTACTGAGAAGGAGGACTTTTCGAAGGTGAAAGCCTTGCCCATCTTAATGTACTCGTCGAACATCAGTGGATCCTCCACACGGTAGACAATCTCGAAGAGGAACTTCTGCTTCGCAAGGAAGTCCTTATCCGCGATCTTCACCTCGTGTGTCTTGTGCAAGCTGGTCGCGACGACCAAGCCCACACAGGCCAGGAATGCTATGGCGATTTTCATGTTGAAAGATTCCGACTGCTTCTGTTCGACAGATTACTGCTCAACTGCTCCGGATTGGAAACTTGACTAGGGTCCAATGCCTAAAGACTGTTGCTTATTCGGTCCCCGACATCGTCTTATATAGCAAAAGAAATCGAAGCGTATGCTGCAATATCTGGCGCAGCGAAGATAAGTGCAGGGATCACGGGAGTCAACTGGTCACCTAGGTGTATCTCAGGTGATACGCAAGCATAGCGAACATCTGTCCCCAAATTAAATGCGATGGATTGCGCATCTGTTGCGACTTATCAGCGATCTCCGTTGTCAAGTGCGCAAAGTGCAATTGAGAGAATAAAAATACAAAGTAACAATTAAATTGTATTAATAAATTGGAGAGGTCCGAGGTCTAATGTGGTTGGAAACAAATCAATACACAAGCTGTTTGTTTTTCGAGTTTATTTCTAGAATATGTTTTGTAGCAGTTTGGATTTTATTTTCTTGAAGCTGCTTATTGACATCAATGTTTCATATTCAATTAAAGTTTCAATTCGATTTCAATTTCAATTTCAATGTTCTACCACTTATCTTAAGGGCTTGCCCTAGTCAAAGCAAGTTGTCAATGTCGTTTGATTTGAATTTGGATTTGGATTTCGAACTGGATTTACATATATAATATTGGAATGTGTGAGGCTTATTAACGTTTTTCTTTTAAAAATGGAGTAGTTTCCTCATGCATATACTTATGTAGTTATTTACTCGTAAACTGGAGATAATGAAAGTTCTTCAAGGTATTTTGTTTTTTGTTTTTCGATTTGCGCTTGCAGAAAAATGTTGCTATCTAAGTTGACTTAAGTACGTATGTGATAATCGACATGAAAACTTGATATATGTATACTAGTTTGTGTGTGTATTCGGATTATTCCATTACAAGTCGTATGTATTTTAATATTATCGTAAGTATCTATGCAGATTAATTCAATATACGCAAATGTATTTATAAACTGAGAGTTTTTGCTTTTTGATTATGTTTTTGTTTCTTGTTTTTTTGGTATTTGGACTCGCATTGTGCGCATAGCTGAAAAATAAGTATGAAGTCGTCTGTTAATCTATACAAATATATGTTTTCATTTGCCTTACAAAACTCGTTGGAGCCCCAGGTCGTAAGCCTATACCTCTGTGTATATACGTAAATCTCAAATGTTATTATCAAAATTGTCTAATTATTCAATTATTCTGGGGACGCTATATCGCCCGACAATGAGCCGATTAAATAGCCATTCAATGATTCCTTATCTGGTCTCACTTAGAAACATCATGCAAATAGTTGAAATAAGTTCTAGATCATTTTTCTTTCTGGTTTTTTCGTTTTTACAAAAAAAATTATTTTCTGTATAAAGGTATAAAGCAGGTTGAACAACAGAAACTTAACAGATTCGTGATACATTTAAGTAGGTAATATGTATTGGATTCTTCGAGAACTAGAAAAATTCAGTTTATTATTGTTTGAAATGTGTATTCTTCACTTTTAGTATGTACAGTATTTATATTAAAGTATATATATATATATAATTTGTATTTATATTATATTTTCATATATCAAACCCATCCCCAAATTGTTCGTCCGACTACCAAAAGGTATAGACTACAAACTGTACTGTTACTTGACTTAATATCAATATTGTCTAATATATCAATATCTCAATATACGTAATAAACAATTCGCAAAGTTATGTGGGCAACTATTATCCGACATTTGATTATTGTCTCAAAGTTTAGATGTACACATATTGTTCATCTCCCTCCGATTTCGTTTTCTTTTCCGCTTTTCATTCTTCGTCTTCGTTTTCTTTTTCTTCTACTACTTCACATGTATAGTACGTATTATAAACGGCAAAGAACGAAATATGTAAACATTGATTTATAAAAAACACCAATCATGCAAATAGATTTAAAAAGTTACAAGAAAAACATTCGATAACAAAATTTGGAACCCTTATTGGTTTGGCGTTCTTTCTTTCTTCTACATCTCTCTCTCTCTCTCTGTCTCGCTGACATCTTCGATAATATTGTTACAAGAAGCACCACAGTAGTCAGTAGCAATAAATAACCTCATTACAAGTATCTAGATTAATTTTTTTTTTTTGTTTTTCGCGTTTTCTTTAGTTACTTTGTAGTACATTTAAAATGTGTAAAATTATTGTATTATTTTGCTCGATTTTCGTCAGATTTACATATGCCTTTTATTGTCATACTCGTATAGTATCTCTTAACATTATCAATTCTTATTTTACAATATAGATTTGAGCTTTAGTTTTGGCTCAGCAAAATGTTTTGCGCACATTCCGTTTATTGTCATCGTGTCGCGTTTTTATTGTCGGTTTTTGCATTTACATAGAACCGGATTAGAACTACGTTTATGTACATATATATATAGAAATATATATGTGTATTGTCTGTATAAGTAGTAGTTGTCTCTAGAAAAATTACTGTTTACAATTTGAGTGTAAATGTAGATGTATAAGTAAGTGCGATACGTTTCGCATACAAGTAAAAAAGTAGAATTCCATTCACGTTAATTTACAAAGAGCTCTTGCCCCATCACCAACTGCCATTCTCTCTCCCGCTCGCACACTCTCACACAATAGTTTCAACAGTTGCACACCTTAAAAGTATTATGAAGATATGTTTTGTTAGATGATATTAGCCTGGTTGTTGTTTTTTTTTTCATTTTGTGATATTCATCGTGTTCCAAACTCCCCTGGCAGATATATGTTATAGTACTAGCAATGTTTGTGAATGAAAGATAGCAAAGTTAAATTATAAATTCGTTAAAAAAGATTTCAATATGAGTTCGGATATGTGAAGTGCTTGCAAGATATGCTCAAAGCCCTTGTCTGAATCTGGTGGAGAGTCTGGAAAACTTATCATATTCAATTTAATGGATATTCAACTATCAGGCATCAATTCCTAGGCCCCTAACAACCAGACTAATAACTGTGAAAACTATGCCGAGCTGCAGGTGCTGGCGATGTATTGGCGCAGCGCTGGCTCCCGCATCCACCACGTTGATTTTCCAGCCCAGATTGTTGTGTGTGAAACACTGAAGTATGGAAAGCAAATAGATTAGATTGATATTTCAGTTAAGGAAAGTACTTCACTCACCTGATAGTACAGCACATCGGGTGCTTTCAAGGGCACTGTCCAGTTCATATAACCCGGCTCTCCATCCTCACAGTTGTAGACCAGTGTTTCCTTGTATTCCTCGAAGGTGGCAATCTCCGACGAGCGATCCACGGTGCGGTGCTCCCACTCGCAGTAGCGACCAACTAAGAAATCGTACAGGGTATATATATTTAGAGATCATTAAAGAATGCAAATCATATTTACCGCCAATGGGAATTGCATTGCCATCTTCATCGTACTCGACGCCCGCATACGCAGTCTGCTTGCGTGCATCTAGTCCCGTCTTCTGGCCTAGACCGCCCTCCTGTGAGTCCGTTATGTACAAGGGATGATATCTACGTAGAAAAGGGATTAATAAGAGTGTATTTAAAACATTCATAGGGCGTCACTTACCTGGCGGGCTGTGCAGGATCATTGCCACCTTCGATGATGAACTCGTAGGTCTGGCCACGTTCCACGGTGATCTCCGGTATCAGCTGATCATTGATATACCAGGCAATGCCCCAAGAGGGTACTCCAGTGATGGCCGTATAGCCTCGCTTGCCGCCCGTTGGACCAATGCTGGCATGGAACTTGCGCTCACCTACGATCTTACGCGTCGGCCATGGCTTTCGGTCCGCTCTCGTCCCGCACATCGTACAGCGAGTTCTTGCACGAATGATCGTTCTAAAAATTTAAAATTTAATATCTGATCAAGAAAATATAGAATTGACTGTCAGACTTACGCGCTTGGAGAAGTTAATGCGAATATCATCGGGATTGTGATCGCTGGCGGTGTGCGAATGTGCGTTGGCCTCCTTGCGGGCATTGAGTGGACCCACTGCTGCTATTATCGATACATCACGATCGATAGGTATTGGTACATCGTAAATGGCCTCGTTTGTTTGCAGCAAGCGCTTGTAACGAATGCTGGTAACGCCGTTCTTGCGATCTCCACTCACTGAAGTGAACATTTAATGAAAGAAGATAAGTAAAAGAAGCAAGGAATTAAATTAGTTATCATTATTCATTGTATTGCATTCTATAGTTTCTACTCAGACTATCTTGAGTCTTATTTATGTCTCCACGCACCTACAATTACATCATTGCGTGCTCCAATGCGCTCATCCGGGCAGACACCACGTTGACCATCGCACTGCGACAGATCGGAGATGAAATAATCCTCGGCACGAAAGACGCGAGCAGTTGTATCGTAGAAGGCAACTACAACGTCTGACTGTGCCATCTGTGGACGTCCATTGGCTCCAGAGAGTCCGAAGGCCATATACTGATCCTCAGTGATGCGTCCGAACAATTCAATCTGCAGAAATTCGCCCTGCAGTTCCCACTTGACCTGCAACTTATTGGGCAAAATCTCACGGCAATTGGAGTAAACAGGACGTGGAGTTGTTGTTGTCTGCAAGCATAGAAAGTGAAGATTAGTCAGATTTGGCTCCACACACATGGAACCGAGCATGCATGAGGCTAGGACTAGTACTTACGGGTGTGTACCACCATGAAGGCTAATGCGGCGCGCATAAGTTAAAGAGATATACAATTATGAGATATGTGGGAATGAGCATATGGCTAGGTACAGGTGTGTGTGTGTGTCCGGCATTGTTATATGTATGTTAAATGTAGTATGTTGTGTAGAGAGTGCTGCCCTCTCTTGCTTATACTCACTACAAGTTGATTCTCTAAATTTACCCACACACTTACCGTAATCTTTGTCTGTCCCAGTGCTGGCGGCACATCCAAATCCTTTGGTATGAAGACATGCCCAAAATTGTGCCTGTACTCCACACACCAGACGGCCAGCCAGTCAATGTCGTAGACAGTCAAACTGCCCGGCAATTGAATCTCAATATCTTCGCCCTGGTAGCCACGCAGCGGCTCCAAAGATCCAACTTCGTTGGGCACCTGACAAGGTATTTGTGTATAAATAAATTGAATATAATTATATGAAATACTGCAATATATGTTGTTGTTACGCACCTTAACGCCCATGATATTTGGCTCGCTGCCGTTGCCCACCCAGAAATACGCATCGGGACCAGCGCCATCGTAATGCAGGTTGGGACTGAGAGGAAAGTGCAATTAATCATAAAATTATATGATTGATATCATGAATATATGTATATGCAAGCTTACATGTAGAAAGTCTTGGCATCTAGTACGCTAATGTTGCTTGAGCGCAGACCGTGGGCCAGACGCCTAAACTCGGGCAGGACACGTGGCTTGGGCACATCCAGCGAGGGTGGTATGAAAACTTCGCCAAAATCGACCTGAAGTTGATGAATATTTAACATAATTAGAAAGTCTTTATATGGAAAGAAACTCATGGAGAATTGCAAAAAAAAAATGCACAAAAGAATGAAATAATAGGAGTAAATAAAGAGGCCCCATAAACATATCCTAATAAGCTTAATTAAAGATATTCCTTTCAGTATTATAAACATTAAATACATGCCCTTTATTTGTATTGTTTTCTATCTCTGATGTTTAAATTTAAACTCAAATTATTTCAAACATAAAGCTCTTTAAAGTAAATCTATCAAGTAGAATAGTCTCTGTATACTGTTTCTGCCTAATCGAGCGTTACAATATTATATTAATCCTCAAATATCTTTCTCTCTCTCTCTCTCTCTATTTGCTTGCATTCCCCACGCCTAATTGAAATGCAAATACAGATAAATTGTTAATTTAAATAAACAATTAGTGCAGTTGACATGTGGAAATCCCTTTCTGTATTTTATACTAACAATTTTGTTGTTGTAGACACGAAAGTGCTCGTGTAGTAAAGTACATAGAGCCCTTATGTACTTTACTCGCATGCATGTTTCTGGGTCTGTGGAGCCCCCCGAAAACATGAGCATGCGCAGGCAGAACTCCACAAAACAAGGCACACACACACGTACAGGCACACAAACATACCCCCAAACTGGGCTGTTAGTATGAGTAGGTGTGTGTGTGTGTGTGTGTCAGCCCCCAAGAACTTTTTTGGCTGTCAGTCAATGGACGCGGAGAAACAGAGAGCGCGCGTAACACACACACACACGTACAGAGGGTGCTGTGTGTGTGAGTGTATTTACAACAGTAACAGCTCGACACCCTGTATAATTTGCTTATGTATTAGTGTGCATGTGTGCCTGTGTGTATGTGTGTGTTTGTGTGTGTGTGCAACCACTTGAGTTAATCAAAAATGTCTGCTGTAATTTATTTTACTATGGCGGCCATCTTTGGCTCCACATCCACCTTGGGCAGCCAATCCCCAAACCCAGCACCAGTCCCAGCACCAGTTCCCATTCCCAGCTCCAATCCCTACCTCCGCGTGGCATTATCCCTGAAAGAGTTGTCATAACATTTGCAGTTTTATTTCAAATGCATTTTTATTTGCCAAACTTAAACAAAAGTAATTTTCGTTTCAGCTTGGAGTCGAGCACTCGTTCTGAGTGTGTGGGTGTGCCTGTGTGTGTGTTTGTGTGTACCCCTGGCCACCAAAGGGGGTGCGATCTGGGAGGCATAGCGGCACTGGAGGCACGCTGCGCATTTGTCTATGCAGAAATGTAATTAAAAACCTAAAAACTCTAATGAAAACAAACTTTTCGCCTGGCCTGACAAAACTGACCCACATCGAGGACGCAGAAAAAAGAGAAGAGTGGCACCACCGAGGCTGAAGCAGCCAAAGGAAAAGCAAAGGAAAATCGATGCTTGCAACTTTTGCCCAGAAATACCCGGAATCCTGCTGCAGCTGCAGTTAAATTACAAAAATGTAATTACAAAACGCTTTTCGGTCTTCACCCAACACACACACAAACACACACAAACATAAATCTACTATGTGGATACGGCGCGTGCCGTTTGCTAGCTAAGAAAAGAAGCAAAATACAACAATAACAAATGTAAAAAAAAAATAAAGAGAGAGAGAGCACTGTTAGAGCAGTAACAAAGAGGAAGGACTTACCGTAAAGCGTCTGCACCACACGGACAGCCATCGAATGTCCTTAATCCTTTTGCCCATGGGTAAACGCAGTATGATGTCCGTATTGTTGTGCGCCTGCAAAATGGGTGGATCGCTGCGGGATGCGTATGAAAAGAGAAAGAGACAGACAGTGAGTGAGAGAGCGAGAGAGAGTCTGTGTGAGAGAGAGGCGACACATAAGAGTAGAGTCAACAGAGCGCTTTGTGCCTGGTAATAAAGCGAAGAAGCCTTGAAACTCTGGCCAAGCAGTGCATACAGTCAAGCCTCGTTGGCCTGAACCGGAAGGAAATTTCGCTGACCTGTCGCTGAAAATCCATTGAAATACTAGTTTTATTGGATTATAATGTTTTCAAATATTACACCTGCAATAAAACTTTACTATACTTTTTCATTCTTGTAATATTCTTTCATATTTCGTGCTAATATATATTTTTATCATTTCTTTAAAGCTTAATCCATTATTTAAGGCATAAGAATTTTTTGTCTCACTGTATTGGGAAAGGTTTAAAAAATATATTGGAATTCTTAAGTGAAACTCGTGAATATTTCCAACTGTTAATTTAATAATATTTCCAAAATCCTTCCGTACATTTTGCACAACTGTTAATCATAGCTCTTTGTTAAGCAACCTTCCCTGTACCATTTATCTTCATTTTTCTCCCATCTATCTGTGATTTACTATTTAAGATTATGTTTTATCGTTGCTTGCCTGTACCTCCTTGTGCGCCTTGCGCACATATCTAGCCACTTTATCCCTATATCTATATCTATTCAGAGGACAAAAATTAAAAGCCCTCGGCTTTGGTCCTTGTCCTCTCTCTCGCTCGATTGCAACAAAATGCAGTCCTTCGGAGCCGGAGGGCTACTGGACCGGTCAACTGCCACCATGGACCATAGGCCACGCCTCCAATTTGCACTGTCAATATTGACGCGAGCTTGTAGTGGCAGTGTCATTAAAATTAAAGCGAAACCAGCCGGAAAATGCAACCATGTCAACACTGGATAATGCACTTTGTTTGCAACCGCCCTCCTCAACGTCCACAGCCTTTTCAGTTGCCTCGCCCTTTTCTTTACTGGCTTGTTAAAGGCATCTGTGGCCAATTAACACTGGCCGCAACAACAGTGGGCAAGCATAAGTATGTTGCCAGTTGCTTAAACTATATTAAAGCCCAAAAACCCATTAAATTGGCAAAAGGAAGAGAATGAAAGAAAGAAAAAAAGGGTTTTCCTTCTCTTTCCTTGCTTCTTTTGCCGCACTAGCATAATTTTTTTTTCGGTTGACTGTGACGAAGATTTATGGCTAATGCAACGATGCGAGGCATGCCACACACACACACACACACACACATGGGGCTGCATTCCCACATCCGAGCAGTCATAGCAGTCATATATATGAGCATGTATGAAACAAACATGCATTAACTATGTGCATATGTCCCCTTACACTGGTATATCATACATACATACATAATACTGTAGATATCTGTACATATATAGTAATACATTCTGTTGGCTATGCTAATTGAGGTCTTTGCAAATGTGAAGCCAATTAGTTGAGTTATTGATATTAATTATTCGCATGCCATTCAAAGGGAATCAAAGGATTTTAATCTCGAATCGTATCGTTTTTCATTTAGCCAAATATAATGTGAAAAATGCGAGAAAAGACGGCAAAAATAATGCGGAATGCATGAGAATTCAGTGGCCAGCTAAATACAAATGATTATATTCGAAAAGTCAAAGAAAAATTCTCATACACATATTATTTTGTAAAACTTGCGACATTTTATGAAAATAACTTAAACTTATTGCCTTTATGGCAAAGGAAAAATATTCTATTTGCAGCCGATATTTTGTAAAAAAAACTTAAACTTATTGACTTTATGGCAAATTGAAAATATTTTATTTACAGCAATGCAATCTGCAATTTTGTAGTGCATTTTTATTATGCCTTTGAAGACGATGCATTTATTTTAGCCGTTAGTTTTATTTTTATAGTCTGGATTACACCAACAGAAGAGCCATGTCCTCCTACCCATCTGTCTGTCCGACTGTTTGGCCGTTCATAGGTGTATCCGTTCATCAGTGCATCCGTCTGTCCTCTGTGTTTCTTCCTGTCTATCTGTTGATCAGTGCACCGTTTGTCAGTCCGTCTGTCCGTCTGTCTGTCCGTCTATCAGTCCGTCTGTCTGACGTTATAAAGATTATTATCCCATGACGCCTTTTGTTATTTTACAAAATATTTCCACCAAACTACAACTACATGTTGCATTGTAGCACTGTAAAATATTGACGGAAATAAAAGTTTTTGTTTAGTGCCAGTGCTGTTTATCAAATAAGCTCAACTTATCATTAATATAACTATATACAATACCAAAAAGAAAAGGAAGAAGGGTATAAAGCATTCAACACACCCAAGTTGTGGTTTCTTGTTAAGGTTATTCTGTTGAGCGCATTCTTTACTGCTCAAAAGCAAGGCACACTCCTAATTTATATTTTCCTATGAAGAGAAGGAAGGCTAGTTCATAATCAAAGTAAATTCACTCCCAAGGGAAACAGTCAACTATATATGTTATATAAGTAATTTAGCCACAGCTGTCAGGGAAAGTCAGTGGGAGTATCATGAGGGTGTTGGTTGACTGATATTACCTATGAGGCAGCCTGTCTCTCCGTCTTCTATCTCTTGACTGTCTGTCTATCTGTCCGTCTACCCATCCGTCAGTCGAGTAACAAGTGTCGGACAGACCGCAATCGACATTAAAGAGAGAGAGGACATTAGACACGGCTAAGCACTTCATTTACACCCTCGAGATGACGTTGACATGCAGCAAATGAAGCAAAGTGCTGCAGGTTCGTTCACGTTACGTCGCGTTGACCTTTGATGAGTCCAAAACAAATTGAATGCTGCTGTGTCAACACACACCGCACAGCGAATCGAGCGTGTAGCGAGAGGTAGCTCAGTGCTCGTAAATGTATCTGCGAGATACATTCATGCTCGTTTCGCCACACTCTGCGTCTCTTTGTCACCCTCTCAATCTCTCTTTCCATCTGTGTTTGCCTTTGCGTACTGTGTTTTGCCATGGCAAATATATGTTTGTATTGTACTTTATTTGATTTGCTGAGCCTACACTGTGTGCGGGCTCAAGATTCGGTTTCGGATTCCAATTCGAATTCGGATACAGATTCATTGATGCACTGAGCACACAAATCCATAAGCATTTATCGATTTCGCTCGTCTTGTTTGCACTCAGCTCAGACAGACAGAGAGGCAGGCAGGCAGACAGGAGAGACACAAGAGACCAAGGAGACAGGGGTAGCTGCTTTCCACCCAATTAGTTTGAAAGCCCATCTCTCTCCCCCTCTCTTTCTCTCTCTCTGTGTGTGGCAGCCCGCTCGTCCTTTCGGCTTGTTTATTTGTCTATTGGCCGACGAAACGAAAGTTCAGTGTGTCAATCAACAATCGACTTTGGCTGCAGTCTCGCACAATGCCCGCTCGCTGCTGGTCGGACAAAGCTGCAACTTGTTGCACGACACACAACGAGCAATTGGCAGATGGCAATTCGGTAGAGCAGGAAGTGCATTCCTTTCTCTCGGCAGATTTTGTGGATTTGCCAGCTTCGTAGAAACGCACAACAAACGATATTGTTTGCCAGGGGAAAGGGGCGAGGGAGAGAGCAATAAAACCAGCCGAGTCAGCAGACAGTGAGTGAGTGGGTGAGCTCAGTCACCAAGCACAGTCATCCCCCAAAAATTTATTGTACGCAAATTTTCGTGTATTTCAATTATTATCATGAATGCATAATGCGACGGGAGCATGAGGAGGGCGATGTCACGAGCAGCGCCAGCTGAGGCACGACCACTCAATTAAATTTTGAGTTGAAAATGGGGAAAAGACATTGCAAGGGTATCACATAACTCATCACTGCGGTTGATTTTGCATTTTATATACATGTGGTACGCAATATTCCCACTTTGTAGTACCCAATAGTCTCAGAGCGAGCTGTTCCTGCCTTTCGCCTGGTGCATCATCCACTCTTTATACTCTTTATCAGAGGGTATATTAATTCAAGGAGTCGAACTAGCCATGTCCGTCTGTCCGTATGTTTTGGCTTTTGTGCGTCTGTCTGTCCGTCCGCCTGTCCATTCATTAAATCTGCTGCAACAGAATATAGTCTCTCAATTTCATAGTAAGAATCGGACGAAATAAAGGTTTTTGTATGCTTTTAGTTTTGATTTTAGAAATAACTCACTGTGTATTGAATACACAGAATACCATTTAATTCTGCATAATATATAGCTAGTGAAGCAAAGGTCAGAGCCGATAAGAACCCGGCAAGGGTATAAAACCTTCGGCATGTTAAGAAGTTAACCTTTCTTTCGGATTTTGTAGTGCTCACACTTAATTTGCCTGCCAGAAAAGCCGTGAACATTTTCAGCAAGTGACAGCAACAGGCGCAACTACTTGAGCCCCCCCTCTCCCTTCCCCCCCCCATTGCCACTCCTTCCGCCCATTCTATAGACTAACTTTTTCTCTGCTGCTGCTGCTTAATTGAGTTAAAGCCATTAAAGCTGCGCATCAGCAGCAGCGGCAGCAAAAAGCATTTTTGTGTGTTGCGGCCGCGTTGTCAGCGTTGATTAACATTAACACAATGAATGATGGGACAGTAGGCAGTGCTAGGTGAGGAGGGGAAGAGGAAAGCTGGGCCTATTGGGTGGCAGGTTATACAGGCTGACAATGGGCACACACAAAACTAAAACTTCGTTTTGCCACTTTGCATGCAACACATTTTAATGAGATCAGCATAAATCAGTATCAGCAGCAGCAGCAGCAGCGGGAGGGAGGTGGACTAAGGTACAAAAGGGAGGCTGCTGCAGGGGTTAGCATGCAGTGTGCGCTGTGCCGTGTTGTTGCTGTTGCTACTGCTGCTGTAAATGCAAATGAGCAACAGCGAGCGACGGCGGCATGACAACGGGGCGTTAATCAGCGCAGCGCGTCGCGTCGCTGTCGCTTTCATGCTTCTCTCTCAAAAAAATCTAATTTAATTACTTATGCTCGATGCATCCATTGTGACACACACAAACACCGACAGGCAGGCGCACACACAGGCAGAGTCGCATCCACTATGGCACAGTGGAATAAAGCGAGCGTGAACACAAAGCAGAAGTGAGCAGCGCCATCAGCAGCGCAGCCCTTTCAGCTCTAAAACGCTCTCGCTTACATAATTAAAGCTGATTGGCAGGCGAAGAAGACAGGCCAGGCACATGCATACATGCAAAGACTATACTTGGCCGGAGGATAAAGCAGCACCAAGCTCCAACGGATTTAGTTACCAAGCCGAGCTGCAAGACGCGTCAACTGCCATTAGTCGCAGCGAGAGATTGCAGCACTGACACAGGCTGCCAATCAACTGCATTTATCAGCCAGTCAGGCAGTCTATATATAGCAGATATATATATATAGGAGGGAAATATATCTACAAATAAGTCGAATAAATATCTAAATCATTACACGCAATTACTGCGCTCAAATGTATGCTATGATTTTGGCACTTAGCACGGGCGCCACATAATGCGGCAATCATTTGCGTCCACCTACCTTCCTCCACTTCCCCTATACCCTATGCCGTGAAGAAGGTGCATGCCGCATGTGCCGCATTGTGTGGCATGGGTAATGTGTGTGTCTGAAAGCGTAAAAGCGTGCAATCGCTAGCGCGACGCGTCTCGTTCCGGCCTGCGACTACCCTGCCTCACACACACACACACACACACACACACATGCGCACACTGAGAGAGTTCTTTGAGGTGGTGTCACAAGCATGAGCACGAGACGGAGGATGAGGCGAGGCATGCCAGTGCTATACATTGAACTAATAAAGCTCGGCACGTGGCATCAACAATGAAACGCATTAAAGTCGATTACAATATGAAGTTCCCTTCCTCACCCTAACCCAAAGTTAGAAAGGGGCGCTTGGCGACGGGGATTTCCTTTACTTTCGATGTTGCCATGATGGGCATATACACGTCATCGAGCAGCAGCAACAACAATAATAACTTTGCCAAAGGCTTTTCATGCGAAAAACCGCGCACTGAACGGGGAAAGGAAAAACAAGGGGAAAGAGGCAAAAGGAAAGTTTCCCTGCATACATTTTTGATAAAAACAAGTTTTCTCTCTGAACTGAAATGCAGATAAATACTTTTTAAGTATCTCCGCATATCATGCTGACGTCGCTGATAGCGTATCTATTTTTTTCGATCAACTTACATACAAAATAATATGCATATGTAAAATAACATATGATAACATAACGTTACATGTACTTCTATCTAAACCATCAACTCGTTTTGATTACTGGGTATACACATATATATAATATGGTTTCGATTGAAGAATCTTAAATTAAATTTTATATTTTTCTGAGATATTTAAATAATTTAATTTACATTTTATCATAAAATTTTTATGTCGAGAGAGTTCTAAAGTAAATTGTTTCTGAGATTTTTCAATGCGCATTGAATTTTTTTAGCAAAACCTAAAGTGAAAACGTTTTTACAAAGGCTTTTCCATATGCTAAGCATGTTTTCGTTTTCACACGTCGTTTTATTGTTGTTTGTTTATTGGCCGCAAAACGTGACATTTTCCCAGCGATACCGACGGATGTGTTGACGCAAATCTTGGCTGTTTTTTAAATCTTTCAGCTGGCAAGGCATGAGAAAATTTCAATGACAAGTGGAAGATGAGTAGGGCAACAAGGCACGGAAAAGGGAAGGGAGAGGGCAGTGGGTTGATGGGTAAAGGTTGCTATGGCAAAGGTGTTGCAGCACCTTAACCTTGCACGCACAAAATGATAATTAAATATTGCTAGTGAATGCGAATGCGACTGTGAATGTGAATGTCAGCTGTGAGTACCCGTTGTACTCTAAGCAGGCAAATGACGGCGAATTGTGAATGCTGCCGCTGCATGCAATGAGTGGCTCAGCTGAGCTTAGTGTCCTCAAGTGGTCGCTGTGCAGCAAGTGCCTGAACTGAGCTGAGCCAAAGCTAGCAGGGAAGGCGGGAGCGTAACTGGTTGTGGAAGAGAAAGAGAGAGGAAGAGGGAGGCGAGAGGTAAGTAAAACGCAAGGTAAGAGTAAATAAAATACACGGTAGTGCGGCTTAACCTTGTGCTTGGGACGACTTAAAATAAATACAGCTACGCCCCTTTCCCAATCCCCTCTCTCATTGCCCTTTCCCGTTCTCTCTCTCTCTTTCTCTCTCTCTCTCTCTCTCTGTACACGCTGTGGCATGCACTTGTGGCTGTGGTTTGCGCTGTTTGCTGTTGTTGTGGGCTGTTACACACACACTCATACACACACACACATGTACGTGCTCCTTTCGTACATATGACCGCAGATCTAACGTAAAGAAATAAATGAGTTTTTCGCATTAGGAGGCAACCAAGCGACTACAGCAGCAACAACAACAACAACCGCAACAACACGTTGTAGAACAAGAACAACAACAACAACAATGGCAACAGCAACAGCAACAACAAGAGCAAGAGCAACAACAGCAACAGCAATAAAGCATTAAACGAACGGAACGAAGTCGACTTCGCAAATGGCAGCCGAGATGAAAAATGTTTTTTAATTTTTAAAAGTGGTTTCATTGTCAACCGTGCGTAACGTAAAATCTGCAAGGATACATGGCACGCACACACACTAAACCGCCCAAATACACACATACGCACACATCCACTCACACACCAACACACACACATACGCAGGCGAACTTGCAGGGAAATGGCTCGTTGCGCTCGAGCAGCCGCTCAGTTTACTTCCAAAAATCGCCGCCTGCCTTTGGCCGAGACCAAAATATGTTGCGTTGCCCAATGCATTAATAATATGTTCGCAGAGCATACGTACGGTCCGGTATATTCCTCCGGATAGGGTATAATATAACCCTCGGGCGATGGACGCGGTGTCTTGCCCACCCAGAAGAAGGCATCCGGTCCAGTGCCGTCATAGGCAAAGGATTTCACAAACATCGTTGACTCATCTACCGCATAGATGGATCCCTGCAAAGACAAGTTAAGTTGTCACATTAACCAAGTCGAGCGTGCCACAAGGAGTCAGTCAACCTTGCCCACTTGATGCTTACCTTGATGCCGTGCGCAAAATTCGTAAATTGTCCGATATAGCGGCCATAGTAGGGCTCTGGTGGTGCGCGGCCCGCAGCTGTAAGAAGAAGAAACAGAAAGAGAAGAAAAGAAAGTAATTAGTTGGTATTCTTCACACTATTTTTATTTGTAGTTGCTGCAAGGGTATGAGAGGGAGAACACTGACTGGACGTCTTTATACAATGGCGGGCAAAACAACTGAACAGATCAATTATTATTCTATTTAATTTTAATTATTAATTTAAGCCAATTGCTTATGAAACTAAAGGTACACATCTTTTAACTTCAAAACACAGTGGCTTTTTAACTCTAGAGGTTTTCTTTTAGTTTCTTTTCAACTTAAAACCAAAGTGTGAATATTAAATGTGAATATTATGTGCATTATTTACATACGATTAAATATGTTATTTATTGAGTTCTTTCAAAAACGGTCTTATGACAAAGGCATAGAATCTATGACTTAATAAGATACTTCTTCTATTTGATTAATAAATAACTTTTTAAGTCTCTTCTTTGTTAAGTTAATCTTCATGAAGTGATAACATTCTCTATTGGTTTTAGAACTATACTATTCTTATGGGAGCCAGCACTTTTTTTGTCTGTTATCATCATTGATATCAGGGAGTATTAAAGCTGGCAACTACTATACTTTATCAGGTTGAGATAGTTAATATTTTCTTAAGGTATTAACCCTTTTTAGCTTATTTTAAAACTAAGTAAAAAGCATCTACATATGATACAGTCGTTATATTACGGCATTGCTTAATCTCATTTAAATTCATGGAAACATAAACAAAACCCTTAACTCGAGAATCAGTTTGTAAACAAATGAGTTATAGACTATTTGAAATATTGCAATATCCTCTAAAGGAAAATTAAAGCAAGGTACAGGTGTAAAGAAACCCAAGCTGAGTACTGGGTTGATCCCCGCTCGACTGCACACGACTGTAGTCTTTTTATTTATTGTCACAAAACTTTAGTGAACTTTTTCTGGACTGCAATTCGTTGCATTTGGTTACAGAAACAGAGAATGAATGTGAGAGAGGAAGGGAGACGGAGATATATGTATGTATGTATACTCGCTGGGGGATTCGGTAGTCAAAGGAATGCAGCTGTAGTTTTCGTATTCATAATCCTAAGACTCTCGAAATACGTCGGGCAAGAACAAAGAGCGTCAGCTGCTTTATAAATTAATCCGCTTGCCGAAAGTTTTACAGTACAAAAAGAGCACGTTGCAAAAAGTTCTTCGTTAGTTTCACTGGCACAGGGTTGCATGGAAGACACTGCCGTTGTAACGCTCCAACTTCAGTGGCTACCAAAAGTACTCTGTCCTGAATAATGATGGACTGCCGCCACTGCGAGTACTTGTCTTCATTATACTGACGAGCACAACGAAAATGATAATGATGATGATGAAGATGTTCATGATAGCGATGATGATGATGATGATGCTGATGATGATGATGCTCAGCTGACGGTGATGAATGTGATGATGAACTTGCCAGCCATCAACTCTGTTTGCAATACTCTTGACAAGTCCTGCGGGAATTGTTACAACCCCGCTGCGGCATTGCCATGAAATTGATTGAAAACCATGAAATATATTGAAATTCAATGCTGAGCAGGGCAAAAGTCTGTCCAGGGATTCTGACTTGGCACTAAACGCTCAAATGTTCCACGCAAAACGTTTTAAACAAAAGCAAATACCGAACTTTGCTTTTCAAATTTCATTTGCAATTGGTTTTTGATTGACGGCCCAAGAATAAATATTAACAATTAAAAGTTGGAGAGAAGGAGACTGTACCAGACTTCACAACAACTAGAACAAGACCTACTGTTAACCATTTTACTTGGAAATTAAATCAAATTATACACTTTAAACCTATAAAAATAACCGAAATTAAAATGAAATAATATGATTCTAATTTTATATATATTTATATAGGTTTGTTGAGTAGATTTAACTGTCTTTCAATGTATAGTGTGTATCTTAATTATTGGGCTTTTATTCTTTCATCTTTCTGTATTAAAGAATACTTCTCCAACAATTGAAATTTTAAAAACCCTTTAAGGACTATCTAATGCTACTTAAAATTTAATATATTATCTTAATTAAATTGATGAAAAATATTGGAAATACTTTCAAGTTTAGTTTTTGACCTTAAACTTTTTAAATTGATAAAAGTAAATGCAACAAAAGACATTTTTAATTTCCATTCCTTTATCATTTCGACTACAAGTGTATTCCATTGTCGGCTTGTCACGTCTATGGCAAGTTGTGGTATCACCCATCAACGATGCTACTTCGTGCTGGGCCACGTAAGGGTGAGGTGGGCATCAACACCCTGATGCCAGGGTATTCCCCAGAATGTCTCAATTGTGTATCGACGACAATGGCAGCGAAGGCAGCCAAGGCAACGGCAACAATACAAACACAAATACCAATAGCAACAGCAGCAGCAGCATGGAGAGCAACAAGGACGACAAGGACGTGCGCTCAACGTAATATGCATTAAATCTACTAATGCGTGCATTAATCTCCAAAGATTTGGACCGAACCCGCAAATATGCAGCACGTGTCTCCATGAAATATACGTGCTCGAGGATATTTATACAATGTGATGACGAGCACGTTGACGTAGACATCGCAGTCGACGTCGAGGCTGGTTGTACGATGTTGTTGATGATGATGATGCTTGTTGTAGCCGCCCGCAAGGCTCGCACTCAACACCCGCCTAAGGCTCGTCGTTGTTGTTGTTAATAATGTTCCAGAGAGCGGATGGACGTTGACAGTGCAATAAGGGGAAAAGACACCAAGGTAGGGAATAAGAGAAAGTGGAAAGCGTAGTGCAAACAATCATAGTCCAATGGTACTCAGTATCTTTCTAGTCGAGTGACCATTTAAAGACCTGGCCTGCTCCCGTGATGATGTTTCGTGCTCGAAAACGATAAGAGATTTTCAACTTGATAAGGTGCGTTCTCTCCATTGATGAAGACGTTGCCCGAACAACGCAGGAAATTGATGGAAGAGCACGCCAGCGAGTTGACAACCAGTTGTGACCCAGATTTGCAGTAAAAAATTTAATGGCAGAGCGCGAGGGTTGCTCGAACGGATCTGCAGTCTAATCACAGTTAAGCGTAGTTACTTTGCCAAATTGAAGTTGCAAGCGACAGCTTAAGTCCTATAAATTAACTGGTAACCATGGGTAATACGCGGAAAAGTGTAAAAAAGGGGTAGACCTGCCACAGAAAGTGTAATCTAAACAGCTCTCAAAGGGTTGACTTGGCCCAAATCCCAGCGCATCCTCCTGCTCCTGCTCAACTATTGAATGCAAGTGTACCGTATTCATGCGAAGAGACGACGGCAGAGGGTTGCATAGATGGACAGGAGCAGGCAACAACTACCACAACAGGCATAGGCACCCGGGAAGCCGTAACCACTGGCAACCAGTGAAATTTGGCGAAAACTAAGCGGATTTGCAGTCTCTCTGTCTCCGGGATACAATGTCAGCGCAATTGTTCAGGGATTTGGCTACACAACAGACAATGGTCTGGGATTGGAATAGAACTCCAGCCCGGTCCAGCCTGGATGAGACCGATAGAGCCTATTAATGATGTGTATCGATTGGGGGACGAACACAGTTGCTCACATTAGAAACAATTACCGAGGCAGTCTTCCCTTCGAAGCAGCTACAGGTGATACACAGCGCAGAGTCTGATAATGAGGCAACAAATTTCGCCCTCATCTCCGCCACACGTTTAATATTCCGTCAACGTAGCTAGTCGAGTATAAGCCTAACGAGGTTATAAACGTCGTGCTGTGCCGTGCCGTCCTCATAATCTCTATATTTATTCTATTCTATTTGCTCGATGCAACATCAAAGGAACAAATGATAATTAAATTCGCACTAATCTGCCCGTAATTTATTTTATCACATGCCCATCTTCGACTTGGGCTACGGCTTCAGCATCAGCTTCGGCTTTGACGTCGTCATCAACATTATCATCAACAGGGGTTTCTTTCCCGGGGTTTCTTTCCCATCCCGGATCTCGCCCCGTTGCTGTTGCTGGTTCCGCTTGTAGCGACAACGCACGAAATTCCAAATCAAATTTTCATTTACTTCCCAAATAGAGTCGCTCTCGCCAGGCAGGTTGCCTGTGGGTACTGCAACCCCACGTGTTCCCTTCCTCCTTCACGTCCTAAGCCACAGCCGAATGCCAAGTGAGCCGGCGGGTTCATTGGTTGGCCGCCCAACATCATTAAAGCTCGAAAATATTCCTCCCCTTGGAATGTTGTTGTCTATTCGCAACTCCCTTTTGTCAGGGAGGATGCGCACGCTTCCCTCTGTGTGTGTGTGTGTGGGTGCGTGTGTATGGATGGCAAATCGAATAAAATTTAGCTGACTCAATAAAAATCAAAAAGCGTTAATGCTAACGATATGACTTTAACCTGAAACCGAGTAAATTGTTGCTTGTGTCAAAGCCAACAAGGGGGAGGACAGGACCACCACGTACACCTCCCTCCCCCACAGTGGTCCTGCTTGTTTGCTCTCTCTCACTTTCTCTCACGCCACCCCATACACGTCCTCGACATCGTCCTTGTCCTCGGGTCGACATCGGCGTGAATTTAGGCGGAAAGGCAGCAGGATATGGCAACTGGAAGCAATATTGCACCGTAATCTGACAGCGACAATTTTCGGACGCCTTTTCTCGCTTGGCACGAGCTTTCTTTCTTCCTTAAAGACCTGCCATAGTAGCGGGGCACGCCGTAATAAATGATGATAAATAAATAAGAAGAAAAGACGCGAAAAAGAAGGTTGGACCAGAAACAGACGAACAAGGAGAACGAACGAACGCGCGGCTAATGAAAGGAATCAAATGAAATGGATTGAGGGCACGGCACACGGTTTGGTTTGGAACTGCTCATGCATCGAGTTTGGACACCCCCCTATCGCCCACTTTTTGGGAGGGTTTGCATCTTTACTGGATGCCAATGATCGATGGGCCATGCCAACTGTCCCCCCCGCCCAACTGGTGGCACACTTCACTATCTCCAGCACAGGCCGAACATTTATTTAAATTACTACTGCCTCTGCCTGTCTCTCTCATACTTTACTGTTAACAACCATTTACCATATAGTGCCGTCCGATTATAAAAGTGAACTTCTTTTCTGTACTTAAAATATTAGTTGATTTAAAGAGAATTCGTCCGATCTACTAGGAAGTTTGTAGAATTCATCTAGATCCTTTCTGTATTTATTATTTAATTCGGGACGGCGCGAACGCCATTCCCGGCTACCAAAAATTACACGCACGAGTTATTCACATTAGGAATAATCGCAGAGGTCAACTCGGCCGAAAGTGCAATGGCCAAGCCTCACTCCGGAGGAACCGCCTTCGTGATCACGGTTAACCTCTACGCCAGGTAAGTATGCTTTTCTCCGCTCTGGCTAGGGGTTTCGACATCATGCCTGCCAGAACCTTTTGAGAATTATAAAGGAACTCGTTTGAAAAATGCCCCAATTGATATGCAACAGTTTTTGCAGATACTACCTGAATCACACAAATCAGATTTTCGTTTAAGTACTCAGAGAAAAGTAAAACACCCCAAGAAAATGTAAGATTCTGAGACAAATAATTGGAATTATTTATCTTTTTTTAAAGATTTATTCTATTCAATTAAAAACTTATATTGAATGATATCAAAATACTCATCCAGCAAACCAAAAGTATTCTGAATTACCTTTGAAATAACAATACATATAAGTAAATATAGATGCGAGACATCTAAGATTTCCCATAAAAATATTATGTACTCAATTTGTAAAGTTGTTATTCTTCACTTATGAGGACCTTCTCTTTATGCCAGAAAGTACCTCCAGAAGAGATTCATTAGCTGGGCTTATGGAAACAGCAGGCCTACTTGTTCTTGTACTTGTCTGTTGATATTGCCTGGTAATTCCTCACTTCTAAGAGATTTAAGAGTAAGCAATCCAAGCACGGTGCGGGCTTCCTAGCCCCGGCAAATGGGGGCGTTACCACTCAGTGGGAAGTCAACTTGCTGTTCGCTGTTCGCATTTATATTTATTTCAATTTTATGACTTCATGTCGCCCAAAACGAAACCACAAACGAAATGAAACTCAAATATGTACACAAAGTTTCAATGTGGTCGACGGGGAGTCAACGGAAAGTCGGGAGGGTGTTTGGAGGATGAGAACGAAGAGAGAGGAGGTGGAGCTGAAAGCCGTGCGAGTACAATTCGTAAATCCGGCGTAGAGATTAGAAATTTTGCGCGGCATCATCAGAGAGAAACATTTCCCACAAGTTGGGCGATTGGGCGTATGGGCGTAGTAGCACAGCTGAGCCGGTGGATCTGGTGAGATGAGGGCAGGGGCGTGGCGCATTAACACCCACACAAAAGCCGCGCAGACATTGCCATCTCTGTCGCGCATCCAGCCTGCTTTGGTGGTGGTTTCGCATGCAACCACAGTCACCGACATGGACTGCCTTAACGGCGCACAGTGGCAACAATCTTAACAACAACAAAAACAACAGCAATATGAACAACAACAACAAGAGAACAGCATCAGCAGGAGTCAGGGAATACTTCTTGCTTGGAACAGCACGCTTCAGCTAATTTAATCTCTGCAAATTGCTCGACAATCTGCGCGGCATTAGAACTACACACGTGAAAAGTGATACATACGGCCCACCGTGGATTCCTAAGCCACCCCCCACCTTCACATACTTCCTCACTCCATTGACACCCTCTTTCCTGCTGAGTGGCTGGTGCGAATTAGATTACAGATTGCCGGAAAACACTGACGAAAATGGAACTTTCGTTCGTTTAGTTTTATGCGAATCGTTTCTGACTGCAAATACGCGATAAGCTGGCCAACTTGTCAGCGATTTCAGCAGTTCCACAACTGCTGAATCAATTTATTTAAGCCCATATGACACGGTCACAATAGTTTTATGTTACCCACATGAAATTCCACGATTTTCAATTAGCCATAAGCCGTAATTAGTGTATATAATGGCAGGTCTCAGTAACATATCTACATGACCTTTATTGATTGCAACTTGTAGCACAAGGACATTTAATTAAATGTCAATTCAAATCGAATTATGTTTAACGTTTACTTATTAACGTGCAAAATACGATTCGTCATTCCGAATTCAGTGAACATTTAAGCCTTTTTCAATTTGTTTTTATAACTAAAGCTGTAGAGTCATAAGCCGATTGACATTTACTTGAAATAACCAGGTCTTTGATTGGTAAATTTAAAGGCAATGATATATAGTTCACTTAGCTATATAACCTTCACTATTTGAATTATTTGGCAACTATAATTTTTACAACGAACAATGAAGTTCACGATGATCCTGAAATTTGTAATGAACCAAAGGTTTTAGTGAACATGATCTCCAAACAATTTCTTAAATCTTAATAAGTTGATCGTTACTTTATCTGCATATTTCACAGCCTAAAGGTATGCAATTAATACATTTGTAGAAGGAACCACCCACTCATAATCTTAAGTTAAAAAAAAGGAAATCTTAACTTGTTAAACAAGAGAGAACTATGAAATTCAATATAAGGAAAGTGTCATCATTGTCTATATATTAACGAATAATATGGTATGCAGTGGATACGAAGGTCTGCTATCATCAAAATTAGAATTTTAAATTTCCCATCCCAGTCTATATTCACTGTCAAAGCCACTTTGCTGCTACTAATATATTCATTCTAATTTGCATTAAATTGATTTATATATTCTGAAATAAGTAGATACTATGAATTTGCTTAAGTAGCTATAAAGTTAACTCTAATATATTAACAATAAACGATCTCCCCTCGTATTATAAAAAGATTCGCTGTGTCTTTAGAGTTCCTCGAGTGTATTTTGATGTTTTCGTAATATTGCAAACATTTAATTCGAATCAATTGCACAAAAAGTCATAAAAGATCTGCAACTGTCCAGCTGGCAAACTCGTTTGTGCGATATGTATTCGCCTCACGCATTTTGCGGTTATGCAGAAAGCTCTCTGGGTCCGGCCTAAGTTGGGGCTGTATACGTAACTCTGGAAAGGTAACGCTTTGACGTTTAACCACATGCACTTTCATTTCATTTCGCTTCGTTTTGCTGTGCTGCCTGCAACGTAGCCTGCTGCTGCCGCCTCTGCTGCTCATATTTGGGCCATGTTAATTAGCCGCCAAGACGACTGCATGGCTGTGGAATTGAGTTCAACGACGACGACGACGCTGACTGCGCTTGTGCATTTCATTTTAATAGTTGAGTTTATTTTTTGCTTTTTTACTTTTTTACTGGTCTCGCTCTCTGGAAAAAACTCAAGTTACGTAAGCGACGCTATGCTGTGCTGGGCTGACTGACCCAGCTGCCCCGCCAAGTCACTTCTGTTTGCTCCGCTCCACAACCGCAGTTGGAGCCGCAGCCGCAGTCAAAGCTTGGCACTCGCCTCATGATGTGTAACTTTTGGGCCAAGCCAACAGTGCGAGTGTGTGTATGTGTGTGTGTGTGTGTGTATGTGGCCCGGGTGTGTGGGAACTGTAAGCCAAGTATGACAAGATACAGCCGCAGTCTTTGTCCGACAGTCGTCAACCGGTTTCCACATTACACCATTTGCTTTTTGGCAGTACTCGCACAACTCGCAACACCTCTCCCACCTCCCCCAACTCCTCTTCATCTCCATTCTGCTCATTTTCTTGGTCTCTTTTCCAGCATTTTGTAGAAGAAAACGCTTCACACTCAACACAGCAATGGTTCGCAGAGACCGACAGAGATATGAATGATTTAGTTTTTTTTGCAGTTCATTGGCCTTTCTAATGTCTTATCGCTGTATGTTTTGCATAATGCGATGAATGATTCCCGCACATAAATAACGCAGTCTGCGGCCAAAACAGTTCAAATAAATTGCCCAAAAATGTCAAGAATAGCGAATAAATCGAAAGTTCAGCTGATTAAATGCGGCTCATTAGGTAAATGGAACTGGGAGAAAGAAGATGTAACTCAGTCGCTGAAGTCACCTTCAAATGTATCACCAGAAGAACAGGAAACAACGAGAAACAACCCAGAAAGATATTCAGCTGTTACTGATCACAATGGTGAAGTGCGTTCTTAGAGTTCTTTTTAGATCAACTTCTCAGGTAAAAATCTTATAGACATCAGTTTAAAGTTTAGTTTGACGAATAACCAATACTCTTCAGGTTAGTTAAGAAACCATAACTTTTTAATTTTCTCATATTTTCTGACATTATAAAATAAATTTCATTATTGTCTCTTTTTAAATATCGCTATTCTTTTTAAATATCAATTTACCGTTTACCTTTTAGAAAAATTGCAAAGAATCCTTTACTTGCTAATTATTTATACTCTGAAGAAAATAGAATTAAACTTTTATTTTCCAACTTTAAAATTTCAGTTTCTTATTAATTTTATAGTGTAATCTTTAAGCCGACTTCAAAACAAATTAAAATTGTAGAAAATTAAAAAATTTAAACCATTTTTCGATAGTTAAGCATTGAGCACATCCAAATTGAATTAACCTTGGTAAGTGTATGAAATGAGCGTGTGAATCTCAGTTATTATAATAATTTTCAGTGTTTATCTTTTTCGTTTGTCTCTTCCCTGGCGTTGACCAATTGCGTGACCAACGCGTCGGAGTCAACGGTTCATTGAACCAAGTTTCGACTTTACATCGTTGGCTTCTGTTGTTGGCCAGGCTAATTATGGTAATTAAGCCGACCGACCGACTCACTGGTGTATTATTCGTTTGCCCTAGCACAACAATGGCTATTCTTTGATTTTACAAATTTACATTTACTCAACGATCATAAAAGACAAATAAAGATGAAAGCGAGGCGGACCAAAGCTCTTCAGCAGAACAAACAAGGCACGATTTGTTGAACATATATGTATAGTTAAATATACCTATATATTTTTTATAGATATTTAGGCGCTTGTCGTGCCAGTTGACGTAAATTAGGAGGCCGGAGTCAGTGAGCATAAAACCTGTCATAGATTTGCGAGATTAATTAGACTCATCGAGGCAAATTACAAGTAATTCCAAATCGCTTTTACCGCAGCTTTTAAACCGCGACATCTCTTGGCATCACGTAGCGTTGCTAAATAGTATACCTATTATAGTCTAATGATCTCTCAGGCCTAGCGTAAATTATTGTAATTTTAGAAAGGCAAAAGATTTACAATGAAAATGAATAAGTAAAAAATAATAAATCAGAAAACTGAAATACATAAACTTAAATACATATATATAAATTTAAATTTATCTACAAAACATAGTTCGCTGTACCATAGAAGAGAAGACTACATGGCAAAAACCTTCGAGTCATTACAGAATATGCCATGTTCGAGTTAATTATCAATTTGTTTAACCAACCTACGAATGAGCGTGCGGTTTTTTAGCACGCCCATAAAAAGGCGTTAAATATTTGTTGTTGTTTCTTTCTTCGAGTCTCTTATTTTGACATGAAATCTATTAAATCTATTGCTGTGGAAATGACGCATCACTTTTTTTAGGTGCAAATTATTAAGACTACAAAAATATCTCGAGATACATTTGGTATGCATCGTTTTTCTCTAGTGCTCGTTGTGCTGTCGGGGGCAGGCTTCAATGGAGGAGCTTGGCAACTCTGAAGTGCCGAAGACCTTGTCGAAAGTAGCTCGAGAGCGTGTGACTTCAGCGCTGGATAATTTTTGTTGTTGTTTGTATAGTTCACATTGTACTTTCAAAATTTGATGTCATATCTAAATTATTTCTCATTGGTTTTAATATATGTATGTAGGCAATGCTAGCTGAGAATAGTATGTTGATCCTCACTAATCTAAATTCAGAAGATTTGTATATTTATTGAAAATTCAAATCACCTTCTTTATTCTAATCTTTTTTAGAAGAAATAGTAGATATTATAATCGGCTAGGTATACATTGAACACAGAAGACAGTCTTTGGGTATCTTCACGTAAACTTGGTGTGTCCAGCTCTTATTATAGATAAGATCTCTATTTTCAAAAAGACAGACAGCAGGACGTACTGACGGAAATGACTTAATTGACTGAAGTAGAATAGTATATGTTAGTATATATTTTGGGGCCATTTGAATACACTTCTAATGAGGTAGTATGTACCTTTTTTTGACCATTTTCAATATTTTAATCGTATAAAATCAATCCAAAATTTTAATCATTGCTGTTTATTGAAGATTTTGTTAAGCTCTCAAGCGCTACCTCATGCACCCACGCCGCACTAACACACACATGCACGCACACCTACTGACTTTACTCACCTTGACAGACGAGGCAATTTAAGAGTATTGCAAGAGCAACAGCAACAACGAACTGCGACCATGTGATGATTAATCCTGGTGCTCTTGTTGTCGTCTGTGTCTGTGCTGTTGTTGTTGTTCGCCTCGTCCTTCGCATGGCTGCAGTTGTTGCTATCGTTGCTGCTGTTGCTACCTCTTCTCCGTTTTGTTCCTGACGACGCGCTCTTCGCCGGCGTACTGACGACGTTTCCATGCCAAAAATTTAGCGCTTTCTTTCCAGATGCGAGGAAAAATCAAAGCGTTTATATTTAATTTGTATTATTTATTTTTCTTTTTGATTCCGTTTCGTTTTGTTTCTTCTCTTCTTGTTATATTATTTCCTTGCAGGACCTTCGTTTGGACTGGGCAATGGGACCAAACGGGACTGGGGGAAGTCTCAGGTGGGATCTGGTGTATTTTGAGACGATTCAATTGGATTCCGCGTAGGTGTCTTCTTTCTTGGTGGGTGTCTTTGAATGGTGGATGTCACGATGTCGATGTCGATGTCGATTTGGCGGCAAATGCTTTGAGTGTTTTCCTTTCTAATTCAAGGTCTCACATCGTACTCCACACACGGCACATATGCTGGTATTGGTGCTGTCCTTGTGTGTGTGTACGCGAAAGGACTTAGCTCTTTTTGTATTGCCAATTTGCAATTAATATTTATAAATTGGGAGTATTCTGTGCTTTTGATTTTTCTTTATTTTTAATTTATTTACTATCTACTTTGTTTTTAATTGATATTTGTTTTCTTTTATTCGCTTATTAATTTCTTTAAGAAATTTTCTAATTATTGCAGTTTCACTTGTTATTGTAATTGTTTTGTTTTCTTTTTGTTACTATTACTTTTATTAGTGGTTAGTTTGTGTTTTATTGTATGTGTATTTATTCAAATTATATAAAAAGAAAAGAAAAGGTTTTTGGTTGGGCTATGCCCATTTTAAGTGAATCGTTTATAACGCACGCACTTATCAGATTATTATCATTTCACACTTTTTAAATCGAATGGCAATCAATTAAACATGGTTTATTTTTGATTGGTTTTTCTGTATTTATTTGTAATTTGCAACTTTGTACACTTGCAGATATATTTTTCAACGCCAAAGAGAATGAAACGGAAAAAGCGATTTAAACGCCGCCGCTCGCGAAACGCGCGTCAGGAACAAGCTTCGGCCTCGGACTGAGTGCCGCGCAAATTCCAATAGGAGATGCACGACAGCACGCCGTGATGGTATGTTTATTTTCTAAGTGCGGTATTTTTACGGCATTTTTTAGGCATAATAATAAGTTGGGTTTCGTAGTATTGTGCCCGGTTAGTTAATGCACTTTGCAAATATGTTGCAAATTAAATATTTACCATTTATTTGTATAGGTTTCGAACTGTTTATTATTTGTTCCTAGAAATAAAGAAAAAAAAGACCATTAAGAAAGTAGGCTTGGCATGAGGTCACACACTAAATACTGTATGGACCACTGTGGCGATAGATGGCGCCAGCAGCAAACGGTTTATTTTAAGCCGTTCTTTTATAAAAACATATACATATATATGAAAATAGGATTTAATATTGTTTTTATTTTAATTTGTGAACTAAATTAGGGACTCTTGATTTTAATAAAGGAATCTCTTTTGAAGTTGGTACAAGTTACAAAAGTTGTGTTCGTCTAAATCAGGAAATAAATAATAAAAAAACTTGATTTAAAAAAATTAATGGTGTGGGCATTTAATTCCTTCAGAATTGAAACTTTTGGTACTATGATAGCGGTACAGCAAACAGCACCGAAAGCTGCAATGTAATTCAACTGATAAAAACCTTCAACAAGAGGAACAGCCAGAAACGAGCAGCCACAGCCTTGTGACAGTTGCACAGACGGGGGAAATAAATACTATATAAACAAATATATAAATACACATACACAACAGACACACACACACACAAACACGCACAAAATGGGGGCAGAGCCGCAGCAATGGCGCCTCTGACAGCATATCCGGCAAAATAAGGAGAAAACAACTTTTACTACGACCCCGAGAATTGGGCGCGTAAATGCTGCAGGAATTCCAGCGCCAAGCTCCACCAAGGCCATACAGGGTGTTCTCCTGTCAATGGAAATGACAACAGAGCGCATGAGCGATTTACACTAATACCAAAGTAATGCCAGATTCCTATATACGAGTTACTCATGCAACATATATTACTTGCATGTTGCTGTGTGGGTTGAGTTAGAGTAAAGTACTCCAGTATATGCCGGCAAAATAATAACAGTGCGGGAAATAATAGAACGACATAATTCAAGTGTAAGTAAAACAATTACTTTTGCTTTTTTAAAAATCAATACACCTAAAATACACATAAAGAGATATAGGAATTTTTTAAGTTATTTTTAACTTTATCATTCCAACTAATTTAAATATTTCAAACATCGGCTAGCGCCACCTGTCAAATTACAATAAAACTAAATCGAGTTCAAGTGCCGTAGCAACAAGCTTTTCATGATCTCATTTTGCTCCTGCGCAAAGCTACCTAAGTGCAAGTGGGACAACTCTATAGAAAATAAACCAGAGAGATTCTAACAGTGTTGGAAAACATCTCGCTAACATTTCTAAGTAAACGATACAAAAATTGCAGCTCAATTGGGGCGATTGCTTAGCAATTTTTACAAATTTTATAATGGTTTACATTTTTAATTTTAGACTTTAGAAAATAACATATATTAGAAGGCAAAAAACTCCAGGACAGTCACTGTCAAAAAAGAAGCTAACGATTTGAGAATAAAATAACTAGTTCGTTCATTTAAGTCAGTCGTTCGATCGAACATATTTCGAGAGATTCGATAACATTCTGTTAGTGAAGTTGTCAAGAGCGGACGTGTTTTCTGTAGCATTCTCCATTTACAAAATTATTTGTAATAGATATATACAGATTATTGAAACTGTAGCAAACTAAATAAAAAACAATACAATGAACTGATGTGAAAAGATAGCGCGAGTACTTAATAACCGTGTTCCCCACGCGGAACCAAATTTTTTTCGTTTCTTAATTTTATGATGTGTGCAGCTTTTGGGCGGCGAGTAAGTACCACCGACCGAACAACAATCCGACGGACAGCGAAAGAGTGACAAAAGACAGCCGAGAGCTGCAACACTAATAAAAAAAAAAAAAAACAAGCAACGCCTCGACTGGGCGAGAGCAAGACAAAGAGAGAGAGAGAGAGAGAGACAGAGAAAAAACAAATTCAATAGAAAACAATATAGCAAGCTTTGCTTAACAATTCCTTGAATTGACCAAATTGTTCATGCAAAATTAAAGCACACTTTTTTCTTTTTCTTTTAATTATAGAGAAAATTATTGTGAAATTTTAGCAGTACTTATTTATATATTTTGAACGTATGTGTATATGTACTTGCTCGTTTTTCATCCACATAAATGTCGATGTACGTTAACAATTGCAGTCGTTAATAAAATACGTGCGAACAACAAAAATTAATAATTTAATAGAAACCAAAACGCGCCACGAACACCAGAGTAAACAATCAATCAATTTGCCCATTAATAATTAGCAAGTTAAAACTTGCAAAACACAAGCGGCGGTTTTTAAATATATAAACAAATAGAAGCAAATACCAAATTAAAGAAGTCTTATTCGAGTTTGCGTATTACGACAAATTCTAAGTCGGAGAAGAATCCTAAGCCTACAAGGCTACAGAGAATTCTTGAGTGTCAAGAGAGGAAATATAAACACAAAAATAACTCGAAACTCGCGTCGCTTTGTTTTGCGCCTTGTCATCAGTGCAAAAACAATAGCGACAATAACAACAGGAGAACAGTAGTTGTTGCAACAGCAACAGCAGCAGCAAAAAAGAAGAATAAACAAAGAAAAAGAAACAACAGTAACAGCAAGAACCTGTGGTAGGCGGCAACTCCAACAACAACAACAAAGAAAGCGGGAGCGCCGAACAGGAACATAAGCGCAGGAAGCGGTAAGCTAAAGCCTTCCTCCCTTCATAGTATTAAATGTAGAATGTTTTTTGTTTTTCCCCGAATTCCTTTTCTGCTTGATATTCTTTCTATCGCCTTCCATAAGCACTTTATTGCTTTGCTAGCATCATTCGAAATGTCCAATTAGAACGAATCCAATTCCAATTCACTTTATGGTGTTTCGCCGTACACCCACACACACGAACACACACACACTGATGCCACAACTGGTTTTGTTAACGACGAAGAATAACCACAGCAAGTGCGAAATATTTTCAAAACGGGTTGGCATTTCGGTATTTTTCTTTTTCTTGTTGTTGCTGTAAAGAAAATACAACGATAAATAACTGTAGTTCAAGTGAACAGGTTTTTCCCCAGCTCAGTGGCCACTTGTGCCAGTTCCTGAGACAGAGACTGCGGCCGAGACGGCACGAAGATGCGCATTTGCTGAATGTGGGCCGAGAAAAGTGCAGCGGCGAATTCAAACAGCAGACGACGTCGACGGCGACGGTGACGTTGAGATGAGATGAGAAGTATCTCAAGGCGCATTCCCATCCGGCAGTAGCGCCGCTCCTCCCACACTCGCGTCAGCTTTTGCTTTTAATCGTTCTCTCTCTTACTCTCTATCTGTGATACTTGTGCTGACTAAGAGCGCCACCTGTTGTTGTGTGTCATCAACTTTTCTTGCTTTGCATTCAATTTATATTCTTCTTTTTTTTTAGTATTTACTTCGTGTACCGTTGATAAAACAACGATAAGTGTGTGTACGTGTGTGTGCGGGTATGTGTGCAAATATGTGTTTGTATTTCTCACGCCCCATACGTGACATCATGTCAATTTGTGAGCTCAATTAACCATAGAGCAAACCGAGAGAAAAACTCTCTTTAAATTCACAATTATTTAAAAGTGTCGATCTTAAATAATCATCCTTTGATCTTTGGTTGCTATTGATATTAATAGTAAATGTCAACAAGTTTATTTTGGAAATGCTTTTGGACTACATTCGACATTTGTGCTTGCTTCTCTCTTTGCCTCTTGCTCTCTTTAGTTGTAAGTTTTTTGTATGAACAATAAAATAACCTGCATGTTATTTTTCCCTGTATCGCTAACATACAATTATTGCACGATCATTCATCGCATTTTCATGAACCAACGCTTTTATTTTTAATGCTGTTTCATACTTTCATTTTCATCTTACTAACAATAAAATTTTGTACATTTTGTTCTGTTCCACGGATGCCAACGACCGACTCTCTTGGTCGCCTCCCTTCCCCGTCTCGTCTGTACTTTCTCTCTCCCACACACACACGCACTCTGTCGCTGTGTGTATATTTAAAAAATTAAAACAAAATGTGTGTGTGCGTGTGTGATTTCGCGTGTGTGTAGATCCTACGAAGGTCCTCCTATGTTCATGCCAACGGGAGGGGGTGGGAAGGGAAACAGGCCACAGTCAACACACCAGCAGAACCACAACCACCAGTCCCAGCACCATCAGGCGTCGCACGCGCACTCGCATACACACCATCATCATCAGAACCAGCAGCAACAGTCGCGAATCTCTCACCTGCCACATCAGCAACAGGATCAACAGCAGCAGCAGCAGCAACAACAACAGCAGCAGCAACAACAACAACCAACCCACGTGTTTGTGCCACAACAAGGAACGGTCTCGAATCTTGGGCATCTAGGGAACCTCGGCAGTTTACATCATCAGCACCACCCCCTGCCGCAACAGCAACTACAACAGCAGCAGCAGCAACTACAACAACAGCAGCATCATCAACTCCAGCAGCAACAGATCATCTTCTATTCCAGCCAACCGCCTCCGCCTCTGCCATACGCAAGCCACGCCCAACACACATCTAGCAACAGCAGCAATGGCAACAATGGTGGCGCCGCTCTTCAATTGAGTCGCGCCACCAGCAGCAACTCGTTAGGACACGTGCCCCATGCCCATGGGCACAACAACCATGTTAACCATGGTCAAGGTCACACACATGCCAATGGCGTTCTTACGCCAGCTAACAGCAGCACAAACTTGGTGCGGACCATCAGCAATTCGACGCTGCCGCCACACTTTACGCCCTCAGCTGGACTGATCGCACCCGCTGGCAGCAATGGAGGTGGGGGTGCCACCACATACATTTCAACGGCTTATGTGCCGTTCACACATCCCGGTCAACTGGTCGGTGCGCCTCCCATAGGCTTTGCAGCGAATGGTGCCGCTTCAACTACGCCGGGCGCGTTTTATACGACAGCACCGCCACAGAAGCAGCAATTGCCGGCTGGTCAGCAGCATGGAGTCGGCGTTGGAGTCAGTGCTGGAGCCGTGGCGAATGCGGCACAGCCACAATCGATTGCCTACTATCATACGACGTTGCCACCAGCGCCGCTCAACAATAACAGTGGCAACAATAGCAACTCCATAGGCGGAGGGAGTAACAATGGGTCACAGCGTGGCAACATGAGAGGTGGCCAGCGTTCAACGCCGCCACAGCAGACGAGCTTCTATGCCACATATGCGGTACCCACAACAGCAGCGCCGCCGCGACCAACTCTGGTCAATAATGCGGCAACTGCTGCTGTGGCACCCATCATGAATACGCGAAATAACGTACTCAATGGAAGTGCCGCCTATCATTTGCCAGCCTCGTATTGTCCTAACATTCCGATTGGACCGCCACCAAATCTAACCACAGCACCAATCATAGCCGCAGCAGGGCTGACTGCACCGCCACCGGCTGCATCGACAGGTCTCCATACATATGCACCACTCTTGCAAAGCAACAGTGCCACATCAGTTGCAGCAGTCCCGGGAGTTACTGGAACCTTTTCGTCCAGTTCACTCACATCGGCCCAACAGTTGGCCGGAATGGATAAGATAAAGGAGCGCCGGCACGCCATACCAATTATACATCCGGACACCAAAGAGAATGTCCTTGATCCCAATTCTTCGGTTTTCAACAAGAAAGACTCGAACTCGAACCTCACATCAAGTACTGGTAGCGATGCTAGCCTTCCCCAATACCAATCGACAGTCAAATTGGAGTCGAGCTCCTCCTCAGCAGTTTTAATGCTGGCTGGTTCCAGGCTAAATTACCAAATTGATACGGAGCCCGCATCGACATCAAAAGGCATAGCCGGCAATCAGCAGGCAGTCAGTTCAGAATCTGCATCGTTATCTGCATCACCCCCGTTAACGGATGAGGACAAAGTCAGTGTCATTGTAAAGGATATACTAGCGAATACTGGACATCCAGAAGATCATCTCGAGTTCTGGCAATTAAATGATGGTAAGCTAAATTCCGTTAAATATATACATATATACAAAATCATACAAGTTCTCTTATAAGGGATCGTAGATATTTTAGAGAAGTATGCCAAGTTATAAAAATCTAAGTGCATACCAAAAACAGTATTATAGTACTTTTTATTGATATCTATATATTTTAGTAAAACACCTTTGAGATTAACTAAAGCCATAGAGAATCCTTCACATTAGAAGTTGTAAAATCTGTTATTTTGGGCAATGAAACGTTCGAGCAAAGTGGTAATTGCTTTTTGCGTCTGTATAAATTAAGTTTAAGAATGATCTAGTTTCCATTTTTTAATAGAAAATAACTATAATGAACTGCCTTCAAAATTATTTGAAATAAAAAAATATATCGTTTTGATCTACTTGCACCAAATTTAGAGTATCTCATAGATGACACTCAGGCGGATGCAAAACATTAACATGTGTACATATGTATATAATTACCCTCTGGGGTCGGGGGATAAGCTATCGTCTGTCAATTACATAAACATGCTTACATATTAACAGATTAGTCTTATACCCTTTTTTTCCTATTGCATATGCAAGCGTATTGATACCATATACTAATTTTGTTTTTTAATACAGTGGACAATGCCTCGGGGAACGCATCTGAAAGTAACACGGAACCATGCGGCAATGAGTTGTCCCCAGTTGTAGCCCCAGCAGCTGCACCTCCACATGTCTCCGCCAGCTCAAGTGCGCCTGTCTTGTTCCAAGAGACGACAGAAAGGACTTTAATGCAGCGGCCAAAATCAGCCAACAAACAGAGTAAGGGCAAACATTTTTTATAGAACCAGATCATTCAATTAAAGGTGAATTTTCTTGCAGGCACCGCGACGCCGAACTCTATAGCAAATGAATGTGCTGTGGCAACCGAGCAGAAAAGTATTTCAGTTGTTGCAAGTCCCGATCAGTTGGCTGGCGGAAAAGAACAGCAAAATTGGACAACAATTCTGAGTAGTAGGGGCTCTACGGAGCTTAGCCCTTCAAGGTCCTCGCATCAGGGTCAGCATAAACAGAAAACCACTGGATCCAATGTTTTTCAACTGCCTTCAACGTCGTCTTCAGCAGCATCTACGCCCACACATCAACAGAAGCCGCAAAATGTTAAAGACACTGTGGTCGTTAAGGCCCCAGCACCTGATCCTGTTGTTGCGGCTGTGGCGCCAAGTAATATGAGTAGAAAGAACCAGCGTAAGGTGCAGAAACGCAAGGAGCAGGAGAAGAAAAAACAAAAGGCTGCTGCAACAATAACAAACACGTCAACGGCCAACAACAACATTGGCAACAATAATAATGTAAGCAACAATGCCAAGAGCGGTGCTGCAAGCAATGCGAAGGGCAACAACAGCGCTGATACCAGCATCACAACGTTCGCTACAATAACAAGCAAACAGACAACAACAAACGCCGTCGCGGACAAAGCGATGGCAACCACGACGACTGATAAACTTAGTGCAACTAGTAATAACTCTAGCTTAAGTTATAGCCTAAGAGACAAGCAACCCAAAGATCGGACTGGCAATTCGAGCAATCACAACGAGGATTCGACTGGAGAGAAGATATGTAAGTGAGATATAATCGATATTTGCGTTATTTCATTCTTAAACTTTTTGT
Source organism: Zaprionus indianus (assembly GCA_018904595.1). Lineage (NCBI taxonomy): Eukaryota > Metazoa > Arthropoda > Insecta > Diptera > Drosophilidae > Zaprionus > Zaprionus indianus. The sequence goes on from JAEIHA010000320.1 coordinate 12,216,406, forward strand.
TAATATTTTTCAGTTGGTTACAAAAAAGGTACCTCGAGTGATTCCACAAAACAGCAGACTAAACACATGGCATCCGAGGATATTGTAGCGAAATTTTTACAAAAGAATTGCGATGATAAGCCCAACCAATTGGAGCCACAACTAGAATTTCTAAACAGTAGCAGCTCTGTTTGTGAAGACGAGGAGACACCAAATTGTGCTAGAGTTGCGGATAAGTTCAAACTGAGCAGAGTGGATGAGCATATAGCTGAAAATGCCCAAACGTGCGTTGAGACAAATGTAAAAGAGTTGAAATTCGGAGATTTCAATGAGGAGACCCAAGCACATACCAGTTTCATTTGCAGTTCCACTTGGTCAAGCTCACAACCAGCAGACAATTCGCAAACTTCCCGAGGATCTGATGATAATGTGGATTGTGCCCCAAAAAGCAATACGTTGAAGAATGAATCGCCCAATAATAATGCCAGCACCGCCGGCAATAAAAAGATCTCTTCAGGACATCCTGCTGATAAGAGTGGCTCCAATCAAAAGTCAACTAGTAGCAAAACAACGGCAGGTGGTACAAAAAGTTCCAGCACAGCAGTCAAGTTCATCAGATACAACATCGAACAGCTGCGTGAGATATCCAAGCTCAGCGATAGCCGTAAGCCGCCGTTGGTGCCCTGTCAGAAGGGCGATTGCATTGCCCAATTGTTTGTATCGAGACAGTCGCAGCAGCAGCAGCAACATCATCATGGCCACAACCAGCACAGTCAGCAGTACCAACATGCGCATGAATCAATGGATTATATGTCTGGGAAACGTGGACGAGGTCATGGACATGGTGCCAATAAGAAGCATCATGACAACTATCAGTCAATGGGTGGTAACTCTAGTGGCAACAGCTCCAGTGGTGGCGGAGGCATGGGTAATTCGAATCAAAGGTACAACGATATTATACGAGTCCAGCTATCGCTGAAGGAAGAGATAAAGCTTTCCGAATGCGAGAATGCTTGGCAACCTGAAACATTGCGTCGCAAGTTCATGTGCAATACAACAGAGGCTGACAATGATAACGACATGGATGTAGTCCTCAAGAAAGTGCGTGGCATACTTAACAAACTGACCCCAGATAACTTTGAAGTGTTGCTCAAAGAAATGTCCAGCATCAAAATGGACACACAGCGCAAAATGACTAACGTAAGATGTCAATACAATCATATTCTGTAATAAATTATTCTCACTATTAAATCTTTGTCAACAGGTTATGCTGCTTATTTTCGAGAAGACCATTAGTGAGCCGAACTTTGCGCCCACTTACGCTCGCTTCTGTAAGGTGTTGTTTCACGAAATAAAGGCGGAGAACAAGTCGCTATTCACCAGCTCCCTAATTACACGCATCCAGCACGAGTTCGAGTCAAATGTGAATGATGCAAATGCTAAGGCAAAGAAGCTGCAGCCCACACAGGACCGTATTAATGCGTGCACAGATTCAGCCAAAAAGATAGAGCTACGCGCCGAAATGGAGGACCTCGAGTACCAGTTCAGACGCCGTGCTTGGGGAACAGTACGTTTCATTGGTGAGCTATTCAAGCTTCAATCCCTGACCAGTGATCGTGTTCTGCATTGCGTCGAATCATTGCTGGAACATGGCTGTGAGGAGAAGCTGGAGTATATGTGCAAGCTGCTGACCACTGTCGGACATCTGCTGGAGGCTGGTCCTCCGGAACAGTATCACAGCGGTGTTCGCATCGAAAAGATTTTTCGTCGCATTCAGGATATTGTGCAGCGTTCGCGTGCGAATTCGAATCGACCACATCAGACGAACATTAAAATAAGCAGTCGTGTCCGTTTCATGATGCAGGATGTGCTTGACTTACGAGCGCGAAACTGGGATCAACCAACTGCAGCACAAACAACAACTGGCAATCGCCAACGACATAAGCAGAACGACGAAACAAAGTCACAGCAACAGCAGCAGCAGCAACATGGTGGACGTGGCGGCTATACACAACAGCAGCAACAACAGCAGATCAATTACCAATACCAACAGCAGAAACAGCAACATCATGGTAGTCATCAGAGTCACGAGAGCGGAAATTACTTTATGCAAAAGCTGCCCAAGGCACAACAGCAGGAGAATCAATCCCTGAGCATAGATCCCAACAAGCTGCGCTTCACTAGTGGCAGCAATGATGATGGCACTGCCAAACTCGGAAACTCATCGCATTATCAGTGGCGCAACGTTGGCAATCGACCAGTTAGTGCAGCTACCACATTTACCCAGCCCAGTTTATTGAAGCGGCCACCGTCGTCAGGCAGCTGCAACTATTCACAATATCAGCACCAACCTCCGCCAGCGATAGGAAACCCGTTGCTAAGTAACAAGAATAATAATAATAATAATAATAATAACAACAACAACAATAACAATAACAACAACAACACTGCTGCAGCCACTGCTGTTGAATCCAATTTCGATGGCAAACAATGCCAACAATTGCTCACCAAACTCGTAGAAGAAGTGCTCAGCAGCCGAGGAAACTGGCAGAACGAAATTCTCACAATTTGGAACAATTCAATTACCAAACAACATGAAGCAGTATCTGTGCTTTATTATGTCCTCATGGATTATGTGCATCGAGCTACAGTCAAACGACAACAACGTCTGGCGTGCGCAAATGTATTTGCCTATCTGATGCAACAGGATGCGTTCAACAGAGCAACCTTTGCTCAGGCATACGGACGCTTTGGTGAGGAGTTTCCTGATCTGCTAGTGGATGTGCCCAATGGCTGGACCTATGTTTTTGAGTTTCTTGGACCCATAATGCATAACGGACATCTTGAATTCAAGGATGTTTGGCAACGTCGTTGGCTGGACGATTCGCATTTCACAGAACGTTTTGTCCGTTCATTTGTTAATTACTTTGTGCAGGAATTTGGCGCTGGTTACGCACACAAATTGTGGCATGTGGACAACAAGCTGGATCGAGGACAAATATTTTGGGGCGATGCTCGCAAATATCGTGACTTTCTACAGTCAAATAGTTTTCAGTTTTTGGAACCAAACGGCGCAGGCACAGCGAGTCTACAGCGACCAAAAGTGACGCGCACCCCGGCCGAGCATGTGGAGAGGATTAGCTATTTGCTGACTCTGTCCAGTGACACGGCCATTGATTACATCAATACCAATGTGCATATTAATGTCAATTTTGTGCGCCAACTTACCAAATACCTTTGCTGTGATTTTGCGCTAACCATGAACACCAATCCATCAACTAAGACAAACAACAACAACAATAGTAACACCAATAGGAATAACATGCAGCTGCAACTGAATATGGAGACCTTCAAAAAGCAATGTACTCCGCTGCTGCGGCTGTGCATTGACGCACAGGAAGCTCACGAGATTGCGTGCATTGATGAGATTGTCGAGGCGCTGCAACAGCATTTTGTGATCGAAGACGAGGATGAGATGGCCGCGGGCGAGACCATCTGTAATGCGTGGAGTGTGCTCTATGACTGTGAAGTGATATCAGGGGATTCGTTTCACAAGTGGTTCAAGCGGGAAAATGACAAGCCTGGCACCTGCCGTCGATCTCTGATGAACAAATTACGCGCATTTATTGAGGAGATGTGAAGAAAAGCCAAATCAACACCGAGCCGGAAAAGCAGAAAATTACCACAACATCGAAGCAAATCTCAAGCATAAACACATAAATATATATTAATATATATATATAAATATACATATATATATATTTATATATAAATGACATTTGTAGCTGCCCCTCAATGGGCAGTTCATTCATACACCACGCGCGGTCGTATATACAAACACACACACAAACACATACACACATTCGTACACATTAAAGTACACGTATACTTATTGACAACCCCTAACAAAAAGTAACAAAATAGCAGAAAACTGAAAACCAATATTATAAACTTCTGCAATAAAAACATACAATGGCAACATTAAATAAAATATAAACAAAAACAATTTTAGAATCTCAACCTAAAATAAAATTTGAAAATCAAATAACTAAAAAAGATATACGTTAAGGCAGGATACATTTACACTCAGTTATATACACACATATTATGTTAGTTATATATAGAATCTATGGATATTATTTTTTACTGACAACAACAGTATTTCCTTTCACATTGTTTCCTTCAAAATCAAAATCCAGTCAAAACCTCTATTTGGTTCTTATTTAACAAACTTTTATTATTTATATTATTAACCATGAATTTTTTACCTTTCAGTACAAAAACAAAATATGAATTTTGATTGTTTTGACTCTTTTTTTTTATAAGTTATATACGAGAAAAGAAACTAAATATTACGAAATTTGATTTATGTGATTTCTATGCAAAAGGCTCAAACCGAAAGCAAACTATTATTTCCTTATAAAGAATCTATTACTATTCAAACATTTCGAGGCTTAGACTCAAAAAGAAGATGATAATACATGTATACATGATAATATAAATCTCTATATATATTTAAATTAAACAAATGTAAATTGTAGCGGGAAAAGACATGTAAAGATATATTTAGTATACAATGCATGACAAAAAAGTAATCCAAAGATAAAATTTAAATTTAGCTGTAAAAAGAACAAAAAAATACAACTTTAATTTTACAAACAAAAAACACACATTATAAATTTAAACGGAATTAAAAAAAAACTATATTTATGTATTTACAGCAAACATAATACGAAACATGAAGAAAACATAAAAACAAAAACGAATGAAAAGCAAAAACCAAGAGCTCTAAGCCGCCTTGAATTAGTTATTTTTGTATGAATGCAAAAAAAATTAAGAAAATTAATTTCAAAAATTAATATTTATATAGTGAAAAATGCAGCTCTTTACATTTTTTTTTCTTAGTTATTATTTTTTATTTATTCACTAAAAGTGGCAACAAAAAATAAAAAAAAAAAATGGTTTTGCGGAAATAAGCAAAAGAAAAAAAAACGATAAACAGAAACGGAAACGAAAAGGAAAACAAAAAGTAAATAAATAAATGAGTAAGGTTAAATTATTTAGCATGAAATACAAGAATGTAAACAAAAGTATTAGTTAAGGAATTGTGAAAGCGCTTCTGCACTAAAAAGCAAATAGTTTAAAGCCAAGCTAAGAAATGATTCTGATTACTTCAGGCCTTCTAGCATTCGTAGCATTCATTGCAAGCATTTCAAATGTGTAGCCAAATTCTGGAAGAACAAGCTGAATAAAACAACTTGAACTGTGAGCATTTTTAGCGAGGAAGCAAAGCGATAGCAACAACACAACACAAAAGTAAAAGAAAAACAGAAAATAAAACAAAAAAAAACAGGAAAAGCAAAACACAACTGAGAGAAAACTTCAACTACATAAATGTATATCCAATGAAGTGTTGACAAAATTTAAACCAATTTCAATTTCAATTCACATGTAAGCGAAAATAATTGAACATAGGAAAAAGAGGCGTGGCACGAATGATAGCCAGAAGCCGAACGTGGTGGTATAATGAGATGGTAAAATTATAAAAAGCAAGTAATAATAATAAAAAAAAAACCAAAAAGCAAAAAAAAAAAAAAAAAACTAAAGTCAAATCCCAAAGCGTTTCAATGTGGGTACAGTACAAGGACGCATGCTTATCTTCTGGTCATGCTCATGCTCATGCATTCAAACACACACACGCATCATAAATCCTCACTGATTCACATACACAAGAGCAATTCATGGTGATAGTTTCGTAGCCTAAGAGGTTAAGGATATTGCTTAGACGACTTGTGCTCCACACAAACCCAAGCAGACTACAACCCAATCCCGAAGAAGATATTCAAACTCGCTTTCTTTTCCTGCTTTTTATTCAGTATAACCCCTAGAGCAGTATGGAACGACGGGGACGCATACCGGTGGCCAAGTTCCGCACCCAGGAGGCAAAGACACGCAGTCGTAGTCGTGTGCGTGAACCGGACTATAACGAACAGGATCCCGAGCACGATATGTTCACGCTACTCGAGGACAACATTGCTTTGAAGGAGGAGAACAAGGCGCTCAAACTGGAGATCGACTCGTGTACGTAGCCAACAACCTTAATCTGCATTGTCATAAATTAGTAATATGCTTTATGTACTTGCAGATAGGACCACACAAGAGGAACAGCAGGCACAGCACGAGAAGCTTTGCATTCAGCTGGAAACGCTGCAGCAAGAGCAACGAAAATTCGAATCGGAGATCAAGGAACTGACTGTCAAGTTCAATAAGACACTCAATGAACGCAATGCGCTCGATAAGCTGCACAAAATGAAGATCGATCAGATTCACGAGTAAGTGAAAGTTCTAGCTTCAAGTAGCCGACTTTATTAACCTTTTGTTTGTCCAGTCTTACCAGCGAGGTGGAACACATGCGAGAGAAGCAACAGGAGAAGTCAAGTAGCAGTCCAACCCATTCGCTTATCGGATCTGTTGAGTTGAAGCGGAATCTGCTCAAGATACTGCAACAAAGCAGTGCCGATAGTGGCGACGTAGCCACCGGTGGCAATGATCTAGACAGTCTCGTCGATGTCGATGGCAAACCGGGTGTGCCCATAACAAATGCATTGGTTGAACGTCTAGTGGCTGAGTTCCTGGCTCTGAAGAATACTACCAGCAGTGTGGAACTACAACTGTATGAGGCGAACGAGAAGATCGCTGAATTAGTCGAACATGTAAGGGATCAGAATTCACACAGCCATTTGCTTTAGCTAATGCCTAATTGCTTACCCCTTAGCAACACCTACTGGAGGAGGAGAATGAAACTCTGCGCACTGAGAATGGCAACCTCACCAAAGTAGCAAAGCTATTGACCGAGAACATGAAGGAAAGCGTGGAGACCAGTCAGAAGTAGGCAAATTAATTTCACCTAATATTCTCATGTACTAATACATTACTTCGTTCCAGAATGGAGGCTGCATTGATTAAGCTAAAGCAGCGCAATGATGAACTTGCGGCCAAGACACGCGACCTGCCCGACGGACAACCACAGCCTTCGCCATCGCCCACAGCACTGCAATGCCAAGCGGACTTTGATGAAATCAAAGATCAAGTGCAGCAACAGGCACGTGAGCATAACGAGCGCATTGTGGAGATGGTAAGACGAGAGTTCCCAAAAAAAAAATCATTATCCACTCAGTAGGATGTGTCGCGGTCATGTTTGAAAGACAGTTTACAATTGAATGTATTGGAATACCTATCAAGTCTCAGATAGAGATTTATATATTTATGCTCATGCCATGACCTCTACTCATGGTACAATATGATATTTAAATGTTAAAGCCACAGTTAACTTGTCTTTCGCATGACCGTGCAAACACTACGTTTCCATCTACATAACTGGTGTTGGTCCACACTACTACATACTTCTCTATCTTATCTATCCACCTATCTATCTATCTACCTACCTTCTGTGCAAAGCAATCAACACGAAGTGTGTTTGACATATTCAAGCCCTTCTCGAGTATATTCAAGAGCAACTGAATGGGGCGACAACAATGCGAATTGGCACAACTAAATGCAACTTCCCTCCTCTAATAGCACAAAGCACACACTTAATAATTATGATAATAATGTTCAAGAAATGGCAAATGCATGGAATGCCAAGTTGTTCCCTCCTGCCACTTGGGTGATGGTTAAAGAAAAACGTAAGCTCAGTTTGCAGCTTGCCACTTGCCACTTGCTTTGCCCGCCTCTTTGTTAACCCACTTTCAGTCTCTTTCGCACTCTCTCTCTCTCTTTGTCTGTCTCTGCTGTACTAACTCGCATCGAAGGCGTTTAAAACTAATGTTTGTTCTACTAATTTTCTCTATGCCTTTGGCCTTCCAACCCCGCCCCCGCTACGCTCCCTGCTCTTCCACCAACTGCTCTTGTGAACGTAGCAAAATCTAATGGATGCGGCAATTGCAAAAACTACTAACGATGAACTAAAAAAATTACAACTTAAGTTGGAGATACTCGAGGAGCAACTGCGTGAGGCGCAAACGCGTGCCGATTTGGCTGAGGAGCAATTGGCGCTGTATCAGCAGGCGGAACAACAGCAGCAAAGTGCAGTAGCAGCAGCAGCGCCCCCACCACCTCCTCCTCCTCCGCCACCACCCTTGCCAGCCAAGCTACTGTTTGCGGTGGGTGCAGTTGCTGGTGGAGATGGCGGCGCTGGGTCTGGCAGTTTAAGTCAGCACATTGCCGCGCATAATTTGCACAAAAGCACCAACGATAAGATTATCGATAATGTCAAGCAACAGGTACAGCCGCAGGCAGCAACAGGTATGTCGAAATCCCCTTCTACCCCCTATCTTTCTCTATGCACACACCGTTACCAATGGCCCTGTTATGCGACTTGGATATGTATAGCTCTCTCCCTACTTCTACTTCTTCCTGTCCCCGTTCTCTCCCCTCTCTCTCTCTCTCTCTCTCTCTCATTGTGTATGTGTGTCTCAAATTCCGCTCAATGTCAACGCCTGCACAATGGTCATAAAACGACTGACTTGGTGGGGCCACTTTCACTTCGTCTATTTGGCCCGCTTGAGTTGCTTGAGCTCTTGCCGGCTTCTGCTTTGCCTTGTTCTTTTAATACCCTTCCACCATTGGTAATGGTCAGAAAAGGGTATACTTTTTATGTGAAAGGGTATACTTATTATGTGAAATATATAAAAGGCAGTATGAGGCCTACCAGAGACCACATAGTGTATATATGCTCAGAATCAGCCAATTCAATTGAGTCATATCCCTCTGTCTGTCTGTAAGCGACATATAAAAGATGCAACTTTCTGGCTTTAACATATAATAAGCACACTTATATCATCCTCTCCTTCACAATTTCAATCCCAACATTATATTTATATCTATATTATATTATTATTAGCTAACTATTTTTCATGGTGGGCGAAGGGTATCTTACTGTCAGGTGCCTACGTCTGTAGAATTCGTCTGGTTTCTTTCTCAATTAATTTCCACGGATTTTTAAGGGTGCTCCAATCGTAAGCGTGTGTTTGTGTGTGTGGGGTAGGTACAAAATGCTCTCTCCTTATATTGGCAATTTCGTAACAAGACTGAAATTTCATAAAGTTTCCACTCACAGCACTTGCTGCATAGTTCTTCCAACTTTCTGTTCAAACTTGAACAACATTCGACTGCATGGATGAACTATGCTCAATCCCGAGGAAGGAGAAATAAAACAACATTCAAAATAGCGATGCCGGGGTTATTTACCAAAAATGAAATCGAAATTTGAGTGCAAAATGGTATACACGAGGGTGGTCTGAAATGTTTCAAGTCTAGCCATTAAAGCGACCCCCGACGTTAATAAGTTTTGCATTTTAACAAGGCATTATTTAGCTTGTTTCTGCTAAAAATTTCAGGCACATCGATACTATAATTATCGATTTAGTTAACTGATTGTTCTTTTGTAAAAATATACAAACATCGAAAAAGAGCAATAAATTATTCTTAGCCATTGCCAAATCAAATATGGAGAGATGGATGAGATCACAAAATATTTTAAAAACACGTTTACCGTATTTAAAATAATAATTTGGACATCTTAAGCCCCCTATTCATCAGAACTAGCTACAAGTGGCTTATTTTTATTGTCAAAAACTAAAATTGAAAATTTTGTGGAGGTTCTTCAGGGTTAAGAGCATTGCTGCAAATGTGTTGTCTTAGAAACAGACTGTATTAAAAATAAAACATTGAAAGATTTGTAAAATTTTTGTATCATAGTCAGATCAGAGAGTTTTTAAACCACCTTTGTAAAAATTGATGACCAAGTTGGATTACTGGCAGGAGTCTAAAGTGCAAATCTTTAGTTATGGTTAACATTCAAACTTTGTTTTACTCAGCAGAACAGAATCTCCATTCGTTCTGCCCGTGACTGCAACTAAGCCTTGGCATTATCCTGGCCGTAATGTTCTTTTTGTGGAGCCTCGCGTCAGGCCCAACTTGTTGCCGCTGTCAATTGTCAGTTCGATCTGCTTCAACGCTGAGATTATAATTGATTTTGTGTGCGCATTTTTTTCGCTGCACTGCAGCTGATGCTGCTGCTGCTGCTGCTGCTTCTGTTGTTGTTTGCCTGGTTGATTTAACCTAAACGTTCAACATTCTGCCACGCCCACGTCCATGCGTCGAGCCCCTTTTATGGTCCATTGTTGGCGTGGCTGATGCAACACACAGCGGCAACTTCTTAATTAAGTTTGCGACGGGCTTTTCGCAGTCAGCCAGGTATAGCATAGATGTGTGTGTGTGTGTATGTCTGTGTGTGTGTGTTTGTAGGTGCGCAGTATGCCAGTAAAAATCTAATTAGCGTTGACTTTACGCGTGCGAGAAGAGGCTGGAAAAGTGATGGCGGCAGAGGAGGGGAAAGCTGAATTTCTTTTTGCCTTAATACATTTTGCAATCAATGTGAAACCGCCATACTTTATAATGCTAGTGTGCGTGCGTGTGTATGTGCGTACCTGTGTGTGTGCGCGTGTATGTGTGAGTTGTGTTGTTGTTGTTGCCATAGCTATTGCACTTGTGGGACATCGTTTGGCGTTTAATTTCCGCTTTTATTGCGTTGAAACAATTGTGTGATATTGATTTGGATATGAGTTGAGTGCGTCCTCTCCAGCCAGTGCCTGTCAAGATGAGCACAAGCATTCAGTAGGAGGTTGTAGGGCCAGAAACTTTCCACATTTGAATATTAAATTTGCCTGAGGCAGCTGCTTTGCAAATGCCTGCGGCAGCATTTGGTCTGTATCTCGATGCCTACTCAAGTCAAACCACAACAGAACCACATTGATTCTGAGAACCAATCTTAATGAGCCAATATTCCCAAGTTAGGTAATGCCATAGGGTATATAAGACTGGTACTTTCTCTTTTGCTCTTCTCGTTTGCGCGTAACCACAACAACTCCGACAAACATGGCTCATGTAAACAGCTTGAAAATGAAATCAACTGGTTGTAGAATGGGCGCAAATACACACCGTACTACACACCGCAGTCTACACACACACACACACACACACCCGCATGCAGAAAGCAGCATCTGTGTTGACAGAAATGTGCAAATGTCTATCTGTGTGTGGCGGCTGTGCGGCTCTGTGTGGCTGCTTGTGGTGGCTGACAATGCAGGGATATAACCATGACACACACCCACACACACACACATACATCATATTGAAAATTCTTTCAGCAAATATGCATTTATAAATATCAAACTATCCAAGCCATAATAAATGATTCAATTTTAGTTGCAGCTGCCTTTGTGTTCACAAATGAATTAGCGAAGAGTCCTTTACAGCGTTTAAAGATCACGCTACATATAAATACTATATACGAGGGTCGTTTGATAAGTCCGTGACTTTTTGAATAAAATATATTTTTTTCGTCAAAGAAGCGTTTTATTTCTCAACATAATCTCCTTTTAGCTCTATACATTTAGTCCAGCGTTTTTAATTTTTATTCCTTCCAAATAATAGGTTTTCTCAAGGCCCTCAAAATAGTCGTTTGTTTCTGTGATGACCCGAATCTCTTACCGCCGAGCCATTTCTTCATGTTTGGAAACAAAAATAGTCACGGGGGCTAAATCTGGAGAATATGCTGGATGGGGTAGCAGTTCGTAGCCCAATTTATGAAATTTTGCCATGCTGACAAGAAATTCACTTTTTCCATTTTCGTTAAAATTCACGAGATCGTCTGCTTTCAATGCCTATAAACGCAAACCAAAAACGCAGCTTTCTCAATTTTACAGTCAGCTGTTAATCGATAACTGCTGACGAGCAGTGTTGTATTTAGAGCAGGTGCGCGGCAAATACAAAAAGTCACGGACTTATCAAACGACCCTCGTACATACATATATCTTACATACAGTTGAGTTTGGGTTAGTTTCATAATTGTGTCGGCAGCTTTGGGAAATGGCGAAGAAAAGCCACAGCGGAAATGGAGCGAATTATATGAAAATAAAACATGCATAAGTACGCTGTCAGTGGCACAATCAAAGAATGTCAACAGCAACAACTGTCACATGGCAGTACACGCAAAAAACACACACACACACAGTTACATGTACATATACGATACACTTACGCAGTCACTCAATTACAGGAATTTCTCGTTCTCTCACTCTCTCGCATTGACACTGTCAGTCTCAGAGTATCTCACTAAGCACATCCGTTTCCGTTGCTCATTGTTGCCGACTTTTTGGCGCGCACAACGCGGCGTATGCGTAACGAGCGCACATTCAAATCAATCAGGCTGCACATTGTGTCGATGCCCAAAATTGCGAGGTGAGGCACAAGTTATTAACTGAATCGAACAGCACAACACACTAGGTACTTATGTATGTACATATGTATGTGTACGTACTATATTTACGATATTTGCGAACGCGCTAGGTAATGCCGCTGCTCGTGCTCTGGGCCAGGCGAACGAAACGCGCGCGCGTCACTTGAAGCTCTTGAAGCGTTTGAGCTGGCAGCCAAGTGAGCGGCAACTTTACAGCTAGGCAGTCAGGCAGACGTCTGGCGTCCAAGCACTCGTGTCCTGGCACTCGTTCTCGTCAATGGCAGGCAGTAGGTGCCGCCGTCGTCGTTGCCGTGGTCGTGGTCGTCGTCGTCGTATTCGGCACAAAAACAAATGAAGCTGAAGCGAGCTGAACGTATAAATTTCTGACAATATTGTTGTCGCTTGATGGCGAAGCCAACCTGTAGTTGTGTGTGTGTGTGTGTAAGTGTGTGTGAATATACTATATGTTTCTTTGCTTGCGTGTGTGCACAGCATCGTTCTACGGATTGCCATGGCAATGTTTGCGCTTGAAGCATCAGCAATGGCGTTCCGCCTTTTGTCAGCCACTTGTCTTTTGTTCTGACCATTTTAGCAGCCTCTTCTTCGTACTATCTCGCTCTTACACTTTCGCTCTCTTTCTGCTCTCCCTTTCTCTCTGTCTGTTGCTCTCCCTTTCTCTGTTGCTCCCCTCTTACCTGGCGCATTTGGACCAATTTCCGCCAGTGTAAATTAATTGACTTTGAAAAAGGAACAGACCTAACCGTAACCGTACGGCGCCATTTCCGGGGGCATTTCCGGTTCCGTACAACATGTACATGCACACATACGAGTACATACATACATGCACATGTGCTATGCTAAAAACTGGAATTGATTTTAGTTTGTCCTGCTTGAGCAGCAAGCTACAGGCTATTAGTTGGCTTCCTGAGCCTGATGCCGGCAGTGCTCGATGCCTTGGCAACAGCGCTTCACTTAAAAGAGAACCATTGTGTCTATTGGCCATGCGACGGCGACAGCATCGGCTTCGGCTTTAAAGCGTCGCCGTCAGGCTGCTGGCTTTTACATGTTTCACTCACAGCTTAAACAGTTTTATGTTACCCAACTCCAAGACATCCCCTTTCCTTCCCTTCGGTTCCCCATCCCTTACGTCGTCCAGTGCAGCTCACCGACTGCGTATCAAATTCGATGAAGGCAAGGAAGATGCCATTTATTATTTTTACGAGTAGAGCGAACAACAAACCCAGTAGGTTGTTCCACATTCCACACCCAGTCGGGCCACCTTCAAGACATGTTGTTGCTGTTGTTCTTGCCTTCCCTGTCGTCTTTGTCGTGCTATGGCTTATTATTATTATTTGTGCGTTTTATATTTCCGTGTTTTATTGCTCCACTTTTCTTATACACACACAAACACATTCACACACACACACACCGAGACACAGTGGCATACTCACTGAGAAACCGTACATTTTCATTGACTTCATTGGGTACAACAAGTCGCATACGCAACGTCAGCAACTTCATTTGTTGCCGCTGACAGTTGTTGAATGCGCGAGCTTAGCTCACACCCCTTTCCGTTATATTGCGTCAGGCATCCGTGATTTATATATATTCGTCATATCCTCCCATCCTCCCATGCTCCGTCCCTTCCATCCCCCGTAACAAATCTACGATTTAAAATCCTAAGCTCTGCAGCTCATCTTGTCGCTCGTCTTACTTCAAGGTAGGTGGTCTCTCTGTCTTATGGTACGGGCAAAGGTTCTTATCAGTTTTATAAGCTAACCGCATGTCAGTTGAGCTTTGGTTTAATACTCACTCAAATTCATTTTATCTCCATTCTATTCATTTTATGGCAATCTGTTCTTTCTCAGGTCTTGACGCTATAGTACGTGAATTCAAGTCGGGCCGCGTTACGCTGCGACGCAATCGTCGCAGAACCGGCACCAGCGAAGCTCTTCAGGAGATGTTCCAAGTCTTGGAGATAAGTCAGAAGCAGAATCGCAACTCAAAGATATGCGTGGATCTGAATACAACGCGATAGATGTGCTATACGCTGGCGCTCTAATTCTCGTGCTTTGGTCTCAAATCAACAGTCTATTTGGGCTGTGCTCGAACAACGACAACAACAACATTCCATGCATTTACACTTGACATACATATAAAACAATTAATGTATTTACTATTTATTAACCCACACCCACCTCACCTTTTTGTATTCGCCTCTTTGTGCTTTATTATGTGCCTTACTTCTGGAAGAACTCAAGTTATGCTTCCTAAACCTATTTCGATTGTTCTAATTGTTAAAATGTGTTCATTTACCATGCTAATAATAATTATTTAATCTTGATATATCACAAATTGAACCCATCGAAATAAATTGATTAATAAAAACTTTATAACCAAATATACAAATTATGAATTTTTTTTTTTTTCTTAATTGTATAAAAATAATTAAAAACTTTGCGTTTTTGATTGGTCTTAATTGTACTTTATTATTGCTTAATCTTTGGCCGATGCACAGATCGCAATTTACATAAATATATATATGTAACAAAGTGTGTAAAAAGTTATTTGTTCATTTAAAGTGTACTCTATTAATTCAAGTACGTATATTAATATTTTATTTTATGGCTACTTTAGAAAACATTACATAAAATTCCTGTGTAAATATATATCGATTAGTTGTTCTCATTTAAAATTTGGCTAATTGTCAACGACGTGTTTAAAAGATTTCGTATTGCAACATGCGCTGTAATTGACATTCAATTGAATTTGTGCTTCAAAATTGACATGCTCGATTGCATTTTCAGTTTGATTTCGTTTCAATAATTGTGGCACTTGTTTGCATAAAAAACGTATAAATTTATAAAGATTAGTTTTAGACATATAAGAGTAGAACTTAATTAATATATATCGCATATCGTAATACATAAAATAAATACTTGTGGAAGACAAGTAACGTGTGCGCTTTGTTCGAAAACAAATTAAAACGAATATCAATACATATATAAATAGGAATACAAAGTAGATTAGTAGTTGAGGATATACATAAACTATCGACTTAAAACAAAATGATGACATGTTCAACATAATATCATTTCAACATAGTTAAACATTTAACACAAATCATTAAACATATGTTTCTAATTTCGTTACAAGCCTTAATTCCTATTGCGATCGTTTGTTAAGACACTTATGCCGTTTATCTATTTGGTAGTCGGTCATGTGAGGCTAATGTTGTTGCTTTTTTTTTTGTGTGTGTGTGTGTAAGTGTTTGCATATATGCATGTATATATTGTGTGTGCACGTGGGTTTTCGCGGCTTTTCTCGTCGACTTAATTTCGTTTTCTTCTCTCTGGATTAGTGTTATATATATGTAATAACAGTAATATTTGGCACTCGAACAACTTCTTATTTTGTTTATGGCGCAGCACTGGATGCAGCAGTCGCCACTGCTAATCCTCCGTCTCTTATGGAATGTGTTTACTGTGCCGCGATGGCTTTGGCGGCGGCGTTGGTGGACGCGGCTTGTTGGCATCATGAATGCCCGATATATTGAAATTTGTGGCCTCCAGATACTCGTACGTAGTGTTGATAATACTGGTCTTTATCGTGGTCGTGGTGCTCATGCTGCTACTGCTACTCGTGGTAGTGTTAGACAGCATATTCAACATGGTGTAACCACTTGGATTCCAGTCCAGGCTGTGGCTCAGACTGCTGAAGTCAGTGGAGTCCCGTGTCTTTGCTGGCAATGGCGGTGGCCGTATGTCCTCTTCCGAAGTGGAATCGGTCGTTTCTATAGAAAACCAATAACAAATTTGGTTAGTTTCATGTGTGGAACACGGAAAACAACGTTTGCTTACCAACTGAGTTGCGATTGCTGCTCTCGGACAGGGAGCGATTGTCTGCGAATGTTTTAATGCTGGCTGTGGGCGTGGCAATGCTTGCTGGCCGTGATAGGCGACGTTCTTTCTCCTTTTCAGAACGCAGTGGCCGCTTTGGTGTCAGCTGTATCGAAATGTAAATGAGTCAATGTTCAATATTCAATATGGCACACATTTCACACATACCTCCTCCGTCAGCACTCGAGGATCGGGAGTTTTTGGTCCACTCAATGAGCTATTAGAAGCGCTAGCCAACGAACTGATAGACGTATTATTTTCCTTCTCTGGCGTCGAGGTAATCGTGCTCAATGGTTGCGTATACCACTGACTGGTGCCCTGCACCTCACGCTGCACCGGCAGACTTAGTGCGTCACGTTCCTGTACATATAAAACCACATTAACTAAGTCAAATTCAAAGATTTTATTCAGCACTGTATTACCTTTCGAATAGACTTCCGTTTGCCGGGAGTTTTGTCTTTGGGCTTGTTGCCCTTTGTGCTGGGCGAGTGTCCCAGGCCGGTTCTATTTTTGTGAGCGAAAACATTAAGCGATAAATAAAAGAAAATAAATAAAATAATAAAACGAAACATCCAACAAATAAAATAAAATCGAAATGAAATTAAAGCCTCAAACTGATGCGGAGAGCAACATTTAGAAAGTGTTAAAAAGAATTTTAAGTTTTCAAATTGTTAGAAGACCGTTTGATAATTTAAATAAATAATAATCATTTACCTGTTGGTGAAGCTTAAACTGGCCAATGTGGACTTGATAGAACTTGTCGGCGGACGCGGCAAGAAGGTGGACTTGGACAGGCCGCTGCTGTAGTTGTAATGGCGAGTTAAATATCATCTGTACGGATTGTTAATCTATTTAAACTTACTCTGAGGATCCCATGCTGGTCTCGGACAAACGATTATTACTGCTATCAAAAAGGGCGGGCAGGAATGAATTTGTGCGTCGCATGATCACGGAGTCTCGTTCGATTTTCAAATCACACGACTTGCGGCCATAGCGAGACTCCACATGCTGTTGCATGTCCGCGAAACAGCCCTCCAAGTGATCCTGCAGTGCCTTAAGACTGTCCGGCGCCTTCTGACGATGCAGTCGAATAGCTAAAGAAAAATAAAGAAGAGAATAAGTATGAAATATCTATATTTCTTCCACTTCTGAGCTAACAAACCTATTCTCAGCAATGGTATCTGCGAGGCAATCAATTCTTTCAGTTCCTCAACCAGTTCCTTATCATCTGGATGCTGTTCCAGATATTCGTCGGTTAGAAATGCTTCTTCATACTTTGCAAATCCTCCCATGACTGCCGGATCTACAATGCCATTGAGTTTCATGCTAAGCGGATTTATGTGCAGATTTTCATCACTCTGATGCAGTATGACCAATTGCCTAATATCCTTATTGGTTTCCTTCATTATCTCCACGGCCCGTTCCAGAGGGGATATCTTAAATGTATGCGAATCCACAACAGGGAACCAGCGCAATATTCCTGGCAACGGGAATTGTGTAATAAGCTCGGTTCGCTCCAGCCAAAGGTTTCCCACACTATCGCCATTTCCTCCAGCACTGCTGTCGCGGAAGGGACGTGAGAACTGGAACTTTTGCACATTGTTGGCAGTAAAGTACTTGACAATCTCATTCGAGATGATCTTCTCATTGAACTTTGCAAATGCTGCATCCATAATGGGCTCCACCTTATTGACCTGTATGTACTGGCCATCGCTGTTCGTTATATCCTCACCAGGAGCCTCCAGCGTTTGCATGAGCTCCGCCTGCGGATGCTGTACCAGCATTCTCGAGCAAAAGTCACTGAGCCGTTCATACTCTTTACCCCGAAAGATATACACCTTGTTCTGCAGCAGTCGAGGGAATCCCAGGCCATAGAAGCACACACGGAAATATTCGGACGTGTGACGCAGTTCCTTAAGGATTTTCTCGAAGAACTCAGCCATGCGCTTGAGCAACTCGGCCAGTTTAATGTAATCATAGATCTCCTCTTCGTACTGCCGTGCCAGCACTTTACACATATCAATCGCACACTCCCACTGCTTTCCCTTGTCAAAGTATTCCATGATCTCGAAATACAGTGTCTCCTTCAGTTCACGATGCGTGCGACACAGACTATGACGATAGCTGCGCAATTGTGGCGACAACTCGGTATCGTTCCAGCCCAGCAGTTCAGTGTGGAGCTTGAGAGTAAACGCTGCCTCCGTGTAGTTCTCGAATTCCATGTGCAGAGCACACAATTTGTACACATAGCGTATGTACATCTCCTTGAGTTCCACCTCAGAGTAAAACTGCAGGAGGGAGAATGTACATGCCATGCGATTCTCCTTGCTCTCGTCCTGTATGATGCAACGATACTCCAGCAGTTTATCCATCAGTTTCGTGACCATCATCACAAAGCTGGTGCCCTCCACGTTGAGCGTTTTGTGTGCAGCACAATACTCCAGCATTATCTTCTTGAACAGTTCCTTGTATTCCGCATCGCCTTTGCCTAGAGACCAATACATCATTTTAGAATTAAATCTCAAAATCTCAAAGATTCTATAAACTTACCTGCGCCAATAAGAATATCCAACTTCTCTATCATTGCTGTCTTGAAATCATTAAAGTTTCCCTTGTGATGGGAATTGTTCACTTTAGTATCGCCATAGCTTTCCAGCTCCAGACGTGAGCTATAATACTCGCACTGCATCATATCAAAGAATATGGGTATCGTTTCACGGCGCAAATCCGTCTCGGGTATCATGCTCATCTCTAGAATGGGCTCCACCAGTTGTGGCACAAACTTGGGCTTATACTTGCCCAGTTGGAACCACATATTGCGTATCTCCTTTGCCGTATCCTTACGTATATCCCGATAACGGGCAAACACAATTTGCCTCTTGTTATCATTGAAATCGTTCAGCTGCAACGGCGACTGAACCATAAATGCAATCGAGCATTGGAAGAAATTTGACCAGATCTGCTTGTCGAACACGGGGCACAGGAAGTAATCCGTTATGACCATACTCAGTTGTTGCAGTGCCCCAAGTATGACCATATTCTGATGCATTATCATGTCCATCCAGTCGCGTGGAAAGACTGTCTTCTGATGATGCGGCGATACAAGATCCTCGAACACCAACAGAATCTCGATAACGAAATCCTTGAGCTCACCTTGCTGATGGAGATCATTCACAAAGTACTTATAGTGCTGCGCATCCATGCGTTGCAATATACCCAGCATGATGGCAATAAACTGACCAACCACACCCGTATCCCGATCCAGAGTGTGTGCCGCCTTCATCACTTGACGCAACAATATGATCATTATGTCGCGCACATCATTGTGAGTGGGTCCCACATCCGATCGATACAGTAACTTCAGAATGTTGTTCATTATGTTGATGCACTCGGCGATCTAGCGACAAAAGTTAACAGATTAGTTGAGATTCATTATAGGATCTGGAAAATATTCCTATTTGGATCAATTCAATTCAATTTAATTCTCTGCTGGCAGTCTGACAATGCTTCATAAAAGTAATAATAATAGTAAATTAGTTCATAAAACTCATAATAAATAAATAAATAATAAAACACAATTAATAAGAAAAGGGAGCGGGGAAGAAAACATTGAACATTGCATTGAAAATGCTGCAATAACAACAACAAACGTGGCAAGCATCAGCAGCGAGCAATTCAACCAAAGGAACTCGCTTTAATGAGCTTTGCAAGCTCTTTGAATTGCTCGCTTGATTGACACTGAAACAAAGCTTACAAATAATTGAAAAAAGCCAAATCACCGGCGAGTGCAAAATGGCAAAAAAATTAAGCTAAACATAACTTAAGATATAACTTTAGCAATAACTATTAAATATATGGAATACATATCGTATTATATTTGGTCCTTTCTTCATAAACTATACAACTCAAGTGGCAGCCTTATTTCAGAGATTGGTGATAATTTTGGTGCGATACGTTTTGGATTTTGATTTTGATTTGTTTTTTGTTTTTGGTTTACCTTTTTATTGGCAGACGTTTCACGTGTGTGCAGATGGGATTTTTTTTGTCCGAGCACTTTGGCGGCTTTCGAAAGATTCTTTTCTTGCTGCCAGATATCGGTTTTCGAGTCACCCTATTTGTATAACACAATTATGATAGTGTAACCAACAATAAGAGAAGAACACCCGATCGAGTGGGCATGTGGAGGAATATGAATGGATTTGTGAGGAAAAACATTTAGTTGGATCATGAATTTAGGACAATTATACAATTAAATGCTAGTCCGAAGACCGGAAATGTACGAAAAGATTACAGACAAATGAAAAGATAAATACAGACAGAGAGAGAGAGAGAGAGAAAAAAGAGTAGACGTGAGAGATATAGAGACATATTAAAGATGTGGACGTTCCAGGTGTACATACAAGCATTCGCATTATATACGGTGCGCGTGTGGGTGGTGGGTGTGTGTGTGGGGGTGCGGTGCTTCATATGCATATCGAGATTGTACAGATTGTATAGTATTAAACTAGAACCATTTTCTGGGTAATCGAATGAGGTATGTGGTGTGGTGGTTTCTGTAAATTCCACTGAGCAATTGCGATATAAACATTGATTGTACAACAAAACCGAAATAAGAAGAAAATAGAAAGTAAGTCTTTTCTAACAGCAAACCCAGACATATATGTATATATTTCCACGATCATGATGTATATACGTATGTATGTGCATATGGTGTAGACACTTATAATGCCTATAGGATCTACTCGACGACGGTGAGAACAGGCTAAATACACACAGAGCTCGCTGTCTAATACACATATATATTATATATTACACTGAATATGTATAATCTCTTATATACTTACAGCTAAAATGGGCTATCACATATATATAAATGTACTCGTTGTGTATGGTCTACTTTACAGGGTGCTTAAGACTAGTACGTGGACAACACAAATAAAAAAGAAAACTCAAGACAAACACAGAATAACATTCTTTAAAACATAGAAATCATAAGGAACGGCATACGCAGCATGCTTAAGACTAACTAATACTCTCTTTCAAGAACTACAGATACATATGCGTACATTCACGTAAATATGTAAACCTTAATGTGTATACTAGAGCTGTAAAACTATCGGTCAAACTATCGCCAGACGGTTCACTCAATATCAATAGCAAATGCACTTGATATATACTGATCACGAATTAATGATCTTTGATCTTGACAATGTTTCTTCGATAGTTTTACAAACAGATATGTATACCTACATATACCATATTAAACCTGAGCAAAATTAAGACAATTCTCATGTCAAGTTGACGTCGCAATTCGAAGTTAAAATTTTAATGAAATGTTCAAATTTAGATCGATATTTGATTTAGAATCAGATTTGTTGACATTTGATTTAGATTTGTTATATTTGTGTATTTGTAGATACTCGTAACAGTAAAGCATTATGTAAATGGTAATTGAGTTTAAATTGAGTAAATTGTGAGTAGAAATGCCAAAAGAGTTGCAATATTGAAAGCATTTTTGCATTAATTAGTTACATTTGATATATTTAGCTGAGTATTGTTCAGTTCTTTGTTGGATTTGACTGAGTTATGTATTAATTTTGCGTCTTGTCGGTGCATTCACAAGACCGTTTATTGAACACAGATTAAAACGATGCATTAGATTATAGACAGAATGCAAATTCCAAATGTAGAATTATTAGTGGCACAAGCAAAAGAGAAATTGATCAGAGTCGAACATACCTCGTCGTTGCTCTCGAGATGATCCTTAATGTGCTTGCAGAAGACTGGCAATAGGATGGCTCGACATTTGGGTGAGCTGAAGAGCTTCGTTTCCACAAAGTCCTTGATGCAACCCATTTTGGATTGTGTCAGGCGACGTTTGGGAAACTTTTCCAGAATCTCCACAATGGAAATGCTGAAAATTATCGAAATATTTAAAGTTTCATACTAATATGTACGTAGCCAACTTACCTTAGATGCACCTGATCAAAAACCTGCATTAAATCAGTAGCTATGATATGAAGGTTCTTCAATAGCGCCCCCTCTGACTTGAGCAAATTGCTGGGACATCCAATCATATCGATAAACATTTTCAGCAGCTCCTGTAGCCGAGTAGCAAAGTCCACATAGTCCGTATTGCAGTTCATTTCCGCGTACAGTACACGAGATCTAATGACAAACTTCATCACATAGTGGAGATAGCGTGTCGTCTTATAGAGTCGTCGCACAGCAGGACTCTCCTCCAGCTCAATGCCATCGGCTGATTTCTCGCAGGGCGTGATGGCTTCGCGTATATTCTTCTGCAGCACATCCATGAGTTTCCTGCAAATAAGAAATACAAGGAATTATAGACTGATGAAACGCGTAACGAAGGTAGACTTACGTATAAGCGAGTGTGGCCGAGAAACTCTCATTGATATACACATCAAGCACGGTAAGAAAATGCTGATACTTCAGATCTGAGACGGTTTCAATCAAATGAATTATGCTCATAAAGACCAGTTGATCGTATTTCTCGGGCTGATCGTTCTCCACCAGAATGTTGAACAACGCATCCAGTATGTCCTGCAGAAACTTGACCACTTCCTCGCCGGGCACCGTGGATAATGCATTCAAGGATTGTTCAAGTGTCTCCTTGTGCGCCGACCAATGCAACAGTCCAAGCAGACTCACTAGAGAAAATAAAGATTTATTAGGAATTTTATTTAGACTTGGTTGATCTCATCTTACCGCTCTGTGTTAGCTTTGTGCTGCAGAGATTCACGCAAATGCTCAACTGATCCTTGTGCTGCAGGCTCAAACCGCTCGTTGAGGGCCTGGTGCCCATTAATTCAGCTGTGGTCGACGGCAGTTCCATATAACTGTTGGCTACCGATTTATCGTACTTCTTGTGATCGATCTTATAGACGGCAAGCACATGCTGACCCTGTGGTATTGTGGTACCATTAGCCTGCATTAAACGTACATACGCCATGCCGAAGGGCTTCTCGGATCGATCCTTTTGCTCGTTGCTGCAGCGATGCTTAAACGTAAAGCGCAGATGGCATTGTTTAAACTCCTCGATTGGTATGTGTATCTTGAACGTCTCCTGCCACTTGGGCTTGTCGTCGTGGTAGTAAATCACAGACTTGTACTCATCAATGGGTGGATGTCCAGCGCCAATGCTCATTACACCCGGTACCAGTTGCCCCTGTTCATTTGCCACGCAGACTGTTACCTCCACATTCCGCTCTGATGTTTTGGTTCCTCGTGCAAATTCACCTCCGCAAATGGTTAAATAGAGATCGTTGCGCACATCGCCCGGCAATATGACCTCAGGGAATCCCATTTTGCGTGCAATCGGCACATTGGTGTGCACCAGACGCGGGAAGTCTTCCTTGATTTGTTTGATGTCGCCACGCAATACCTCAAAGGTAACTGCCATTTTAGAATCGATTTTTCCAATGTCCTTATTGGCAATCAGTTTACGTAGCGTGCCATCTAGCGTATCCTTTTCGCACAGTATGAACGGTAGATCCAAATTACCGCGAAAATCTTCGGGCTTGCTTATAATGGGCGTCAGGTCTTTGCAGGCCACACCAAAAGGTCGACGCATCATATACTCGCTGGTGCTGCCCGCGGAGCCATTCGAGTTAACCGACAATTGTGAATGCTTTCGACTGGCCGCCGTCAGGACACTGTTGGCAATACTCATGCTGGTGCGCTTCGAGTCTGTCGAATCCCTCATCTCCATGGGACCAATGCGTATGGCATAACATACCAGATACATTTTCGAAATGCTCAGATCGTTGCGGCTGAGATCTGTGAATAATACACGATTGTTGTCGAACTGATCAATGTCCCGGGCAATGCCGGTACGAGACCATTTGACCACATAGTTCTCGCTGATCGGCTTGTGGGTTTCGGCATCGTAGAGTGTGAAAAGCAGATCTGAATCCTCCTGGAACTTGCACACAAATGCGTTAACATGCAGCAATATGTTGTGCGAGTATTTGTTTTGACTACGCGTCAGATCGCGATCAGTCGACAGGCGCTACAAGCAAAGAAGTATAACAATTAATATGAATTAATTTATTTAAAAAGACAGCTTCCAACTTACATTTGCCTTTTCTATGCGCTGCACAGCATTCACATGGTTCTCATAGAGTTCTGTTGTGCAGATGGAATTGGTGTCCAGTATATCGCCGCTCTCGTCGCGCACAACCATGTCCAGACCGAGCAGCTTGTTGCCTGTATCGATCTGTGCCGTCGCTTGCAACTTCACCTTACGCATCTCGTCCAGCGGCAAATTACCGGAAATCAATGCAGCTCGATTGTTATTCAGCTCGTTCATCTTGCGACGTATCACCTGAAAGCTGGGGTTTGTGCTCTGCGGAAGGAAGGAGACTTAGACCTTATATACAAAGAGAAAACAAGTTACATCCTCCACTTACCAAAAAGTAACTTTTCGCTATGCCACCCCACTCCAGCAGCACTTTGGTTATCTCCTCAACAATATCCGTCCGCTGTATGCAGTACTCTCCGTTGACGATATTGTGTTCGCACAGATGCACATAGCTCTTCGGGAAGATGCCGCGCGTCTCCTTTGCCCTGTAGCGGAAAACAAAAACAACAACGGAAGAGACAATATTAAAATGTGGCCTGCATATGGTGGCAAAGTCAACAAAGAGAAGAGGCATAAGTAAATACATAAAGAAGATAAGTGAGAAACTAGAACGGAACAGAAGTTATGTTTGAAACTAAGTGAAACTAAAGCGAATATATAAATGGATATAAACATGATCTGACTACGGGTTTTCTGGGTCTGCCAATCCTCTGCATTAATTATGTTCAATTATTAATTCTTTGTTATCCTAAATAAATTTTAAATTACTCTCATGACTAATTAACTCATGAAGACATTAAATAAATAAGTAAAATGTTCTAATCTGGTTCTTCAGTTTATAGAAAGCAACAATAAAAACTATAAATAAATGTAAAAAAGCATTCGTCAAGATGAGATCACTATATCATATAACCGACATGGGAATAATTCTAACAATTGTGTCGCAAGGGTTCAAACCATTTTTCCCACAAACAATTGGTTTCTATATATATGTTTTTACTTTTAATATGATATCATATTGCAAGTGCCCGATTCCAGAAACTTTAAGGCTGGCCCTCGTGTGTGCACACACACACACACACACATACACATGCTTAAACTTATGTATGTTTTTTCATATTACTTATGCACGATATGCTTATAACTGCAGCATGACACAATTCATCGTCGCCGCTGATGAATTACCCAATGCTCAACCCAACCCTCGGTTGGAGCTGCGAATGGAAATGGAAATGGAACTGGGACTGGGGACTGCGGTTGCCATTGTTGTTGTTGGCTACCCTCGGGGCAGAGGAAGTGCGCGCAAAGTGTGACACTCGCAAATGAAATGGAATGCTTTAATTTGGCTCAATTCATCGCTTGACATGCGGGGTGGCCACTTTAATTGACAGACACGGAGGCAAGAAGAGCAAGAACAAGAACAGCAGCCACGAAGAGTGCAACAATCAATTGCTAGGTCGGACCTTCCGATTGCCTTCTCGAAAAACTGACTTGGACAAATACTCGTACAGGTATCGACTTAAAGAGTGACCTTCGTCTCTGGACATGGGGATTTCTTTGCCTTGGGCTTATCCATTTGAAAATCGTGAGAAAATGCACAGTTGATATTGATATTTCTCAATAAACAAACAAAAGCAATAAGCGAAGGCAGATATGATTCGATTTCGAACCAAAAAGGTCATCACGACGCATTGAATTTCTTTTTAAATGCCTCACACATCAGACGCAATAGCATTTTTATCGCCAATGTGTACAGCGGACACAGTGGGACCCCGCCTTAAAGAACATTCTCTCGCACGATCGTATCTCGTCGAATTGATTATCGTAATAAACTATTTAATATTTATGGGTTTCACTGTCCGAGTCTTGTTTACTCTCATGCTCTGGCTATGCTTCCGTCTCCGTCTCTGCCTCCCTTTCTCAGTCGCTCTCTCTGCCTCTTGTTCTGGGTTCTAGGTTATGGGTCAGCACAAATATGAAAAGGTCAGCGAGCCAATCGGCGATGTTGTCAATGTTTTATTGTAGCTACTGTATCTTGATTGCTGCGTTCTTCTCTTTGCTTGCTTGCCTTCGGCACGATAAGGCGTCTCAAGTGCGTGTCCAAGTCGCAAAGACCACGACACACACACTCACACAGTATAGATAAAACCCGTAAAAATGAAAACCAAAAAAGCGCTTCCCATCCCATAGTAGTAAAAGGGTCAAAGCGTATCAGACACCAAATTTGGTCGCTTTAGTTTTCTTTTCTTTTATTTTTCTCTTTTGTTTTGAATTTCCCATTTTGGAATTTGCCACATGGCCGCATCTGTTGCAGGACCGGGATGAGGGCAACCCGTGCAAAGGGTTACTTGGCTATGCAGTTGGGAGTTGTTGTACGATAATTCTTTATATATGAATTGAGCAACTCTTGACACAGATTCCAACAAAATGTTCAAGTAAACAAGACGCCAAATGGGCGGCATCGTGGCTAACAGATGGTTACCTGATTTATGCATGCCAAACAAATTCTGGACCATATCCGTTCTCTATTCGCTTTTGTTTTGTAGCTTGTTCAACAATTTAGTGAATTGAGTGGATGGAGAAAGAGAAGATCTATGATGGTAACATATACAAATTAAGATAATGGTAATCTAGAGATTTGACTGCATTTTCAGCAAAGAATTCTTTCAATATGACAGGGATTATATGGTATTGTAAGAACTTGTTTACATAGTACTATATCGTGATTTTTGTTGATAAAACATTATAAGTAATGCTGGTTTAAGGTTTAAGTATTTCAGATTTCAGATTGTGATGGCAATCCTCTAACTTCCGTTCGTAAATTCTATTTGAAGCTAATCGCATTGCAGCAGTCCACTGTTATTTATGTGCTACAAACAGATTAGCATCTGTTAATAGTCCCGAGAGTGTACAGTATACCTATATTCACATCATGCATATTCATTAGATTGAGTCGAAAACACATAGCGAAAGTGCAGATGCCAACAACTGATTAGGGCAGATTAGAGCTGATTTGCATAATCTTTCTACTTACTTTTGCTTGTAGCCGTAGTACCAGTGTGTGGTCTCCTTGAGAATTATGACAGCGTCGCCCACATCCAAATTGAGGCGATGTGGCTTCGTCTCTTGATCAAAATTGCATTTGGCTAAAGCGATAAATGGGAGAAAGTAAGAGGGAAATGGATCATTATTAAATAATTGCCAAGTACATATGAACACACACACACACACACACATATGTATATATATATATCAATTTTATTCACTTGATTCACCTGTCCCAGCTCAGCAGCCGAGCGAAACTGAACCTGAGCGCAGGCGAATCAAAGCTCTCGCCAAATTAAAGCTTCCATTTTCGCTTTTGGGGTGAGGGTTATCAATTGGGGATCGGAAACTAGGGTCGCTGCTACTGCTTGATTGCTGTGCTGTGATGTGATGATCATTTCGCATGACCAGAGCGGATGAGATAATGATGGTGCTCTGCTATGACTACGTGAGATTTATCTAAGTGTAGACGACTTCCTATGGCCAATTGCATAGGCAACTGATAAAGTTCTCTTTAAATGACGCATTTCGATTCGAAGTTACAATAAGAGAAGAGAAAGAGAGAGAAATGCAAATAGGGAAATCGACGATGCAATGAGGATGGCTGCGAAGCGGGAAGAAATTCAAGACAAAGTCGCAGTCAGACTCAAAACAGACGCTTCTGGCGACATCGTCGTCACTTCCTCGCCCGATAATAAAAGTCGCATATACGACTATATAAATACAGAAATATATATATATATATATATATATATATATATGTATATACTATATAAGTATTTGTATGCAGATACAACAACGTACAAACATACATGACGCAGCTGCAGGCAAAGCCAAAAGCAGACCCAACAGCAACAACAAACAAGAGACGCGCCGCCTTCGCGTGGCACGCCCCGGGTGGTGCATGTGCTGCTGCTGCTCTCTCTGCCTCTGCTGCTGCTACTGCTGCGGGTGTTGGCGATGGCGTCGCTGCCACCGTCTCGGTCCAATGACCGATGTGCTGCGGTCTCTGTGCCTGATGAACAAGCATAACCAACGAGAACGACCTCCACAGCACATAAAACTCACAACAACAACAACAATAATAACAACACCGACAATTTGCATAGGTATTTTTATAAATTTGTTGTTGTTTTCTGTTTCCGATTGTCGCTCTGCAATTGAGAAATTTTCGGCAACTGAAAAGTTAAGCCCGGTTCGGTTTTATGGCACCTCGCAGTGGGTCAATTTGCGAAAACCAGTCGACCACATCGAGTTCCGTTTTCCAAATCGTGTCAGTGCAAATGCGTCGTAATTTGCAATTTTTCTGAATGCAACCGATGTGTGAAATGCTTCCAATATATGTACAATATATAGTAACTACTTTATGCATGAGGAGGAAACTGTTGGTGCCAGTTGTCGGAGAAAACAGAAATTAAAGACAACTGTAAAGTTACGAAATTGCTTCCTACATATTTTTTAAACACGGCATAATTTAACTTCAGCAACTATTACTTGCCTATCACGACCGTAACTTTTTAAAAGGAAAGCCTCATTTATCATATTTATTTCCATATTATACCCAATTCTATAAATAAACCTATTATGCAGCTTTAAACAATAATAAATGATTGATCACCACTGAACAAAATGTTGGTTGGTTTCCGATAAGAATATTTCAAGTGATTTGAGCTGTACAACTATCGATAAATATTATTTATATTATATTCATGTAACAAATTCTGTAAATGTAGTCCCAAGAAATAACAAATGATTGATCATTTCCGAAATAAATGTATCTTGGTTGGTCTTCAATAAGAATATTGAGGCGGAGGTGCTGTAAAACTATCGATAACACGATTTATTTGTCAGACGAATTCATTAAACACATTTACTTTAACATCTGGAAAATATATTTTTATGTAGTTTTATTAAATAAGTTTTGTTAAAATACTATCGATAATCTTATCGATAACAGTCTGCATTAATCATATTCAATTGCATGTAAAACCAGTGTAAATAAGTTAATTTTCATTGTAATTTCTGAGAAACATGTTGATTGACGATAAAAACATTTAAAGTCGGAAAAACCAACAACTATCGATAACACTATTGTCAATACAGATAATATTATTTAGACAATACATATAATTATAAACTAATTTCCCAATAACAACTGTTTGTCATCTTTTACGCAACTTATTGTTAAGTTCTCTAGCGTCAATTTGTCAACGATAATATTAATTTTTTCTCAACGTTTTATTGTTGATATTTATTATTTATAACACTTATGCATAACTTCCACTTGCATACGTTAAAAATCTTCAATACATACATACACTTTACTGTTAACTACAGCAGCAAGAAATTTCTGAGAAATGTTGAATGATTCATGATTATGACGAGACGACGTCGCGCTGGCGTTCTGGCAGTCAGTCCGTCGGCCAATCAGTCATCCAGTGTGGAGAAACACACCTTGCACGGGGACATTGGCAATCAAAAGGTCATTAAATTAAACTCATTTCCCTTGTTCCGAGGAGGCGGATCGATCGTGTAGCCAGAAGGCAATGCGCTTAGGTCAAATTGGAATACCTATTGGAAGTTTGTGGACTAACGGAAACAATCGGGAATAATGAAATGCATGTGTTGGGCTATAAATAAGTCACGGATGAATGGTGAATGGTACGAGAAAAGGGTTACAGCCAGGTAAGCCAGGTAGCAACACAGAAGGGACAGACCACAATGTGGAGGCGACTTTACAGCGGATGCAGCTAAGTGTTGCCATCTTCCCCCGCACCTACCACCGTAACTCGTTCGACGAGGCAGCACGTGCACATTGTGTGCAACAGGTAAGGTCTACCTGAGGCGTGTGCAAACTCAGCGACGCGAGCTGCAAATGAACCAAAACAATCACAATAAACGCGATAACAATAACAATAACAACAACAAATTGCCAACAAGTAAAAACTACGATGCGAAAGCTTCGTCATCTTCTCGCCGTCACAGTCGGCGTCGCGGTCGCAAATATATAAAAACCAACATACATATTTACATCTGTGTAACGTATGCATGAGTTTACATACATTTTTACAAATCGTGACTGGACGACTAAAGCAACCCCAAGCGTGTTTGCGGCTTAGCTTGACTCTTCAAGTTTAAATAGCACGCGGCTTGAGAGTTTTTATTTGAATACGAGTGAATACTGGGGAATATATTTCTGAATAATCGTAGGGCAGCTAATACTTATGTTTCATTTATCGAACCTATCCCAACAATAAATAAAAAGTGTATCTATTCAACAAAAATCAAGACTTTTACGCTTATCATATGAATCAACCATGACACTGACACAGTTATGCATATCTATGTGTTTTTCAAAGATCATTAAGATAACAGATATGATTCATAGCGGAAATAAGGTATAAAACAAACAAACAAACCTTTGAGTTCTCAATTTGAAACATATTTTGAAGGTAGTATTATAGTCTCAATTCTTACATAGATTCTTCCCACTGTGCAACAGATATTCCCATCACTAATTGTTTATTTTTTATTTTTTTGGTTTTGTTGTTGTTGTTGCTATTATGGCGTATTAAGTCAGCGTGTTCTCAGCTCGTTTTGGCGCCCGCTTCTGTTCTAAGCTGTGAGCTAAGCTATCTAAGGCTTTTAAAAATGTCCAAACACACATCACACATACATACATACATATGTATCTCTCTATATATTCACATGTGTTTATATTCGTAAATGCGAACCAAGTTTGAGGGTCAATTATAATGATTCCAAACTGTTAAGACGCAGCTCGTCTTGCTAATAATAATTCTCATGCTCAAATATAGATATATACAGATATATTCGTTTGTCATGTGTGACTTTCAGCAATCTCTCTCACTCCATCTCTCTCTAACACTTTTTATGGGTGTGTTTAAAGCGCATTTCAAATTCTTTTGAATTTCGTCTTTTCTCTATCTTCTGTTGTCGGTTTTGCAAAATTTATTAAACAAACATAATATGCCGTCAGATAGTAGTCGTATATGTCTATGTATGTGTGCGTTTGTCTAACCGAAAGACAAAAGAATGAACCCTATTTGTAGATAAGATTTTATGGACAGTTGACAGTTACAGTTAATGGCGCCGCGCTCGTAAAACCCACAAGAATTACTCGAAAAAAGTTAAACACTTAAGAAAAAGCAAGAATACGGTTGATACAAGTCGTCCCGGTCGTATTATTATGGTGTGCGAGCCATAAAAAGTGTCGTGCGACAAATGTGGTCGCAATGTAAACAAAAACTTGACCTATTTTCGTAAGACACAAGAGATTTCTTTAGGTAACTTGTAAGAAGGATACCCGACTTCTTGATAATGGAGTTTATAGCAATTTTATGGTATTTTCGTGTGGTCTTTTTAGTAATTTTAAAACCAAAAACATTTACAATATTTGTAAGGCATAAATTTTAAACTATTTAAAGCATACCAAGTATTTTAATGGCATAAAGAAACTATAGATACCACACAATTATCACCAATATGACCATTACGCTATGAGTATTTAGAATTCTAATTAGTTTTCTGTTTCTTTCAATGAATTTCTTTGTAATGATTCAATGTCATAGTATATAATATACATATGTACACGTATCTGCCTTCCTGATTCATTCATCTGGCACCTTTAACCCAGGGTCCGTAATATTAGAAGTGCGACAAACTGAAACCAGTTCCAACTGCCACAGACGACGCATTTTGGATGAGTCACCCGATGCCGCTGCCAATCCGATCCGATCCGATCCACTATACAATGGCCGCCCACAAGTCAAGCCCCGCTCGGCCGCAACTTTCTACTTAGACTCAATTCTCATGGGTGGACAGGCAAGGGTGGGGATGGGAGGACGACGACATCTCTACACAATTTATGCTTAATTACAAGCAATTTCTGCTTCGAACTTTTGCTTTTTCTTGCTTTCCAAAAGATGTGACAATCGTTTGACATTGCCAATAAAATGCCAGTAAATGCAACCGGATGAAAAGGGGGGAGTAGAAGGAGGGGTCTGAATGGAGGCCAATGTCTACAATTGAATTTCAATTTTGATTGCAAAATGGAAAGCGCAGATTAGCTGACGGCAATGAGAGGGGATGTGGGATGTCATACTTATCTAAATGGAAGTGGATGTCGCTGGCTTTCAGTAGTTTGCGCAATGACTGTGGGGGATGTACACACACACACACACACACATGAATACATGAAAACATGTACATATGTATATCATACAATGCATACAGACATTGTATAAAGAGCAGGGGAGGAGTTGTGCCAATAGTTTAGAGTCTGAAAGCAAACTTGAAGTAGACCCCAAAAGGGATGGAACAAGAACTTGACTGTGAGTGTGTGTAGGGTATATATGTTACAGTCACATACATACATATACACAGACACATATGCACATCCAATTATATGCCTGTGTACATATAGATTAGGTACTCTGTCTAGCTCATCGCTTATCGTGCTCAATCATTTGATCTATAACATGTTATAGTAATATATGAAAAAACTAATCAAATTCTTATCAATAAATTACTGTGTTATTATTTAATCTACACATGTGATATTATCTCAAAACAAACTAGACTAATATGCTTCCATTATCAGTTTTCTCTTAGCTGAAACATTGTTAAAGCTAAAACTAGGAAATTCACAACTACTTTAAAATGGAAAGCTTTTTCAATTATGCAAATCAAAAGGCATTTCCATGCGCCACTAAAATTAACGAGCAAGAAAATTTTAATTAAATAGAAAAACCAAACTCCCGCCTGAGCGGACTCACAGCACATCAATGCGACGCTCGACTCGACTCAACTCGACTCGACTCGTCTCACTTTTCAATGCGGAGGAGCCTCATTAAGTTTTATGTTTGCTTTTGTTGCTGCTGTTGTTGTTATTCAAATGTAGAAGTAGAATGCATGACTGGCTTGCCTCTCACTCACTCTCACTAGCCTCTAGCTCTGTTTCTGTCTCACTCTACAAGTGCATGCAAAGAAAGTTGGGCCCAAAAGCGCTGAGTCAAGTGTAAATAGCGCAGGAGTAAAAGATAAACACATTTGCATGCAGGAGAAACAGAGAGAGAGAGGGAGAGGAATAAAGGCAGGTGCGGTTGAAGCCAATGAACAGTGGAGTATCAAGGCAAATGCCTGACAGCGACAAATCATCACAAAATAGACACACACAACAAGAGAGAGAGAGAGAGAGAGAGAGGGAACAGAGCGGGAGCAGTCAAAGAGATTGCGGTGCATGTGTTGGTTTTCTCCTGCCCCTGGCAAGCGACGGCCCTTCTGCACCGCACACCCTGCACACACGCCTTGCTACGGGCCTGTCTCCCCCTCTCTTTTTGAGATGCTACGCACTGCAGCAAGGGGGCAAATGCCTCCCCACTTTACATTCAAATTGAACCATTTCGAAGCATCAAGTGACAAAAATAACAAACAAACAAAAGCTTAGGAAATCTTTTTTTTTCTATTATTTATTCAAAATGTGGGACAGCAGCGAATCGCATTTTTATCGCATTTCGAAATGCGCGCTGCATTGTTGTTGCTGCTGCTCGGCACACACACACACACATACCCATGTATATGTATTTACTGAGTGTTTAAACTGTAAGAAGCAGGCGTTAAAATAAAATACAGCGATAAGACAACAACAAACTATTGTTGATAACCAAAAGACAAAAAAAAAAATAATAAAACATGGACATACTTTCAGGGCTAACAAATGCAAGAGAGCTGACAAAAGAAAGAAAGAGGGGAGAGTCTAACAGCACTGGAATTGCACTGTAAGTACGCATTATTAAAACAGTTAACTAGGCACTATCTAAATGTGAGCTCTGTGTATATGTATGTGCCTCGAATTACACTGGAACGAAACCTCAATGCCGTTTGTAATCTTACCTCATATCTGTTTAATATTACGTATGACAAATAGCCCTAAATTTGATTAACTTTATGACTGCCATCCACTAAAGGCCCCGCCCACAGGCACATACAGACTAAATATCAATTATGTACTTAGATGAAAGGGAGAGAGAGAGTGATATAGAGGGAGAAGCCCGTGCAAACACGTGTAAATTAAAAGCTCAAATATTGTGAATAAAATATCGAGTGCGCGATTACGAAGATTGTGAATTGCGCCACATATACAAACAGACCTGTGGACAATCGAATCAGTACGAATTTTGATTATATTTATGATTCCGCTTAAAGTACACCCACACATACATAATTATTTTAATGTGGATTCCGTTTTAATTATTGCAAAATTGCGAAAGCACATTTGCACCCATTTGATCTATACGCACACCGACACTGTGGTATGTACAGTGGGGATCTATTGAAAAGGTCAACAAACAAAAGAGCCGACAATAAAAAAAAGATTCACACGTACGAACCACGGGATCGGTTCACTTCGTTCGGATCGTATCGGGCCGATGAGAGCATTCGAAAATGTTACATTGCTATTTCACGGTCATTGCCAATGAATAGAGTGCGATTGTTTGTTTGTTGTTGTGCACAATGCATGAAACATAGAATAGAAAATACAAATACATGTGTCATATATACGCTAAGTATGTATATATTTGTGAATATGTGTGTGTGAGTGTAGGTGAGTGCAACGGGGCGATAGAAAACAGGTTACAGGCTCAAAACTACTCTCAGCTGCCAGGGTAGAGAACGTGAGAGTAAAGTAAGAGAATTTATGGCTGCGTTGATAGGTGATGCTGCACGAAACGATCTAGAGATGGGCGCGTGTGTAATCACACAACGAACTATCGGCTATTGACACTAACTTCACTAATGGCGAACGCAGACCAGTTGTTCAACTAAGTTCAACTATAAGTTCAGTTTTCAACACTAAAGTTTTCCCCAATCGATCCATTTTAATCGATAATTAAAACAAAATGCAACTTTTTTTTAAGTTTGTTGTGATTCTTTTCGTTCAAGACAACGCAAAAAAAAAGAATTCTCCTCACTACTGTGAGCCAGACAAGGATGAGATTCAAAGAAAAACGAAATTGCTGAGTGCAAGAAGAAAGTAGATGTTAAAGAAAAAAAAGAAGAAGCTGCTTTTGTTGTTGTTGACAGCGATCGACCACATGGCCGGCACAAGTGCAAGGGAGAGGAAGAGAGGCAGCAGCAAGAACAACAACAACAACACGTTACCGTAGCAACGCAGCAGGGGAACCTGAAACAGAAACCAAGATCCAAAGTCAGAAATGTAAGCAAAGAGAACAAGGTAAGGCAGACGGCAGAGAGACAGGGAGAGCAATGAGAGACCGCGTGAAGAGCGCGCAATCATCAATGTTGTTGTTCTTGTTGTTGCCTCCAGCGTCAACTCGTGTATCTTAATGTTAAATTTTTGGAACTTAGCACCACGCAGCGAAGCACCCACACAGGGTGCAGTTGTTGTTGTTGCTCTCTAGGAGAATGTTCTCGGAAAAGGTAGCCATAAATAAAACATTTTACTTAAACATTATTTTGGCGCTTTTGTTTATTTAATTAGTAATATACATTGTTAGTGCGAAACAAAAGTATCATTGAAATTTTTCCAACGTTTTCTTTACTTTTGCTTTTGCCTCCTCTTGCTAAATTTTTCAACTTACCAATGCCAAACGATTGCTTAGCATTGCAATCACTCCACACAGTCATCTTGAATGTTGTTGCTGTTGCTTCTGTTGTTATTGTTGTTGTTGTTGTTGTTGTTTCTGGTGGTGTTGATATTGTTAACTTTTACCACTAACACACGCGCACATGTATACGTATGTTGCTTGTTTGTATACACTTTCGTTGGCGAAAAAAAGAAAACGCGACAAAGACGCGAAATCGAAAATAAAAACAATAAAAAACGGCTTATGAATTAAAGCAACACGTAGTTGAATTTTCGATTTTGTTGTTGTTCACCACACACCGATCTCTATGTGTGACTAACTACTACCACAAACACATAAATTATTGCACAATATCATTGCTGTGTTTTCTAAATATTTTGTTGCTAATATTCTTATGCGTTATTTGCACTGCGTTGTCGGTAATTTGTTCTCATTTTGGGAGTCGCCCATTGCCGCACATACATATTTAATCTCTGCTTACGCTACCGCACGCGCACATACAGACGCACACACTCGAGCGGACATATTTCCACTTCGCTGTTTCGTTCACAATTAATTAATTAACCGGAATGAACCCCGCGCGCTGCAAGCGGTTCAACTGTTGCTCGGTTTCTACTGTGCTAAGTGACCAGACAGGGAAACCGTAAAGATACTACAGCAAACGCACAAAAAAATACCAAATCTATGTTGACAGCATTTACTAGGGCTGCAGAGCGTATTATTTTAAAACACATGAAGCAAAATATATAAATTAAAAAAATAATAATAATTGTCATTATTTATTCACCTCAACTGCAAATATTAATCAGCTTTAACAAACCTTAAATATAAAAAAATATAAATATATATAAAATAGAATTAAAATGGTATATTTTCGCCTTAGAGCTCTGGTCACACTGTCCCCAAACACATCGTGAAAATTATTTCAGCGCGCCATTTATGTGTTTGTGCTTCTATTTTATACGTGCATATATCTCCGCCAAGTGCTTCACCAATCCATAAGTGTCGTTATTGTTGTTGTTGGCGAATACCATCAATCGCCAGACGTCCCCGACGTTGACCGCACCCACAACTGCAATTGTTTATAATCGCGTGTTGACGCATTGTGAAACCATTGTGCGAATTTCGTGTGCTACTGCAATTTGACGACCAGCAGAGGAGAATTAGTTTATGATTGTGCCTGCTTCTTAGCTGCTGGAAACAATAACAATCGACATGTTTGGCGGCACTAAACCAACATTTGGAGCCGGAGCCGGCACCACGGGCTTTGGTAGCTTCAGCAACACGGCAGCAGCAACACCTTTTGGCCAATCGGCCTTCGGAAAGCCAGCGACGTCTGCGTTCGGTGGAACGCAAGCGTTCGGTGCCCAACCAACGCAGCCATCGATGTTTGGGACTACAGCGACGCCTAGTCAACCAACTGGAGGTCTTTTTGGTGGTGCTACTACGACCAACGCGTTTGGCGCCACCACAACAGCGCCCAATACATTTGGAGGTTAGAGACGAACATCTTACTTTTCCAGAATTTCTTTGTTACTAATTCCTTTATTGTTTTGCCTTTGTTTAGCCTTTTCTCAGCCACAACAGACATCGAATATATTTGGTTCGACCCAGGCTCCACCAAATACCTCGTTGTTTGGCCAGACGGCTACCAGTGCGTTTGGTGCCGCTAAGCCACAAACTCTGGGACTAAGCAGCTTCGGCCAGACACCGGCGGCACAGCCAACAACATCGTTGTTCGGCCAACAAGCAACTGCCACAAGTAACACGGGCTTTGGCAGCTTTGGCCAAGCAGCACCAACCACAACAAATGTATTTGGCAGCGGTGCTGCCTCTGCTTTTGGTCAACCTCAAGCAGTGACCGTAGGCGGAGCAGCTGGGGGTCCTAACCCGGGCTCCTCGCTGGCCAAATACCAGCCCACAATTGGCACGGATACACTGATGAAGGCTGGGCAGCCGAACAATGTCAATACCAAACAGCATTGTATTACAGCAATGAAGGAGTACGAAATGAAATCCCTGGAGGAGTTGCGCTATGAGGATTATCTGAGCAATCGCAAGGGTCCGCAGGCGGGTACCGCACCGGGTGCATTTGGCTTTGGCAGCCCAGCAACAGGAGCACAACCGGCAGCCGGTGGCCTCTTTGGATCTCCAGCGCAACAGCAGCCATCCACCGGACTCTTTGGACAGGCAGCAGGCACCGAGAACAAGAGCCTCTTTGGCACTTCGGCGTTTGGACAACCGGCAGCTACTAGCGCCTTTGGTGCACCTGCGCAACAGAGTAATTTCTTGCAGAAACCCTTCGGTGCTCCAGTAACTTCAGCATTTGGTGCCACGCCAAGCGATCCCGCTAATCCGTTTGGAGCTAAGCCGGTAGGGTTTGGCCAGACTGGTGGTAGCATGTTTGGTCAGCCGACAGCCACAAGCGCAGCTCCTACATTCGGACAGACCAACACGGGCTTCGGTGGATTTGGCAGCACAGCAGGTGCAACTCCTCAACAGCCATCGCTCTTTGGATCAACAGCTGTTACGGACAATAAGCCTACATTTGGTCTAGGAGCATCGGCCTCGGGAACAACCACGGGCTTTGGTGGATTTGGCGCTCCAGCGACCAGCACTGCCGGAGGTGGTCTCTTTGGCGCAAAGCCGGCCACAAGCTTTGCAGCACCGGCCTTTGGTGCCACCTCTACGGCCAACACGGGCTTCAGTAACTTTTCGCTGACCAACACAAACACGAATCCTGGAGGCGGTCTTTTCAATTCCAATCTTAACAAGCCTGCGACTTCGGCTTTTGGTGGCTTTGGAACTACTGCAGCGGCACCCTTGAACTTCAACTCTGGCAACACTGGCGGATCCCTCTTTAACAATACAGCTAAGCCAGGTGGTAGTCTTTTTGGTGGAACCTCCACCCTAGGCACGGGCACTGGCGCTGTGGGCACTGGTGGGAAGTCTCTTCGGGACAACAAACACAGGTGGTGCCTTTGGTAGCTCATTGGGAGGCGGATTTGGTACCCTTGGCACAGGAAATACAGCACTTTCGGGCATGGGTCTAGGAGCTGCGACAGGTGTTCAACAAGGAGTCGTTGTGGTGCCCATACATCAGCAGATTCTATCGAAAGTAACTTCGCCGTATGGGGACACACCCATTTTCAAGGATCTAAAGCGCACCGATGAAGTGGATGCTACTCGTGCCACAAATCCTGCCGCACAGCAAGCAGTATTGGACATGAGTAGCAATCAGTTCAAAGTGACCAGCAAGGACAGTCCCAGTAGAATACGCGTCAAGGCGCTGGGCAACTTGAAGAACCACAAGTCAATGTTTGACGGTCTGGAGGAGTTTGATGCCAGTGTGGAGGGATTCAATCTCAAGCCGAATGCCAAGAGATTGGTAATCAAGCCTAAGTCTCTGACAACAGGTATTGCTGGCGAAGGAACAGCCAACAACTCCTTTGGCAACACCAGCACCAGTAGTCCTGCTCAGTTGGGTTCAGTACGTCCGGTTCGGGAATCCTTTAATGGAGCAATTGCAAACGAACCCTTACCTACTGCTGGCTCCACTAATTCGCCAACATCTGGAAATGCAATTGTCGATAGCAGTCGACGCGAGTCGTGGCTACATCCCAACAACTTGGCCAAGGTGCGCCAACAGAATCTACAATCCGCCAACGATCAGGCACCTCTGAACAGCACTCTCACCGAACTGGTACCGCGTAAGCCACTGGAAACCTATAAGAATGGACCAAATGGGCGTCTCTCGGTTTCTACCATACAGGAGAATCCCTTCGAAGATCAGGGCAGCACAATTGCACGTCGGGAGACATTCATCTCTGAGCACGCAAACGAGAGCAACGTATCAATTCGATCCAACGAAGAAGAACGTCGTCAAGCTGCTGAATCCTCCGCTGCAGATGTCGATGCGGCTGGCATTGATAATGACCCACATCCCACGGGAATTGTCTTACGCCGTGCCGGATATTACACTATACCCTCTCTGGACGATCTTAAGTCATATCTAGCTGAAGATGGTTCATGTGTTGTGCCCAATTTCACTGTGGGCCGCGAGGGCTATGGCAATGTCTACTTTGGCAAGGAGATGGACGTAGCTGGTCTCAATTTGGACGAGATTGGTAGGTGTCTATACTGTCTTACCATAAAGTTATAATTATAAATGATTCTGTTTTAATTTCTGCAG
This sequence comes from Zaprionus indianus, assembly GCA_018904595.1. Classification (NCBI taxonomy): domain Eukaryota; kingdom Metazoa; phylum Arthropoda; class Insecta; order Diptera; family Drosophilidae; genus Zaprionus; species Zaprionus indianus. The sequence continues at coordinate 12,256,556 of JAEIHA010000320.1, forward strand.
TTCATTTCCGCAACAAGGAGGTCATTATATATCCTGACGATGATAATAAGCCACCAATTGGCCACGGCTTGAATCGGGATGCCCAAGTCACTTTGGATCAGGTGTGGCCAGTTGATAAGACAAAGCACGAGGCAATTAAGGACCCACAACGTCTGATCGAAGTCGACTGGGAGGGAAAGCTGCGTCGTGTCTGCGATAAGAATTCAACCCGTTTCATTGAATACCGTCCGGAGACTGGTAGTTGGGTATTCCGTGTCAAGCACTTCTCCAAATATGGACTCAACGATAGCGACGAAGAAGATGAGGAGCTTCCCACCGATCCCAAGAAGGCCAAAATGGTTGCAATGGATACACAGCAAATTCCAGCCAATTCAACTGACAAGATGACTCTGACATCACTGCGCGCAGCACAGAAAATCTCCGAGGATGCAGCACGCAATATCGATCCTAAACTATTGGCTGCAGGTGTAGCCAGTGGCTTTCGCCCCATGGATAACTCGGCTGAGTTTTTAATGATGGACAAGACCCGTGAGTAACAGTTCTTTCTGTTTTAAGCAACTTGTGTCTAATTTATGTTTGCATACAGAGTTCTTTCAAGCTGGCGCTGGAAACGATTTTTCCATGTTTGATGCACCCCGCACCATTACCAGCCCGACAGCGGCACTCGCCCAGGAAGTTGTAGGCAACGAACCCCACAAGCTACAGTTGATGAAGTCATCTCTTTTTGTAGACGATGCTGCCAGCGACGATGAAATTGGTGTGTAAATTGCATAGTAATTTATAAATATATTTTTCATTATTTATTTTTTTTTGAACCTCTTCAGATTCGCAACCGGTTTTTGGACGCCCTTCCTTGGCGAGGCCCTCAAACTTGTTCAATCAAGCCGCACAATTGTGGAAGGATGGCGCTGCTTCAGAAGTATCCAGTGAATATGGTCAGTCGCCGGCCTTGCCTGTGTCTTCTTCTGCATCTGTGGCAAGTATTCCACGTGAATTGCAATCGGAGGAGGTAAATACTGCATATTCAAGGCAGATAGAATGTTCTTAAAAGTTTGTTATCTTCCAGGCCATGTCGCAGACAGCCGAAAGTGTAATCGCAGCTAACAAGAAGACACAATCTGCTGCTTTGGGTATTCTTAAGCCCTTTAACTTTATCATAAAACCCAAGGTGGCACCTGTAAAAGTTTTTGCATCCATGGTACCGTTACAACGTTCCATTGCGCAAGGCAACTATGAGCACTGGATAGCCGATTTGGGCTTCTATAAGGGACGCAGCTTTAAGCTGAGTTTTGGACCACAGAATACCCTGATGGTGCCCAACTCGTTTAACAATCTGCGCAGTCTGCGAGAGAGTAAGCAATCTTAATAATTAGACATAGAACCTTCATCAATTAATGGTTACTTTCCCTTTCTTTAGGTGACAATGCCTCAGCTTCGGCACTCTTGTTTGAGCCTCGTGCCTCGAACGATTTCTCACCCAACCTACTGCAACTACTGCAGTTTAACACAGTCAATTTTTACGAGAACTTCTCTGACAGCATTGTTCCACATCTGGAGGTGCAGCTGCAGTACAGTATTTCGCACCAGGTGGAAGGAAGCGACTGTCCAAGGCTGCAATCGGATGCTGGCCCTCAATTGATTGCCAAGCATCTGAGCGAGGCTCTTAGGTTGAGCAACACCAGCAAAATGGCAACCTATGGAGTGTCTGTGTGGTCACTTCTGTTTGCTCTGTGGGGTGACCATGAAGAGTTGAGCGGACATGATAGTAGCTCGCACTTTGTTGTCATGTGTCGTAGGAATTTACTCTCTGAGTGGTTGGAGAATACACTCATCAGCAAGGACTTACTATCGAAGAACATCAGCAGCAATGGTTATCTGGATCACATGCTTGACCTTCTTTATTGTCATCGCGTAACCGAAGCCTGCGAGTTGGCATTCAATTACGATGATGCCAATTTGGCATTGATTCTATCGCAGCTCAGCTCTGGTGCAGTCGTCCGTATGTTGATGGAGGAACAGCTGTTCGCCTGGCAGCAAAGTAAATCGGATAAATACATAAGCCTGGAGCGACTCAAGATGTTCATGTTGGCAGCGGGAGTACCGCTGATGCAATCCTCACAAGGCCCCATTAATTTACTAGAGGATAGCAACTGGTTAACTGTGGTTGCATTGCAGCTTTGGTACTTCACCGCCCCGACCTCGTCCATAACTGATGCGGTACTTGAGTATGACAAGGCGTTCCAGGCGGATGAATGTTACGCTGAGGCACCAAAGCCTAACTACAAGGGGACTCCCTACGTTAGTCAGAACCCCGTCTATGATCTACGCTACCATTTGCTGCAGCTCTACTCGAAGCGTATACATTCCCTGGAACAGACATTGAATCCGATTACACACACCTCCGATCCCATGGACTTTCGTCTGAGGTGAGTAGAAAACTTCTATTCTACCTGTTTTGAATAGTTCTAATGCAAATTTAATTTTGATTGGCAGCTGGATGCTGTTGCAAACATTGAAGGCCCTGGGCTATAACCATTGCGCTCCATTGGCCGAAGCACAATTCAACGTTGACTTCGCCAGTCAACTGGAGAACCAAGGACTCTGGCATTGGGCGATCTTTGTGCAGTTGTTCATCAAGGAGCGCAATCAGCGAGAACGTGCTGTACAGTCTACCCTGCAGCGTCATGTTTCCGTCTCCGAGCAAGTGGCGCTCAACGCGGAGGAAGAGTTTGTCATCCAAAAGTTGGGCATCCCAGAATCTTGGGTGGATTATGCTAAGGCACTCCGGGCAGGCGCTATGGGCCAGCGTCATTTGCAGGCCAAGTATCTGCTGAAAGCAAAACACTGGGTGCTTGCTCATGAAATAATCTTCCAGTACATTGCACCGGACGCCATTATAAACAGTAAGTAAGAGAATACTATATAATTTAAACACATGTAAATATTCAATTTATTTTTTATCTTATAGATAAACTGGAGTATTTGTACAATCTACTTAGCCAATTCGAGTGTGCGGACGGCAGTAGCAATGTGAAAGTGCCAAATTGGACGAACCAGGGACAGATATTCCTGGACTTTATCGATATTAATGCAAAGTTCAAGCAGATCCATAACGTCAGTAGCTTGACCGACATACATGCTCGCTGGGAGAGCCTGCGTCCGCAACTAAGTGAGATTTGTTCACGCATCAGTCTGCTGCCCTGTCCCACATCCAAGCATCGCCTGTGCCAAAGCGAGATCTCAAATCGGTTGAGCTGCCTGGTACATGGCATGTGCATTGTTTCATCGGAGCTAGAACCATGTGTCGTATTAAAAATGTCCCTAGATCGCTTGCCAATGCCTCAGGAGTTTGCCACCAAAGAGCTTAACAATCTTCTCGATGAACTAATGAACAAGATCGACAAACAGCCGCCATTCGCCGAGGAAGCATCTATGCAGATGATAATGCAAACTTGAAGTAATTAAACACAAAAAACCATAACGACAATTAGAAAACTAAGCAGGGTAAATGATTTATGTGTAGTTTAGTTATATTATTATTATATGTGTGTGCGGAACTAACTGTTATCCGCGCAAGCACTAGAAAGTTAACAAAGTAAAGAGAATATATAGGTATTTAAAGTGTAGGCAACGCGCTTTGTTACAAACGCAGACTTTCGTTTATATCAATATTAATATTGTTAATTTGTTTATGATTTATATTGCTCAAATGTTTATAATTTTATCATCCACTTAGCTTGAGAAACAATAAAATTGCAATTTCTTTGACCTATGTATGTAAAATAAACTGTGGCATTTAAATTAAACGCGCCCCACTAAGAGCTTTTTAGTGACGATCTGTGACGATAATCAAGCTATCGATAAAAGTGGAAATAAAGCTCTCGACAGACCCGATAGGGGTCGCACTTGATAATGCCGGCATTGAAGTGCAGCTTGCTGGGCTACTGCGATCAGTCGTTGACTGTCTTTTGAAACATACAGTACACTGCTGGCATATCTTCATTAAATATAACGAGAGTTGATTTCCAAATTAGCATATCATATCTGCGCCGTAATACCTTTGCTAGAATGACCGAACCTACTCCGACTTCCTGGTGCGGACGTGATCACAAGCCGCGCGTATTTGCCAAGCACAATCCGATCATTTGCTATGACAAGCCGGCAGCGGCAGTTGTCTCCAAGCAAGAATACGATGTACGAGTTCCTAAAATGATATATACCTATAACTATATTTATTTATTATCCTTTTGAGCAGGATAAGCGGTTCAATGCTTTGACCGGCGATGTTGTGGAGACTCTGGTGGTACCGAAGCGTGAAGCACGCACCTGGACCCTGCAATCGGGCGATCTTTGTCGCATTACGGTGCATGAGGGATCCCAGGTGGGTGATTTGAATTTCTGGAATCTGGAGAATCGACAGGAGCGTTTCTACTCGGGTAAGACGCGTCAACTGCACTCGGCTCACCTGAAAGTGTACGACAGACTCTGGAGCTGCCTACCCTATTTACGTCCCATGGCAACGTTTGTATTCGATACGTTGGCCAACTATGGCATCGATGAGGATGGCGGTGCACTGCACGATGTCATCGGGACACGTTGTGACGATTACACCTATAAACTCATAACGGGCAAGAAGCGCGTGGGCAGCTGCCATAGCTCGCTGGTCAAGGCCGTTGTCGAGGAACGTGGCATGAAGGAGGAGGATGTGCATGATGTGTGGAACATATTCATGTGCACGGGTATTACCAGGGATACGGATCAGTACTTCTGTAAACCGAGTCCGGCACGGAAGGGCGACTTTATCGAATTTATTGCCGATATGAATTTACTGGTGGCTCTCAGTGCCTGTCCCCAAGGAGATGTCTCGATTCCTGTGGGTGCTGAGGTGCCCGACGAGAACTGCCATCCACTGAAGGTGGAAGTATTCCGCAAGAAAGCCGAGAAATAAATGTGAAATACCTTTGTAAAGGAATTATCTTTATTAAAATAAATGTTTTTTACATTCTATAATGTTTGGTTTTTTATTTACATTACAACAGGCACCGCACTTGATTAGAATAAACAATAATAATGTTATGTGAAATGCAATTCGAATATATTTATTCCAGGTTGCAATGAAAATCGGCTGGAACAGCTGTTAAAAGCTCTCAATAACTAAATATAAACAGAGAAATCTAAGTTGAAAGAGCGCAACAAAATGTGCGGTAGTATTGGTAGTGTTTATACAATCGTTCTCAAGAGAGCAGCGCCAGGTCTGCCTGTGTAGGTGAGAACGTGAACTGCTCTCACTAATACACACAACTCACGCTCTCTCTACGATCGCCCACGAATTGACTAAAGCTGGCCGAAGTATGGAAAGAGAGCATCGAGTATTGTCTTTGTATTGGTGAGTTTTGTAAATGATTCGCATACTAATGCAATTGTTGTCTCTCTCGCGAGTAATGTGTGTGAGTTCACACTGCTTCTCCACCTCAATGTAGAGAATGAGAGATTTAGACATAAACAGACTGCCGGTGTGGATGGTTATGGTACTACCCTTAAGAAAAGTAAACTAAGGATCCACAGAAATAAATATTAATCGAAATAATGTATAAATCGACAACTATTTCTGCTATTACTTGAAGTCAAATAACCTTTGTTTGACTTTGACAACGTGTACAGCCTTCAGAAACTTAAACGTGGAATTTTTTCGATCATTTCAATTCCAGTAATTTTCCACTAGCCGCCTATCAGCTTAGTTGTTTGCCTACAGACCTGTTCGGCTGTTCCACATTTGTATGCCTTGGAGACAAGGCGGCAGCGCAATTTGTTAATTCTACGAAGATAAGAGCATTTATATGTGATGATGCGGAGGGTGGGGGGCGAGGAAACAAACGGTACAAAACAAGTCTGAAACTGTTAAATGACTTTTACAGGGTGTCCATATTTTTAAAATAATAGGGTGTACCTATTTAGCAAATATACAATCTCTAAAATTTAAATTTAAATTTGCCATTTCCAAAACAAACACACCAATACAAATACAAATTTTTTAATACTCTTTAGCTTTACAGGTGTTCACACACGTACACCCACTTATCATATGTATATTCATATATGTACACAAATGCTGAGCTTGAGTTTGCACTAGTGTAAGTCATCAAAACTTACTCACAAACACATCTATACATTTTTCTACTCTCTCAACTTTCGGTTGATGGGAAAAATATATGCTAGTCCGGTGTTTAATTTAGGTAGATCAGGTTTTTGCGTATGAAATATGAGCAAAATATGAGAGAATGTTGTTAAACTTTTTTTAAATATTGATGATCATTATAATTGACTATTAAAAAAAGAATTACCTCTTAATTTTGAATTTATCTGAGTAAATTTCCCCTATAAGTGTCATTCCACAAAACTGGTATATTTCATGTTTTGCCTACATGGTCACACTGCAAATACCATATGGGACTTTTTTGTATCGCTCATTCTATCATTTGTCACTTTGTGTAAATACTAACAATTGGAGAAGCCAACCGGCAGAATGAGCGCCATTCGCGGGGAGGATAATTTTGAGAAACTGCGGGATTATATACTTAAGCCTGACATATCAATTCACGATCCACTGCCCGATGTGCTGCCGCGTAAATTCAATGAAATGCGCCTTTTGGACATTCCAAAATGTCCGGCCAGTACGAAATTAATTCCACGTCGAGATTTCGTGACAGGTGAGATACTGGAGTTCGTCGAGGTAGACATGGAGGATGTGGGCGCCAATGCCTTCAACTCTATGTCTATGCAACGCGAACCTGGCTTGCTGGAGGAAGTTACACGCGGCTCCCACATGAACTTTCCCTTCTGGCCGGGAGGCTTGGACGCGACTGCGCAGCCCGCTGAAATAGCCAATCTGGAGGTGGACAACTTTGAATTGGGCAGCAAACTGCGTACCGTTCCGCCTGGATTTTCTAGTGGCCATGATTTTTCGCAGACCACAACAAATGCTGAGAAATCTCCGACTGCAGCAACAGCGGCAGCTACAACAACAAGCAATATTGATCTTCTCGAGAACTTGGAGCAAGACCTGGATGTGCAAAAGTGGATGCAGTTGACACGCAGCGATAGCGAGTCGGCAAACACAAATGCACCACACCATGATCTACAATTTCCGGCAGAATTCCAAGACGTAGATGATGAGATAATGAAAGCTGATCTCAAACCGGTGCTGAATATATCGACCACAACAAAATCCTTCAATAGTGACTGGGCCGAAATGGTAGACATCAGTCAGCCGATAACAGACTTCAAGGAGCAAATACCCTGCCCCGCCATGGAGTTTCCTTTTGAACTCGATGTGTTTCAAAAACAAGCCATACTCAAGCTGGAGCAGCGTCAGTATGTCTTTGTGGCGGCGCACACATCGGCCGGCAAGACTGTCGTGGCCGAGTATGCCATTGCGCTGTCCAAGCGCGATCTCACACGCACCATTTACACGTCACCTATAAAGGCGTTGTCCAATCAGAAGTATCGTGACTTTCGCAAAACATTTAAGGATGTGGGTCTTATAACAGGTGATCTGCAGATCGAACCCACCGCCTCTTGCCTGATCATGACCACCGAAATCCTGCGCTCCATGCTCTATTGCGGCAGCGATATTACTCGCGATTTGGAGTATGTAATCTTCGATGAGGTGCACTACATCAACAATCCAGAGCGTGGGCATGTCTGGGAGGAGGTCATCATACTGTTGCCCGATCATGTCAGTATTATAATGTTGAGCGCCACTGTGCCCAATACAATGGAGCTGGCCGACTGGGTGGGCAGTACAAAGAAACGCAAGGTGTACGTAATAAGCACACTGAAGCGTCCAGTCCCATTGATGCATTACCTCTATACAGGTGCGGGGGGAAAGAGCCGTGACGACATGTTCTTGCTGGTGGATGCCCAAGGAAGATATTTGCAGGCAAATTACGAGAAGGCCGTGGAGCGCAAGAAGGAGATGCAGTCAAAATCAAAGTCTGGCGGCAGCGGACCCAAGAACTACGTGAGCAGCACTCAGGATAGATACACCTGGATTGGATTGATCGATTTTCTCAAGCGCAACAACAAGATGCCCGTTGTGGCGTTCACTTTATCGCGCAACAGATGCGATGCCAATGTCGCTGCACTGCAGTCTGCAGATCTTAATACGGCACAGGAAAAGGGAGCTGTCCAGAAGTTCTTCCTGCAGTGTTTGGCCAAACTAAAACCACCCGATCGCACCATACCACAAGTGCTGGCACTCAAGGATGCACTGGAGCGTGGCATTGGCGTGCATCACAGTGGTATTTTGCCCATTCTCAAGGAAATTGTAGAAATGCTTTTCCAAAATGGCCTTGTCAAGTTGCTCTTCGCCACGGAAACCTTCGCTATGGGCGTCAACATGCCTGCCCGTACGGTCATCTTTGACTCGCACAAAAAGTTCGATGGCAGTGAGATGCGCAACCTCAAGCCGGGTGAATACATCCAGATGGCTGGGCGAGCCGGTCGACGTGGTCACGACGAGAACGGTACTGTCATTCTGATGTGTAAGTCAAGTGTGCCGCCCTCCATGGAGCTGCGTCCCATGATACTTGGCCTGCCGGAAAAGCTGCAATCTCAGTTCATTCTTCGTTACGCCGTCATCCTGACGTGCCTGCGCATTGAGAGCATCAAGGTGGAGGACATTATGCAGTTCAGCTTCAAGGAGTTCAAAGCAAAAGCTGCAGCTACCCACACAGCAGAAGCTGCTGCGTTTGGCCGAAGACAAGTTCTCCATGCTGCCCACTCTGGGTGAGCATTTGGAGCCACTAATCTATTTCTACGATAAATCCGTAGAGTATTGGAAAGAGAAGCATCGCATTATGGTAAGGTATTTAGAAAAGAAAATCCGGTGATAATCTATTAACCACTTCCCATCTTTCATTTTAGAAATTCATAACAACCCAAGCGAAGATCCAAAAGGAGCTAAAGGTCGGACGCATTATTATAATCACACATGGCAAACATTATAATAAGCTGGCCATTCTGCTGAATGTCAAGTCGGTCATGGGAAAGGACACTGTCTATAAGGTCCTAGTGCTCGATCATCAATTCAAGAGCAACGAAAGCGACACCGTGACAAATCGCGGTGAACTTTATTACAAAATACTCTCTTTGACGCCACAGAACAAGTTCTTCCATCCGGAAGGTATTGGTGGTCATGCTGTACTGGACATCAAAGCGTCGGATATAGTGAACATTACCAAGTCGACCATTAAAGTTGATGCCGATGTTATTATACGTAACTGGGAACAAAGGCAGTTGGAACGCTTCAAGGATGCGCCGCCCGGTGCGACAGTCATCAAAGCGGTCACCGAACTGCATCAATTGAATGATGCATACAACGCCAATCCAGATGTGATCAAGTACATCAACATGGCCAAGGAGATCAATGTGAATGCTGAAAATGAAGTGGCCATGTTGACCTATGTCGAACACTTGCTACGCCAAGTGGGTGATGTCTTGCCGCGCACGAATATTGCTGGGTTTGAGCAAGAGTTCACCAAGGTTTACGAGAGACGCGTATTGGAGATACATATCGAAGAGCTGCGTTTCAAGAACTCCGCTAAGAATCTGTCATTGTATCCGGACTACTGCAACAAGCTTCAGGTGTTGCGAGCCCTGAACTATATCGATGACCTCAATGAAGTCACCCTGAAGGGCAAGGTCGCCTGCGAGATGGGACAGAATGAGTTGCTGATTACCGAACTGATATTCTGCAACATGTTTAATGACCTTGAGCCGGCAGAGATTGCTGCCCTGTTGTCGGGTCTGGTCTTTCAAGCAAAGATTCAAGGCCAGCCCGTCATACCTGATCAGCTTAAAGAATGCGTGGCAGCATTTGAGCAAATCAATGACACGATATTGGCAGAAGAGCAGCGATGTAACGCGGGAATTCAGGCAGAGAACAATCTTAACTTTGGACTACTCGAGGTTGTCTTTGAATGGGCCAAGAATAAGGTGAGTGTGCGCGGGCTTATCCAAACATTGCCACCACATTAATGATTCTCTTTTTTGGTAGCCTTTTGCTGAGATCATGAAGCTTACCGAGGTACAGGAAGGTATCATTGTGCGTTGCATTCAGCAGCTGGACGAAACACTGCGTGATGTGAAAACTGCGGCTATTCGAATTGGAAATCCAGGCCTGCAGTCTAAAATGGAAGAGGCCTCCGAGGCCATAAAACGTGATATTGTCTTCACAGCCAGTTTGTATACGGAGCTCTAGGGAGGCTCTAAGCCTATGTGTAAATGAAAAGCAATGTTGGTTTCTTACGTCTACAAATTATGCATCATGTCATCATGTCAATTAAAATTTCAAAGGATACTTATAAAAATGTAAAAATATGTAGTAATATATATGTAAAACAACGCGACGGAACGACTGAGGGATTTCATCGTGTCTCTGGCTTGAACTTTGGCGGCACCATCATGCCCGTCATGTGTTTCTGTTTTTTAGTCTTTTTGGATTTGCCAGCGCCGGACTGGAAGTCGTGCCAGCTGTTCACTCGACTCTGGCGAGATTCCTCAAAGTTTTGCTGCCACTCGCGATCTGCCTTGACGCGCTCCTCTTCCTCGATTTCGGTTTCCCGCTTTCTCTTGCGTTCCTCCTGGTCACGTTGGTCGAGTTTTTGTCGCCGTCTCTCCATGTCGGCAAACAATTTCATGACCATAACATATATGGCATGTTTATATTTAGCAGGATCATCCTCAGGTATGGGTTCAAATGATCTGCCCTCCTTTTTGAGTTTTTTACGCTTTTCGGCAATCTAGACAGTAAGAGGAAGTATTACTATATCGCTAGAACTCTGGAAATATTACAGAAACCTTACCATATGATCTGTCCTTCCCTTGGCCTCCTCGTAGACTTCAAGGCACTTCTTGCGTGTTAGATCGTTTTCCAATATTTTCCATGATCGAGCAACGATATCGAATGCCATTTGGGCGCGTTCCTGGTTGTCATGGTTCTTGTCCGGATGCACTAGTATGGAGAGGGTGCGGTATCGTTTTTTTATTTCGGCCACCTCGACGTCTGGCTCAATCTGCAGCACCTCGAAGGGATTAAGATTGAAGTATGTGGAACCTGGACGAAGTAAACGATCAATTTGTTGAGTAGGAGTTAGTACTGAATCGCGTTTTTCAATTTCTTTCACCTGCGAAAATAGTCAAACAATCGTTTATTTATTTTGTAAAATTATAGGCAAGTGTTTTCTTTTTTTTCAGGCGCCTGTGCCGTAGCCAAGGTACTTTGGCGCTGGCACGGCATTGTTACTCTCGTTAAACTTACTTCAGTATAAAAGTCTTCAAAAGATTCCTTCGAAGTGCCAGGCTGATCCCTTAGCGTTGAAGATGCCATTTTATGTTTATTTTTCAGTTACGTTGCGACTATTTCTTTACAATTTCCCTTTTCTTTTTGTCGAAAACGCATAAAATGTTGCTAGTGTTGGTAAATGATGCAACTAAAGGGTTGGAAACTACGCGAAAAATGTAGTGAAACCAATATGTGTATATTTTTACTTTGTAAAAAGTTTATCAAATAATATAGGTAATCAATTAGTTTTGATAACTTTACAAATATTTATATCAAAACAGTTTTTAAGAATAAGAGAAAATCCCCCTGCAGCTCGTTGTTAAAACGTTCCCTGAAATATGAACCAGTGGAACGAAACACTAACATATGATGTCTATGTTGTAATTCGGTCACCCTAATACTTGCAGTCACACGAGTCTATACTCACATTTCAACAACAACTCTCAAAAAACGATTTGTATAAATGATTTCTGAATTATATCGACTAAGTTCCTTGTTAAGCAGAGTTGTACGACCTCAAAGTAAACTTGTTCCCGCATATTATTATAGTAAAGTGAAAAATATGAGCACAACTCAAACTTCTGTCGATCAATCCGACATTGTGTGGATGGATTTGGAGATGACCGGCCTGGAAGTAGAAAAAGATAAAATACTAGAGGTGTCTTGTATTGTAACCGATAAACAGCTTAAGATTAAGTCAAAAGAGCTTTGTTTTGCAATCAATCACCCAGCAGATGTGTATCTTAATATGAATGAATGGTGCATAAAACATCACAACGAATCTGGACTGATCGACAGATGTAAGGAGTCAAATGTGAAGCCTGATCAGGCAGAGGGGATTATATTGTCATTCCTTAAGGAAAATATTCCGGAACGACAATGCCCGTTAGCCGGCAACACAATATATATGGATCGTTTGTTCATTCGAAAATACTTTCCGTCAGTTGATGAATATTTACACTATCGTATCATTGATGTTTCTACCATAAAAGAACTGGCCAAGAGATGGAATCCCGATGTCTTAGATGCAGCACCCAAAAAGACATTTGCTCACCGCAGCTTGGAGGACATCAGAGAAAGTATATCAGAATTACAATACTATAAAGAGCATTTATTTAAGTGAATTCAATATTCGATATCAAATATATATAAAGTATATTCATAATGTACATCGTATATGTATTCTTTTAAAAGCTAATACTAATAAAACTGTAAATTGTTTAATTAGTACGTAATTGCAAGCAAAAACAAAACTCTATGATTAGAAACAAAAATACGACAGCAATAAAAAACTCGATTTCTCAATAGACTCCATTTATATTATTATGAGCGGGCGAGAAATGGTTTGCATCCTGTCGTCTACGTGAGGATCTGTTCATAGCACTGCTATCGCTGCCCGTCACTTTTTCGGCTTCAATTCGTCCGGATAGGAAGCTCGCAACACGTTCCTGTCAAGAAAAAATTAAAAGTTAGAAGTCGTGAAAGATCGAAAAAAAACTGCTGAGACTTTACCAAATATCCGTTGGTCAGCACTTGCAGGTTGCCATAGAAGGCGATCATACGTTTAAGCAGAGATTCGGCCTCCTCCTTGGATATGTTCTTGACCTTATCCAAGCGAGTAATGGTAATAATGCGGTTATTTATGTATATTATTTGGTGAACGACCTCAGTGGTGGTGTGTGCCAAGTTTCTATAGAAGGAAATGAGATTATAAAATGAAAGTCTACATTTTTAGTTGCTAGCTGCACTCATTACTCACTTGGGTAAATTGGAGGCAACATTTGCGCTGAAGTTAACCAGATGAACGACTCGCCTAGCAGACTCTCTTGTGAGCAGCACTATCAATTGCTCTAGGGTCACGGGTCTGGCTTGATTCTCCGGTTCGTCGGCGCTCAGATATCCCCACAACTCCTTGGCCCTTTGCACAGCCTGCTTGGGATCTGTTGCAATCTATGGGAATGCAATACGATTAAGATTATAACTTACTTATCTCGGGGAACTCTTCTGCTTACCAATTCAGCGGCATAAATGAGCACATGGATTGCCTCTTTGCTCTGTTTCTTCAGGGCCCGCGCCTCCAAGAGAGTTCTTTGTGTCAGTCTCCGCTTGAGCTTGCGGGAGAAGCGTTGACCGTGATGAATCGCCTTAATTGCGCCCTTCTCACCCGGCGCTGCAACCGCCGGTTCGTTATCATCATCATGTGGTGCTGGAGAGAGACAGAATTTTAATATATAAATTATTAGTCTTTATTCGATCTCGTGAACAAAAAATGTTTCTTATCTCACGACTTGTTTTGTGAATGATTAGGCGGGACTTTAAATTTGAATGCGATAACCTTAACGGCGGTGTAGGACGCCACTCAGAGGGGCTGACGACAGGGTATATAAATAGAGCATGCCGTGACATTACTGCCTGACACTTCACCCCCCATACGTTTCTGCCACTCACCGTCTGTCTGATCTTGGCCAAATCGAATGGGAACCAGATATTTGTCAACGAATTTGTCGCCAGCTGTGAAGGCGCCATCAATGCGATCCGCCGCGTATGTGGTGAGCTGACTCTCGAGCACCGCGTTCCCAATTTGCTTGACTGAATCCGCACGTTTGAGCACCGGTCGCACCAGATGATCCGACATATATTCCTTGGTATTCCAATACATCTTTAAGCACAAAATGATGGCCTACGTCAGCGAATCTAATACCACATTGGCGCTCATAGCACCTGTGGTTAAACTTACCATTTCGGGTGGCAGATAGACCAATGGAATGCGCTGCTCCAGAATGTCAAGGCTCTTGCACATTACATTATCCAACCGCTTGATGGGCAACTCGAACAATTTGACAGCTGGCTGGACTGTCTCATAGGCAGCTGAGATTGTGGCCTCCGCTGTCTCAAAGTACCAGCTGAAGAGTCGATTGTTGTTCTTCACTTTGTCATAGATGTTCTCAACGCGTTTGACACTCGATTCCACCAAAGGAATCGATGTGATGCGATCGATGGCCTCCAAATGCAGCCCACTGTTCATGGTTGCAACTCCTTTAGTAAAAATAAAATAAAATGATTAAATACCTTAAAGGCTTGCACTTGGAGTGCTAATAACTAACCCATTGATGCTAGGTTCGCTTATTGAATAATTTAAAAAGATTGTATTTATTGCGAGAGCGCACGTCCCTTTTAAACGAGCTTCGAATTAAGACTACGCCGAATTTGCTAGCAGCGCTCCATAGACATACTACTGGACATCAGGCTCGTCACGGATTAACCTTTACCTCCCGTTGATAAGCACGACGCGATCCGTATTCGAAAGTGTGTACCTAGACTATACTTGGCACTTATCAACAACAGGCCATATTTCTAGAGCGTTAAATAAGTTCCAAAGTTCAATCGTAGTCAGATTCCTAAGGCACATTCTTTTCAACTAGGGACTCCTTCGTTGTGCATGTGATTCATTCGAAAAATATATATTTTTTATCTTTATTAGCAGCACAAACAAATTGTGCTGAGAAGATGACGAAAACGTTGAAAGTTCATTCCTTGAAGTAGACTTGTGTTGTTGATACTCTGAAATTGTGGGGGTGTACGGGTCGTTGGGCCCGCGAGAATGGGAATAAGGCGGGAGACACTCGTCTGAGTCGGCGTTGTTTTTTTCTTAGACTGGCCAGACAGCATCGTATTCTTTTTTCCTTACATTGTTGTTGCTATGTTGTGATTTCTGTAATCAGCCAGACATTTTTATTACAGCACATAATGCGGTTAAGAGTAGCTTTAATCTGAATATTGAAGTCTGCCATTCAAATGTGTCTAGTGTACTTGTATTTTATTCTTAAAAAAATAAGATTTTTAAATTCTTAAATGTAGTTTCAGAATAAACTGCAGTGTTGAACAAATTGCGCACATTTTGAATTTGAACACTTACCACACAACCAATCGATTGTAATTAGTTGAATTGGTCGCAGTGTTGAAAAGTACTCTTAGTTCAGTGCTGAAAATCTCGCGTTGCATTTGGTAAATTTGTTTGTTGCGTATGTTGACTTAGCTTAGATTGTGTTCGTCTTAATTCCAACTGCTTAATTGTTGTGTGTGTCATTAAAATAATGATTTGTTAGTAGAGCTCAAGTGATAGAATCTTAAAATGCACATATATTTAAGATTAATCTGCCTTTTAGGCGTCTTAAGCGCAGGTTTGTACCCCGACTTTAACTCAAGCCACACCCAAGCCTCAAAGTGAGGCTCAATGTGATTCATTGAGAACTTCATAACTTTGCCAAATAATATTTTTAATTTAATTTTGTTGCAGCGCTTGCACAATTTAACCAGATTGAGCAGAGCAATTGCATTATACCCAAAATACTGCAAGGTTCTTGGTTTTCTTGGGAGGTCGGCCTGCCCACCCAGACAGTCATTGATGCGACGTCCATGTCAAGGCGTGGCTACTGCATAAACTATGAGAGACACCATGGGGATGAATACTCATTTGTGTTTAAGGAGAGATCCGCGAACTGCTATCATTGCGTTCGAACGGTAATACGAACACTGAATATCTTTGAAAAGTTTGAGGGTCCCTGCGTCAGTTTGGCTCCTGGTGAGGAACCTTCCGTAAAGAATGTATGCAAGGGTATTAAAGATGACCAACAGCTAATTACATTGTTCAATGAGAACTTTGTGCCAATTAATTGTCGCTCCTCTCTTGAGGGTGTGTGGCATTTCACATATCAGGCAAGTCAATTTTATTAATAAGCTATCAAAATACGTTAATTAATTCTAATTAATTGTTGTTTTTAGAATCGTTTCCGCTTTACGGGTGTGTGCAATAAGCCTGATGCACGAATCCAATCTTGTCAGACTGCGGGCACACAGTTTCTGATACAGAATCAGAAATTCAACATCACTTATCAGAAATGCGAGGGCATGGAGGGCACCTTTAGCGGAACTGTAGAGTTCAGTTGCCTGGGTGATTGGTTTGTCGGAAAGAATCATTACTTTGCTGTGGCCAATACTAAGGAGTCGCGTAAGGATGAGAAATATCGTTGCTTCCTCAAGAATCGTGATGACGATCTTTATGTGGGTGTGTCCATTACTGCTGAGTGTAATACACTTAGGTCACCCGAAAATTCACCTGAACGTCTGAAGCTAACTCCAGTTAAGGCCGAATTTGTGGAGCCTGGCTGTACACTGCCTCAGAATTTCTCGGGAGAATGGGTTAACACTGCCAATATTGATGCCGATGTGTCCATAAGTGAAACACACATCAATGAGACATATTATCCTGATAAGGCCCGATACCGTAAAACAATTTACGTTTGTCGCGAACGTCGTGGCAATCGAGTCATGATGGCGCGACTCACCGTCGATGGTTGCCAAAAGGATTATGTGTGCTTTGACTTCATGCCCAGACATCATAATATCATTCGCTATCGTAAAGGATTGGCTGTCATAAAGGACGACTTCAGTACGGTTTGCTCTTGGGTACAATTTCCGAATGCTGAGGCATGGAAATACGACTTATTCCTAGCCAGAAATCCGGTGCCAGTCCGGTGTCCCGTAGCTGGAAAGTTTAATTTCACACAAAAAGGAGAACATCCCTTCAGGACAAGGTAAGAAGTTAAATTTATTTTATTTTTGACTTTAATTTAATTTACCATTCTTTTCAGAATTCTTGGTGGTGTTACGCTGAGTCCACGTCCAGATATTCACTGCAAGCAGAATATATCAGATCTTTCCGTTTGCGATACAGACCAAAAGGAATTAGCCGTGGATGAGAATTATTGCTTGTCTGTGGATCATTTGGGTCGACCTGTAGATATCTACAGTGATCCCGATTACCGTATGAAGTGTATTGGTTTCTGGAAGGAAAATCTGAAATCCTACCTCATTACTTATGATGATCTTGATCCGCTATCAAAATACCGTTGCTGGGTTTACCAACGTGCAGATCTGAACCGAGTCCTCATGTCCCAAGCAGTGGGCGCATTCTGTAAGCTTAACCAAGATGTGACTTCATGGAATCATTCGGAGGGCGCAGCAGTCGCCATCGACGCCGTCGAGTACGAACGTGAACGTGATGATTGTCCAATGTATTTTGATGACGGCTTAAACCCATGGAAACCTTCCGATGCAGCCTTTACAATCTTCAACTGGGACTTCTCTAGAGCTGGAGCCGATCACCTAGCTTCGTCCCTGCCTACTCAGGTAGCTTGTGTCATTGGTGTGGTATATTTGGTAGCTAGAAATTTATTCGCATAACTTTTTTTAAAAGACAAGTTTTAACGTTTTTTAATATCATTTCCGCGCCGTTTAGTGTCTTTATAAAAACAAATGAGTGCCTTTACAATGTAGTGCAACAACGAAATTTTTAACAACATATTTGCATCCATTTAGTTAATAAGTAAAAAGTAAACATATTCATGCGAGGTTTTACTACTTCGAAATCTACATTCCGATTTCCGTCCACAATCGAATCTCAAATGTTTTGTACAAACGATTTATACTGCTTAATAAATACATACCTTAAAATAAAATCAGTTTTTTATATCTACAGAAATTCAAATTATCAATATCGAGTGTGATTGGGGCGGAACCGATAATAGATAAGAAAAAAAAACGATAAATTTTAATCAACATTGTTTTCAGTGTTGCACAGTTTTAGGTTTTCTAGTTGGCTTTTAAGGCAAATAACAAGCATATTTATATTTTGTACAAAATTAACTTTTTCAAAATATAAATAATGTTGTCTACTTTGGTACTCCGTGGCGCTACTCGTGGCAATGGTATGTGTTAAATAATTGTGGCCACTCAACTGCATTACAAGCCCTTTAATTATTATTATTATATAACCTTATCGTTTTGTTCGCCGACAGCTGCAAATCTCATCAAGTCGGTTCGCATTACTCCACTGAAGGCTTATTCCACAATTGTTGCAAATGCACAACGTCAGGCATTGGCTAAGCCCTTGGCACTTGCACCCAAAATTGCGGTACGTCCAATTAGCGTTATTACCACCATTACCATCTAAAAACAGCTGATGTGATTATACATTTTAGCCAATTGCGATGCGTAACATTGCCGTGAGTGCACCAAGAATGGCTGCAGAAGGTTCTAATCACACAGGATTGTGGACTATTGAACGTCTCGTTTCTGTTGGTTTGTTGGCTGTAATCCCAGCAGCTTTCCTAGCCCCCTCCCAGGTGCTGGACGCTCTTCTCGCCATCTCAGTGGTTATTCACACACATTGGTAAAACAACGAGAATTAAGAAATACATCAATTACTAATCATTCTCATTCTTTTAGGGGAGTGGAAGCCATGGTTGTAGATTACTTGCGTCCATCTGTCGTCGGCAACATTCTGCCAAAGGTTGCACACTATTCCCTCATCCTGATGTCTATTGCCTGTCTGGGAGGTCTTTTCTATATCATCAAAAACGATGTCGGCTTGGCGAATGGTATTAAGCGCTTCTGGGCCATTGGTTCCAGCGAAGCTCCCAAGGAGGTTCCTGCTCCCGCTAAGGGTGCTAAGGGTGCCCCCAAGAAGTAATCTGGTTACCTATTATTTATTATGAATTCATTGTGTAAAAAATATAGTAGATTTGACCCGACTTCCTGATAGGCAATAACAAAATATTAAAAACGAAATGTTCGGAGGTTTAAAAATGTATTCAAAGTTTCATTATACTACACGTAAACAGCACTTAAATAGTTTTGGTAACGGTATTTAAAATAGAAACAGGCACCTTTTGTGTTACGTACGTATGTAATAAACAATAAAATATTTCTATGGCAAAGTCACGGGTCACGACTTGGCCTCCACGTTATTTGCATAGAATATTCTAAGAGCATCCCATTGTTTGGTATGAAGTAAGATATGGGGGCGACATTGACGCATGTGCTCCACGGCCTGATCCGGCGTCCAGCCGTTTTTCTAAAATTAAAGAAAACGTGGATTTTATCGGATGAGAAAGGTTATCTAAAGAGCTGAGATGGAAACGATTGCATTTTTGTATTCTAATTATTAAGTAGATGCATTACTCTATTCATAAGGGGTTTATTAAACTCACCAGCATTAAATAGCAGCCTACTAAGGTGGCGCTACGTGTTCTCCCAGCCTTGCAATGAACGTAGACGGAACCAACATTTTCGGGTTCTTTCGACGAGCTTAATCCAACTATGCGTTTGGACAATGGCAAGAACCGATTGATGAACTCCACACCTCGATAAAGTTTCTCCTGGTTGGGTGATTCAAATATATCTGTGGTAGCCAGTTGCAGAAACTCAATGCCAAGAGCCTTCCATTTGGGCGCGTCATTGGAAAAAGCTGTCAGCTCGTAGTCTTCGTTCATCGAGACAACGGCTTTCATGTTTTCCTTTTCAATCAACTTTTTACCAGAAAATAAGGAAAGAAATAATTATTTTTATTGAATGAAAAATTTAAATTCAGAAATGCAATCAAAATTAAATATCCTCCAATAGGTTTTACTTACGTCATTTGCCTGGCTACGGAAGGGTAGAGCTCCAAGTATAACGTTCTCATCGATTCGATCGTACCAATTCCTTGCCGAAGCTTTCTCCATAAGCACATTGTAGAGGAGTGTAGGATAGAAGGAGACGCGTGCTAGCATAGTCGCCTTTAAAAGATGATGCACAGGTAAAATGGGAAGGGGCAAGTGGGAAGTTAATGATTTGACGTTCTACGTTCGGCCCTAGGCTAAAGTTGTAACAGCTGTAAACTTTCACCCAAAATAACTCAGGCAGCTGAGCTGTGTGCTTTCTTGACTTTCGATGCGTAACTCTGTCCGAGTCGGTTGGAGCGCGGTTTGGAACTGGTTTGATTGTTGTTTCGAGCCGCAATGCCAGAGCTTGCATCCACAGTCGACTGTAACTTACACTCATTTCCATGCCTTTTTGTTGGGTTCTCCGGTTCAAAAGCACAATGCGTCACGCCCTAAGAATGCTTCCTCGTATATTAATTAGTATATTGACAAATTATCACTCTAAAATATATGACGTCCATCTATCAGGTATTTTGCATTATGAAACGCGACAACCAAAACAGATGAAACTCGAATTCTCGAATGTGTTTTCCAACACTGCACATATAGCGGAGGGGCACCTACCGGTACATCAGCATACATTTGCTATTGCTAGCCTTGCACATTGAAAAATTTCTTTATATTGCTTATCAACTAAAATATTATTTATACAAACTTATATTCTTAATATATATTCTTACCCATGGGCTACAATTCTTGTTCTTCTTGTTGTTTTCCATACGAAATAATTTATTGCATTTATTAAATGATTGATATTTGAAATATAAATTTAGTTCTATCTTAGCCAAACTCAATTTAGGGACATCTGTATCACCGTACCATCACTAAGGATCGACCAAATGCTTAGTGATAGAAGGTGTTTGTACATGTTTATTAAAACATACACGTGACAGTTTCACTTTATTTATTTTAAAATCACATTGTGGCTCATCTCTACCTTTGTGCCGTTTGCAACACTGGTGTCCAATTATTATTGGAACAAATATAAAGGTTCTTCAATCTTACGTGTGAAAAATTGTTAAAGTTGGCCAGCGGAATTGAGGCATCTAAATCAGCGATAACAATAATAATAAAATGTGCCAGCGATAAATCGAACGGGAGCACTAACATACGGTGAAAAAGCAATCAGTGTGCGCAAAAAGAAAAAGTAAATAACACAACACGTCAGAGCTAAAGAAACAAGAGTCTTGGCTAGATACCAAAATTATTAGTATATTTGATAAATTTGTTTTTAAATTTTTTATTGCTGCACACGCACGTACATAGAGACGACACGTTTCCTACGATGAGACTGACAAGCCTGATATGCATTTTGATGCTCCTGGTGGCCCAGCACAGGGCGGAGCTACAAGGCCCACTTGAAGAAAGCGCCAGCGCGACAACAGCAACTTCCTCCTCGCCTGCTGAGGCAGAAAGAGAGACCATAACTTCTTCAGAATATAGTTCTAGTAAAACAGAGTCCGATGAGATTAAAACGGCAGAGAAAGATGCTAAAGCACCGCCCGCCGTAGACTCACAATCAAAAGCAAAAGCCCCTGGAGTCAATGATCGCAAAGCGGCGAAGTTAAAAGATAACGAGTTTGCACCACGTACCAAGGTGATGCCAGCTGCACTCTTAGAGAGGCTCTGGAACGACAGTTTGATGAAGCAACAAAAGCTGAAGGCTCAAATAGAGGCAATTGAAGCGAAAATGACACCTGTAGAGGTAAAGGAGTTAACGCCCGAAGAAATGGAAGGTATGTAGAAAGCCCATAATGGAGTATATATTCATTGATACAATGTCTAAATTATAGCTCAGAGCTTCTACGAGAATGCCATGGAGATGTTGGCTAAACCACGCACTGATAAGCGCGTCGCATTTACGCTGCTCCGCAAGGCGGCAGGATTTAAGCACCTAAAGGCACGAGCGGAACTGGCCTGGGCTATGCTCTTGGGTCACTGGGTATCATTTGACTTCCATCAGGCGGCCGAGGAATTTGAGACTTTGGCAAACGAAGGTGTCCCCGAAGCTCACTTGGGACTCGCTTTTCTGTACTCAGCGGGCGTAGGCGGTAAAAATGTCAGTCAGCCAATGGCGTTAATTCATTATACACTGGCAGCGCTGGCTGACAATACGTTGGCACAGATGGCCATGGGATATCGCTACTTATACGGCATTAATGTGCCAACGAGCTGTGAGAAGGCACTGGTGCATTACAAGCGTGTGGCCAAGAAGGTTGCCTCTAAGGTGACGTTCTCCAATGGGCCAATAGTTCATAGGGTCAGGCTGCTGGATGAACTTGAGAACCCAGGCAGTCATGAAACAGAAGTGGTAGACTACTACCAACTGTTGGCTGATAAGGGTGATGTGCCGTCTCAGGTTGGCTTGGGTCAGTTGTACTATCAAGGCGGTAAGGCAATTCAGCAGGACCATCAAAAGGCATTGGAGTACTTTACGTTGGCGGCCAATGCCGGCAATGCCATTGGCTTTGCCTTCCTGGGTAAACTCTATCTGGAGGGCAGTGAGCAAATCAAGGCGGATAACGAGACTGCCTTTAAGGTAAGCTAACTGAGATTAATGAAAATTTAATATTGAATAAATGTTTTTTTCAGTACTTCTCCAAAGCATCTGAAATGGGTGATCCTGTGGGACAAAGTGGATTGGGACTTATGTACCTTAAGGGTTTGGGCGTTCCCAAGGATTCGATCAAGGCATTGTCGTACTTTACACAGGCTGCCGACCAGGGCTGGGTTGACGGCCAACTACAACTGGGCACCATGTACTTCAGTAAGTTGTTGTTCGTGTACATGACGAAGATGAAGTATAGCATGATTTCATTGCAGCTGGAAATGGCGTCAAGACGGACTACAAACTCGCGTTGAAATATTTCAATCTGGCCACTCAATCGGGTCATGTTTTGGCCTACTATAATCTAGGAATTATGCACGCCTACGGCATGGGTATGCTGCGCTCTTGTCCAGCCGCTGTTGAGGTAGGTGATTTGCGGCGTTTGAATTTTTTACCTCAGTTTAATACCCATTTATTTGTGCCTTGCAGTTCTTCAAGAATGTCGCCGAACGTGGTCGCTGGAATAGCAGACTCATGCACGCCTACAGTGACTACAAGAAAAATCGCGTTGATGAGGCTTACATGCAGTATTCCCTAATGGCTGAAGTGGGCTATGAGGTAGCTCAAAGCAATGCAGCCTTTCTGTTAGATCGTGAAGAGGTGCATGTATTTAATGATCGTCACGAGGACCTAATTCGTGCCTTCTATTACTGGAAACGAGCTGCTAGTCAAGGGTATTCAGCTGCTCAAGTGAAGCTTGGCGATTACTATTACTATGGATGGGGTACAAAAACGGATTTCGAAACTGCAGCGGCTCTTTACAGGTGTGTAAACTGCAATTTTGTCTTGAGCTTCATTAATATTAATTGTAATATAATTGCAACAAATAGAAAAGCTTCGGAACAGCAATATAATGCACAGGCCATGTTCAATTTGGGCTATATGCATGAGCAGGGCTTGGGTATGAAGAAGGATTGGCATCTGGCCAAGAGATTATATGACTTGGCTGCCGAAACGAATTCAGATGCCAAAGTGCCTGTAGCGTTAGCTCTGTTCAAGCTGCAGATGCTGGCCAAGATTGAGTCAATAAAAGAGGTAAGCCGGCATATTATGATTACACATTATGATGATGGATTTCATTGAATCTCATTCGTTTCAGTCACCATACAAATTCATCTTCTATATGGATGAAAACATTGCAGCGAACTGGGATCTATATATGATCACAATACTAACCCTGTTGCTGGGCATCATTATGTACACCAGACGACCATTCCAACAGCCCGAGCAGCAAGTGCCACGGGCACAGCAACAACTTGAACCGCAAGTCAATGAAGTGGCAGCTGCGCATATTAATCCAGCTCCACCAGAAGCTGCTCCAGCATTGGCTGAGAGTGCGACAAGAGCTTCAGGCTCAACAGGAGCTGATGCCACATCAGCGGCCAGTGGATCCGCGCAAGCTACATTGGCGTCAAGTTCTACAGCTGCAAGGGGCGGCTCATCCGCAGGGACGAGCAGCAGCGGCGGCGGCACTAGCAGCAGCAGCAGCAGCAGCAATACACTCGACCCCACTGATTAGTCTTTATGAATTGGTTTATCATCCCTAGCTTAATTAGCGACCATGTAAATATTTATCATCTATTTTTTATTATTTCTGAATGGAATTTTTAGATATTTGAAAAATCAGATATATCTAACTCAAAATATATGTGTTGTAATGATAAAACTGCGCGATCTTTTCGGTTCCTAACAAAACATAAATTCGGCGTTGAATCAATCACAACTTTGTTATTGTTTAATATATAAGTTCGCGGATTTTATTGTTGTTATAGCTTTTGCCAGATTACAAGTAAATTTAATTTCCAAAGTTCTAGTCTAGGCATAATAGTTAAGATTAGCTTTCTTTTTGGACTGCACCTCCATGATGGCATCCATGAAGTCTTCATGCGTCACAGATGTAGCGGACCGGCGCAGTGCAATCATGCCCGCCTCTACGCAGACCGCCTTGCACTGGGCACCATTGAAATCATCTGTGGAACGAGACAATTCCTCAAAGTTAACATCGTTGCTGACGTTCATTTTTCTTGAATGGATTTGCATAATGCGTGCACGGGCTTCTTCATTCGGATGTGGGAACTCGATTTTACGATCCAATCGACCAGAACGCAGTAGAGCAGGATCGAGAATATCCACGCGATTTGTGGCTGCGATCACTTTAATATCTGCTGTCGAGCTAAAACCATCCAACTGATTCAATAGCTCCAACATAGTACGTTGCACTTCACGATCACCGGCCTTCTCGGAATCAAAACGCTTTGTGCCAATAGCATCCAATTCATCAATGAAGATAATGGCAGGTGCCTTTTCCTTTGCAAGTGCAAAAGCGTCGCGCACCAGCTTGGCACCATCACCAATGAACATCTGAACCAATTGAGGACCAGCTAGCTTCAGGAAAGTCGACTTGGTCTGGGCGGCACAGGCACGGGCGAGTAAGGTCTTACCAGTTCCAGGAGGACCATACAACAGAACACCTTTAAAATACTAATTGTTAGAACAAGCGATTTACGGATAAATAGGGTTGCTTACCTTTTGGTGGATGAATTCCAAGGTTCTTGAACTTCTCCTTATGTGTCATGGGCAGAACGACAGCTTCAATGAGTTCCTGAATTTGTTTATCCAGTCCACCAATGTCGGAATACTGTTCTGTTGGACGCTCATCCACCTCCATGGCTTTCACACGTGCATCATACTCAGCCGGCAGAGTTTCCAAAATCAAATAGGAGTCCTTGTTGACACCAACCAGGTCACCGGGCTTAAGTTTCTCGGCATCGACCAGACCGATCACGGGCAAGAAATAGGCCTGACGTGTTGATGTTTTGATAACAGCGCACTTTCCTTTGCGTTGGTTGTCCAATACAGTTACGGAGCCGTCATCTTCCTCCTCTTGTGGATCCACATCCAGCAACTCAATGACATTGGACACTAGATATGGCAACGTTTTGTTAACCTAAAACAATAAATGATGAGTTGTGCCTTTTTGTTGATGATTTGATGTTCTAATCAATACCTTTATCTTTTCCGTGTTATCTTTTATTTTCTCGTTTTGTGCCTGAATTTCGTGAGTGATGCGCATCACTTCGCTTTTCATTATTTTAATTTCATTGTCCATTAGGCGAGTCCTGCTCACAATCTCATCAGTGGACATACGCAGCACCTCTTCGCCCAGAGATTCCTCACCATCCTCCCATATTGATTTATCCTCGAGCGTTTGGGCCATTTTTGTTTATTTATTTCAATAATAATCCTGCTTTGTCAGCTTATTTTCTGTTTTACTGCGGCTAGATGGTTTGGTTTTTGCTCGATGACTTGTACAATTTCGTGTTTTTTCCAGCCTCTGCCGAATTTGACAGTAAAGAGTGTTGGAAAACCTCCAACTAATATCGGCATTGAACATGTTTTCATCGATTTTTGTTTTACATCGATAGTTGGCTTTTTTATAGCACTGTCTTTGGCTTTAAGAAACGCTATTTTTTTTTCCTGTAAAGAGATTTTTCTAAAAATTAAAAATTATAAACGTTAACTACATTGCAATGTCAGAAAATAATGGTAAGTGTGTTGACTGAAATGTAGAACAATCCTTTGAATTTATAAAGTGTTGCAACGATTAAAAGTTGAGTCGGAGCCGAAGCTGAAGCTACCAGATACAAATACATATCTTGTTTGTTCTTGTTGTAACATTGTAGAAGCGTCGGTTGAAGCCAACTGCTTCAGAGGTGGTTTCACCTTGAAAGCCTCTCGTTTGGGTGGTGCAGTTCTTCGACCAGCCGTGCTTGGGGACTCTTCCGTATTAGGAGCAGTTCACACCAATACTAGCAGCAACCCCAATATTAACAGCAACAATAGTTCGACACCATCAGCCGGCGGTGGTGACAGCGAGAAGACTGAAGGAGAAGTTATTGCCAGAAATCCATTTTTGCGTGGTGAGCAGGAAGACGATGATGATTCCTCTGCTCAAGTGGTGGAGTCCACAGAGAAATCGGACAAAGATGATGATGAGATCGATGAGCGGCCGGATCCGCTCTCCATGCTGCGCAACAATGGCATTGAGAGGCCCAATATATTTGCCTCTTCTAAGCCGACTTTGCCGCGCGTGCAGCCAAGTGGCTTCGTTTTTGGCCAGAATGTACACGAGCGAGTTATTGGGGTACGTTATAGCAAATGATAGTAATGATTATCATGTGACTAATATGTCTTCTCATAGGAAAAGGTGAGCACAGAATCGAACACTGAAGCTGCCAACTTGGGTGCAGCGGAAGCTACCTCCTCACCGCTGCAATTCTCCAGCGTCATTCAGCGGGCAGCCCAATCGACAGAAAACAATAAGGAGACATCCGAAGCAAAGAGTCTCACTGATGTGGCACGCGAATATGAAGAGAGTCGTGCCCAGAAAAGAAAATACGAGGAAGTTGAAACATTCACGGGCGAGGAGAACGAAATCAATATTGCCGATGTCAGCTGCAAGCTGTTCGCCTTTGTGAACAGTAATTGGGAGGAACGTGGACGTGGTAGCCTGCGCCTTAATGATGTCAAGGATGAACGTGACAGCTCCCGCGTTGTCTTCCGAACGTCTGGCAATCTACGATTGCTCTTAAACACTAAAGTCTGGGCTGCCATGGTCTCCGAACGCGCCAGTCCGAAATCTTTGCGTCTCACTGCAATGGATAATACGGGTACTGTGAAAATATTTCTGGCCATGGGCCGTCCAGCGGACATTGCACAGGTGCATAAGGCTTTGAGCGAGCGCATTGCTAAGCGAAAGTGGACACATCCCGAGGAGTGCGCTGTTGCGGAGAATAAAAATGGCATTTCATCGGAAACCTGTGCTGCCAGCGTGCAGCCCGAATCCACAACCAATGAAGATGACGACGAAGAAGGTGTTGTCGAAGCAATTCCAATTGCCGTCACAAGTGCAGCCGTTGCCGAGGCGGACAGCAACGCGCCGAGCCCAAAGAAGGCACTCATGCAGGCTGACAGCAGTGCGGATGCTGTTGTGGCACCTGCAGCCGCAGATGATGGCGATGCTGAGGCAGAACCCAAGGATGAGTCACGTGGGGAGAATGCTTAAGATTGGATTATCCGATTGTTTCTTTTGTTTCCTCCCTTAACGTATTATATATTTGTTTCAAGAGAGAAAAAAAATAAGAAAAAAGAAAAAACAAATGAAATTGCAGCCACGTCTACTAAATATAATAAAAGAACATTGTGAATTATTATAAATTAATTATAATAATTTATTGATAATTATTATTAAAGTAAAAAATAAATGAAGTTCCAATTTGTAAGTTCGGGATCATATTGTCCACCATTCTTATGAATTTTCGATTTTGAATTACATTTCTGTTTACCGTGTTTATTATTTTATCGCAATCTGCTTTGCCATCATCAATCAACATACTATGTTATGTCGGTTCTCTATTCAAGAAGTTACAATATTTTTTGTTTTTTTCTATATATGTATATATATATAGTTTAATAACTAAGACTAACTCGCTTAAGGAATACTTTTTACAAGCTCTACGCCTTGCACTAGAAATATGTTCAGTAGAAAAAATAGTTTTATTACTTTACACGCTTATATAGTCGTATTACCGTATGTACTAATTGGAAATTGCTACAACAATGAATCCCACGATGCGGTATGCCACAAGAGAGAGCACCCTACAACAAGCATTTAACAAATACATAAGGCTTTGGCTAATTGAACAATTGCTGCTAGGCCTGGCCAATGTGAATTGGATTTGGGTTTGATTAAAATTACGATTATTGTTACAATTATACAAAAATTATAGTTATTCATAATTTATCCATTCGTTAAAACACAAGATATTTTTAACTGTAACACCTATGTACAGGAAAAGTAGCAGGAGGAGGGAAAATAGGAGAGGAGGTGCAGGTGAAGGAGGCTTCTTCAGTTTTAGCTGATTGTGCTGCAACTGGAGACGGTCACGTTGAGCGGATTGTTGGCACTGCTCACAGCAATGGAAGACCTAAAAGAAATTGCAATTGATTAGTCATCATTCATTTAGCTGACCTCAGCACACTTACCGATTGTGACGCATGTGACTCTTGACTAGATCGCTGTTGACCAGGGCAGCCATAAGGCTCAGTTCACCGGCCATGACTGTGGCGCAGACAATTTGTGCCAGCCTCTTGGCATTATCACCGGGCTTACTGGCATGGGCACCACGAACGCCCAGCATATCGAGACACGCACCCTGACCGGGCAGCCCAGTGCCGCCGCCTACCGTGCCCACCTCCAGTGAGGGCATTGTGCATGTCATATACAAATCCTCGCTGTTCTCACTCCAACACTCCATCACTGTGGAGCAATTGCTCGAGGTGACATTCTGTGCGGGATCCTGACCCGTTGCCAGGAACACAGCTGTCACCATATTGGCAGCATGTGCATTGTTGCCACCAATGCTGCCGGCCATGGCACTGCCACCCATGTTCTTCAGTTTATTGCACTCCACCAGCGTCTTGGCATCCGTCTTCAGTACAGTACGTAACGTTGCTGCCGGTATGGTGCACTCGGTGACCACACGTTTGCCTCGTCCCTTGATCCAGTTAATTGCCGCCGGTTTCTTGTCGCAACAGAAGTTGCCGCTCAGTGAAATGATTTGCATGTCCGGAAACTGTCGCTTGATGCAGCGCAACGCCATCTCTGCACCCTTGGAGACCATGTTCATGCCCATGGCATCGCCGGTGAGCGCAACAAAGCGTATGTACAACGTTGGACCATCCATGGCAATGTGACAATCCTTGAGGCGACCAAAGCGAGACGTCGAGTCAAACTCTGCCTTAATGATGCGATAGTTGGTTTCGTGCTCAATCCATAGCTTGGCCTCGGAGGCACGAGCAACACTGGGAAACCGTACACAGGGGGCACGTGTCATACCCACATCCTCGACAACGGAGCGCACGCCACGAACTGACAGTGCTTTGCAGCCACGGTTTGTTGATGCCACAAGAGCGCCTTCTGTGGTGGCCATGGGCACATGGTAAATGACGCCATCGAGCAGCAATGGACCCGCATAACCCACCGGTATGGGCACATATCCGAGAACATTCTCGCAGCAGGCGTTCATCACTTTGCGGTAGTCAAAGTGCTGATAGGGAAGCATCTCTAGACGCCCAATAGGCAACTTAGCACGGTCAGCTATGACCTGGCGACGTATGCGAATACCACGCTCGGGATCTTCCAAAACTGATTCAATCTTATAGAGTGGACAATGCGGTCCGCCGGCATTGACAATGGCAACAATCTCCTCATCACTTAAAGCCCTTGGGCCGGTGGGGCCGTCGGTATCATCGGTGGAGTTAAGCAGCTGCAGGCATTCCTGCAGTGGCCGTGGTGGACGCAAGGGTAGAGCTGGAAGCACTGGAGGTTGTTCGCGAACAGTCTGCTCCACAGTCTGTTCATCCGTTTGGGTGGCTACGTTCGCTGTGCTCAGATCCTCGATACGGAATATGGGTGTGCGTTTCGGTACCATAGGGAGCTGGTCCTCCCCCTGCTGCTGCTCTGGCTCCTGTGGTGTCGTCTGTGATGCCTTTGCCGTTGTTGACTGCAGCAATTGATCCTGCAGAGCATCACGATTGTCAAAGCAAATAAACTTCACAACAAGCGCAATCAAAACAATCGAGATGACAATGTGATCCGCACTCATGGTCAGCCATCTGTAAAGTGGAACATTAAAGTAAGCCAGGACTCGTCCATCCCATCACTACTTACTTGATGATTATATCTGTAATTTCGCCAGATTCTGTGCGGTTATTGCTAACATTGAGATTCAGTGTGGGCGACAGTGTCTTGTCCACGGCATCGTAGTCGCTGCTGGTGAAGACGACGCGACTGTAGATGTGAACAATCATCAGGCCCGTTGTCATAATAAGCTTGACGCGCTGCAGCACCGGATTTGCCTTCTGCTCCTCCTCGGTCAGGGATTTGAGCAGCAGCGAACCCTTCGCACGTTCTCTAACCACAGACATATCGACGCCAGTGCGTGACAGGTCAAAGATGAGCGATAAACAAGCCGGATAAAAGGTCATAAAGACCACATAGTTGACCAGCACCGAGAGTACAGCAAACATGCAAAGCACCTCGAGACGTTGCACGCCCGACAATGTGCCCACGCCCACCAGTAGCGCCTCCACAATGGTGTCCAGTGAGATGGCCGGTCCCAGTAGCTCTAGACCACGTGCAATATTCTGTGTTACCTCCGCCTGATTGCTGCCAGACAACGCCAACTGGGCCAACCGCCCGGAGTTGGACAAATCGATGACCAGCAGCAGAAAGAATAGTGCGTCCCTGAAAAGTTCATACCCAGTTAGGTCAAGGCTTTAAAACGTGCTAATTGTTTGCACGGTTGGGGATTCACTTACTTCAAATCGGAGATATCGCTGCCCAGAAACTTGATAATTGCCGTGGTGAATATAAAACTGGAGAATACCGTAAAGAGGCCCGCAATGCCTATGAAAAAAAATAAATAAAATAGTGAGCAGTGCGTTAGGAATGCTGGGTATGTATGGCTATCAGAAACCCTAGGATAATGAGAAGAGGGAGCACAAGAATGCATCTTAAGAGTTTAGAAAAGGAATTAAATGAATGGAAGAACTACTAAATTGACTCGGAAGTTCTTAGAGATTTCACTCTCTGAAAGTTAAAGGGGAAATTGGAAAGGCTTTCTGTAGAATACCCTACCATATCTACTAACAATTCCTCATATGTAGTCTCGGGAAGTAACAACTCTGACTTTCTTATCCCTAATAAAAACCTAACACCTGTAACAGAGACTTTCCTTTATGAATATGAGGTATTCTATTGTATTCTTAACTTGTGCTGCTGTCTACCCTATAATACCCTGCAATACTCTAACAATTAGTACAAGTGCGCGCACTTGAAACCGAAACCGAATCCGCATCGAATTAGCTACAAAGGTCGTTTCGTTTAGAGAGCGTGTGAGAAATGCCATGGACCGCAGGCAATAAGGTAGCTAAAAGGTTTACCAAACACAGCATGGACCATGGCAACGCATCACAGCGTACCGCATCGCATCTCATCGCATAGCTGTGCGGACAAACAAAGCATATTCTTGGCTAATCAATTGAATCAACACACGCGCCCCGCATGACGCAATCCGTCTCCGGTTTTGGAACTTACCTAGCACATATTTGGAGCCGAGCCTATGAAGGCTACAGAACTGATAGTAACAATAGAGAACCGCTGTGCAGCGCACAATGGTCATAAGGATGACGTCCGCAGCATTGTATTCGGCCTCGAGGCCATCACAGGATTGACTCCAGCCATGGCAGGGTCGATGGCGACTGGAAGTGGCCGATGTACTGCCCTGATTGCTGGTGATAATGGGCGGCGGTGCAGCGTCTGCACTGGCAGAGGCTGTGGCAGCACTGCTAAGGCCTGCATCCAGTGTGGTGCTCTTGTCCACCGTGAGCATGCAGGCTGTGATGGTTAGCAGGGCGACAATCACTTCCCAGGGATGTGAGGCGCAGAATTCGCCATGGGCGCGAAACAGACGTCCAATCATCTTTGCTGCAACTTGCTGTGCTGTCGAAGTCGTCCAGTGCCCTGTGGTGGTGGTGGTTATCTTGCCCCACACAATGACCCGACTCAATGGCCCAATCTCTCTCTTGGCTAGCTGCAACGAGAACACACACAAAAAGAGAAAAGAGGCAAATGTGAGTAAATGAAAGCATTCTCAGTACTAGTAGCTAGTTGCGAATTCCGATATATCTGTGCACAATCAAGGACATGGGCACATCACAGCCGGGACTGGACCATGCACAGGCCACTCAACTTGCCCCGCTCAACATAATCGTTGCGCATTAAGTTGCCTGACCAAGTGACCAAGAGAGAGGAAGAAAGAGAGAGGAAAAGAGAGAGAAACAAATTAACAACTAAAACAACAAACTTTATCGATTGCAGTTGACACATTTGGCAGGCGGCGAGAGGATGCAGGGAGGCTGCGTGTCGTAGGCAGGATGTGGGCACTAGGCGGCTGTGTGCCGTTCTCTAGGCGATAACGAGCGACCCCAAAGCCGATTGGTGCCACTGAATCCGAAAAGCAAAAGCAAAAGTAACAAAAAAAAAAAAAAAAAATAACAAGAAAAGAAAAAAAACACAACAAAACAAGAATGAAAACTAGTTAAAAGGCTACTTTATGGCCGGCACGACAGACAGTTACCCTGCACCGTGGCTCCAAAACTAATGAACTCACACAAGTTAACACCCTCTCCAGGCAGCGCTCTGACTCTGACTCTGGCTCGACGTTTGTTGCCGGAAACGACAAGCTGGCGAATAATACGCGAATATTAAGCTACAACAGTTTAAGTATTACTTCTAATTGAGATGCTGAAACAGTTTTTGTATTTTTATGGCTGTTTTGGCATTTTACGCCTTTTACCGCCCACCTTTTTACGCCCCATCTATCAGGTGTATAATGAAAGCGACCTTTACTAAATCAACTTTAAGGCAATCTATATACATGTATATAGCAACGATATCTATAGATATAGGATAGATAGATCTTTAGATATACAAGTATTTCTATCTATATAACTAACATATGTGTAGGATTAATATTTATCTTTTTATATATCTAAACCTAGTATAGGTGACTATCTCTATATCTTTATCTAGTAAATATATCTGTACATGTTATTTACATATCCCTAAGTAATGCACATCATCTCCAATTAGAGCTGGAAGTAAAATCGTTTTCAAATCGATTTATCAATGTTTTTAAGTTTTCTATTAAGTTATCCTTATCAAATTATTTTTTTTTTATTTATTTTAATTTAACCTTCAAAATTTCGATTTAAATCGATTTCCATCATGAATAAAAAAAAAACTTTTTTTTGAACATCGATATATGTATTTCCATCTCTAGCTCACACGCACTAACCGCAGGGTGTGCAGGACAGTCAGTAACAGGCTGCTCTTGTTATTACACTAAGCGGATTTGATCGCGTCCTTGGGCAGGCATTGTGCGTATGTCTCCCCCCCCCCTTTCCTGACCACCCCACTGGACTCAGCAGGTACGCAGCGCACGCGGTAAATGCGTGGCCCACTACTGATTGATGGCGTAAGCCGGGACAGCGCGCCCACAGCGAGTGTTCGTCTGTGTGTGTGTGTGTGTGTGAGTACATCTCTGAATACATCTGTGAATACTCGTACATCCGCATACCTACGCTGCCAACGGCAGCGGCGGCAGCTGGTCGCCGTAATTAAGCCGGCAAAGCGATTTCTTGGCACTTGGAGCAAATCTGGGCGAACGATCTCGCCCGTTTGCAACGTGCCCGGCATAGTCAAGTATCCTGGGCAGGCGCCATAAATATGTTAAATCTATCCGATGTCTGGCTGTGAGTCTGGGCTTGAGTATACTCAATGCTCCAAGTGCCGTTGCTTATCGTGCACTCACTCACACACACAGACACACACACACTTGGGGATACTCTCATAAAACATGTTTCCTTTGTGCTGCACTTTAAAACAGAAATCTCCAGACCCAAAGAAACCAGCGATGTTGGGGTTGTGTAATCCGAAGCCTTTGGCCATAAAGCACTGGGCTGGATCCTAACTCTCAGTGTGTGTAAGGCAAGATTTATGTACATAAATGTAATAAATAAATATATTGTAGACATTGCATTTCGTATAGTGTGTGGGCGTTGCACTCGCCTGAGGGGGGAACGAGGGGTTACAGATCTGTGTACGGATCGAGTTCTTAAAGTGAAGCCCATGCCGAAGCGCGATCATAAAAAGTGCAATACATAAACAATGAGATCATTCTTAACGGCAGTGAAAACTTTTATTATTATTCGCTGTATGCCTGAAATGGGGGAATCTACCTCAGTCCTCCTCTCCTCCCTCTCTCTCTCCTGACTTCCTCTCTGTGTAGTAATTACCGGGGAAGCTATTTCGGGTATGGAAATGCAGGCGTGTTTTATGGACAAAAGTCCACCAAAGGCCAGGGATGAAAGAGTAGATCAAGATCATGATAACATAACAAACAAGGTGAATAACATCCAATGGGAGAATTCGGTAGAATATTACCGAAAACATGCAAACTATTGTCGGCGAACAAAGGAAAAGTTCTTGACTATAATTTGCATATATTGCCACCGATTTGCATGAACATGGATGGGAATTTTCAAAATTGAATTGATTTCCATGTAAATCGCATAGAATTCAACTATGATATATTAATTGCTTTAGTTCCAGTGAATGAACAATCGTAATTGTTTTTTTTTTACTCTACAAATCGTATTAGTCATGTTTACTGCAAATCACAGGGTCATCTTCTTGACTGCAATTAGTTAATATAATGTGAAATGATCAAGTAGAACGAATTCTTGAAAAATTGACGAATTTACATATGTTTGATCTAGGGTTTTCGGTGCACGAACTACGTCTTGGATTCGGATTAGTTTTAATTACTTGCATATACTCTAATATGAGTTATAAGTCATACGATAATACCTTTAGACTTTGTTCGAATGACAAACCTATTTATGGGTAATTCCCTTTTCTTGCAAATCTTTGTAATCTTTTAAAAAGAATTCGCACAGCGTGTTCAAATAAGCTGGAGTGTACAGCTATGCTATATGTATGTGTATCTGTAGTATACAGACACTCAAGTAAAAAAGTTGTGAAGCCGCACGTACGTCAAACAGATCAAATATTTACATACCTTCAAACGATTGGGATCTTTTGCTTTTTGTATTCAAAGCCATCGCTATTACTGACTGAGCTATAACTTGAAGTGTACTACATACATATGTATTCATGATCTGTATAAGGAAGCACAGACAGTAAGCGAAAGGGATTTTATATATACCCTGAATCTATTTAGAGACCGACACACGGCATGAGATCGTATTATACGCTAATTAACTTTGGGGTATCCCACAAAATCTATAGGATCTGGCTGGGTAAGTAGTATGCAAATATTATTGACGTACAGAGGTGCTATATAAGGAATACGGGCTGCAAAAGAAAGCAACAAGTTCGTTTGCGTAATTGGTTCGACATGTTGACCCTTTGACCTCATCGAGTGCTTCTCACCTACTGTCTTCATTCCTGTTTGTTTGTCTTTCCGAACACACGTCTAATTTTCGACTTCCTGCACATAATTGAACTGCTGATTGGGTGCAGTGATCAGTCGAGAGCTGATCAAATGAAAACAGGCAATTTTTCATTATTTCTCTTTATTCCAGAAATGACTGAAAACTAGGAAACAGGCATTTGCATTTTTCTATTGGTATCTCTGTGGGATATCTATTTGTTCTCTAAACATACTTTACAAACTAGTAAGTTTTCAGCTTATATCAATAATCCTGTGGAGCATCATTTTGTTTAGATTTATGATATTATTATCTTCTTTTCTTCAAAGTGAACAGAAGTTTGTTTTGCTACCCGCTTTTTATTCTTTTTTACACAAACAATCGGCGTTTTTTGGAACAGTTTAATCTAGTGAATTGAAAAAGAGATAAATTACAACTTACAAATGTTTTTACTTATTATTTTCACTACTTTAAATTCAATAAAAGTTCAATAGAATTTCATTGAAATGGAATGAAATAAATTGAAATTAATACATTTTCTAAGTTTGCATAGAACATTTTATTTTATTTCAAAGGGTATTTAATAATCTGATAGTTTTTCATTTATCAGATAACACATTGTTGTTCAGTTAAAGAGCTCTTAGAGATATAGTAAACTCCTTGGGAAAACGCACTGAAATATGGTTTATTGTTTTACATAAAGTGAAAAAGAGACAGTCACAATAATAAAAGACTTTCGGAAGTGAGGCGTCGCAAGAACCAAAATGAGACTGAGAAAACAGATTAATAATATAATGGCGAAATGTTTAAATTTAGCAATGCAAGCAAGCAAGGTAGGGAAGCTGGAGAATTTGAAACAGTTTTGAGAACATGCAGACGTATCTACACACACACACACACACACACTCACACACACCTTTGTATATTGCACAACTGTATGTGCTTTGCATTGTTTTGCATTGTTTTTGTTTACATTTGAAAAGCACTCGCCAAACGGATGTTACACTCGACCTCAACCTTATGCCGAGTGTTTCAACTGAAGGAGGACGGGAGAGGGACCTGCCAAAGGCTATTGCTATAAACAAAAGCGGCCTGCTCGCAAATGGACAAAATAAGGAGAGAACGAAAACACAAAACAAAATGCTGCAAGCGTCCAAAAGAGCTAAGCGACAGACCACATCCCGCCCAAAAGACCAATTGGGCCATTGTGCTTAGCCAGAGGTGGGCTAGGGTGTGACGCAAACTACCTTATACACATACATATATATTTATATATATACTCTCTGTAGTTACTTGGGTTCCTTTAAAATTCTGCAAAAATGTGGCGGCTTTCCCCCCCGCTCCCACAACAATTGCGGCTCTTTCGACTAATTAATATGCCCGGCAAGTGTCTCGTAAAATTGCAATTGTCTCCCAGTCTACCCAGGAACTCAGGCGCAGAAGACAGATGAATCATCATCATGGGGGACCTGGGAGGGACTGTGCTTGATCATCATCATCGCTGCTTTTACAATCGTTATTTATTTGGGCTTTCCGCGAAAATTTCCACGTTTCGTTTTGCGTTGCTGTTCGTTTCTTGTGTTTTTGTCAACAAGAAATTAGCACAAAATTGTTAATCGAATTTGGTACGATTGATGTGCATGATTTATACTCATATATGTACATACATATATAATCTGCCAAAAATACTGTATCGTAAATAGTTAGTTTCATGCGAATTCCTTGAGTGGGAAACCATAAATAAATTGCAATTATTGACGTGTTTCCACTGCTCCCTCACTTTTCTTACACTCTCTTTCTCATTTCGTTTTCGCTTTCAAGCTCAAAGGTCAAACCAAATTTGCGGCAATTAATATGTGTTTGTTATTGTTTTGATTAAATACCAACACAAAACACACATAAAGAATTTCGCACATTTGAAGACATTAGTTGTGGCAATCTTGTGATTTGATTCGTGCACAATTTACGACTGCCGAATCTTAAACACTATATATAGTATATATTCGTGAACGTTTCTCATTCGCTGTCGATTTGTTGACCGAATTCGTACGATTTGTTTATTATTTTGCCATGCAGGGAAATTTCACATGCAATGAAAATACATGAGGAATAAATCTAAACAATGAGGTAAGCAGAATCTCAACTGGAAAATCGAAACAATCGAATTACTGTGAAACGCAAAAATTAGACAAAACATCTGCTTCACTATTCTAATTGGGTACGAAAGAAAATAACACGCGCTCGAGTTTATGTATTTTACAGTGCCTGAATAAGTGTATGTTCCATAATTTGACTTGAGAGGAGACGAGTGGGTCCTCAGTGGGCGTGACTGGTAACATGTACACGCATTAATTGAACGAATCGGGCCACGAAATTCCAGTTTCTCAACTTGGGCACTCGACCGGGATTACGCGATTCTCTCGCAATATGCAAATTTCATTGATAAAAATATTCGCTATGTTGACGCGAAAATATTAGATAATGTTTATGTACATATGGTCCTTACTTACTCACTTTGCTTATAGTAAAACTCTTGATTGAAAGGAATCACAGCTGTTTGCATAAACGTCATAAACAATTTGCATCGTTCAATTTATTTTTGAAGACGTTTCGCTACTCGAATCATTAGAAAACAAATGTTGTGTATCCATTGAAAGCGGTGTTCTTGAAACGTTGTTAGAAATTCCAAAAGTAATAAGGAAAAATGCAACATTTGTTTTCATTTGTTTCCCACAACATTTGTTATTATACAAACAAACAGCAATATTACAATAAGTAATAAGTAAATGTTGTGGAAAATAACTCAAGAAACTTATCGACTGTCGCTGTTTTATGTGAACTTCAACTTTAAATTCAATGAAAGATATATCTTTCAGCTTTTCGAAGACACGCTTTTGTAAAATATATTCTTTGTTAACATATAAAAAACCCTACAAAATTCACTGCATGATATTAAAAACCTGAAATATTGTCTCTTCTAGCTATGTTGAAATGCTAATGGGCTGCATACGGAGCGATGTTTAATGTGATATCAGGTTTGTAGATAAGATACTATAGATAGACTAATGGGTGCGTGCCATATTCAGGTGCGTGTGTTCTATATTCCTGAATCGAATGAACAGATATTAGATAATAAACAATGTCA
This sequence comes from Zaprionus indianus, assembly GCA_018904595.1. Classification (NCBI taxonomy): domain Eukaryota; kingdom Metazoa; phylum Arthropoda; class Insecta; order Diptera; family Drosophilidae; genus Zaprionus; species Zaprionus indianus. The sequence continues at coordinate 12,295,276 of JAEIHA010000320.1, forward strand.
ATGCCACAATCGAGATTCAATGTGGATTAGAGACCAGAGGCACTCGAGATTAGCCAAAAAACTGGACAGTCCAGTAGAGTGGAGCATGGCAAGCTTTCCCCGTTTCGGATGACACTTTGTAATGGGCAATCAACCCGACAACTAACTGCAGACTGACAATATCTAAACGAATTTATGGGCCAGTTTATTGTAGTACCACTCAGTAACTGGTTCACATTGGGGCGCGCGCATTCAACACGTGATTGAAGAGAAGATTAATACTGGCATTAAACAAGTCCAGGCAGACATAAACCAAACCGTAAACGACTCTATAATAACCGAAAGAAACTCACATTTGAAACGAGCAAGTTTTGTATTCGTTTTGTGTACGTTTGTTTTTTGGGCGGATTTATCTCTCTAACATCTTCTTCAGCTTTTTCTCCTTCGTGAAGTGCTTTGCGTGTAATTTACAAGTTTTGATTTTGTTTTTTTTTTTTTTTGTATTTTTTTGGGAAGGAAAGAAAGTAAAAGTTGTCGCAACGACAAATAAATAAATTCAATAAAAACAGTTTTACTTTCTACCAAAAATGCGAATGCCGCTAATTTGTATGCAATCAAAGCGGCGCGCCAGGAAAAACTTTGAGCGCCACAAACTGTAAAGTCAAACAAAGAGAGCTTAAGAAACGAAATCAAAGTCTTCACGCACACATACACAGATACATACTGGTATTTGATGTATGTATTTGGTATATATTCACGCACATATACACACACAAGAGAAGAGACCTTAGATGGTTCGTCACATCAAAAGAGATTTAAGCGACTTTGTTGCCAAAGAGACAAAAGTTTTTTAACATTTCCAATTAAAACACAGAAGTATGCAGATATATACACACACACAAACACACACACACACTGAGAACAATAGACGGCGTGGCTCCACGTGTGTGTTGTAAATATCGTAAGCGTGTGTTAACGAGAAGATGAAGATATCGTCATGATAAATATCAAGTCGAGTTTACGATTTAACTCGTTGTTGGACCATTAACAAAAAAAATGCTGTCTGACATTGACCCAAATACGTTGACCAATTTATTGATTTCGTTGGTTTGGTCTCTATTTGTTCAGATTCAGATCGCTGAAGACTAAACAACAACAACGGCAGCAACAACAACGCATAACAACTTACAAACTTTGGTCGATGATGATGCGCATGCATTAAAAACCGGAACCGAATCGCAATGAAATAGAAAGTTTTTTTTGTTTCTTCGATACCCTTGCCAAAAGAAACACATACAAAATGGGTCAATACGGCATGTGTGCTTACAGTTAACCAAGCAAAGCAGCCAAGAAAGCAAAACGATGATTATTATCAAAATTTACGCGTTTTTTGGCTTTTATTCACAAATCTTTTCATCTCTTTTGCATTCAATGTGATGGGGATATTTAAAAAGTATTGAAGGATAATATATGATATATCGATAAGTTAAACGATTGCTTATGTAGTTAACTCTGTAGTTAAGATATATCGAAAAGTTCAACGATTGTTTGAAGTTAATTTTAAAGATCTTATATATATAAGAACAGCATTAAATATATCGATAAACTGAACAATTGTTTACGAAGTTAAATTTAAAAATCCATTAAATATATCGATAAGTTAAACGATTGCAAACAAAGTTAACTTTAGAGATATTCTATGCGATATATACACGATAACTTTTTAAAGAATATTATAGGTAAACTACCCATAAAATTATCCAACCAACCCACATAACCGATATACCCCTCATAGTTTCATTCGCTACGCTTTGTAGGCCCGCTCAATGTGTACCATAAGTAATGCTTCCTTTTATCCAAAGGCATTGGGGTATTCCCCTGACTTGTTATGCACATTTACCCATCGATCTTCAAGCTTAGTTGCCAATTTGTCTACCGATTGTTTCTTTCATGCTATAGACAAACTATAGAGTCGCGTTGCAAGCAACAAATAGTTGCATGGCGTTAGGCATGCAACAACAGTTCATGCATATTCATGTTTTTGCATGCATATCGGGTATTTGATACCCAATTTAATATGCACTTGCCGAACTGATTTCCGAGTGCCGCCGTCTGTCCGTTCGTTCCTCTGTCCGCCTGGAGGGGGTCAACTGCTAATTGGCTAGCGAGGCGGGGGCTTAATTGCCCATTAACACGACAAATGCACAAGATATCAAAGTCTTTGTTAACAGTTTAAGCAATCTGAGGTGTAATTAACTAAGCCATAATTGAAATGCGCTTGGCCAAGGTCTATCATACACTCTAGGCAGCTGGCACGCGTGGCCAAGTGATCCAAGGCACGCCCCACACCAACGGGGTTTGCCCGCCATGCGATCCGATGCGTTGCGATGCGGGCCTGCTTTGCCTCGCTGCGAATCGCAATCACGCTAAGTAAAGGCAGGCAGGTAGGCAGGCAGAGCTGCCTTCATGGTCGGTTAAGTCGGTTCAGTTCGGTTGCTTGGATTTTTAGGGCCCAAAAACTTGAAAACATTTGCAAACAATTTGAACATCCTGCTAATCGCAATTGCTACCCGGCAACAATCAGTAAGCTCCTCTCAACCTCCCCTCCACACACACACACAGTTATCATTATGAGGCATCATCATAACACATCATTATGGTCCTATCAACGCAATCATCATTATCATCGCTACCATCGCAAACTGGTCGAGTCGCTTGTGCTGTTCCGCCTGCATTGACTTCATCTTCGAGTTCTGTAAACTTCGAATTTAATTTTGCCTTTTAAAAGCGCAACAGAAAACAAAGAAAAACTATGCCAGTAGAAGCCTGATGCTTCGAGATACCCTGTAAAGGCAGTAAGGGTACTTTAAGAGAATAAAAAACACTTTTCAAAGATACTTTAACTTATTATAGAGTATACATTGGAATAAGAAAGCACTAATCGACATAATATTCATTTAATATTCCCTGTTTCTGGCACCATACTTGTTTATTCCAATATACCCACTTTGGCTTAGCTGCAGGGCATAAAAATGACATCAACGCTGCTTTCTGGGACGCCAACGAGTCTCCGATGTTTGCCAGATGCAATTTCAATTTCCAATCACATTCATATTACACGGCTGCATGGCTGCGTCAGGATTAACACCCTGTCCCCGACGCCAACACCATCTCCCTTTCGCCATCCATAGTCTCTTACCATTTCCTCAGCCCCTTCCGTCGTCCTTCCGGCAGCTTAAACAAAATTTGATTTCATTCTGTTCGATGTGCACAAGTTAAAAAGTTGCCAGGATAACAAGTTAATCACACACTCATTGAAATCACCACGAAATCGAACCATTTTGGGAAAATTCTGAATCATGATAATATACGATAATATATACATAGAACAGCGAAAATAAGACAGAAGCTTTCCCCGAATTACGGGAAATGTCTGATGACTAAGTAAACACTTAAACAGTAGCAAGAATAGATGCTCGATTCGAATATAAACACTACTCTTTTAACCAAAACAACACTTTGAAAATATATTAATATTTATTGACTTTGAAATAAATTTAAATGAGTAATTTACGCTATTTTACTTAGTATAGGTATACATATAACTTGAAAGATAGTTTACATAAAGACTGTGATAAATCTCTCCAACCTTAAATAATTATTTTAAATTTAATTAACTTGGTTGTCTAGCTGTTTATTTTATGAGACTATTTAAAAGCAAATATATTGGGAAAGTTTCAATAACTATTCGACAGAACCCATTGTTTTAATATAATAAAGAAAACTAACGTACATAAATTATGGAATATGAAAATGAATAGTATTTCCTTAAGATAGGCAACCGTATTACGTTTAAACACCTTTTGACCTTTAAAAATTTTGAAGTTAGGGAGAGGATACAAGTACCGCAGAATAATTTATTAATCTGTTTTCTCATTAACCTCCCCGCAAATCGTCTAAAAATACATTGAGACATACATATGTATGTAGAGGACATGTTGTAACATATCGCACTTCAGTCTATGCAAGATCCGTTCGCACCACTGTGGGGCCAATGCCGAAAAATGTAGCTCATTAAGGAAATTAATTAAAATCAAAGTCGAGGCAATATTAAATAAATTTGCTAAATAAATTTTTGCCTGCTCCCAGGAATGTCTTTTATTGGCATTATTACGGGCAAGGCCTAACAATATAAATGTTTGACTTTGAAGTTTGATTATAAAGCTAGTGTGAGGGTCAGCTAAATACCCATCAATACACACATCAATACACATCCATATATCTATATATTTATGCACACGCTCTTGTCTGCGGTCTTCCAGACCAAAGCCAATAACAACAACAGCAACAACTACTACTACTGGTACAACAAATCCAACATTGAGTGTAGCTCAAACATAATGCGTTTGTGCAATATTTGCGAGACCTTTTGGGAAAAGGCCGCCTGTCAAGAGCTGGACAAACAAACAAAAGCGCACACACATGCACAAACATACATACTTGTGTGTGCATATGTGAACATAGACATGTACATACAGAGAACACTGTGCATGCCTTGCATTAGATGCCAGAGAGAGAGAGAGAGACAGAAAGAGGGAGCGAAAGAGACAGAGTCGAGAAGAGGAAGTCGCTGGTTGGCAGCAGCCTCTTCTAAGCCAATATTTGTGTTATGTTTTTTACGTTAACGTGGTTGTAAAAGACACGTGCGGCACAACAACAACAACGACAGTGGATCGAAAAGGGTGAAACTATTGTTCTAATGAAAACGAAAGCCAAAGAAAGAGAGGTTTCTTTATCAATTTAAAATTAATTTATGCTACTTATAAGATGCCCTAATTAGGCACTCAATTGAGTTTAAGCTACTGTGGGAAAAATAAAGAGAAAAGCTGAAATTTGTAATGTTTAGGCGTATGTCTTATAGCATTTCAAATATTAATTTAATATAAAGTACTATACAAAATAAATTATCTGTTGAATGTGTTTATTTACGGAATACAAATCACACATACGTAATTTTAATTTGGTTTTGTACTCTACATTTTGAACATATTTGCCCCACAGTGCAAAGCCACTGCTCGACTGCTGTTTGCCCAATGCAAATAACAACATGAACAATAACACGAACAACAATAAAAACAATAGAAATAGCGCAACGCAAGAGACGCTTCACTGCAGCGGCAATAAAACATAAGGCAAAACGCAAAACGCATGTGACAAAGACAACTTGGCAGCCACTCGACAAGCAGACATAACTCTTGGGGATCGCAGAAGGCGAATGTGTGTGTGTGTGTGTGTGTGTAGGTAGCTTAGTAGTAAAAGGGTGTAGGAGTGGAGCACTGGCTGCTCCTCAGTGGTCCGTTGCAATTGCATCCGCTGGGCGTGAATGGCTCAACCTAGACCAGGGATGGCAAATAAATATCGATGTGGGTATTAAGACGAACATCAAAGTAAAGTATGTCCCAAAATATCGGTTATAGTGCGATAATAGCGATAATTTAGCAGGATATTCATATTGAACTACTTGGAACTTGAAGCAATATCAATTTCGATGAGGATATTAACAGGAATAACGAATAGTGCATTGAGTAATATCGATATATCGATAATCTGTAAACTTGATTATGCCATAAAGCATGCTTGCATTCAAAAACCAAATTGAGCTCATTTTCAGTTGCACTGTGTAGTTGGTATTGTTGTTTCGTTTTGGGCGCGGAATGTTGCGTCGTGGTAGACGAAGCCAAAGCTTACCTAAGCCATTAAGCGTCATCAGCATTCATGGCGGTCAACAGCGATTTGGAGTGCCAATTGCAATGCGTAAACGCGCTTGGAGGTTGCAATAGATGGAGGGGGAGAGAAAGAGGGACAAAGCGAAGGGGAAAGACTCAGACACAGACAGAAGAGTTGCCACCTGAATATAAAAAAAAAAACATCTTCGACAGGTTTTTCGCCCCTGCTCGGCGGCTCGGAAAATCTCTCGCCTCACTCCGGTTATCCCAGTTAAATCGCAGATTTGCATAAGATGAGACTGGCCTAAGTCGTTGCCACCGTTGTTGTTGCTGTTGTTTTTGTCTCTGCTACGGTTTCAATAACCATAAACTTTAATATGTTTATGGCAGCAGCACCATAGGCACCACGAGGAGGAGCACTAGCACAGCTGTGTGTGTGCGCGCATGTTTCGTGTTTTGCCGTGTTTATATTTGCATTACAAAGTCAATTTAAGTGGCACCTGTCGTCGACGTCGCCATCGCCGTCGTCTCTTGTGTAGGCTCTGTTTGCCATTGAACTGATTTGATCGAACATCAATTTAATTGCGCTTTTTTTTATGGCCACATGGATGTGGATGAGTATCTGGATTTAGCCATGTGGATAAGCCACAGACAGGCCTGTCCCTTGTTCCAAGCCAAAGCAGACCTTGACAATGTTTTTTTCACACTGCAAGCGCAATAAAGTCAACTGAGTAATGCGAATCATTGACAATCGTTAATAGAAACTGGCTAAACAATAGAGCAACTGATGGAGCCATCAAAGAATAGATGAAAGAATGGAGTGAATCAATGAAACAATGATAGAATCGATGGGTGTCAAATACTAAATGGATAGAGTGTTTTCTAAGAGCACAACAAGTTAAAGGTTTTGTAATTATTTTATTGAAAAAGGAATTCGAAGTGTGGCATTGCAAGTATTTGGTCCTTCTACAAGGCATAACTATCTTTTGCAGATTACTAAAGATCTAAAATGTCAGTTGCGAAGTTCAGATTTACTTGACTTAAGTTTGTCTTGTCGGAAATTCGAGGACAATACATACATGGCTACAAGATAAAAGACCCGACTTAGCTGGAACTATTTGCTAGCTCAAATTACTGCAATAGCAAAGATCATGATGATGATGGCGATGACGATGACGATCATGAATAAGATTATGATTATGAAATTGTTGGCAAGTTTAAGATTCGCGCGCACGCGTTTTGCATGCGAGCCACATTTGATAATCGCCCCATCATGACGGAGGAGCATAGCTGGCATATCAAACATACATACATACATACAAACAACATGACAAATAGCTGCACACACGCACGAACACCATTGCAGACGGGCAAGTAGACACCAATACACAGACATGCACACACATACAGTCGCAGCACATGCAGAGCGCTTTTGTTGCGGTTGCTGCGTACGGGTAAAAACGCGCGCGCTCTGCGGCTTTGGCTTTGGCAGGTGAAGAGAAAGTTACCAACATTGAAACAACTTTTTGTTGTTGTTGCCCAAACCGAAAAAAAATATTAAAGCTAAACACTCACATAAAAATGCCATGCAATAAAAGAAGCGAAGAAGCAGCCACAGCAACAAAATACAGAAAGAAAGGCAGCCTTGGGCATGCCGAACATTTTATACCCTTGCAGGTGCTTATCTACACTATACTCAATACTATTGTATCTAAAATGGTTGAATCGTATGTACATATTCATTGACAGCAATAATAACTGTACTGATTGTTCCGATATTCATCGATATATATCGCTCTAAAACTAAAAGACTAGTTTGCGTTGCAGTAGACGGACAGTGCTAGTTCGACTTGATGATGAGTCATAATATACATATGTGTGTATGCACTTCAACTGGTCGGTGGTCATTGCAAACTTTTAGCCAAAATGAATATACCCTCTGCAAGGGTATAAATATAAACGACGAAAAAAATTAAGTTAAACAGGGGGAAGCAGCGCAAGCGATTATGAAATCGCCGCCAATGGAATTCGAATCAATGTAAATATGTAGGCAGCAAGTGTGTGCGTGTCAGTGTGCATGTGTGTGCTACTCTCTCTCTATCTCTCTCAGTCTACCTGTGTGAGGTATTGACTTTGGCCAACTCTCCGATATATTAGGCTGCAAAACTCTTTCGCAATCGATCGATCGATCGAACGAGCATCGAAAGCAAATTCGAATTGAGCTCGGTCTGGCAACTCCCTTCCTCTCTGCCTCCTCCTCCGTCTCCCCTCCCCCACTGTAGCAATGCGGCAACGCTGCACTGAATTGGCTTTCGGCCATGTAATGCGACGCAGCCAAAGAGGAAGAGAGTAGGAAGCGACAACGCACTTGATACGCGAGCAGCAATTGCCGCTTGCTCTGTTGTTGTTGTTGTCGTTGACGCTGGAGTTGCGGCTGCAATTGCTGTTGTTGTTGTTGTTGTTGGCGCTGCTGCACTGCCGCCGCCCGCAGGCTGTGTGGCATTTTTCACTTTTGCTTTTAATAGCCAGTCGAGACAAGGGACACACAAAAGAGACAGACAGACACACACACACACACAAACAAACATACAAGAGACACGGCACAGCAATGCAAGTTGCATTTTGGGAATGTTTTCATATACCCTGTAATGCACAGCACTGCTACACATGCGCAGTATTCTAACTTTCGAAAGTCGAAAACAAAAAACGTAGAAAAAGAAAGTTTTGTTTTAAATTCGAAATTGGTTTACGTTTCCCAGTTCGAAGCTTTCTTGTGTACATTGGGCAAAAAGTCATTTGTTTGCTAGTCTCAAATTTTATTGAGTTAATTTTAAAAAATTAGCAGAAAATGAAGTTAATTTTATAACATTTTTTAAAGAAATTACATAAGTTTAAGACATGTGATTGATATACAATTATTTCCATGTATTAATTAGATATTCAAATATTTGTCCATGTATTTGTCAAAATGTGTTCACGAGAATTCGCGGGAAATCTTTCTCGACATGACGCCAAAAAATTCCAAGAATTGATGAGTGAAAATAATCTTGGAAATCTTCGCAGCTGGTACAGGGTATCGTTCAGTTTGTGCACAGTCCGACACTCGCAAACTTGTTTAATTTTTTTACTGAATTTTTGAAATTGCCGCTCTTCACATAACTGTAACTTGAACGTGATGCAGTCGGAGCAGCAGCCTGTCTGCGCCAGATGTCGCTCAGTTCAGTTCATTTCGTTTCGTTTTTCTCACAGGCCGAGGAAATCAACTGGCTGACATTGATATAAAAGACGGCGGTGGTGGAGGATGAGGCGACTTTCGACATCGACATTTGCAGGAAATGGGAAAAGTTGAGACCGAACGCAACAGGATACAAGTGCCTGGAGAGGCACAGCTACACTCAGGCTCTGACCATGTCCACTTCCATTTCTATTCCTGTTACTATTCCCATTTTGAAACATATTTTATTGTTGGCATATGGTATATATTGAAAATAAAGCAAGGCACTCGAGTGTTTCAAGTGCCGCAGGAGGAAATGCACTCACACAATGGCTCGTGCACAAGAGTCGAGTGAAAGTTGCCCCGTCGCCGTTGGCATGTTGCACATGTTGACCACGCAGACAGAACTTTGATAAGGCCAATGAAGCGATGTGCTTGGTTGATTGCGCAGGCAAGCCATCAAATTGCATAACCCCCTCAACTAACCAAATGACGATCACAATGGTCGTCGTCGCGATGGTCAATAGCCCCTAATAACACGGCAGACAGGCGCCCAGGCCCAGACGGACCCAGTTGGAACCAGATAAGGGCTCTGCTTGGTCCAATAAGGGGAGATCAGGGTTTGGTTGCATTTGAAGCAAATCGCAGAAACATACGGAAACATAAATAGAACTAACCTCTCTTTTGGCACTTTTCACTTATTGTGTTGTTGTTGCTGTTGCCAGTTGACTCTGACGTCGTCGCCGGATCTCAATGGGAATGTGATGTAAAGAAATGCAAATGATGACCGTTTTCTGTGTCGACTCCTCCAGTTGGCAACACACACAGCAGCGGCCAACTAACTAGTTTCTCTTGTGTAGATTTGTGTTGATGTTGTTGTATTTTCTTTTTTTTTTTTGTTAACTAAAGCACAAATCTATTCAGATTATGCGAGTGAGTTTTGTTTATTTTGCCACTTTGCAAACAAATCAACATTATTGTCGACGGGCACGTGTGTTAGTATGTGTGATATTTATTTAATATATTTTAAACATTTATATAATTATAAACACACTCTAAATTGTAAGCATTTTCCTTTTTCGAGTTTAAACAATATCAAAAGTTTTTAAACAATTGAAGTCGAGAGAGATACGGGCTCTTTGTTACTATTACTGCACCACACACTTGTTTGGTATTGAGGCTATTAGGCGTTTCGCACGGGCTTTGAGTGTATACTTTGCGGTTTCAGCTGCGATTGAACTATTTAGCGTTTATTATTTATCCTTTACGTGCACGATTATAATTTTTTGTTGGAAAATCCAATCGAGTGTCGTGTATTCCGTGCAAGACAACTTTTACGCTCAGCTGTTCTCATTGAACTGAACTCCCCACGCTAGTGGCACAGCTGTTTAATGTTAAGTGGTTTACATAACATTTCCAGTCACTTCACATTTTTTTATGATGTTAATATTTTTAGCGTTGCCATTTGATTTCTATTTTTAAAATTATCGATATTAGCTATCGGACTTTGATTTATGTTAAACATTTAGCTAAGTATGTTAAGATGCAATTTTAAATATTATTTGGTATTAAATCTGAATGCAATAACAAGTTAAGCTGCCTGTTTGCGTACGTTGCGATCTTTTCGCATTCGATAACAGAATTTACTCAGGTACGCTGTTTTCGATTAATGAGCTAGTTCAAATGTACCGCTCAACTGAACTAACAAACTTATCAACGACAACTCTGGTTGTTAGTGATTTGCAACTTTAAGTAAAAAAGCCTGCCTACTTCATACGTGCATATATTTTTATACAAAATTTAATTGAAATAATCATAAATAGCGCTGCTACAAATATAGCAATAATGTCGAATACGCAAGCAACAGTCACTGCTTACTTGGCAGCACAAAAGAAGACCACAAATAAAGATCTCGCTGCAGAATGGACCCTCATCGAAGAGCTCTACAACGAGAAGTGCGAATATCGTTGTTTTCAATTCGGGCGCAGTTATTAATCTTTAATTTTTTTGTATTCTTGCAGATTATGGAACGAGCTGACTATAAAGCTTGTAACATTTGTGCGCCATGAATCACTTCAAGATGAATCTTCTCTGCTGCAGTTGTACCAGAATTTCATCTCTACCTTCGAAACAAAGTGAGTTGAAACCTACCGGTGCATTGCCTTCGCAATCTTGTTAATAACCCAATTAATTGCAGAATAAATCCCTATGGTCTGATTCAAATACTTGAGGTGGTCGTAGATAATATTAGCGACAAGAAAGAGGCCATTGATTTCCTGGAGAAAATGAAGGACAAAGTGAAAATATGTGACGAGGCTGTGTGGTACCTGCAGGTGATGCAGGGCAACCTTTACTTGAGCAACCTGAACGATCTGAATGCCACCAAGAAGATCATCGAGGAGCTTCGTGACGTTCTCGAGGAAGCAGGCAATGTTACCCCCGTGCATGGCAAGTACTACATGCTGGCTTCGCAGTACTATCGCCGTGTGGGCAAGCACAGCGAATACTATCGCTGTGGTCTACAGTTCCTCGGATGCTCTCTGGATGATTACCCGCGTGATCAATGGGCACAGCAGGCATTCTTTTTGGGACTCGCTGCTCTATTGGGCGACGGCGTCTACAACATTGGCGAGCTCTTGGCGCATCCCATTTTGGAATCGCTTCAGAACACCGAAAACGAATGGTTGGTGGAGCTCTTGAAGGCATTTAACACAGGCGACATTAACAAGTGAGTGGTGCTAACTCCCATTGCAGTATTATGATGCAGAATTAATGATTTTCTTATTTAGATTTAATGACATGAAGAAGATTTGGTCCAAAATTCCCGACCTTGCTGCACAAGAAGTTAAACTGCGTCAGAAGATCTCATTGCTATGCCTCATGGAGATGACATTCAAGCGCTCGGCCATCGAGCGTGCCATATCCTTTGCAGACATTGCCAATGAAACCAAGCTGCCAGCCAAGGAGGTCGAGTTTTTGATTATGAAAGCATTGGCTCTCGATCTAGTGCGTGGTGAGATCGATCAAGTCGCCGGAGTGGTAAACATGTCCTGGGTTCAGCCGCGTGTACTAAACCGCAATCAAATTGCCGGCATGGCAAGCACGCTGGATACCTGGATGGGGGCAATCACGAACATGGAGAAGCTTATGGAGAATCGTGCGGCGGAAATCCTCACAAATTAATTTTAAGTTCTTTCTCCTTTATTTCCACTTGCGAATATGCTTTTTGTATTAAATAAACCCATATATGCATAGTGTAAACTAAAAATGGAAAATTCTTTTTACTTAGTTTAGTTTAAGATGGTTTATATTTTGAAATGAATGATACGAGTTCTTATAAAGCAAAGCTTAATTGACGCCAACAGTCTCTACGTAACCCACACAAGTTTCCGGGTTGAAAATGAATAGATTGCGATGAGGGGCTTCCATTCGGGTGACCACTTTGATAACCTCCTGTGCCACAACGCCGCCAACAACAGCTGCGGCTGGCGATATCTGAGCAAAGAGAAATTCGAGAGCATCGTCGGTCAGGGTAGAGTTTGGCACTAAGTCGTCGCGAATTTTCTGCAGCAACTTAATGTCTGCTTCCCTGCTCTTGTAGCTGGGATCACGTTTCTCTTTGCTGCGGAAGTTTTGCAGAACACGCAGTAGAATAATGCCAGGTCCATCGCGCTTTAGTTTGCGCTGATATTTGGGTGCATTGATATCGAAGTCTAACCAGGCGGAGTAACCTGGATAGTCCACATCACGTTGTACAGGAGTAGCAACAGTCTCACACTTCACTTTTTCGTGTGGTTTTGAAATAATCTTGTATTTGTAGACGTCCCTAAACAAACGATATATGGATGAGAACTGTGTAAATAGCTACATAATCTTTTACTTACTCCACATAAGAATGCTTTTGCAAACTGGCAAAGTGGAAGCCAAACATTCCCCACACGTCGGTGGCAAAGAATCTGATGCTCAGCTCGCGGCATATGTTGTCTATGCGGACCAGCTCATCGTTGCTTGCGCCGATTATGACAACAACATCGAACTTGCTAAAGTAATCCGAGGTCTTATCCTTCAGTGGTTCAGTGTCGGCGGATATGTCCACCATGGGGTTAAGAGCGCGAGCACGAGCCAACGATGCTTCCGCTCGGTTGCTGCCCAGCGATTCGCGTGGGGCCAGAAACTGAGAGCAGAAATCTTCTTCGGTAACCAATTGGTCATCATGCAGTTGCACTAAGTTCACACCAGACAATATTATGTTCTTAGTAATTTCCGCACCAAGCCCATTTAGTCCGGAAATAAGTATGTTTGCAGTTCGCAATCTAAAATTAATTAAGTTAAACTTAACTTGCTATTTCTCAACTTTGCGAATGTGCAGACACAAGGGAACCGGCAAAACGAGCAACCGGTAAACCTACCGTTTTTGTGACTCCAAGCCCCAAAGTCGAATTTGTCTATCATATAGCTCATTTTCGGCTTCGGTTAATTCCACACCAGTCTCGGGGGTTTCCTTGTCCACATCCATTGTCATTTTTAATGCAAAACTTTAATATGCTCTTTTAACTTGCAAAAAAGGAACGCAGAAATGCTAGAGATGGGAAAGCGACTCAACACTATCGCAATAGTGCCGACAGTATCGTTTTGAGAGTAATCGATAACAATTACCCTACTCACTTTGCAACACTAAAACATCGAATATCGTAATAAATTTCATTGTAAATTAACGGTTTTTATTGGTAAATTAACGAAAAACTTAAACATTTATTGTACTGTTATGTTCATTATAGATATTATATAGCGACGATCTAATAAAGGTATCACTCCTCTCCACAAATCCATCCAAATGTGTCCACAAGAACCAGAATGTCAGAGTGAAGAATAAAATCTTGCTGGCCCAGTCGAGGATGTAAAGACGACGCAGCACTTTCCTGGCATAGGGAAGAGTGTCGTCACTCTCGCCCAAAATATAGGTACGCATGCCGCGAATATAGTCGCTAATGTAAACGTCCCAGTTAACCTGGCTTACTGAAGTGTCGAAGATCTCCTGATCGGTGCTATTCAGTTTGTCACTCATCTCCTGAAATCTTTCGTTCCTAAAGTCCCAGTCTTTTGTCGTATAGTATTGCAGTAGCTTGAGCCCGGTGGAAATCTTACGCTGCACATTAACTAAGCTGAAATGTGGAGCGTAATTAGTTAACTCTCCAAATCTCCAAAGATGCAGTTAATCAATACACTTACAAGGGCTTCTGACCGAAGAGTAGTAACCAGAAATCAATGAAATAGGCAGGCAAATAATGAAAGAATATGACGCAAAAGAGATGATGGTAATAGTTCCGCTTGATGGAGCCACCAGGATACCAGAGTGCAAAACTGAGCGGCGTCACATAGAAGAATTTGCGACCCGTTTCGATGCTCTCGCCCCACGACATGAGGGCTTTGCTGGAGATGACAAGATTGCAAAAGTCCACTTCACTGGACTCTGATTTGGCTTTGGCGTTGGCGTTGGCCTTGGCACGCTGATAGCCACACAGGATCATGCCGTTGATGGCCTTGTCAACTGGTATCACTGTGGAGGCATAATCTGGATTGCAGTGCATGGAACGTATAACACCGCGTGCGGCGCCAATCATTAGGCCAGTGGGTCCATTGACGCCCTCAATCCAACCTGGCAGCGGTTCATGAATGGCCGCCGTAACTGAAAAAAGAAGAGGACAGAGAGAGAGGCACAGTGAGACAGTCGATTAAACAGGAATTCGCACGTCTCCCGCAACCTGTTTGGCGGGGCCTACATACCAATGGAAGGCCTTGTGATGATTATGGGCAGCTTTTTGTTGTATCTGCAAATTAGATCTTCGGACAGCGCCTTGCTGTAAGCGTACGTGTTTGGCAAGCCATTGAGCAATCTGTGCAGCAAGCAGGGATCAGGTTGTAGAGCTGTATATGGACAAGGGAAATACCGATTCCACACTTACTTGGGTGTAATTTCCGCCAATGCAGCATCGTCCATTGTCTCGACCATTTTAATGACATCGAAGGGATCCTGTGGTGCCGGATAGGCGCGCTCCTCCAGCACACGTTCGTTGCACTGACAGTACGAGGTGGAGACATGTACAAGGGCCTGCAGATTGCTCATTTTCTCCGCCAGCTGCAACATCTTCAGTGTGCCGACAACATTCATGTTAACCATGGGCCGCAATGGCTGATCGAAGCGCACATTGGCCGCACAGTGGAATACAATCTCAACACTTGAGGCGAGTGTGTTGATGTCATTGGCGCTCAGGCCAAGGTTCGGTTCGAGCACATCGCCCTTTACGACGCGCACCTTATTCACAATCTCGGGATTTGTCTCCAACAGTTTGCTGAAAATCTGCAATGATTAACAGTTAGCGCCGCTGGGCCATTCATTAGACTCCCCTCCCTCGTTCCTCCGCCTCCTCCACACTGCACACACACACACAACACTCGCTTTGTTGCCAGTCTTTGGAGATTGGCGCGCAACAGCCTAGAATGGTCCAAGCGTGGCCCAAGCCATGACAAAAATTAATAGTCATTGTAATTTTGGATTTTTTCGACACCGATAATGATTACCTTGACTTATAAATGCTGGCATGTACAAATGTGCCTCTGCAACTGTGTGTGTGTGTGTGTGTGGATGTAAGTACTTCAGTTGAGCGTATTTTTGATGGTGTTACGTTGCGTTAATTTTAGTAATTTATGGACGAGTTCCGGCGACTAACGCGTTACATTTTCTTAAGTTTTTCCTAAATGGAGGACAAGTCTCAATATCACCGAACACATTACTGCAACTACAGAAGGAGGAATGAAGCGCTTCTTCCGGCTAAGGCCAGCAGAAAGTTATAAACATTTATAATTAGAGACTTGCTACAGTCATTATGACTTTGAGATTGTTATATTATTGAAATTTAAGTACGGAAATAAAGTGTTTTCTCTCTCTCTATATCTCTATCTCTGTGATGATGGTTCTTGGGAATATTACAATAATAGTGTAAATGCATGATTACTGTTTATTAAACAAGCTAATTATAATTATATGTTCAAGGTATTTACTGCACATTAGCGACAATCGAAGTATCCATTGTACTCTATACGATATACGACCAGGAAAATATATAAAAAAAAACTAGACAAAGCGAGGGAGAACGAAAATTACTCATTCGTGATATGCCGCCTAAATGGTAATCGAAGTAATCGATCGAGAGGTATTAAAATATTATAGATGCAGGCATGCCACATAGAACAGTTACCTATGGCACATAAGATCGGAGCTGCACGTGCTAGTGACATTCTGATGGGGTCTCTATTAATTGCTCTGCTTGCAGGGCGATTGCAATTAAAAAAAAAACCTTAGCTAAATCACTTGGGAATGTGTTTGGAATGAACACGAACAGGGAGACTAAGGTCATGTGATCTGTAAATCGAAGATAGTTTTTTTTTTTACTTACAACACACTTGAAATACTGCTCCTTACGCACAGTGGGTTCCACGCCCTTCTTGGTGCGAATCAGTAGATAGATCGCTTCTAGATCAGCACAGCTGCGCAGTAACTTCTCGACAAGCACCTTGCCCATAAAGCCAGTGGCACCTGTGATCAGCACCGTCTTGCCAGCATAGAAGTTCGCGATTTCTGATATGCCCGCGTCGGCGTCGCTTTTCAGTATCTCCATGCTGCAAATAAATGGGGTAGAATTGCGTTTGTTTCATAATTGTTATTGCAAATGAAGTGCGCTCTAATGCGGCGTCCACTCTGCGTTTGTTGCACACTTGTTGTTTGTTTAACCCACTCCGCGCAACATTCTGTTTCAATGTCACAGATTCGACCGACAACAAACACATTGATTAACAACAAATTCACAAGTAGAAGAAACAACGAGTCTGTCAGCTGTGTGAGCTTGTTGCCGGGCGTAATTGGCGTGAAGGGATCTCCGTTTGATACCCTGCACGCATCGCAAAAAAGGTGGGCATGTTTGGACTGTGTAACACGCCCACAGTCATGCTTGATCGGTCCTCAACATGCGAGCTAAGTTGGTCATGCGTCTGTTAGTTTATCTCTTAGAACATGTTAATTTCAGTTTTAATAAGGGCCTGAGTAAGTAAATTTGGCACAAGGTTCCACATAGATACTATATAGGTTATTTTATCTCTTAGAATACCTTGATCTCTGCTATTATATGAGCTAGAGTAACTAAATTTGGCACAAGGCTCCACATAAATACTATATAGCTCAAGTTATTTTCAAATATGCTATATCACGTCCAGCACTCCAGCATACTTAAGTTCTAACACTTTTCTATTAGGTCTTAACACATTTAATGTGACATTGACAGTGTGCAGGGTATCTAAGGCACTCGACTGTGACTTTCCTTACTTATAATATACATATTTCTATGATAATTTCGGATTCTGTTTACTCTTTTGTTTCCCATCGTCAGCGCACTTAATGTTTTCATCATTTACGTGGATAAACAAACAGCGGGCTAGGTTTAAAGACCTGGCCTATAACAGGCGACTCATTTGTCCGAGCACTCGCACTCACGAATGACTCGCACATTATTTGCTTTTTGTTTTCGTTCAGTTAGTGGGTTAAGGTATTCAGTTTGGAGGCCCACACACTTAGGCCTAAACATGATGAGAAGAAAGTGGGGAGCGAAATACGCTGAGACAGTTATGACAGGGCAATAAAGTTCTCTGAAGGGGGTTTCCCATTTCCCAAGTTGTCTATGCGTTCATTGCATAAACATTTACCACACTTGTGACCATCAAGTTATATGCAGGAAAAGATGGTGTACACTAATTGGGCCAATTAAGGCAATTATGGCGTGGTAACTGACTAAACTGGAAGTTAAGATTGTTGTTAAACAAGATAATAATATATGTACATATGTGTTATAATGTATTGTACATGTCCTATGCAATCTCAGCTTGAAACCTGCCATCATTCAAGCTATCAACGCTGAACTTCGTGTAATTGATACGCCCTCCCCCAATTGACGCTGGCCAGGCCCCTTTTCTATATGGTTACCTTTTTAGTTATGGTTAAATTATGAGAGATATTTGCCAATATTTGAGTTGTGGGCGTGTGTGACATGTGATGATGATAATGATGATGATGTTGGACAAGGGGATCTGATGCAATAGCCACACCACCGAAATGCCAAATACCAGAGGCCGAGCACAAATGGCAAATATTGCTGCTGCTTCCTTGCAAAACAAAAGACTTGGAACACAAACTTGAAAGGCAGCACGACGGTGCTACGCGCGATATGCATCGCCTGCAATATTTGCCGTTATTTTTAGAGCCACACACTCTGTGGCTTACCACAATGAGTGGCTAAGGGGGGGGCGGTGGGCAATGCCAGTCAGTCAGTTAGGCCAACTTCTCACGCCAAAGTTGATGTCGAATCAGTTGAACAATACAATTCTTCACATATTCACAATGTAATTCACAGTGATTCACACACACGTAAATTGAGTTTTAAGTTTTCTGTTTTATTTGTTAATATCTTTGAGTTGTTTTCTTTTCATTTTACATTGTCAAATTCGCGAAGTATGTATTGCTCTAAGTGGCCTCTAAGGATGCCAGCTAATGACATTAGCCGACATTATTTAGCGCCCGATTAGCGCACGCTAGGTAAACACAGTAGCCGAGGTAGTTGGCCCAGTAGTTGGCCTAAACAATTAACACACACTCGAGACTGAAACTGAAACTGAAACTCACTTTTCAAAATGCAATTTCGGTTTTCTTCGGGTTTTTGTTTTGTTTTCTTGTTGTTTTTTTTTTGTTTCTTTGAACTGTTGTTTAGTCGAATCGAATCAGTTGAATACTCAGCGCAGACTGAGCTCGCAGCGGGCAATTGGCCTGAAGTTATACTCGTCGTAAAGGAAATTCAACGTCGTCACCTCACACACACACACACAGGCACACACACTAGCTAGCTTTGCGGTTGAACGTGTGCTTCGGCAGGTGTTTGTCGCTGTGTGTGCTTGGGCTTGGCTTGTTATACTGAATGTATGTGTGTGTGAGTGTGGTCGTGTTTCGCCTGCGGCTTTCCGGCTTTCCGGGTAGTCCCAAAATCATTTTACGTTCGCGACTCTATGGAAATTTCTCCCTATAAAAATGCACTTAACAAGTATAATATTAAACTGCGCTACTCTGCATTTAGGTGCTGTCATTAACGGCATCAATTTAGTTGGTCCATCCGGAGAATGTCTCCATAAGTGCAAGGGCAGCTGCTGGGCCAGAAAAAGGACAGGCTAGTCTCGGGGCACGTTGCGGCGACAGCGGCAAGTTGCAGTTGCAGTTGTCAAGGCCAGCGAGTCGAGGCGACCCTAAAAGTGCATGTCATGCGCAGATATAGACACATACAGATGCACAAATTAATATATACATATATTGCATACACACGCATACATATGTGCATACATATATAGGTTGGCATATACCCTGCATTCATGCAAATGGGGTTAGTGGCAGAAGGAGGAGGGGCAGGGAGTTATATGAAGTTTTTTTTATGAATTTATTTATTTATTTTTATAGACTGATTATATTTTTATTTTAGCTTGTTAATTGCGCCTTGTTTATTTTATTATTATTAAAGTTGGATAATAGCTAAAAATGTTAACTTAACTAAGCATTACTCATAGGGCAATTATGCATGAATTATAACTTATAGAATTCATACAAAAAGCTTTCTAATAAGACATCAGAACATATCATAAATTATGCGTTTAAAACTGCTTTAATATCGCACAAGAGAACAAGAAAACCCCCGAGGTCATTCAAAATATTCCAAATTTCCGGACAGTCAATAGTTTTGCATGTTTCACGTGTGCGCAATACGTTATTGAGAAACTATTAACACCAATCACATAAAACAATAATAAATACTATTACACAATTCGCCAATAACAGCAATATTGGCTCATTACAATTAATGCTGTAATATTAGTACCTATAATTACTCATAAATAATACCGGAGAAATTGCACTTTAAGATACACATTTGATTATGGATTATGGTGATTTATTGATTCCTTACAAAATGATTAAGTAATTAGGTATAAACAGAATAAAGTACAGAAAAGCACTCTCCAGGGTATCTTGTAGTCGAAAGCGGGCCACTTCATCTCTTCTCACTTGCATTTTCCTTTTTGTTTAACCTGATTCGCTGTCTAAATTACAACCAAGTAAACAAGTTCGGCATGGACTGGTTCGTGCGAGCTCTCCTGGTCTGGTCAGGATGGCGAATCTTCGGCAACATCTTTCGCAACAACAGTCGCAGCCCAAACCAGAATTATGTTTTTTGCTGACGATGACGATGACGACCTTGACGTCTTGATATTAATATAGTTAATATGGTGTCCGTTACGTCTACGTTTTCATTTCGTTCGTCGGGGTGTTTGGCCCCTGGTCCTAAGGCTATTTCAGTACAGAATATCACAAGCACCAACAATTCCTGATTGTACTAATTTCGCACTTAATCCCAGACCAAGCTAACTAACTAACACAAGCTGTCACGCTCTAATTGGTTCTGTAAATCAAGGAAGTGAATCGTTTGTTTTTCTTGTCGAATTCTCACTTCTCACTAGATCGCAAATTATCGACCTGAGTTCTTTAAAGATTTCTTTCTGAATGTTTTCAAATTTGTTGTAATTGAAAAACAAAAGTGGAAAATTTATTTGCAATTAACTCAGTCGCATGAGATCAATTATAGTATCTTCATTATGCGAGAATATTATCTGTATAAACAGGCAATATATCTTGGCTCTGATTACTCACGAACTTTTGGTGAATAACCCGATTGCACACTCACAAGACGATTCGTACACTACAATGTCTATTCAAATGCAGTTTGTATAAAATGTATTTCTGGTTTTTTTGTTTTTTTTTTTTTAATTTCGCAACATTTGCAAAATAAATTACACGGGAGCTGGACTTTAATAGTTTTTTCGATTTTTCTCGCTGTTTTGGCCAGCAGCAAATCGGGCTAATTCAAGACAGTTTTTGGCCGGGTTCAAGTGGTCTCCAGTCATGAGTTTCATAACTCACACACATAAATAAAGTGGAAATCTAATCAGATATTGGCTTTAATGCCCCTGTCGCCGTTCGGATAATTGAGGTTTATCCGCGGGCAACTCTTGTGGCGATAAATGACTGAATTTTCCGAATTGGAATTCATGTCTATATACTTATTTTGCTTTCCGATCGAACAAATACATAAGAACTGTATAAATAATGGACTTGGTAATTGATTCTTTGGCATGTTTTGACTATGGGCGTTATTACGACTAGAATGCATCGAAATCGAGGCGAGGTTCGCTCATAAAATATTGTACTTAACGCCAGAACTTTATGGATATTGGGTAAATATGTGTTTCGCTGAATGCTTAACTGAGTGCCAGGTATGGTGGCTCCGACTCTGGTCCCACTTTACGCACTCGCACTTTGTCGCGTGAATAATGTGAATGGCTTTTTGATTTGGGAGGAGGGAAGCGGTGACTGTCTCCGTTTACCTGTTTTAAATTAAAAACAGGTAAGTGATGGCATGTGATATACCTGAGTGCGTGGGGAACGGTTATTAAATACATAGTACACATATGTTTTTTCCGCAAATAACTATTACGAATAATCGCCACTTTTCATGTAATGGTCATTAAAGATATCGATTGAGTGTTCGATGGAATTGACTTTACTTTTTATTTTATATGGTGACCTTTTGCCAAGATCTTTGCGTTCGAACTTCCTTTATGTTCGGTGATTTCAAAACGAGGAAAAAAGCTTTCGGAATACTCAAAGTTTTATACCCTTGCAGATTCTTATCTTCCCTGGGGTTAAATTACTAGTAATATTATATACTATATAATATTGCAGCAAGAAATAAGAGTTATCGTATAAAAACCAAGATATATAAATCTTCAACAATTTTTTGTTTGTTATGAACATTTTGTATTTCTCTCAAAAAAGAAAATAAAAATTCGTATAGTTTTAAATAATGTCGAATCAAGGTTTATCAATTACAGTTATGATTAACAGTAAATTAATAAATGAATATCAAGGTCCTGGCACAGGCATTCAAATTACAGGGTACAAATAAGCATTAAGGGAGAGTTGATGACTGTTTACGTTGTACAGTAGCTTAGTAGCTGCGTCCGAACAAAGTGTAGAACTTGGGCTTGTTCGTGCAGCTGGGATTGATGCACTTGTCGGCGTCGCCAATCGGTGCAGGCTGATCGAAGGGTATGCAAAGCGACTTGGCACCCATCGCTGGTGCACCGGGCTCGGCATCTTCGCCACGTGCACTGTCCGCCTTGATCTTATCCTCACATGCCACATCACCGCAGAAGGGCGACAGAAGAATGTTCTTCTGCTCGAGCAGGCTGCAGAAATCGTCCCACTTCTTGACGATCTTGGTGTGCGAGGTGAGATCCGATTGGGCCTTGGCAAACATGCTCTCATGAATGGTCTCGAGCAGTGCGGGGATTTTCTTTTCCAAATCGTCCAGTGTTATTGTTAGCTTCTCTCCGTTATCACGACGCACTGCAACAACTTGCTTGGCCTTCAGATCCTTGGGACCCAGCTCAATGCGCAGAGGTACACCCTTGAGTTCCCAATGATTGAATTTCCAGCCTGGGGAGTAGTTGTCACGGTAGTCGCCTTCACAGCGCACACCGGCGCCGACTAGACGCTTCTCCAGATCTTTGCAAGCGTTCAACAACTCAGCACGCTCATCATCTTTGGTGCTGACTGTGATGCCGCAAGGTACAACAATAGCTTGGATGCAGGCAACGTGTGGTGGCAGCACCAGACCCTGATTATCGCCATGCACCATGATCATAACACCAATGGTACGTGTGGTGAGGCCCCACGAGTTCTGGAAGACGAATTGCTTCTGCTGCGTTTCGGGATCTTCAAATACAATCTCAAACATCTTAGAGAAGTTCTGTCCCAAATGATGGCTAGTTGCACCCTGGATAGCACGACCCGAGGCGGAAATGAAAGCCTCCACTGTAGTGGTATAATCAGCTCCAGCGAACTTCTCCTTCTCGGTCTTGCGGCCCTTGACAACGGGTATGGCCAGCAAGTACGTGTATATTAACGCATAGCGATCTAGAATCTCAAGTACTTCCTTGTCAGCCTCAGCCTTTGTGGCGAATGCTGTGTGACCCTCCTGCCACAGGAACTCACGGGTGCGCAGGAATGGCTGAGGATGCTTGAATTCCCAGCGCTGATCGAAGAAAGAAAGGAATGAATCAATAACTAATATTAGAGATTGAAAGATCTTCTACTTACCACAACATTGTTCCACTGATTGAGCCTAATTGGCAAATCTCTGTAGGATTGTATCCATTTGGCATAGGCGGGATACATGACCGTTTCGGAGGTAGGACGCACAGCAATTGGCTCAGCCAAGTCAGATTCGCCCGATTTGGTTACCCACGCAACCTCCGGTGCGAAGTCCGCGATGTGATCCTTCTCACGTTCCAAGGCGGCCTTCGAGACAAAGATGGGGAAGTAGCACTCCTTGACGCCCATTTGTGTTATCTCGTTATCGAACCAAGTCTTGATCACCTTCCAAATGGCAAAGGACCATTGACGAAGAATGTAGCATCCAGAAACGTCGTAGTATTCGATCATTTCACCTTTGGTCAGCACTTGTGAATACCAATCGGGCAGATTCTCTTCTTTGGTAGCCTCCAGACCTAGTCGAGTTTGCTTCTTTACACCAGCAGATGGATCTGGCTTAGCTGGAGCCGGTGCCTCCTTCTTGGCGGGCTTAGCAGCTTTCTGCTGTTGCTCCTTGGGTGCTTTTTTCACAGCACCACCTCCTCCGCCGCCACCACCGCGACCAGCAACAGGGAAGTCAGTCCCGGTCTCCTCCTTGTACTTGGCCTTGAGCGCCAGCAGCTTGGCAACCTCTGCATCGATAACATCCTTGGCAGCTTTGTTACTCTTAGCAGCACGCACCTTCTCGCCTTGCGCGTTAATATCCAGCGTTAGCTGATCCTTCACAGATCCTTGACTTGCCATTTCTTCTTTAACTTCAACCTTAGCGTCGGGAGTCCAATCCTTGCCACTGAGCGTCTTGTATTCAGCCTTTAAAGCCAAGAGAGTTTTAACTTCCGGATCGATAGCCGCCTTAGCTGCCTTGGCTGACTTCAGCTGACGGATCTTATCGCCTTGCTCTTGGATTTTTCCCAAGACACCAGCAATGTCACTGCCACCGCTGCTGGGCTCCTCTTTGGTCAAATCGATGGTAGCAACTGGTGCGGATGCGGGTGCAACTGTACCGGGCTTCCACTCCTGACCAGTGAGACTCTTGTAATCAGTCTTAAGAGCCAGAAGCAGCTTGACCTCACCGTCGATCAGGGATTTCTCTGACTTAGCCGACTTCAACTGCCTAATCTTGTCACCCTGCTGTGCGATCTTGTCCAGCAATGCAGAGACGGCACTTGCAGCTGCTGGTTCCGGTGACTTCTCTTGCTTTACAACAACAGGAGCCGATGAAGGTGCTGAGACGCCTGGCTTCCAGTCGCTTCCGGTTAGCTTCTTGTAGTCAGCCTTCAGGCTAAGCAAAGTCTTGACTGCACCGTCGATGGTTGCCTTATCGGCCTTGGCTGCCTTTAGTTCACGTACCTTGTCACCCTGAGCGGCAATCTGAGCTAGCACATCAGCAACACCGCTATCACTTGAGCCAGTAGTCGCAGCAGGAGTTGCAGCTGGAGCGGCAGCGGCAGCTGGAGGTACAGTGCCTGGTTTCCAGTCCTGTCCAGTAAGTGCCTTGTACTGCGCCTTGAGCTCAAGCAGTTGCTTTACAGCTGCATCGATTTCTGGCTTGGGTGCCTTCTTTCCCTTCAGGTCACGCACTAAATCTCCCTGCTTGATGATACTCGCGTTCACTGCAGTTGCGTCGTTGTTTGAAGCTGGAGCGGGACCAGCTGCTGCTGGAACTGTTTGTCCTGGTTTCCAATCTTTGCCACTGGCTGCCTTGTAGTCGGCCTTCAAGCTAAGCAGCTTCTTAACTTCAGCGTCAATTTGATCCTTTGGAGCCTTCTTTCCCTTCAGATCACGAACCAAGTCACCCTGTTGTCCAATAAGTTTGTCCAATTCGGCAGTTTTGTTTGATGCAGCGCTGGCAGTTTGTTTGTTGTTGGCCTGCAATGGGGAAGCAACAATTAATAACATAAACAATAGTTAAATTGTTGGATTTACAACTTTTGATTACGTGTCAAGAAACAACAAATTACAATTTCACGTGCAGACCTTTCTTCGGCTCTTCTTCAAAGATTCAAACTGATCGTCAGCAACGTCTGCAGACAACTAACTGGTTTTCGCTCACATTGGAAGTTCCAGCTCACCAATTGTGAGTGCTGGCATGTTACTGTGTCACTGTGACTGGCAAAATGAAAGTCACCATCACGACTTAAATGTTGCGCATCTCTAATATTTGTCTTTTGAGAGAACTAAATCAAATGAGAGAGCGGAACCGGGAGAGCGCGTAAGACGAACAGCTGATTGCTTAAGACAAACTAGTTGAACACTTGCAGAAGATCTTTTAACTAATATATCTCACCCATCAGGAACAGTTCATAATCTCATTCGATATCACAAAAGGTATTCAACTCACATGTCTCACTAATCAGAAACACATCATGCTCTGCTTCAATATCACAATTATTTTGTTTTATACTTACATTGCCCTTGGCGGCCGCCGCTGGTGCTGCATTGATCTTGAGACCTGAGGTTGGCACGTCCTTAGTATGGCCATCGGGTATGGAGAACAGTATAATGGGCGAGGCGACATTGGTGTAGGCACTGGGTGGAGCATATGCATTGTCAACCTTGAAGAAGCCCCGACGCTGCAGTTGAATAATGTCGCCCTTCTTAAGTTTCTTGAGTTCGGGATCTCCAAGCATTGGCACCTCATCGCGAGTCTTGTGGCCAATGTACTGCTTAAAGTCCTCGTCCTTGCCCAGCACCGCTTTGCTGATGATGTTGTCAAAGTAGACACAGTAGGTTGGCGGATAGGCACTCTCATCGTCTTCCACGGCCAGCCAGGTGAGTTTCAGTGTCTTCTTGAAATCCTTATTGTCCAGATTGAGCTGAGCATCGACGGAAGTTATGGCACCCGTTGCATCTTTGTGCACCTTCTTAATGAGCAAATTGCCCCAGTTAATGAAGGTGGCATTCTCGCCCTCCTTGAGTGCCTCAGCATCGACGTAGTCGATGTAGATACGTGGTCCCAAGGTAACCGTCTTTGTACCCAGTTTCTCATCCTTTGGATGCACCGGCACCTGCACCTTTTCCACTTTAGCTCCTGCCACATTGACAATAATGCGTTTGTCCTGTTCCAATGCTGTGTAACGTGGTGCAATGGGATCGATAACCTTCTTGTTGAACGCCCAGATCTTGTCCCAGTTCATGAAGACAACAGATTTACTGCTGCCCTGCGCAATGATGAACTCCTTCAGACCCTCGACTGTCATGCCACGTCTGATAATACCACGCACAGTGGGAAAACGTGGATCATCCCAACCATCAACCAGTCCGGAATCCACAAACCACGTAAGCTTACGCTTCGATAGCACCGTGTTCGTCATGTTCAAACGACTGTATTCCCAAATGTATGGCTTGCGCAGCTTGAGAGCGTCAATGAACCAGTAGAACTGATCATCACGATCGTGATATTCCATTGTGCGCAGGGTGTGCGTTACATTCTCAATGGCATCCACAATCGGGCAGGCAAAGTCATAGGTGGGATATACCCTAGGATCAAGAAATAGAAAAGTATATATAGTAATACCATACAAGGCAGTCATCGACTTTTACTCACTTGTACTTGGTGCCTGTGCGTGGATGTGGTTCGTTTTTGCAGCGATATATAGTCGGATCACGCATGCAGCCGTTGGGCGAGGACATGTCGATCTTGGCACGTACACAGCACTTCTGGCCAGCTTCGGTGCCCTGCACCATCTGCTCCCACATGGCCAAATTCTTCTCAGGAGCTACCGGAAAGCAATAATATTAAATAAAAGCCAAATAAATAAAGATTAAGATGCACTCACAGTTAGAACGATTAGCAGACTCGACACGCTGTTCACGCTCCAGTTTCATTTGCTCTGGCGGAGTGTCGTCCACATAGGCCTTGCCCTCCTTGATCAATTGGACACAGTAGTCGAGCATTAGATCAAAGTAGTTGGAGGTGTGCGTGAAGACATCTGGTTTGATCTGCAGTAGTTCCAAGTCACCAAGGATGACATTTTCGAACTCAACAGTCTCTTTGGCAGGATTGGTATCATCGA
Source organism: Zaprionus indianus (assembly GCA_018904595.1). NCBI lineage: Eukaryota > Metazoa > Arthropoda > Insecta > Diptera > Drosophilidae > Zaprionus > Zaprionus indianus. Next base: position 12,322,504 of record JAEIHA010000320.1, read on the forward strand.
ATCGCATGATAAGCTTGCCCTGGAAGGCCAGAGCGTAGTACTGGTTGAGCAGAGCCGCCTTAGCGTGTCCAATGTGCAGATATCCTGATGCCTCTGGTGGGAAACGTACAACCACCTTTCCCATCTCAGCGCCAGGCAATTCAACGAATTTACCCTCCTGCTTACGTTCACCGCTCTTGGCTGCCGGCTGCTCGTTGATGCTGCGTTTGACTCTCGCCTCCTCAGGCAGAGATTTCAGCACCTTCTGAATCAATGGTTGAGCATTAATCAGATCATACCAGCGCTGCACGTGCTGGGGAATGCCTTTGGCGGCCAGGAACTCGTAGCGCGAATGCATCTCATTGAACAAAGCAAAGTCGGCGATGGTCAACTTGTTGGCAACCAGATATGTGACCGGCGCAATGGACTTGTCCAGGAAGGACATGGCCCACGAGATGTCATCCTCGCAGGTCAACGAGAACGACAGCCAGTGATCGATTTGTGTTCGCTCAATGGCAGTTTCACCATACAGCTTGTGATCGGGTGCGGCACGTGCCAGTGCGCGCAACACATCGTTGTTGGAGTGACACACCAGCAGGCGGTTGTCGGGGAACTGCAGCGACGTCTCCTTGCCCCATATGATTTCCACGGGTACGGAAGCATTGATTAGATGCGCCGTTGCCAGACCACCTGATTAGCGAGATAGGGGAATTATAGTTAATTGATAAAAACTGATGCAATCTTTAGATATATTTTGTATGCAATGCAGATAAAAACGCCTGTTCTGCCGATTTAACCATAACCTCACATTATTGCAAAGACTGCAATAATGGCACTGGGACAAGCCCTTTGTGGAAACTTACTTATGGGTGGATTGTTTACATTCGCCTTCAGTTTTATTGACATATTTCGTATATACTTCGCTCGTAAACTAAACTCAAATTATGAAATTGCACGACTTATATACGAAGAGGCAAATACGGCAGGCTGCCACAACGTCGCTTTTATTTTGATCAATGAGCGAACCACTTTAATGTGAATATGATCCAAAACATGAACGAAATGAACTGAAAGCATGTTCCGATAGACGGAACAAAGAGGTATTCCCATTGCACCAAATATTCTACAGCTTTGAATTTATTTTATTTGTATTACGAGTTTTTGACGAGTTAATTATTATTATAATTTAAAGTATAATTTTAAATGATTAAAATGCAGAAACAGCTGCTTTACGATTAACCAGTTTTCAAATCGATAGCGCTAAAGATTTTTGCCATTCACCATGAACTTTACAGCTGATTGGTCGCTGCACCGCAATGAGTGACAAAATTTTTTGAAGAAGACTTATTTTTTATGTACTGCGTGAAAAAATTATTTAAGTTTTAAATATTAGAATTTAGTGATTAGTACGTGCACGAACAAACATCTGCAGCATTCAATATGGTCAGTACAATCAAACTTCTTATAATTAACATATTGGTGGTGTGTTAGATTGCGTATAAATTGCCGTTCGTGGTGCTGCGCTGGCGGCAGGCGCACCTCACCTGAGTCACCTTTTCAGGCAATATGTGCATATGGCGAGTCTAATTCTAATAGTAAGATGTGTTTCCATATATTTAGATGCTTTTCATGTTGCTGTTCAGTCGCCAGGGAAAATTGCGATTACAAAAATGGTACATGGCCTATCCAGACAAGACCAAAAAGAAGATAACACGAGAACTGGTGACTACAATACTTGCGCGTAAGCCCAAGATGTGCTCGTTCCTCGAGTGGAAAGATTGCAAGATCGTTTATAAGCGGTAAATGACAGCTTGGCTTTAACTTTTGACATGAGTGGTTAAACTTCCATTGCTATGTTTACAGTTATGCCAGTTTATATTTCTGTTGCGCCATCGAGCAGAATGATAACGAGCTGCTGACACTGGAGATCATACACCGTTATGTCGAGCTGTTGGATAAGTATTTTGGCAGTGTAAGTGAAATATTTAATAATATATTGTATGATGATTTGATGATATAACCTGGACTGCTTGCAGGTCTGCGAACTGGATATCATATTTAATTTTGAGAAAGCGTATTTCATACTCGATGAGCTGCTGATTGGCGGAGAGATTCAGGAGACATCTAAAAAGAATGTTCTCAAAGCCATTGCGTCTCAGGATCTACTACAAGAGGTCAGTACACCAGAGACATATGATCTATAATGCATAATAGCGTTATTTGTCTATCTGATACATGCCGGAAATATTGTTAATTGTTCTACATATGTTTATGGTTTTTAATTTTATCTCGTTAGTGTTTGTTTCCATACAACTTAAAAAAAAAAAAAAAAAAAAAAACTAGGTCATTTCATACATATCACCCGGTACATATACGTTTTCAAGTTCTCTACTTAATTTTGATTTTCTTTACCTCTTTCTAATTTTGCGCAAACGAAAACTAATCGACTCTCTCTCTACCTATTATATACTTACTTTATACTGTATACTATATCTGTATACCATCTAACAAAACCGAAAAAAAGCAAGAAGAGTTCTTTTACTCACTGCAATAGCTTTCTAATTTTGTTTATATTTATTGTGTGTGCATTGGATAAAACTGTTAATTGATTAATCTTAAGTTCGGACTATTCTATATGTTTTGTAAAGCTGACACACATTATTGAATTATCCTTTGCGTTTCAAACCTGTCATTGCATGCTTCGTGTGTTGTACGCCTCAATTTAAGTTCCGAAATAACTTGCCAAACAGACAAACGACAACAACAAGAACAACAATGTTCTTCTTAACAATCAAACCAGAATTGTGAGAGTGTTTTTCAATCACAAACACACACACACACACAGTATTGAGCTTGCCATAATTTGTACTCGTAATATCCTATATAAAGAAGCAAACAAACGTAGTTCCGTCCATCAACGTGTAATAAACATAATACATATACATACATATTTATATATATATATTGTGTACAAGCGTATTTGCCATTGAATATTAGTCAAATGTTTAGTACAATTTGTGTATTGTTTATACCTTAACTAAAACTATAACTAAACTAAAAACTAAAATAATATTTCAATATTTTGTCGAGAAGGTAGTCAAAGTTGAAGTTATGTATTTGTTTTGCATGATCTTTGTAGTTGTTTTGTGTGATTACATAATAGTCTCTCGTTTCTCTCTGTAGTGTGTATCTACTAACTAACTAGTCTAAAGTCTATTTATCTATGTATCTGCATCTACATGCGAAACATATTTAACAGCATTAAACATACGTACATATCTAAATGTGTAACCATAATACCCTCTCTCTCGTTATTATTATATTATTAACGCTTACCCTACCCGCCACTGCATACTCTCTCGATGTTAATACAACCATCAACAGGACTTCAATGAGTATCTGAACTAATCAGAGTAAACAGAAAACAGAAAACAGAAATTAAAACAAACAGTGTAAATGATACAAAACACACAAAATATATTAAAAAAATGAAAAAAAAAGATTCCTCAGCAGTTGCTAAAGATTGATTATTAGCTCAACAGTTTGTAGGCCTGTTGAGAGAACATGTGAGACATGAGGAGAGTTAAGAGTTGATACGGATATAATAAATACATAAGCAAGGCCAAATCCTAGTCGATTATACCTACGAAACTTACAAAGTCCGAGACCGATCGAGGCTGTAAATAATCCAAAAGCTTTTTCCTATAAGGCACAGACGCACACACACACACACACACTGTGTAGAGTTTGTGATCTGCCCCGCCCTGCTCGCCAAGCTACGCCCCTGCGCGCTTCTACTACACACCTCCACACACACACACACATACGCACTCACACACAACAGCTGTGTCGTTCTTCTTGTTATTTTAACAATAAATCAAAACAAAAATAACTTTTATTCACACATGCACACATACACTGGAACCACCTGCACATACATACACACATACTGACCCTTACAACACACACTATCTCTCTTATCTATGTATCTCTTCTCTTCTTGTTCTTATTGTTCTTATTCTCTGTACTCCAGGACGAAGCTGTTGAGGGAACTTTAAGAGACATTGGACTACTCTAAAAGAAATTCAAATACGTAGAATGTAGTTGATAAACACCCGAAATACACATACACGCACACACACACACACACACAAACGCAACACGCACGCTTGACCACATACATATTCACAGACACGCATACGTACATCCTCTACACACACGCACACCCGTTAGCAAGAATGTAGTGCACCTGCAAAAGTATTTACACCTAATAGAAAAGTATCTAAAGTATCGTATGGGTGTTGTGCGTGCGTATGTGTGTTATGTGTCTGTGTTTGTTGTGCGCTAAGTGTGTGTTGTTAAGCACTGAAGCTTAGCTTTACATAGATTTAGTACTGCAATATATTATGATCTTAAAAAAAACAGTAAGCAAAGTGCAATTAAACTTGTCGAGCAGTGAGGCTAAAGCAATCCCTAAAAAAACACGTCTCATTTTGGCATATGGCGTATGGTATTTCCACCTTTTTTCATCTTTAGTCTTTGGAAAGAAAAGTTCATGCAAAACGCTATAATACCCCAACATAAACCTATCTCTTAAAAAATAATAATTCTTCATTTAGTTCAATCATTCCAAGAGATCATTAAATGAAAAGCAATATTAATGTTTATTTTCTTTTCCAACTATGGGCAAAAAAACACCTAGAACAGAGAACACAGTAAAAACTATAGGGAAACTTTGAATGCAATATTAACAATATATAGAAAAAATAAGCTTTAAAATTGAAAAAAAAGTGAAAACATAAGAAAAGTAATAATGGAAATGTAAAACTTTATAGTAGTAAATAATATACAAACTATATATATTTAAAAACCAATAGTTTATATACAAATCAAAACAAAAATCCAATATATATAACTGTCTATATACATATGTGTGTTGTACATTTTAGCCAAATTCCTGTGTTTTGTATTCAATAAAAAAAACCGAAATATTTTTCAAAAACCACCAAAATTGTATGTATGTACTTGTATGTAAAACCAAAAAATTTGATACAAATAATTATAATGTACGTAATCTTCTTAGAGGTAAGGTTGAAATGGTGATCGTATATTATTGTATTATTATTTATGAATTTATTATTTTCCCCTTTTGGTAATCTAATGTTTGATGCTGCGCTTCCACTCACTGTTATTACTCCCCACGCTGTCTCTCTCTGTCTCTGTCTTCTCCACTCTATTGCTTTGCTCTCTCTGTCCCTGATGAACCTGAACGATTAGTGACTCTTTGCTTAGTTGTATACATATTATTATTATTTGATTCTTCCTATAGTTACAAAATGTAGTTTAATATTCTGTTAATTAGCCGTTGAACATAGTAAGACAAGTATTTTATTTGCATATATATTAAAGAAGGATCTTCCATTTTGCAGGACGAAACACCGCAAAGTTTCTTTGACGATCATGGCCTTGGCTAAGGAGGCAATCAAAAGATCGATCGATCCTTAAATCTTTGCAAATCGCCTTAACTATTGCGTGTATTAACTTTAACTGTATTTGTATTCAACATAACCCAAAAAAAAGTTAGTATTTACATCGTCATCATTGTCCTATATACATACATTTTTGAATTATACAATTACCAGCTGTAACTTTTTTATATACTTCATGCTTTACGTCAATGCTGTTAGCTATATGTTTATTAAATTTAATCGCCGTACCCGCATACTTACTTCATCGGCGCTGGGCAAATTCAATTTGCTCCAACCTAAACACATTTTAACATGCATAAATATTCAACTTATTAACAACAATCATTGTTGTACCTTTGCGATGTGAACGTGGTGCCGTCTACAGGCCTCCTCAAGGCGCTGCATATCTTACAATATATATTGATCATAGATCGTCGATCCCGATAAAAACATCCCCATATAAGTGTGTACTAAATGTATTTAGTTAGAAACTAAGCGAATTGCAGACCTGAGTGCTCAAATATACATTTAAACATATATCAAATATACTAACATGTTATTTGCTTAAAACTGTAATCACATCAAATATATATTCATTCCCATAAATGGACTTTTTATTTTTAAATGAACTGGAAAATCAATCAAGCAAAATGAGATATAGCCAAAATTCAGCAAAAAAAATACATTCAAAGGAACTAAAATTTAAATATATTTAATGTACTTGTATTTCAAGCAAATCAAGAACTGAAGAGATTTTTTCCCGTTAGACAAAGTAATAAAAGGACAAATTTGTCCGGAAAAACTCTGACGTAGGAACTCTCGGATCATATGGCTGTGCACTTATTCAGTGCAAGCAGTGCACTGCTTAACAGAATGTGGAACAATATAGCTTGAAAAAAAATCGTTTTAGCACACTGGAAAGTTCAATCGTAATTTATGGTTTGTATCTTAGCTAAACGAAAGTTGCTGTCTCCGCTAAAGGTGAATGAATTGTAATGCAAAGCCGTTATGTTTTTATAAAAAGGGTTTTAAAGATATTTTCCCCACATAAGTATGAAATAAAAACTCATTTTACTCACTATAAACTAGTATTTTCATTGGCCTAATTTATAAAAAAAAATATTAAAAGGATAAGTTTTATACAGGTGTCAAGGATCTATCGATTTGTTAATTCAGAATATCGATATTTGGCGATGATTAATTCAAACTTTCATTGCGTTGCCAAAAAATAAAAACATCACGAAAAACACGAACAATGAGCGCGCAGCGAGAACACTGAGAAAAAGAGAGTGAGCGGGAGAGAGAGAGAGCAAAAGTTGGACGTATGCGCTCCCGCTATTTTCCCACTGTTGTTGGTGGGACTTTCCACTGCGGCCGCCAAAATTTCAACACGCCGAATTCGCGGCCAGCAGCAGCAGAGCAGTGCGCGGAGCTAGCGAGCAGTGAACAGTTTTTGGCCCAGTCAGAGCGCACCATCGTCTTCAGCGAAGCACAAGTACACAAGGCACACACAACCACTAGGTGTGTGCTCTTTGTACGTTACGGGGGCACTGCGCTGCGCTGCTGCCACACACAGAGAAGAATTTTCACATTTTCCACACACACACATAGTACACAAACCGAAAGTGGAAAGAACAAAAAAATAAAAAAAAAGAAAATGTACAAGAAAAGAAGAAAACTTTGAAAACTCTTTGTGAAAACTCTTGCCTTGCGTGCGATTCGAATTGTGTGTGTGTGTGAAAATTTTCCACAATTTAAATAAAAAAGTATAATAATGCAAACATTCACAACAATCGAAATCGAGAATCGCGTAAAGCACAAAACGTAACCAACTCGACGAAAGAAAGAGCAAAAAAAAATATATCGAAAATTGAAAATCAAGTGCAAGTTGTGAACGCCTATCGAAAGGGCTCAAGTGAATTAGAAAATTCTGAAAGCATAGTGAAAATGTTGTTTAAACGATAATGAAACTGCAAATGAAAATAAAAAATTGCAGCAGCAGCTTCATCAGTTTCATCGTCCAGCTAAAATATATGGTACATAAAATTTGTGTCTGCGCGAGTGTCCGTGTGTGTGTGAGTTTATGAGTATGTGTGTGTTTGCGTGAAAATTACGTTGTCATATGTGCAAAGTTCGTCAGCGTAGGCTGAACAGTTTTGGCAGCCGCGGAAAATCAAACCTTCAATGCGAAAATTAATTTTCCCGAAAAATTGTATAAACTCATTTAGAGTAGAAAAGAAAGACACGCATTCAAGGACTTTAGAGCTGTATGTGGGTGTGTGTTTATGTGTGTAGATGTATGAATGTGTATTGTATGTGTGCGTGTGTGTGTATGTGTGGGGCAAGGAATCATCGCAACATAGGAGCAGCCGAGGCAGCAAGAAAAAAATTCTCTATCTATTGCGATTTGCTCATGCGGCTCGAAAAGAGCGAAGTGCGCAACGGTAGGAGCCGAAAGGAAGGGAAGGAGCAAGAGAGGGAGAGAGGCAGAGACGGGAGGAGCAGAGTAGAGCAGAGCAGAGCAGAACGGAACGGAATACTGAGAAAAGCTGAGCAGAGCAGGCGAATCGGGTTCGGAATGGGGCGGGCAATGGGCAGTGGGTGCAAAGTGTTGCGGCTGCTGCTGCTCAGTCTACGCATACAGCCACACGTCTTGCTGTGTCTGTGTGTGAGTGTGTGTGTTTAGCTGGCGCTGCCATTGGCATCATCAATAATTTCATTAAAATTCAACAATAATTATTCGCACACACAAGAAAACACTGAGAGGCGCCCGCAATTTATGCGGCGTTAAGTATTTCATTTGCCACGTTCAACATTTGTTGCAAAATTCAAAGAGTAAAGTGAGTGTGTCTGTGTGTGTAAAAGTGAGTTCGTATGTGTGCCTGTAGTGACTGTGTGTGCATGTGGCTTTTTGACTGTTTCAGTTTCTCCTCTGTTTGTTGCTCCCTTTTTGTTGGGCTTTTCGTAGTGATTTATCCTTAAAATTGGCCACTTTTGCACACTGTCACACACAACACACACACACAGAGTTTCGCACCGTGGTGAATTGGCCACTGCGCATGCCACCTGGTGACCAGGCAGGACTCACAGGCACATAAACCTCCCACGTCGCGACCAACTGGCAGCACCACACACACACACACTTACACAGACATAGAGTTATAAATATGTATGTGTGAATTGTTGCTGGCACTTTTCTTTTCTTTGCAAAGTTGGAAAATTTCAAGTGTGACATTTTCTATTATTAGCATGTCAATGGGTTAATATGGTCAAGTTTTGCAACGGGGGAAATGTCCTCGAGTGAGCTCACAGCTCGTAGTTCAATGTGTGGGCGTAACACACACACACAGACAGGCAGTGAGCTCAGAAAGTTGTAGACCATAGTACAAGAAATATGGAGACTATGTGTTCATCTATATCATCAAAATAATTGTTTAATTGCGAGTTGAGGTGCTGCCTACTTTTGGGGGACAAACTTCAGGGAATTTCTTTGTAATTTTACAAATCTCATTCAAGTGAAAACTTTAAATGCAATTTCAATTGAGCGTACAACTCACTCACTCTGTCTCAATCTCTCTCTCTCTCTCTCTGTGGCTCCAGCTCTAGCGGTTCTTGCTCTCTCGCTCTCTTGACACGCTGTTGATATCATATTTTTGCCAGTTTTATTATTATATGATATGCCTATTACATTCCTTATGCCATTGTATGTGTGTGTGTGTGTGTTTGTGTGTGTTGGCACTATAGGGTTATGAAGTGCGCTCAAATAATGGGTATTTTTGCTGCAAACTCACCACACACCACACACCACACTCACCACTTACCCCTAGAACTCACCACGTACCATCGCGCACGCTCGCGCTGTCGCAAACTCCCGCTCCGTTCCGCGCTCGCTCGTGTTTTACGTGTTATCTCGAAACTTTTATTGCCCCATCGGTTTTGGGGGTGCGGCGCCCACGTATCGCCAAAGGAGGCCGAACTGCACCGTACCGAAAGGGGGAAAAACAAGCTCCAACTGCTGCTGCTGCCAAAACCGTCGAGGCATTCCAACATTTTCACTGCTGCTGTTCACGTCTGATTTTCCCGAAAATTGAAAAAGCGCGCTGTGTGTGAACATGTGTAACATACAAACCTACAAGCCTACAACATACCATACATACATACGAATATGCATAAATGTATAAAACAATAATCGAATATTACTCGATAATCGTGTGCATTGAATGATACGCGTGCGAACAGTGCATTAATCATTAATCTATTGTGAATTGTTTTGCAGTGCAACGCTTGAAGCAAAAATCACCGTTAATTTGTAAATAAGTAACAAACAACAACAACAAACACTCCACCAAATACATAATTATAAATTTACAAGGATAGAAAGAAAGAAAGATAGAACGAAAGAAAGAAAGAAAGAAGCAAACATGATGATATATATAGATTTAGAAGCCAATAACTATTATTAAATGTAACTTACAACAACAAAACAACCAGAGCCTTCAAACCGAACCCGACCCAACCAAAGATACAGTAAATAATCAAAAACCAAAGATAAAGAATAACAATATACATATATATATATAGATATATACTATATATAGTAATAACTGATAACTAGACAAGAGAAGAAGAAGAAGTTGCAGGCGCTTGGGCGCGACAATTCCGGCAAACAAATGTCTGGATAAAGCGAAAAATCAGTTGACCAATGGATGAAAATGCAGCCGTCGTCGTCGGTATTCTTCTCGTCGTCGTCGTTCTCCATTTGTCATCGCTTCTCGTGTCAGCCACAATCTCAGCAGCCTCAGCAGGAACAGTCGCAGTTGCCGTCGCAGCCGGAGTTGGTGTCGCTGCCGCCACAACTAGAGCAACAGCAACCGGAAAAGGAACAACATCAGAAGCAGCAACAACTCGCGGCAACAGCAACAGAAGTAGCACGTGCAGCAACAGTCAAGTTGCAGTTGGCATTGGGAAACGCCTACACCCATTGTACACCCATTGCTGGGCTGTTGTTACACCGATCAGATCGATCGAGCTCTCTGCCACTGCCTCAACTGGCTGCGGCTTAGTTCGTTCCAGCTACTTCGGGTTGTTGTAAAGAAGGCATCTGCACTATACCTGCACAACAACACAACCACCATCTAAAACGCAACTGGAAAAGCGACAGCAACAACAACAACATCAATAAAGCAACAAACGCTTCAACAATAATACCAACAAAAACAAGAGTAATAGTAACAGTAAAATAGCAGTAACTATAGATAGCACATCATAAAGTCTCGTGCCAACCACAACAGCAGCAACAACAGCAACTACAACCGCACAAGCACTAACAACAATAGCAGCAACAACAGCAACAACAAACAGCGGGAGAATAACTGGATACTTAAGGATCCACACGCATTTTTTGTAGAAAAGCGCCGCTGCTGAGGCGCCCGGAAAACTGTAGCTCTCTCAGCAGTAGAAGATAAACAAAATGGCGGATGGTGGGCATTCGTTTGTGAAGAAGACATTTCATAAGCCAACTTACTGTCACCACTGCTCGGATCTACTGTGGGGCCTCATACAGCAGGGCTACATTTGTGAAGGTGAGTGCCGATAATGTGAAAACATATATAGATATATCTAAATTATAAAAGTCACTTCAAGAAGTAGAAGAAGTCATGTTTAGATCTAGAAAATTAATATGGTATATATTGATCAGCAGATCCACTCATATTATGTACGCAGTGTGTTATGTTATGTTATGTTTGAGCTTCTCAAGTGAGGAAACCGTTTGTATTAATAGATTAAATTTATATGGAATACAGACATATATCATGATGCTCCTTTATTGTTTCCAACATTGCGATGTATTGGTTTTGCTCTATATCTGATCCACTTATTTTCTTCAAAAACAAGGAAGGACCACAAAAGTTTTATACTTTTGCAGGGTCTTTAATCCTCTGATCGTTTCAATACTAGTTATGAATAATGGTGCAGCATTGAAGGGCATTGGGTATAGTCAATATAATGCCTCACTTTTATTGACACTAAAATCAGAAAAGTCTACGTAAACTTTGTTGCAAAATCTTGACAACAACAAAAATCGGTCTATAGTTTGTATGACAACTATACTATATATTTGTCTAATCTGGCTCTTTCCGTCTTATACATGCGTGCAGCAATGAGAAGCATGTATAGCAAGTTTCATCAAGATAACTTTAAAAATGTGAGACTAGTTTGCGTTATTTCATATATCCACTTGATATGTAAATACTATACTATACTTCCAGCTTCTCGTTATGAGAGTTTAAGTTGTAGTTGTTATAAATATTGGTATATATCTATAATATGTCAGATTTGTGTGTGTGTCATAACTAAAGCAGCCACACGATAAAGGAAATTATATTATAATATTACACGAGATCTTTTATTCGTACGTACATAACATATGGTATATGCATATTAGCTCTTCTTATTTTCGTACTACTTGTTGCTTCCAAAGTTACGATTTGCGCTTACATAGAACTTTTCATATTTAGTTATTATCATAATTGAGGTCTAAGCTGCATCAGAGCTATAAAGAACTTGGCAACTGACTTAGTTTTCCTTTACTTCATTTGACTTGGCAAAACACTTTGGCAGCGGCGAGTGCCAAGTTAAAATTAATGAGCTCTAAACGCTTGAAAAAGCAAATCCATTTCCAAATCCACCACGCTCACTTCTTCCACACACACACACGCTCAAAAGTGCATTCGAATGCAATATTCGAAAATAGTTTCAAAAGCGGCCACAAGTTGTAAAAATACATTTGTCTAGATCTATGTGAATACTTATTAAATGGCCATAAAGTTGTAGTCGGACAGTAAAAACAAACGTGTGATGCCGTATACCCTGTAAACGTATTCAACTGGGGTATAATGAGTAGCGTATGAGTCAAAGAACTTTCTTCTTTGATTTACTTGCTGGGTATCTCATAGTTCATTCATCTTTCTGTTTGGAACCAACTGCATCTGTGCGTCTGCCCCAGCACATGATCGCTCATTAGATCGGATGCATGTTGATGATGATGAAGATAATGACAATCATCTTCTTTGTGCGGATGATGCCGATGCTATTTGTGGCCAAAAAGTGTGCGCATTTTGAACTTTCCCATGAGCAGGGCTGCCAGTAAGAGAGAGAGCGAGCGAGCGAGCGAGAGAGAGAGAGTACCATGACGTGAGCGCAGCGCCAAATGCCAAACGGCGAATGACGTCACAGACAAACAGTTCGTTGCGGACGAGGCTGCTGCTGCTGCTTTTGGCTGGCCACGAGAATGTAGAATCTATCAAACTGGGACCAGGCCACATATACACGCACACACACACACATACACACCCGCACACTCTGGCACAATGGCCGCCTCTCCCAATTGGAAGCGTGTTAAGCGCTTTGCTTTAATTTGTTTATTTAAGCAGTTTCTGCTATTATTATTATTTCTGCTATTATAAAAATGTTTACACTCGTCGTACGTTTATGTGTGAGAGCGTGTGTATGTGTGTGTGCAATTGTAGTTGACGTGCGGCTCACGCGCTCTGGCGATCAGCCTCGAGGTGCCTCGTGCTTCTTGCCCGGTTGTAGATGGGCTTATCCGCTTGCCTGTCATTGCAAGCAGTTGGCATAGTGAATGTGCATTGTACATGTATGTGGAGATGATATACATATATGGAATCTTGACCTTTCCATAGGTTATGTATAGTTCGTTTAAGTGGAGATTGCTTATCGATAGCCAAGAAACGAACAAAGTAATTGAAAACATGTATTGAAAGTAAAATTGAAATACAATTAATAATATAAAAGATTTTTGATTCTTTGTAAGTCTATCGATATATATTGCCATCTTGTTATATATTTGATCGCCAATGCATATTCGTATAATGTATAAAAGTCGATTCATCTAATCATCTGTTGAATATCGTAATGTCATTGCCTTGAATATCGCCTACTGTATCTATTATCGATACTCAACTTCTATTCTTTATCTATTCATTGTTACCATTCTGTCGCCAGTTAAATTTTCATTGCATATCTTTAGGCGCTACGTGGCTTGTAGTACATGCAGAACACGTATACGCAGCGTTAGCCACAATGCACTAATTGAGTTGCACATTGTGTGTGTGGTTGCTGTGTAGGAGTGTGTAAATGAAAGTTGGGATTGTGATTGCAATTCAGATTCAAACTTGGCGGAGGCGTAGAAAAGTCAAAACGGGAATAACGCGAGACAGGGAGACATTGAGAGAGAGAGTGAGAAAGGAAGAGAGCGAGTAAGAGTATGCAAGAGATAGAGGGACAGAGAGCGTAAAGTCGAAGTCGCCCACTCAGTTGCTAGGCAGAGCAGCTTCATAGAGTCTCTCTCTCTCTCTCGTCGCTTCTTTCCCTCCCTCTCTCTATATTTAACTCATGAAAGTAGGTCGAGATGCACTCTCTCTACACACACACACACACACCTACGCACAGGCTGCGCACAGCTGCAGGCAACATTTCAATTGGTTTTCAAGGGTTGCGGGGGTGCTGGCAATGCAATTGCAATAACAGCAGCAACAGCAGCAACAGCAACAGCAGCAACAGCCACAGCAGCAACATCAGTTACAGCAGCAGCAGCAGGTGAGCATAAAAAGAAAATTCTGTAGATGTGTGTGGGCTTGTTACAAGCCGGCTGCCGCTGTAGCTGACTGCTAGCAAACACACCTACACAGCCACACACACACAGCCACACACACAGGGACACATACATACTCGCGCAACTGTAGCTATAGCTGCGCCGATAGCAACGAAGGGCTAAAAGTGCGTCATCAATGGCCGCCATGAATGCGACGACAGCGGAACCAAGTGCCATATGCGCAGGGGTAGGGGGTCAGGGCGGAGCGAAACGGAACGGAAAAGAGGGCCCTGGCCTGGCCTGGCCCGTTTAATTACCTTCCACTCATCGTTCATTCATAACGAAAACCGCAGCTACAACAACAACTTGAACGAACAATCGAATAATCGAGCAGATTTTGTAGTTTTCTTTTTGTTTTGTTGTTCCTGTATTTGTTGTTGTTGTTGCCTCTGTTGTTGTTGTTTTTGGTACGGTTTGTCGTCAGTTTGGCTGGTCGCTCAGGTTGCTCTTCAAGTTGATTTGCTGACGTTGCATGCAGGTCTGCGGCGTATAGATAGTGATAAGCGCAAGTAAAGTAGATACCCTGCAATATGATGAAGCTACAGTTAAATGTTTTGGACAGTTCAATTTGAAATGATTACTAAATTTCAACTGGCTAATAAAAAATCGGACACATGAACCTTAATAGTTAAAATGAACCAAATTAATATAATAATATATATTAATAAAAAGCAAAAAATCAATATACTTATATGTTTAATACAAACAAGGCATTTTTCAACGAACCACGCAGGCGCCAAAGTTATCAACTTTTGCGGATATATATTTAAAGAAATATCATTAAATATTATGTTAGATATTGCACTTTGCATTGCCGTAACGCTAAACTATCGATATATATCCCTTTCTATATTCCTTATATGATAAAAAAATATTACTTAGAAGCGAAATGAATATATTGACCTAAGGAAATATCAAATTCCTTCTATATTTTTTAAAAAATGTCGCTCCATCCACTAAATATTTTAAAGATATCAACTACTTGTCGCTGCATCGATATACTATCGATAGACATCCCTATCCCCCTTCTTTATCAGATATAAACATTACTTAGAAGAAATCAGTTACAAAGAGCTAAGGCATAACCTGAAATAGTTAAATACGTTGCAATATTTTAAATAATATCACTAGACTTGCTAAATATATTTAAATATTTCATCGCTGCATCGATATACTTTCGACACACATTCCTATGGACAGTCTGTTTACAGGGTATGTAAATTCAATCTCTCCACACAGCTGTCGGCAATGTCGACGACGTCAACATCGACATCGACATCGCGCCTGCCTCGACGCACGCGATATCCTTGACTGTTGCCTTGCGTATGCTTACGTACTTGCGTGACTGTGTCTGTATGTGTGTCTCTCTGTGTGTGTGTGTGTTTAGTTGCTGCGCGTTTCAATTCAATTGAATTGAACGCAACTCAATTGAGTTGAATTCATTTCCAGCCTCGCAAATTGTGTTGATGTCGAAGCTGAATCTGAATCTGAGCGTGGAATCGTTTCTAAAAATATATCTAAGCCCGACTGCAATTTGATGCACTGATAAATTTGAATTGAATTTGCGTGCTCTGATTGGATTTAATATGATTTGATCTATGATTTGATTTTCGAATGACATTTTCCTTCGAGTTCGGATTCAATTTGGGGGGCTCTGACGTTGCGCATACGTCACGTGGTCAAGTTCAAGTACGCACATACAACGAATCGAATATGCCTATTCGTTTCTCGTACTCACTCACATTCATGCGTCACATTCGAATCAAATCGAATCATTTCTATATTTACTTTTAGCTATTTTCGAGCCAGTTCTATTGTCAGCAAAGTTCTACCCGCAAAACGGATGTGTGTGTGAGGGTGTGTGTGTGTGAGGGTGTATGTGTGTTGGGTTTTATGCAAATATCAATTTTAATTGTTGCTATTGTACTACGCATGTCAACTTGTGCCCATTCAATTGCCACAGCATGTGTGTCAGTGTGTGTGTGGGTGAGTGTGTGTAGTTTAACACACACATATATGCACACTCATTTGTATGTATGGCTTGACAAACATTTTTCGCCACCTTACACACACACACACACATAATTTCGGCTCGTCGTCTTTGACTTCTACTTTCCGCCAACTTTTTCGAGTACATTGGGACGATTTGGCTTTATGTTTCCTTTGTTATTGTTGTTATAAAAGCAACACGCACACGCACACATAGCAATAAACAGCGCGCCCTTGCGCAGCGCAAAGAAAATGTAAAAGTAAAAGTGTGTTGAGTTTCATGAATTTCCCGACCAAACTGGCGAAAGAAGAAGAAAAGCATTTGAAAATTTCCCTTGCTTATCTACGCACACACACAGACAAACACACACACACAGACAGATATGTACTTGCGTATTTCGGTATACATAATGCAAACATTTATTTCACATTTTCCTGGCAAAAGAGAAAGGGAGATGGAGAGAGAAAGAGCAGCAATGAATAATTGTAACTTATAAAAATATTCAACTTAAAATAATTGTTGCCTGCTGCTTGGCAAAATATAAGATTGTATTACACATACACACACACACATGCAAACGAGCTGTGGCTGCAGTTGCTGCCTTAGCCAGCGTCACGTTTGGCCATCCACTTGGAGCTGCATGCAACATGCGCGCAAACGACGATGCTGCTGCGAGTACTCGTTTATTTATATAGCTGAAATAGCAGAGCCAACACAAATTCATGAGTTCATTCATGACGTCAGAGCGTCAGCGTCAGGTCAGCGGCCTAGTTTCACACAGAGCGAGAGAGAGAGAGAGAAAAAGAGGGAGAGCGAGCTGCACACAGGCAGGCAAATACATAAAGATAATTATGAATTTATACATAAGGCAGAGATGTGTATATAGATGTGCATATGTATGTGTATGTGTGCATGCACACGCAAAGTGTGTTAAACTTTCACGCAGTGCTAAAAATAAAATTCTAATTTCTATGCTGGGCCAACAACAACTGTCAATTTGCTGCACTCAAAGTTCGTGTGGGGAGAGGGGAGAGAAGGGGGAGCTGTGGTGGTTTTATTGGGCTGGTCTGCTGTGCTGCTGCTCCTGCTGCTGCTGCTGCCATTCACACACTAACACCAACGCGAAGTGTTGTGAGAGCAAGTGCGGCCAGCTACAGAGAGAGAGAGAGAGAGAGAGGGGAAAGAGAGAGAGAGAGAGGGCTTAGTTCTTTGTTTGCCCTGCATTATTTCAATGTTTGTTTTCGCTTTTGACTCGCTCTCTCTCTCTCTTCCTCTCTGTCTCTCTGTCTCTCTTTTACTCTATTTGCGGTTAGCCACTTGGCTTTGCCATTGCCCGCATGTCTCTCTTGCTCTGTGCGTGTGTGTGTGTGTGTGTGTGCATGTGCAACATGCAGGCAGGCGCTTTTGTGTGCGAGGGAAACTTCAATGAAAACCACTGTCCATGAACTCAAGAACTAACATGAATGGGCGTCCGACAACGACGATGACGTGGGAGATTCAGGCATGAAATGTCAATGTATGCTAACTAGCTTGCATATGTATGCATGCATGCATACGTATACGTATTATATGGCCACTTATGTTCCTACAAGTGCTCACTTACATTATACGAGGGTCGTTTGATAAGTCCGTGACTTTTTGAATAAAATATATTTTTTTCGTCAAAGAAGCGTTTTATTTCTCAACATAATCTCCTTTTAGCTCTATACATTTAGTCCAGCGTTTTTCCAATTTTTTTATTCCTTCCAAATAATAGGTTTTCTCAAGGCCCTCAAAATAGTCGTTTGTTTCTGTGATGACCCGAATCTCTTACCGCCGAGCCATTTCTTCATGTTTGGAAACAAAAAATAGTCACGGGGGCTAAATCTGGAGAATATGCTGGATGGGGTGCAGTTCGTAGCCCAATTTATGAAATTTTGCCATGCTGACACGAAATTCACTTTTTCCATTTTCGTTAAAATTCACGAGATCGTCTGCTTTCAATGCCTATAAAACGCAAACCAAAAACGCGCTTTTCAAATTTTACAGTCAGCTGTTAATCGATAACTGCTGACAGGAGCAGTGTTGTATTTAGAGCAGGTGCGCGGCAAATACAAAAAGTCACGGACTTATCAAACGACCCTCGTATATATATTTCTATGATATTACGCAGGCTGTTTCACTTAGATAAGCAAAGGGAACGTGAATAAGTATCTATGCACATACATATTTAAATACAAAATACATATACATATATGCACATGAATACATATACATATATGCACATACACACATACACATATGCACTTGCGTTCAGAGTATGTTTGAGCATATATAGGTGCACGTTCCACCTTTGTTTTACTCTCATTGAATGACATTTACATGCTTCCCCTGATGTAACTAACTAACTCTCCCTCTCTTTCGTTCTTTCTCTCTCTCTTTTGCAGTTTGCAACTTTATCATACACGAGCGATGTGTCAGCAACGTGGTAACGCCCTGTTCCGGTATAGCGCCATGCATTATAAAGGTGCGTACAATATCACACACACTCAGTACAATAACTGGATGGTGATATATAGCATATCACATTGTCACATTGAATAACTTGCTAACTGTCATATCGTTTCGTTTCGTTTCGTTTCATTTCGGACAGAATCCCGTCGCCCATTGTTGGTCGGAGCCGACGCATCACAAGAGAAAATTCTGCACTGTTTGCCGTAAGCGATTGGATGAAACGCCAGCGGTGCATTGTTTAGGTAAGCCCACGTTCTATGCTCCCCTACCCCCCTCCTATTCCTGCCCCTCCTCCCGTTAGACAGGCATGGCAGTCAGTTAATTTTAAATGCATTTCATAGCGAATTCCTGTGACAGGCGACTACAGCGTCAGCTTATTGTTCACATTCAGCCTGGCCGTGTCATTGTTGTCGCCAGGCATTGTACCTATGTAGATATATGAATATCTTGGCATGAAGATTCATGCTCAGCAATAACTTTAAAACATACTTCGATTTTATATACATAGTAAATCGTTGGTTTTGTCAAGGCAGTAAGGAGAGAGAGTAGGAAGTTAGTGTAGTTAAATTTATAATATGCTAAAATAAAGGGAAAGTTTTGAACTAAATTAAAGTCGAGCACACTGGACTGGGATATACCCTTAACCTTAACATTTTTGAACATTTAACCCCAATGTTTAGAGCAATTTGTGTTGCATACTTCAGGGAGTTAACTTCCACACTTTTGTAGAAGAAAGACAGGATTCTCAGTAAAATATAAACATTTGTTAATTGTAATCAGTCTCGACTAGCATTAAGTAAATATGTACAGATATAACGGCTATATATTCCTACTACCTAACTTATCTAATATATATATTAATTTATCTATCGTTAGTTTGCGAATATTTCGCGCATACTGAGTGCCAAGATTTTGCTGTGCCCGATTGCACCGAAAATGCAACGTACGTGCCCGGCAAGGAGCTGCTTAATGTGAAGCATCAGGTGAGTACAAACTATCTATATAAAATATACTTATCTCTACATGAATTCAATGTTCTATAGCATCATTGGCGAGAGGGTAATCTTCCATCAACGTCCAAATGCGCATACTGCAAGAAAACCTGTTGGTCTTCGGAATGTCTGACAGGTGTGTATGAAATGAGTTCGATAAATGTGGATATATGAATACTTATCTAAGCTCTGTTTCTGCACAGGCTATCGCTGCGAGTGGTGTGGCATGACTACGCACGCCGGATGTCGCATGTACCTGCCAACCGAATGTAATTTTGGTATACTACAACCTATTTACTTACCTCCGCATTCAGTGTCGATACCACGCACTGAGGTGCCAATCGAGGCAATCATTGGCGTTCAGGTCAAAACCAAGACGTCGCTGGTGCGCGACTATTCGTGTCGTAAGTACCCAATCACCTTACCACCACCACCAGTCTACCTACCCCAACTCCTCCACCTTACCAACCTTACCTCCACTCTAAGAAAAAGAAATCTAAACTTCGATCACAGACGACTCTTGGCCCAAGTACCGACATTGAGCCTTGTTCATCCACTCAACCATTGAACCATTGAACCACTGAACCACACTCACCCAAAACTCATCATAGGCTGCATCAGCTATCGATGTTGTGGCACATTTACAATATATTCTCAGACCATGGAAGATCATCTACCAACTCAGCTCAGCTCTCCTACTTCTCTCACATTCTCTCTCTCGTAAAAGACCGAAACACTATCGCATACTATTGCAGCTGCGGTTCTTTTTAACCTTTTTCCTTCATTTCGATAATTTATCGATAACTTATGATTTTTTGTTCATTTATTTTTAGTTATTTTTCATTATTATTCTTTATATTAAGTTGATCTTGTGTTGTTTCTTAAACGTTTCTTTTTTGGTTTGGTTGTGCCGCGGCAGCCAGCCCGGAGCTCGGTGGAGAGGCCGCGGCTGGTGAGGTCGATGCGGCGGGTTTGTGTCTCAAGGAGCTGCTCGAGCTTCATAGACAGCGCCTTGAGCAATCGAAACAACATTTTTTACTTTCAACGCCGCCCACGCCCACCTCCTGTGGCTCCATATCGCTATGTGTCTCACCCACGCCCTCGTTGACAGTGGGTACAAGCAGTTCACTGCACGGTGGCGAACAGGAGCCGGATCAGGAGGAGCAACAGGAGCCGGAAGAGGAGGATGATGAAGATGAAGAGTTTCAATGCAACACGGCAACGGAGCTCGACAGTGGCATGCAACTAACCACCACCGTGTCCAGCATTGCTCCAGCGTTGGGGGGGCCGCTGCAAAAGTCGCCGTCGACAAACTCCTCGTTGCATTTTCTCTACACAAGCCTGTTCCGCAAACTGGCGGACGGCAAGCGAGGAGGAAGAACGCAACGGCGACGACGCGATGCCTCGCAGAGTGAACAGGAGGAATACGATGTGGATGTGGAGGGAGACGATGTCGATGGCGGTGTCTGTGATATAAGCGGTGGCGAGCTGAGCGACGATTACGATCATTGCGATGTCTCACTTTCGCGCAAACGTTGCACGCGGCATCGTGTGGCACGCGATGTCAGCGAAACGGATTACCATGGCGATGTTGAGCTGGAGACGGCGCCGACCCGCGAGAGCTGCTACGAGACATCCGATACGGGTGGCGAACTAACCAATACGGATGACCTCGACTCGAGCATGAATCTGATCAGCAACCTTAGCTATAATAGTAGTAATAGTAATACATCTAACACATCAACCGGTCATCAGAGGCGCCAAGCGGGCAAATCTGCTGCTGCTGCTGCCGCACCCGGCCAAACCTCCTCCACTGCCACCGGCACAACAGCCAAGGGCACGATAGCCCCAACTGGACATGCCGGACAAGCCTTAAGCGTGCTCGCTGGCCGCAACCCAAAGACTGCAGCTCTGCCGAAAGCCAAGCCCAAGCCAAAGAGCATACTCAGTGCGCCCAAGCACACCAAGGGCGGTTCGGTGAGCTCACCCAATTCCAGCGATTGCTCCTCGGCATCGCCTGCCTGTGGCAATGCGCCAGTGTCGCCGGTGGGACGCAGCAAGTCCTTCCAAGAGCCGGGCGTTGCACGATACAAGAAGTACGGACGTGGCATATTCCAGCGTCGACGATCAAAGCGTTCTCCCAAAGGTGGAGCCACTGGCGGCACCAAGAGCAACTACAGCCTGGACAGGCTGTCGCAGAACATTGAGATAACCATACAGGATGAAGATGGTGTGATTCTGCCATATGACGATAACTTCCATACGCTGCCCTCGTTGCAACGCCTGGCATTGGATGCCACCGATGCCGATGCCTATGATGATGTGGAGTACGAGGATTTGTATTTGGACGATCGACCCCATCGACTGAGTGGCGATGATATTGGCGGCGATATTAGCGACGGCGGCGCCAGCAGCAGATCACGTGCCAGCGACGCAGATGGCTCTGGGCATGTCTTTGGCCGATTGCTGCGTCGGGTGCGTGGACTCTCTGCGGGCTGGCGCAAGCCACGATACCAGAAGCGCAGAGGTGACTAGGACATTTGCTACTCTCTCGTTTGTAATCTTTCTCTCTCTTGCTAACAGCAACTGCCAGAACTGCCAACTGCCGTCGAGTCCGATTGGCTTTGGTTTCTTGGTTTTGTTTTTGGTTTCGGTTTTGGT
Source organism: Zaprionus indianus (assembly GCA_018904595.1). Classification (NCBI taxonomy): domain Eukaryota; kingdom Metazoa; phylum Arthropoda; class Insecta; order Diptera; family Drosophilidae; genus Zaprionus; species Zaprionus indianus. Next base: position 12,344,761 of record JAEIHA010000320.1, read on the forward strand.
TTCTATTCTTGTTTTTTTTTTTTTTTTTTGAGTTTCCAGTTTCTTGAGCTAACAATTCGCTTTGTTTAACTAAGTACTATGTACTTATTAGTCAATACTCTCGATACTAATACAGTAACTAACCCATACTAATCAATCGCTTGCCATACGATCGCACCATTTCGCATCGCATTATATCATCAGACGTGACTAATCCCCTAACCAACAAATGTACTCATAGCTACTGAAAGATACCTTAAGCATCTCACACACACACACACACACACACACACACACACATACATACGTACACATGCATGTCTGTAGATAATATCTAGAGTTATAACTAATAATCGTTTGGGTTTGTCTGCGATCGTTTAGCACGCAGCATATCGGAGGAATTCAGCAGCGGAGATGCGCCTCGTTTTAAGGATGAAGAGTCGCTGGGCAAAGGCGGAGTCCTCCCATGGTGCCACCGGTGCCGGCAGCAGCAGTGGTGGAGGCGGTGGTGGAGGCAGTGGCGGTGCCGCCAGTGGTGCTGCCAGCGGTGGCGGTGGCTCATCCACCTCGGCACATTATCGCGCCGAATCTTCAAGCCACAAATCGGATAAATCGGAAAAGGATCGCGAGAAAAAGGAGAAGGAGCGCGAAGAGAAGGATATAGGTATGGAAGCTATAAACTCAGATTTTGAACTTACACATTGTAATCTCCAATTGTATTACTATATAGAAATGATCAAGGTCTTTGATGGCAACAACTCATTCCGGCGCCAACAATACCGTGCGATCATTGTGCAGCGCACGTACACACTGGAACAGCTACTGACCACCGCGTTGCGAGCATTTCATATAACGCGCGATCCGAAGGCCTTCTATCTGACAGATCTGTATGCCGCTCCGGGGATGGAGGATGCACCGATACAGGATCCGACACCAGTGCTAAATCTAACACATTTGGAGGGCAAGCGACCGGCCATGTATCTCAGGTTTCACGACCGGGACAGAGGCCATGTGCGCGTCTATCCCGGCAAGCTGCAATGCTCACTGGAAGATCCGTATGTCAGTGTTCCTGTAGATAATACAACAGTTATTAAGGATTTAATACGTGATGCACTCGACAAGTTCGGACTACAAGATAACCAGATACAGGACTACAGGTAACCCAATTCCATCTCATCCACTTTTTCTTTAACTTATGAATTACCCTCCACAGATGCTCGGAGGTGTTGCTCGATCGCGGCGTCACCGAACGCATCCTCTCGTGGAACGAAAGGCCGTGGGATATTATGAAGCAACTGGGCAAGGATTCCATACGTCAAATGGAATTGATGCGCTTCTACATGCAGCACAAACAGGATCCCCATGGACCAAACATTGCGCTCTTTGTGGGCAACCTGCCCACAGGACTTTCGCAGCGCAACTACGAACAAATTCTAAACAAATACGTGACCGATGAGAACAAGTTCACCAGCATCGGACCCATCTACTATGAGTATGGTTCCGTGGTGCTCACCTTTGAGGATTCTCAAAAGGCGGTAAGGAGCTTTCGGGATTTCAATGTCTTAGATTGAAGAAGTAACAATCGTTGTCTGCTTGCAGGTTCGTGCTTTCTACAATCTGCGCGAAACGATTATCGAGGACAAGAAGCTGCTGGTGCTGCTGCTGCCGAATATTGAACCCAGCATGGTGCCCTCGGATGTTAGACCCCTGTTGGTCTTCGTCAACGTTAAGTCTGGCGGCTGTCAGGGACTGGAGTTAATATCGAGCTTTAGAAAACTGCTGAATCCGTACCAGGTCTTCGACTTGGACAATGGAGGACCTCTGCCAGGGTAAGCACAACGGAGAAATCATAGTTATGGCCTTACTAAATACTTTATCTTTGTGCAGCCTCTACGTGTTCCGCCAGATTACCAACTATAAGATCTTGGTGTGCGGCGGCGATGGTACCATTGGTTGGGTACTGCAGTGCCTGGATAATGTCGGTCAAGATTCGGAATGTTCTAGCCCACCGTGTGCTATTGTACCACTGGGTACAGGTGAGTAACGTAGATACCTTCCATCCTGTTTCCCTATCATCCTAAGCCCGAAATTCTCGCCAGGCAACGATCTGGCTCGCGTCCTTTGCTGGGGTTCCGGCTACACCGGTGGCGAGGATCCCCTCAATATGCTGCGCGATGTAATTGAAGCGGAGGAGATACGATTGGATCGTTGGACTGTTGTCTTTCATCCAGAAGATAAGCCCGAAGAGCCGGCCATGAAGCCGCCCGCACAAACAACCGGTAAGAAGAAGAAGGCTCACCAAGCACATCTATCGCAACAAACGAATCAGCATCATCAATTACCGGCTCTGACATCGAGTGATATATCAGGTCATTTGATGTTTTCAAAATTCTTTATTCTTTTTATACGTTTCACTGTCTAATTTATCTAATGTCCTTGCCCCGCTCTCCTGCCAACCCGAACCTTAAATCTCCTTAGCCTCGAACTCAAAAAGATTCCCGTTATAAAAACCGAATCCCCTGCGGGGACTCGCTTCTCGTTGTAATTTGATTTGTGCTCTAAAGTATTGCTGTAACATTTTCGATCAAGCTTAAGATTTTTATTTGTATTTAAATGGGTATATCAAATTATTTCTGCAATAGATTCAATTTGTATGACAGTATGTTCAAACATAGCATACTTTTTGGGGGTTTTGTTCAAGGGAATGATGAATTAACTTAGTTTCTTAGAACCTTACCATTTAGAAACCGATACGTTTCATTGATAATTGTAATCTATTGTAGAAATAGTTTTAACCTAACCTGTTGCTTCGATTAACCGATAATCCTTAGTTATATAGAAACCAGCCAAAATCTTGTTATAACCGAGTCCCAATCCCCCAAAGTATATACAACCTTGAGTAGTTTTGCTCCAAAAGTTTGGTAGCTGATGATAAATGCTGTTAGTTTCGATGTGTATAGTATGTTATCGATATACACACCAACTATGAACTGCATGAATCGATCCCTAGTTGTTGTTTGTACTCTCTTTATAATCACAAGAAGATCAGGTAATGTATTTTATCAAGTCATCAGCCTGCTGGTAACGATAGCGGTAAATCGGCAAGAAATATCTATTGACCTATGTGTTATCGATATACAATCTCGATGTAAATTATGTAAATTCAATGTTCGGTGTCATGTGTCGATGTTTGTGCGTTTAGTGTGTGTGTGTGTTGTTAAAGATTTACCTCCATACTCAACCAATAAATCGATACAGGTGGCGCACAAAACGAGGACAACTCACAGATCTTTGTAATGAACAACTACTTTGGCATCGGCATCGATGCCGATCTTTGTCTGGACTTTCACAATGCACGCGAGGAGAATCCCAACCAGTTCAATTCTCGTCTACGCAACAAGGGATACTACGTCAAGATGGGATTGCGTAAGATTGTCGGACGAAAGACAGTCAAGGATTTGCAGAAGGAACTGCGACTTGAAGTCGATGGCAAAGTGGTAGATCTGCCGCCAGTCGATGGTATTATCATATTAAATATATTGAGGTAAGTTGCAAAACATTCTGTATAAGAAGTTATCTAATAATCTTTTATATTACTTTAATGTCAGCTGGGGCAGCGGTGCCAATCCCTGGGGACCCGACAAGGACGATCAGTTTAGTACGCCCAATCACTATGACGGCATGTTGGAGGTGGTGGGCGTGACAGGTGTCGTACACTTGGGACAGATACAGTCGGGCATACGCACTGCTATGCGTATTGCACAGGTTAGTTCGACCTATATAAATAAGATTCCACAAATATTTCTTTAACTCTCTCTCTTTCTCTCCTCCCTATAGGGTGGCCACATTAAGATACATCTTAATACAGATATGCCCGTACAGGTCGACGGCGAGCCATGGATTCAAAGTCCTGGCGATGTTGTGGTCCTCAAATCTGCATTGAAGGTAAGTTTCAGTCTTGATACATCGATTCTTAGCACAAATTTAAGTTAGGTACGCATGCTTCTGAAGTTCAGTTGATATCGCATGATCGCTTTTTATCAAATTATTATTATTATTAATCACTTTTTGTTTTGTAAATACTACAGTTACGTTGATAAATATTCTCCACATGGCACTGATCTGATCATTGATCATCGTTTACCGATTTATGCGCTTTAAAAATTTCCTTATTGGTTTCTCTACAATTTCTGCATACGTTACTTTCTGATTGTACACCTTAAAAGCTCGAATCCATAGACCAAACTTAACATAACATTTTACAAAATTGTGTATCGAACCCAAACAGATTGTGCACAGCAATAAGTGTGTGTATTGAAAGATCAGAAAGAAAACTAATTAAAATTATATTAAAATGGTCTGTAGATAATCAAATTCAGTAACTAATTGGTTCGTTCGTCAAACTCAAAATTAAATACATAAATACAAGTACTACTCTAATCAAGATATTAGGAAATCAAACATCTCAAAATCAATTCGTTGAGAGATGTTAAGAATGATATTTTACAGGAATAACAACACGATATGTTGCTTAGATATTCATTGTTTTAGAAATCAAGAAACTTAACAAATGATTTGTTCGATTAATTTGATGTAACGTAGATCGATAACCGTTTGATAACTATCGAATAATTGAAACTGTGTGTGTTTGTCTTGTAAAAAAATGTGCATGCAACCAACTGCCACGTCCCAAGTCCAAAATGCAAATTCAAATCTTGTGATCGATAACTCGATAACGTATATTTTGCTACTTGTGTTATATGTCCTTTTGTTTATACGCAGAAATTGTTGATTGAATTATCGATAGCAAACTTATCAAGTGCAATTTAACATTGTCACTGTTAGTGTGTGTGTGTTTGTTCAATATTTTCTCAATTTCAAATAGAGCACCTTCAGCCCTGAACCACCGAACCCGTGTATATATTAACGATAGTTTATTTCCCCCATTTATTATATTATATAATCTGGTGTGTGAACTGAAGATTTACGCAGTTTTATCTGTATACCAATTCAATCAATTCAAATTCTAGAGATTCCCAAACCTAATAATATTTTTAAATGCTTCGGCACATCGAAGATAATTTTCCGTTAGTTTCAATGTTCAAATCAAGACAAACTATACTAAAAACAACCGAAACTAAATAATAAAGTTGAGGGACCCTCTTGAATTGTTACTGTTTATGTATGTGTGTTATGGCTGCCTTAATTTGTATGTCTGTGTGTGTGTCTGTCTGTATGTCGCCTTTGACTCTGTGTGTTTTATGCTACATTCAGGCCACCATGCTGAAGAAAACGAAAAGTAAGCGACGTCTGACGGAGCCGCATATCTCCCCTGCTGTGCTCAGCCTGACTGTGCAAAATGCACCGCAACAACAACAGTCGCAACAGTCTCAGCAACAACTTCAGCAGCAGCAACAACAGCTGCAGCAGCAGCAGCAACAGCAGCAACAACAGCAACAACAGCAGCAGCAGCAGCTTCAGTTACAGCAGCAACAACAGCAACAACAACAGCAAACATCCGAGAATGGCGATAAGGATGTTTCAGTGCCACCTCCGCTGCCCTTTGGCAGCACATAGAGCATGGCCTCGGCATACGCATCAGGCCTGCGATATTGGTTTTCCTGTTTTTTCCCATAGGCCAAAAACACATATACTTCATATATAGAAATAGAATTAGGAAAAACTACTTCCTTATTGTCAGCCCAAAACAATAGAAAAATCAAAACACAAATTTAAACTAAAACTATACATAAAAAATAGCATGATAAATGAAAAAGGAAACACAAAAAAAACTCCTTAAAATGTATGGAAATCAAATTAATTAATGAATAGAACAAACAGAAAATTTGAATAAATACTAGGCGAACTTTTTGTAGCATTATAATGTGAACTTGAAACTCTGAACCACCCGATTAGCCCACCCTCACCCAAAAACAACAAATCAGCACACAGCAACAAGAGCTACAACAACAAAACTAACAACTGTGACCACCGCTTATCAAACTGTAGCTGTTAAACTAGCTATTCAAACTAAACACACACACATCATAATCAGAATTCACCACACTTTACCACACCACAGAGCCCTTTTTATGATTTCTGTGTACTTTGGTTTTCGTTGCCTTCTCCTTATTTTGAATGCGCTTAGAGAGTGTGAAAAGCAAACAACAACAACAACAAAAACAAGCAACTCACTTCTACTATCACATACAAGCAAGAAAATTCAATAATATTCGAAACCATTCTATAATTTGTTTCGATTCTTTTGCATTTTGCTTGATTAACCAAAATTATTTCTTTTGATTCTATCAATATTTTAGTTCTGCAATATACTCTGAAAGAATTTAAAGTAAACCTATCTTAATTTATATTAACTCTTACTGTCTCTTTTTCTCTATGTCTATCTCTTTCTCTCCATATATTTTAATAACATTTTGAATAATTATATTGAAACTTAATACAATTGAAACAACAATTACAATTACAACTAACTAATGCACCGGACGCCCAATTAATATTGCAACCTAACCTAACTAAAAAAAACATCGATCATCTATTTATCGATTAATCGAACGTGTACTCACTTAGGCAACCATGTTGAAAAAGAACAAACTTAAAATGAAGCGCCGCAACACGGAGCCAACAATGCTTGTCGCCGGCTCGGCCACGCCCCAATTATCGTTGGCGTTGCCACCCAGCGTGGGCGAGGTGGGCGATGCCGCCGAAGCGGATGCAGGACCGAATAATACGGATTTCTGAATATGGTATAGCGAGCGTCTGATTTAACGTGCTAATTGCAGCAGCCAAAACAACAACCATAAACACAACAACAACAAGCCACATCCACAACATAATAGGAACAACAATAACAACAACACAGTCACAGTCGGAGTCACAGTTAAAGTCACAGTCGCCATCCCCGTCACAGTCGGATATCGAACTCAAATCAAAAGCTTAAATCAAAATTAACTCTTTTACCATATTGTATGCATGTGTGAGTGCGTGAGTGCAAACGATTTGTATGAATGCGTGTGTGTATCATTGTGACGTCATATGTACAAATGTCTGAAATAAGTACGTTAAACTCAAACCGCTCGGCGTTGTTCAGTTGAAAAGAACAACAACTAGTACTATACTCGATAATAGAACAACAACAAGAACAACAAGCAACAACAACAGCAAAAACAAGAGCTATACTAAAAGAAATACAACTACTACTATTACAACTACTACTACTACTACTACTATAACTACTACTATTACTGCAACTTACGCATAAACTAGTATTATATCGTATACGTGTATATGCAGTGAACTCTCGTATGTATCCGATACGGCATGGCGTAAATCCAATGTTTTATTCCAACAACACTCACATACAGACACACATAGACACACAAACTCAACAATAGTCTGGCAAATGTTGTATGAAATTCAAGTTCAATTATGTTCCTTATCGTTTTGTTCCTAAGTATTAAAATGCAGAAAATGAAACAGATTAGTGATACCGTTACACATGAGAGTACTAAAAAGAAAACCAAGCGAAACAACAGAAAATAGTACAAAATTTAAATTGAATTGTTATTAACTTGTTTGTTGACACCTAATCGGGAAGAAGAAGGAGAAGATTAATAAGACGTAGAGTACAAGAAACAAAGGATAAACATAACCTTAATGTGACAAGCACAAATTAATCACCAAATTAGAAATTAGCCGTGCTCTTAGCGCCAAATTGGGCGTCCCAGCACGGCTCAAAACCCTCGGCAAAGAAACAAAATATAAAGAAAACACAAACCGAACAAAGAAGAACAACAACCACAAAATGGTACAACAAATGCGAGAAAATTCGTACGAAGCTAAAGGCTGAAAATTGCATAGTGAGTCAAAAGTTAAACCAATTGGGACGCAAAAACTCGCAACAAAAAAACCCGTCGCACAAATTTGACAAAAATCGGGTCTATATAAAATTTGGAAAGTAGCGCTTATCGCAATATGCAGAGCATATCCTTAAGTCGCACAAAAGAATGAATAAAAGAATAAATGAATAAAAGAATACAAAATAAAAACTGGAAACTAGAATGAAATTGAATAAATTTGGATCGTGCAATTGGTATGAATTTTCTCCGCTGTTGTGCGTTTAATTATGAAATGTTAACGAATGCATTTTCTAACGGAAGAAAACAATGTGCCTAAACACTGTCAGTCTGTCGGTCAGTCAGTCAATCGATCAGTCCATCGATAAGGCGTTCGATCCTTCAGTCGATCGATAAAACGATCATCTCGGTCGGTCAGTTTGGGGCGAGTAAGTATTTCACGTGCATTTGTCTAAAAGAACATTTTTGGATCTTGGAATCCGCAAACCCAAAAAAGTAAATGAAAATGGAAAAAAAATGAATATGAGAAAAATAAAATGAAAAGAAACAAAAGAAACCCGAAAACTACAATTTCAAACTTCAAAACGCTTATAAAGAAAACAATTTTGATTGAAATTTTTTTGTAACTAATTTTATATATTATGATTTTGGTTTTACACAAGACACCGCCGATCCTTGCGATCGTGTGATAACCGGCTGGGATGAAGCAAATGGACGTGACCTGCGAATACGGATATTCGCACGCCCATTTGTTCCATCCCTACTACACTACACAGCGTGGGGCGATTGCAAGTGCGAATATCCGGTGCCATGTGGCACTAATATAGCGCTTCATGGTCTTTTACGCAGCACACTTATCGTCGCCCCACCAACACTAACATAAGCAGACAAACACCCACAGATTCACAAACAATGAGACACTTGAACAACATAGAAACATATACACAAAAAAGCAACACAAAAATACACAAAAAGGCACAAGAGAACACAGTTTTTACCCCGCATTACAATTAGCTGCTATGCAAACACGGGAATCGCATAGCAGCGTCAACCTCTCCCCCAATTCGCCATCAAATTCCTACATACATTTTGATCCTACCGTCTATCCTCTAAACACATAATGCTTACACGTTTTTCGGTTCAGCAAATCACCTTGTCCGGCTGCTGTTAAGGGGCTCAATGCTGGAGGTTCATCGGAACACAGGATTTCCGTGACCTTTCCTTATAGCGACCACGCACACTTGGCTCTTCGTTCAGTCGGCTATGCAATAGATTAACCCAAGAAAAAAAAAAAAAAACTAAACTAAAAAAATGCGCGCCAAGCATTTAATCCTCGTTATAAAAACCAAAATTCTAAAAGAATAATTTCATGAATAAATTATTCATTACAATTATTTGGCTATTACATATTATTGACTAATTGGACACATGCATCCATCCCAAATTGCGTAGCCCCCTGCCACTGCGCTGGCGTGCGTCTGTCGCGACCTTTTTGAATTCGAAGGGGCAGTTTTGTCGAGTTCAAACCGATTAGCCGCCAGCATATATAAATCGCAGCCCGCAGGAGATTTGAATTTTTCTTCGTTTCGTACAAAAATACACTGCAAACAAAAGAACACAATGTTTTTTTTCCAAACAAATTTCGTTATGTTTTTTTAATGTATTAAAGTGAAACCAAAAACAAAAAAAAAACACACACACAAAACTAGTGCAAGTAAACAACAAAAAACCAAAAAAAAAAAAACAAACAAACGGCATGAAAGATTACTATAATATGCTATTCAAAGAAATCCAAAACATAATTACCAACAAAAAAAAATAGAAAATCCACAAAAAAAATTAAAAATCCGAAAAGAACAAAAAGAAAAACAAACAACTAAAAATACTAATTATAGTACATACATTGATGTAGTGTTAATTATAAGCAAAAACCAAAATTATGAAAAAAAAAAACAAAAACACAAAAACAAAACTGATAACATTTGAGAGCCAACTACAAATTTGTTTCATAAACGCAAGAGAACCGAACAAAATCCATACATTAATGTACAAGTAACTATTTTTCTCTAAACCAAAGTAAAATGCCACCATTTTTGCTCCACATTAAATTAAACTTTATGCAGGAAAAGGAGATGATAGAAAGAAATGACAGATGATATATGAAATGATATGAAAAGAAATAAGCATGTTATTTTAATGTACTATATTGAAAACGCGCAAAGTTTGTCAAGCGAAATTCAAAGAGATCCTGAGGAAATTGTTAAACAGACTAAGCAAGCAAATACGGAATTTATAATGTACATTGGGCATCGCTTTAAAGTCTTTAAAGAACATTTTGTTGAAATGCAAATCCAAACCTAAATCCGTTTGACAGAAGGACAAATTCTTGCAACATTAAAACAGATATGAAACGGAAATAACTGCAAAATAAATGTAACTGACATAACAGAATTCCAACAATTGTGTTTTTCTTTCTTTGGTAAATAAATGGAAGTACGAGTCCGATGGGATATTTGTAAACAGGTAGGTGAATATGTTGGGTAAACATACGGATAGCTTTTTATATGTCTAAAAATAATATTTCAATCAGTTCACGTAAGTTCTAAAACTATTTGATCGAACGAAAGTCGTAAAATTTATTGAATACTTGGAATACACGATTAAATATAGATATATATCACGTAAATAACTTATGAGTATGATAGCTGCAGTTACAGTACGTCCATCAGTGGGAGTTGATTGCACTAGATATTTAACGCATGCTGCCGCGCCTCAATTGTAATAATGAGAACGAAGATTAAATGGCATAACATGATTATTATGCACACTATGAGAAAAACATAAAGAATAACAAACTGCTGGCTCGGCGTGCACGCTAACTATTTATTCTGATCTGTGTCAGAAGATGCAACCGCAGCTTGCAACGGGGGAGTCGAGCGGCCATCGTAGTGCTGCTGATTAACCAAGCGTTGTCGTTCCAGATACATAGACACCTTAATGTTGCGCACTTGGTGGTTATGAATAAGTTTTAGCAATGCGATTACTCCGATGCCCACCGAGATGGCAAATGCACCCCAGGCACCGAACTGTAAAGTAGGAGAGTATAAGTTAATCTTGATAAGACAACTACTGTAGATTGCAACTAACCTGGGTGGTGCCCATTTCAATGTAGAATCCCGAGGTGTTTATCTTTTCCGTATCGCCTCTTATTATGTTTTGTCCAGCCGAAGTCTCGCATGATGGAAAACGTTCGGTCATTCCGTCGCACCAAACAATAAATCCCAAAGTAATGAAAATTGCAGATAATATCGACATGGCCAGCATCCAAATGCCAAGCACAACATCAATAAAGAGCGCGATGAAAGACTCTTCCTCCTTCATACGCACATACCTAAGAAATATAAAGGAAATATGATAAACGAAACTGGAGATTAAGGATATCTTAAAGATTTACTCACCGGTAGATTTGTACCACTGAGATAATCAGCAGGAACACCCCCGTTATCAGGGGGAAAGTGCAGAAACCATTGGAAGCCCAATGTACATCGAACATTCCGTCCTCCTCCCGCCATTTTCCCGTTGTAAATAGTAGACAGTGTCCACTATGAATGGAGTGTTTATAATTTATTAGTCATGTATGTCACTTCATGAATGAATAAAAGAGATACTACGTCGCAGCATACATACCAAAATTGATTAAGGTTTATCGACAAAGGTAGAACAATGCACAGTGATAATATAAACAGCAGAACATGACCCGATATTTGGCTAAGCAAGAGAACATTTGCTAAGGCCATTTTGCTACACAAAACTGCTAAATACTTTTTACTTATTTTATTTGTTTGTGTTTGGCTCAGATAGGCCCCAACAGGGTTGTCAATAAATGCACATTTTTTGGCAAGTAAAGGCAAAAAAATACCAAATTTCTTAAAATTAATTAGTACAATCTTTTATTAGTTTGATTTAAATTGTTTAATGCTGTTTTTTTAAATAAACCATTAATTGTATCCTCTAGATAAATTTTGACTCTTAACAGTCAACTTTTTTAATAATTTATAAAATTCCATCACAAAATGTTACCTACAACCTGTTGACAACCCTAATTCGCTGGTATTTTTATTTTAGTGCACTTTTTTAGGTCATCTTTGGTCATTGCGCAACACTGTTCTTGAAATCGTCAAAAATTGTTAAATTTGTTTACATTTAATAAGGTCTCACAAAAAGGTAATTTGAGTTTAATATTGTCCCGATAAATACGAACAATTGTCACAAAAGCTTAAATGATAGGATTAAGAGCTTGTGTAACACGTTCTTTGCCTGTGTGCGCCTCTCAGTGTGTGGCAAATGCAAATGAAGTGTGAACAAAGAGCAATTAAAAAGATAGTGAAAATGAAACGAATTGGAAAACAAGAATTGCATTACTTTCTCTTCTCTCTCCCGTCTTTCACACAGATAACGCAATGAGATTGCAGTAAGCTATTGCAAGACAAAAAAGGTGAACAAATTCATATATATATATAATCAAATATTGAAAATAAATTGACCCCCCCGCCCCCAAACAGAAATAGGTGCGAAGAACGACGCAAAGGAAGAAAGGTGAAGCACAAATAGCTGAATCAATGTTGTGTTTATAAACTATGGCTATCTAGCATACAAAACGGCAGCCAAGCAGTAGCAGCAGAGCAAGAGCCAATGTCCGGAAGCGAACAACAGCAGCAGCAGCAACAAAGACGAAGACGAAGACAAAGGTGCAAGCCAATGAATGTGAGGAGCATCGTATTGTAGCAGAAGAAAAGGAAGAAAGAGCTGTGTGTGTGTGTTGTAGTGCGCAAGCAGAAGAAGCAGACCAAAGCAGGGGGCCAGTGACTTTTTGTCAAGGTAAGTCAACACGTGCTTACTCCGCCTCCAATCTATACATATGTACAATCCTAAAGGCACACTATGCTACTACATATACTATTATTAATTTTCAGTACCCAAAACATTGGACGAGATACGCTTGGCTGGCGTTTAATTTGTACATGCTAGAGAAGTGATTTTTATTAGGACTTGTTTTCGTTGTCGTTGTTCTCTTATGTTAATTGAACCTAGATCATCAACGTGCACTGCCATTAGCTATATATACAATAGATATATATTATCGGTAGAGTAATTCTTAAAAAACGTAGCAGAAACAGAACCAGGAGCAGCAGAAATGTCCAATTCCCATTTTAATAACCACCAGCAACACCATAATAACTACCAGCAGCAGCAACAGCCGCAGCATTCCAATAGCAATGGCGACGAGAGGCACGAGGATTACCACCAGCAGCAGCCTGTCCATTACTCCCAACACTATATGAATGGCCATGGTATACGGATAAAGCCGTTGGATAATGTCGCCGTTCCGGATATGTGCCTCTTCTGCTTTGAGGTGCTCGACTGTGAGCTGAACAATATTGATGGACCTGGGACGCCAATGTTCAGCAACGATGCTTATCCGTTGTTTGTGACCTGGAAAATTGGTCGCGATAAGCGTTTGCGCGGTTGTATTGGCACCTTTAGTGCCATGGAGTTGCACAATGGGCTCCGTGAATATGCTCTGACCAGCGCATTTAAGGATTCGCGCTTTGCGCCCATCTCGCGTGATGAGCTGCCCCGACTTACTGTCTCTGTGTCCATATTGCAGAACTTTGAGGAGGCACAGGGTCATCTGGACTGGCAGTTGGGCGTCCACGGCATCCGCATTGAGTTCTTGACTGAGCGCGGCTTGAAGCGTACTGCCACCTATCTACCGCAGGTGGCCACTGAGCAGGGCTGGGATCAGGTGCAGACCATTGACTCGTTGTTGCGCAAAGGTGGCTATCGTGCTGCCATCACTCAGGAGCTACGCAAATCAATAAAGCTAACCCGCTATCGCTCGCAGGAGATTCAAATGCATTACAAGGAGTACCGTGAGCATTTGGAACGTCGCGGTGTTCAGTTCGGCAAAGTGCAGTGCTAACAATTAGATAATCAAGCGTCGGCGCAATGATCCTGGCTGCGAGCAGGCGTAGTATTTGTCTTGCTCCTGCTGCTGCTGGCCATCGAGTTAACCCAGGGTATGGGAATGTTTGGGAACAGCTTTCCCTATTCCTGATCAGCTCTTTTAACTTAACAACTTGATAATGGTTGCCCGTCAGCTTATATCGCCAATTTTAGTTATTACCATTATAAATACCATGCTAAACAAATTACTTTGTCACTATCCATGAGTGGCGTTTCTTTAAAGTACTTTTTTGTTTTACAACAACAAATACAATAAATGCTTAATATACTTAACCTTTCCTTCAACTACAGACAAACAATGATACATTTTTAAAAACTAAATAAAATAATTATTTTCAAGAGCTACCAATCTTTTAAGTTCGTTAATTGTAACCATTGCTGGTAAAACCAGCAGACAAATATAAAAAGTAAAAACAATACAACAGAAATGACAACCAATAAAACATATGTATGTATGTATTTATGTAAATCTACATCTATAAACATATTACAGATAATACAAATAATAATTCAACTAAATAAATAGTTCAACAATTATATATTTAATAGTTTTAACAATTATAACAAATTACAGTACTAACTCATGCGCAATAAATAAAATGTCGGCTTTTTTCTGTAGAGCCACATAAGTTAATGTGAACTGTAGTATGTTTTCTTCAAAACCCATTTCTTTCAGAGAGCGTGGATCATTTCCAGAATATTATACCAGGTGATCTTCACCAAAACCCCCCAAAGTTAGAACTACAAATGTGGCTGTTGTAATATCTACTATATAGAGCGTGTCTCAGGGATTTTTATTGCATAAATATATGTATGTATGTATGTAGTGATTTTAAACAGCGCTTCGCTAAGGCTAAACAAGACTAAGGTAGAGTATATAGTGCCAAACAAGCCAACGGGCTGGGCTAAAGCAAAACTAAACCAGCGTACACTTGCTGATGGATAAAGCTTATAGAGCGGCTCTTTAATGATCATTATCATTAATAGCGAAAAAACAGTACTGGCATATTATTGTTGAAACTAATTATTCAAAACAGGTCTATATTATTATTGATAATATATCTATTCACACTATGAATTTGTTCAGCATACAAATGGTAACAATACTATAAATGTGCTCGAATGTTGTATATAAACGATAACCTCATGATAACGCTTTGCTGATGCAATATATGAATAGTATTGTATATATATGTATGTAATTATTGTTGGCAACACGTTTACTGCAGGTTGGTTGATTATAAAACGTATGAAAACATCCAAGAGAGAGCCAAGAAGCTCTACTTCAACTGCAGCTGCATACAATTTGCTTGCTTAACTATAAATGTGTTTATATATATTGTATATATGTCCGTATATTAATTTGTTTAAGCAAATTAAGAACAAATGGAGCATAAATAATTGGCGTTGTACAAAAGGTAGACAATAAGCGTATTAAATAGTAACAGAAAATTGAAACTTAACAAATTACGTATGTATGTATGTGTGTATATGTTTTGTATATGTGTGAGTTGTTCTGTGTTTGGTCGGCTGTAAAATGAATATGTATTCAATCAGTCTCAATGCGTGCAGAGAAACTGCTCCAAGCACGGGCACTAGGTGGTCGACAATGCATTCCACTCAAATCGCGGGTTTTTCGAGTGAGTCACCGGCAGGCACTCTGGCTCGACCAACTTCCAGACACCATCAACCTGCTCAACAGTAGCCAAACTGCAGTAGGGAATCTTGTGGATGACCTGTCGCAGTTCGCTTGTATTGCGCGGCGCTCCGCCAGTCAGCTGTCGCGAACAGGTGTCCAGTGTTGTGGCATGCGCCACGATTAGCAGATTGCCAGCTGCAAGAGAATATTGATAAAGATACAGATTTCTAATGTATATTCCCGTTACTTACTGGTACTGTCGAGCAGCTGCAAGAGCACTTCATGATTGCGAGTATAAAACTGTTCTGTGGATTCCTTTAAATGAATAGTCAAATCCGTGGCCGGCTGAACAGGCACATAGTTTAGGTCAATATCAAATTTTGCATCGATCAACTCGCTACTGCTCAGCCAATCTGGTACGCCATTGGGATACCAAGCCATCCATTCAAATAGTCCTGGCTCTAACTTAATCTTATGTTTTCCATTCATTTGAAGACCTTCCAGAGCACTGGTACATGTTTGCACACATCGATAGGATGGCGAACAGTATACATGATCGATTTGAACCTGTGCATCCAACAATGCTTCTCCGGTAAGGCGTGCCTGGTAGACACCAACGTTTGTCAGCGGCGAGTCATTCTGCCAGCCATCAGGACTATTTTTGCGATGCGGCAACACCTTGGGCATATTTAGATCCTTGCGCATATAGTTTCCAAACTCATCGAAACAATAGGGAATCCAAGTGCCAAATGTAAAGTCGACACGCTCACCGTGCCGCATAATGTACACCTTTCGATTCTTAGTATGCGCTGCATCCAGACTTGACTGCACCAGATGATCATGGTCCGAGTGTACACTTAGTGTGTCATCGGGTCTAGGTGCCTGAACGGGTGGTGGCTCCACCATTATCTCGTCAACATTCTTTGACACAGAATTAGTGGTGGAACAGGAAGACATATTGGCAGTAATCTCAATTGTTGGCGTGTGCGGATTATGCTGGTGTGACAAATTGTGATTATTAAGCAGCTGCACTGAGGGAAGTTCCAAGCAGGGCTGTAAAGTTTGACGCAAGTATTTCTCAACGCTCTGCTCCGACTCCTCAAACGAAGAACCCTCTATGATCTCAGGGTGTTGGGTACCTGAAAGTAAAGTCGAGCAATAGTATAAAAGGGAACTAGATGTGTTTAAACGAACTTACTTTGTTGCAGCTCACGCTGACGGTCTTCGGGCTCTGTGGATATGCTGCGACCGTCTACAATATCTAAATCTTCAGCCGAGTTTAGGGATGATGCTATGCTCTTTGATAGCTGCACTACACGATGCAGAGTCCAAGCATCCGATTCGGCTGTGCGTTCTGTATAGTTAACGGGCAAATGTCCTGTGCTCCCAGTTAACCAGGATATTCCCTCTGCCCAACCGTCACTAGAGCTATCAACTCCTTCGCTATTCAAGTAGATATAGTCGCCAATGCGAAGCTCCAGCTCATCCGTTTCGTGGGGATTATGAGGATAAACTACTTTCTGCACCTGCAATTAAGAACAATTATGTTGAATATGATGTATAAATCGGTCATCATTTGCGGTGCTAACTTGTTTTGTGGCGAGTCGTGGATCGCGGGAATATAAACGCAGCTCCCAATTGGATGCACAGCTGGCGTCAAGCGTTTCCACAAGTGATTTCAGTGCATTGAATTGTGCCTGCGGGAACTGATATGCGAGCGTCAGGTGCAGGCTCTTAACGTGTGGCTCGAGTGAGATTGCTACAGGTAATAGAGTCTATTAGTAGACCAAACGATATGAAAGCCTATCGATAACTGAATATCAAATGCGCCGGTACTCGCGTTATATACGCATTCTAGCAAAAATGCATTGTCACGGCGGCTTTGATTATCAGAAATGTCGTTAAAATGGTCACGTCACGAAATCAATAAAGATAAGCCAATACTACAATATGATAATGTTATGCATGCAATTAGAGTAAATAGCATTATGAGAAACTACAGCAATGATTGACAATGAGTAATGTGAAATAAGAGATAAATTTTAACTAAACTGAGAACTTTTACTTTCGGTTGTTGACTAATTGCTTACATCGACTGCTGCGGGGGATGCAGCGAGTGCCTGAGGATACTGCTCCACACCAGGGAAAGCAGGCCACAATGGCATCCAGCTGCTCGTAAGTATCGCTTATAACTGTGCTCCGTTACCATTTATTGGGGTCCAATGCCAACGATTAGTGAGTGCAGGTATAGAGATAGGAAGAGAACAAAACCGTAAGCCACGCCATACCGAAATAAACCAGATAAATGGTGCGAAAAGAAACCCAAAACAAAGTGCAACTGCAACTGGAAACTGCAACCAATAATAAAATTGCAATCAGTGGCAGGGGCCTACTTGAGTTGGACACCTCCTTGACATATTGCAAAGCCAAGCGCTTTAAATAATTCGCATCATCTTCGGCCACAAAGAATCCCATAAAGTTTTGACTCATATATGGCTCCAATTTGATCGGTCGATCCAGTAGTGCCCCAGTCATGTCCACAACCTGCTTAAGGGCCTTCGAGAGCTGCAGCGAACACTCATCGGGAGCCTGGTTATAAAAGGTGACATTAGTAATAACAACTCATGAATGGCTCCGGTTTTGTTTACCTTAAAGAAAGAGACAAGCGTGATGTGTGGCACATAGTTGTGGGCTCCATTCCATCCACACATCTGGCGGGATTTAGACCAAAACTCCTCCAGCTGCTGTAGAAAGGGACCAGTTGGACAGGCATAAATAATGTATTCACGTGGCGCACACTCGTCCAAGGTGGCATCGTTTACGTGGGCCAACAGCCAATCGGAAGCTATTTGCACACCTCTGTTGCCGGTAGATGCAAGCGCCTTTTCGCTGTTGCAAGATAAAAAAATTGGGGTAAGTAAAAATAAAATCAATAAATGCTACAGCGTTGGTTGTCCCTATCAGACGATCGGTTTGCGCCCCATTTGTATCACATTACTAAATCTTAAGTTAGAGATATGTATGGGACCCGGGATATGGTACACTGATACATACGCCCTATGCTTCTGGAAGCCCATTTGCAATAACGTCTGCAGCGGTGTCAGGTGGGGTTTCATGTTGCTGCAGATGCGAGTTGGCGTTTGATTCTTGCGCGGCGGAAGCGTTGCCATAATTACTATTTACAACTCGCACTTAATCGTCTTCGATATATATATATTGGCACACACAGTCTTCTGGAAGCGCTATCTTTCAATTTTATTTGAATTATTTTTTGATACAACTAAAACAAATAACTATTTCGATTTTCGTTTTGGCAGTGTGACCAATGGCAGGTCGGATATATGTAAATATGTTAGCTGTATTCCCTTTTATAATTAATATAATATTTTGTTTATACTATCGATACAAATATATGCAATTTACAATTTTGTAATAATTTCCTTATTAATGCAAGACTGTGAACTGACATGTAAGACATTTATATAAATTTCCAACTAGAAGAATATATATTTAAAATGAAATACACCTGTAAACTATGTAACTACCTGTTAAATTCTGTTATGTTATTCAATGAGGAGTTTTTCTGTTAAGTGAAAAGTATTCTGTCAAGGCTTGTCTGTAAAATTATATCAATTTATCGTATATCGATTTCCCGAAATATTAGGTATCGATTATCAAGTTGATGTTGGTCAAAATTCGTAGAAAAAAACAAAAAAATTTAACTGCGTAGTTTAATAGAAAAGAAATAGAGTGCGTACACACAACAAACAATTTATTTAAACAAAGTAAGTGATATAAAATGCATTTGTCATGTATCCCAAGGTTGTAAACAAACCCTGTTCGCAACAAAGACTCTGAAAAATTGTTACGCAGCAGTAAAAACAGTATGGAAAATGCCAGTGGAGCCCAGACACAGAAAACATGCATACACAGATGTTATTGTAGTGGTATTAGTGCGCAAAAACAAGTAATTTGTGGATCAATCAGACGGGTGGAGCGCTGAGCTCGCAGTTTTATTTTTGATTTTACAGAACTTTGTATGCATATTACTGTTAAATACAACTCCCCCTCGGCATTATGACAAATATGGGCGTTTTCATTTAACTAGAAACATATAAAGTGACCACATCATTAATTTTTCTATTCGATGGAGTTTAGTTCAATGTCTTTGTTTGTTACGCGTCTTTGTTTTCATCATCACTTTCTCCGTTGTGCACGCTAGCTTACAATCATAAAATTTATTATCGCTTCGATGCGGGTCATATGTATGTTCTATTCGTCCCCTCGTTTGATACCGCGTACTTTGCTCAAGTGTCCGTCATTTATTGTTCATATATCATGAGTCACGGATCAGTAAACCGTGCAGAATCTGACGTTGAAGCCGAGAGATAATGTCAGCGTTGCTAACCGACAGCAGTAAACTGAGCAATCCGAAGCATTAAAGATAATATGCATAATTGAATTATACCTAAAAATAAGTTAACACTGCATATATTCTTAACGACTTCCAATTGGTTTTCTATTTCAGACAAAGGCAGCGAAAACAGCTAAAAGCAAATAGGAAAAATACATTAGAAATATCGATATGGCCACCCGAAAGAAATCTCTACTGAAAGTCATCATACTGGGCGACAGCAGTGTGGGCAAAACGTCACTCATGAATCAATACGTAAACAAACGCTTTTCCAATCAGTATAAAGCAACGATCGGAGCCGACTTTTGCACGAAAGAGGTTGTTGTGAATGATCGCGTCGTCACAATGCAGGTAATTTGAGACCCAGCTAGTTGCATGTCGTGGTCCGCTGATATTTATAATTGTATTGTAGATTTGGGACACGGCTGGTCAAGAGCGCTTCCAATCCCTCGGTGTGGCCTTCTACCGTGGCGCCGATTGCTGTGTGCTCGTTTATGACGTCACGGCGCCAAACTCATTCAAGAATCTTGATTCATGGCGGGACGAGTTCTTAATACAAGCCAGTCCGCGGGATCCTGAGCATTTTCCCTTTGTCGTGCTGGGCAACAAAGTGGACTTAGATAATCGTCAAGTAAGTACACCTAAATTTAATTGATACAAAATTGCATTTAATAAACTAACCAATGATTGTCAATACCAGGTATCCACGCGCCGAGCACAGCAATGGTGTCAATCGAAAAACGAGATTCCCTACTATGAGACTTCGGCAAAGGAGGGTATCAACGTGGAGATGGCGTTTCAAACTATAGCAAAGAATGCGCTGGAGCAAGAGACGGAGGTATTTATTGAATTCACGTACATAAAGTGCGGAATGCTCATGACTTTGCATATTTTCTAGGCTGAACTCATCAACGATTTTCCCGATCAAATACGCTTGAGCCCTGAAAACAGTCGTCCAGGCAACGCAGACAATTGCCAATGCTAATGTAATGATAGAATTACATATACAAGTGCAACAGCTGCAGAAAGAACATCAACAACAACAAAAACAAAAACAACAGAATACAACGCAAAGTGCATAATTAAACAATCTATATTATAAATAAAATAACAGCATATGAGTATAAAAGCAAATACGAAGAACGACAGCAAGGTTATATGATTAAGTAAAACAATTTCAGCAAACAGAATAGTTATAATTATAGGATGCTAAATTCAGATAAACTTCAGCAGAGATTTCCCGTTATAATTACTATTTATGGTCTGTGTATTCGTATTTACCAATCATAACAACTTTGACATATTGTGCATGCCCTCCTAGTAATATTTTGCCATTAATTAGTAAAATTATCGCACGAAACAGCTGCTACAACAGGCAATGGGCAGCTGTTGCAACGACATCAAAATCAATAACAACAACAACAAATTAACTACCAGAAATAATACAAAATCTTGTGATTGTAAATTTAATAAAACAAAAACATATATACATTTCTATTGTAATTAATTATAATTAATTAATTAATTGCCTGCACATACATTCAATGCGATCGGCAATGCATATATTGGCCACAGACCGCAACATTTTCAATAAATTTGAATCGAAATTTGGTTAGTTCATTTTGTAAGTCGTATAGAGTATTATTAAAAAATTGCTCCATTTCGGTAATGCATACACAAACGCTTGTGTAAACTTTATATATGTATTGTAATTTTTCGATATTTTCATTTAACATATTCATGCTTTTGGTTTAATTTTAACAATAAACATTACAAAAACTGCAAATATTGAATGGTACAACTCAAGCATTGCAAATCACAGAATTTATACAAAATGGAACTTACAGCTGCTACGCTCAGGTGCTACGCTCAGGTAAGTGTACGAGTGCCTTCACACAATCAGTGTATTTGTTTTCTTCAAACTAATCATAGGAACGAAGAACTCCGTTGTCAGTTGTTAGTGTGCGCTTGTCTTTTAAACGAAATATCTTAAAAAGTTAAGAATACTTTTGGAACAATGAGTCAGGCTTGGGCTTTTTAAATGGCAGAGTGAGCCCCGGATGTTTATGTTTAATTAATATTAAATTATATAAAATTTACTCTTACTTAGGTTTTCAGTAAATGGTGTTCATTGTTGCACAGGAACTCTTATCTTTAAAGTTTACGGACTCAAGTCTGCTATGCGATTGCTGGAAGATTTACGAGAAAAAGTTGTGTGTTGTTGATTGTAGATATATCTTATCTTATTGCAGAACAATGCATTTTATAAATGTATATTTAGAGCTTTTTTATCTGTACTTTTAATAAATGCAAACATATTTTACGATTCAATACCAGGAAAAGTTGGTCGTTTATTGTGCTCAAGTTTAAATATTGATCATATTGGTCGTTAAAACACAATAAAGAAAGGCTACCTTGGGTATGCTGAAAGTAGTATACCCTTGCAGGTTCTTCATAATTGATCTTTATTTAAAATTCGAATTTAAATTACTTTTTTAAACATTTTTATGTAATATTTAGAAATCATTTAAACCCTATTTTCAACCCTGTTTAGGGAGTATCATCATCTTCAGTTTTTTCAGTGACCAGAAAATGCTGTAAAAATTATCCAGTCCCAAAGTATTTTCCATTTAAATTGAAATAACTCCACCACTTCAACCTCTAACTGTCTGCTGTATAACGGTCCATCCATCGAATATAAATCAATTAAAAAGTCATCAAAATCTAAAATAAACTGAACATTCAAG
This sequence comes from Zaprionus indianus, assembly GCA_018904595.1. Lineage (NCBI taxonomy): Eukaryota > Metazoa > Arthropoda > Insecta > Diptera > Drosophilidae > Zaprionus > Zaprionus indianus. The sequence goes on from JAEIHA010000320.1 coordinate 12,367,441, forward strand.
TAAGCAAAACACACAAAAAACGTAGACGAAGTTCATGTTACTGAGTCAGTTTTAAAATTCTAATTCATGCTCTTTTCGCGCTCAAATGCATCTGTGCGATATTCTTGCAGCCCTGGTTCTAGAAATCGTATTGTAAGAAGAAAATCAAATAGTTGGCAACGCCACGCTACTTGTCAGTTTAGAGAGTTGCCCCACCGCGCGATACATGTCACATATGATTTTTGTGTGTGTTTTCAACTGAACATCGCATTCATTTACTAAAAGCCTTTATCAAAATAATATTGTTCAATTTTTTGTATTACAATCATTCAAAAGGCCTAGCGAATAAAGCTACATTTTCGAAAAGTTGTAGCGAACGCGAGGCAACTACATCGAGTTGGCAGCATTATTGACTACTGTGCTGCGAAACAGGCGTAAAAGCAAAACGAAGAGAACGCAGCGCAGCCGAAAAAAATTTTTGGAAGCAGTAAAGCAGCGCACTGCACGCGATATATTTTTTATTTTCAAAGGGTGTAAGCTCAAATTAAACAATCCAGAAGATTAACGTGCCAGGCAGCCGTAAGTGCAATACATTTTCAAACATTTAATGTAATTAAATAGCCGCGTAGCTCGCCGTAAGTATTTAGCAAGGAGCGAAAAAAATTTTGCACAGCGGCAAGGCGGCAGCAGCAGCCGCGACTGCGGCGAATTTGTGCAGCAAAAGGGAGGTGGAAAAGATGGAAAATTCTACCCAAAGCGCACGGAGTGTAGAAAAGATTTTTAACGTATTTAAATCTTTACGATTAACAAAGTAAAAGAAGTTTAAAGAGATTTAACGTGAATATAATACATTTGTGTGTATGTATGGAAAATCGGCATGTGCTGCTGCTGGGCTCGTTGTGTCCGTGCGTATATGTGTGTGTGTGAAATTCTTATTGGAAAAGCGTGCTCAGCATTTCGGCGGCGGCGGCTGCTGACAGTGCTGTATAGTAGTGTGTGCGTGTGTGTGTGTGTGTGGTTAGTGAGTTAGCTGTGCGTGTGAGAGCGGAGAGTGATGTGAAGACACAAAAGAAAGACGACGGCGCAGCGGCGCTGGCTATAAAAGAAGAAGATTCAGCAGCAGCGCTGCCCGGTGAACGCGGCGTTGACGTTACTCGATGCATTTGTTGTTGTTGTTGTCGCATCACCTAGTGTTGTTGTTTTTGATATCTATCAGAAAGAAATTTCATATGACCGGCCCAAAATAACTTCAAAATTTTATATTTTTTGATTGCCATCGCATGGCTGCCGCTGTCGTCGCCCTTGTCTCTGTCGCTGTCTCCGCCGACGTCAGTTTCATTGTTAATTTTCATATAATTTTTGCTGTAAGCTTCGTTTATTTATTGTTGTTATTGCAATCTCTTCTTCTTGTTTATCTTTGCAGGAACTGAGAGAGAGAGTGAGAGAGGAACGTACGTGTGAGTGTGTGTGTGTGTGAGAGAGTGAATGTTTCTGACAAAAGCAGCAGCAAGCATTTCCACCACCACAACCAGAGCTACAACAACAGCAGCAGCAGCGGCAGCAACTACAAAAACAACAACAGAAGCAAAGCAAAAAGACTGATAACGAAGTAATCGCAGGGAATAACGAAGATTTGGAGAATTAGCACGATTTTTTATCGTTGTAGGTGGTCCCCCTCAAGTTCCATAAGTATTTATTAAAGATTTTATTATTTTCCTTCTCTCTCTATCTTTTACAGCTTATACGCAATATAAGTCGGCGTTGACTGACGACCAGCGGGGGCATCGAGCTAGTGTGGTATAGTAATTGCTTCATTTACATACAACAGAGCAACGACAGCAACAACAATTACAATATCATAAAAGGAGGTGCAACCTGCAGAGGATTAACACAATGGACGATCTTATGGTCGAAGTGCGACTTGATAACGGAGCCTACTATAAGGTAAGCCCAATGCTGAGACCGTGTCTGCGACTGCGACGTCGACGTTCTCAGTTGGCTGCACGGCCTCAGTTTCTAATTTCGTAAATTTTAGCTTTATATCTATAAATAAATGCAACATTTGTTGAGTGGAGTCTCACACCGAAATACGCGCAAACACACATACTCACGCACAAACACACACACATGCATACGAAACTCATACGGGTACGCACTCATAGAGGGCGCACTTTGTCATTCGTGTGGGGGTGTGCGAGTGTCTGTGTGTGCGTTCACAAGCAGCGCTGCATGTTTGTGTCTGTGTGAGTGCCTCGATTAGGAGGTAAGCTCCATAGAGTTGCACGGGGCTCTTTGTTGACAAAAACTCAGCGCCTTGTGGTTCCCCCATTTGAAGATTCGTATGCATTATGCAAAAGAAGAAAAGAAAACTCGATCTTAAAAGAAACAAACAGATAGTCACAAGTATACAAAATTTCTATTTCTATATTTACCAAGTGCAACTTAATTGTTTCAATAGTCAAATGAATTAATCATTCATAAATGTGTGGTAGTTAAACGAAGTTTAATTAATTCCTGTTGAAATGGGGATATGAAATCTACAAAACTGTTGCAAGTGAAGAGTGAAGATTAATGATTGTATCAGCCTCGCTGCCAATTTATTTCTTTCAATAGAAAGGGAATTAAGTTTCTAGGGATCTAGAGAATATGCGGGGCAGAGGCTCACTTATAGAATTGGGCTAGAACCCTAGTGCGTGCGCTGTGTAATCAAAAGAAGATCACTACCAAATGCAATTTTATTCTTTTACTCGTAGTTATTAAGATATGTATTAGTTGAATCAATCCACTTTCATACTACATTTTATACGTTTGATAAGCTCCTGCTCTGTGCCTGTTATCACAAGGAAGTCTCTGACACATTTCTGTCTGTCATGGCGATCTCTCACGAGATTTTGAGCTTGCGCCCATTCAGTCTGTTAAACGATCATAAAGATATAATTAAAAAATACATCTATAGCTACAAGAAGTATCGTAAAGCACAAGCAACAACAACAACAACAGCATTAACGACACATTTATTTATTTATTATTTTTTTCATTTTTTCCCTCCGCTTTGCTGCCGCGTTTTTCTCTGTCGACGTCAACGCAACAACAACAACAACAACACAACAGGGCCAGGTGACAGCTGTCGGCGATGATGGCATCTTCGTGGATGTGGACGGGTAAGTCGCAAACATTCATAAACCAAATGAAACTAATCAAAAGGGAGCATTTATTTTATGATTTTCTAAACAATTTACAAGTACAACAACAATGTGTGCCACTTGCCAACTCTCTGCGTGCGTGCCCCTGGTCTGGCGCGGTGCTGACGCCACCAGTTGCCAGAGTTTAATTTGGCGCAATTTGTTAAATGCGCTGCCTCTGCCTCTGTCGCTGTCGCTGCCTCTGCCTCTGCCACTGCCACTGCAGCTCCTTCCGACAGACGACAAACTGCTGACTGACCGACAGCGACAGCGACGTCAAAGTCGACGTTCGTTGACTGTCCGTCCGTGTCCGGCCGGACAATAACTGTACTGCATGTCTAGCGGGGCTGTGGGCCTGCCTAGCTGTCAAGCGCCAACAGCAAATGCCACTAAATAGCAGCAGAAGCAGAGGCGGCGACAGCGACGTCGACGTCGCAGTTAGCTATTTATAACCGCGGAAAGAACCATTTTTCTTGTCGTTTCTTTTGTGTGCGCTTCTTTTATTCTTCCTGTTTTATTTTTTATTTTTATTTTTGCTTCGTTGTTTGTTGCATTTTAGTGACATTTTTGGAACAAATTCTATAGTTTCAATTTAATATGATTTGATGTTTTATTTTGCGCTGAGCTGAGCAGCAACAGCTGAGTCTAATTTTAGTCTCCACCCTGTAGAGAATTCTCTCTCAATAATAAATATGTATATAAACGAAGGCAAACAAGTATTTCCGATCTGCCACGGAGAGAGAAAAGAGAGTGTGGTGTGAAAAACGGGACACCCCCGTAATTGTGAATTCTCAGTTAGGCTCGCTTGGCTCTCTGCCAGCGCTGACGACAACTGCGACAGAGAAGCTAACGCTGACGTTGACGTCGACGTTGACAAACAGTTTCTTCGTAGATTAGCAAGGCACTCTTGTCATGTGCAGCTATGCGATAGTCTAATTGTTACATTGTTCTCCCTTCACTTGCAGAGTGCCCGAGGTGCTGAAATATGCATTCGTCAATGTTCGCCTGCCGCCCGAGGAGGCGGCCGTAACGCCAGCCCCCATCTTCGAGGAGGGCATGGAGGTGGAGGTGTTTACGCGCACAAATGAGCGTGAAACTTGCGGATGGTGGGTGGCTGTTATCAAAATGCTGAAGGCTGATATCTGTGCTGTGGCATACATTGGCTTCGAGACGCCTTATACCGAAATCTGCGAACTTGGCAGATTGCGCGCCAAAAATCCAAATCCGCCAATTACGCCTAAATCGTTCTATCAGTTCACGCTCCCCGTGCCTGAGGAGTTGCGCGAAGAGTAAGTGAATTTTCAACATCATACTGACTACTAAAATATATGATATATTTCCGACTCTTTGCAGAGCCCAGAAGGATGGCATACATAAGGAGTTTCAACGCACCATCGATGCTGGCGTCTGCAACTACAATCGCGAAATGGACGTCCTTATTGTCATCTCGAAGTGGGAACATACTCAGAAGCGCGCCAGTATGCTCAAGGATATGCATTTTCGTAATCTCTCACAAAAGGTGCGTCATTCAAGCACTCAAAGTTGTCCATATCATACTCACTGTACTTAATCTTGTTCCTTCAGGTTATGCTCTTGAAAAGGACTGAAGAAGCTGCGCGTCAGCTGGAAACCACTAAGCTAATGAGTCGCGGGTATGTTTTAAGTATCTAACTTCTATCCGACTGAAGATGAGTGTTTGTAATCTCAATTCTTTTGTATTATAGCAACTTTATTGAAGAATTTCGTGTACGCGAAGATCTCATGGGACTGGCAATTGGCTCACATGGCTCCAATATACAAGCGGCACGCACGCTGGTCGGCGTTACGAATATTGAGCTAGAGGAGAAGTCGTGCACATTCAAAATAAGCGGCGAAACAGAGGAGTCGGTGCAGCGGGCACGCTCGATGCTCGAATATGCCGAGGAGTTCTTTCAGGTTCCTAGGGAGCTGGTCGGTAAGGTGATTGGCAAAAATGGGCGCATCATTCAAGAGATAGTGGATAAAAGCGGCGTGTTTCGAATCAAGGTGAGTGCTGTGAGTATTGTACACTGTGTGTGACATGGCCTAATCTGTATCAAATCATTCTGTAGATCGCTGGCGATGACGAACAAGATCTGAATATACCACGTGAACCGGCGCATGTACCCTTTGTGTTCATTGGCACCATGGAGAGCATTGCGAATGCTAAAGTGCTGCTGGAGTATCATCTGTCACATTTGAAGGTGGGTTTGGGCACAGAGTCTAGTATCATTGTTTTGACTGTATATGTTTCTATTCAACTGCACAGGAAGTGGAGCAGCTGCGCCAGGAGAAGCTGGAAATCGATCAACAGTTACGCGCCATTCAAGAGTCCTCCATGGGGTCCACACAGAGCTTCGCCGTGTCCCGGCGCTCTGAACGTGGTTACAGTAGCGACATTGAATCTGTACGCTCGATACGCGGCGGGAGTGGTGGTCAGCGTGGACGAGGACGTGGGCGTGGCGGCGGTGGCAACAGTCAGCGCTATCACACCAACCGACGTGATGACGACGATTACAACTCCCGCGGTGATCATCAACGCGACCAGCGTTATAACAACGATCGCGGTAATGTTGGCCCACAGAACGCTGGAGGTAGCGGTGGAGGTGGTGGTGGCGGCAGCGGCGGCGGTGGTGGTGGCAACAACTACCGCGGTGGCAATGATCGACGTGGTGTCAACCGTCGGCCGCCACGAAACGAGCAGAATGGCAGGGACTATCAATACCACAATCACACCGAAGAGATGCGGGAGGCGCGTGAAGTGAGCAGTGTGGAGCGCGGTGAGTCAATGGATTAGGACTAGAAAGAAAATATGAAAACGAATGACAGAGAGGGAGAGAGAGAGACAAAGGGAGTGGTACGGGGGACCACGGTCAAGACATCTTACCAGTATTTAGCGGACCGTGTGTATTTTGATTTAATTTGTTTATAATGTAACTGTTATATTGAGGATATCAATTTAATGATAGTTCAATAATACATTGTTCGATTCCCCCTAATCTCTAAGTTTGTTTTCGATTTCTCCATGAATTGCAATATTCAATTTCCTGTTCTATATTATCTTTCAATATTCTCCGACACAGCGGACAGCAACTCTTCGTACGAGGGCAGCTCCCGGAGACGCAGAAGGCAAAAGAACAACAATGCACCCAACAACAGTGAGTATGGTGCTGGGATTAGGGGGCGTTCTGTAATCCTTTGACGTGCTCAACATTATTTGAACCTACTCTTTACAGTCAATGGTGCGGTGGGAAATAACAATAACAACAATAAATCACAACAGCAGCCGCAAGCACAGCAGCAACAGGCGTCCGTTCAAGCAAATAAGGCGCCGCTGAATGCACAAGAGAACAGCAAACAGAGCAGCAGCAATGCGAACTCAGCTGGTGGGGCAAACAACAAGTTGAAGGATGCGCCGAGGAACAGCGACAAGCAGCAACAGCAACAGGCTGGCACACAGCAGCAACAACAGTTGCAACAGCAGCAGCAACCACCGCAACAACAGCAGCAGCAGGGACAACAGCAACAACCGCAGGCGGGACAACAGCAGTCAAAGCCACGACGCAACAACAAAAATCGCAACAATCATGCGGAACAGGCAACAACGGATGCAGTAAAGAAGGAGGGGCTTGTCAATGGAACGTCCTAAGGAGGAGCAGCAGCAGCAGCACCAGAAACAGCAGTAGCAGCAACATTACAGCAACAAGAACAACAACAGGAACAGCGCAAGAGCAAACATCAATAATAGTAACAACAACAACAACATTAACAATAACACCAACACCAATTGCACATTGTTCGATAAATAAATTGTTGCCAGCAGGAAAAGAAAAGAGAGGAGCGAAGGCAGAAAAATAAATTATGATGTTAATGTCGTTAAAAATCGCCACCACCAACACAACCACAACATAATGAAACAGATCAGAGTAACAACAGGAGCATGAGCGACAGCAACAACAATAAACAAACAGAAACACGAAGAAGAACAAGAATAACGTGTAGAGTAGGCATACAAGAAAATGTTTGTGAATCTATTTGAGTAACTAAAACATTGCATAACATACATGGAATATGTAATAACGATAAAACCATACGCATACTAACACACATCCACACACACACAAAAACGAACACAACACACGTACACAGCTCGAATTATACACAAAAAGGAAATATATATATATATAAATGCCTAGGCTTATAATTTAAATTGAAATTAAATAAAACTTTATAATAACAATCAAAACGAATTGTGTATAAAAACCAAACCTTGAGCAACTAATTGGAATTAATGTTAACTCTAATACAGGCATAGCATATAGTTCTCAATTTGAAGTTGAAAACAAAAAAAAAAAAAAAAAATACAAACTATAAACTATAACAAAAACTTGCCGGAAATGCGCTTGAAAAGCGCATTTTCTCGTCAACCTGAAAGTTTCTAGTTTCATAAAATTATATGAAAGAAATCAATGTAATTGCTACATTTTTTTTTAAATTAATTAGCATTTAGTTTAGAATGTCCAACTAGTTTTGTGTATAATTCGTGCGTGAAACAACAGACTAAAATGCAACAGTTATTATTATTTTTTCATTTTATAAACATAATTTTGTATTATTGTTTAGTTACGTAAAGAAAAACATGAGTTGTTCTGACACCAAGTGAAACATGCAGGTTTGAAAAGTGAAATTGCAACGCAATTGCAATAAAATTACTTTTTCTTTTGCTCTGCTTGGCTAACAACAACATGGAAATCCTCTCTTATTTGTATAACGTTGTATTTATTCTAACCTATTATTTAACAAGCATTACACACACACTTACATGAACACACATAAACACACACACACACACATAGACACATGCAGATCACACGCTCGCTCACACATATACGCAAGAATGGGGTAAAAACTTATATAATTCATTACATTTTGTTAATAAAATCATAATTATATTAATCTTTGCCAATACACCTACCAAGCGTATAACTAATTTATTAGTCCTTTATTAAATACTCTTAAATTATTTAAACAACAACAACAACAAACATAAGAAGCGATCTATATGAAAATAAAACTAACAATCCAACTGAAGACGCAAATTAATTTACTGAACACATAATAGAGAGCCCTTATAATAATTTAAACTAGATAAACAAAAAAAAAAAAAAGAAAACATCAATTAAATATATTCAAGTGTAAAACAGAACAGCAAAAACAACAACAACTGAAACTGAAGCAACAAGTAAAATGCAAACAGAGATCTTCACATTATTATTTGAAGAACAATGTCAATAAAGTGTAAGAAAACAAAAACTCTTTTAACATACGTATAATGAATCGATAACGATAAACGATAAATAATGATAGTAATGTTGTGTAATTCAAATAAAAAATAAGAAATTGAAAAAGAAAACAATGTGCGATTTAAAAATTATTATTTATATGAATGATGAACTTATATAGAAATATAGCAAGTACATTTTATTAATTTAAAATTTATATATATAAAAGAAGAACAAAAAAAAACGAAACATAAAACTAAATTTCGAATTTATTTTATAAATCATTTAGCTTTTGTATAACATTATTTTTAGGGGCTTCCTGCAAAGGTTCATATAAATGATGTGTATAAATAAACACTATTTTGTTCCAATTACAAAAGAGATATCTAAATGCCCCTTTTCTCGACGCCTACTTCTGTCCAATTTGAAACATATAGTTTTATACTTTATCAACTTACAGTATTTTAATACCAATTCTCTCTCAATTTTCAATTGTTATTACTAAATCTAGAAATCAACTTTTTGATGAACGTTTTGCTTTGTTTTTAGTCTGTTTAAATGCAATTAAGGAAGGCTCCTTTAAAGTCTATTTAATATTTGGGTTTGATTCTCATTGTCATAAAAGAAATTTATATTTAGGTTGAAGTCATGAATTATACCCAAAAATAATTACTAACCTTATTAGGTTATTAGGTGTTATATTGCAACCCATGTCGGAACTATTCCCCGATTGTTTCTATTATTATTTTATGCAATAAAAGCTACGGTAGGACATAAATATTATGTTTAAATAACATAATGTTTAACGAACTTGTGCAATATAGCAAATAGATTCTTATAAAGTTTTAGCAGTATACAAACCATTCGTATAGATTGGAATAGTTAAGGTATTTTCAAAGACAAAACTGATGCTAATACAAATCCAGTCTTTTGGCCATAGTTACTTTGTCTGTACAATAATATTATATATTTTTTTGTATTTATAATTTCATTATCTTTGACCAAACTCACCTTCCAGGTGCCAAGGATTAGAACTGTCTGCATTCATTTAATTAAAACAAACAAGTGGAACACTTTTATTAATAATAAGACAGTACAACATTAGCTTAAATGATAAGCTCGAGTCCGTAAGTCAAATAATAAGTCGGTAGATTATGTACTCATGTTGGCGCAGCTTGTCGCGGCGGCAGTGAAGATAGTGGCTGTGAGTTGTCAACATTGGCAACAGTCTTGGCCACACAACCAGCTAACCACACTGCCAAAGCGCATAGCCAATCGAAATATGGTTTGTTTTTTAGAGAATGTGGTAAAATAGAAACAAAAGTGTAGACAATGATGGTGGGGATTATGGTAACAGGGAGATTCACTTTCAAACAAGGCGCCTCTAACCGCCGTGGGAGCTTTTCAACACGGTGCGTATACGTGTTGCCAACCAGGTCTCGTTTGGCGCCACCTCGCGCCGATGCGATGCGACGGGTTGCTTGAGGCAGTTGCCCATTGGTTCGTCTATGTTGCGCTTTATGCTACATTGCGTGTTGCTGCGTGGTTCATGTCAAAATCGAAAAAGCTCCGCGGGCCTCCTATGCTGTCGGCGCTGCAAAATATGCAATGAAACTTTGAAAACAAAAAAAATCATGTTGGAGCTGCCTGCTTGCGCGTTTTTTTTTATTTAATTTCTATCAATGCTAACCAGCTTATCCTTTTTTCGCATTTAGAACAGTTGAATATCTTGCAATGTAAGTATTTCTGTTTGTGTTGTCAGCAATCATTGGTTTTTAGAGATAACTCGTATAGAATTGTTCATAATTTGTTTAAAAATGTATACTTTCAGTAAACGATGAAATTGTTTATAATTTATATAGAAATTTTTATCCCGACTTATCGATTTATGGTCTATCAGTTATCAAAACAGTTATATTCCCAAACGACATTCTAAACAAGACTCTGTTTTAAGTTCATCTTTCTTTTTCATTGTGGAGGGTTTCTAGGCAACACTGGTCAATGCTAGCCTTGGCAAATGCGTGTGCCAGCTGCATTTGTGTCTGTGTGTGGGCGTGTGTGTGCGTGGGGCGGGAAGCGGCACTGAGAGAAAATTACTTACAGCATGCGACGTCTGAAGGTCGCAACGCCATTTAGCCAAACTCCAAGCAATTCATTATAATTGCGGAACTTTTACGCTTGAAAGTGGTGCACGCATGTGTATGTGTATCTGTGTGTGTCTGTGGTTAGTATGTTACGCTTGCCTAGTAAGCTTGGAGATGGGCGGGCGACCCAGTTTCGCCATGCTGGGTTCAAGGTCACTGCAAGCAGGTTGAACCTAATGTTCACAAACGATTTATACAGATCGAATTTATTTTTGCGGTAGATCAGTTAAAGTGTATTTTATCTAAATATTCAGAAATAAAACAACATAAGTATCATAGGTTTGCAGAGTTTCTTTATTCTTTATTATCAAATATAGAGAAAGAATTGACTAAGGCTTACTTAAAATTAAAATAAATACTTTTGTTACTTATTATATTAATCGGGAAAGACCGCACTATTGTTTTGTTTTTGTTTTTTCTTTGTTATCGTTATCGTTTCACAAAAATTGCATATTTATTTTGTTCAGCATTTTCTTGCATTTCGGGAAGATTGTACGTTCTGGAATGTCGTACCAGATAGTGCATTTACAAGCTTCAGAATGTTTCAGTGCAAATGCACTCCTGACACGCAGCCCAAAACTGTTTCAAGGATGCTTTACTCTTTAATCTTAACTCTTGTTATCGTTTTCATTGTATTCGTATTTGATTTTGTACTCGTATTCGTAAACGTTTGCTCGCATAACTGAAAGAACTCTCAAAATTACTCAACATTCCGATATCGGCAACATCGAGTAGGCGTGGCGGCGTGTCAGTGTGGGCGTGGCATTGCAGGGCGTATCCAGAAGAGAGTTGTCTAACTGATTATTCGTTATCGTTCTCTGTCGTGTAAAACCAAGTCGAAAACGGAATCGGAACAAAGAACAAACTGAAAAGGAAACTAACACAACTTGCACATGCAGAAAATTTCCGGGCAACACAAAGAGAGAGAGAAAGAGCGGGAGTGAGCGAGAGAAGAACAAAGTGAGTGAGTGAGCGAAGGGAAGAACAGAAGGGAAACAAAAAGAAGAAACAATAAATAAGTCTGAGAGCAAAAAAATACAAAAGAAACAGAGCCAATGAACGAGCGAACGAACGTTATCAGTTGAAAATATCGAAAGTTTTTCGAAAACATGATTAGCGAGAGGCCGCGCAAGGCGGCGTCGCCGTCGTCGACTGGGTGCGGGGCAAGCAAGTAATTCAACAGTGTATGTAGGTCAATGTGTGTGTGGGTTCCATACAATGCTCGCTATGACACCCCTTATACAAGTCATATACATGTGCCACAACTGTCGCCAGTCTCGAAATCACTTTATGAAAATCTATGTGTTCCCATCCGTCATGACACGAGTAACTCGACACAAAGTCACAATCAAACAAGTGATTTGAAAGCGTGCGCCAGGCACAGCCAACCAGACCTACGGATAGATAAGATAAGCTACCCACAAAATCGATTAAGGCGGTTCTTAAAGACGATTCTAGCCGAAGAAGAAGCAGACAACTAAGCTAAAGTCAAGCACAGTCGACAGTAAAATACTCTTCAGCGTAAAACATAAACTATTCCTTTCTGACTCCTAAATACATATGCATGTTTACTGTAGCATACCAGCAGGGGCCGGCAACGCTATTTAGACATTAATTTTAGACCTTAACTAACTTCTTTGTTTACGTTCCAATTAGATTGAAATTTATAGCATAGGTAGATAAAATATTAAGCTAAAGTTATATCAAAATCAGAAAGTTGTATCTTTTATACGTTCTTGAAAAATCGAATTTAAAAAATAGAACACTGATTTGCAAAGGCGGTGGGCGTGGCAGCCAATATTTGATATTAACTTGTTCAACTCTTGATGTACAGTATCCTTTATGCCAAATTTGATGACTTTAGTTTTAATAATAACTGAGATCTGTGTGTCAGAAGACAGCCAGTCATGTTTAACGCCTTCATTTGTCTGTTACATACAGTTGCACAAAGTGAGTATACCCCTTGTTGGCAGTTTTCATTGCTCGCAGGGTACATAAAAAAAACCTAGACCAAGCCACGCATGTTTCTCCATGTGCTCAACAAATTTATCGCAAACTGTGACGTCAATTGTCTCGCACCCAGGTATGAATGGGGAAGTACGTATGTACAGCAGCGCAGTCTGTGGTAGACTTGCTCTCTTTGCTTCTTTGAATGTTGAGAATATTTCGACAGAGGCAAAGGCAAACTAAGCTGCGCCTAAATTAGGCGACAATTAGCACTTTCCGCTGTCAATTGTTGCAGGCAGTTTTCTATTCGAAACTAGAATCCAATTCCTCTCAAGTTGTTGTCTGACTAAAGAGTCACGCAAAGGCCAAAATTAATTGCGCATACGCCGCATGCGCCGCTCAATTAATAAACGCGCGACTTATGAAATGTGAGTGTGTCTTTGAGTGTGTGTGTGTGTGTGCGTGTGTGCGAGTGTGCCTTACAACATTGTTAATCGCGTGCTGTATGTGCTCTAATTTCTAACAAAAACAATAAAAAGAAGCAAAGAGAGCAGGCAGAAGAGAAGGGGAGAGAGATGGCGTCGAGAAAAATAATAACAAATGTACAAGCGAAAAAAGCAACAACAACCACAGCAACAAGAAGCAGCGACTTGAACAAACTACAATAATACGCGGTAACAACGCTGGCAATTAAATAAATTAAGGCTTATTTGTGTCAGAAGCTTGTCTGTGTGCGTGAGCGTGTGTGTGAGTGTGCGAGTACGTTTATGTGTGCGTGTGTGTGCGCGTGTGTGCTTAGGTGTATCGACGCTGGCTTAAAAAGCGTTACGAAAAATGAAAAATAGTGTAGTTCATGGTGTGTGTTAAATGGGTTAGACGGTCGGCATTTTCACAATTATATTTCCAAAACGCAACGAGCCCCCCTCTCTTTTTCCTCTGCTCACATGCTACACTCTTCGCACACCCCTCTCCTCTCTTCACCATCCCCCAAGCTGCCCCCCTTTCGAGGCACTTAGTATCTACGTTATAATTTCATTAGGCAAATGCTGAACGCTTTTCATTAACAGTTCTCACTGTACTCGGGTGTGTGTGTGCATTGTGTGTGTATGCGTGTGTGGTTTAGTGTGCTGTTGACCAACACGCTTAGTTTTTTATCTGGGTCATAAAACACCGACACACAAAACCAGCCCTGCCAAAGTGTCGTAAAAAGTTCCGAGCCGAAGTGTTTCAAGTTGTTGCTGTCAGCGGAAGTTGCCCAAAGAGTTACACTTACACACGGCACAGCACACAACACGCAGGCACACACAACAACACACATACACGCACACACTGGCAGGCAGGGTAAGCGATATACACACAGAACCCGCAAGTAGCCCCACATAGCGCTACTTAAATTAATTTACTGTTCGACTGGCCAAAACTGTTTTTGAATGACGAGCAATTTGTTGCCGAGTCTCGGCTACAAAACAGTGGCACAGTGGGGCATACTCACGCACACACAGTGGGCCACTTAACAAGTCGCAAAGTAGTAAAGTGTACGGTGCGGCCTCGATAAGGCAAACTCTGAACTCTTGTGCAACAAGAAGAGCAGAGGAAAAATCTAATGGGAGTGTTTCTAGAAATAGTAAAAGATGGAGACAGAGCAATAACAAAGAGAAGAGGGATGAGAAGAAAGAAGAAGATACAGAAGAAGGGAGAAGTGAGCGAAGGAGAAAGACAACAAAATCTGAGATAGAGAAAGAAAGACAGAGATGGAAGGAAGAAGAATCATTGCTACAATAAATAAGCACAAGTTTTTGTCAGTATTCTTGTCAACTGAATGCAAGAGATTTAAATTCAAAAGAATATACGAGTGTGTATATACTTAATGGGCACTACCACGCCTACTTTTTTAAAATTGGCAGCAATTTACATATTCATTTTTAATGGTTAAAAGGCAGCCTACAAATTTGTTATATTCTTAAAGAATTTAATCGTTTGACAAGCTTCAATCAAACGTATAAAATTTTTTTTTAATATCATGGATTTCTTCAAGAAGTTATAGCTTTTGAATTTATTCATTGCATAGAATGTTCTAGAGAAGACAGAGAGAGAGAGAGATAGAAGACACAACTGCACATAAACATCTAAGAAACAATCTGAGAAACAAACATTGATGTTATAACTGATCTTGTCAATATATAATATTAAACTATTTCATTGATTTAAAAGTAAATATATCGTGATATATATATCCACGTAAAAAACGCCGAGCTTGTGTATAAAAGAGTGTTCTAAATATAGACAGAAATATATATAGGTTTAATATCGGAACGATTCACTTATTGCGTTTTATTGCTGACTGATTAATTCTTTAATTTCAATGAAAAGATGAAGATCTTCAATAGAAAATCAAGTTCTTCAATGGAAAACCAACTTCTTCTCTGAGAAACGAAATGAAACGAACTTCTTCTGCAAGAAATCAAATTCTTTAGCTTATTCCACCCACACTGCGACTGCCTTTGCCTATAACGAGAGATCACTGTAGTGTGTACACATAGGCAAAGTACACAGCGACACCAGATTCGCACCTCGTATGTGTGCAAACATTGTGACTCAATGCATAACTGCGATTCGAAGTGCTTCATATTGTGCCTGGCAACAGGAGGGAGATAAAGAGAGGCAGGGAGAGACGGGGGGTAGTTAGGAAATTGTACTGATATAGACAGCGATTCCAGCTGGGGTAGCCAGCAAAGCAATTTCTTTTGTTTTCTGGGGAATTTATGTAGGCGAAGTCAGGCATGCCATGTACGCACACACGCACACACCCGCACTCGCACACGCACACTCTGTCTGTGATTTCGTAGTGTGTTTTTTTTATGGGTGTTTCGGCTAATTTTAAAAAAACACGCGAAAATTTTTTGGTTTGAGGGGCAACAACAACAACAACAGTCGCAGCGAGCTAGAAACTTAGTCATGTGGCAAATGCGTGATAGGCTCGAAAGATTTGTGTGGCCAGACGATCGAGGCGAATCGCGTGTGTGGAATATGAGCAAACAATGTGACAGAGAGAGAGGGAGAGAAAGAGAGAGGGGAGATATACGTGGGAGAGGGATGAGAAGAGACAGGAAGTAAGTGCGTAAAAGTACATTCGAACGAAATTGTTAATCTGTTTTGGCTTTAATGCGCAAAGAAATGTCTAGAAATACTTTGATCTGGCCACGCACAGAAATATATATGTCAATATATGTCAAGTATGATGTTTCGCAATCTTTTCTTTGTCGTCATTGTATTTCCGCTTAGGTTAAAGTAACCTCCAAGGTGGATAAGCCAGCACAGTACGAATTTCAAATGATATCGAAACATTGCGATAAAGTTCTAAGCAAAACTAGAGAGAAACAAAGAAGGGGTCTTTGGAGCAGGGGCTAGGGCTGACGGAGGCGCAGCTGAAATTGTTATAGGCAGGGGGGCGTGGCTGAAATTGAACTCGTTAAAGTTTCAATAGTTACGCTGCAAGTCAAGCCAGAAATTGGCAAGAAGCATTTACCATACAGAACTAGATAGAGTGTGCTGGCATGTGCTATATAGATACTACTCGTATATATACTATTTATGTACATGCTACATATGCCTATAGATTCTTGGCCAGGTTGACCCAAATTGCTGGGCCTCGTTCGCTGTGCCCGCTCGCCTTGCTTGCTTGCTTGTGTGTGATGTAATAAGTGAAAAGCGAAATGACACAAAAGTGCGCATTGATTTTGCCATGTCGCCAAGAGGAGAAGGTACAGCAGAAGGTGGATGGCTAGAGGAGGGGGTGGTGCAAGCACAGTGACAGCAGGAGTGCAGAAGAAGGGAAGGGGGGTGCACTGACAGAGATGCCACTAGTCTGTCTTGGTTTGTGTGGCAGCAACGACTCTGACAATAAATTCAAGCACTTTGCAGCACTTCGAGCTATTCATTCGCTCTTTCTCCCTCCCTCTCCCTCTCTCTATCTCTTTCTCTATCTATCTCCCTCTCTTGTTCTTTCTACTCGTGCTCGTTTTGCTTGTGTTCTCATTGTCAATTTGCATTTTGCAGTATTTATAGCGACGCTTTGACGCTTCATTTTGGGCCAACATTTCGCTTTCAACTCGCCTCGTCGCGTACACACACACACACACACACAGCTACACATACATATACATATATAGGCTCTGTTGGCTCTTCTATACCCCGCCCCTGCACCGCCCTTTTTTGTTTGGTTATTGCCAATGTGCTGCACGGTGCATTTTGGCCACAAGCCAAAAGAGAATTTTATTTTTGGCCATTTGGCTCAGCTCGCAGCGGCGTATGGCACTGCAGCAGTATCTATCAGATACAAGATACACTAGATACATATATACTATATATACTGTATACTATATATCACTGCACTATTGCCAGCGTAGTTATCTAGGTTGCCTGCATGAGAATCAATCGAAACGGAAACCCATTCGCCATTTTGGCACTTTGCTTATTTCCCCCCAAAAAAGGTGTCAAACTGTCTGGCAAGAAGAAGGAGAGAAGGGGGGTGGTGTCAGGGGATGGTTGTGGGGTGTGCAAGGGGGGCTCGTCAGTCGGAGGAAACTGGGTCATAGCACTGACCCAATTTGCAGCTGCTGCTGCAACTGAAACCAAAACCGAAAGATGAAACTGGGAGAACGAGAGAGAACTGAGACAAGTGACCTTGTCCGCTGCGCTGAAGGTCGCCAAAGAAAAACCATGAGATGTGCTCCCCCCGAAACATACATATGTATGTGTATGCTTTGTGTATGTGTGCATGTATATGCACGTGTTCGCGCTCTACTGCAAGCAGGCACAATTCGCACTTATCGCAGCACTCAAAGCGACACGTGATACGACACTTCCCTGCTCCTCGCCCCACATCCCCTTCTCTCTTCCCCTGCTCAACTACTACTAGTACTTATCAGTGTTTGCTGCTTCTAGCGAGAGTGCAAAGTATCTTTGTCAAAAGCAGCTAAACTGACTAATGATCCAACGCAACGCAACGTATTGCGAAGTCTGCCCAGACGAAATGATGATGTCACTCTCCATGTACACACTCTACCTAGAGAGACAGACAGACAGACGGACAGAGACTGGCACTGGTAGAGAGATAGATAGATAGCTCTGCCTGTGGCGGGGACTTTGACTGATACGTTGGTCGAGTCGAAGAAGAATGTTGGTTTCCAAAAACAAAGCGACATTCTGCTAATCTGCGACTAAAGCAAGCAGCGAAAACAAGTGAGGAGTGCTGCTTACTCGACTGTGAGATACCCTGTGGGCAATTGCCAGCATGTAGATATACAAAGTATATACAAACATTGATCTAGCTACTGTTTTGCATGTTCAAACAGAGAGAAAGATGAAAGTATAAATGGAAATATAGGTAGAGAAATGAATAGATACAAAAACAGACAGAGAGGAGACTCATCTGTTTATACTTTGCACCGATTAGACTCATTCTTTCTCTCTTTCCCCTTCTCCCTCCCTCTATCTATTTATTCGCTTCTTGTATACCCTATAAACTTGTATAAAAACACATAATTAATTTCTGTTTCGACGTCTAACGATTGTGCGCTTTTTTCTACCTCGTTTCAAATCACAATTCATGGAACTACGAATTTAATTGTGTTTCAGCAATTATATAAAGGGGCGGGGAGAGAGGGGAGGGGGGGATAAAAAATGTTCAAGCAAAATTAAATAAATTAACCGGTTTTGTTTTTTTAAGTCGAATGCAATCGACACAATCGAAACTCAGCGTTAATTGAACGTATCGCAGAGACCCGCATAGCAAATTCTGATTCGGATTTACCCATACTTCCCCCTCTCTCTTCCCTCTTTTCCACTCCCCTTCATCTCTCCTGTGTTTCCCCGCTGCTGTCAAACAACTTGCTGACCCTCAAGCGGGCAACTTGTGAATCATTTCAGGCATTGAAAAGGCTGTGAAAATGATGTGAAAAGTGAACTAAACTGCTTCTTATAAGCTCAGCTAAATTTTGCTTTGTTGCTTTGGCGATTTTTTCTGTGTCATATGCATTTTTCAGTCATCTTTCACACACACACAGAAACACACATACTAGTACACACATACTCACACACTACCGCACACTCGTCACACACTTTTAGCTTCAAAAATATTATAAAAATGCTAGAGAAACAACAAAACACGCCAGTTCGACCTCATAACAGGCCTTGCAACGCCCACACACGCCTACAGAAACACACACACACACACACACACACACTGAGACTCGGCACCATATGCCGCTTGTTATTTTTACACACAACAAAAATATTGCAAAATTCTGAAAATGCACGCGAAAGAGAGAGGCAGGGAGAGGGAGAGGAGGCGTTGTGTATATAGGTGAATATATAAGCCAATAAAAGGCGCAACTGTGTGTGCCTGTGTGTGTGCATGTGTGTGTGTAATACAAGCTGCATGTGTGCAAGGTCAAGTGGTTACGTTATACACTATGCATGTGTGTGCGTGTGTGTGTTGCAGTTTGTTATTGCTGCTTGTGCTGCTGCTGCTGCTGTGTGGGAGCAGCAAAAAATCTGTAAAATTGTGCATACGCCGCGTGTGCGCGTCTACTTTAATTGACACTGCACACAAGCTGCGCTTCTTTTTGCAAGTTACAATTCGACTAAGGCAATTAGGGCCAGCGAGGACATTTCTTTGCCTTGGGCACATTATATAAGTGGCAGCGGCAGAGGCAGAGCCAAAAAGAGGTTGCAACTGCAACAAAATAAAGTGCCGAACAATCTAAATTTAAACTGCACACGCAAGAGTTGCCAAATAAAGAGAGAGAGAGAGAGAGAGAGGGGGAGGCAGATAAAGATCAAGAGAGTGTGTGGGAACGTGTGTGGATGCTGTGTGGCTGCTGTGTGGATGCTGTGTGGATGATGATGAATGTGAGTGATTGTTTTTAGCCCACATGCAACGACTTTAGTTTGGCGGTATTCCCCGCAATTGTCGTGCACACGTTCAAAAATCTATTCACAGCTATTCACAGTAGTCGCCTCGACTTGCCTCGCCTCGTCTCTGGCCATGCCTCATGTTGTTGCATAATGCAAGAGTGCAAGCCAAATTCAAATTAAAACTGATTGCAGGCAGATGCGCCGCTGGCTGCGTTACGTGTGCAGCAAACAGTTTATGCAACCTCAACACAGACACGCACACAAACAGGGGAACACACACACCCAGTCAGTCAGTCAGACACTCCGACTCTAAACAGCTGTTCATGGCACGCTCCCTTTGCTGCTCGCCTAATCCAAATTCCACAAAATCCACAAATTCCGAAACTCTTTTTTCGAATTCAGTTTTCCAATTCGATGTCGATGTCGAAGTCGCTGCCGATGTCCGCTTGCAATTGCAACTCCCAACTGACTGTGCCGCCGTTTGTCTCTGGCGCTTCCTCGCAGCCTGCTGCGCTGCCTTGCTGACTGCTGACTTGCTGTGCCTCACTGCCTCACTGCTTGTGCCGCCGCCTCGTGTTGTTAACTCGATGTGGAAATTAAAACTGACGACGACTGACGTTGGCCATGCAGCTGAAGGCAGCCAGCAAGCAGCAGAAAGCAGCAGGCAAGCAGCAGCAGCAGCAACGGCAGCAGCAGCTGGCAGCAAGCAGTGCTGCCAACGCCAACTGCAGCTGCGCTGAGTTTGTTGTTGTGGTGAAAGAAAACTGTTACAATTTTAGGCCAATTTCTTTATGAACGCGAACGCGACGCGACGCGGCGCGACTCGAGACGACAGCGACGACAATTTCGATGGCCACGCGGCGTGAATGAAACTTGCAGAGCGCTGCAAGTCTGCGCAAGACTGCGCGTGTTTGTTTGTGTGTGTGTGAGTGCGTGCAAGTGCAGCGCAGGGAGTTGGAGGGGGGGAGGGGAACGGTGCCCAAAGACGTGCTAAGGTGAAATATACTAGAATGTACTGCACTGCTTGCTGTGTGTGGCATTTATTTCTGTACGAGCCAACACACACTGCCTGTCCCTGTCCCCCTTCCTCCTCTTCCCTCCTCTCTCTTTCTGTGTTACGTTCTCTCTGCAATTGCAGCAAGCTACACACACACACACACACACACGCACGAATTGTGTACAGCGCACTTTTGATTTCGTTCGACGCAAAGTAAACTGCAAACTGCGCTGCTCTAATGCTGAAGCGCAACTGTTTGTCAGCTGCTCAGCTGTGCTCTCAGCTGCTCGAGTGGTTCGTGAAAAACGAAACGAAACGAAGCGAACGAAGAGGCGTCGGCAGAGCACGAGAGAGGGAGAGTGCTAGAGCTTTTGGCAGTGCGCCCATACTGGCACACACACACTCACTCACTCTGTCGCCTCTGCCTCTCTTCTCTGCCTGCGCTCTCTCTCTCTCACTTTGCCGTCGCTCTCTCACGGCGAACAGCAGGAAGCAGCGAAGCTTTGGCTTTGCAGTGCGCTGCAGTTGACTTACATACAGTACATACAGTGCAATGTTGTTGTTTCTACTGCCTCTGCCTTTGCCTCTCTCTATGTTGTTGTTCTTGTGCTTGCTCTGCTGCCTCTCTCCATGTTGCTGCTGCTGCTGTTTTAACTATTTTTTAACGTGTCGCTGTCGCTTTTTCTGTTGTTGTTGTTGTTGCTGTTGCTGTTAGCATGACGCAAATGTAGTGCGCTACCCGCTCATGCCACAGTGTGCATGAGTGTGCATGTTTAACAAGCTGTCTCTCACGTTTGAATTGACGCGCTCTGCCTTTGCCTTTGCCCTCGCCCTGTTGTCCTCGTCCATCATAGCGTTGTCTCGCTCCCACAAATTTCCCATGTCACTTGCATTTTGCATTGGGCGTTAATGTTCAAGGTGATTTACCTTGCTCTGTGTGTGTGCCTGTGTGTGTGTGTGAAGGCGGCTTACCGTGTGTCACAGTTTTGTTAGTGTTTTCCCCTTCGCCACGCCCCCTTGGCGACCCTCGCTTGACATTTCGCAATTATGCGAAATTATCGATCAAATTCAGTTCTAAGGTCAAATTAAATTGGAAATTTAGTTCTATATAGGTAGTTCTATATATATAGATGTGTTAGTCTGTGTGTGTTAATCTCGTCATGCATGACTCCGTTCATTTCGTGTTGTTAACTACGTGTACAAAGTAAATAGAATCGGAATCTGGGGAACTTTAACTGTGAATTCACAATGGGAACAAGTTGCAAGCCAATTTTCAAATAGAAAACTCAACACGCTCGTCTAGCCATAAGTCTATCTAAGTATTGTAAATAGATTACGGAACATGTGTATGCATATCTTATCCACACTCTGATAGCCTTCAAATCTATTCGATTCGAACAGTGTTATCAGCACCGAGACTGTCCCACTTTAATGGACTGTGTTAGACCTAATCGTTGCGACGTATAATTGCTTAATTGTGTTATGTTTGTTGGGAATTACAGAACATTATTATAACTGAATGAATTATAATTTGAATATATTGAATAAATATAAGTGCTGTAAGTATATAGACTATAACTGAAGAAAACTTTTGAAGACCTAAACTAATCTAAAGTAACCTAAAGTAACCTGAAGTAACCTAAATCAAACCTAAAGTTGGTTTACTAAAGTATTCAGTGTTAGTTTGCAGTCATACCAGGCATGATATCATTCCTAACTTCATTCATAAACCTAATTAAAATTGTACAAATTCCGACTTAATCCAGAGCTACACAATGCTTTAGGGGCTCTCGTTTTGGGGGTCGAGTTGAGGGCTGTCGAAGTGACCTCAATATAATCATGTGATAAACTGTGAGACAGCTGTAAACTACATATATTGATTGCATAATAGTCGAGCAAGACACTATAGCAAGCACGACATGTGCATAGACTGTGTATATATATAAAATGTATATATCATATATAGTACCTCTTCGAGAATGTGTTGGATGTGTGGGGAGAAAATCAATTTCGCTTTCCTTGACCTCATGGCTGCACACAAGCAAGAGAATGCCAGAGACGAAAGAGAGGAGGAGGTACAGTGGGACGGACAGAGAACAAAGTCAGTCAACAAAGGATAATTGAGGGTCATTTGAAATGCAAAATGGACTAAACGACGCTGCAGCTAAATGCAAATAAATGTCGAAATAATGTCAACGGGCCCCGTCTTTGCAAGGTACGATATTTAGAATGTACCAAGCCATCCCGTGGGGTAAGCAGGGGCGGGGAGGGGAGCAGGGTGTCAGTGCTTCAGGCTGTCAGTGAGCCAAAAAGCCAAAAAAGCGAAACGAAAATAGAAAATGCCAAACGCTTTTCATGTGCAGCGCACTTGCTGCACGCGATGTCCCTCCCCTCCTGCCCCTCTTGCTCTTCTTTATTATCTGCTTCTTCTTCATCCTCTTCCAATTCGCATTGCAGCGTGCAAATGTGTTTTAATTGTTTCTGCCAACTCTGACCAAGAAACTTCACAATAATTTCACTCACATCATTATTATTAACTACGGACAATTAAATTTTCATAAATTTCTCGAAAACCCATTTAGAGCGTGTCTACAGCCCCTCTAGTCGCGCCTTCCTCTCTCTCTTCCATAGTTGAGTGCGTGAAACGAATGCAATACTAAGTAGACACCCGATAAGCAGGGGTATCTCGCAACCAAAACGAAACGATGATGATCAAAAGTAAAGATGATGTTCAAAGTGGATTTACAAATCAATAATAATTGGAAACATACGATACGATACGATATATGGTGTAATATAACAAGTAAATGCTGAATTGATAATTGATATGCAATTTTTGTTTTGTTTTTTCTTCACCGATTTTCTTCGCTGTTTTGCTATCTTAAAAATAGAGTTTCGAAATTTCGAAATTGATTATGAACTTTATTGAATTTCTTCAAATTTCATTTCAATTGTTATTTTTTTTATTTCTTTTTTTCGGGGGTAAATGAAAATTTGTTAAACAAAGCTTATGACTAGAAAAATATTAAGTATGGTCAAAATGATATATTGATAAAACAAAGATTGAACCAAAAAACGTTGTAAAATAAATATAATAAAAACTTTGGAACTTGCAAAGAATTATAAACACTTTTTTCTTACTGAAAACTTTCAACTACTCACCTCACTGTGCACCCTGTGCTGTTCTTGTTGTTGTTGCTATTTTTGTTGCTGTTGCATTTGTTGCCCATGGCCACTGGATACCACCAGCTGTGTTCACTTGCTCAAAATTTTCAAAGCGAGCACAGGGTGTATCCCACTGGCAATGGCACGAAAGACAGAAAGAGAGAAAGACAGATGGTGAAGCTTTCGAAGCTTAGCGCGGACACAAACCATCGAGGCGAATTCCCATTCCGTTTCGTTGTTGCTGTTGTTCGACCACTTGTGCATTTTGCACTCACTCACCAAATTTCTTTTCACTCGTTTCATTTTGATTTCACAATTTAAGTAAATTTGGAAAAGTTGAAATTGTCTGAAATGCTTAAAACTTTTTACTTTATGGAGTAACTTGGTTAAACTAATAGATTAATTAATTGGAATACTTCAATAGCTCTATATAGAATTGGGGCCTTCTCTGGTATGCTTCTATCTGTGTGTGTGTGTGACAAGGTTAGAAGTGTAATAAAAACAGGATAGAAAAATATGTTGCATATGCTAGGGAGCAAACTGCTGTGTGCTTGTGTGGGCGACTGCTAGCGTGCCTGTGCGTGTGTGTGTGCGTGTTTGTGCGTGCATTCTTCTCTTCTCTGTTTGCTAGTTTGTTTTCCATATGCTGGAAATAACACACGTCACATGACACACACGACTGAAACTCTCAGCGAAGAACGGACAAATGCTAATCAATTTTCCACACCTTAATGTGATGCTATCGTTACTTGACGTGCGTCAACGCGTCAGTCAATTAACGCACATATATGGCAGGTTCACACACACACTCACGCACACACACACACACTGTAAAGGCACTTGCCAGTTATGACAACACACACTTAGTGTGTGTGGGAGAGAGAGATGGCTGACCTCGCCGGGAGTGCGCTTGAAACTGAAAGCAGCAAAACCGTTAGAATGCCAGCCAAGCAGCAACAGCAGAAGCAGCGGCGGTGGCAGCAGCATCCTGTTGTGGCGACTGCAGCTGCTGTGCACACAGGTGCGCGTCATCAGCGTATCCCAGTAAATATGCAACAGCAGTGTGTCGTACCAATCCATAAGCAGACGAATGTATATACACACATGCATATAATAAATGCATATGTATGTGTTTGTGTGTGTGTACATATCAGAAAGAGAAAGTCGCGGGCAGCTGGCGTTGCTGTTGTACAACAAAAAAGCAAACAGTTGGCAGACGTTGACTGCGACGTCAGCGTCGCTCCTGCCTTAAGTCGCCCACGCAAAAGCTGTGCATGTGTGTGAGAGAGCTTTTTGCCCGCTCTCTCACTCGCGTTCAGTTTTGTTTTCGTTCACTTTTACACATACAACAAACATGCATCCATACATACATACCTGCTGCTGCTGGCCAAAGCTCACTCACTCTCGCTCTCCAGCAATCTTCGCTCTCTTCTCTCCAGCACTCTCTCTCTCTGCATTTTGAATTTGCCGGTTGCCAACGTTGCTGTTGCTGTTGACGTCGACGTCGACGTCGCTGGTAACGTAAATGGAACAGCCGACTAGCGCAACAATAAAGCAATTTCAAGTTCAAGTTGGAGGCTCAGTGCGCATGTCATGCGCCATTTTTGTTTGTCCGCTTGCTGTCTCGCTTGCACACACACCCACATATACAGTGCATTGAGGGTGGGGGTACAGAGGCAGCAGACTGCGCTGCACTTGCAGTGTTATTGTTCTGGTTGCTGCTGTGCTGCTGCTCGGTTTTATCACTCTGTGTCCTCTGTTCCTCTGCTTCTCCTTCTTTCTCTTGTGCAAAGGGAACGGAATGTGGGCGAATTTTTCGATGATTTTCTTCTTCTGCTTCAGCTCGCATGATTCTTCAGTCTCCTTCTTCTCTCGCATGTTTACTTTTATTTCGCAAGCCTTTTTTTTCTTCTGCTGCTCTGCCCCCAATGTGGACGTGTGTGTATGTGTGTGTGTGTGTGTCAGCTAGCCTGCCTGGTTATTATTGTTATTGCTGTTGCTGTTGTTGTTGTTGTTGTTGTTCGCTCACTCGACTGTCGCTAATTAAATTTCCACGCTGACGCTGCGCGTTCGCACTAAAAATAAACATACAAAAAGAGATTTTTGTTTGAAATTCCCCTAGGTAAATATTATCGCTGCGAAAAATGCATGAGAAATTGAAAATTATTGATTTGAAATCTGTGAATACGTTATGGGTGTGTTTGCCATCTGCATAGTCTTAACATATAGATCTGTATGTGTATATGAATATTAATATACGTATATATTCTTAATACGTATGTTTGTATTCGTTATTTGTTCACATACATTATAAAATACATATGCACTTCTGAAAAAAGTGAAAAACGCGGTTTGGCGAAAAGAAAATTAAAAGTAATCTTTGCCATTGGGAAAACCCATCTGTGAACTATTTCCAGAACACTTTCTTAACTACTTAATAAAGAAAAGATATTATATATGTATCTTTTCAAGGAAATTCGTATCACAATATATGTTATTATTCATAGACACAATCAGTTGAAAATTCTATGAACAAGAGTTTCTATAATCCTTCCCAGTGACTTAATTTGTTGTATTTACATATAATTGCGATATGAGAAATCAGCAATGAATAATGCCACAAATTGCAAAGCCCTTAAACCCTTATTATGCGTGACGTAAACTGTTTCAATTATATTGTCATTTATTAAGATGAAACATATGATACAGATACATAGGAACATTGAACACTTGCATCATCATTTGCATTAAAACTATTTGATAAAAGCTTCAAATAGTCTAAGTTTAATTTCAAGAATTCGTTATGAAGTTCTATAATATTATTCATAATAATTTAACGCAGTTTTTTACATTTATTCCCAAGTAAAAATATTCTTTACGAACTGTAAATGCGACTTTAATTATTTAAACAAGAATATAATTATTCATTCACATCCCAAAATAACAGTCTGCTTTCTTTCTTTCATAAATTTCAGATTATTTATGTCGGCACACGTTTGATTTCTAACTTGGCAACCGAAATCTAAAAATCTGTGAATGCGCAAACATATATTACACAGGCTAAACATACAAAACATATGTATGTTTATTTATGCATATGTTTGTGCATTCATGCATAATACTTGAAAGCATACAATGTCTATATGCATAGTATAGATACATATGTAAGTGTAAAATGTCGAGTACACAGCGCGAAGGTGACGCAGGGTGAACATTGCTTTTCGCATGCAAACACAAAATTAAAATTACACATTTTTATCGGTCTAATCTTCAAACACGAACATATGTATTTATGTACCTTCATGAATGTCATCTACAAATAACTCAGCATTGTTATTCACCAACACGCATAAAACGTTGTCTGATGAAATCTGTTGAGAACAATTGCTCTTCTTAATTGTAGTAAAGAAAAGCCCTTTTTCTAAGAAAACTTATTATTTCTTGGAAAATTTTACTCATAATAAACCTATATTTAGAATAATCCCTACAAATTTCATTTGAATTCTATAATTTGTTCTTTATACCCAACTTAAGTATAATCAGACGAGGCTTAGAGTTTTGACAATTTTTAATGGTCGAAGGGCTTAAAAATCGTAAGAATGTCTTTATTGTATAATGATTATTTGAATTCCTCATTTGTTTTTCAAGCTTCATTCTTTTAGCCTGATTTGATTTATTTTCATTGAAATATTATAGGCAAAGTAATGTACGAGGTAAGTTTTCCTAGAATTCCTTTCGAAATTCTTTTATAGTACAATAATATTCAAAATACACTTTAATGTCCAAACTTTTCTATTTCCATGCCAGATCTTTGTGTTTGGTAATTAATCTCAGTGCAACGAACTCGAAAGTATGCGAAATGCAAGTAATATTCATAAAAATAAGTATACACACACATGTGAACGCGTCTCGATTCTGCAATAAAACACGTTTATTAAATTTTTCCACATTTTACGACGTGTTGTTGCTAATTGCCGTTTTGGTATTGAAAATTCCTAGCAGTGTATTTTCATGACAGAATGTTATGGCTGCGTCGGAGAAGGGAAGAGGGTGTCGACATCGATTTTTAAGAGTTTCCTTCTTTTTTGGTCAGTTCGAAAATCAATCGAGGCGACACGACGCGTTTAATTAAATGAAAAGCTAACTGTATTTGCCAGCTCTTCCTCTTGCTCTGCTTACCATGCGGTCGGTCGCATAATGTCGGATCGGGAGGCGTGTCGATGGGGCGTAGGAGGGAGGGGCGAAAACGATTGCGATTAGGAGGCGAGCAAAGTAATCATCAACATCAATTTAATTAAATCTGCCCCACACAACGACGCCAAAGAGAACAGCGAGAGGAAGAGATAAAGATAGAGTGAGAGATGAAAAGAGAGGGGAAAAGAGGGGAAAAGAGAGGGAGACTGGATGAAGGGAACAACGAATAGGTGTCACAAAGCAAACAGCAAAGCCAACATTAGTTTTAAAGCTGTTTTTACATCAGACAAAGAAAGAGAAAGAGGTAGTGAGAGAGGGTGAGGAAGAGAAAGAGAGAGAGAGCGACTTTTGACTATTTTCTGATGCAAAAATGATGCACTGTACACACCCTGCATCCATACACACTTAGATGCGTTCGCTTTGTACTGTGGAATACATACAGACATACATGCATACAGACAGTCATACATACACACATACATATGTATGCACATTTATTTTACAAACTTTTTTTGTTTGACGCGCTCTTCTTTTGGTTGCGCTTTTCGTTGGCTTCCTCTTCCTCTTTGTTTGACGCTCTGTTCGCTCTCTTTGTCTGTCTGTTCCTCTGTTTGACTGTCGTTACGTGTAGTGCCCTCTCGCTTTGCCCTGCTGCTGTCTCGCTTCGCTCTCTCTCTCTCTCGCTTGCTCAGCGAAACGTGCCAAACTGGTTTATCATACAAGCCAAAAATATACATACACACAAAGCACACACACACACATAGGCATACAGAGACAGCAGCCTACTCTCATTTGTACATACAGAGAGACCACTATTGCCTATTCGCTCGCACTCACTGGCCCCATGAACAACTAGTATCTTAACCTTGAACTTGAAATTCATACATACAAACACAGCCTGCCATCGCGTCGCCGCTTCCACCTCGACACACTGAACACACTGATGGCAATAGCAGCAGCAGCGACGCTGACGCCAACGCCGACGCCAGCGCCGCCATCTGCAAGCATTTGGCTTTTGTTATTTTTGCCGTGTTCTTCTTTTGGCACTCGTGCCATGTGTTATATGTTTGCGCTTTATGTCTGTGTTTTGACATGTTTTTCGCTTTGCTTTCTTTCGTCGTTCTTTCGTGATTAAGCTTTAGGCTCTGCTATTCTGCATTATGTTTTGTGCTTTAATTTTGTTTTTTTTTCTAGGATAAAGTAGCATCTTATCATCCGTGGGATGACAATAAAAAGAAAGAGTTAAGAAAATGCGAGAATTCAAAGTATTATTAAAAGGAAACTTGTGATATCTTTAATGTACCTAGTTAATGTACATATGTACATATACATATTTGTACACGTAAAAAATATGTTGTAACTCTGAACTATCATTTAATAATAATAAAATAATAACAAGATGTACTCTTTAAGAAATTTGAGAGGATAGGTTTGAAATTATAGTAAATTAATTCATATAATTAATATCATTATGACGAAATTGAATCTATCGATAACCGAAATCTAATTGAATGGGAATAAGAACTCATTCCTTATACAAAACATAATCTAAGATTCGATTATACAATTCCAAAAATCACACTTAAATTACTACATCATATCCGCGTATATTCAATATTATACATATATGTATATATATTTTTTTTTGGTATAAGCTTAGGTAAATCCCTCATTCTATTGACATCCAGCACGATGACGCCACTTTGCAATTATCGCAAAAGCGTAGAGAAGACTCTCTCTCTCTCACTGTGGCGCTGTGCCTTCCTGTTGCTCAACGATTGAAACCCAGAGCACTAGAGTGCGAGAGCGGGGGTGTTGGGTACACCATGAGGGGACTTGCATGCCGCCAAATGTTACGTAAAACTTTTCCAAATCACACATACACAAACCAATAATCTTGCACAAATAAAAACAACACGAAAGCCAACTTGACTCAACTTTGGATATAAACAGAAATCACACAAACACACGCGCACAAAGAATTCCGAACACTGTTTTCCATATGTACGTACACAATCGTGTACAATTGTACCTATATTTGTAACTATCTATATGCAGTCTTTGTTATTTTTTTTTTCTACTAGCAGGTTTGGTAGCAATTGAGGTGAGGGGAGAGGAACTGACTTAGATCTTGATTGCGCGAACCGAAGTAGATACAAAATAAAGTGTACGTAAATGCGATGGTTTGTGTGTGAGTGTGAGGTACTTTTGTGTACCAAAGGGCACAGATGATGTCGCTATGTGGGCGCTGCCACAGACTGCATCACGGCACTGTACAAGGTACACAGTACATTGTACAGTGTCTTACTTATGCATATCATATCATTTATATTATACGATTGTATTGCAGTTTACAATTTCACAATACTGTCCGGCATTCGTCATTGTATTACATATGCATACGATTATCGTCAACAGACGGCAAGTCGAACAATTAAGAAGTGAGTACACTTTGTATAAGTCACGTGATTAGAATCAATTCTCTCGTTTCTGGTTACGCAAAGTTTTAAACAATTTCAAGCTTCGAGTTGGAATAATGATATCACTCACAAGTTAGGTAAACCATAGAGCGAGAATGAAAAGGGTGTTCCGAATGACGAGTTAATATCGTTATTCTATTTTCAATATATCTGGTACATAATATCTCGGGCTGAGATAATCAATTTCGAAATAAAAAGCAAGAATAAGTACAGTTAAGAAAACAAGCTTTTTTAGCTGTTTTAAAATATTCACTTCACACATTAGAATATATGTGTTATATTTATGTATTCGATCTTCATATTTTTCAAATTGAGAATAAAATCTTCAGTTACTTGCAACTCTATTATTATAAGTATTAGTTTTATAATCAAATATAATTATTTGCATAATACTCCAGAGTCGAGTAACAGAAATGTTCCCTGTACATAAAATTCTGTCAAGTACTGTACCAGAGACGATTGGATGTTTGTTCGAGCCCTTTTTTATATTAAACGCCGAATTGTAATCAGCAAATGCAACTCAGAGAATAACACATACGCCTACACACACACCCACGTGTGTTTGCATACATATACATACATACGTATAAAGTATGTACATATATGTATATTTTTTAGTTTCACGTAACTTCTAAAGAAAAACAATTGTTGTTGCTTTTCTTTCGCTTTGTTTTCGTGCCGCTAACGCAAACACACACACAGTCACTGCACGTTCATACATCCATACATACTATGTACATACATATGTATGTATGTGTGTATGTATGTATGTACGGGCTGAAATTTGTTTTTCGCTGTTTTGTTGCTGCTAATTTCATTTTGCAATTTACGTTTTGTGTCTTGATTCGCACATTTTGTTTATGTTATAAATATATTTTTATAACCGGGGAAAAATGTTAGGGAACGAGAACACGTGACTGTGTGTACGTGGAAAGGTGTTTGCAGCAGTGTTTTTACTTTGCAAAAATTGCAAACTTTTTCCTCTCTTTCTTTTTTTTTGTTGACTATCTGCTTTCTACGCGACAACAACAACAACGGCAACAGCTATCGCAATATAAAAACAAGAAACAAGAAAAGGTAACTACGACGCAATTCGGCTTACTCACACTTTGCTGCTGCTCTGCTGCTTCTCTTTCTATTCCTCTGCCTCTGTGCCTAACATTCCTCATCTCTCTCCTCATTGTCATAGTCAGATTTGCGTTATTTTCATGTTTGGGGGTTGCTTTCGTCGCATTCTGCGTGGCAGGACGAAATGGCGACGCAGTGAATGAATGTACACTCGTTCATATGTACATCCATTCATATGTACATATGTACATGAATGTATGTTCATTCATATGCAAACACTTTAGAGTACTACATGAATACATTATTGTCATACTTGACAGTACTATACAGGTGTGTACGGCATCCATAAATACTGTACTCATTTAATACTGTACAAAATTGAAATGAATGACTACACTAGATGTCAAAATAATTGTACAACTTTCGCTTAAAACTGTTCCTGTAATTATTGTACCCAACGTGAGAGTGAATTCATTTGCCGTTTTTAATGCATTCATGCAGTACTTTAATACAAATGTACATACTTTATTAACTATACTTTTTTAATTTGAAAACTTTGGCACTTTTATCCCGTTTACATTTCACTTCTCTTCGCATTCCGTACGTCGAGTTTAACAAACGTAACGTGAAACGTAAACCACGCAACGGACACACGAGAACAGGAACTAATGCGCTGCGATCGGCCAAAGGTGCCGTCGCTTAATGTCACTGCTCTGCGCCGCAGGCCACATGGAAAGTTCGCAGTGTGTTTGGCGACGTTGACAGAAAACTTCGACGGCGACAGCGACAGCGACTGAGCGCGTCGCTGCTGTCTTCTGATTCTTGCTCTCCGCCATGGCGATGGCCAACAAACACACGCTCTCTCAGCAGAGTTTCGTTCAGTTTTTGCGATTTCTTCCTGTTCCTGTTATTCTTCAACTGAGCTCTGCACACACCATCTCGTTTGTCCTACTGCCCCACACACCACACACACCGATGTTGGCCTTCAGTTTGCCTCTTCTTTCTTTCGCTTTTCGCTCTTCACTCTCTCGTCAGTTTGCTCGCTTCACTCTACCACTCTCCACTCTCTCTCTTTGCCTCGTTGGCGTTCTTTTCATTCATGTATTCTCCACATATCTTTGGCATTCCTATTCCCATTGTTCGACTACTGTGTGTGTGAGCTTCTATCCGTGTGCGTGTGCGCTCTGCCCTTGTCTTTGTGTTGACTCCCCGTGTTGTTGTTATTGCTGGCGTCCGTGACTAAAATCTCGCTCTCCAGCTTTTGCCTACCATATTACCCCATGCTCTTTCTCTTTCTCATGTTTTATCTACGCGCAGGCATGTGTGTATGTGTGTCCGTGTGAAAGATTGAGAGTGAGCTTTACTTTTGCTTTTCGTGGCTATTACGATGCACGTTGAGTACCTTTTCTCTCGAGGATAATAAGCTTCAAATACTGCGAGCCCTCTCTTCCCTTCTCTCTTTCTCTTTCTGCTTCATCTACAAAGGCTAATTCCGACAGGATCTTGAGCTTTTTATGCGTGTGTATTTGTAAATAATGGACCTATGTCTATGCATGTATGTATTTGTGTGTTTAATGTACACATTTCAGTACAAATTGAATACACCCGAGCCCAACGTTTTAGAACCATTTGGTTAATGCATTAATTGGAATATGAGAAAATATTAAATTTATATTTATTTATGATTATATACTAGGTAACAAGTTTTATTTTTATTGAAGCAGGTAAGTTTAAAAATTATCCTTTAAACTCAGAAAGATTTTTATAACTGAATTGAATTTAATAAATGTGTGAAATTTTTTCATAATACGATATAAAATTCATTTAGGTAGGTTTTTTTTATGATTTTATTTAATTCTATTGCTGTTGACTTTAAGTTTTTATAACTCCCATTTACATTCCAAAACTTTTGTTAGTTATATATGATCATTTTTTCACCTGCCAGAGTAAAAAGCTTCTTTTTTATTCAATTGATTATTCCTTTAGCTTTTGCTTGGTGTCTTTTTTACTTTCTTTCCCACTAACATAGCCGAAAATTCAAACAGGGTAGAGGAGCAGTAAGTCAGGTATGTAGGTAGGTAGAAAGGAAGGTAGGTGCAAGCAAACAAACGAGTAAACGTATACTAAGTGCAAGGAACAGCGAGAAATGAAACTAAAACAACGCCAACTAGCGTGGAGAGTTTCACATGTTCTCGTGTCGTGACACGAATGTAGTTGAATGTTATTGAAACCAACGATTTAAGAAACGTTACTAATATTTCAATTTTTAACTTTGCCAGATTATTATACAGAATAACTTATATCACATGATGCCAGCCCATCACTAAGGGACAAATCTATTTGTAACGTATACGTCATATATAGTATATACCTTATACCGTATATAATATACGTTTTCGCTTACTGCTAACGCTGATGCGACGATATTGCGGTGTTGCAATCAAGTCGCGAGAACAAAGGAAACCGCAAAAAAACTATAACTAAACAATATAGTATATATAGAATAGGGTATATGGTAATTGTTTGTGCCATATTAGGGCCTGCATTATATAAACCTATTGCGACAAATGTTATGAGTTTTAATGTATCTACTATAAATTACCTGGTCGAACAGAACATCATGCCATTCATCCTCGTTTTCGTTTTCGTTTTTCCTCAAACAGCTTTTCCGTTTCGATGATGCAATAATATTCTTTCATTATTTCTCATTTCACTGACATTTTTCGAATGCATAATTTAAAATTTGTATATAAGCAGAACGAAATCACATGCTTGACACGTAATAATCTCAGGTAAATACGTTTAAATTTATGTTTTTATTTTCTTGCGATTTTCACAAATTGATTTCGTTATATTTCGTTAGATTCTTCGCCCTCTCGATGAGAAATTACACAGAGACTTGCACTTTTCTACATCGACAGATTTATTTATTTTTGGTTAACGTTATTGTTATAGCTCTTGTTGTTGTTGTTGATTTGATTATTTTTTTGCTGATGCGCATTTCAAATTATTTCGAACGTTTGCAATTTGTTGTACAATTAATTTGTAATTATTTTGAATTGTTATTGTTATTGTTGTTACGTTTATTTTTATTATGACTTTTGTTGCTTGTCAGGTTCGTCAATTTCAATTCGAGCTGCGACTTAAATTCCATTAAATTTTAACTTTAATTCGATGCTGTCGTTGATGTCATTTGCGTGTCTAATTATAATTACTGTAATAAATTGCATTTCAGTTCAGTTCAGTTCAGTTCGCTCGTTTGTTGGTTCTCCACGTTCTCCACTTGGTTTACTTCACACATTCTTCACTCCTGTTTCTTTTTTAGTTACTGGTTCTACACTGATTTCTGCTGCTGTTTGCTGCTCTTCTGTCTTCTGCCGCTGGGATTGGAACGTTGTTCTCTGCTCGCTTGTCGCGCTTTCAATGCCAAGCACGGCAGAAATTGATAGAGACACAGGCGACCGTCGCAGTCGCTGCTGCTGTCGTCGACTTCGCTGCCGTCGTCGTCGTCGTCGTTGAGCCGAACCTCGACGAGACGAAGAGAGAAAGAGAGAGAGAGAAAGACGTGCGAAAAGTTCGCTGCAGCTGCGGGGGAAGGGTCAGCTGCATGTGTGTCTTGTTCGCCTGTGTGTTGTCTGTATGTGTGTGCCTGTGTGTGTGTGTACTTTGTTTGACTGTGTTTGCATGTCGCGCTGACTCAGCCGCGTAGCGCAGCCAAGTGCCAAAGCGAACCAGGCGAGCAGCCATGCGACCCAAAGCTCGGCTCAGCTCGGTTCAAGTTCAAGGATGTTATGAAATAAAAGTGGCTGCAACAAGAGCGAGAGAAAAGAGCAGAGAGAAAGACAGCTACATATGTACACTGCCATATGAAAGTATATCTACATACACACGTACATACAGATGTGCATATAAGGGAAACTGCGAGGTATGCATGTATGTATATAAAGATGTGCATGCATGTACTTTACCAATACCAATGCAGTTCGCCTCTGATCTCTCGCCTACTGCCTCTGCCTCTGCCGCTGCCTCTGCCTCTGCCACTGCCCCTGCTGCTGTTAGCTTGTGCAGTCTACCCTGACCGCGCCTTACTTACTGCTACAGTGTGTGCTGTATGTATGCACACGTGTGTGAGTGTGTGCCCACTGACAAAGGGACTGAACTGGACTGAAACTGGAACTGGGACTTGCACTGGGACTGGGACTGGGACTGGGCTAACCGGGTTGCTGTGCAGGGCTGGACTGGACTGGGCAAATTGTATATAATTAAGGCATTTTACTAACTAAATGCAACTATTATTGAGCTCTCACACACACACACACATAAACACGCATACGCTGTTGCCGATTTTCACTGATTAATGTGCGTGTATTGCAGTTCTCAGTCCAATTTACCCGTTGCTTCCTTTTGAGATTCTTAATTGAATTTATTTGGTGTCGTGTGTACGTGTTCATATGTATGTATGTACCAGTATGTACATATGATATGTATGTACTTAACTTAATACACATACTTGTGTGTGTGTCTGTACTCTTCGTCATGTTTGTTTAATTATTTAATTAAATTAAATGCCACAACTACATCGATTGCATCGACAACAGCGCATGTATTTGTACCTTGTGAGTGCATATGTCTCTGTATGTGTGCCTCTGTACCTCAATTTGTATCTGCATCTCAATCTGTAGCAATATCTGTAGCTAGTTTTGCCTTAGCTTGCGAGTATCTCAACTTGTACGTTCGTGTGTCAGTAACTACATCTGTATCTGTAGCTGCATTTGAAGCTGTATCTGTAGCTGCACGTGCACCTGTATGTGATTGACTTTGCATCGCCCTGTATGCAACAGATGATATCGCATGCCTTCACTTTCATAAGTTTGTCAATCTGCTTTGTGCGCCGTTTCCTTATGTCATGCGCAGCGCTGTCAAACAAAGGGAACCTAGTCATACACACACAAACACACACAGACCCACACAGGTTTGCACATGACCGCATGTATCTGTTTGTCGATATAAATACGAGTACCTACATACGTGAATTCCATATATAGCTACTGCTAAGTCCCCGGTGCATCTGCTGCGAGAAAAGCTGTGAAAATATCTCGCGACCTTCACATACAAAAATTGTACTGCACTCAATAAAATCCAGAAAGATAAGCAAAGAGTCTAGAGAGGAATTAAAGTGGAAACCCGTTGGGAAAGGTTGGTAATATGAACTTTCGAAAGTGTTTGTATCTTTAACAATATAGTAAACCTACAACTATTGTAAAAATAAAAGAAACGCACAATTAAGCACTTGTAATTTACGTTTAATTTGTAAATGAAATTGCCAAGACCTACACTACACATAAAGAAAAGATTTTTGATAATTATAACAGCGCGGAGAATATGAAAAATCTTTTCTATTATTTAAACAATATTTTAATGTATTTTACGTTTTTATTATTTTGCTCACTCACATCTTGAACAATTTCTATAACCATACAAAAATAATGAAATTGTTATGAATGATGTATTGTAGATCTTTTATGGGTTTAACTACCTTTCTTAGTTGATCCGCCTATATCTTAAATAATACGATATTGTCAGTTCATTAATCTAGCTTTAATTGTCTTTCTCTTTATTTCTCATTTACCTCATTTTTTAGTATCTTCTTTATGTAATATTATATCTTAAACAATATTGCAATCACTTATCTGACTCATACTTTAGTTTTTGTACCTTATACAATATGTATTAGTTCGGAACTCTCGTTAAGATTTAGCAAGTCTTTATTTTCTATAAATGCAAGTCATGTTAGTCTTCTATAACAATAGGAACTTTATTTTCTGGTAATGCAAGTCATATCAGTCTTTCCTTCACTCGTTAATCGATTCGCGTAATAAATGTCAAAATGTTTTACAATTCCTACTCGAAGTTTGCTTGAGGTGATTGCTTGACTGCATAGAGAGAATTTTACAGGATTATGGATTATGGTACAATATTTGGCAATAAGTATACGCCCTGTATTCATGCAAATTTCCTGTTAAACACAATCAGCTAAAATATTTGTTATTTAAACTTGGCTTAAATACAAAAAAAAAATACGTTGTATACAAACAAACCGACAACAAGGAGAAGAAGAAGTGGGAAAAGAAGAAAAAGTTGGCTCAGAAAAAACATATGGCTCGAAAGAAATGGACACAGTGTGCGACAAGTGTGTATGTATACGTGACACGAGAGTCTTTCCATCTAGAGATGTAAACAATTGAGTGTCTCGAGCAAGGAGCAAGCAGTGTGTGCATAAAGTTCGCAGTCACTGTCACAGTGTATACTCCCAATGCAAGCTGCTCTGCCGCTGCCACTGCTGCTGCTGCTGCTGCTGCAAATCAGCCCTTGCCTTCCCACACGTGCCCTTTTGCCTTATGTCGTCGATGTCGGCAGCGCATGACAAGAGTAGGTGACCTTGACAGTGAACTTGAAATAAACGCACAAGGATTGCGCTGTCGCTCTTCAAAGTGCGCTGCTGTGTGTTTGTTTGTGTGTCTGCGAGAGAGTGAAACACTGTGGAATGAAACGATGACTGAACGAAGCAACGGTAGAGACCGAGAGAGTAAGGCAGAGTGAGAGAGAGCCTACGTGCATTTGACGTAAGGCAGGGAGAGCTTTCGCTGCAGCTGCCTTTGCCTGTGTATTAGTGCCTTATATGACTGCAGACTGGCACAATTGTCTCTCTCTCTCTCTCTCTCTCTCTTTCTCCTTCTCTCGTCGTGCTGTGCGTGATGAATCATCGTGTGCGACTTGTTGTCTGCAGTCGACATTTGAAATATGTGCCAGAAATTTCGCTTTCATGTTTCGCCTTCGCCAGTGCGCCGAGAGGGGGCGCTTTTATGCAATACACATACACATACAAGAGAGCATATGCAGGGCAGCATACATGGCTATGTGTGTGTGTTTTGTGTGTGTGTGTGTGTTGCGCTCTGGATATTGAAATGTGATGTTCATTTCGGTTTCATTTGCCACTTTCCGTTTGCAGTTGCGTTTGTTTTTCAACTCTGACATTTGACGGAGATAGATAGAAAAAGATAGGGGAAGAGAATCAGAGTGGGAAAGGGAGAACGAGAGTGAAGGGGACGTGTGTGCGTTTGCTGCCAGCTTAAGCCTCTTCACTCTCCCCTTCACCTTCTTCTCCACCTTCCTCACCACCTTCCTCTTCACCTTCCTCTTCAGCACCCTTGCCACCTATTTCTTTAACCTTTCCACACCTCCCTCTCTACCTTCTACTTCTTCTTCTCCATCTTCTTCTTCCCCTTCCTTTATCACTAACTGCACTGCCTAAAATCACTGTCGCCCACGCCTGCAACACATCACGCCCACAACCCACACACACAGCCCACACCTCACAACCTACGATCCACAGCTAGGGAGTGCACCCTGTGGCAAAGTAACTGTACAACAATATAAATATAAGCAAAATGCTTAAGGAAAGTAAGCAGAAGAGAACTCCACCCCCTCCTCCCTTTTTTCATCAAGGGGGTGTGGCACATGCAATGGGAAAGTTTTCGAGCTTTTTATAGTTGCCAAAAAAATGCAAAGGGGCAGAGAGAGAGAGACAAAGAGAGAGCGCACAGTGCGAATGCAGAAGAGAGTGTGCTTATGTACACTCACACATGCACACAGTTGCAGGCATTTGAGTGTGTGTGTGCGTGTGAGTGTGTGCATCTACGCGATAACCTTGAGACTGCTTTAAATATTTAGTTGGGCATAGCGCGATGTACATACTACGTACGGGCTATGTGTGCATGTATGTATGTAAGTACCTCATGTACATATGTAAAGCGGGAGAGAGCGAGAGAGAGAGCACTTCAACGGAAAATGCAAGCGAGCAACGCTGCAGCCCGCTTTCGGCTGGCCTGTGCATGTGTGTGTGTGTGTGTGAGCTGTGTTTGTGTGTGCTTTTGTGTGCCCTGCTTACGTGTGTGTGTGTGTGTGTGTGTGCACTCTGTCTGTTTGTATGTACTTCAAACTTTTGCTTTGGCAAAAATTCTTGCGTTTCCTCTCACTCTCTCTCTCTCTCTTTGGCCGCACTTTTCACATTTCTCACTCGTTAGCTATCTTTCGCATGCCGTTCGCTTTCTCGCACGCTACGTCTGTCTCTCTTTCTCTTTCCCACTCACACCTACTCTCTCCCTCTCTTCCCCATTGTTTCTCTCCTTCTCTCTGGGCGTATTTTTTGCGCAAATGCAATTCACGTTCAAGGCCAGTATCAAAATGCATTAGTATGAACACACAAACACTCACCAGCACACACACACACTCACAAACACACACATACACTCACCAACACACACATACACTGACATACATATACTGTGCGCTGCTGTCGTCAGTTGTCAACTGTGTTTGCTATTGCTGTAAGGCGTTCGAATTTTGTACATAATAAGAAATTTACTTGCACATAGCACTGCACACACACCAACACACAGTCACACATACACATATACAGAACTATACATACATACACAAACACACACAGATGCACTTATAATCAATAACTCGCAGCTTCTGAGCTCTAGCAAAGCTCTGGCGTGACCTCCGTGTGCAGTTTTCATTTCGTTTTACGATCTTAAAATCACTTTTCTTTCTCTTCTTATGGTGCCAATTGCAGAAGGGAATCACCAAGTAAAGTACTCTTTATGAAGCATATTTAGTTTTACATGAACTACAGTTATGGAGAGCATTATAGAAACGGTATTAAAACCAAAATTGCCAAATTTGTATCTATTCGGGTGAAGCCTTTCTTGAATTCTCGTTGATTTATTAACTATATAGTAGCTATTAGAATGTTCGAGGGAATGGATTCTCCTTGGTGTTATGATATTATTATACGCTTTCTTTTAAAACCAGTTTCGCAAAGAATTATGACTCAGTGAGCTGATTTATAAAGTCTTTACCCAGTTTGAACTAAACCTTTCATCGATAATGAAAATATAAACTATTAATAAAGTCTAAGGAAGAACTCTAACGATTATAGGATTGAACCTCATTCAATGAATATAAATGAAATCGAATCATTCCTTCTAACTTAGAGTATTCTGTTTATAGTGTAGCTGAGATCTAGTAACAAACATACCCACACATACATACGATTATTAAACCTTAAAGTTTTATTTCTCTTCTTTGCAACAGAGACACCTAGAGAGGGTATAATTTTACATTTAGTATGTATATAGTTTATATAATGTATGTATATATTGCCTTCATTCTTCTGTGGAGTGCCTACTGTACTTGTAACTGCCCAACTTGGCCAACCCCATCGGGTTGCATTCACATTCAAATGCAGGCATATCGTACATACATATCTAATCGTTCCGTTTCGCATATGGGCAATCATCAATCTAATCTTATCGGGAAACGGGTTTATTCGCTGAACTACCTCAACTTGAGTGTTTCAGTGTGTGTGTGTGTGTGTGTGTGTGGCGTGTGTTCGTGATCTTGTCGGGCGTTATATAACGCTGCCTGATCTCCAATTGTCTGTTGGATGCACAAAGCAATGAGCTGATCCAAGCTGAGCTGAGCCAAACCAATCCGAGTGCAGCGCAATCGGGCGTGAAAATTACACTGACTGTCAGTCATATATGCACAGTGTGTATGCCATATAATCAACCCATTATAATGTTGAGTTTGTCATCATTGTTGTTGTTGTTTATACATTTTGTAGTTTTATTATTTTGCCATTATGGCGCCAATTTCGTAATCGGCAAGGAGGGAAGGCGGAAGGCAGAGAGAGGGAGGAACTGTGCGAATTACTCGACTGTTGCAATTTTCAACGCAAGCTAATTAAGTTCGATCTGAGTTATGGCACCCCCACACTCCCCCCCACGTAACCACGCCTCTGCCTTAGTCTTTTGTTTATACTAACATGCATACAAACTTACATACTTAGATGTTTGATAGCATGCGATTAT
Source organism: Zaprionus indianus (assembly GCA_018904595.1). Classification (NCBI taxonomy): domain Eukaryota; kingdom Metazoa; phylum Arthropoda; class Insecta; order Diptera; family Drosophilidae; genus Zaprionus; species Zaprionus indianus. Next base: position 12,408,756 of record JAEIHA010000320.1, read on the forward strand.
ACACACACACACACACACAGACAGAGCAACACACGCAGATAGTTCCGCATTAAGTGCCCGCGCACGATGACGAAAAAACACAACCAGACGAAAGTTACAGTAGACCACACCCGACTGTTAGATACCCTTCGTGTAGTTTTTAAAAATCGTAAGAAATACTTTGAAAATACCCAACGACAAAGATTTTTTCCCATATTGCTGTCTCACTCTAACACACATCTGCAGGAATGCCCGCAAAAACTAAAGCATACCAGTAGGGGCAGGCTATCTCACTCTAACACACATCTGCAGGAATGCCCGCAAAAACTAAAGCATACCAGTAGGGGCAGGCACCACAGATGAGAATCTGGCTTGCATAACTACTGTATTTATTGTCCAATTGAATTGAAATTTGAAGGAAAGATAAAACTGGTAGTCAGCTAAATATATATTTATGTTAAAAAGCTGTATCCTTTAAACGTGACTTGCAAATTGAGTTGAAATCGGGAACCTCTATGCTAAATTTGGTATTCTTAGCTTTTATGGCAGCGGAGATATCCATGTTCCAACGGACGGACGGACATGGTTTCACTCGGCTTTTGATCATGAGCCAGAATATATATACTTTGTGGAATCTGCCACACCTCCTTCTGCTTGTTACATACATTCGCACAAAGTTCGTATACCCTGTTTAGTACACTCATTTTAAATGTGCGTAGGGTAAAAAAATTCAACTGCGTTTCAGTTTTTATTTTAAGCTTGAATATTTAAGCTAAAAATGAAAAACGTATTCGTCATTTTCTATGAAATTAATTACGTGTGTGCCTGTATGTGAGCTTGTGTGTGTTTTTGCGTGTGTGTTAGTGCCTCGACCATATGGAAACGGGTCATGACGTTGCAGAATCTGTGGTATTTCCTTGACGTCCGTAGAAGGTGGCAGGGCAAGGTCAGCGACGGCAAGAGAAACGCCCAGTGCAGCCACATACATACACTCTTTCTCTTTCACTCTCTCTGTCTATCTCCCTCCGTGTCTACTTCGCTCTCTCTCTCTCATTCTGACTGTCTCTCTCTCTCTCCAGCATCATCAGGGTCGCCCTTGAAGCGTGGGCGTCGCCAGCTGTTCCCTCAGCCACCATCGCCATCTCACATTTATCTCACATCCATCCCCATCTGTGGCGCCACATGCGCTGACCACAAGCTGCACATCGCCTGCAGCCTGCAGTTTGGAGCCTGCTGTCCACTCGATACTAATTGGGTCCTCGTTCCTCGTTCTTATCGTCATCCTGGCCAGCTGCATCCATATGTAATCAAGGGGCATGCTTTGATGCTTTGCCTGATCAGCTGATTCTGTACTCATCCAATTGGATTATAGTGTCTGTCATAAAGCAGCGCACGACAGACAATTAAAATGAATAGCCAAATGAGTGAAAGTGGCAGCTGGTGGGGGATATTGGGAATATCTGTGTACATACATACATATATTTATTTATTTGTACATATGAATGTACATTATATATACCTTTAAGAGTCTTGCATGAGTACATTTCTTTTTACTTTACAGTAAGTACTTTACTATGTATGTATGTGTGGTGCATCCAGAAATACTGTACTCATTGTACCCATTTGTACTGTACATGTAAGTAAATAAGTACACTAGCTGTGGTAGCAAAAGTACAAAATTAGCTCACATTCATTTAAATTTGTGCATAATAATAGTACCCATTTCAACGGTGAATGAATTATTTTCTCCAAGTACAATACTTTTGTACCTATGAATTTTTTCAGTTGTACTTCTCATTCATATAAAAATAGTGGGAAGAACTGTTCCTTTTTGTCAAAACCTTATTAAATCCATTTTATTCTTTATTATTTTGTTGATGCGTGGATTCTTCAGTTTTCATTTCAATATTCCACATAAAATACCCATCTACAATTGTACAAATGTACATATGGTACATATATACTCATCCTACATTCTCCTCCTATGTGCCTTTGCACTAGCTCTTTAATTCGCAGTGCTCTTGAACTGTTTGCTCAATTTCACCAATTTCATCAGCTCTTGAAATCAATAGAACCCAAGCTGCTGAGCTATCCAGCTAACCGAACCATTTGCAATTGAATCTCCATCTCAATCGGCCTCGGTCTCTCGGTTTTGGTTTCGTTTTCGGTCTCTGCGGTTCTCGTCTTTCCTTCCTTCCTTTTTCATTTAACGCAAACTGACACAAATTCCAGCCGCAGCAAGGTTATGTAAGCTTCTTGCTGCAAGTGAAATGCAAATCCAAGTACGTCATAGCTGCACACAGGCTCACGCATTAACACCCACACACACACACACATAACTTCCTATGCCGTCGCAGCTTTTGCCTGTTGCATATACGTTCTACAACGGCTGTTTTATCAATGTTCCAATAGATGGCGCTTTGGACTATGCTTAGACAATGCACAAACCCAAGTGGAGTGTGCTCCACACTGCACTCCGAACTATGAGTGGGATGTGTTGCTTAGCTCGTTCCACGTTTAATCGAAATTATCTTATAAAGCAAATTACTCGCTTGTTTTAAGCGCCAATTCGCAGTTCCTTTACTTGTTCTATTGATTTCAGTGTGAAGTAAACAGAAATCGAAATACGCCCAGTTCTTAATATTCGCTCCGGGCGTGTGTTTAGCCAATGCACAAACCAATTCAGGATAGGTTCCATTGCTTTCCGCATTCACACTTCACTCCGAAAACAAAGTGCAATACGCACAATGCGTGTAATTAGCCAATACTAATTGCAATCGAAGTGAATTGCATTGAATTCGCCCTCCACAATTTACTTAGCCAATATACAAACCCATGTGAGGAGTAGTGCTGCCAATTTAGCTAATTTCCCACTAGATATAATGTGTTAAGGAAATCAAAAAAGGATTCAAGTAAAATTTGAATTATTTTAGTTTATTGATAAACATTGAAATGAAAAAAAAAGTGAATGGAAAATAAAATATTAAATGCATTTCATTTTCCTTCTTCGTTAAAAGTTGCCAGCACTGTTGGGGGCTGCCTATGCATTACACACGCCTTTCCCAAACCTTTTCAATCAGAACGAAATGAAACACGCACAGTGCGTGCAGACAGGTTCGCAACGTGATTGAAAAATTGACAATTTAAATTGGAACTTTCCACAGGAAAGGTCACTTCCGTAGGGCGTTCCAAATTGATAAGCAAAAAGAAAGACAATTGAGCGAGAGCTGCTTGTGACATTTGTGACAGGGAAAACTGGCCACATGTCAATGCAAAGGCAACTTCAAAGCGTCGAAATGATGGCTAGCAGCCTAAATGGGAGGGAGGCAAGGTGAGCGGAAGGCAGAAACGGAGTCTAGGGGCGTAACCGCAGGTTAACAACGTGTAATTGCGACAAGCGTTTCGCCATTCGCATAACGACAAATGAATCGAGGTTCGCTCGTTGCATTTAATTGAAAATTCATAAGCGAATAGTTGACTACCCTCTCCCTGCATGCACTCCCCCACTTTCCCAGCGATACCTCTGTCCATCCACCTTGACAACAATTATTCTGTGTGTTGTACTGTTGCAGTCCCTCCCTCTCTTCCTCTTCTACAACTGACCCACGCCCTGTCAATCAATCAAACAGTTGTGGCCTCCCACAAATAATAGCACAGAATGTGTGCAATAGTTAATTACCCAAACAGAGACGTCGTTGACCTCTCAAAGCGACATTTAGAATTCGATTCCAATTCCACACTGTTTCACCTAATACACTGTGCGAAATGAATGACATTGAAATACGTATATGTAGATCTTCTGTGTGTTTGTTCTTTTGCTGTTTAGTTCCCTCTATTTGTATTTTCTTTTTCTTTTTGAATTTGTTAGTCTGCCGTTCAATTTCCTGATATGTCTGTTAGTCTGTCTTTCTTTCTGTTTTTCTGTCTGTTTCTCTGTCTGCCTACCGTCTGTTTTTCTATCAGTCTAGCAGTCAGTCTTTAAGTTACTCTGTCTTTCTGTATATCTGTATGTCTGTATGTTTGTCTGTCTATCTGACTGACGGTCTTTCTGTCTGTCTGTCAGTTGTCTCTCTCTCCCTGTTTGTTAGCCTGTCAGTCTGTTAGTCTTTCAGTCTATCAGTCTGTCTGTCTGTATATCTGTCTGTCTATCCTTCTGTCTTTCTCCTTCATCTGTAAGTCTGTCTGCACGTCTATCTCTCTGCTTGGCTGCCAATCCCTTTGCTAGCCTCTCTATATTTTGTACGGTATTTTAACTCTTAGAGAGAGACTCTTTCATTATGTTTTTTCTTCTCTATATTTTACTGTACATATGTATGACTATTTGTCTGTCAGCCTGTATGTCAGCTTGTCTTAAGTATTAGATTTGTCAGCACCCTGTCTATCTGCCTTTCATTCTCTCTACCAATAAATACATCGTAGTCTGTCAGTCCTTCTTTCGAACATGTCTGTCTGTCCGTCTATACTTCTCTGTCTCTGTATGTCTCTTTGTCTACTTGTCTATCATTTTCTTATTGTTAATTTGTAACTATTCCAAAAGTAGTTCCCGCTTTCTCTCAGTGTGTCGGCACATTTGTTTGCATGACAATTATCACCTGAATTATTCATAATACTTTCCGTCTAATTTCAACACTAGCCCGATGCAAATTGTGGCAATAAAAGCCTCAAACAGTTGGTATGGCGCCTTATCTGCCCTGGTGCAGATAATGAGATGGCCCTAGCTGAACTAAAGAGTAGCTCCTCATTAGGCGGAGCTACGACAAACCATGGAGACGCGTCCTCCACGTTGGAAGCGTGTCTGTCTGCTGCTGCGCTTCAAGTCGACGCAGTTGTTCATTGTCGCCGGCTCCGTGTTGCTCTCCCTGTTGGTGACGATACTCTGCATTGGATTCACTATACGCTACGAGGTACAGAACGAGGTTGCCAATCTGTCGGATGTGGATTACTGGCGAGACAGAGTATCCCCGGAACAGCAGTTGTGGTACGATCGGGGCATCGAGGAGCTGACGAGGGCCATGAGACTCTACAGCAACCGCAGACGACCCCGAAGTGTGCAGATTCTGCTGGTCAGTGGTGTAGATGGACGCGCACTGGCTGCAGCACGTTTTCCCAAACGCGGAGGGGAGGAGAATAACACCTCAGAGCATTCCAGCTTCCTTTGGGATCGATTTCCGCACACGGCAAGGCTCAAGAACAGTTGCAGCTCCACTTCTCCCTGCGATGCTGTCAATGTGTTCAAATCGCTCTGGTCAGGAGTGCCACTAGAGGATGTATCTCCTGCCTTCCACTTGGATTCCAACTGCAGTCAGAGTCAACAGTTCCACAGTGTGCTGCGTCAGGCCCAGCTGGCGGGAATGAGAACCGGATTCGTCACGAATCAACGGATCACAGGACCAACTGCTGCAGCTCTCTACGCGCAGGTTGCTCAGACAAACTGGGAATGTGATGGCCTCATGCCCTTGCGAGCTATCGAATCGGGCTGCCGGGATGTTGCTGGTCAATTGATCTACGGCGAAGCTGGTCAGGCACTCAACGTGATTTTGGGCGGTGGCAGGCAGATGCTAAGTGCGAAGGTGCCCACATTTAACTGGGACCCTGTACAGGAGCAGCTGTGCCGCGCCAGAGTCGGACGTAATCTGTTGCGTGACTGGCAGCAGCAAAAGCTCAAGCTGAACTCCACAAAGCGCTTTGAGCTAGTGCAGCAGGCAAGCGAGTTAAGTTCACTAAACGCCAGCAACCTGGACCATCTGCTGGGAGTGTTGGCCAATGGCGATCTCAGTGACAATCCTCGAGCGCCATCGCTAGAGCTGATGCTAGAGAAAGCGCTGCAGGTGCTCAGGCGTCCCTCTGGCTTGGGTTATCTGCTGATTGTGGAGCACCGTGTGAAGCAACCAGCAGATGCCATTGCACAACTGCAGCTTCTTAACCAGACGCTGTCCAGCCTACTGGGCCAGAGAGATGTATTGACCTTGGTGCTGCTACACAATGGCAACTACCTGAGTGCTAGTCGGGATGTCAGTGAGGAAACAGAGCTGGTCAGCTCACTGCAAGACAGCTTCCTGGGAGATGAGCTACAGCTACAGTGGCGACTACAGCAAATGCCTTCGGAGAGCCTTCTTTTTGCGCAGGGTAAGCAGCTGGCTCAGATCCCTGAATCTTAATCAACTTATGTCATTTTTTTTCTCTCTCAGGACCCAAGTCTTTGCTCTTTTATGGCGTGCACGAGGAGACCTATCTGGCGCATGCTCTATCCTATGCTCTGGGACTGAATGATTTTGATGGAACACTCTAGACTAGGTAGGGTAACCAACTAACTTTTCATTCTTGGGGCTTAATCGTTTCTGGAGCAAGAGGTTCATAAAATGAAATGCAGCTGAAGACGAATTCATAAACATAAAGGATTAAGTTAATGAAGTTTATATTGTATCAAACTTAGGGTAAACAAATTATATTCAAATTAACAAGAACATATCATGTAATATATTTAATGTTTGTATCGCATATGTGCCTACGTTATCAAGTATCAACATATATTCTGAATCAGGATTACTTACCTCCAAGATTGTGAATAAGTTTCCCTTCGAAGTAATTATAGGTTCTCTATAAGCAAGTAAAGTTATCATTTTTGAATCTCTAAGAATATCGTAACGACAAACATATCCAGTTTATGACCTCAGATAAGCCGTTAAAGCCCCCATATATGGCATAATTTATATAGGCCTATTTGCCCTGTTCTTCCCACTTCTCATTTTTCGTTTTATTATCTTACGACCATTAAATATACTTAAAATGTGTATATTAACTTTATAAAAAGATATATCATGGCAGAGAAAGAATTATTGTAGAATTTATTGTTGCGAATTCTAAAATTTTTCTTTTAATTGTTCTCGTACCTTTTTTTCTTCTTCGATTTTTATCTACTTATTCTCTTCCCTTCCCCCACTGCCCCTTCAACCAGTAAAAAAACACTTGCATTCAATTCGTTTGGAATTGCGTAAACTTCAACTAGGATATTTATTGAGTGTTAATAAAAATCGAATCTACAATCGAGTCCAATCAATTAGACACCAACAACGCTCGCAGCTGCCTCTGTCGTCGTAGTTGCTGCACTTGCCGCTGCTGCAGCGGCCGCCGGCAACGGCATCATCCAGTTGAAGGTGGGAGCTGCGCCAACTGGTGGCACGTCTAGCTGCACAGGCCCAATTGACGCTGCTGCTGCCGTCGCCGTCGCCGTCGACGTGGATGTGGATGCAATGCGTGGCACGGGGCGTAGCACGTGGGAGCTGCTGGGTCATTTGACCGGCAGCGGTGGCAGCATTGTGTGTGCCACATTGGAGAGCTGCCGCAGATGGTTGGCGTGCACGTACTGAAAGGCGGAGGAGCGTTCCAGCTGCTGCGACAGATACAGTTCGCCCAGAGAGTAGAAGCGACGCTGATCGAAGGGCTGGAACGGGAAGCCTGTGAAGCGCTGTGGAGTCGCTGTCGCTGCGTAGCTCTTGCCGGCTGCAGTTGCTGCTGTGGGATACAGTGTGCAAGGTGGTGGGCGTGGCAGCATATAGGCGGCGGCACTTGCTGCAGCGGGCAGTGTCTGCGTATGCGGTAGCTGAACTTGTTGTTGTTGCTGCTGTTGGTGGTGATGTTGCTGCTGTTGCTGTTGCTGCGCATTGAAGAAGTCCATGTTCTTCAGATTCTCCATCATGAGATGCGAGGCTTGGTGCTTCTTGAGGTAGGCGTAGCTGCAAAGGAAAACGAGAAGATGATGAAGGGAAGATGGGAAGGGAGGTTCCTGTCACTTACCGCCTAAAGGATTTGCCACATTGCTGGCAGGGATAAATACCATCGCCAGATTCTTCGGCAACTGCTTTGCCCGTTTCTAGTCCACTGCCCGACGCTTCAGTCGTGCTCGGACGCTTCTTGCCAGCCTGCATCTCCGACTTGGGCTTGTGCCAGCGGCGATGCGATGCCAGATTGGCTGGGCAATTGAAGACCTGCGAAGGTTAAACCCAATTAGTAAGGGTGTTCGCGGCAGATAACTGCTTTATCTAAATGCTTAAGGTTGCCATACGATTAGAATCAGCTGTTCAAATCTATGTTCTAAGCAGCTGTTAAGTCTTATGCTAAGCATCTGTTAAGTCTCATGTTAGCAGCTGTTAAGTCTAACTTTTAGCACTTGCAAAACAGAAAGTAATCGATGTAAAGGTAATGTAAGATTTATAGGAATTAATGGACTATATAAAATAAATACATTCCTATGCATGTATTTATTTTATATATGAAGCAATTTTAAACGATTAATTAGTTGCTGAATTGAGCAAAGCAACAAAATACTCTAAGTAAATAGAAACGTATAGGTTATTGTATACTGCAACTAAGCAGAGAACATATAGGCGCATTCAAGTTTTAATTATGCTGTACCTTAAGGTTTGAAGAGTTGTATGACTGAACAATATGGTTTTTCTCTATACGAAAACAGCAAACCCAAATCAGCGATTATAGTCTTTTATATATGTATGTATATGACTGAAACAGCTTTAGATAATAGTTGAAGAAGTAACTTCAAACTCATCTTTATACACCTTGTTGTTAATCTCTGAAATTCAAAGCAAGGCTGCAATGTTGAAAAGGTGGAGTTTCTTTTATGGGATTAGAACTGCTTTTGTATCTGAAAGGTATTCAATAAAGCGAATACCGATCAAGATCTCTATAAGAACTTTAAAACTTAACTTGAAATGCTCAAGTAACTGATTTGTATGCTCTCTAATTAAAGTATGAATCTCAAAAGAACTGCACAAATTTACAAACTAACTTCTAGATGGGGAATGCTGACAGAAGAACAACAATAAGTCTTTGCTGTCAGTTGCACCCATGGAGTGCCAAAGAAGCTTTACTTTTACAGCATATTCTATGTTGTACGCCCAAACGTTGTACAAAACGTAATTCTCGGCACATTTCATAAATGAAAGTCAACGTTACCTTCTCGCACTCGGAGCATTTGTACTCGATGTGGACGATGCGTGGACAACGATGCTGGGCCAGCATGAAGGCGTCGTCGTAGACAGTGCGACAGAGCTGGCACAAATAGTCGCCAATCTTGTTGTCGATGCTGGCGAGAATGGCCTTGGCCTCCTCGGTGATTTCGACCACGTTGAAAGCCGGATCAATGTCGCCTTTGCGCACCACCAGCTCCTCGTCGTCCCGCAGCTTGCGTATGATGGTGCCTGAGACGGGGCTGATGGTCTCCTCATCGATGGCTGCGTGCTTGCGCAGCTTGGTGCGTCTTCGCTCTGTTTTCTGTTTGCGCTGCTGCTGCTGCACAGGGGAATGAGATGGGGCTGGAGGCGGTGGCAGATGAGTAGGCGGATTAGCGAGATTGGACTGGCTGGACGCGGACTCTGCAGCGGGACTGCCACTCAAGTCTAGATAAATTTTCTCTGTTTGGGATTGCTCTTCGGCCAAAGCGGCCTCTGCCTCCTTGACCGTTGGCCTAAAGTCGCGATCAAAGAGCTTGGCCAGACCATCGACAGCCTGATGATGCAGCTCCTCATCCTCGTAGAGTAGTTCGTTACGTTTCAGCGCTTTGGTCTCAGGCAAACCTCCCAGTGTCTGCGGGGGCAGCTCATCATCATCGTTGCTCAGAATGTCCACAAAGACTTCCTCCTCATCGTCGTCGTCGTCGTCCACCTCCTCTACATTGTCCATCGCAACGGCCGACGAAGCAGTCGCCAGCTCAGCCTCATCGTCATCGTCGTGCACTTGTATCGTGTCTTCATCCTCGCCATCACCATCGCCTTCGGCCACTGCCTCCCCTCCCGTCGTCTCGCCCTCGTCGTCCGTCGCATACTCATTGTAGTCATGGGAACTGACAACTGTTTCATCCTCGTCCTCGGTCAACACAATTGTCTCGTCCTCCAGCGCACTGGCACTGCCTGCTGTCCTTGGCACGCTCGATTGACTTGCCGGAATGTGCTCAAAGTTATTTTTCGCGACGCAACCGTGAAAATTACTTTTCCCATAGAAAGCTCCCTCAAAGTCAGCGCCACGTCTTATGCCGTAGCAGCTGCCTCCCCCTGCAGGCGGAGGCTGATGATGCTGAAGTTGCTGCTGCGGCTGCTGCTGCTGGTGATGATGAAAGTAGCTTGAGCTCGAGCTGGAACTAGTGGAGCTGCTGGTGCCCAGTGGTGGTGGCTGCATGGCCAGTGCAGCATGTGGTGGCGGCGGCGGCGGTGGCGCTATCAGAGGCAGAGGCATGTGCGGCCGCCACAGGTAATTCTCCTCGGACATCAATCTCTGCCGCTTGCGTGGCGGCGACGGCGTAGACGGCGGCGTAATTGGCACTATATTCGAGCTGGTGCGCAGCGACAGGTCCAGCGGCGACAGCAGCGATATATGCAGCGAACGATGCTGCGAAAATTGCGCAAATGTCTCGTTGATTGCCGGTAATGGGCGGCACTCGCCGTAATGCAGCAGTGGGTGTGGCTGGGGGTTCTGTTGGCTCGGAGAATGCGACTGGCTTGGGTGCTGGGGCTGAGGTTGAAGCTGATGCGGAGGCTGCGTCATTTGGTTTATGTTCAACATTTTTTATGATTTTCTATTAAGGTCGCTTGCGAACCACTTCAGATTGTTCTAGTTCTTGTGGTTTAATGAGATCGGAGAGCTTAGTTTATTTTATTTGAGTCTTCGCAATGTGTTGATAGTTTTCTAAAGGTGATATTTACGAGTTGTTTAACTGAAAATTAAACAATATTATTAAAAATAAATTTCATTTGAAACGAGACCATTCCTTTTTTTTTGACACACTAGAAACACGGAGATGTGCCTGTTTAAAACTACGTTAAAGTATAACTCCATTACAAGTCGGACGAAAAAAAAAGAAAAAAAATTTAGTAAATTAAGGTTTAAAGAATAATTTTTGGTGGTAAATAAGGCAATTCAAATTTGTTTTTTTTTTTTGTTAATTAATTTAGACATTATTTTGACCGGGAGATTGCAACACACTTTAGGAGATATCTACGAAATTATAAAGTGTATATATTCTAAGTAAATCAGCATCAATGGAACAAGAACTGTCCGTCTGTCCGGGTATCCGTGCGTCCGTTTGTTACAACACTAACTAGGTTCTCAGTTTTAAATCAATTTTGATGAAACTTGCTGCATGTCGTAAAAAGTCGGAACGATCTGGACCAAACCGATATATCGTATTGCTGTCATACAAACTATTGGCCGATTTTTGGTTGCTTGTAAAGTTATTTAAGTCGAATTTACTACAGTGGTCTTGTTCTTTATATGAAAGGTACGTATTTAATTTTTTCGAAATCTGACCACTATAACAACCACTATAACTGTAATCCGAACGATTAATTTCAACAAATAATTCTGCACCATTATTTATATCTCTTGTAGTATAGGTTTAAATACTGATGTTTTGTAGAGAGGTGAGGGCCTGTTACCTCTCTGCTGAATTAAAAATCAAAATCAAAGCATATTTTCTACTTCAAAATTAATTACAAAAAAAACTCAATTCTAATTTAAAGAAATTATGAAAATATTATATTCTTTTTCTATATTAATAGTACCTTTGCAATTGTTTTTGTTTACAGGGTGAGAGTAATTTGAAGTTTCTATTTCTGAGTTACTTTACACTTTATGTTTAGTTTAAGATCATATTTAATTACTTTGTAGTGTTGGTAAATGAACTCAAAATATTAGGCTTCCACTGCAGGGTATTTAAGAATCGTGTTGTCTTGACGTCACTGCAACTTATATTATGCCTTTTTTTCCTCGAGGTTTCTTTCTGTTCACCAAGAAGTTAGCAAGTACAATAAATATTCAATATGTTTTGAACAATTTCAAAGTATTTTATTTGTTTTATTTCCTCAACACTTTTCACTTGCACTGCACTTGCAATGAGCTTTTTCACAAAGTCCTTCACTTGATGAGAGCGGCCCGCACGGATTGAGCGCGTTTACCGTTACACGCAACTTTCCTGTCGCGCCCGTCAAACTGAACTGAAGTGAAATCCGTTTGGGCAGAGAGCACCTGTCGCAATGCCAGTGAAATTGGGTTTGAATGCGAAGCCAATGAAAGCCTGCACAAGCCCTGGCGATGGCACAAAGAACCAACCCCCTACTGCCTACACCACCCACCAAGCCAAGCCAGGGCAGGGCAGGACAGGCCACCCCACCCAGTGCTGGTGGGATGAGACATTGGCATCTGGCCGCTGCCTGAGTCTCTCTCCCTCTCTCTCGTGCTCTCTCTCACTTGCACACTGCTGTGGAATCCTCGAAAGCTGGCTTTGGATTCGCTCTCAACGCATAGCGGGACTCTCAGCCCCGGCCCACCTGACACAGCCCGCCGTAACCCATCGTCTTTCATCGACTCCCACACGACTTGAGGCGCATGCGCCGCCACGCCTACAGCTATGCAAAGTGTGGCACGCCAAGGGGTCGCTGCTGCAGCTGACGCGGCATCTGTTGCGTCGCAACGCTCATTGGCAGCTTTGACTGTGGATGCCACGCCCATGCGGCCAAAGGATTTGTCACAGCATGAATGGAATGTCATTATATTGCAAATGAAGAATTTCAATGCAATGCATTGGAGTTTGCTCCAACAGCAGGAGGGGTACGGGGAGGCAGGCAGTAGAGGAAGGTGTTTGGGAAGGTGTTGGGGACGGTGGAGGCATCGAATGCGGCTTTGTTGGCAACTCCTGTTGCCAACTCTCCGTTGTTTGGCATCCCGCGTTGTGTTGACATTTTAAGAAGCGAAGGATTCTGTTTTGTGGATATTTCTCCTTCTCGATTTTTTATGCCATTTCAAAATGGCGACCAATCCAATGGTGGGGGGAATGGACAAACTTAAAGCTCGCACATAGCTTTGCTTTAAATGTTCAGCTCCAATGCGAAAAAAGTTATATTTTGGATGTAATTTAATTAACCAACACTGGCAACGCGGGCCAGACAAGGCAGTATAATGAGGCAGGAATGCAATTATGAACTCTTTGTGCCTCGAGTTCGGAAGTTGGAAAAAAACGCGACTTGAAAAAAAGTTGACCATTAAGTTTTTAGCTTTTTTCAAACATTGTTGCACGGCAAATGCAGGCGCAACTCCCCGCACCACCCCCATCTCTTTGTAGCCTCCCCCTTCTTGGCAGCTTCACTTTGTGGTTACCTTTAGCCACGGGCTAATTGTCGGTTAGTTGGCGAGTACCTGCTGCGAGCTCTCATTAACATAGCTCCGGCTCAGTGCCCCGTAAGACGTTATTGATATAGTCTGTCGCTGACACTTGGTACGCACTGCAATTGGCCTTGGCAACGCAGTTCTCAACTCATTAGCATGTCGATGATTTTCGAGCTAATTGCGCAGGTTGCCGACGATGGTGATAATGATGCCTCATAGCCTGCACATGTTTGGGTGTCAAATTACTCACCACAACTCTCTCAAAAATCAACCGACCTTCCCCCACTGCCCTATGCTCTGTAGCACCCTTAGCCGCCCACGGGGTGGGTAAGTTGACTTGCGGTTTTTCCGGTAGTAAACTCGCGCATATCTGTTTACCCTCGGCGGGGTGGGTAATGGGCTCTTAATTAGGCTCATATGATGCTCGCTTATATGTTTATTCCCCGTGAGAGAGAGGGAGGGAAGGAGTGTGCAGAGATTCAAGAGATTAGAACGAGTCCAATGAGGCAAGTGCACATTTTGCAGCGATACGATCTCGCATTGCGAATTTGCCAATCTTTCCGATTACTTTTTGCAAGCAAATCGGGTATATTTCTTTGCCAGCTGACGAAGTTGCACAATTTCTCAGCTCAATGGTGATACCTTTTTTTTTTCTATATAGATTTGTTAGATTATAATATATACTCAATGCTTAGTACTTTATTGATTATTTATTTAATATGGAACTTGGCTTATCATATTTACAATCATTTTAAGGTAAAGAAAGTGAAACTTTGTCGTACTCTGAATGAAAACATTATTATCTAAAATTATTTGAATTTCATACAAAGTTTGTAGCTAAACATGATTCACAATATTTAAAATATATTATATCCCGAAAAATAAGTGATATTCTATCATTTAGGAGCTCTGCTTTGCTATTTTTTTAGTCTTATTGAGAATCTGTTCTTAATTACTGAAAAACTTAAACATTTCTAAAAGTATTCAAAGTAACTTACGACTTTTTAAGTGTAAATTATTCCTAATATTAAATTATTATTCCTAATATTAAGCACGGTTAAAATAGTTTATATTTATAAACGAATTATTACTATATTTGAATTCAATACTTTATTACAAACATTTCTTTGGTACTCCCTCAAAAGCATTCTATTGGAAAACGTCCTCAAACTGTCGCCATGCTTGCGTCCATTAGAAACTTCCTGTTGGCCCACACAGAAAACAAAACGATATTGCCATTCCATTCCCCAGTCGCATTCGGCCAGTTGGCCAGTTGATGACCTTTAATAGAAGCCTAAAGCAACAAGAGCCGAGACCCCGGCAGAGGACCAAGTCCCCTGCCAAGCTCCATGCCGAGTTAATTGTCACGGAGGGATGCATAATTTGTGTAGGGGCTACTTTTAATTGGAGCCGCATGGAAGTATGCCCGGCGGCGGTCGTAGCTCATGGCGTATGCAATTCTTATGCAAATGCGTTTAATTACAAAACTGTGAAACTGAATTACGCAACATTGCGTTATTTTACGGAATTACCAACCGACTGCGATCGACATACGTTGCCATACGGGCCAGTTCGTGTGTTTAATTGCTTGCTCAAAGCTTCGACGCCTTTGTAATTACCCAAGCTTCTTAAGTTACCAAGTTGAAAGCAGTTGCTTAAAGAAATTGCCCAAGTGACGCCAAGTTGACACGTTTTTATCGAGCGAACACTTTGTTCTTGACTGGGAAAACTTTTTCCATGAGCAAATCGAATTTAAGGCCGATTTTGCAGCCAAATCTTTTTAGTTTGATTCAATTTTATTTCTATGATAGCATTTTAGAGATGCCACTGTGAAAAGATGGTGAGAAGGCGACTAGAAAATACCCTACAGAAGGGAGATAAAAAAATGATTATGGGAATAAGAATGATATTTCTTTGAGTATGTTAAAGATTTGTAGTTGAAGTAAAACTATTATAAATAGTGATCTGATAACTTACAAAATTTGAAAAATTGATTAAGTTAGCTAACCTTACCTAGCCTATAAACTTTCTTCTGACCATAAGAACTTTAAAGAGGCATTTATTGATAAAATGAAATTTATGAATAGTATTCAAAACTATTAGAAGTTATACTCATATTCTTTCTACAATAATAAGCAACTTATTTTAGTGAAGATATTTTTTACCAGCTCGACCCCTTTTTCACATGTCGTTGTCACCTTACGACGTTTGCAACCTAAAAATATTGGACCAACCCTCGAGAAACATTGGGATTTGCACAAGTTACTGGCCTTCCCTCGCCAGCGACTATTATCGTACTTACTATGCTATTCTAGTGTTTAGGCCATGGGAAATTCAATTGAAAAGCGGCGCCCTCGACATGCGGCTAATAGAAAATGTTTATGGAGAATAAAAAGGCGACAAATTGAATTTGCAAAGGTCACAGGTCACACATAAGTGCGACACTTGATAGCAGGCATTCGCACTTCAGATTCCCCTGCTTGGAAGCGGCCTCCGTTTCGCACTCGATGGAATGCGCCTGTGTCAGGGATTTCCATTTGAATTTCCATTTGCTTTCTATTTTCACATTTCCTTTTTTTTTGGCAAATTGAATTTTGCAAAATGATTTTATTGTGCGTGCCAAAAGGAAAAGGGGCAGGCAGATCCGGGTGCGACCTTTGGCCACCCCTTTGTGAACTGTGTTCAATGGTGCAGTGAGGCCTGGGAAAAGCAAAGGTAAACCGCATTAGGGATTTTAATTAACTGTAAAATGGTTTGATATCCATTAAAATATCATGTTACGCCAAACTAAAAACGTCAAAGCCAAATGGGTTGGAAACGTTTTAGTGGCTTATAAAGACAGCGCCTCGTGTTAGCTCTTTATAAGCACGACAGGATAAATAAATGTGAACTTTTTTTTTTTGATTGTGTGTAAGTACGTGTGATTTATAGGTTATAAAATATATAATAATGTACACATATTATTAGTTTGTATTATAATAATATACACATTTAATTGACATTGTTTTGTGTTTTGTTTTAGGAACCTTATTTACATTGATTTTAATAAACGAGGTTAGATCCATTGAACACCAAAAAATAAAACAGTTAGGTTAAATATAGATAGGTTAAATATATATAACATATAGTTATAAAGGTGCACTCTCTTATTGCAGGGCTTCCCCCATTGATTGCCCATTGAACATATTGTTTTTCCATTAATTATCCACAAATTACGTAGGAAAATTGCAGCAACAATGCGCACATATGGCTTCTCATAATAGTAAGGCTCGCGATGGGAGGGCGAGGAACTCTGCGGCGAATGTCCCGCGGGAAATGCAAGGAGGGGAAGGTGAACACGCGATAGTCACAGATAATCACGATAATCGGACGCTGCACTCACGGGCGCCTTAAACGATTTTCAATATGTTGCGACGTCGCGTTGTGTCGAGGGAAAAGCGTTCAGGTCGAGTATGACGCACAATGGAAAATTAAATGCGGAAAAGTGCTGGGGCGAACAAATAGAAAAGAAGAAGAGAAACGAACATGTATGAGAGCTGCTGGCAGCAATCCGCTTACGCTGCACTTGGGCAGAGCAAGGGAAGTTGGTGCTCTGGTGACCTCAAGCAGCCCTCTGTGACGATGTCCTTGCGGTAATTACATCTGCTCTCCCTCCCCCAAATGGAAATTTATTTAGGAAATTCCACTTTTGTGGTCACCTGCATGGCGAATACTTTGGGTAACTCTCCGGTGACTTCGACAATTTCGGTGAAAAACTTGTATTGGCCCACCTCCAGATTGGCCGGATTAACATTATCGGACACATTGACATCGAGCATGGAGTAGTTGCCCACTCGTATGGGGCAGACAACAATGTCGCTCAGTTGCAGCGACTTCTTGATGAAGTATCGCATAAAGAAGTTATCCTTGTACTCGGTAAGGAACTCACAGAATCCGAGTTGCAACTCGAAAAGCGTCCTGTATGCCTTGTCTCCTTCAGATTTGAGACGCAAATTGGTTTTCATTATCAGATAGTTGCTGCCCAGCTCACGTGTGACTATCACATAAATGTTGAACGTGGTGCGATTCTCGTTTATCCGGGTCTGCACTTCCACGTACTGTCGCTCGCTGTACACCTTGATGCGCTCGATCTCCACAGTGGGCTAGAGCGAAGCAAGAGCAAGGTTAGTTATTGCTCATTGTCTGTGATTGCAACATACCATGGGCTTGTCCACATCTTCGTCCCACAATGACTTCTCACAGTGACCCACACAGAGCAGCGCCAAGAGACACAGCAGCACTGGCTGAACGCTCATTGTAGAATGTTATGGATCTGGAAAACTATGGATCTGAATTGCCCTATTAATGTTATGAATCGGACTGTTAACTCGATTAATTGCAAGCTATAGATTACAGAATGAGTGCCACTAGTTAAGTTCAGGAAGAAACAATAAACAATAAAACAATAAACAAATGGATTAAACCTTTTATCAACCTCTTCTAAATAATAATTGCAATTGAGAGATGTTAGAATCACCAAATATCGTATTAATCGTGATATATTGCACAACAAAAGAACATTCATTCTATTTTGTCTTAAATTAAGAGAGAACCTTAAAAGGTTTTAGAACAATTGAGACAGTTTCTGTTAGTTAGCTTCATGTTGCTTCCAAATTAAGGTTCCTTCATTAGTTCTCTGCCAATGATATTAGTGTTATGATATTGCCCGGCAGATTTTATAACTACTGAGCAATTAGTCGGGCTGTGTTATCGTATACTGCAATATGTCACCACCTAGTCGACGTCTCAATTAGCTAACCGTCGGATATGTGCTCAATCAGGGCTCATTCATTAGACGACATAAAACAAACGACTGCGCAGAAAAGTGCACCCAATCCGTAACCCGTTGCTGGTAGCCCGCGTCAGTCAGGAAGCTCTAAAGTGTTGAAAAGCCAATTAGCGTTGCTGTGCCAAATGGCAGGAAGGAAGCCATAACCACAGCCCAAGGCAGAGAGCAGCAGAGAAGAGCGCAGCCACAGCAGCACCAGCAGCAGCAGAGGTGGCAGGGGCAAGGGGCAGAGGCAGCAGTTGCAACTGCAGTGCGTGGGTGAAATTTGCATGTAAATGTGGAACTGGCAAATGGTTGCGATGAAAAGTTTTCAATTTATGAAAAACCGCACGCAGCGTCAACAACTCGCTCAGCCGGAGAGCAAAAGTGCGAGAGAGAAAGAGGGGGGGAAGGTATGGGAGTGGCAGGGCGCACTGCGCAGCCAATCAAGCTCATGGATGTCTACCTATGATGTGGGAGCTGAACTAACAGGTGTTGCGCAATTTTCTACATCATTTAATTAAGCCGATTCACTGCAGCAGGAAGTTGGCAAGGGGGCGACTTAGTTGGCTTAGTCTGCGCGCCCGTACGGTAATTAACTCACATGTTCATGTTCATTATTCATCATGTTTTGCCTTAATTATTTATTCATTACGGCTAATAGTGTTTTGGGTATAGGGTGAATGGTTGGTGGGGGAAGCTTATGACTAGCAGCTTAGTTTGCCATAAATTGTCGCAAAACATTGATACAATGTCGGCGGCGATAAGCACATACTCTATAGTGAACCTTAACCTAATCCCATCTACGAACTGGGCTTCTTCACTCGTGTATCGGCCAGAAAGCAGGCAACCACCTGATCCCCACCTTGCTCCTCCGTATCGTACAGCGTCACCTGCAGTCGGGTGGGCACCTCGGGCTGATTATTTGTCACTGGCAGCAGCAGGCGATAGGTGACATCTTCACCCGAGTCCAGAGGGCAGTATGCACCATGCAGCAGATTATTGCACACATTGCTCCGTTCCGCATTCAGTTCGTAGGGTATAGTGACGCCCAGTGAGGTCAGATGCACGCGGGCATTCAGTTGGCGCATCGAATTGCGAGCTAAATTGGGCGAATCACGAGGCGATTAGTTAGACTCAGACAGTCTGGCATGTGCGATGTGCTTGCGACTACTCACTGGCTACAAACTGAATGGCAATGTCCGACTCGGTACCCTTCCACAGTTCACAAGGCAGCGAATCACATTGATCGATCTGCACCATCAACGGCAGTGGATCACTGGCATCGGCACCTGCACGGTGAGTAATAGTTTGTTATTTGTAATCTTAAGTAAGGGTTTCCTAGCTGGCGTTACTCACATTGTCTAACGGGTGTGGCGGCACTGACCAATGTCCAATGCAAGATCAGGCACAAATATAGATTCAGTTTATTGGCAGACATATTGAATTGAAATGTATTTTCTTTGGGATTTGTTTACAGAAAATGCTTCTTTGCTTGAAAGCTAATTGTGTTATGTTCCTAATGCAGAGCAATCAATCTCTTTTATAGCAAGTTCAGCTAAGCTGATGCAAAATCGTTATCATAGTTCACTTGCACTGCCAGGTTAATCTAATCAGCCTATTTAAGTAAGTAATTTTATTAGACTTTGTTAGCAGTAGTCAATCTATTTCCGAATTCGGTTAATTGCGTGTCTGCACTTGTTATAATATATCATTATTTATTATTGTTTGTTTTATAGTATATATGTTAAATTCTGCTGTTACTGTTTGGTATTCAACTATGTGAATATATCGACTGATCATTTTATACATATAAACATTTAAATTTGTTCAAGATCGCACAGAAAATTTTAAACCAAATTAATTTTTGTAGTTTTGCTATTCTTAGGAAGGTGTGTCTAATCACTTGCTTACCTAGAACCCTTTGGACTTATCGTAACCTATTATGTTATTTAATGAAAATTGCGTTGAATTGTTTGTTTATTGCAAAAAACATATTCTGGGTACCAAGTCGATTGGACTGATAGCACAAGTACAGTCGAACGCACTAAGCAAATCTTAATTTAGGCTATAATCATGCGCCATAGCCGATTAACGGCGGAACAGAACACCTGGCTTGGCTTTTGGGGGCTGCCTGAGTACAAACGAACGCGGTACTTGCTTATCAAATGACTGGCGATAAAATTAGCAACCGATTAGCAAAGATTTTAACAGTGTTGCCAGCTCAGCTTTTTTCCCGTCAACATTTTTTCAATGTCTAACTGCGACCGAGCTCCCTATTTTAACTGTACTCAGGTACAACCGATTAACAGCCGATTAGCCATTACACAAACCAAAGTGAGAAACCTTACGATCAATTGTGACACATTTCATAGCATAGTTTCGGGCTGATGATGTTCACTTATCACACGAAAGCTCGTTGCTACGAGAACCAGAGAAAGAGATCTACAATATGTAGATTTATTTACATGATTGTTCTCATTATTCAATTTAAAAATAAGCTAAATTTGACGGGGAAAAAGCTGAGTTGGCAACACTGCTGCCGCCTCTCACATTAACGGCAATTTATATGCATAGCCAATTTGAAACAAGTTTTACACAATTTCTTACACCCACTTGACTTTCGAAGAGCAACAGGAGCACCCCAACAACAAGAACAGCAACAGTAGCGGGCAAAATATCAAGGGGTGAAGTTTTTTTAGCCAGCACTTCAGCCTAAATTTCATCAATATTCTCATATTTTACATGAATTTCAACTGTTTTATATGCAAATTAGCTACGCGATTTTCCACAGATTGCCCGAGTGAGCGAGTCGCCTTGTGTTGTTTTCGAAAATTGATTTTTAAATATTTACGTCTAGAGATTATTAAAATGTCTAAATGATTTGACAGCAGGAACTGTGTGAGTATGAAGAGTGTATAGGGATGGAGAATTGTTGAGCATTCAAGCGCGTGGACAATTTACTTCAAATTGAATTTGGCTAATTAGTTTGCCAATATTTTATTTAGTTTTTCTGTTGAATTACATTTTTAAAGGGATCGATAGTGATGGAGGAAAATTGCTTAGGCTGAAGGAATCTTCAATGAATCGATTTCTTCTTATTCTTCCTAGTGTAACTATGTTGGTAATGAACGATGAACGTTATTTTGTCGCTTTTGTATATATTTAAAATAAGATTTTAGCTGCCAGAATCTTCAATTCTCTGAATTCCGTACAATCCTTATGTTTAAATTAATCCATATTGCCAACAATTCATATTGAGTTTCTAACAGGTTCCCTTTCTTTCAATTTCAAGTTCCCCATTGCGTTCAAGGTCTTTTTAGTTGAAACTCATCAGTGCAAGAACGTTCGTTGGAAGCAAAAAATTATATAGCTGGAATCGAGCGAGGCAGCCAACAATGTAAAATCTTAATTATGTATTGCACCATGTACACAGAGGTAGGTGCAGGTTTATTCCGCATATTTATGCAAATGTTGCAAGTTGTTCTCAGGCTGGCAACAAGAAATATTTGTGCATATTTCAGGCCGACGAAATTACGTAACAGTCACAAAGGATGAAGGATAAAGGACGAGGGCGAGGACGAGGACGAGAAAATTAAATGCCAACACGTGAGGAAAAGAGGAAAATTGCTCGACAGCAAAGTTGTCGAAACGCATGTTCTGCTGATTTCGGGAAACATGAATTTTGCATTCGTTTAATTACAGCACACGCGGCACCCCTTGACAAGGGAAACGGGGGGTGGAGTGGGGAGAGGCGGCTAAGGTTGGGAAATTAATTAGTGCTTGCTTGCTTGCTGGCAGGGCTGGCAGGTAAAAATTTAATAATTTTTGCATGACAGCCTATGCAAATTGCCGAGCAAAATATCAAAGTGCGCGGCAGGGCGGAAAGTTTGTAGCACCCCCACAACTCCCTCCCCCACGCAGGTGAATATTTGCTAAGCTCAAGGCCAGCTGACCAGCAGAGAAAAGGAAAACCACAAGAAAATTGGATGACAGATTGTTAAAAAGAAAACAGTTGAATGCACTCGAAATGGTTCGAAATGATGGAAAACTACTTTCGCCCGAAAAACCTCAACAGTCCAAAGCAACGAAGGGTTGTTTGTTGTTCACCTCCTTCCTTCTTCCTTGGTCACACCTGTTGACAGGGTGTCTGTGTGACGGGCACAATTAGGCGTGACATACGGAAAAATTCCTATATTAATTGACAACACACGACCGCGTCATCAAACACGCTTGTAAAGTTTAATGAAAAATTAACAACACGAAAATCAAATTGTCGCCTAATTGAGACACAATGCACACGACGACAACTCGCAGCGATTGAATTACGTGAAAATGGACAAGGGATACGGATTGAGGCCGGGCTGGCTGACAGGTCAGACAGGCAACCATGCCCGTCCGGGGTGGGGCCCCGTCCGGTGTGACAAATCGTTCGACTTTTCGTTGTCAGCTTTAATTTGACGAATTAATTGGGCCGACAAAGACCGATAGCGCTGTCTTATAGTGCCAGCAACTTGCAGATAGTAGCCAGTGTATTGTATTCCCAAGTTGATAGCATTCAATGGAGAATTCTTTGGTCGAACTTTATCTAGTCTACTACAATCATTCATAACTTTGCCCGAATTTCCATGATTAGTTTATCAATTTGTTTATAGTTTTACCTCTAAATGGAATTGTCAATGAAATTGTTTTATACCTATAATTTGTTTTGATTTTTTTGACAATTGAAAGTGTCTGTTAAGGAGAACTAGGCGTGACAGACTTCCCAAATTATATATGTTCTTTATCAGGATCACTAGCCTTGTCGACTGTTATTTTGTTTGGATGTCTGTGTAAACAGAAAGATCTCAGCTATTAAACAAGCTAGAGATCCTAAATGAAGAGTGAAGGTTCCTGTATTGCCTGGACAGATAATGATTACCTCAACTTACATCTATTGAACTGTATAGGTTTGGAAAAAACTAAAAATGTTTTCTCACTGAATTCTAGACAAAGAATTTCTGAACAAAAACCCTACAGACTTACAAAAGCTATCAGTATATATCGTTATCTTATGTACACTCATATATCTATTAATAAGCCATTATGGAATGAAAATCAATATTTGCACAAGAGAAAAGAAAATGAACATCCTGAGAGCATATTCGCAAGGTATTATCGATTGTAAAAGACGCATCGCTTAGTGAGCTTCAAAATCCTTGTGCGGCAAAAAGGCCAATGGGAAATACATTTGGGAATATGCAAAAAGAAACCCGAAAAGGAAATGTCGCCCAACCGGATTCGCATAAAAGTGCAAACGGAAGTGGGGTAAGTAATTCGTCAGTAAAAGTATGTAAACGTATGTCTGTCAATGAGACTGTCTTTGTCTGTCTGTCGCCTGGGCGCGACTGTCATGGAGCTCAGAGCCAAGATTTTCCGGTTCAGATAATTGCATTAGACAACTGAAAATAGAATATGCCATATCACACACTGGGAAAATCAATGCGGAGCCAATGATGCTAATCAAATATTGCGGTTCCTTTGCCAGAATAAGAGGCTAAAAGCCTTGACGGTGATATACGCCAACACATACACACACCCACAGCCACACACACTCACACACATACAAAAGAAAGGTAAGGACGACACGACGAGGACATTTTGTATAGGATTTTGGCATTGCTTTGACATATCGAATAATGCCACAACAATTACAACAGTGCAGCATGTGACATTTAAGGTAACGAGGGATGGACGAGGAGGACGATTTCAAAGGCGAGTAGGCGGAAATCTCACGCTGCGCTGCCCACATGTCGACCCACCACCACCCACCGTTTCACAGTTCTGCAATATTTTCTTTTTTGCAAAACAGAACATTGCGAGGGATAATGCAAAAGTTGTGAGAAATCGAACACATTCTAATGCTTGCTAGCTCAGGAACTCTACAAACTTACCTCGTCGCTTTCTACCTTTGCTGAATTTTCACTCTGTCGAGGGAAAATTATATTTATCGGCTTACTTTCAGTCTCTTTCGGGAGTTTTTTGAAGTTTCATTGTCAGTGGCTTTGCTTGGAGTTTCCATGTCCGATTCTTTAGGGGTTCCTTTAATTTTGCTGAGGATTGTATGAGTTGTAGAGCAACTGTTTCTCAGATATCTTAAGTTAGTCGTCACTCAATACAGATGCACTAAAATTGTGTGGCAGAGTATTTGCAAATCGGTCTAAGGAATCAAAGTATTTTTTCCGTTTATATTTGAACTGCCCTGCTTGGTCTGCTGAGGGATTTACTTGGCACTTTCTTTGAAGTCACAATAGAACTAGGTCTGTGTTTAAACCTACATATGTACAATGTAATCTAAAATGTTTCTGTTTAAATGAAGTTTAAAGAACTTATATTCCACATAGTTGACTCGCAGGTTAATTTTAGTTTTAAATAAACATCCAATAAAACATTAAAATTGAAATTAACTCAGCTTATAGCTTACCCAAATCGTGTTTCAACACCTGTGCAGACCGGACCCTGCTTCAGAAAAAACTCAACTCCCTGTGAGCCAATGTCAAAGCCGACAAATCAAAAACGCCTTCGATCGATAAGATAATCGCAGACAGAAATCACTCAAAGTAACCTTTCGCGTCGGCTATAAATACGATGTTAGCATGTTAATATTGGTCATATTTCTCACAACTGATGAAAGGAGATCAACGCCAAAACAAAATGCAACAGAAGTCGTTAATCTACGTGAGCGTTTTGCTCTTATTTTCGATTTTTGCTGAAGCTCAGCCCCTTGATAAGGAACCCGCCACAGAAGTCAAGCGATGTAAGTTATCCCATATTCTACCTTTAGATGGTGAAAACCAAAGAAAAATCTTGTTTTCCCAGGCTCTGGCAACAAACCCTATCCTCTAGAGGTACGAGTTCACGGATGTGTTACTCCTCCCTGTGATATAATCAAAGGAACTACGCAGCTCTTCGAGATTGATTTTGTAGTGGACAAGTATATCACCAAGTTGACTACCCTCGTTAAGGCTACCACACTGGGTATTATAACGGTACCTTATGAGCTACCCGAGGATGTCGCAGCTGTGTGTCCCAACCTCATGTACGGCGCCTACTGTCCGCTGTATCCCACCGAAGACGTGACCTATCTCTTTCAATTTCCCATCGGAGAATACCCTGAAATCGGTGTGAAAATTGAAATCTACTTGGTGGACCAGGATAGTGATACAGCCACCTGTTTTGTTTGTGATATCAAGGTCAAGAAGGGCACTGGTGCCACTAAGATGTACGAGTTGAACTGGTTGAACTAAGGAGTAATGGGTTACCCAAAGCAGAATACTACTTACAAATATTGGAATTCAAAATACTGTGATACTTTCAAAAATATAAAATATATTTACCAAAAGAAAAATTAAACATTCATGTTTGCTTAAAACTTCGGTGGGTAAATTCCATTTGCGAGCACAATAAATATCGATTATGGTTACAACTTTACAGCGAGTCTATAAAAGTAATCACTTGGGATTTAATTTAAGCCTTTTAAGTGCAAACAATCGTAAAATGTCGACGATCCCCACACGCAGTAGTTTGTCCCGGGCTAATTGAGACGCCAAATCCGTACGTAAAGACCCTCATTGATAAGGTCCAAGCACTCACTCCTGACACACACCTGTTCGCGCATGCAGCCAAGCAAATCAGCCAACTGTGCCTCAACCGTTAGAAGAGTGTCGCGAAGGCCGAAGAGAAATGTACCGGGCTATCAAGAAGGTAAAACAAAACGACGGATGACTTATCAAAGTGTCGCCTGAGAATGGGAGTCATCTTACACTGCAAAAAGTTACAAGAACATCCTGTTTTTGAAACTATATCTATCTTTTTAAATGAATGAGGAAATAACGTCTTAGTTAAAAACAATATAATTTGGGTACTTCAATAATATTCTTTATCTATATTATTAATTGCGTTTATTTGTGTTCAAGTTTGTGCTATTTTTAGAAACGATTTATAGTTTACTATAAACACCGACCTTTTAAGTGGAATACTTGACTTTATCCAACTTCTCCCAACACTTTAAAGTACAATATATAACAAGTGCTCTGATAATATAACATTTGGAAATGTAACTCTGATTTTTTTGAGTGTCGGTTTGCACTCAGAAATGGTAGCCCTATCAACTGCAATCGAAAAACTGTTGACCATATGGTCAAATCAAAAGGCCTGCTGCCGGTCAATAAATGATTATCAACACGGATTTTATTAGTATTTAGGCTACCTGGCAATCATAATAAATTTCTAATTTCAAATTGCAAAAGTTTCAAATTTAAGTGCAAATCGCAACGTCATCAAGTGGAAATCTTATCAATCGATTAAGCCGTTATCACAGCATGATTAAATTAGAGCTGATTAGACACAACCTGGTGCACTGGAAGGTCCAAGCACTGATGACGTAGAATTAGTAAACAAAATCAACAAATTATCACCGAGAATTCAAAGTTTATTAGTCAACAGTTGAGGCAGACGAGTCAGTCTTCTTACAAGTGTCGCGTAGCGCGGAAGTTCTATGCCTCGTCGAGTGGGGCCTCGTCTTGGTCGGACGACTCTAAGAGCAATTGGTCTGTGTTGATCGATGAGGGACCTTTGCGAATTTTGCAGCTGCAGATGAAGCAGCTAATCGCATCGCCGTTATCATCGTTTAGGGTGACCGTAACGTCGGCAGTGATTTCTGGAAACGCGGCC